>CM061228.1:139712059-141101946 GCA_030844895.1 Ambrosia x helenae | reverse complement strand
ACGAGTGTAAATCTGTGTTATTTACTTGTGTTATGTGTTTACAATCATTATGTGACTTGTCGGTACGTGAAAATGCATTAACATATGTTAAAACGGGGTTTTAACGCGCAAAACGCACAAAAACCCACCCCTATAGGCGAGTAGTAGGAGGCCTAATCACCTATAGGGGAGGCGAGTAGGGAACCCTAAGGGCGAGTAGGGCCCTACTCGTGTATAGGTAATGGCGAGTAGGCCCAATCACATGAACATTCAGGCGATTAGGAGCCCTAATCGCCTGAAAACTGCTGCATACTCGCTAGTTACGTGCTGGACGACTAAAAACGACTATAAAATACCATACTTAACCTCCTAAACTTCATTATACCAACCCTAGTCGTCCCATAACCCGCCCCAACACATAAACAACCTCTGGAAGGCGATTTTTGATCAAAACTCAAGGTTTCAAGCTTGATCATCATACTTTTCATAATCCTAAGGTTTGATTTTCATCCATAACTCTTTATAAACGTTTTTAATCAATCCCTAATGGTCCAGACCTGTTCTTAAACGAAAAAGCTTTCTGAAAATCGTCAATAAGGGTTTTGTAATCGGATTATAACTAATATGCATGCATTATGGGTGTGTTATGATTAGAAAGCTAGGGTTTTTTATGATTCATGATGATGATTTGATATGTTATTATGATAGATCAGTATTGATATTGATAGTATGATGATAGAAATCTCAGTAATTGGATTATTAGGGTTATGATTACGCGTGTTATTATGATGTTGCATGCTATGTGTATGGTGTTTGGATTACTTGGTTGCATGCAGGACTGATTATACGAGTGTTAAACGAAGGATTTTGGGTGGTTAAACATGTTTAGGATAGTGGTTTGGGATGATATTGGGTGGTTACACACGTTCTGGATCTGATTTGGAGCGTTAAACGCGCGAAAAAAACGGAACAGCAAGGTTACAGGCGAGTAGCATTCCTAATCGCCTATGTTATAGGCGAGTAGGGTGCTAATCGCCTATAAACACAGGCGAGTATGAGGGCCTACTCGTGTGAAAGATACAGGTGATTAGCCCTAATTGCCTATAAGTTCATGTGAATAGCCCTAATTGCCTATAAGTTCATGTGAATAGCCCTAATTGCCTATAAGTTCATGTGAATAGCCCTAATTGCTAGTAAGTTCAGGTGAATAGCCCTAATTGCCTATAATAGAGGCGAGTAGGGTTTCTAATTGCTAGTTGACCAACCTAATTGCTAGTTGACTTTTCCTAATCGCGTGTACTGTACTGCTGCGGTAGTGTAAATTAGCATTCCGAGACCCGATTTAACATGTAAGTAACATGCTAGGAAACCCCGTAACATGTCTAATACTTGGTAACATATATTTGAATGTAATTCGGTGATACGTGAACGATGTGCTATAACTTGTTGTGCGTTAACGTTATGTTAAGTGTAATTGCGTTATTGTATGTTTTGTTTGGAGCGTAAACATAACACGGGGAGTCTCGGGTCACCAATGGGATGTCGAGTCTTGTACTTTGGGTCAGTTAAACAGTCACGGTGTTTTCAAACGAACTTGGTTATGGTCTGGACATCTAGGGACTAATTAACCTACGGGTTATTAGTCTAAGTACTTGTAACTGTCGTATGTTAGGTCGCCGCTTTACGGGACTAGCATAGCAGCTGAGTTTACTCGGGTTAAGGAGTAACGCAACTTAAGGTGAGTTTACGGCCCCTCTTTTAAACTGGTTTTATACTTTCGGGGGAGAAAACATGTGTTAAAACGATTATTTGGTAACTATTGTCAATACTATGGGTTTCTATTGTGTACTACACGATCTTTGGAAGTCCCGGGGGGAACCATGAATGTGCGGGTTTGCACAACGGGGAAATGTGAATAGCGCTATGGGAGTGACCGTGACCAACCCCGCTCGTCGACTTGGAGGGTCGGCGGGTGCAATATTGTCTCAACAGGAACAACAGGAACAACAGGAACTACATCGGGCATACTTTTGGTATTCGCGTTAGGAATGGTTTTTTCCAATCGTGGTAGTAACAAAACGTACGCCTAGCTAGCGTATACTGGTTTTCGATTATTATAGTATGGACAGGTGGACTTGGTACTTGGATACAAAACCTGTAAACTCACCAGCATTTTTTGTGCTGACGGTAAACTTTTACATGTTTTCTCAGGTCGCTAAGGTAGCACGACTGGACTAGGGCGCACGCGTCTGCAACGGCGTCTAACTAGGGTTGCATGGTCTTTTGAACGTTGAACTATTATTTCATCTGTTGAGATACAGTTTTTGAATAAGCTTCCGCTGTAAAACGGGATTTTAAACTATGTATTGAAATTGCATTTATATTCATTTTAGACTTGTTTATTGTGATCGTTGGTTTGGATCCTGGTTTGTCATGCGCCCTCGCGGTAAAACTCCGCAAGTGGATTTTGAGGGTGTGACAGATTGGTATCAGAGCCAATGGTTATAGTGAACTAGGACTGCATGTAGAGTCTAGTTTATAGCCGAGTCGCACACACTAGACGATCACATGGTACTAAACGTTATAGTGGTATACGTATGGTCTTGTCGGGGTGTCTCTAAATCGTTGGTCTTTCTACGTTACATCATCCGTTCTATCTTAGGTTGGGTTACTTGTTTTCTAGGCAGTGTGGTCTATTGGGGTAACTCGTGTGCTCTTGAGATTTGTCCAAGGCTCGGACATCTCCCTTTCGCACTCCAATAGAAACACTTGTCCATAAACTACCGTGGTATTACGGTGTGTAGCTAAGAGTCTATGTTCGGTGATTTGAACTTTGAATTAGGAGAACACTGGAGGACCATGTAGAGCGTTTTATCATTTTGGGTGCACACAAAATCATAAAACGAAATGCATGGAAGCCCTAGTGAGCTCTGGGTTTGAAGGGATAGTCCTGGATTGGATCTAGCTTTGATCTTGTGAACATTAGTGGTTATCTTTAACTGCGAAACTAAATTTTCCCGTTCTTTCTGCCAGAATCATGTCTGGAGTGCGTGGAGGACGTGGAGGTGGTCGCAATGGTGGACGTGGTGGTGGTCGCGGTGGTGCTGGTGGTCGTGGTGGAGGTATTAACCTATCACAGGCTGATCCGCAATGGATTTTGAGGGTGTGACAGCGCTTCACCCCCCTCTTTCCCGCCCCTCCACTCCTTGTAGTCTAAGTAGGTGTGGATTCATGTCTAGCCAGGGCCGGCTCAACCGTAGGCCTAAAGTGAAATAAAATTTCGAGGCCTCCAAACTTTCCTTTTTTTTTTTATATATTTTTAGTTTTTACTTGGGAGAAAATTAATGCTTAGGGTACGTTGATTGATAAAGATTGCAATTTAGTGGAATGGAATTTTCGGTTGTTCCCCAAAAACAGAGAGTAGGCCTTCAAAGAAAAAAAAAAAGTTTTAATTATATGGAGAAGAGACATTAAATACTAATTGTTGAATGATTATAACACCTACTTAAAAAACAAATGGCAATAAAATTCGAACTCTGGTCTGCAAAGAAGAAAGATATGATTGCCACCACCACACCAAAATCACGTTTCTTGATTAGCTTATCCAACTATATATGATATTCACAAATTTGTATATATTTTAAATAAATGGACCCTAAAAATTTGGAGGCTCAAAACCCTAGCCTCAAAATAATTGGGCTTGGGCCGGCCCTGTGTCTAGCCATATCGGCTTTTATATCCTCTAACATCATCTTAAGGGCGCCAAAAGGGCTCTTTGAGTGTGTTAGATGGCGAGTGAGTAAGGGTGATGTGTGGACACTATTTTTCGAACTCACGCCCAATAAAGAAATGCTTTAAGCTATATTTTTAAAAGGAAGAAAATCCATGTGGGACTTTAGAGAAATGCTTTAAGCTAACTAACACTTAAAAAATGTAGTAGTTTAACTAAAAACTCAAACTATTTACCCAACGAAGCTTAGGCAGGTTGGGCTAGCTAATAAAAATGATTTTGCTACGTTGATTAGTTTTATTTCTTCTGTTGATTAGTTAGGTTGTTTATAATACAATTATAGCGTAACAAAACAGGGTTTTATCTTATGATACTAGTCTTTTAGTATATGTCTGACATTGTGCGATAATTTGAATGTTCACTACATAAATAGTCTAAGTTATATAAATCTAGTTGAGTAATTTCACCAAAAGAGTGGGAGTTATATTTTCTATTATGAAACTTATTCATCCGAATATTAAAAAGTTTTTCGATTGTTGGGCTTTTATCTGGGCCATCGTTGGCACTGTTATTTGCTGGTTAATGTCTTGCAATCTTGCATGGTGGCTATATTATTTTCAATCGTCAATATTTTCATAAGTTAAGTTTTAAAGTCAAATTACTTTTTTTACTAAATTTCTATTGTTTTGTATCACTTTCTTTAGTCACTTTCTATAGTAACCAATAATCCAAGAAATGAAGTTGGAGGTTAAACCGAATATCATTCTTTGACAATATTTCATGTGAATACATAGCCTAAACAAAAAAATAATTGTTTTAATAAGTAAAATCTTATTTTTAATTAAAATCTCACAATGAAAAAGGAAAAAAAATAACAATTCTTCAACCAACATAATCATAGTCGTTAAAATATAAATAACATTTAACTGTGACAAGAGTTAAATTTATTTAATGATTTATCATTATATAATTTCTTCTTTCTCTTCTCACATTTAATTTTGGGAAAATCACGATTTTAACCTGTTGACCGACCTAACTACCAGAATAGCCCATTGCCGTCTTTTTTGAGAAACGGTACACGGCTCCTAAGACATCTAAAACGTCTCCTGAGAGGCTTTTGGTTCCATCCAATAAAAGACCTCCATGTGTCGTTGTAGATCCCGAAGAGTGTTAGACGTTTAGGGAGACGTGGCAGTGCCAACAAGACGTTTTCGGTGGACCCTTGAAAAATTGGAATGGTGGCCGTGATGGGGGAGGGAAGGAAACATAAAATGTGAGAGGAAAAGGATGGGGACTTGAAAGAGATAACTTTAACCCAAAGGTTTGGGATTAAAAAGCGGCATGATTTTAACCGAAAAAATACTTCAGTTTTCTGAATTTCAAGAACATGTCGAATAAACTAAAAATATATATTTTGAACCGTGTTGAATATTTGAGATGGAATGTATATATATATATATATATATATATATATATTTTTTGTAAAACATTTGATATATTTGATTAGAGGAAAGATAAATGTGGTTGATTTTTTATGCACACGAACCATCTTATTTGTACCAATAAATTGTGGGGAAAAAAACAAAAATTTGTCCTTCATAGACAGCTAGAGACGCTTGAGGACGGCTCGGAGATGGCTCAAGCCGAGCCGAAGATGGCTTGAGCCCATACGTCACTGAGACCTTTCGAGGGCCCACCGGAGACGTCTTGGCGGCACTGACACGTCTCCGGAGACGTCTGACACTCTTCGGGATCTACAACGACACGTGGGAGTCTTTTATTGGATGAAACCGAAAGCCTCTCGAGAGACGTTTCAGACATCTTGGGAGCCGTGTACCGTCTCTCCGAAAAGACGGGAACGAGCTAATAGTTGGGTCGGTTAACGGACTAAAATCGTGATTTTCTCTTTAATTTTTTTCTCAAATGATCTCCTGTATATCTCACACTTAACTTTTTAATGATCTTTCAGTGATTTGATTGGAGAGTAAAATCAAAAAGAGTTAATAGCCATTTTCGTCCCTGAGGTTTGGGCCAGTTTGCCACTCCCAGTACAAAAGTTTTTTTTTTGCAATTCCTTCCCTGAGGTTTGGATTTTTTTGCCAAATTCGTCCTTTTCACTAACCCAGTTAAAAAAGCTCGTTAAGGTCAGGGGTATTTTTGTCTTTTTACTTACAATTTAAAATTTTAATTAAAATCTTACCCCATCCCTACCCCACCCACCCCACCCCCTATATTTATCTCTCATTCACTCTCTCTCTTTCTCTTTCATTCTGCAACTAACAATAATAATAATAATAATAATAATAATAATAATAATAATAATAATAATAATAATAATAATAATAATAATAATAATAATAATAATAATAATGAAAACCATTACAACGAGATGGAGCAGAGATTTTAGAAGCAGAGAAACTGAAGGGATTAGCTAGAACCTCAACTTCATCCTTAAACCCACGAAAATCAGCTTCAAACTCATCTTTAATATCAAAGATTTCAGATCTCAGGGGTTTAGAATAACATTTGCTAGGGTTTTTAAAGAAGTGTGAAGGGTGGGTGGAGAATGGGGGCCAATCACCACCACAGTGGCAGAACACGGTGGCAACCCCACCTCTCCTGGCGATGGTGACAGAGGAGAGATGATTCGACTGTGGGGGGTCTCGTATGTGGTTTTTGCAAGTGGGTTTGATGGTGGCCCGGTGATGGTGACAGAGGGAGGAGGTTTCGTAGGTGGTTTTGCAGGTGGGTTTGATGGTGGTGGGGTTTTCGTAAGTGGTTTTTGCAGGTGGTGATGGTGGTCCGGTGATGGTGACAGGGGGGAGGAGGCTCGACGGTGAAGAACAGGGGAAGAAGAAGAAGGAGGAGTAGGAAATGGAATGGATAGGGGTTTTTGATGGATTGCATTGTGGTTGTGAGTGGGTTTGTGGTCCGATGTGAATGTTAATATTATTTGTTTGACATATGATGTTTTTGCAATGTGTTTTTTTTTTGAGGATTTGAAATAAAGTGGGAGAGAGAGAGAGAGAGAGAGAGAGAGAGAGAGAGAGAGAGAGAGAGAGAGAGAGAGAGAGAGAGAGAGAGAGAGAGAGAGAGAGAGAGAGAGAGAGAGAGAGAGAGAGAGAGAGAGAGAGAGAGAGAGAGAGAGAGAGAGAGAGAGAGAGAGAGAGAGAGAGAGAGAGAGAGAGAGAGAGAGAGAGAGAGAGAGAGAGAGAGAGAGGTGGGGTGGGTAGGGGAAGACTATGGGTTTTTTTTTATTAAAATAATTATAGGGTATCAAATGACAAAATTGTCCTTCATTAAAGTGGCAAAAAGACAACCATACCCCTGACCTTAACAAGATTTTTTAACTGGGTTAGTGAAAAGGACGAATTTGGCAAAAAAAATCCAAACCTCAGGGAAGGAATTGCAAAAAAAAAAACTTTTGTACTGGAGTGACAAACTGGCCCAAACCCCAGGGACGAAAATGGCTATTAACTCAATAAAAAATGATGATTTGACTGAATAGGAAAATAAGACAATGATATGGGACTTTTAAAAGAAGCATGTCATGAGTTATAGATCAGTATAGGTTTTTTTTTTTTTGAACGGTAAATTTCTTCTCCTTGTGAGACTTGAACCCATGACCTTCCCCTTAGGTGTTCTTAGAAGCTTTGCTTCTACCATTAGGCCACCAACCCCAATGACAATAGATCAGTATAGGTTAATAAAAAAAATGCAAACAGTTGTCATCATAAAATTGTGCCAAGCTAAAAAAGTAAACAATTTGAGTTTCGTAATTAAAAAAGTATTAATTACAAAAATACTTTTTTTTTTACGTGGGTCTTTTTTTGGGTGTGAATGGCGTGACCAAATATATACTTAACAATCTCAAAGGTTGTATTCATGACTGGGCCATTGGCAAACTTAGGGTAGTGTTATTTAAATATCTTTTTGGTAAGAAGATCTTGATGCTAAATGACAAATGTGTAGCTATCAAACGTCACAGTAAACCCCTTTAGATCATATTTTAATATAAAAAATGGCTAATAAAAAGTTGGTGGGAGGTCCATTTTCCAGCTAAGGCAAATTAAGATCGAGTGAAAAACTAGCTGGATCACGGTTGTATTCAACATTCACCATCTAATATTAATATCTATAGCGACCTAGTTATGATATAGAAAGGTGCGTTCTATTTTTATTATGAGTAATTATGGTCTTAGAGTTTTAAGTTTTAACTGTTAAATAATGTTAAATAAGTAAGCAATTATGAGAACTCCTAAGCGAAATAAAGGCTCAATCGCATCTTTGGATAACTAATAGAACAACCGGAATCACAAAGATATTTCAAGGCAAAAGAATCAATCTAGAAGAACTCCTAAGCGAAATAAAGGCTCAATCGCATCTTTGGATAACTAATAGAACAACCGGAATCACAAAGGACTGGAACAAATGGTGCATATTCGACATTTAATTTTTAAAACTATTGATGTTTTGCACTGTTTCATTTGGGTGAATTGTAATTTGGGTTGGGTGTCTTATGGAGACTTCATCTTTATAGCATCTTGCTAATTGATGATTATGTATATATTGGGTTATGAAATAAAATTGTTTGCCATTCAAAAAAAAAAAAAGTAAGCAATTATGACATTAAACAATCATTATTCATCTCATTAATTATCAACAGGTTACATTCCAACATTCTTTATATTTTCTTGATGTTGTATTTAGAATGATAAGTAGGATAATTTTGCAAAATAATATATTGCTCTTGTAACTTGTTGCCCGTCTACTTTCTATTGTGCTGTAAATTTCGTATTTTGTTTTAATAAAAAATGTTGAAGTAAAAAAGGTTTAATTACATAATAGTGGCTATTAAATAAAGTATGTATACAAATTTAATGACCATCACCGTTGGAAAAATAAAAATAAAAATGGAAAATGAAAAGCAATGGCCCAAAAGTTGGCACAAGAACTCAAATAAAATTTGCCTTGCAGTCGGATTTCTTGTGTGGATCTCCTAAATTAGGATGGGCTTCAACACGCCTGAGACTAAGGATGTTTTTCATGTCATCTTGGACAGAGTGATTACGGACGCGATGGTGAAAGTCTTAAAGGGAGATCTTACAAAACTGTTAGACCCTAGACCGTCGATGTCATGGTCTAAATATGCATCGAAAATGGATGATATCCGACGATTCGATCTCACAAGTTTTATTTTTGCAATAAACGAAACCAAATTTTATTAATTTTTTACTTTTAACCTTAATAGTTTTTATCATTTACATTAAACCCTTGCACTTTTTTTTACTTTGAAATTTATCCCATGTATCTTAAATAAATTTATAGTTTTACATTTCAATCTATTTTTTTTTTGTGTTAACATGCCACTATCTACGTATGTAGTTCAACGTTTTTATATCTATTTTTCTCGTCGAACAGTCACACTGTGTTTTAAGTTTCGATTTAATTTTTGCGCATTATCCCATCGCAACGGGTGTGCATGATTCACCATTTTTACGTCTACATTTCACTCATTTTTTTGTTTTCATATCTCTTTATATATATATATATATATATATATATATATATATATATATTTATGAGTATTTTCAATGTTGTTAGTCGTTTGCAACAATGTGCACTGATGCTACCTGGTACAACTTTATGCCCTCCATGTTTCCGTTCGGTTTTATGCCCTTCACAACAACGTGCGGGCTTAATACTAATTATAAGGCTGGGGTGTGGGGCTCGTCCTCGACACGTCTTGCCTCGTTTGGGACGGGGCACCCCCGGGGTCGTCCCCCATCTTCAACATCATCCACAAAACGTTTGGGACAGGCCGACTTAATTATTTTTAAAATATAGGGACCAATGGGGAGGCTCGTCTTGTGTAGTTTTTCCATCTCCACACCGCCCTCTTGTATAGTCTTCCTTCTTAATATTCGGTCCCATTGACATGATTGCCTATGTGAAGGACTGAAGGGTCATCCCCCGTCTCCATACCCGATAGCATAAATAAACAAATCACCAATGTCTGGTCATATACATATATAATATAATTCATTTTTTTACCTAATATATTATTGTATTATTACATACGGGATGGTTATATTGAGAACGCTAAATATCGCGAGAACCGTGAGAACAAATGAGAAAACCAATCAACATCAATTTTTTTCAATACAAACCTAATTATAATTAAAATATGATATTAAAAAATGAATTTTCTTTCCAAATAATTCATCTTTTCTTGCAAAAACACTATAAAATTAACTTTTTACACATGTGTAAAAACAATTTATTTTCGTATACGTTTAAATTTTTACGCGTAAATTGTGTTTTTGAGATTGTATTTTAATAATAAAGACAAATGTAAAAAGAAATTTTTAATTTGAATAACTTTAAATAGCGTTCTCGCAGTTCGCACGAAATATATTCATTCTCAAATTAATTTTACCCTATGGCCCTATATAGTATTATTATTTAATAATATATTTTTATTACCTAACCCTTTTAAATCATCATCACTACGTACAAACTATCTATACTTGCATAATTAAATCATTCACAACGGTGCACTTAACTCTCTCACCATATAATAATCATCTGTTAATTAATTAATTAACTAATCAATCATGTATCCAACGGTACAATAATCCTGAAGCAGTGCAAAGAATCCAAAATATTTGTTTTTTTATATAATTCCACATCTGTAATGTGAATTGTAATGTAATGAACATTGAACAAGTAGAGAGAGAGCATCAAGGGTTGTGGTGGGGACATTGTGGTTGAGTGTGATCCCACATGTGACAATCTTCAATATCACACTCTCTTTCTTCCCTTCCCCATCTCTGATGCATGTGCTCTACCTCATCATTTCCTGCTGTCTGGCTTACTTCTTCCTAAATAAAACACTGCAATTGCAATAATATTATTATTATTATTATTATTCACAGATCTGTTCATCATCCCCATCCCAATCCCTATGTTCATGTTCTTCCACCACAACATTAACATTCATTCTCCTTAATTTCCACCCATTCTTCCACATCTGTCTATCTGTGTTTGTTTTTTGTAGTATGGATCTTTTTATCCCTCTTGAATATGCTCTGTTTCAACTTACCCCAACTAGAACAAGGTACTGATGTCAGTTACATTAAGTTGGGGTCTCTTTGTTCTTGTTGAATTTGTTAAAAAGATTGTTCTTTTGGTCTGATTTTTACTTGTTATGACTTGGGGGTTTTCTCTGTTTTCAAGATTCTTGATAAAGTTTGATCTTTTGATTTGATTTCAATTATTATGAATTGGGTGTTCTTTGTTCTTGTTGAAATTGTTAAAAGACTGATAATTTGGTCTGTTTTCAGCTGTTATGAGTTGGGTTTTTCTCTGTTGTCAATTGTCTTGATTAGTTTGATCTTTTGGTTTGATTTCAATTATTATGAATAGGGGTTTCTTTGTTCTTGTTGAAATTGTTAAAAGATTGATAATTTGGTCTATTTTCAGCTGTTATCAGTTGGGTTTTTCTCTGTTGTCAATTGTCTTGATTAGTTTGATCTTTTGTTTTGATTTCAGTTATTATGAATTGGGTTTTCTTTGTTCTTGTTGAAACTGTTAAAAGATTGATAATTTGGTCTGATTTCAGTTGTTGTGAGTTGGGTTTTTTCTCTGTTGTCAAGATTCATGATAAAGTTTGATCTTTTGATTTAATTTTGGTCTGTTTTCATACTCATTGTTATCAGTTAGGTTTCTCTTCTTTCCTTTTGATTTGCTTTCTGAATGGTCTGTTTTTGTGTGTCTGATTAATTGCTGATTTGCGTTCTTATTTTTTGCGGTAAAATTGTATAAAGATTTGACCTTTTTGTGTCTGATTTCAAGTTTTGCTAATTTGGGCTTTTATCTATCCTTTACAATTTATAAAGATTGCATCTTTTCTGTGTTGATTTAACTTAATTTGTGTTACTTTGTTCTTGTTGGGACTGTCTTGTAGATGTGATCTTTTGCTATGCTATGGGAAAAACAAAGAGAAATTAGCATCTGGATTAGTGGAGCCTTTCATATCTCACTTGAAATTGTTTAAAGATCAAATTTCAAAAGGAGGTTATTCAATCACTCTTCGTCCACCAACCACTAATGCTTTTTGGTTCACCAAATCCACTTTCCAAAGGTATATAATTTAGTCTTGACTTTGTCTCCTTCCATTCATCATATATAGATAGAATATCACATCAATCAATAAATTAGATAAATAACAATGTTAACAAGACATGTTTTTTATTAAGTAAAACTGTAAAAGGTTGATGTCACAAAACAACCTCTTTCCAAAATCAAGGTGAAACTATTCAGTAAAAAGACTTTCTTTATAGCAACAAAACCAGAAAATCTGCAACCAGGGTTCAAAATTTACGGCTTTAACATTTAGATATCAGTTTGGTATGGGAATAAAATGCTGCGTCGCCCGAGTGAGATGAAAGTAAGAATCTTGTGGCCCCATGGGCCATGAGCTTTAATAAATTAATTTATCTTGGGATGCATTACTATGTAAACTTTCTAAAACGACCTTGGTGCATCATGGTCCATCTATTTCAATATGATTATATAAAATGTTCAATGGATTGAGTTTATAAAAGTAAGAATCAAGTGGTCCATGAGTCACAGTAAACCTTGATTACAAGATATGCTTTATTGATTGAAACCTTTTCACTTGCTTGCTTGATTGGAAAGCAAAGTTAACTAGATTTCTTTTCTACTCACAAGCTTGCAAGATTTATAAAAATACCACGAGTCATAGCAAAGTAAGGAATCTTGGCGTCGATAAGGCATGACAATGACAATTGGTTAATTTTTGTAGGCTTGTGCGCTTCATAAACTCGCCTGAAGTTCTTGAGAGGTTTATAAGATTAGAACGAGAAATTTCACAAATCGAGAATTCTAACAATGACAGCGAAGAACAGGCTGGCGAAGGTATTGCCCAAATGTCAAAAAGTCAACTCTTGAAACGTTGTGGTGCGTTATTTTGGTGTTTATTTGTTGCCTCACCTTGATATTGTTTTGTTAGTTGGGAGTTTATCATCTGATGGAAGTACTAAGAAGTCTACTGAACCCTCCAAGGTACTTTTTACACAACTTATGTCAAAACAGAAAAATGTAAACTTTAGATAATTATATAAAAACAAAAAGTAAAAGTAACAATCTTAAATAACAACAAATAAAAAGTTAATTATGTTTGGCAAACTAGATCTTAACGCTGTCATTCCTTGTAATATCCTAACATGACTTGTTTGACCTTAAAAGTCAACTATATCTCTTTTCTTGAAACAGCGGGATTCAAATATGTTTGGATCTAATTTATATCTTGTGTTACAGATCAAAGCTGGAGAAGCTGGTGATAACGCACAAGAAGAAAATTCCAAGTAAATTGAGCTTGCTTATGAAAGATATAATTACGATTTTTTTTTTTGTATCCATATAAGTTTATAACTAAGGTTGACTTTTTTTTTGCATTTCACCAGGGTTCAACTTCAACGGTTATTGGAGACCCGAAAAGCAATGCTTCGGAAAGAACAAGCAATGGCTTATCATCGTGCTCTTGTGGCTGGATTTGAAACAGAAAACATGAACGATCTCATATTGTTTGCTGATCATTTTGGAGCATCACGTTTAAGGTATGCAATATGGGTTCAAACGAAAGAGATACATTTTGACTTTTGGCATCACAAAGACTAGATTTAAGCTTACTATTTTCATTAATATGAAATATCTTTATTACTTTTATTTCTTTTACATTTTGATTTCAATAAGCTTTGCAAAGTCGGAAAATTTATTGTTAAGACGGGCGTAGTTCTATATGGTTTGTGCGGTGGCGGATCTGGATGTTTTGCACCGGGCATAATGTTTAGATCTTAGAATCATAATTCTTTGTTTGATACAGGGAAGCGTGCATAGAATTTAGAGATTTATGCAAAAAGAAGCACAATGATGGTCTATGGATGGATGAGTTAGCAGCAATGGCTGCATATCCCCCTTCAGAACTAGCTTACACTGGTACCTCAGGAATACTAATTGCAACTGAAAGTAATGCTTCAACTCTAAATAACGAGCTCAACTTCGAGCAGGAAGGTGACAAAAGTACGTACATTTACTTGTTTATGTGAAAACGGCTATGTGTGCGTGTATGACGGCTAAATTATGAACTTAAGCTTGAATGGATAACAATTATAATGTTTAACAGTCTCTTGTGCCATATTAAAATGTTTACAACCTCTTGAATTGCTTTACAAAAGAAAAGTGGATGATTACTAGAATAAAACTTGATTTTAAAAAGCGCGCTTGAGGCGCCCTTAAGCGCTTCGCGCATCTAGGCGCAAATTTGCGCGCCTTATGTAACACCAGGCGAGCATCGTACGAAAAGCGCGCTTTTTTGACCAAAAAAGCGCAATAAAAGCTTTCTTTTCGTACACGAGGTGTTTTTGTGCTTAAAATTGTTATACATGTAGCTAGCTAAAAATGTTGTACATTTAAGTTAAATCATATATAAGCCTTATTTGTATCTATATTTTGGGTAAATGATGCTAAAAACCTATAACATATATAAAATATACATATATATTCGTCTTGCGCCTCGCGTACGAAAAGCCCATCGCTTTTACGCTTTGCGCCTCGGTTTTAGACCTCGTCGCTTTTGTGCGCTTCACACTTTTTAAAACCAAGGTATGAAATGACAAGAAAGGTGTTGGCAGGCTAACCCCGTAGGTTTTTGACCGGTTATGATTCATTCATGAGTGTTGGCGGTTAATCTTATTTACTTCAGAAATGTCAATAAAGCCTAGAATTAAGAGAGAAAACAAGGGTATCATGATAAATTTAACAATACATTATGAAGTTTATTAACAAAATTCCTTCTCTTTTTTGTTTTTGTTTTGACTTTTATAGTCAAACAAGTAAATGCAAGAGACTTGACTCTTATAGATCCTGTTAGACTTGAAGGAAAAAAACAATGGTCGTATTAGCTAAGTGAGTTCTAGCTTTGACTTTGAAAGTTGGCAACGGGTCCTGTTAAGCGCTTTGCCTCGTTCCCTCCTAACACAAACTATTTTGGATTGTTCCATGTGAATTTTTGGTTTAATTATTTACTTATTTGACCAAGCACAAGGTATCTCATAGATATTTTTGCTGCAGATAGCACAGATCAGGTACCATCTACTCCTTCAAATGTCCCAATGCAGATGCCATGGCCAAACCAGATGCCTCAATACATGTACAATTTTCCGGGCCCACAAGGTCCACGTTACCCGTATCCATATCCCGGTATGCCTCCATATTATCCAGCTCATATGAACTGGCCCGCAAATGCAGATGATGGCTATGGTCGACATCATAGATCATCTTCAAAAAAGAAGTCAAAATCTCTATTACCTGATTCCTCCGAGGAAGAAGACGAGGATAGCAATGAAGAAGGTGAATCTGATTCGGTTAGTGATTCGGGCACTGTCTCGAAGCATGAAAAGTCAACTAAAAAGAGCAAAAAGAAGTCTTCAAAAACAGTTGTTATCCGAAACATTAATTATATTACTTCTAATAGGAAGAATTCTGATGGTAGTGATGATTCGGCTGAAGATGAAGTTGATGGTGTTCTTGAATCTTTGGTGAAACACCATAGCAAGTCGTCAAAATCACACGAGAAGAAGAAAAAAGACGTGGATGTAGATACTGATTCCGGAAAACGAAATCAAAATTGGGATGCATTCCAAAATCTGCTCTTGAAAGATGATGATCAAGATGAACATTTCACAAACAGAAACGATGCTATGGACGTAGGTTCTGAAAGTTACGTGAAAAATCAACCAAAAGCGAGAGCTAACGACTCTTTCGTGGTTCCTGATAGAAATGGATTTGATGAATCAAGAAAAGTCAACTCTCATGATTTTGAAAATGGTGAGACTTTTAGGATGAAGGGTAGAGATCTTTCGGATGCTGATCTGGTCGTTTCGCACAGATTTGGTGGAGGAACTGATGGAACGACGAATGTGCGGGATCTTGGATCCGAATCGTCAATGATTAGAAACAAAAGAGATGGAGATTGGTTTGTGGTCAAGAATTCTGGGAGTCCGGTCGAAAAGTCAACATTTAGCGATGACTATTCTTCAATGAGAGGCGACGTTTTTTCATCTGAAACAAACAAAAAGAACGAACCCATCGATGATTCTTTCATGGTACAACCACAAACAACAGTTCCATACGATTCAGAATGGCGGTCAACTGATGTCAGCATTGTTGAGAGCATTAATAAACCCGACCCCAATGAGTCTAGCCAGGCGGCAAAATCCGGGTTTCATGAGCCAGATGACCTCTATCTGATGGTCTCACGAGATTCTGGTGTCGAGCCATCGGTTAGGTCCTCGTGGACCCCAGAAATAGACTACGGGACCGAGGCTCAGTTCACAAAGTCTGAACCAAAGCCGGCTCC
Organism: Ambrosia x helenae; assembly: GCA_030844895.1. Classification (NCBI taxonomy): domain Eukaryota; kingdom Viridiplantae; phylum Streptophyta; class Magnoliopsida; order Asterales; family Asteraceae; genus Ambrosia; species Ambrosia x helenae. The sequence goes on along the minus strand of CM061228.1, from coordinate 141,085,792 downwards.
TGTTGAGACAAAAGATCAAACCGAAGAGTCTCCAGTCAAAGCTAAAACAAAGAAGGTGGCAAAGCCTCGACCTTTGTCAAGATCTCTCCCAACTGACAAACGATTACCTTTTGTTAGTCGGTCAGTGGTTCCAAAGAGCAAAAGGGAACAGGTACGAAAGCGTTACACAAACAATAATTTACATGTTTTATTGTTTTTCTTCCGGATCTTGAATCTTTTAGGTATTTATATAATTCATCTTTTTATTGAAACAGGAAGATGAGATACGAAAGAGGGTAGAAGAACTAGCGGCCGAACGACAAAGGAGAATTGCTGAAAGAACCGCAGCGAGTGGTTCTGGTTCTGCTAAGAAGCCTGTTATCCAAAAGGGCAGTTCTGGTACTACACCTAAGAAAACAACTGCAAAGGCAACAGGTAAGTAAACTGCTGGAAAAAAAAGTTTATACACATAAAGGAGAATTCACACACATCCTAGCGGCACGAAGACGATTGTTATTATGGAGTTGTTGATTTGTGTTGTCCAGTGTTTTGCTGTGGTAGTTGTGAGTTGGTGTAGAATACTGGGTGGTTTTGTTATATACGATGAAGATACGGGTATTTATACTTTTTTTCGGAATAATTTTTGTGTATGTATAATGTATGTTTATGTTAATTTGTAATAAACATGGTGGTGATTGTGGCACATTATGAAATTATTGTTATTTTAAAGTTTGTTGGTTTAAATTTGTCATCATAATCTTTGATGAGTTAGCATTTTAAACTGTTTCTTGGAAAGATTACAATGTTTGAATTTGAGGTCGAACCATTTTTATAATAATGTTAGAACTTTTAGTTTGCACATTGATATATTGTTCAGGTCAAAATTTGATGTTACTTTAACAAATAAAGAATATAACTGCCTTGTGAGCTCAAGAAATTGCTTGCAGTTCTTTTTTTTTTTTTTTTTTCAATATTGTTAACATGTATATTATGGTAATTGAATTTATAAAATATAAATTACAGGGGTGGAAATGAGCCGAGTTGGAGTTTGTCTAGGCTCCTTGTACGCGGCTCGGCTTGTTCAATTTACAAAAGCTCGAGCTCGGTTCATGTATAGTTCTAAAGCTCGGTTCATGTTTAACTACATGATTTTACATAAAATCATGACTGTATTGAGTTATAACTTGAGTAGAGAAGCCAGTAAGGAGTCGTTTGACAACATCTACCTAAGTAAGTTATTAAAAGAGGTCTGGTTGGGAAAGATAGTAAGAGGTCTGGCTTGGCCTGACTGAGGGTTATGAACACATGTCAATGAATAAGGGTTAAAATTTTCATTCAACGTCATTTTGAAACTTAATGGGTAAAAGGTTTACTGTCTCATTAAGAGGTGTTCTGCCAACAGTGGCGAAGCTTGACCCGAAGGTTCGGGGGGTCGGAAGTCACCGGGGTTCGGAAGTCACTGGTTTCGGGGGGTCGAAAACCAGTTTCGGGGGTTCGAAACCCTATATTTTCAAAATTTTCTATACGGATACTATATAATCGGAACTTCTGCGCGAAAATCCGGGGGGGTCGGCCGCCCCTCCCCGCCCCTACAAACCTTCGCCACTGTCTGCCAATAAATCAAACACACTTAATACTAACTGATTTAAATGTAGTTTCTTAATTAAATCATTTAAATGCTACCAAATTGGCAAATAGCCCCTAAATGCAAGACCAGGAAGCAAGGGATTAATATTAATTTGTTCTCAAGTTGAAGCCAAAAGTGAAAGTTTTAAGTGGCCGATTTTCCAAACAGAGGTCTAGTTTAGGGACTATTTATGTAAATACTTTCATAACATATAAATACCAATTAAGCATCCATCCTTTCTCTTCAGGGAGATTGGATTTGGAACTCAAGAACACAAAACGCGCGAACTTTATGCATTTCATTATACATTTTTATTATTAAAAATTTATAAAAAACACCAAAATTCTTCTCAATTTCTGGACTCTTTCGATTCAACAACGACGAGAGTCCAGAAAATGGGTCGCACGATAATCCGTGTATCAATTGAATAACAATTCATATACAAATCAGGAAAAAAAAAATACATTTTTTCCAATTTATTTAGGGTTTTTTTTTGGATTAATTTGTTCAATTGTCAATCATTAGGGTTCTTGTTCAACCCAAGTACTACTGAACCCAATGATTTGACCCATATCATCAATTCCTGTTCCTATGCGGCATAAAGATTCATCTAAGCCCTCTGCAATGGCATGTTTTGGCTGTCTTTTCCAAAAGAAGGCTTCTCGGTCTCGGGTATTCTTTTGTTTATCTTTTGGCTGATTAATATATGATTTAGTATGACCCATAAGCAAGAAAAAACCGAATGCTAGGTATAGGTTACGCCTATTCTTTTGTGTATTATGCACACTGATTGACTTGTTATTGATGTGAAAGAAAGGAAAGAATACTTCGGGGTCGAGTAAGAGTAATCCCGGGACAAGTAAACACCTTTCGGCGATTAATAAAAGGTCACAATCATCAAAAAGGGCTCGAGAAACCGAGCCTGTGGTGGTTGTGCAGAAGTCACATGGTGCTGATAATTTTGATAGAATGACTGAGCTTCGAAAGAAGATCATGAGCTTTCGAGAGTTGGTTGATTTGCCTCCATGTATCGGTTCTTCAGCTGTTATTGAGGTTTATTTCTTCGACAAAAGATCTTTCGAAGAATTTGTTATAAAACGTTTATGCAAATATGCAATATGTTTCTTGGTTTATTTGCAGTTGGTGAAACACACTGTCAGAGAACTGCGTAAGTTACACCCGGACGATGTGCGTTGTATTTCAGTATCAGATTCAGAGGGAGCTTTGGATAAGGTTTTTTAGATGTAATTATGTAAAAATATAGTTGTGGATTTTATGGACTTCAAAGTTTTGTTATTTAGTAATTAATGTGTTCTGCAAGTAGGCGATACATGAGCTTTGCGCTTCTATCAAGTCTCTTGGGAAGCATTGGATGCATAATGATGAATGGATGGTCAAATCCAAAACAGATGACGAAGCGAATTGTGATTTGGAAAAACATGGTTCGTTATGTTTTATATCGATATCTTGTTTCAAGATTCGGCCGTATTTCATTACAGTGTGTATGATCCTTGTAATATGGTTGTTGTGGTTTATTATAGTGTTGGCTTTGCTTGATGACATAATTATTGTGGCACGAGAGAAAAGGAATAATAAAAGGGATACGGATAATGACAAAGAAACGAAGGACAATGTAGACTCGCCTTCTAGTTCAAATGGGAAATCGTCTTCAAGGTCTCATCCAGACAAAGTACCTTCACCAACTTCAGTTCTCGGCGAGTTTTTAAATAATAAATCTGCAAAGGCATGCTCATAAGTTACATTCTCTCCACCTGTTTTCGTAACTAGACACCTGTTACCCAATGTGGCAGTTTTGACCCGTTTGCTTATGATTTTTTTTTTTGATCATATATGGCACAATTGTTAGTTAAATGTCATTGATATTAAGAATTGTGATTCCAGATGGACCCTCATGTAGCTGAAGGCGATGAAGGGAAGAACAAAAATGGGACTCCTGATGGCAATGTGACGGTGCAAATGGAGATTTCACTACCATCATCATCTTTAAAATCAATTATAGATTCAGAGAATGTACAGTTGATTCCAGGAGGAGGGTCGCCATCAACATCTTCTGAGAAGCCATCCATTTCAGCAACAATAGTGTCGTCGCCAACGCAGATATTGGGTTCAGAAGCCAGTCAATCGCAGTCACCACCGCAGCCATGTGGGGAGCTGGAGATTTCACCACTCCCTGAGGAAACAGAAGATATCCCTTCACTAAAGATGCCCACCAACGATGCAGCAAAATCATCACCCACAACAATAAAAAATCTTCGTCCCCCACCACCACCGCCACCATTGCCGCCTCCTCCACTTCCCTCGGTTGGAGAAGGTGATACCAAAATACCAGTTCCACCTCCACCTCCACCTCCACCTCCACCCTCAATGGTGATAAGTAATACATCAATGTCACCTCCACCACTGCCACCACCGCCACCGCCATCATCCTCAACGGTAAAAAGCAAGGCAAGATCACTAGCACCACCGCCACCACCAACATCCTCAACGGTGAAAAGCAATGCAAAATCACTAGCGCCACCGCCACCACCATCCTCAACGGTGAAAAGCAACAAAAAATCACTAGCACCTCCACCGCCCTCATTCATTGCAAGTAATGTGCCGACACCACTGCCACCACCGCCGCCACCACCGCCTTCTTCGTCAGGAAATGGAATGCCAGTGTCACTAGAATTACCTCCTTCTCCACCACCACCCGCTCCCACAGCACGTGGAAGCATTCCACCACTACCACCACCAGCTCCCGCAGCATGTGGAAGCATTCCACCACCACCATCTACAGCATCATCGGATGGATCAGTCCCAACACCACAACCAGTGCAAGAGGTCAAAGGTGGTGCTCCACCACCACCCCCTAGTGTTGGTAATGGCGGCAAATTGCTGCGTAAATCAGTTAGCAAATTAAGAAGATCATCTCAGATGGGATGCCTGTACCGCCAACTCAAAGCAAAGGTTGAAGGATCAGGTACCAAAAATAAAACAGTGCAAAAGAAAGACAGTAAAGTTGTAGCAGCTTCTGGTAGTAACGAAAAAAAGGGTATGGCCGATGCACTTGCAGAGATGACACGACGGTGAGCTTAACCAAACATTAAGTATACATATATTTATTAACTTCGTTTGTTCCCTGTATATTATAACTATTTTGTTTTCAGATCATCCTACTTTCAGCAAATCGAAGAGGATGTTATAAATTATTCAAATTCCATCAAAGAGGTAAAAGATGCCTTGATATCTTTCCAAACAACAGACATGGATGAGCTCATCAACTTCCACAAATATGTGGAATCCCATCTTGAGAAACTAAGCGATGAAACACAGGTCTACGCTCTTTACGATACAATGACTGTATTTAATTATATAAAAGTACTTTGAAAACAATTTTAAATTTGACTTTATTGGCGACTAGGTTCTGGCGAGATTTGAAGATTTTCCTAGTAAGAAGTTGGAAGGATTAAGAATGGCTGCAGCATTATACTCCAAGTTAGATGTGATAGCGAGTACTTTGCAAAACTGGAATATAGAGCCACCAGTGAACCAACTGCTTGATAGAATTGAGAATTATTTCAATAAGGTAACATCTTCTCTTATTATTGTCATACTTTTAGACCATTCTCTTTTTTCGTCATTAACAGATGAGCGATTTCACTTCAAGATCAAAGGAGAACTGGACACGTTAGAGCGAACGAAGGATGAAGAAATCAAGAAATTTAAGAGCCAGAAGATCCATTTTGATTTTGCTATACTTACCAGAATCAAAGAACTGATGGTGGATGTTTCCTCAAGCTGTATGGAATTGGCACTAAAGGTAATTTTGTCAAATGTCTTTTAGAGGGTGTTTGGGATTGCGTTTTGAATCTGATTTTTAGATTATTGTGTTTTGAAAACGCAGATAATCAGTTTTTAGTGTTTGGATTGCGTTTTGGAAACACAGATAATCAGTTTTTTAAGCTACCAAAACGCAATAATCTATAAGCAGCTCCACCTCTGCTTTTCCAAAACGCATAATCTGTTTTGAATAATCAATCCCAAACACCCCCTTAACTCTTTTTAACACACTATGGAAAACAAGGAGAGGATGTTTCTTTTGAGGTTAAGTTGATTAAGCTTCATTTTAATGATTGATCTAATTTATTTGACAGCTATTTTATGTACTTGAAAATATTTTGTATTATTTTTACCTGTCTCATGTGTTTGCCCCCATCTGACCCGTTAGAAATAAAATATAACCCAAATCGACCCATTAAAAGGTAAATGCGGTTGAAGTGACCTCAACAGTCAAAACATTCTTTTACTTCGTCGTATGCCCATGTAAGGACCTGTTCCGAATTCAAACACAATAAAAACTTATAAATCTATCAGTTGATGACTTTATGATATAAGTTGCTTTGCTGATGGAGGCATGATCATATTTGACTGATGTTTTTTTTCGAACAGGAAAAGAAATTGGCAAGTGCATCTAAGAGAAATGGGAGGAAGAGTAGTTCAGGGAGAACCCTTTGGAAGGCATTCCAGTTTGCATTTCGTGTCTATTCATTTGCTGGGGGGCAAGATGATCGCGCTGAAAACTTAACAAGAGAGATCGCACACCAAATACAAGCCGAAAACATGCAGTAGTATCTATTAATTTATAAAAAATACAAGAACTTTAGTTGACATGTATATACATAGGTAACAAATGCCTGCAGATCAACGAGCCATTTAAAGCGCCTGACCGCATTCACCATAAGAGTTTTGTGATCAACTAATGTGTTACACTAGGCTTATATATATTGCGTCCTCAATGTAAATAAAATTTTGGACATCTTTTATAAATCTGAACTTTCAGCATCACTATCTGGGTTCATGTAATTGTTTCCGACCACAATTTAGTCAATCAAAGGCGACGTTAGAAGTGCACATTTATGGGATGTGCTCAAGCGGGCAGGCTTCTCCGCTAAAAAAAAGGCCTCGTGAACTTCCTAACAAACCCGCTAGAAGGGAGGTCTACTCTTTGCCCAACGGATGTTCTTGTGTTCAGTTGGGCGAGTGGGAAACACGCTTGCGAGGACCTTACCGGAGTGTCCCCCTTGTTGGCCTTAGGGAAAAAGGGTTCGTGGCTGTCCACGAGGGGTTGAAAGCGGAATCAAAGAAAGTTGCAAAGAATGAAAAAAGCTTATGCTGAGAATCAACATGCTTTTGTCCCTTTTGCTTTTGATACATTTTGCTCTCTAGCTCTCAAAGCTATTGGGTTTCTGCACTACAACCCCCTTTGGTACATAATGCAAAAGGCCGTACACAACAATTTCTAGATCCTAGGAACCAAGGTTTTGTTTTCCAATATGTTAGGTTTTGCTATTCAAAAGGGGGTTGTAGTGCAGTTTGTTGCACGTTTGTCCGCCATCCTGTCGTAAAGAATCTTAACCTAAGGTGAGTTTCATTACTTTTTCTCAAAAGCATTCGTCTTGGGTTTGGAGACACACATGCCAGTTGGGACTACATTATATCCCGGGTTTTGGGATACATTGATTCACGGGGTGAATCGGATTTTACTAGTTTCACATCTTTTGTCCTTAATGAACTAAACCACACACTATCATTGAAGTCCTACATTATACCGAATTAGTTGTTGGGTTGGCAAGCGGGTTACTAGTTGATAGCGCTATTAGATTTGTCAAACCTCACACCATGCTGGGAGCCGGGAGTGAACTGTGGCTTTACACATTATCATTGTTGATAGGCAATGATGCAAGTCACTTTTGCTCACTGTTGTGAGTTAATTAGCAGTTCGGTATTACCTGTGTTTTGTTATCATGAGTGAGTTAGCTACTCTTGACATACGTTGAACTAGTGGCTACATGGTTTTGGAAACCAACACACTTACTCATTTACTTTACTTAGTGAACTCACCAACTTTATGTTGATACACGCTAGCATGCTTTTGCATGTCTCTAGGTACGGAGCACGTTAGGGCATGCATCATTGTGTCATGGGATAATTGAACACTGTTAACTTTTATATTGCTTTTCATTCATTTGGTTTTATCTCGGGCGCGTTGTTTTGCGCATGGTTTTAAAATGGCTAAGTTTGGTTTACGCTTCCGCAACTTATCTAAACGTTTTGGTTAAACGTTAAACTTGATTTTTAAAAACGAACTAAATAGTTTGGGCATTTAGAGTCGTTAGTATGACTTATGGCTATGAGATCCTGGTATGTCACGCGCATCGCAGTATAAACCCTACAGTGAAAATTTGAGGGTGTGACATCTTTAGTCTGTCCCATACTTGTATGGGATCGGTGTAGCTAGCCATTTGCAAGACCATCTGCACGGGTATGATAGGGTTCTTCTCTTAAATTCCTTGGTTCGATGGTCTCCCATATACCGTGAGCATCCATGATCACCTTTACTTTAACCGCCCACACAAGATAGTTCATGGCGGTCAAAACAGGAACTTGATAATACATCGAACCACCTTTCTTTAGCAGGTACCACCACCATTTTTTCTTCCTTTTGACAACTTCAACCCCTTTTCCGATCTAACCCGTTCCAAGAGCTCTATCCCACCGAACAAGAAAACAAGCTACCGTTTTTATCGTTTTCTTTAACCCGCTAAACGAACAAAATTCAAAGCCATCTGTTTTGACGAATTCTTCACGTTTGTTTTTCACGCACCTCCGTCGGTTAGACTCTTATAACGAAACATGATGATCAAGAGTAGAAGATGCTTACGTGACTCTTTAAGGTTCGAAGCGATTCAAGATCACAATTTATCAATAAAATAAAAACTATAATAAAATATAAAATTCAAATGCCATGCAAGTTTTGGAATTTAGCTTATTCCGCGCTACAAATAAAACATATGAATAAAACCAATTAAATCCTTTTGCTCTTCTTCTTCCCCACACACCACTACAACCAGTTAACTATACAGACTTCGATTCCATTATCCTCCTTTGTCCGTATATACTATATACATCTATCTAATTAATATTATTATCCATCCGTATAACAATAAACAATAATAATAATAATAATAATGTCGACGGAAGACGAGAAGTTGTTAAAGGAGGCGAAGAAGTTACCATGGGAAGATCGATTGTTGCATAAGAACTGGAAGGTTCGTAACGATGCCAACATTGACCTTGCCTTCCTCTGCGACTCCATCACGGATCCTAAAGATCCTCGCATCCGTGAATTAGGTTTCCTTTACTCTCTTATTATTATTATTATTATTATTATTATTATTGTAGATCTAAGTTCCGACGGTTTTAACCTCGATCTGTGTAATGTATGTTTTATCAGGACGGTTTTTTAAGAAGACGGTTGTTGATTCTAATGCGCCTGTACAGGATAAGGCGCTTGATGCTTTAATTGCTTACTTAAAAGCCGCTGATGCTGATGCTGGAAGGTATTCTATTGAAACTAATTAATTGTACCATGACAACTAGGGTTTTGTGGTCTTATGTTTTTGTTCAAGCGGCCTGGATCTGAATGTGAATGTCAGTTACATTTTCGTGAACTAATAATACTTTTTACCGTATTGAAACGCATTGTGTATTGGTGTAGGTATGCCAAGGAAGTTTGTGATGCAGTTGTGGCTAAATGTCTTACGGGCCGGCCAAAGACGGTGGAGAAGGCGCAAATTGTGCTTATGCTTTGGGTGGAGTTGGAAGCCGTGGATGTATTCTTGGTATGTTTTGTGTAATTGAGATATTGGAATTGCATATTTTGAATGTGAAGTTTAGGTTATTAGGGTAGAGCTCCTTGCATGCGTTACAATCCTTGTTTGTGTATTCAAATGCTGTATTGTCACATGCTCCCATGGGATGATTTCGCCAAATATGCATGTCATTCCGCTTTGACTTCTAGCAAGGGCAAAGTTCATTGAAACTAGGTCTTTGTCCACTATCAAATGTTATTAAGTGACAATGATACTTCTAAAGGATATGTTTACATTTTATTCTCTCTGTTTCTTGTTGCCATACACACAAGTCTGACACAAATTTTTCGAAAGGCTATATGTGTATCCATATGATCACTAAGATCAGTTGTGCAAATAGCTTCTGGCTAATTAGTATGCCTTAAACTCCCATTTCTATGTTTTCCCAATTATCTCTATGGATTCACTCAAGCTTAGTGAGGGGCATCAGGGCATGTACTAATGGCATCGATAAACTACTTGTTTTTTTTATAACCTAAACCTACATTCTCTATTTCTCTAGATTTTCACATGTCCACCTCCAAATGTTACTCATACAACATTAAACTTAATTTAGTGTTTGGGTGTCATCTCAAATACTACTTTTCACAATACAAGCATATCGAAGTTCTCAGGATGTTGGCATTTATCACTTCTGTGGTATCGTTCTTTAGTATCTACGTGTACTTATGAGAATTTTTTATCAACATTGTTTGTATTGTATAGTAGGGGTATTCATCATGCTATTATGTAGTATAGCTGCACCTTCTACTTATGTTATTATTTCGTTTGACTAGATACAACTTAGTTTTGCAGAAATGGTTAACGAACATGTCTTTGCGTGTATAGTGCGTAGTTTTATGAATACAGAATTTACCTTTTTCCGTGTCATATGAGTTTTGTGCCCATGATAGAACTGTGGGAAAATGTCAAGAGGGTATTTTTATTTAAGGTTGCTGCGTTACGACTTCCAAAACAGCTGGGTTTTAACTCATTACAATATGCATAGTTTTCTAGTGCCATTTATATCTTTTACAGTCATGACTCTTTTCTGAATGATATAGTTTTTTCTGTGGAATTGCTTGTTGATAGGATTCTATGGAAAAAGCCATAAAAAACAAAGTTGCGAAAGCTGTTGTTCCTGCCATAGATGTCATGTTTCAAGCCTTAAGGTTTCCATTCGATTTATCTTGGTTTTAATTTTAGAAGGTTCTTATCTTATATTCTTCATTTGCCATCTATAACATTGATTTTTTTTTTTTTTTTTTTTTTGCTAATAATCAGTGAATTTGGTTCAAAGATTGTGCCACCCAAGAGAATATTAAAGATGCTTCCAGAACTTTTTGATCATCAAGATCAAAATGTTCGTGCTTCATCTAAAGGGCTAACTCTTGAGCTTTGTTGTTGGATTGGTAGAGACCCTGTTAAGTCCATACTTTTCGAGAAAATGCGGGATACAATGGTAGGGTATTTTTTTAGTTGCATCCATTTCTGGTTTACGCTCATCTTTTTATTTTTTCTTTTATTCTATTCTTGAAGAAAAAAGAACTGGAGGCTGAGCTTGTCAATGTCACAAGGACTGCTAAGCCTACTCGCAAAATAAGGTTTGACTCCTTTAGATGTATCAGTCTTATATCTAGTTGGGCTTCGTGTTGCACCGTGCCCATATTTTTCTAAATTTTAGAATGATTAGTCAGTAATTAATATATATGTTCTATAGTAATATAGACAACAGGTATAATTATATTTTCAAACTCATTCCAGATCTGAGCAAGACAAGGAACCAGAACAGGAAGTTGCAGCGGAGGCTTCGGGCTCTGGTCCTTCTGAAGAATCTGCTGCTGAGAGTATGTCATCAACCTGATTGAATTGCTATTTTTTTACTAATGTTGGTTAACAATGTATTTTCCAATATAGTATCTGTTATTCTTTTTATAATTATGGATGTGTAACCTTGTTGGCTAGTCATTTTTGAACCTATGTAATGTTTTTTGAACTATGCTCTTGCAATTACACAATATGAACACAGTCATTCTTGCATCTAATGAATTCTGAGGCGGGCTTATAATATATGGTTAAAAGGGATATGATGTTAAAACCACACTTACATAACACATTTTCTTTTGCTAATGTTAAGGTATAATAGTGGATGTATGATGTGTATGATTTTTACTTATGTTTTATGCTTATATATTTATACTTATGATGTTTGTGTGGCAGTTCCTCAAGAAATAGATGAATATGAGCTTGTTGACCCAGTTGATATCTTAACACCTTTAGAGAAGTCAGGGTTTTGGAACGGAGTGGTTGGTGCTTCTTATCTCTGTTTTGTGATACTTTGTAATTTTGCTTTTATTTCTGTTAATTTATATGTTCACATAAATACCATATTTTTGGTATCTTCTCTTTTCAGAAAGCTACTAAGTGGTCTGAGAGGAAAGAGGCTGTTGCCGAATTGACTAAGCTTGCATCAACAAAGAGGATTGCTCCTGGAGACTTCACAGAAATTTGCCGTACACTTAAGAAGGTATTCAGAATTTGTGTCTTAAGTCTATCTAAAACCTTGAATCTTTTAGTCTTTAAAGGGTAGTGAGTTTATAAATCTGTTTTGTTTGAATGCTCCTCTTTGCAGCTTATTACAGATGTAAATATTGCTGTTGCTGTAGAAGCAGTTCAAGCCATAGGCAATCTTGCACTGGGATTAAGAACTAACTTTTCTGCAAGTTCACGCTTTATGCTGCCTGTTCTACTTGTAAGTGTGCATTTTATTATGTTTTTAGATCTTTGCAGCTACTAGTTGTAGGAGATGACATTATCTCGCATCAACGTTATATTATATATTGCTTGCTAAGTTTTTTCTGCTTTGAATATATATATGATCTTTGCAGCTACTAGTTGTAGGAGATGACATTATCTTGCATCAACGTTATATTATATATTGCTTGCTAAGTTTTTTCTGCTTTGAATATATATATGGTATTTTTGTGAATATATTTGAATCATTTATAATGATGGCCATATTCTTTTACTTTAGTGTTCTGTGCAATAAAAAGTAAGACTTCCAATTAACACAAAAAGTATTATTTTTTCTAGGAAAAATTGAAAGAGAAAAAGCCTACTATGACAGAAGCATTGACTAATTCTCTTCAAGCAATTTACAAGGCAGGATGTGTGACTCTTGCTGATATTGTTGAAGGTATGTTTATGCATTTATAGCAGTATGTCATTGCTCTCTCCTCGGTGACCTGTGTAATAGTTTTCTTAATGCCCTATTATTTGTCTGAAATGGTTTATAACAGATGTTAAAGTGGCTGTCAAAAATAAAGTTCCACTTGTGCGTTCACTGACATTAAATTGGATAACACATTGCATCGAAACGAGCAACAAGGCAGTCCTTCTTAAAGTGCATAAGAACTATGTCCCTATTTGCATGGAGGTTAGTGTATTTGTTGATGTTATAATACAGTTTGTTGGACAATTGATACGGCTTTATTTTCTAGAAAAGGTTTGGTTAACTTCTTGTCTCAATGTAGGATATTGAACAGTTAATAAAACGTTTTTGGTTATTGTAGTGTCTCAATGACGGGACGCCTGAAGTCAGGGATGCTGCATTTTCAGTCTTGACAGCAATAGTAAAGGTCTTCCATCCTATTACCTATTGGCTACAGGCCTGTAGTAATTTTTTAATTTCTTTTTGCTGCTAATAAACTGTTTTTTATTTTTAGTCTGTTGGCATGAGGCCTTTGGAAAAATCATTGGAGAAACTTGATGATGTCAGACGAAAGAAGCTGTCAGAAATGATTGGTGTATCTGGAGGTGGTGCTCCAACTGTGGCAGGCACAGGTTTTAAGATGCTATATAAGTTCTCTTAATTCAAATTAGTCACTCATTTACTTGTGAGGGTTACCTTTTTTTCTAAATTTTTGCAGGTATCCCATCATCTGGCGGAACTGTATCATCTGCGGAGGTATGTTTTTTTATCGCTTTTTAATTATCGTGTGTAATACAATTTAGTTTTATTTGTAAAGAAACATGTTCATGAAGTTATTATTCTAATGTTTTCATTATATTATAAGATAGCATTTCATGACATAATTTGCAGGCTTCCGATAGAGGATTTGTTACAAGGTCTGCAGCAAGCATGCTTAGTGGGAAGACAGCTGTTGGCAAGAAAGCAGATGCTAAGAAGGCTGGTCCGGAGAAGACAGCTGTTGGCAAGAAAGCAGATGGACCAAGTCAAACAAAGAAAGTTGAACCAGAAGATGTTGAGGTGAGTTACTTGCGCAAGCACAGACATGTCTATATGGTTCTTTAATCAATTGTCATATCTTGTTTGTTGCTCACAGCCGGCTGAAGTGGCTCTTGAAGAGATCGAAAGTAGAATTGGGTCTCTCATTCAAGCAGATACTATTACCCAGTTGAAAAGTGCTGCATGGAAAGAGCGACTTGAAGGTTTTTTATTTCACAATAAGGATAACTTAGATTGGAACAAGAATTATGCATATTTCGTGTTGTCAATATGTCTAAATTCATAGGGACGTAAGGAATTAAGTTTATTGTTTTTATAGTGATAAAGTTGAGTCAAAGATGCTTTTTTCTCATATTTACCAATGTGCGACATTGACCAATATGTTTTCCACAATAATTTTCCTTTCTGCAGCAATTACCTCATTCAAAAAACAAGTTGAAGCACTCCAAGAGCTTGACCAGTCGGTTGAGATATTAATCCGTCTGTTATGCGCCGTTCCTGGTTGGACTGAGAAAAATGTGCAGGTCCAGCAACAGGTTATTGAAGTAGTGAGCCATATAGCCTTTACTGCATCAAAATTCCCAAAAAAATGTGTTGTGCTTTCCATATCAGGTAAAAAAGTTACATAGATTCTGATTAGTAAGTACTTGCAATAGTAAAGTTATACTATAAACTTGTCATTTGCATTAAAACAGTTGCTATGAAAGAGCATGTCTTTCTAAATTGTTTTGCATCTGTTTATAGTTTTTTTGCATGCTGACAGGTATTTGTGAGAGGGTTGCTGATATCAAGACTCGTGCCCAAGCTATGAAATGTCTAACCACTCTCTCTGAAGCGGTGGGCCCAGGTTTCATTTTCGAAAGAGTAAGTGTTGTCAGTTGTCCTATTGAGTGTTCTTTGTGTTCAGTAATCTTCTTAAGAAAATGATTTTCTTTCTATCTTTTAGTCTTACACTGAAGTATTGCATGTCCTTTCACTCGAATTTGCAGATGTTCAAGATCATGAAAGAGCACAAGAATCCAAAAGTTCTTAGTGAGGGCCTGTTGTGGATGGTTTCAGCAGTTGAAGATTTTGGTGTTGGACATCTGAAATTGAAGGATGTAATTGATTTTTGCAAAGATACTGGTTTACATTCAAGTGCTGCTGCTACTAGGAATGCTACCATTAAACTTATTGGTGCTTTACACAAATATGTGGGCCCCGATATCAAAGGGTTTCTGTCAGATGTCAAGCCTGCTCTTCTTAGTGCAGTGGAAGCAGAGTGTGAAAAAAATCCTTTTGAGGTATGGTTGAGTTATAGATCCTTTTAGTTACTTGCTACGTTTTAGGTGTTTAAAATTCAAGTGTTCTCTTGCAGGGTGCTGCTGCACCAAAAAAGACTGTTAAAGCAACAGATTCTGTATCTTCTGTGTCTGGTGGTGGTTCGGATGGCTTGCCACGTGAGGATATTAGTGGAAAGATTACACCAGCTCTTCTTAAAGGATTGGAGAGTTCTGATTGGAAGGTGATTATGCTTTTAATACTATTTATTTAATAACAAAACATGGAGTACTTGACATTGTTTTTGGTTTTGGTCAGGTTCGTTTGGAATCAATTGAAGCAGTAAATAAAATTGTGGAAGAAGCTAACAAGCGTATTCAGCCTACTGGAACAGGTTTTTAATTTGCATCTTTGAGTTTGATTGTTCTGTAGTATTTATATGCAGATGGAGGCCTATTTTTTATCTTTTACACTTAATTTTTTCAGTGGAATTGCTTGGAGCTCTTAGAGCTCGATTATATGACAGCAACAAAAACTTAATCATGGCTACTCTGACCTCTCTAAGTGGCCTTGCATCTGCTATGGGACCTGCAATAGAGAAATCCAGCAAGGTCAAGTAGATATGCCTTGCATCTATTTTTAACTAAGTTCGGTCTTTATAAACCAATGGATTCTGACATTTATAATTATGCTGTGACTGATTTGCAGGGAATTTTATCTGATGTTGTGAAATGCCTTGGTGACAATAAAAAGCATATGAGAGAATGTACCTTGACAACTTTGGATTCTTGGGTTGCTGTTACTCATCTTGATAAGATGGTCCGCGTCTTATTTGTTTTTCTATTTTATGTTTTATGTACTGCATTGTATTGTTTATTTTTATGTGTATCGACAAAGATAGTAAGTGAATAATCTATAGAAGCGAAGTTCTAATCTTGGATGGTAAGGCAAATGGATTTAAGTTAAAAATATTAATCACGGCTGTTTTTATATCTAATTATGTTCAGTCTAATTATATCTAATTTTGTTACCCACAATTCTTGATTCTTTGTAGGTACCATATATTACTGCTTCTTTGACTGATGCTAAACTTGGTGCGGAAGGGCGCAAGGACCTTTTTGATTGGTTGTCCAGGCAACTTACAAGATTAGCAGAGTTCCCTGATGCCATTCAGTTACTCAGACCAGTTGCTGTCACTATGACGGTATTTGTCTTTGATATTTATAAAATACTACATTTATCGTTGCGTTTGTCGGTTTACAATTTTCATTCAGCAGATCAAGAAATTTTGTTTATCAGGATAAATCAGCAGATGTTCGTAAAGCAGCTGAAGTGTGCTTTGGAGATATTGTTAGAGTTTGTGGACCAGAAAGGGTGTGTAAAACTGCTTACTTTTAATCTTCGTTTATTTTACTTTTGTAATCTTTTTGAACCAGTTTTTTCATTCACTGTAGGTCATGAAAAATGTAAGAGATATTCAAGGTCCTGCATTGACAATTGTTCTTGAACGATTGAAAACACATGGTGCATTTCCAGACGTATATGACAACACAAGAACAACCCCAACTGGACAAACAATGAAAACAGGTTCAAAGATTGGCAAATCAAATGGTCATGCATCAAAGCATGGAAGCCGATCTGCATCTTCGGTATGATATATTATCTGCTATACTTTGTTCATATTGGTATGTGCAGTAGATATTGAATTACTGTCTCAATATTGTGTTCTAGAGAGCGGTTTCAGCAAAGAGCTCAAAACCAGAGCCTATAATGTCGGTTCAAGATATGAACATACAGTCACAAGCTTTACTAAATGTCAGGGACTCTAACAAGGTATTTTAAGTTGCATATACTTTAATGTATTTATCAATATTAAGAATATCTAAGTAAATCGTATTCATATCTTCTTGCAGGATGAAAGAGAGAGAATTGTGGTTCGTAGGTTTAAGTTTGAAGAACTGCGTTTGGAGCAGATTCAGGATCTAGAGGTAATTATTAAAAAAAATCAATGACATTATTGTTGTGGTTGTTATACAGATTTTAAAGTCAACACTTTCTTCTTGAAACAGAATGATTTGATGAAGTACTTCAGGGAGGATTTGCACAGGCGGCTTTTGAGCACAGATTTCAAAAAACAAGTTGATGGGATCGAGATGCTTCAGAGTGCACTTCCATCAATTGCCAAAGATTTAATTGAAGTTATTGATATACTTTTAAAGTGGTTTGTTTTGCGATTCTGTGAATCCAACACATCTTGCTTACTAAAGGTGAATTTTTTTTATCATCTTGTTTCGTCAAATACTTTGTATCATTTATGTTTGATATTTTATGTCTAAACTTATATCCTTTGTTAATTATGATTATAGGTGCTGGAATTTCTCCCGGAGTTCTTTGACACATTGAGAAATGAGAATTACACTATGAATGAATCTGAAGCTTCCATCTTTTTACCTTGCTTGGTGGAGAAGGTTTTCTCAAGTCTAGACTTTATAGGATATATATTCTTATGGATGTTCTTGTTTTTCTTTTTTCATGATTCATTCTAAGGATTTTAGATGTTAATGTTAGAATGATGAATGATCCTTCCTTTTCTGAAGCACATAGTCATAGCTTATGTGACATTTTAAATTAATCAAGCCATCTAAAATAGTTACAGGTTTTACTTGACAGAGTTTGAATGCCTACTTACTACTGGCTTTCTTAATTGTGTAGACTGGTCACAACATTGAAAAACTGAGAGGAAAAATTCGGGAACTAATGAAGCAGATCATACATAGCTATTCTGCTGCAAAAACTTTCCCTTACATTTTGGAAGGCCTGCGTTCTAGAAATAACAGGACAAGAATTGAGTGTGTTGATCTTGTTGGATTTTTGCTGGATAACAATGGCTCTGAGGTACATGCCTCGTATAATTAATGGTTGTACTTACAGATGAGGGTTGCTCATGTCTTTTGTATCCGTGCAGATAAGTGGACAGCTAAAATCTTTGCAAATTGTTGCAAGTTTAACTGCAGAACGAGATGGTGAACTTAGAAAAGCTGCATTAAATTGTCTTGCCACTGGTTATAAGATATATGGTGAGTTATGGTTTACTTGTGTGTTTGGACGCTGTCAAATGAAAATGTTTGTATTAATAGAACAACAGCAGTATGCATATTAGACAGGACCACTAAACCTTTGTTGGAAAATTTTGAACTTATTATTGCTTGGTGGCTGATTAGTTTTTTATGTAAGGTGATGACATCTGGAAATATGTTGGGAAGCTGACTGAAGCACAAAGAAGCATGTTAGATGACAGATTTAAATGGAAGGTATATTATTTATTTGTTTATTACTCTTATTTGTTTGCTATTACTTTTATTTTCATCGTCGTCATTATGGTTATTAGTATTACTATCGTATTTATTGTTATTATTACTTTTATTTTTCTTTATGAAGTTTTTCTCACCATACTACTTTCTGAGCTATATTCATAAGTACGTGTACTATTTGGGGAATAAACAAAAAAATAATTGCTCTCTAATACATGTAAAAACGTGTTTCTGTAATGCAGAAACATTGTTAATTTTTAGTTGCATTTTCATCTATTATTGTAACCCTGTTTGTCTTTTTTTCTTTTAATTTTTTTGCTTTATGTTTTTCTAGGCTCGAGAAATGGGAAAAAGAAAGGAGGGCAAGCCAGGTGAAGCAAGAGCTGCGTTAAGGCGTTCTGTTAGGGAAAATGGGTAAACATTAGTATTAGCCTTTTGTTTCACCTTAATATTCTCCGCTTCTTGTTTATGCCTTTTTTTTTTATCATTTTTAACTTTATGCAATGACAAATATACTATTACTATCACAGTTCTCTTGGAACATAAGTTTTGATTGCCAGTAATTATATGTTGTGTTTGTGCAGTTCTGACATTGCCGAGCAAAGTGGTGAAGTATCACGATCCATATCTGGACCAGCTTTTACAAGGTATTCACATTCTTCTGCTATTTTTTTACTTCTGTTATTTGGGTACTTTTTTGTTGTCCGCTTACGGATTTGAAAAAACTACACCATTTGGTATTGTCTTTTTCTGACTTATGGGGCTGCTTAATTTGTTCTGGCTTTAGGGACATTTATACGCCCCCAGAACCTCAAATGGCAAGACATCCAATGGCACAGCCATCTGGAGGTTTAATTGGCCCTACAAACTGGAATGAGGCTCTAGATATCATTACATATGGCTCTCCTGAGCAGGTTTGAGTTATTATTTTCTTCAACTAAATTTTCTATATCCAGTGAAGTTTTTAATGAATGTATAAACTGTTACGTCGCAGTCGGTTGAAGGCATGAAAGTTGTGTGCCATGAATTGGCAGCTGCAACCAATGACCCTGAAGGCAGTTTAATGGATGATTTAATAAAAGATGCTGACCGACTTGTTTCTTGTTTAGCAGCTAAGGTACTTGTTGCTCCACTTAGATTTACTATTTTTCTTCCTCATTCCACACTACATTTAGGTTTTTTTACATACTAGGTTGCAAAGACTTTCGACTTTAGTCTAATGGGGGAATCGTCAAGGTCTTGTAAATATGTTCTCAACACACTCATGCAGGTGACTTGTCTCATGCAATTCTTCAATTCTATTTTATTGAATTATACTTATACAGTATGAGTATCTTATGTTGCTAGATTTTCCCTTTGTTTGCAGACATTTCAAAATAAAAGGCTTGCTCATGCTGTCAACCAGAGAACACTTGGCAATCTGATTACAGAGCTTTTACTCTTGCTTTTAGATGAAAGAGTTCCAAGGATGGATGATGGCAGTCAGCTGTTAAATGCTTTAAATGTTTTGATGCTTAAGATATTGGTGAACCTTCGCCCTTTACGTATACTCATGCACAAATATATTTTTTTTTGTTTTTGTTTTTGTATGTTATAATGTATTGACTTGTTTTTGCATTAATTCAGGATAATGCTGAGCATACATCATCATTTGTGGTCCTGATCAATCTCTTAAAACCACTGGACCCTTCTAGATGGCCATATCCACCATCCAACGAGTCATTTGCTACAAGGAATATGAAGTTTTCAGATTTGGTTGTCAAATGCTTGATCAAACTTACAAAGGTCAGTTTTAAGATATATTAATCAACTTCCACACATTGTTTTTTCTTAAATATTCAACCTTTGTGCTTCAATTTCAATTAGTTAACATCCTCTCTAATTATCATACTCTAAGACCATTCTCTTTTTTCATCATTAACAGATAAGCAATTTCACTTCAAGATCAAAGGAGAATTGGACACATTAGATCGAACGAAGGATGAAGAAATCAAGAAATCTAAGAGTCAGAAGATCCATTTTAATTTTGCTCTACTTATCAGAATCAAAGAACTGATGGTGGATGTTTCCTCAAGCTGTATGGAATTGGCACTAAAGGTAATTCTGTCAAATGTCTTTTTAACACATTATTAAAAAAAGGAGAGGATGTTTCTTTTGAGGTTAAGTTGATTAAGCTTCATTTTCAGGATTGATCTGGTTTATTTTACAACTACTGAACTTTGCATATAATTAAAAAAAAATGTTAAAATAAATAACTTGAACCTTTTTCAGTAAAGCAATTTAAGCTATTTTATGTATTTGAATATATATTGGATTATTTTACATGTCTCATGTGTTTGCCCCCATTGACGCATTAGAAATAAAATAGAACCCACTAAAAGGTAAATGGGGTTGAAGTGACCTCAACAGTCAAAAAACTCTTTTACTTCATTGTATGCCATGTATGGATCTATGACAATCTAAGTAATCCGATTTTCCCTGGTCATATGTGCAAGAAAAACTAATACATATACTGTTATTATATAATAATATGGTTTAATTATACAGGTTTTAGTAGGTTTTTGGCAATTAACCAAAAGTTGTATCTGTCATCAGCAATTCAGCATTAGTGCATTTTTGGCCTAAGCATCATCAAAAGTTAGATACCATAGATATTTAAGTTCTGAATTCAATAACTTATAAATCTATCAGTTTATGACTTTATGATACAAGTTGCTTTGTGGATAGAGACATGATCATATTTGACTGATGGTTTTTTTTTTTTTGGTTTTCGAACAGGAAATTGGCAAGTGCATCTTAGAGAAATGGGAGGTGTGAAAGGCTAAAACAAAACTGAACAGAAGGGATGACTCCAAATTACTAAGCTTCCTATTTTTAGGAAGAGAAACTAATTTTCTAATATGCAAGTTTAACTTTTATACATGCCACAACAAGTGGGTCTATATAATATATACATATATTTATATTTATGCTATTCCCCCTCAAGTTGAGCATATATTTTGATCATGCCCAGCTTGTTATAAATAGAGTAAATTTTTTTCCAGGCAAGGCTTTAGTGAACATATCGGCTAATTGATCTTCAGTTTTGATATAGGGTGTGGTAATTGTTCCATCTTCGATATTTTCTCGGATGAAGTGACAATCAACCTCTATGTGTTTGGTTCTTTCATGAAACACCATGTTATTTGCAATATGAATAGATACTGTATTATCACACCATAGATTCATAGGTTTTGTTTGGCTAAATCCAACTTCATCAAGGAGGTTTTGAACCCAAACTAGCTCACAAGTAATTTGTGCCATAGCCCTATACTCGGATTCCGCACTTGAATGGGATACCACCCTCTGCTTCTTGCTTTTCTAGGACATGGGATTCCCAATGAACGAAAACACAATATCCGGTAGTAGATCATCTACTTGTCGGATCCCTGTTATAATCATCATTTGTAAATCCTTCTACTGCATGATGACCATGATTTTGATACAAGGAACCATGACCTATTGACTTGGAGAACCCTTTAAGTACTTAAGGATGTGGCAAACAATATCCCAATGTGTAGTTCTAGGGGATGATATAAATTGACTTATCACACTAATCAGAAAAGTAATATCTGGTCTGGTAATCGTCAGATAGTTTAATTACCAATGACTGATTCAAGTGTTATTAGAATAAGGATATGATATTGTATTTAATTGATAATAGAGGGACTATAGTTGTAATTGTTTAATACTTGTAACCGTCTTAACTGTCTATATAAGGGTCGGAACTTAACTGAATAAACTACCGATTTGTTGTGAACTCTTCTCTGTTTATGTTCTATCATTTGTATCAGAGCAGTTTGATTCTCGGTTGTTCGTACCTTAGTTGAAGAATTGTTTGAGGAACTGTAAGGCTCATGTATTTTCTCTAAGCTTGATCTCAGATCAGGCTATCACCGGGTCAGGATGAATGAAGGTGACATTGCAAAAACAGCATTCAGGACTCACCAAGGCCTCTTTGAGTTCCTAGTTATGCCCTCTGGGCTTACTAATGCACCGGCAACTTTCCAATCCCTTATGAACTTTATTTTTCAGCACCATCTCATAAAATTTATTTGGTCTTATTTGATGACATACTTATTTGCTAAAAAGTCTAAGTGTAGTTTTGGGGGTAAAATTGTGGAATACTTGGGTCATTCAATTTCAAAAAAGGGTGTGGCTACTGATCCTAAAAAAATTGAAGCAATTGTAACTTGGCCAGTTCCAGCTAATATCAAACAACTAAGGGGGTTCCTTGGGTTAGTTGGATATTATAGGAGGTTTGTGAAATCTTTTGGGATAATGGCAAGGCCCTTGACTAATTTGTTAGAAAATGATGGCTTCAAGTAGATTAATAATGCTACTATAGCCTTTGAAAACTTGAAACAAGCCCTCAGTTCCCCACCTATGTTAGCCTTACCCAACCTATCCCTACCATTTACCCTTGAAACTAATGCATCTGCCATGGGAATAGGGTAGTCTTAATGCAAGAGGGGCACCCAATAGCTTTCATTAGCAAAGCTTTGTCACCAAAGCAACAAACCTTATCTGTGTATGAAAAAGGAGTTAATGGCAATAATGTTTGCATCCAATATTGGAAACATTATTTGTCCCAAAAGAAGTTTCTTATAAGAACTGACCAAAAATGCCTTAAATTTTTGCGGGAACAAAAGGTTAACACCCCTCTTCAACATGTTTGGCTCTCTAAGATGTTGGGATTAGACTATGAGATAGTTTATAAGAAGGGCAGTGACAATTTAGTGGCAGATGCTTTGTCAAGAGTTCATGGCCCCACCTTATTACCCCTCATCTTATCTACTTATGATCCCACCCTACTACACAGAATTAAAGAATCCTGGCAGACTGATGAGAAGTTGCAGAAAATTTTTTCTCAACTAGTTAAGGGCAAAATGGTAAAAAATTATAAATGGGATGGACAACTCTTGACTAAGAAGAATAGATTGGTGGTGGGCCAAGATTCTACTTTGAGGCATGACATTACTCACTTATGTCATGGCATTCCTAGTTCAGACCACTCAGGAGTTCATGTTACTTTCCAAAGGCTGAAAAGTTTTTTATTTGGAAGGGTGCCACAAAAAATGTTAGACAGTTTATTTGGAATTATGACAATTGTCAAAGAGGGAAATATGAACCTATAACCACCCCTGGCCTGTTACAACCCTTACTAACACCTATTTACATCTTTACTGACATCACAATGAATTTTATTAGTGGGCTTCCTAAATCAGATGGGAAGGATACTATTTTTGTAGTTGTTGACAGGTTAACCAAGTTTGCTTATTTTATACCCCTGACCCATCTATTCTCTGCAATTGTTGTGGCACAAGCATTCCTGGATAATGTTTTTAAACTGCATGGTTGGCCCCTCACAATAGTCTCAGATAGAGATCCCAATTTCTGGAAGGAATTCATAAGATTACATGGAGTTTCTCTAGCCATGTCAACTGCCTATCATCCCCAGACTGATGGGCAGACTAAAGTTGTGAATAGATGCTTGGAAACATACCTCAGATGAATGTGTATGAAGAAACCAAAAGACTGGAATAAGTGGTTATCCTTTACTGAGTGGTGGTACAATTCCAGTTATCATACCACCATAAAGATGACACCTTTTGAAGCTCTCTTTGGTTATCCACCCCCCATTTTTATTTCCTATAGCCCTTACACTAAGTTAGCTGCTGCTGATGGATTGTGTAAGGATAGGGAAGAGATGATTCATGTTCTTAGACACTCATTGTAAAGGGCCATCAATCGAATGAAGCAATAAGCAGATCAACATATAACTTAAAGGGTTTTAGAAGTGGGCTCTTGGGCATTTGTTAAGCTTCACCCATACTGTCAGAACACTCTCAGAACCACTAAACACTTAAAACTCTCGCCTAAATACTATGGACCCTTATAAGTCGTGGAGAAGATTGGGTCAGTAGCTTACAAACTTGATCTCCCTGATGATGCCTTAATCCACCCTACATTCCACATTTCACTGCACAATTATTCAAGGCCCACCCACAACTGTTATCCCATTGCCTAAAGAGCCAAGGTTTCAATATCAACCTGCTGCCATCATTGACAAAAGGTGGGTGAAGAAAGGTAATAAAGGTGTTGTTCAAGTATTGGTTCACTAGTCTGGTTTGTCCCCTGCTGATGCCACCTGGTAAGATCTTTCAGAATTCAAGCTTATATTTTCTCAATGTTGCAAAAGTCGCTAGGCGGTCGCTAGTCGGCTCACTGGGGAGTTGGGTGTACTCGGAGTACTCGGGGAGTACTCGGATATGGTAAATATAAAGAAAATTAATTATTGGATATAATATATGTATCAAAATAAACATAATTCATGTCAAGTACGCATGTTTTTTAAAGATACATGTTTAAAATTCAATTTTTCCCGGGTACAAGGCCGAGTAGGCCGAGTACAGGGCTGAGTAGGACAAAGATGACTGATTTTGACCACTGAGTACAGGGCCGAGTTGGCTGAGTAGCCCGAGTACAGGGCCGAGTTGGCCGCCGCCGACTAGTTTGGCCGAGTAGGAGAAAGTCACCTCAGAGGGGTTCCGTGGTCCGAGTAGTCGCCGAGTAGGCCGACTTTTACAACACTGGATTTCCTTCATTTCATTTTCAGTCTTGAGGACAAGACTGTTGTTAGAGGGGGAAGTATTGATGCAAGTGTTATTAGAATAAGGATTGATATTGTAGTTAATTGATAATAGAGGGACTATAGTTGTAATTATGTAATACTTGTAACCGTTTTAACTGTTTATATAAGGGCGGGAACTCAACTGAATAAACTACCGATTTGTTGTGAACTCTTATTCTCTGTTTCTGTTCTATCAATGACTCTTCTATATTTTTCTAGGTCTTCGAGAAGGTCACCCTCATCAACTGTTAGCTTCACGTTCGATATCATTGGATCATCACAATTCCTAGCTTCAATCATCCCATAATCTTTTAGAACATCCAAACAATATTTTCGCTGATTCAAAAAATTCCCTTTTTACACTGAGAAACTTCAATTCCCAATAAGTACTTCAATGTTCCCATATGGCGGATCCAGGATTTTTACCCAATGGATGCAAAAAATAGACGCAAACAATCAAATTTGTAACGTTGATCGATAGTATTGTACCTCAGTCTTTTGTCTATGGGACTTTTTCATTTATGTAGCTTTTGTCAAAAATTGTGTTAAAATATACCTATCTTCCCTATCATTCTTTTTGGTAAGTCCTAACAACATGTTAGCAAGGTCTAGTAACCCAACACTTTCTTCATATATCATATCTTTGATCATGATAATTATTCAAAAATTCTTTTTTTTTTCTTTAGATGCCTTTCAATAGCCAGTACATAAGAACTATACAATGTAAATAAATGCGACTATTAATAATTAAACAAGTGGTCTCAATTCCATAGCTCATAAATAGCCAACGTTTATGAATAATTTGAACCACTAAAATTATAAAATCTACTAATCAACTTAAAAATATATAATTTGTTAATAAAAAATCTTCAAACTTCAAACATATGAATTGAAGTTGAATAGTTGATGTACTTGTTCTTAGTGGAAATAGATGCCTTAAAGGTGTCAACCAGAGATAGAAGTTTGTTGAGAAACGAAGGGAGGTTGTTGAGTTGGTTGCTTAAGGACTTTGGAATGTTGTTGAGTTGGTTGGTCATGGACTAGGGAAGGTTGTTGAGTCGGTCGGCCAAGGACTGAGAACTACTCAGATTATGGTTGATCATGCTTAGTAGGAGGCTGAGGTGCTGGTGTTGTTATGGTTACTGGGTAGGTAAGAAACTCATCATCGTCCACAAATGGTTTAGTATGAGATATAGGAAAGAAGGGGACATTTTCATGAAAAGTAACATCTCGAGAGACAAAGTACCGGTGAAAGGTAGGAGAAAAACAACGATAGCCTTTTCGTACACGACAATATCCAACAAACACGCATTCAACATATTTTGGTTCTAATTTATTGGAGTTCAGATGTGTTTCATGCACAAAACAAGTACTTCCAACAACGATAACCTTTTTGTACACAACAACATCCAACAAACACACATTTAACAGGTTTTGGTTCTAATTTACTGAGTTATGTAATTATATTTGGGTGTCGATTTTAACAGTCTAGCATATTCCTAGCATATATTGTAAGAATTTGGGAAAATAAATGATTATGTTCTGCTGTTAACAAAAAGTGATCTTGTACAATGAACAATGATGATGTCACATGGAGCATGAGGAGAACCATACATGCTAAAGGCTACGCTTTAAAATTACCTCCATTTTAAGCGTATGGATGACATCTCTCCTCGCACTCTTTAAAAGGTGAGGGTCTTAATCTTAATCACTCTACAAAACGTTGTATAATTTTAGTTACTTTTGATGTATTTAGTTAATTTAGTGTGTGTATATATATATGTTTGATCACACCTTTCGATTTACTTTACAGGTACTTACAGTACATGAATTCAAAAGCTTCAAAGTTCAAAAGGTTATGTGATCATAAACACTATTAAGGAACTAATGATCACAAGGGTGGACAAATTTGAGTATGATTTATCCCGTTGAAACCGCTAAATCCGAAGTGGACGAAATACTTCTTGTTGGTTTCCGCCTCATTGTTTCTTCCTTCTCCGTCTCATTTCTTTGTTGCTTCTCCATTACATGACAAGTCTATTGCTTCATCTTCCTCTACATCCTGCATTCCTGTCACATAATCTCTACCTCAATCCAATCTCCTTTCTCTCCACCTCGTCCCGCATCATATTTGATGCATCACGTATAACTTGACGTATACACATAACTGCGGATTTCACAAATAAAAAAAAATATAAATGATAAATGTTAAACGACCTATTCTTAGTTATAGTGACAAATCTTGAACTTTTAAGTAAAGAGCCAAAAGTTTTAAAGAAAAAAATACAGGATCAGACTCAATACATATAAATTTTTCGAATATTTTCAGTAAAATTTACACCAGGAAGCAAAAATACCCGGGGTGGGATCCAACCCGAAAGAAGTTTCCCCATGCCTAGTTCCAAAATAAACAAACGTTTAAAATCACCAAACTCTCAAAACTAGAAAGTGAAGTGAACTGTTTAGATCTCAAACCAATCAGACAAGACGACTTGCTTCGATTAAGATATAGATTGGTAGACTTTATCATCAATTTATTAACGTTTAACTAACATAAAATAATTGAAGCAATTTTTATGTTGGGATTTCCAAATCTAGACCGAGGGACGGCAGGCACAAACTTGGTACGTGACCCTACATACACACACATACATACACACACCGTCACTCACCATCCCTCATTTCATTTCATTTCAATTTCTAAAACTTAAATTAAATTTCACCCCTCCCCAACATTCCCCCAAAATCTCTCTCTCTCTCTATAATCTCTTCATTTTCAAATTATTATTATTATTATTAAGGTTCAACAACAACAACAACCCTAAAACGTTCCTTTTCTTCTTCTTCTCCTTCTTCACCTTTGTCTGTATATACTATATACACATCTAATTATTATTATTATTATCATCATCCATCCCTATAACAATAATAAACAATAATAATAATAATGTCGACGGAAGACGAGAAGTTGTTGAAGGAGGCGAAGAAGTTACCATGGGAAGATCGATTGTTGCATAAGAACTGGAAGGTTCGTAACGATGCCAACATTGACCTTGCCTCTCTCTGTGACTCCATCACGGATCCTAAAGATCCTCGCATCCGTGAATTAGGTTTGCTTTATTATTACTATTGTTATTGTTAGGGTTTTTGTTTTCTACTTATTGATTGTTGTAGATCTAAGTTCTGACGGTTTTAACCTCGATCTGTGTAATGTGTGTTTTATCAGGACATTTTTTTAAGAAGACGGTTGCTGATTCTAATGCGCCTGTACAAGATAAGGCGCTTGATGCTTTAATTGCTTACTTAAAAGCCGCTGATGCTGATGCTGGAAGGTATTGTATTGAAACTAATTAATTGTATAATTAGAACTAGGGTTTTGTGGTCTTATGTTTCTGTTCAACTTGTTTGTTTATGAGTAAGTTATGTGACTGTGTGACAAGCAGACTGGATCTGAATGTGAATTTCAGTTACTTTTTCAGAAACTAATAATATTGAAACGCATTGTGTATTGGTGTAGGTATGCCAAGGAAGTTTGTGATGCGATTGTGGCTAAATGTCTTACGGGGCGGCCAAAGACGGTGGAGAAGGCGCAAATTGTGTTTATGCTTTGGGTAGAGTTGGAAGCTGTGGATGTATTTTTGGTATGTTTTGTGTTGAGATATTGGAATTGCATATTTTGAATTTGAAGTTTAGGTTATTTGGGTAGAGGTTGTTGCATGTGTGATGCGTTATGGTCCCTTCTTATAGATTCAAATGCTGTATCGTCTCTCGCTCACATGGGTTGATTTCACAAAATATGCTTCATTGAAACCATGTCTTTGTCTGTTATTAAATGTTATTAGGTGATAATGATACCTTTAAAGGAAGTGTTTACATCCAACATTTTATAGCCTATTTATAAACTTCAAGATTTATTCTCTCTGTATCTTGTTGCCATATACAAAAGTCTCTCTTAATTTTTTCAAAAGACCATCTGTGTACCTATATGATCAATAACAGCACTTGTACAAATAGCTTCTTGCTAATTAGGATGCCTTAAACGTCCATTTCTATGTTTTACCATTAATCTCTATGGATTCACTCAAGCTTAGTGAGGGGCATCAGGGCATGTGCACTAATGGCATCGAGAAACTACTTATTTGTTTTTTTATCTCTTAATTTCAACTACCTACTGTTTTATTTTGCATGTTTTCATGAATATACAAAAGTCTCTCTTAATTTTTCAAAAGACCATCTGTGTGCCTATATGATCAATAACAGCACTTGTACAAATAGCTTCTTGCTAATTAGGATGCCTTAAACGTCCATTTCTATGTTTTACCATTAATCTCTATGGATTCACTCAAGCTTAGTGAGGGGCATCAGGGCATGTGCACTAATGGCATCGAGAAACTACTTATTTGTTTTTTTATCTCTTAATTTCAACTACCTACTGTTTTATTTTGCATGTTTTCATGAATATACAAAAGTCTCTCTTAATTTTTCAAGACCATCTGTGTGCCTATATGATCAATAACAGCACTTGTACAAATAGCTTCTTGCTAATTAGGATGCCTTAAACGTCCATTTCTATGTTTTACCATTAATCTCTATGGATTCACTCAAGCTTAGTGAGGGGCATCAGGGCATGTGCACTAATGGCATCGAGAAACTACTTATTTGTTTTTTATCTCTTAATTTCAAATTTTCAACTACCTACTGTTTCATTTTGCATGTTTTCATGAATACAATAATTCTATAAACTAAACCCACATTTTCTATTTCCCTAGATTTTCACTTGTCCCACCTCTTTTCCCAATTTTGTGACTTTATTTTGTCTGGTTTGGAACTCCACTAAAAACACTACGCACCTGATACCAGAATGGAGAACAATTTAATCTCATAACTCACTGTGATTGTTGTTAACAATGCAGTGACTAATTATGACTTTAAAATCATCAAAAGGGTGTTTTCTTTGTTTTGAAATTAATCGACTGCCAAATGAAACTAGACTTTTTTTAAGTATACTTCTAAATGTTACTTGTACAACAATAAGCTTAATTTAGTGTTTGGGTGTCATCTCAAATACTACTTTTCACAATACCAGCATATCGATGTTGTCATTTATCGTTTCTGTGTCATCATTCTTTAGTGACTACGTGTACTTGTGAGCAATTTTTGTCGACCTGCTATTATTTAGTATAGCGTACTTTCTACTTATATTATTAGTTTGTTTGACCAGCTAGTAGTAGCTACAACGTATTTTTTGCAGAAATGGTTAAGGGACATGTCTTTGCGTGTATAGCACGTTGTTTTATGAATAAATTTTTTTTATCTTTTTCCGGGTCATATAAATTTTGTGCCAATGATAAAGTGTGGGAAAATGTCGAGAGAGTATTTTATTCAGGATTGCTGCTTTATGGCTTCCAAGACAGTTAGGTTTTAACTCGTTACAATAGGCATAGTTTTCTGGTGCCATTTATTTCTTTACAGTCATGACTTCTCTGAATGATATCGTTTTTTTCTTTGGAATTGTTTGCTGATAGGATTCTATGGAAAAAGCAATAAAAAACAAAGTTGCGAAAGCTGTTGTTCCTGCCATAGATGTCATGTTTCAAGCCTTAAGGTTTGCATTCGATTTATCTCGGTTTTAATTTTAGAAGGTTCTTATCTTATATTCCTCATTTGTCATATGTAAGTGTAACATTGAAATTTTTTCTGCTAATAATCAGTGAATTTGGTTCAAAGATTGTGCCACCCAAGAGAATATTAAAGATGCTTCCAGAACTTTTTGATCATCAAGATCAAAATGTTCGTGCTTCATCTAAAGGGCTAACTCTTGAGCTTTGTCGTTGGATTGGTAGAGACCCTGTTAAGTCTATACTTTTCGAGAAAATGCGGGATACAATGGTAGGGTGTTTTTTTAGTTACATTCACTTCTGGTTTACGCTCTTCTTTTTAAATTTTTTTTATTTCATTCTTGAAGAAAAAAGAACTGGAAGCTGAGCTTGTCAATGTCACAGGGACTGCTAAGCCTACTCGCAAAATAAGGTTTGTCTCCTTTAGATGTCTCAGTCCTATATCTAGTTAGGCATCATGTTTCACCGTGCCCATATGTTTCTTAATTTTATGATTAGTCAGTAATTAGTATATATGTTTTATAGTAATGTGTAGACAGTAGCTATAATTATATTTTTGAACTCATTTCAGATCTGAGCAAGACAAGGAACCAGAACAGGAAGTTGCTGTGGAGGCTTCGGGCTCTGGTCCCTCCGAAGAATCTGCTGCTGAGGGTATGTCATCAACCTGAATGTATTGCTATTTTTTTTTTAACTAATGTTGGTTAAGAGTGTATGGTTAAAAGGGATGTGATGTTAAAACCACAAT
Source organism: Ambrosia x helenae (assembly GCA_030844895.1). Lineage (NCBI taxonomy): Eukaryota > Viridiplantae > Streptophyta > Magnoliopsida > Asterales > Asteraceae > Ambrosia > Ambrosia x helenae. The sequence goes on along the minus strand of CM061228.1, from coordinate 141,054,633 downwards.
GATGAGCAATGTAATTTTTGTGTAATCTTGTTGGCTAGTCATTTTTGAACCTAATGGAATTTTTGTGATGGATTAGAACTATGCTCGTGCAATTTCACAATGATGAGCACGATCACTCTTGCATCTAATGAATTTCGAGGCGGGCTTATAATATATGGTTAAAAGGGATGTGATGTTAAAACCACAATTACACAACACATTTTTTTTTTACTAATGTTGAAGTGTAATAGTGGATGTATGATGTGTATGTTTGATTTTTTACTTATGTTTATGCTTGTACAATTATACTCACGATATTTGTGTGGCAGTTCCTCAAGACATAGATGAATACGAGCTCGTTGACCCCGTTGATATTTTAACACCTTTAGAGAAGTCAGGGTTCTGGAACGGAGTGGTCGGTATTTCTTATCTCTGTTTTGTGAAAATTAGTAATTTTGCTTTTATTTCTGTTAATTTATATGTTCACAAAAATACAATATTTTTGGTATCTCCTCTTTTCAGAAAGCTACCAAGTGGTCTGAGAGGAAAGAGGCTGTTGCCGAATTGACTAAGCTTGCATCAACAAAGAGGATCGCTCCTGGAGACTTCACAGAAATTTGCCGTACACTTAAGAAGGTATTCCGAAATTGTGTCTTTAAGTATTAAAACCTTGAATCTTTTAGTCTATAGTGGGAAGTGAGTTTATAAATCTGTTTTGTTTAATTGCTTCTGTTTGCAGCTTATTACAGATGTAAATATTGCTGTTGCTGTAGAAGCAGTTCAAGCCATAGGCAATCTTGCACTGGGATTAAGAACTAACTTTTCTGCAAGTTCACGCTTTATGCTGCCTGTTCTACTTGTAAGAGTACATTTTATTATGCTGTTAGATCTTTGCAGCTACTAGTGGTGGCAGATAACATTATCTTGCATCAATTTCATACTATATATTGCTTGCTAAGTTTTTCTGCTTTGAATTACACACACACACACACACACTTGGACATTAGGTTATAGACCCGTGTGTTACATGGGTTGAATAAAAAACATATCTCATGTAAGTTATAAATTACTAACTTGGTGTTTTTGTGAATATATTTATATCATTTCTAATGATGGCCGCATTTTCTTTCTTTAGTGTTCTGTGCAATCCGAAATTAGGACTTCCAATTAATACAAAAAATATTATTTTTTCTAGGAAAAATTGAAAGAGAAAAAGCCTACTATGACAGAAGCATTGACTAATACTCTTCAAGCAATTCACAAGGCAGGATGTGTGACTCTTACTGATATTGTTGAAGGTATGTTTATGCATTTATAGCAGTATGTCGTTGCTCTCTCCTCAGTGACCTGTTTAATAGTTTTATTAATGCCCTAATATTTGGCTGAAATGGTTTATAACAGATGTTAAAGTAGCTGTCAAAAATAAAGTTCCACTTGTGCGTTCACTAACATTAAATTGGATAACACATTGCATTGAAACGAGCAACAAGGCAGTCATTCTTAAAGTGCATAAGGACTATGTCCCTATTTGCATGGAGGTTAGTGTATTTGACTATTTGTTGCTGCTATAATACAGTTTGTTGGACAATTGATATAGCTTTATTTTCTAGAAAGTGTTTGGTTAACTTCTTGTCTCAATACAGAATATTGAACAGTTAATAAAACTTTTTGATTATTGTAGTGTCTCAATGACGGAACGCCTGATGTCAGGGATGCTGCATTTTCAGTCTTGGCAGCAATAGCGAAGGTGTTCCATCCTGTTACATATTGGCTACACGCCTGTAGTAATTTTTTAATTTCTTTTTGCTGCTAATAAACAGTTTTTTTTAGTCTGTTGGCATGAGGCCTTTGGAAAAATCATTGGAGAAACTTGATGATGTCAGACGAAAGAAGCTGTCAGAAATGATTGGTGTTTCTGGAGGTGGTGCTCCAACTGGGGCAGGCACAGGTTTTAAGATGCTATATAAGTTTTCTTGATTCAAACTAGTCCCTCGTCTACTTGTGAGGGTTACCCTTTTTCCTAAAATTTTTGCAGGTGTCCCATCATCTGGTGGAACTGTATCATCTGTGGAGGTGTGATTTTATCGCTTTTTAATTAGTGTGTTAATGTTAATACTATTTAGTTTTATTTGTATAGTAGCATGTTCATGAAGTTAATATTTTCTATTGTTATCTTTAGTATATAAGATAACATTTCATGGCATAGTTTTGCAGGCTTCTGATGGAGGATTTGTTAGAAGATCTGCGGCAAGCATGCTTAGTGGGAAGAAACCTATTCCGGCTGCTGTGAGATTTTTCATTTTAAATCTATCATGTTTTTTTTTTCTTTTTATTTATTATTTTTTTTTAAATATCTTAATTTTCTTCTTGGTGCTGATATTAATTTTTGATATATAAGCCTGCTGCTAAGAAGGCTGGTCCTGCGAAGACAGCTGTAGGCAAGAAAGCAGATGGACCAAGTCAAACAAAGAAAGTTGAACCTGAAGATGTTGAGGTGAGTTTGTTGCGCAAGCACACACATGTCTATATAGTTCTTTAATCAATTGTCATATCTTGTTTGTTGCTTGCAGCCGGCTGAAATGGGTCTTGAAGAGATCGAAAGTAGAATAGGGTCTCTTATTCAAGCAGATACTATTACCCAGTTGAAAAGTGCTGCATGGAAAGAGCGACTTGAAGGTTTTTTTATTTCATAATAAGGATAAATTAAATCAGATTGGAACAAGAATTATGCATATTTAGTATTGTCAATATCTGTCTAAATAAATAGTCACGTAGGGACTTAACTTTTTTGTTTTTATAGTGATAAAGTTGGTTCAAAGATGGTTTTTTTTTTCGTATTCACTAATGGGCGACATTGACCAATATTTTTTCTGAAATTATGTTCCTTTCTGCAGCAATTACCTCATTCAAAGAACAAGTTCAAGCACTCCAAGAACTTGACCAGTCGGTTGAGATTTTAATCCGTCTATTATGTGCCGTTCCTGGTTGGAGTGAGAAAAATGTGCAGGTCCAGCAACAGGTTATTGAAGTAGTCAGCCATATAGCCTCTACTGCATCAAAATTCCCAAAAAAATGTGTTGTGCTTTGCATAGCAGGTAAAAAAAAGTTTGCATAGATTGTGATTAGTAATTATTTGCATAGTAAAGTTATACTATAAACTTGTCATTTGCACTAAATCAGTTACTGTGAAAGAGCATGTCTTTCTAAATTGTTTTGCATCTGTTGTTTATTATTTTTTTTTTGCATGCTGACAGGTATTTGTGAAAGGGTGGCTGATATCAAGACTCGTGCCCAAGCTATGAAATGTCTAACCACTTTCTCTGAAGCGGTGGGCCCAGGTTTCATTTTTGAAAGAGTAAGTGTTGTCAGTTGTCCTGATGAGTGTTCTTTGTGTTCAGTAATCTTTTTAAGAACATTTTTTTTCTTTCATCTTTTAGTCTTACACTGAAGTATTCCATGTCCTTTCACTCAAATTTGCAGATGTTCAAGATCATGAAAGAGCACAAGAATCCCAAAGTTCTTAGTGAGGGCCTGTTGTGGATGGTTTCAGCAGTTGAAGATTTTGGTGTTGGACATCTAAAATTGAAGGATGTAATTGAGTTTTGCAAAGATACTGGTTTACAATCAAGTGCTGCTGCTACTAGGAATGCTACCATTAAACTTATTGGTGCTTTACACAAATATGTGGGCCCCGATATCAAAGGGTTTCTGTCAGATGTCAAGCCTGCTCTTCTTAGTGCGGTGGAAGCAGAGTGTGAAAAAAATCCTTTTGAGGTATGGTTGAGTTATAGATCCTATTAGTTACTTGCTACGTTTTAGGTGTTTAAAATTCAAGTGTTCTTTTGCAGGGTGCTGCTGCTGCACCAAAAAAGACTGTTAAAGCGACGGATTCTGTATCTTCTGTGTCTGGTGGTGGTTCAGATGGCTTGCCACGTGAGGATATTAGTGGAAAGATTACACCAGCTCTTCTTAAAGGATTGGAGAGTTCTGATTGGAAGGTTATTATGCTTTTAATACTATTTATTTAATAACAAACATGGAGTACTTGACCTTTTTTGGTTTTGGTCAGGTTCGTTTGGAATCAATTGAAGCAGTAAATAAAATTGTGGAAGAAGCTAACAAGCGTATTCAGCCTACTGGAACAGGTTTTTAATTTTCATCTTTGAGTTTGATTGTTCTGCAGTATTTATATGCAGATGGAGGTCAAACTTTTTATATTTACACTTTCTTTTGTCAATTTTTTCAGTGGAATTGTTTGGAGCTCTTAGAGCTCGATTATATGACAGCAACAAAAACTTAATCATGGCTACTCTGACCTCTATAAGTGGCCTTGCATCTGCTATGGGACCTGCAATAGAGAAGTCCAGCAAGGTCGAGTAGATACGACTATCTCCATCTATTTGCAACTGAGTTTGGTCATAAACCAATGGATTCTAACATTTATAATTATGCCTTGACTGTTTTGCAGGGAATTTTATCAGATGTTGTGAAATGCCTTGGTGACAATAAAAAGCACATGAGAGAATGTACCTTGACAACTTTAGATTCTTGGGTTGCTGTTACTCATCTTGATAAGATGGTCCGTGTCTTATTTGTTGTATATATATTTTTTTTGTTTTTCTATTTTATGTATGTACTGCATTTTATCGTTATTATTATGTGCATTGACAAAGATAATAAGTGAATAAACTGTGGAAGCTAATTTCTAATCTAGGATAGTAAAGTAAATGGATTTAAGTTAAAATCTCTAACTACAGCTGTTTTTATATCTAATTATGTTCAGTCCAAGTAAATGGAAGCTAATTTCTAATCTAGGATAGTAAAGTAAAGTAAATGCAATTCTTTGGTTCTTTGTAGGTACCATATATTACTACTTCTTTGACTGATGCTAAACTTGGCGCGGAAGGGCGCAAGGACCTTTTTGATTGGTTGTCCAGGCAACTTACAGGATTAGCAGAGTTCCCTGATGCCATTCAGTTACTCAGACCAGTTGCTGTTGCTATGACGGTATTTAATATTTATAAAATACTATGTTTATTGTTTCATTTGTCAGTTTACAATTTCATTCAGCAGACTAAGAAATTTTGTTTATCAGGATAAATCAGCAGATGTTCGTAAAGCAGCTGAAGTGTGCTTTGGAGATATTGTTAGAGTTTGTGGACCAGAAATGGTGTGTAAAACTGCTTATTTTTTATCTTCATCTGTTTTACCATTTTGTAATCTTTTTGAACCAGTTTTTTCCTTCACTGTAGGTCATGAAAAATGTAAGAGATATTCAAGGTCCTGCGTTGGCAATTGTTCTTGAACGATTGAAGACACATGGTGCATTTCCAGAAGTACATGACAACACAAGAACAGCCCCAACTGGACAAACAATGAAAACAGGTTCAAAGATTGGCAAATCAAATGGTCATGCATCAAAGCATGGAAGCCGATCTGTATCTTCGGTATGATATATTATCTGCTATATCTTTTCATATTGGTATGTGAAACAGATACTGAATTATTGTCTCAATATTGTGTTCTAGAGAGCGGTTTCAGCAAAGGGCTCAAAACCAGAGCCTATAATGTCGGTTCAAGATATGAACATACAGTCACAAGCTTTACTAAATGTCAGGGACTCTAACAAGGTATCCTTTTAAGTTGCATATACTTTAATGTATTTATCAATATTAAGAATATCTAAGCAAATCGTATTCTTATCTGCCTTGCAGGATGAAAGAGAGAGAATTGTGGTTCGTAGGTTTAAGTTTGAAGAATTGCGTTTGGAGCAGATTCAGGATCTAGAGGTAATTAACAAAATCAATGACGTTATGTTGTGGCCGTGATACAGTTTTTAAAGTCAAGCGTTCCTTCTTGAAACAGAATGATTTGATGAAGTACTTCAGGGAGGATTTGCACAGGCGGCTTTTAAGCACAGATTTCAAAAAACAAGTTGATGGGATCGAGATGCTTCAGAGGGCACTTCCAACAATTGCCAAAGATTTAATTGAAGTTATTGATATACTTTTAAAGTGGTTTGTTTTGCGATTCTGTGAATCCAACACATCTTGCTTACTAAAGGTGAATTTTTTGTTATCATCTTGTTTCGTGAGATATATTGTATCATTTATGTTTGATATTTTATGTATAAACTTATATCCATTGTTAAATATGATTATAGGTGTTGGATTTTCTCCCGGAGTTCTTTGAAACATTGAAAAATGAGAGTTACACTATGAATGAATCTGAAGCTTCCATCTTTTTACCTTGCTTGGTGGAGAAGGTTTTCTCAACCTTAGACTTTATTGGATATATTCTTATGGATGTTCTTGTTTATCTTTTCTTTACGTTTCATTATTTTAGATGTTAATGTTAGAATGATCCCTGATCCTTTTCTGAAGCATATAGTCATAACTTATGTGGCATATTAGAAACAATCATGCCATCTAAAATAGTTACCAGTTTTACTTGACAGAGTTTTAATGCCTACTTACAACTTTCTTATTTGTGCAGACTGGTCACAACATTGAGAAACTGAGAGAAAAAATTCGGGAACTAATGAAGCAGATCATACATAGTTATTCTGCTGCAAAAACTTTCCCTTACATTTTGGAAGGCCTGCGTTCTAGAAATAACAGGACAAGAATTGAGTGTGCTGATCTTGTTGGATTTTTGCTGGATAACAATGGCTCTGAGGTACATGCCTCTTAAACTTAATGGTTGAACTTACAGATGAAGGTTGCTCATGTCTTTTACATCGCTGCAGATAGGTGGACAGCTAAAGTCTTTGCAAATTGTTGCAAGTTTGACTGCAGAACGAGATGGGGAACTTAGAAAAGCTGCATTAAATTGTCTAGCCACTGGTTATAAGATATTTGGTGAGTTATGGTTTACTCGTGTCTGGACGCTGTCAAATGAAAATGTTCGTATTAATATAACAACCTGCAATATGCATATGAAACGGGACTACTAAACCTTTATTGGAAATTTTTCAACTTATTATTGCTTGGTGTCTGATTAGCTTTTTATTGTAAGGTGATGACATCTGGAAATATGTTGGGAAGCTGACTGAAGCACAAAGAAGCATGCTAGATGATAGATTTAAATGGAAGGTATAATTCTTGTTTTGTTTATTACTCTTTTTTTTTGCCATAATTCTTGTTTTCATTACTATCATATTTATTCTTATTATTAGTTTTGCTGTTCTTTCTGAAGTTTATCGCACCATACTACCATCTGAGCTATATTCATAAGTACATGTACCATTTGGGGAGTAAACAAAAAAAATAATTGCTCTCTAATACATGTAATTGTCATTATTATGATTATTAGTATTACTTTCATATTTATTCTTATTATTAGTTTTGTTGTTCTTTCTGAAGTTTTTCGCACCGTACTACCCTCTGAGCTATATTCATAAGTATATGTACTATTTGGGGAACAAACAAAAAAATAATTGCTCTCTAATACATGTAAAAATGTGTTTCTGTAATGCAGAAGCAATATTTATTTTTCATTGCATTCTAATCTATTATTGTAACCCTGTTTGTCCTTTTAAAAAAAAAATGTTCTATGTTTTTCTAGGCTCGAGAAATGGAAAAAAGAAAGGAGGGCAAGCCAGGTGAAGCAAGAGCTGCATTAAGGCGTTCTGTTAGGGAAAATGGGTAAACATTAGCATAAGCTTTTTGTTTCACCTTACTATTTCCGCTTCTTGTTTATGCCTTCTTTATCATTTTATACTTTATGCAATGGCAAATATACCATTACCATCATAGTTCCTTGGGATATATGTTTTGATTGTCATTAATTATTTGTTTTGTTATATAATATATATGCAGTTCTGACATTGCCGAGCAAAGTGGTGAATTATCACGATCCATACCTGGACCAGCTTTTACCAGGTAATCACATTCTTCTGCTATTTTTTTTTTTACTTCTGTTCTTTTTTTACTTTTTTTTCCTCCTACTGATTCTAAAAAAACTACATCATTTGGTATATCTTTTTCTGATTTATGGGGCTGCTTAATTTGTTGTGGCTTTAGGGATATTTACACGCCCCCAGAAGCTCAAATGGAAAGACATCCAATGGCACGACCATCTGGAGGTTTAATTGGCCCTACTGACTGGAATGAGGCTCTAGATATCATTACATATGGCTCTCCTGAGCAGGTTTGACATATTTTTTTCTTCAACTAAGTTTTCTCTATTTGGTGAAATTTGTACTGAATGTATAAACTGTTACGTTGCAGTCGGTTGAAGGCATGAAAGTTGTGTGCCATGAATTGGCAGCTGCCACCAATGACCCTGAAGGCAGTTTAATGGATGATTTAATAAAAGATGCTGACCGACTTGTATCTTGTTTAGCAGCAAAGGTACTTGTTGCTCCACTTGGATTTACTATTTTTTTCTTCCCCATTCTCCACTACATTTAGGTTTTTTTTACATACCAGGTCGCAAAGACTTTCGACTTTAGTCTAACGGGGGCATCTTCAAGGTCTTGTAAATATGTTCTCAACACACTAATGCAGGTGATTTGTCATGTGCAATTCTGCATTTCTATTTTATTGAATTATACTTATACAGTATCTTATGTTGCTAGATTTTCCCTTTGTTTGCAGACATTTCAAAATAAAAGGCTTGCTCATGCTGTCAACCAGAGAACACTTGACAATCTGATTACAGAGCTTTTACTCTGGCTTTTAGATGAAAGAGTTCCAAGGATGGATGATGGCAGTCAGCTGTTAAAAGCTTTAAATGTTTTGATGCTTAAGATATTGGTGAACCTTCGCCCTTTACCTAAACTCATGCACATATATTTTTTTTGTTTATGTATGTTATAAATAATGTATTGACTTGTTTTTGCATTAATTCAGGATAATGCTGAGCGTACATCATCATTTGTGGTCCTGATCAATCTCTTAAAACCATTGGACCCTTCTAGATGGCCATATCCACCATCCAATGAGTCATTTGCTACAAGAAATATGAAGTTTTCAGATTTGGTTGTCAAATGCTTGATCAAACTTACAAAGGTCAGTTTTAAGATATATTAATCAACTTCCACACATTGGTCTTTCTTAAATATTCAACCTTCATGCTTCACTTTCTTGCAGGTTCTTCAAAGTACAATATATGAGGTTGACCTTGATCGCATTCTCCAGAGCGTTCATATTTATCTGCAAGAACTTGGGATGGAAGAAATCCGGAGGAGGTTTGCAGTACTTTTGTGACATTTTAATTGCTAATTATTGGAGTTGCTGATTTGTAGTATTACTAATTTTCCTTTTATTTTTTGCTACGATGAATCGGTTTACAGAGCTGGAGCAGATGACAAGCCTTTGCGCATGGTGAAAACAGTTCTGCATGAGCTTGTAAAGCTTCGTGGGACTGCGATAAAGGGTCATCTTTCTATGGTTCCAATAGACATGGAACCCCAACCTATAATACTTGCCTACATTGATCTCAATCTTCAGGTATTTTGTTTATATATATAACTTGATCTCAACCTTCGGGTATTATATCTATTTTGTTCATTTATCAGACGTTGGCGGCTGCAAGAATGTTGACACCGACAGGCCCTGCAGGCCAAACCCATTGGGGTGACTCCATGGCCAATAATCCTATGCCTGCTACACATTCTGCAGATGCTCAGTTGAAGGTGAGTTTATTTATATATTTATTTTTGGTTTATTAATCTTCATGTGTTAACAAGTGATGGGTTCATTAGAAGCACTTTTGTTGAAAAATTGCAGAATTTTTCTAAAAATTTATGTCAATGAGGATTAAAAATATTCTATGTATTAATCAGCCGTCCAATTTTCTTCAATGGCTGATATAGAAAGGTTTTATACGTAAAAGTATACTAATTCAAAAGTAAATGGGTCGAAATTGCTACCTCTAGTACGCTTTTTCATGCTTTTAAGTTTTTTTTTTTTTTTTTTTTTTTTTTTTGGTGTGTTCACAGCAAGAATTGGCTGCAATATTCAAGAAAATTGGAGATAAACAAACATGCAGTATTGGTCTATTTGAACTATACCGAATAACTCAGTTGTACCCAAAGGTAAATACATTCTGATTTGCCGACACTATTTTTGCAACTGTAGTTAGTTATCACCGTTTGAACTCAAGTTTCAAGTATTTGTCAGGTTGACATATTTTCTCAACTTCAAAATGCAAGTGAAGCTTTCAGAACATACATTAGAGATGGTTTAGCTCAGGTCTCGATAACTTTCTTCTGAATGACTTTTAAGATATCCCATTAATTCTCCATTTTAATTTGTTATTTCTTTGTGTAAATATCAGATGGAAAAAAATGCTGCCGCTGGAAGAACTCCATCCAGCGTGCCTATGCCAACACCTCCGCCATCTGCATTAAATCTTTCATCTCCAAAATTTGCACCTCTTTCACCTGTACATACTAATTCTTTAAATGATGGAAAATCTGTTAATACTAAAACCGACCCCACAAATTTCAGTCTACCACCATCATATGCTGAAGATGACATGTCATCATCGGCTAACGTTATGGCCTCGAGAGGTCCAATCCCTGTTCATTCAGAAGATGACAGATTCCCATCTGGAGGTTTATCTCTACCAAAATTCCAATGCACTCTTTGTATTTACTTTTTATCTTTACCATGCTTAATTATTTGTTTATTTGGTTTACTGATTTGCAGTTAGTAGCGGGACTCTAGATGCAATAAGAGAAAGGATGAAGAGCATCCAGTTAGCTTCTGCTGGGAACCCTGAACCCGTGAACCGACCCATGATGCAAATGAATGTTAGTAACGATGACCATGACTCCAGTCAACCGATAGATGATGCTAGTACAGTGAATCCCAATCCTGTTCATAGTGGTGTTCTTCCCATGGATGAAAAGGCGTTATCCGGACTTCAAGCACGTATGGAGAGGCTAAAAAGCGGATCAATGGACTCTCTATAAATAAAATCACATAGATAACCTTTAGGGAGGGTTATTGAAGGGTTTTGAACCATGATGATAGTGAAGTCACATTCTTGCCACACTAGGGTTATAAAAAGGAGGGAAAAATAGGGGGATGTATTCTTAATTTTTGTTTTGGAGGGTGTGTAAATTTACAATTTACTGTTGGAGAAGCATATATTGTGTGTGCTTTGATGCTTTGTAGTGTATTTTACTCTGAAACGTGATGACATTGCCTTTTGCGATGGATATCGCTTTAGGCTTCCAAAACCCTTAAAAAGAGTATGTTTAATTTGTTGCTGAACGTATAGGGGAAGTGATTTTGTTTTTAATCTATAAGAACTTGTGTGACTGAAATTTCGCGAAAGATAAGTATCATCTTACAAAAGTTGGGTATCAACGTAAAGTCATCTGCAACTCTTATTTTTACAGCGATTTAAGTTTATCATCCAGATTTTATGATTTACAATGTTACCAGTTATGAAATTAGTTTTATTGATACGTAATAGTTAGAACTTAGAAGGGTTAATAGTGTCATCAAGTTGTAGTTGTAAGTTAGTTAGAGGTAGTTGATAGTCTTGTATAAAAGGATAATGTGGTGAACAATAATAATAGTTAGCTATGAATTGATTGATAATTCTTATTTGTCTTCTTTTCTCTCTTTTGATAGCTAACAATTGGTATAAAAGCTACCGGTTCTCAGCCTCCGATCACCATTATCCGTCACCAACCACCATAACTAATTGCTCATAACCACCAACAACCGCCATAACCACCATAATAGTTTCTTTCAGCCATAACCATTACTTTCAATAGCCACCATTAATAACCATAATCATCCATCATTAAGCACCATATCTATCACTTGCAAAACCCATAAACCACCATCTCCACCATTAACAACCAGATTCACAATTCACACAAAACCCAACAATCATAATCATAATCATAATAATAATAATAATAATAATAATAATAATAATAATAATAATAATAATAATAATAATAATAATAATAATAATAATAATAATAATAATAATAATAGTATCACCTACAAATTTCATAATAATAATAATCCATACATTCAATAAACCATCACCATGGCAATAGGAAACCATCTTCTAGAACAAAATAAGAATAACTCTTACAGAAACAATTGACGAGACGCTTTTGCGTTTGAATAAAGAACAAGAACAGTTGTTTTCCCTGGACAAATTTAATGCATTAGCAAATGAAGTGAAAAGGCTATTAAACAATATGATGATACAAAAGAAGCAATATGTGAACTATACAGAGCAGGAACAATCAACAGAAGGTTCTCGTTCTTCAAATCAAATGACATCATCTGATTCTGAGGGAAGTAAGTTTGTCATAAAACTCAAACAACAAATTGAATCACCTTATCGTTCTCAATTTACCAAATTAGAATCTGTCCACCAATTGTTTGAGGAAATGCCTCAAAGGGCCAGGGATGTGATTTAAGAATCAGGGGATAAACAATCCGTGAGTAGGCAACAACAAGCATCTAATGTTGAGGTGTTTGATGAAATGCCTAATAAGGTTGAAAGTGAGACTTAGGAAATCATTGTTGGGGGAAAATTAGAATTGGAAATCCAAGATGAAAAGAATGATGATAATAGTGAATCAGGAAAAGAAATTAAAGAATACGAAAATGGTATGTATAGGAGAATTATAGGTGAAGAATTGGGCGATGATTCAATGAAGAAGATGGAAAATGAGATTGTAATGATTCAAGAAGTGTTTGAGGGTGTTGTGTTACCTGAGGAAGTGGATGTGCTGGCCAATAGGCAAGTTGAAAAGTTTGATAAGAATTGGGAGATGGACGAGACTCAGATTTATGTAACAGAGACGGATGAAAGTTGTGAAAAATTACTCAAAGTTTCAGATTCTGTAGCAATAGAGGTGTTGTTCAAAGAAGATGTGGATTATATTATTCAAGGAAGAAGGGCATGGGGGCATACAAAGGGGCTGCAACGCTGGATGGTAGACACGGGTCAAGTGGTGCATGATCCACATGGGCTGCAACCTTGGACGGTAGACACGGGTCAAGTGGTGCATGATTTCCATGGGCTGCAACCTTGGATGGCAGACACAGGTCAGAAGGTGGATGATTCATTATGGAGCCCATGCATTCTTGATGATTGGAAGCAGCCTCTCTATTGTTAAGGGTAGAGGTAAGGCTGTCTACATCTTACCCTCCTCAGACCCTACCTTAGCTTTGCTATAGGTGGGATTAACTGAGTATGATGATGATGATGATTTTAGTTCCGAATTCGGGGTGGTTCAACAGGAAATAATAGAACCAATTCTTAAGTTGGTTCATGGTGTAACAGAAATAGGTCATGAAGTACAACTGAATATCAATTTTGAGAAGCCACAAAAGGTGAAGGCAGTGATATTGGATGAAGTTCTTATGGATAACCCAAATAATTAAGTTCAATTGATGTTGATGGTGAGGCGTTTATGGCATAAATGGGAAGTTAAACCATTGCTTCTTATTGTGACCATGAAGGAATATTACTACACTGATGGTATCAAGAGGGATCAATTATGGCAGATTGTTGTGGCTGATGATTCGTCGTTGATGTTGGTTAACGGTGAAGTTATATCGGATTGGTATTGGAGTAATGTTTGTGAAGAGGTTAATGATCGACTTCAAGAGTGCAGTCAAATTGCGCTTGCGGAGATTGCGGCTCAGTATCAAGTTGGTTCAGAGTTGCTTGTGACAATGCTGGAGCCTCGGCTTGGATTTTTGATAAAAGGTAGGCTTGAAGGGGGACAATTGTACACACCGGCGTACGTTGCACGTGCTAATGCTAGGGTCCGTGGGGTTGCTAGAGGGATTACTGTCCCTATGAATGTATCAGCATTCGGGAGCTCATTGCAGCTATCACTACAAGAAGTGGACGGTGGTGCGACCGGTGTGGCTGTTGAAGGATCGTTTTTCCAATCGATGATCAATGGAGAAAGAAGGGCAAGTTCTTGGATTAGTTCGTGCTGGAGTTCATTGGACCCTTAGTGTTTTGCCGTTGCTCAAAAGGAATGCGCTGATTCTTTTTATTCACAAAATTCTGTTGTCCGCTTTGAAGCTTTGCATAAACTAGGAATCACATAACCCATTCAGTTTTTGCAGGCCAGTAGTGTTCGAAAATCACAAGATAATATAAAACAAGAAGAAGCGGGTGGTAATAAAGAAACCGATAAAGAGGGTGGTAATTAAGAAACTAATTACAAAGTTGACAAGGTGCATAGGACTGAATAGGGCAGCAAGGCGAAAAACCCAGAATCGACTAAGGCGAAAAGAAACGTTGGAATTATTGTTAGTCCTTGTAATCATCACAATACTTACTAATGAAATCTTTTCATTCTCCTTATATTCCGAGTATTGTTTAGATAGGTGTTTCTTCAATGACACAGTGTGTAATCTAAGAATAATGTTATAGGCTACATACTGATATAAGACATAGCTTTTTAGTCCTTTATGATTTCTTTTCCTATTCGAACTATAATCTTTATCACAGTAACGATATGCGATAGATTTATTATTTGGTTTAAATCAACATGGCTTATATATTTATTTGAATTTTAATTTTAATTTTAATTTAAGAATACACGAATTCAGATGTCCAATAGGATTTACTAGTAAATTACTATTAATAATCAAGTGTAACCTTTAACAATTAACAACTAGGAAAAATGTACTATAGAAATATGTATGCTGGTATAAGTGATTCTTTTATAAACATAAAAACGGATACCAAATATACCAAATAAAACAGAATGTGATGTGATACATAATGACTGGCTTTTTTCTAGTTTTTTCTTCGTAATTATTGCTACCCAAGTGTTGTATCATTGTTTATTTCAAAATTTAGGAAAATCTTCACGCAATAAAAGGTGTTTTTGGTACTTTTTACGGGGCCCTTTCAATTTGTGTCTTATAAAACATTTTATTATTAGAATTGTCAACCCTGAAACGCTCCCATGGTATAATCTAGTAGCTTATATATTGATTTGAATTTGAATTTAAGAATGCGCAAAGTCAAATGTCCAATAGGATTACTAAATCAATTGTAACCTTTAACAATTAACAACTAGGAAAAATGTACTATAAACATATGTATGCTAGTATAAGTGATTCTTTTATAAACATAAAACATGACACCAAATATACCAAATAAAATAGAATGTGATGTGATACATTATGACCTTTTTTTGTAGTTTTGTCTTCATAATTATTGTTACCCAAGTGTTGTGTCAGTGTAGTGTTGTATCGTAACGAGTGTGTGTTAAAAAATCTTTATAAAGAAAAACTATATTTAATTAACCCTGTTTAATAAAGTTTAAACAAACAGAAATAATATCTTATTAAAAACATGTTTAATCTTAAGGAAGATTTGACGAACTTGAGAACAAAGATTTGACTACCACTAATAATCTTGTGGGCTCACAACCACCCACATGCCCTTTTCCTTTTTGTAGTGGGGAATATGTGTTGCACATGTTCATAAAATTCCATTAAGGAGGCTAAACCCAATCCTAATCATTCCATTATGCTTAGAATTATCAACCTTTAATTTATATTTTATTGTTTTGTTAATCCTTAGTTATGGATCTTTGAACCTCAAAGTTTTTAATTGATGTCACGTAATTAGTAAAAGAGGTTTTGTTAGAAATTAATTAATTTTTATAATGCATGGTAAGATCAAAATTAAACTATTGTTACAAAAGTTCACAATACTTGAAGCTACAACTAAAAAATATAAATAACTTTGCTGTTACAGTATTGAAACTTGGTTATATTTTATCCTATTATCTTTTTTTAACTATAAAACCACTTCAATACCGTTTCACTGTTGTCAAAATTTTCATAGTTGTATAACTTGCATATATAAACTACATGAAGTGGTTTTATAGTTAAAAACCTTCAAAGCTATTTTTTAGTTTCATATATGTATTATTTAGATACTAATCAAGTTTCATATATGTATTATTTAGATTACATAATCAATTTTACCATTTGTAAAGAGTTGCATAACAATGTAACAATATTAAAAGTGAAGTGCTATTTTTTAATTAGAAAAAAAAAAAAAAAAAACTAATCACTTAAGTGAAGTACTGATAAAACTTGGTTAGTATTAGTTTCATATATTTTCCCCTTTAAACTGTAACTAGTTTCGCATTATATTTCCTATACTATTACAACAATAATTCTAAATTACATACCCTTACCAAGAATTGAACCTTGGTCCTTCCCTTTAAAAGGCATATGCTTTTATCAAATGTGATAGCCTCACATTGGCTAGCATTTATATTCTAACTTTTTAAAGTTTTTCTTTAACGGCAAGGAACGACGTGTCAACCACCGTGACATCAGGCGTTGTGGCCAAGGTCGACTACTCGACCGCGGCCAACCCCTTGGCTTTCCCAGATGCACGGAAACCCAACTTCCACCGGCCCAAAGGCACGACAATGGATTAATTGGTAAAACCTTACCTCTCAATCTCTCATCCAAGTCGAATCAGTGTCACCCGTATTCGCTATCCACTTGAATGCCACATAAAATAATAAGGAGATTAAAAATCAAACCTGGGTCACAAAAAATAGCAAACTCTTTCCCTAATTACTCCAGCATTCCTCATCGGCATTTCTATTCTAACTTAATTTTGAATTTTCTAATTCAAATCATCTGGAATAAGAAAATAAAAACGCTATTAACTTAGCGAGATTTACGTACAATAATGGTGCGGCTACTCATTACATGACAGCCATTAATTAATTGTGCCCTACTGATCTACTATTTTAATTTTAAGTTAACAATAAAACAATGATCTTCTCTACATAAGTACACATGAGCAACCAATGACAAAATATCCGACCAATATTTGTTTGTATATGTTTATCATTAATTTTACAAATTGTTAATTTACCTTTTGTTTTATTTAGTGATAGTTACACAGATATTGTTTCTTAATTATACTTTAAAAAACATATCAACCAAGATGCATTAGAAGGATTTAGTAGATTAGAGTTCGTATTCAGAAAAGGGTAGCGGTGTTGCTTATTGCCCGCCTGTCTACTATCTTAATGTAATTTTTACGAACTTACGAAATGATATTTATAACTAGAAAAAAAAGTAAAAAATTATATTATTTTCCTTGTATGAATATGATGTTGTAGTTAAACTTATTAATCTCTTCTATTCGATACTTTTTACTCCGCATTTTTAAATTCTGAAATTAAGACTAGTGAAATGTCACCATTTAGCGGTATCGCTTTCGTTGTAATTGATTCCTTTTTCAAGCAACTAGTAGATGAGAGAAAAGGATGGCTGATTGACACTTGAAATGATAAGACACGAGTGATACCGACTAAATAAATGAAGTCAAATTTACTCAAAACTATCCATTAATACAAAATTTTAATTAGGTTTTATAAACATCATCTAGCTTGTAACTCATGTAGAGGCAATACGGTTTTTGGGGAACGCCATCAAGGCCGATGCCAGCCCGGGCCCGATAGAACATGGTCTGGCCGGCCTTAAACGGACTGTCCATTCCCATGGATCAGTAGTGTGACATTGGCGTATAATGAAGGTCATTGTTCACTACTGAAGATCATCTGAAAACAGATAAAAGCTTCATAATACATTGAAACCTCCACTAAGCTATACGGTGTGCGAATTGAAAGAAAAACTTAACAAAGTTATTAAAACTAGATAGATATAACAATTAACGAGTCAATATAGAACAAATAGTCTTGTTTGTGTCTTCAATATCTTTTAGTTTAAGCAACCAAAGTATCATCATGTCACACACTACTAGAAAATTAACATCCAACGATTGAAAGATCACCAACAGAGTACTTTGATTAAATTTAAAAAGAAAACGCAAAATAAAAATTTTAAGCATCCGCCGTTGAAGTCTTTACACCCCCTTTCCCTCACGGGTCTCCATCAAAGGATTGTACCTTCATTGAGGAACTATGATTCGATTTTTCCATTGCTCAAGTTCCTCTAATATGTAGCGAAATTAAAAGAAAAACATGATAATTATAACACAAGAGTTCATAAAATCGAGTGATATTTGCATTAATATATTTATTATAGATTGAAATAACTTTACAACTCAATAACAAACAAAAGGGTTCCCACAAATTCCATTTGAAGGATGGGCAAACACAAAAGAATCTTTCTTTCTCATAATCTTGACATCAACTCATACCCATTGAGCTGTAAGAAGACCCCAATGGTCTCTTCACATGCACATCACTCCAATTTCTTCCCTATTTTATTCACAACTTCATATGGAACCCCACTC
Organism: Ambrosia x helenae; assembly: GCA_030844895.1. NCBI lineage: Eukaryota > Viridiplantae > Streptophyta > Magnoliopsida > Asterales > Asteraceae > Ambrosia > Ambrosia x helenae. The sequence continues at coordinate 141,036,390 of CM061228.1, read as the reverse complement.
ACATTAAATAATATTCTTTCCTTACAAAAGGAACATAATTAAACCATGAAGCTGAAATACTAAAAGAAACCACAGCCTCAAGTCTTCAACAACAGTATACATCCAAACACCATTAATATAACTAATTACTTACCAACACACACACAAAAAAAAAAAAAAAAAAAAAAACCTAGAACAAATCAATTAAAATCATCACCTATATTTAACTGGTTAATAATAATTAACTTTAATCTTGATCTCACCTCCATTTAATGTTTCATTTGTGGACCATCAAAGGGTTTGTTTAGATCAGCTTGAACCATTGAATCAGTCTCATTCCAGCTCCAATAATTTGGTTCCAAGAAATTGCTTGTGGTTGGAACTTGCATCCATGGTTGAGATACATTCGAAGCATCAGTCATCATCATTCGTGTCGTTGAATCGTCTTTAAAACCGGATAACAAAGGCGAAAAAGAAGTTGGAATGATAGAAATAGGGTTTGTATCAATGAAGCTTAAGTTTGTAGGCATTGAAAACCCTAAATTTTGATGAGGTGATTGTTGCATAGTGGTAATGGCACCAGTGAAACCACTATTGAAATCCCAATTAGAGACTTGATCGAATTCGCTATGATCAGATGGTTTGAAAAACAAACCTTTATTATCTGGGGAACATGTATTTCTGATCACTCAACCCTAAGCCGTGATTCGTGGCGGCTGTGGTGGTGGTGGTGGCCGTGTTAGCGCGTTTAATTCGCTTGTTTTTTCGGCCACCACCAACGGGGACATTGCGAAGAGTGCCACCTTTGGTCCAATGCCTCTTGCACGCTTTACAAAAGTGTCTTGGTTGTGTTTTGTTGTAGTTGTTGTAGTAACAAAACTTTGTGTTTGTTGAGTCACATCTTGGACACTTTACAGGATCGGATTGTTGTGTTTGTAGCGGTCGTTTCATTGGTGTCGAACGTTGGTTTGATGGCTGTTGTATGTTGTCTGATGTTAACATGTTTTGAGACCAATTCAACTCATGATGATCACTAGAAACTTGCTTGCTGCTCAGCCCCATTTTTATATAAAAAAAAAGTAAAAAAAAAAGAGAGTGTTTAAAGTCTAAAGAAGAGATTAAAATGGTGGTTTAATTGGTTTGAGAAAAAAACAAAGTAAGATGTGTGAAGATATAGGGGGGGGGGGGGGGGGGGGTGAGGGTGGGGTAGAGGGAATGTATAGGGAGGTGGCCGGTGAGAGAGAATAGAGAAGTGAGGTGATGTGAAGAATCTCTCTTGCTATTTGTATAATATAGGTCAAAATAGTGGTGTTTAATATCCTGTTTTGATATGATGTGGTTGGTATTTACATTTTTAGGTGGTTTTGTTTTCAAGTCAATTTACCATCACTAGTTCTATTAGAATGTGAGGTGTGCTCATGATAAGGTTTAAAAAGAACTACCCAAGAGCTTGGGGGTAGTTTTTCTTGGGTAGTCCTCTACTTCTATTGGTCCAACCTTTTATTTTTTTAATTCTAAATTATAAATAATAATTAAAATAAATAATTGAAAAAATCACATTATATACTTTTACATACCATACATACACAACAGTCTACTTCATCTTCACCAACATGAACCTTCTTCTCCTTCCCTACCCTAGAACCGCTGACCTCTGTTTTTCTTCCTCACCTCCAGCATCTGTTTTTTCTCCTCACCTCCGACCTCTGTTTTTCTCCTCACCGCCGCCGCCTGGTTCTTCTTCTTCCTCACCATCGGGTAGGGCTGTCCAAAAAGCTTTTGGCTCGGAGCTTGCTCGAAGCTCGCTCGGATTTAGCTCGAAAAAAGCTCGCTCGATATGGCTCGGTTTGAAACTGAGCCGAGCCGGCTCGGATCGGTTAGAAAGTGAGCCTAGCTCGGCTCGGTTCGTAACGAGCCGAGCTGGCTCGGTTTGGCTCGAATAATTCTAATTTTTAATATATATTTTTTATATACATATAATATACTACCAAAATGTAAAAAAAGATGGAGAATATGTTACATATTTAATATTTGGTAACACTGGCATGGAGATTCTTTGCTTGGGATTGAAGTTATAGCTAATCAAGTTATTTAAATAAATTCAATAATGCTTTTGATCCAAGTACTCAAGTTAATTCGTATGTTGATGAACTTATACGGTATTCCGTTAAAATTTGAGACTTATTTTGTACTTGCTTGAACTTGATTTTAGCGTGTAATGTATAAGGTTGAATTATTTTAAATGTGTTATTTTTAACTATTAAATAATATTTTAAACTATTGAATTTTGAAAGCCATTTTTCTTTTTTCTTTTTAAATTCGAGCCAAACCAAGCCGAGCCGAGTCGGCTCGGTTTAAAACCAAGCCGAGCTCGAGCTTTGATTTTTAGCTTGGTTTCAAATCCGAGCCGAGCCGAGCTGGCTCGGTTTATAACCAAGCCGAGCGCGAGCTTGGCCTGGCTCGGCTCGGTTCGGCTCATGAACAGCCCTACCATCGGGTTATTTATTTTTTAATTGGAAGGGAAAATAGGGGGGATTGGAGAGGGACCCACCAAAACCAAACACCAAACACATAGCCCGGCTTGAACGTTGGATTCTAGCCGTTTTGGACGGGTTGGGGGCGGTGTTGGGCGACCCTTGACGCGGTCGACGTGCCCATGCCACCCCCACACCGTTTAGTCTTATGTGTATGTATGGATAGGGCTGGCAATTTAGACACGAACACGATAACCTGATACGAACCTACACGATTTTAACAGGTTTCGTGTTTGGCCTTAACAGGTTTCGTGTCTATAACAGGTCGACACGTTAAGACCTGTTTATTTTCGTGTCGTGTTCGTGTTTACATGTTTCGTGTATGTGTCTTAACAGGTCTTATCGTGTCTTATCGTGTTTCTTATCATGTCTTGTCGTGTCTTATCGTGTCTTGCCGTGTCTTATCGTGTCTTGTTATGTTAACTTATTTTACTAGGTGTTCCTTATCGTGTCTTGTCGTGTCTTATCGTGTTAACCTGTTATACACAGGTTCGTGTTCATGTTTGAAAAAAATGACACGATTAGATTTCGTGTCGTGTTCGTGTTTACAAGTTTCGTGTTCGTGTCTTAACAGGTTCGTGTCTTAACAGGTTCGTGTAACCTGTTATGCCAGCCCTATGTATGGAGATGACAGTTTGTGTTCATGTATGCAAGGAAAATGAAAAAAAGGAAAGTGTATGATAGAATAGAAACTATGTACAACCATCTATATGGAAAAAGTAAGGCGTCTAATTTTATTCCGGGCCTGGAGGTTAACGGTAGGTGGGAGACAAATCCGGAAATTATTAAAAGGGAGGTTATGGGGTTCTTTCGGGAAAAGTTTAAGGAAAGTATGGTCGATCGACCGAAGCTTGTTTGTTATGGCTTGAAAGTCGTGAATGATGAGGAGGCCACGATTCTGGTGGATAAGTTTTCTGATCAGGAGATCAAACGTGCAGTTTTTGAGTGTGGCGTTGATAAAGCCCCGGGGCCTGATGGATTTAATTTTAGATTCATTCGGCATTATTGGAGCTTGTTTGAGCATGATTTTTTGACTATTATGGAGCATTTTTTCACGGTTTCTCGGTTTTGTCCGGGAGTGGGGTCTTCATTTATTACACTAATCCCTAAAACGGGCGATCCTTCGAATCTGGGGGAGTTCAGGCCTATTAGTCTCATTGGTAGTATTATCAAGGTGGTTTCTAAGGTGCTGGCGAATCGGTTGAAGATGGTGCTGGGTCGCATAGTGTCTGAGACACAGTCTGCTTTTATTTCAGGGCGGTATATTTTAGACGGTCCTCTCATGACTAGTGAGGTTATTTCTTGGGCAAAGAAGAGGGACAGAAAGATTTTCTTGTTCAAGATCGATTTTGAAAAGGCGTATGATAACGTCAACTGGGAGTTTTTACTGTCGGTTATGGCTCAGATGGGTTTCCCGGGGGTTTGGTGCGAGTGGATTCGTGGTATTTTATATTCTTCTCGTGCGGCAGTTCTTGTTAACGGGTCGCCTACGTTTGAGTTTGGGTGTCAAAAAGGCATTCGCCAGGGTGATCCACTGTCCCCGTTTTTGTTCGTTATTTTAATGGAGGCTTTCTCGGGCATGTTACATCAGGCTTGTGATATTGGTGCTTTTAATGGGGTTAAGCTCCCTAACGAGGGCCCCGCCTTATCTCACCTTCTTTATGCGGACGACGCTATGATAATGGGCGAATGGACGACATTTAATTTTAATAATATGAGACGCGTTCTTCGAATTTTCTACTTATGTTCCGGGCTCAAGATTAATTTGCACAAATCGGTCCTTTATGGGGTTGGCGTCGAGGAAGATGATGTAATAAATATGGCCGCCGAAATAGGGTGTAAAAGGGGTGCATTGCCGTTTACGTATTTGGGAATAAAGGTTGGGGCGAATATGAATAGAATCTCGAACTGGGATCCGGTGATAACTAAGTTCAAAAGTCGGCTTTCGAAATGGAAAGCTAATACTCTTTCGATAGCCGGGCGTTTGACATTAGTTAAGTCGGTTTTGGATAGTCTCCCTATATATTACTTTTCTCTTTTCAAGGCGCCGAAGAAAGTCATAGAAGTTTTGGAAGGGCTTATGAGACGTTTTTTATGGGGAGGGTCTGAGGATGTGCGCAAAATGTGTTGGGTGGCTTGGGATACTATTACGAAGCCGATTAAAGTCGGGGGGTTGGGGGTTGCTCCCCTAGAAGTTACCAACAATGCTATGGTGATTAAATGGCTGTGGAGGTTTCTGAGTGATCCTAACGCGTTGTGGAGGAGGGTTGTTTTTTCCATTCACGGCTCGACGCGTCACTGGGGTATTGCTCCATGTAATAATTCTTTAACAGGTGTTTGGAAGAATTGTGTCGCTCTTTGGAACAAGCACAAGGTAGATGGTGTTGGGTTAAATCGGATCTTTCGTGCTAATCCTGGGAATGGTAGACGTATTCGGTTTTGGTTGGATACTTGGCTGGGAATTGAACCGCTCAAAGACTCGTTTCCGTTGTTGTATTCTGCTGAACGAAACAAGCGGGTTCTTCTTTGTGATCGGCTGCAAGCTTCAGAAGGTAACTGGATGGTCCGGTGGGATTGGTCTCGTACCGTGTCAGCTTCGGATGAGGTAGAGAGTAAAACAGAGCTTGAACGTTTATTACAATCTATCATTTTGAATGATACAGAAGACGCATGGTACTGGGCTCATGGGGGTAGTAGTAGTTTTGATGTTGCAGACGTCAAAACATGGCTTAGAGGGTCGGTTATCGGTTCAAGCTTTGAGTTTAGATGGAGTTCTTGGGTGCCGTCCAAGTGTAACATTTTCATGTGGCGTGCGTTTTTGGATCGTCTTCCCACTAAAACGGCTTTAGCTAGGAGGAGTATTATGGTGGATAATCTCAATTGCGTATGGTGCCACTCGTTTGATGAGTCTATCGAACATCTTTTAACGGGATGTGCGATAGTGTCTGGGGTGTGGGACAAGATTGCGTCATGGTGTGGGATTCCAAGACCGTTCATTTTTCATGTGAAGGATGTCGTTTTGATTCATGAGCATAGTGGAGTTGCGGGAGTCAAGAAGGAGGTTTTGCATGGCATCATCATCATCACGTGTTGGAGAGTTTGGAGAGCGAGAAATGAGAAGATTTTTAATGGTACCGATACAGATGTGGTGAGAATGGTAGCGGACATAAAGGCGTCGGGGTTTCTTTGGTATAAAAATAGGTTTAAGGGTAGGATAGTGGATTGGGCGCGTTGGTGCTCTTTTGATGTAACGTAACTTTTTGTACTGTTGGTTTTCCCCGGTTTTTGGCTATGTTCTCTATCTTGGAGAGCGTAGTCGTTTGGTGTGGTTTAATGAAGTTCATTTTTCAAAAAAAAAATCTATATGGAAAAAGTTATTGTTGTACAAAAAAGAAAAAAGAAACTAAAAGGTAAGCATATCTAAATTGACGTCCTACGCGTATCTAGTTCGTGAATGTACATACATGTAGCTCAAACCAGCTACGTATATGTAGTTCATTGATGTATATACCGTAACAGTGGCGAAACTTGACCCGAAGGTTCGGGGGGTCAGAAGTCACCGGGGGGTCGGAAGTCACTAGTTTCGGGGGGTCGAAAACCAATTTCGGGGGGTCGAAATCCTATATTTTCAAAATTTTCTATACGAATACTATATAATCGAAACTTCTGCGCGAAAATTCGGGGGGGTCGGCCGCCCCCTCCCGCCCCTACTAAGCATCGCCCCTGTACCGTAACCCGCAATTTATTTTTCTTATATATATGTGTGTATATAACAGTGACGGACCAATGTTTGTTCGTTAAATAAATAAACGAACACGAACAAAAAAATTTGTTCGTTTAGTTAAACGAACAAACATAAACAGATGCCACATTCATTCGTTTATGTTCGTGAACGTTCGGTAACATGTTCGTTTATGTTCATTTGTGTTTGATAGTTTAATGGAGTTTTTAATTTTTATAATTTTATTTTATATTCTTGAATTTTTATTTATTTTGCTAAAATAAATAAATAATTTATGTGAAGTAAGTATATAAGACTTCAAGTTTAAATAAATGAAGACTACAAATTTAAGATGAGAGTTTAGTTTTTTGAGACACTACTTTATTATGTTTGCCAACATTATGTTATGTACTAAGTATGTTTGTAAGTTAGGTTATATGTTGGGTTGTCTACTTAATTTCTTAATATATGTGAATTCGATCTTATTCCGAAATTAATATATGTCTATTTGTGTTTGTTTTCGTTCATGAACAAAATTAACAAACGAACACGAACACGCGTGTTTTCTTAACAAACAAACACGAACAAAAAATCTCGTTCGATAAGTGTAATGAACTGTTCGTGAACACATAATTTCCTTAGCAAATGAACACAAACAAGGCTTTGTTCGTGTTCGTTCGGTTCGTTTGCAGCCCTACTTGAAGGTGATTGGGGGTTTAATCAAACTCTAAAGAGGGGGAAGAGATCAAGATTTTTGCCTACAAATTACACTAATTTTTTTTCAAGGGGGACGCTTGCACTCCTAGGCATATATGTAGGTCGATCGGCCCCTGGTGTAGACATCGATTTAGTCTATTCATCACAATCTCATGCATGCATATGATGGATAGATTAAATGTATATAAGCAAATTAGACTTGAAACTTTTGGTTTTTCAAAGATTGTAATTAACATAAAGATTTGATGTTTAATAATCTAATAATAACAAAGAGACGTGTATATCTGTGTATGTATGCGCTGAGCAAGTCAACAAGGAAACGAGAGATTTGGACATTAACGTGATCAAGAAAGGAGTGACGTATTTGGTCACACTACAATTTTTTTATGTTTTTTTTTGAACGGCCAACAAATTGGAATCACTCACGGAACACTGGAGTATCATCGTGCCACCAGTGTTGCCACGCGAACATATTCCACCACCAAGTCACCAATTCAGGAGGAAACTCATAATAATTATGAGAAAACCCCCTTTTGTGAGATTCGAACCCAGGACCTTATGGTCCCTAAGTCTTATCTCACCACCAAGATACCACTAGGCTATAATGCCTTGGGTACAATTTTTTTATGTTAATAAAGTGATTATAAACACACTCATACAAATTTATAAATTAAAGTCAATTTCTAAATTTCAGGTATTTTTTTATACACTCGGTTTTTACAAGGGTAGCTGGACTTTCCATATGCATGCACAACGTGTCTAACCCATATGCACAACATAGGTTACATGTATATTTTTGCTGAAAAGTACTACATAATTTGTCAATTACTTCATACACTATACGTATATAGATTAATTATAGGGAAAATGGCCAAAATAGCCCGTTGACCGGGCGTTTTGCACAAATAGCCCTCTCCACCCTCTTTGGAGAGAGGGGTCACGGTTCCCAAAGAGCCTGAACCGTCTCCCGAGAGGCTTCCCATTTCAGCCAACAGAGGACCGCCACGTGTCGTTGTTGATCCCGAGACAGACTGAGACGTCTCTGGTGACGTCAGAGACGCCTCCGGTGACGTCAGAGACGCCTCCGGTGACGTCTTAGAGACGCCTCCAGTGACGTCTTAGAGACGCCTCCGGTGACGTCTTAGAGACGCCTCCGGTGACGTCTCCGAAGACGTCTCCGGTGAAGACAAAGAACAAGAACTCACCGGAGAAGACGACCGGAGAAGACGAAGAACTCACCGGTGCTTTCCATCATCCATTCAAAACGTAAAACGAACGAGACTGTTGCAGTGACGATGTCCATATGTATTAATTAATTGTTATTTATTCGTGTAATATTCGTGTAATAAAATCTAGAATCTAGATAGGGAGGAAAGAGAGTAGGCGTGATTTGCCTGGTGCGGTAAGGATGGTGATGGTGTGGCAGTAGAATAAGGAGGCTATGGCTGTTGCCCATACGAATATTAAGTTGGTTATCTCTCCCTCCATTGTTGTTGTAGATCTGTAGACTGTGTGTGTGAAATGAATGAACAAAACGGTTTTTCTTTAAATTTATTAGAAAGGAGAGAGAGAGACGGTTGGAATGGAGAGAGAGAGAGTGAGGAGACGGTTCAAAGAGAGAGAGGAAAGAGAAATGGAGAGAGAGAGTGAGGAGAGAGGAAAGAGAAAGAGAGTGATGAGGTGTTGGTTTTTTATTGGTCCATACGGGAGACCTCTCGGGAGACGGTTCAGGCTCTTTGGGAACCGTGACCCCTCTCTCCAAAGAGGGTGGAGAGGGCTATTTGTGCAAAACGCCCGGTCAACGGGCCATTTTGGTCATTTTCCCTTAATTATAATTTAAAACTCCCTCGAATTAAGAAAACATATGATAACCCAATGTAACAATCAATTTTTTTTCGATTTTTATAACATATGTAGTATATGTTATATGTAATTATTAAAAAAATTGTCAACGTTTGTTACATATGTGTAACAAAATGTGGTTGTTTAAACGTTACACGGTTTCAAAGCAATAATAACATTTTGTTATACACGTGTAACATTTGCGTATATATTTTTTATAAATTTATATTGATAACTGTAATAATATATACTACATATGTTAGTAAAAGAATAATAACAAATTATATATACGGAGTATATGTGTGTGTGATTACTTAAAGACTAAGGTGGAAGTGGAACTGAGACCATTGATAGTGTTTCTTGGATGTTGGCTGTAAAGCGTAATATGTCAAAATCTGTAGTCCATCCACACGGCCCAAGTGTGTGCATAAATAATACTAGTAAAAGAACTAATTAAAAATGACCATATATATACAAACACACACACAAACACACCTTATATAGGATTAGGATCATGTAAAAATCACTTGATTTGAGTAATTAAGAACTACCGATCATTTTTAAGCTACAATTTTTGCTTAATCACAGATTTATAAGATATTTTTTTTTTTTTTTTGTGATCTGTATGTTTACATACATGTCTAAAATATGTAGTAAAATAAGGATTTTCATGTTTCATATTTTTTTTACATATTTTTTATTTTTTATATGGAATATGTTATGTACATAAACAAAATTGTTCATATGCTTTTAAAACTTTCAAATGTTTACCCACATACACAAGTGTGGATTCTATAAATAAATGAAAATTTTCATGTATTTCTTTTAATGCAAGAAAGATGAATAAATATTGCATTTCAATACTTTATACTTTAAATTTTCCAAAGCTGAAAAAATAAATGATGTATTTGTGTGAATATTATTTTCCCTTGCATTCTCTGAAATCTCAATATAAAGAGTACAAACTAAATCTCCTTTTTTTTTGTTAAAATTTTTTAATTCATATCATAAAGGGTAAATTATATAAGGATGGTAGGCATGCGGGTAACAAGCTGCGTCGCCACCCCTTTCTGGATAGAAAATCCTAATCTGCTATTTCGGTAGAGATATTTACAAATATTTTATTATATCACCGCAGTCGAAGCGAATGGTGGCCGAATGGTGAGACTGAATCTGAAATCGTCGGATAATACCCGCGGTAGGCCTTTAGTGAAGATGTCAGCTATCTGCATTGTCAAAGCAGGAGTAGCCGACTTGATAGAGGCTTATGCTACTTAGAGAGGTTCAAATCTAGACAAAAGTGTACATTTGTTAAAAAATTTGTTATTTTGATATCGTTCGAGTGTGGATTCTCTAGTTGAGAACATGAATTATGTAATTCATGATAAGACCAGAATGGCTAAAAAAATAATTTATTGGTCAAATCTTATTTTTAAATATAAATGTCAAATTGCATAATCGTCACTAATACTAATGCTATATAAATAATTAACAGATTTTAATTTAAAATTATACTCTTAAAAACACACATCTACACGACTACACATTTTATTTTACTTGGAAGTAGTACATATATAAAAACAAATTCAAAGAATATAGACATAAATAATTGCAGAAGACAAGTTTGATAAAAAAAATCTTAAATTTCTCCATGTGTTAACACAATAATTCTTCGAAAACGACACGAGAGTATATGAATTCAATCTGGTCGGTCTGGTAAACCCCACTTAGTTAAAAATAATAATTTACCAAATATTTTTAATTGTTATTTATACAAACTTAATAAGGTTTGATATCGTATCCAATAGCTATTTAGCAATGAATATCATGATCGGAGTTTTAACAATTATCAACCTGTACCATATAAACAATAGGAATAGGATTTGTATTGAAATATTGAATAATTGTATTCTGTAATGTTTTTATATGTCTATCAATAATATATCAAGGCCCTTATATAGGCTTACATATGACTAACTTTAACTAAGATTATGGAGTCAATAGTTAACTAAGTATAATGTACAATATAATACAATGTCTAAAATCATAGAGTCAATGATTGACTAAGAGACTAGGTCATCAAGTTGAATGTACAAACTATCCTAATGGCCGGAGAAGTTTTAATGTAAAATGGTTTGATAGATATGATTGGTTAGAGCATAGTACTAAACAAGAAAAAACATATTGCTTATATCGTTGCTTGTTTAATGAAGGTGTTGGTAATCAAGGTAGAATATATACTTTTGCAAGTGAAGGCTTTTGTAATTGGACTAAACTAGGTATCTTAAAAGATCATGTTGGGTTACAAAATAATTTTCATAATAAGGTGGCCCAAATATATGACAATCTCTTGACCCAAAAGAGATTTTGTCATGCGTAAATCACAAAGCATAGTAAGAAAGAAAAGATTGCAAATCAGTATCTATTAATGGGTTCTGTTCGTAGTTCTGAATTGTTACAAAATTCTTTACCATTTTGTGACCATGATCATGAATCGGAAAAATCTCCTTCTAAAGGTCTCTATCTTTTGGTTTTAAATTATTTCTTTAAGTTGTTGAAGTACTTGATTTATTAAATCAAAGAAAATGGAGAGATAATTCAACATACAAGTATTGTGTCATATTTTAAAAAACTTGAATTTGTGTTTTGTATACACATATGGGAATCAAATGCTCTATCAAAACATCTTGAAATTAATGTTATGAAGTTATGAATAGTTTATGAACAATGAGTATATTTTATAACATTTCTAAAAAAATTTAATTTCATCCCTCATGCTTTAAATAATAAATGCATTTAACTTGGTTTAATATTATTTTCCACCGACATCGATCTTGTGTACCTTAACTTTGTTAAAAAAAAATATGATACGTAATTGTGTTTAATTATGTTTACCGATATTCCTGTATAAATTTTGATGACAATTGAGTTTACTTTCAGAATTTATTTTGGACATGGAGTCCAAGTGCAATGGTTTTTTTTGGTAATGTGGGTCATACGAGTGCTGGTATCCTAATAAATCGAATCAATACCGACTGAATTTCTGTACGTACAGAGGAATATCTCTAGTTAATGAATTAAAGATGATGTTTGTTTTTTTGCATAATTAGTTGAGGGATGTTGGAGGGTTAACGGAGATACCGGATGGTTGATGGATTTTGTGGTGGGTGAATGTTTTATTTTGATGGTCCAACGAAGATGGTGATAGTGGACAGAAAATAAAGAGAGACACATAAAAAAACGAAAGAAGAAATATGTATTTACATGATATAGAGAATTATTTACGTCAAATGATAACACATTGCATGTTTGAAGTTGATTACATACACTAATAATTTATGTACGAGTCGTTATATCTTCAAATAAATTTCCTTTAAAAAATAGCAATGAAATATAATTGCATACACAATTTTTTTTAATAACAACTTTCATTAAACAACTAGCCAGGGAATAGCAAAACAAAACATTTCCATCTAGACCAATCAAGCGAATGGACTTTGAACGACTATTTATCCATAGAAAACATAACGACTTAATTTTACCATGATACTCTTAATCCTAACCGGCTCGTTGGAAAAGATACACTTATACCTAGCACGCTAGATGCTCCAAACAGCAATCGCTACATTAATGAACTGAATAATCTTCCTTTTATGCACCTGACTGGAAACATACATATGGATATGAAAAACAACTGTTAGTTTTTAAATAAATTAACTTTGTTTTTGGTCTTCAAGTTAGATATCTTAATTAACTTACAAAAAAAAAAAAAGAGATGGAGATATTTTTGTTTTTTTAACGACTACGTTATTCTTAGGGATGGCAATCAAACCCAAACCTGATGGGTAAACCCGAAACCCGACACATTTGGGACGGGTTTGGGGTCGGGTAATCGGGTATGGGTCCGGGTATGGGATTAGTTTTTATTTTTTTCGCGGGTTTGGGACGGGTTTGGGATTTGATGATATACCCATTTACCCGACCCGATTACCCGATAAAGTATACCCGTTTACCCGATTAGATACCCGATGTAATTTCCTATATATATCTTTTAAAATATGTATTCATAATATATCTGATTGTTCATCTAGATTGTCATCTTATTAAAAAAAATACTAATTATTATGTATAATATTTGTTATCTATGTCTTTTAGAGTTTTTATATGATTTAACTATTTTATATTTATACATTGTATGTTACGCTTTAAGAAATAGGTCCCTAAATTAGCTACCGCTAAGGTGGTCACAATTCAATAGGTTTGCTTTTTTTTTTTATAAATTATTATTTTTTTAATTCTTTCTTATTAATTTTCTCACGAATTTACCACCAAAAATAAACGGTGTCAAAATTTGTAACCGATTAGTTACCTTATCTTATAATACATATTTTGGTGTAAAATCGGTTGCAAAATTTGCTACCATTTTTTTAGGTAGCAACTTTTGGTGACAATAGCCAAGTTTTGTAGTAGTGGTAATCATTTACATACATATTTGATAATGCTAAATGTATTGGTTAGTAGTCACGCAATAGATACCCGACAAGTTTTTAGTTAGATATAGCCAATGGATAAGTTTTTAAAATTAACGGGTTTACCCGAAACCCGCGGGTATACCCGATACCCGATGGGTAATTACCCGATACAAACCCGACAGGTTTGGGACAAGCATACCTAATCGGGTATGGGGTTGAGATTACCTAAACCCGTCTCAAACCCGACCCATTGCCATCCCTAGTTATTCTTGCTATATTTTACACTAAACACACCTTTACTTATATTTGAATGTAACACATTCCCTATAAAAAAACATAAACTTCTACCAAGTAACTTGCCTTGCATGGAATACATTATTGTTGATTGTATCATAAGATAAGAGTTTGAATTAAAGGAACTCATTTCAATCAAAGGAAAAGATTGAATAGACACCACCCAAAATATTCTAATAAGAGAAAAATTCAATTGTACCATGTGCCAAAACTATTGTACCATAAAACATGGACCCATTTCAATTGGGCGCCGTAGGGTGGGCCAGGGGGAATATATGACCCATTTAGCTATATGACCCATTTAGCTATTTCAGTAGGTATCTAACCAGCATTGGCCCTTGGTTCACTTGTCTATCCATTATTATCTTCATCTTATCATGTACCTTTTTATATATAAAAAAAGTTTATTTGTATAAAATAATTATAAAGTTATACACCATTTATATCTTTTTAATGTATATAAAGCTTGTAGATTTCTCATGGGCATTGAAGCGGGAATTTGATTGGTATCGATTTGGTTTATTACGGTACAAGAGCTCATTTTCATATTTGAATGCATATAAATGAAAAGATAAATGATAACTTTATGATGATATAAATGATATATTCCACAAATTATTATTGTTTCATATAAAAGAATATTTTGTCACTTCATACCGACATAACAATCATACCCGCTAGTGTTAAGTAACCAAGGTTTTAACCATAAACGGTAGTTGAATCATCAAACTAATATGCACTCGAACTTGTAGGTAGGTTTGCCACTTAACATCAATGACTTATGACCCCATGTCCCCATGTGGGTTAATGTACAACTTCAAATGCAGGATATACAAATCATTAGAGCGTAGGTGTTACCAACACCATGACAATGTATAACTTTAACATAAAGCACAAATCAATATCATACGAATATGAAATGAGAAATGGGTCCAGCCTTTCACCAAAGGAGAAACATACCGCACATGACACAACTTCTCAATGCTTAATCTGGTTAATATACTCAAAAGATATAACTAACTAAATAAATAAAAGGGGAAATAGAATTAAATAATCTCAATTTTGGGAGGTTAGAAGGGAATAATCCCAACTTGAAATTTATAAACTAACAGTCCCAACTTGTCAATGCTTTTATTTTGTTGGACCCAAACTAACGGTGGTTAAGTCTGTCTGTTAATTAATGATGTGGACTGCCACGTGGCAGCTGACGTGGCTATTTATGTCCAATTGGCAAAAAAATAGTGGGCCATTGGAAAACTTCTCTTTGTACCGTATACTTTCTTATAAGTTGATTTTTCTAGAACGATTGGTGTAACATGAGAAACAAAAACAAGTAAGAAAAACCAATGCTCTAGATGAGAAGTATTCCAATCCATAAAGAATAAGTTAGAAAAGCTTCACACAAACAAATCGAAACTCAAAAATAGATACAAACCAATGCTTTAGTAAACTTTGCTTCTAACTATTATATGACCATACCAACATAATCAAACCCAAACACAACTCTAATAACTTGAATCTTTGTTTGATATTTTTCCATCTTTTTTTAGATTGTAATCTACATGTGGAACGAATTGAGTTGATTCGTAGCCACATGTATAAAAAAAAGATTGAATCGTTTCAAGCTCTATTCTATATGTACAATGCTATCCGTCGACGAATTGCAGAAAACACAATGGTTTGACAAGATCTTTCCCACAATGCTTCCTTCTTCAATACGAAGCTTTCGACTCTGCCTATTCCAAAGATGAACCGCATAACTCTGGCTCCGAATCTGCCTAAGTTTACCCCTTAACCATTTCGCATCAGTCTCATTTTTCGCCCCACGAAATAGATTCCTAACCCTATTCCAATTCACTGGATAAAACGCCATTGGGGGTAGAATAGTAAAGTTATACCCCATCCTACCCTCAAGCCTTGAAACCACCCTTGAAACCAAATAAGGCCCATTGTGACCCCATTTGTTACCATTGAAAGTTAATGCAAACTCTTCAATAAACTTGTAAACTAATGGATGCATTTTATCAAACACCATGACTGCATTATTCAACCTGCTCCAATTCTTTGAACCCGAATCCAACGTTTGCGCACCGATCGAATTCCTTAGCTTGGAGAAGCTTTTCAACACCATAACATCAGTATCCATATACACACCACCAAATTTATACAACAAACAAAGCCGAAGCAAATTCGATAAGTTCTGTCCTAATGGGACATAACCAACATCAAGATCACCTTTACTTAACCTCAACAACCAAGGTTCAGCCATTGTGTTCTTGAACAAATACTTTAAATCAGGTGAAATTGCTGTCACTCTAAACCCTTTTTCCATAAAGGGTTTTAGAATCTGTCTTCCTTTATCTGAATCCATTGAGTTGGAAACAATTAATAGACACCCTTTTGGATGTGTACTGAATAATGTTTCAATTGAGTGAAACTCTTTTTCACTAAAGGTGTTCAATGATGATATCCATGTCATAAAGAAACGAACTTTACATGAAAAAGATTCGTTTTTGCTGAAAAATTCCTTCACTTTTTCCCGAAATACCCCTCGCCGGAGTTGGTCGGAAGACTCCATTAAAGTCAACACTTCCAATATTTTTTTATTTTTTACATGGAAATTTTCTGTTTCAAGAGGTAAACTGTGTGATTTACGCAAAAGGGGCAAATGGGTATTTAAAATCATAGGCTGAGCTTCTCCGGCGATGAATCTTGTAACATCTCCGGCACCGGCGACTGCTCCAGCAACTTCTCCGGCGACTGCTCCGGCGACCGTATTTTCATGTGATTTGAACTGGGTATTTGAAACTACAGATGGGTTTTCTTCTTCAACTGTATACATGAAGTTTGCCAACGATGATGTCATGGAAACAAGGTTTCTTGAATCTCCGGCGACATTTTCCGGTAAGGGTATATTAATGGAGAAAATAGAAGCTCCATTGAAGGAAATTAACAAAATTAAAAGAAGGGATAAGACAGCAAAGAAGGATCTTTTGTTATTGTCCATTGGTTTATTATCTGAAGGCATAATGGTTTTGTGTGATTCATGGTTTTGTGTTTATGGGTTTGGGATTGTTTGGAAGGTGAATAGTAGGAGAGTGTAGATAAACATGGTTTAATGGCGGCAAACAGTGAGATATTTTGGGGGGTGTGTGACTGTGTGTGTGTGTGTTTTTGAACTCTTTGGAACCAAAAATAAAATAATTATGGTGGTTTGATCAAGAAAAGTGGAGGGATTGATGTTTGGATTGTAATTTAGTGGTAGAGATTGGATATTTATTGGTTGCATTTATTATTAATCATGTTGATGCTTTTCAAAATTTAAAAGGAAATTTTAATTCATGTTTTTTTTAACGGCCAACGAATCAATTCCGGGCACTCTCGGGTACCCTTTTGGCGAATCAGGTACTCGAGAGTACCCGGGCCACCAATTGCCACCAATTCCCGAGAAAACCCGACCACTCACCCGCCTGTAGGCACGACGGTGAAATAATCGGTAAAACCGGTTGGGATCAGGACTCGAACTCAAGCCAACGGCCGGGTCATCCTTCATTTCCCCTCCTCCAAATGTAGCTAGTGGGAATTGAACCTAAGCCCCCATAGAAAATTTTAGGTCCTCAACCAACTAGACTACAAGAATTAACAATTTTAATTCATGTTGATCCATGGACTAGGGGCCACATACTTGAGTTAGGTGAGGTGCAATAAACTGGTTTTCCATTGAAGTTATGTGTAGGTTGTAACACTCAAGTAATTATATTTTTGTTTAATCATATTTAGACGTATGGAAAAATTTTAAAATCCATAAGATTATAAAATTTCATTTTACAATTACAACGTTATTTGTGGTTACAAAACATACAGGTTATCAATTACCTTGCACTGGCGTACTCAAAAAATGTTTTTATTGGATGTTATAGGGATGTTTAATAAAACTTTTAAGGGGTACAATCGGCTACAATTTATACTAAATTTTTTCTTTTAAGAAGGAACGCCCCCCTCTTTAGGATATATGTAAGTCTGCCACTACGATGTGGTCATTGTGAATGGATTTTGCTTTGAGACTCTCATAGGGTGTTCTAGGTTTGTATTTTTTTTTTTTTTCATGTATTGGGTGTTAACTTTACTAGCTGTTCACACATTTGTTTAAACTCTTATGTCATTATTTGGCTGGAAATTTGCAAGCTCAAATGGATTGTAATTTGCACCTCAAATATCGGAACCATTAATTAATAATCATTTCACCCTACCTAATGTACCTAAATCCGATTAACCCTAAAAACGATAACCATGTAATTATATTGAATCGGTTATCGGGTAATATTTTCACCATTGAAAACTCAAAAAACCCGACCCGAATCACTTAATAACCAAAAGCAAACCCGATAAACATCCCTCCCACGCTCCCCGCACCTAGCATCCTTTTTGTGTACATTTTGAATACACACGTTTTCTAAAAACAACTAAGCCACTCTCTATAATCTTACTTGTGACTCTTGACCATAGTAGTCACATGAATCGCGGTACGTTCCGATTCGTGGTACGAAAACGGTACGCGGTTCGTGCATTTCTAAAATTCGGTATGATGGGGTAGGTTCATTCGGTTCGCCAATTCGATACGCGGTACGGTGTACCCTATAAGTTCGTACGTCGTATCGTATATAAACATTATACAATATATATATTTTTTTTCAAATAACTTCAATTAACATTTCATAATCACAATTGGCTAATAAATATTATCTATACTTTGTGATCCATGTTTGTTTGGTATTTATAATGAAACACTTGACTCTTCATCTGCTATGGTAAGCGAATAGTCACCATAATTGTAGGAGATTTCGAAGCCTTTTAATTCCGATTCGCGAATCGGAGTGAATCTATACAACGAATTCGACAATCCGGTTCGTGAATCCGTGATCTTTGGTTTGAAATTCTACACAATCGGGTACACTCAATTCTACGAATCGAATCGCAAACCCCAGGCGAACGGATTACGAATGTACCCAATTCTGATATGCGCGATTCGATTCGTGGTACACAGCTAATCGTGACTATGCTCTTGATTGTGTATAATCCTCATCTACTTAAATACAAACATTATCACACCACCTTTTTTTTTTTTTTTTTTGTGTGTGTGTACTGCGCACTTCGTCTCTCTGATCTCACAGACCATCCCCATCTCTCTTTAAAAAAATGGAGCAAATAAAGCATTCTTACGTAGAAGTTAACGGGTTAAAGCTCCATGTAGCCGAGATAGGCTCCGACTCATCGCCGGCGGTCATCTTCCTTCACGGCTTCCCGGAGATATGGTACACGTGGCGCCATCAAATGATTACTGTAGCAAACGCCGGTTTCAGAGCAATTGCACCCGATTACCGAGGATACGGACTATCCAACATCCCTCAACAACCCCATAACACCTCCTTCCTTGATCTGGTCAACGATACTGCCTCCATCCTAGATTCCCTTAATATTTCTAAGGTAAATTGATGCATATCTATAGATTTTATGCTTCTTTCATACCTTTTAAGTCGTTTAATATCAGGATTGGTTTATTATTATTATTATTATTATTATGGATTTGGTTCAAATGAGAACCTTTTCCCAAATTGAGAACTAGAGAACCATTCTAGGCCACACATTTCTCTAAGGCAAATTTTTTTTTTTTTTTTTTTTTTGCAAAAATCGCTGCTTTATATGTAAGGAATTTTTTTTTTTTTTTTTTTTTTGTATTTTTTTTTTCAGTATACACATGTGTATAATTGCATTATACACATATGTATAATGCTATATACACATACGTATAACTGAAATATACACGTATGTATAGCTGAAAAATGCTATATACACATATGTATAAATGAAAAAAAATTCAAAAAAAATAAAATTTTTTTTTTTTCCTTGCATAAAAATGTGCGATTAAAGCAAAAAAAAAAAAAAAAAAAAAAAATTTTTTTGCCTTTATATGAAATGTGTGGCTCAGAATGGTTCTCTCAGTTCTCAAATAGGGGTTGGTTCTCTTAGGATCTCTACCCTTATTATTATTATTATTGTTATAATATGTTTTGTGCAGTCAAAATTAACATTTGTCTGTTGACGTTTTTACTGCACTGTGTCTTTGGATACATACATGACTCATACTATATATATATAAGAACTCAAAAAGTTGTGATCTTGTTAATTAATTTGTCTGTCTGGCCTTTGCTAGGTGTTTGTGATTGGCAAAGATTTCGGAGCAATGGTTGCCTACACATTTGCTCTTTTTCACCCTGAAAAAGTCGCAGGAGTTATAACACTCGGGGTGCCATTTAGGCCCCCCGGTTCTCTCAAGAGTCATCAAGCCCTCCCCGAAGGTTTCTACATTCGAAGATGGCAGGTGCGCCCTTATCCGTTCATATAATTCTTGTTATGCATGTTAGTAATGGATAATATTTCTTATAATTTGATTGAAATAATTATTAGGAACCGGGAAGAGCTGAAGCTGATTTCGGACGGTTTGATGCGAAAACAGTGGTGAGAAACATTTACATTATGTTCTCTAGAAGTGAAATACCGATAGCCGGTGAAAACCAGGAGATAATGGATCTGGTTGACCCGTCGGATCCGCTACCCTCTTGGTTCACAGAGGAGGACCTTGCGGTATATGGGGAACTGTATCACAAGTCTGGATTTCAAACTGCACTTCAAGTTCCTTACAGGTCATTTTATTCAACATCTAATAAAGTTGCAATATTTAACAATTCAACTTAGACCATCCGTTGTGGGAGGCGAGCGACCAGACGCGAGCAACCCCATCACCTGTGCTCACTTGACGGCTAGGGGTGAGCACCGGCGCGACCTGTGCTCAATTTGTCCTGTTAAAA
This sequence comes from Ambrosia x helenae, assembly GCA_030844895.1. Taxonomy (NCBI): domain Eukaryota; kingdom Viridiplantae; phylum Streptophyta; class Magnoliopsida; order Asterales; family Asteraceae; genus Ambrosia; species Ambrosia x helenae. Next base: position 141,015,965 of record CM061228.1, on the reverse strand, counting down.
CACACGAGCACATCGCGTGTGCTCGCGCCGGGGATCTTCACGTGTGCTCACGCCAGGGCTGTTGTGGCTGGAGGTGAGCACCGGACTGAAAACTTGCTCGCGCCGGTGGTCGCTTGCGGCTCACAACAGACAGCCTTATATTAATTAAGGGAAAATTACATAAGGATAGCAGGTAGACGGGCAACAAACTGCGCCGCCATCCCCTTTATGATGAATAAACGAGTGGACTAATAAGTTGATATTGTTAACTGTTGCAGGTCATTCAAAGAAAAAATTGAATTTCCAAAACAAGGTCCAAATGATCTGAAAGTTGAAGCTCCAGCATTGTTTATCATGGGCGAAAAAGATTACGTTTTCAAGTTCCCAGGAATGGAGGAATACTTGAAGAGCGGGGAGGTGAAGAAATACGTACCAAATCTGGAAATCGTATACTTGCCTGAAGGTAGTCACTTTGTTCATGAACAATTCCCGGATCAGGTTAATCAGCTCATACTTAATTTTCTCAATCACAATAAATATTAGTGCTTACCATGTATACATGTACATCTAAATAAAGCTTTAGTTATTGGAATGTAAACCGATTGTTTAAGTTATTTTCGGTTAATTATATAGAATGGTTTGATTCGGTTAACTGACCACAGGGCCTTGAATTTTGGGTTTGGCTCAATAGGGTTTAACTTTTAAGTTTAGTTATGGGAATGTAAACCGATTGTGGAATGCTCTGGTTTTGTTCCTTTTGTGCTGGGTTATTTGTTTTTGCTTTAAGACACTTAAGTTTTGATGAATACTAGGGATTTGTTTGTGTGATATATGATTTAATGATGGATTGAGATCGGATACGTCAGTGTCCAGGCCCAGGAGAGTTAAGGCGCGGGTGATCTCGTTGAGGGTGATGAGGGAGTCATGGTTGGAGTCGAATAAATCGAAGACGCGATGGAGGCAGAGGGAGTCGAGGCTTAGAGAATGGTGTTTTTTTATGGCGATTGGTGTAGGAGTTGCCATGGTGACGGGAAGGCTAACGGTGATGGCATGATGATGACCACTTGGTGGTCCCGAAAGGTGGAGATGGTGATGAGGAAGATGAAACGAAGTGGGCGGATTTATTAATTTTTTTTTATCTTTTTAATTATTATACTTTTTCAATAACAAGATTAGTTTAGTCATTCAACAAACACTTAACTTGATGATCTAACTTTTATCCACTCTAGAGACTATTCGAATGACGATTAAGCAATCATCAGATACTAGGAGCGTACTTTTAAAAAAGATGAGGACTAACGGTGAAAGTTAACCAAATCACAAAACTATTCATGCATTTATATCTAATTTATAAAATTAAAGTTTAAAAATATATTAATATTTGTTTTCCATTGAGGTTAAAATCCTCAAGTTAGAAAGACAATTAATAAAACCCAACCCCATGATCACTATGCTTGTCCCCAACTTCCCATCCATTATTGCAGATGCAAACCCACAAACAATGGCTAAGTAATGAGCCATTCGTGGGTGGGTAGCCCACCCCTTTGTTTGCTACAAGGCCACCTACACGGCTATACAGCCAGGCCCATGGTAACAAGTACATAAGAAAAATATCGTCACATGCAAAAAATAACTAGGCATTGATAAACATAGAGTGCATTCGTTCCACGGACCTTGATGGCTTGATGTCGTCACAATATAGTTTAATCTTTATTATTTAGTATGACTAGTGGGTTGGCCCGCGCGATGCAGCGGGTGTAACCGAAACTCTTTCGTAGATCATAATCTAACGTAAGATAGCTACTATGATCCTAACCACTATTATATGAATATTTCTTAATACCTTTGTTTGAAATTCATTATAAACAGAGGCCTTCTTCTTCGGTTGTTGAATCCGATGATCATATAGTTTAGATCAAATTATGCATTGTTTATGTGTATAAATATAATGTAATAATTTCAGAATTTAAATCGTTACCTCATGATTAAAAACATAACTTTCACTCCTGATTTCTTGATTTCTATATAGTATAATCAAGTTTATAAACTTTAACTTTTATAAAGTACCTAACTTTATATAAAAGGTTATAAAAAAACATATAGTTTTATGAATTGTTTTATATATATTTTCTATTTAATACGTTTAAAGTAATTATGAAATTGAATGTCATGAGGTTTCATAAACATCTCATGATTGTTGACTTTTTTTTAATTAAATATGATGTTTTAATGACATATTTATTCTTAAAAATTAGTTATTTTATGCATTATGTGTTGTATCATAAGTATTTCGACTTATACCTCTTAAAATTTAAAAAGTCTTTAAGAAAAGCTTTATAATATAGTATAGATAGTATGCTTTGTTATAATATTAACTAATTAACTAAGAAGCACTTATCAAAAGTTGTAATAATGAAACAGTTTTGATTACCACAGATTTTCGGTTGTGGTTAGAACTTAAATACACTAGATGATATGCCCGCGCGTTGCGGCGGGTTCCCCAATTGATATCAAATTCAATCATGATATGTCTATTACAAACCAATCATTCCGGGTTTCTAATTTTTTATTTCATTCAAGGAAAAATAGTGAGCCAAAAAAAAAGTATTAACCCAAGATGTATTCGAACGTACACTGCAAAATCAATAGATGCATGGTCTATAAGCTCACATATATTAATGTTCCATCAAAATTAGCTAAACACTTTACCTTAGAAAAACAAAAGGCAAAACAAACAATAGCACTTCACCTTGGACACGTTTAGTTTAATTGTCTAAGCAACCTCATATTCTGGATCAATAGTGAGATAAGTATTATGTCGTTAGCCCATACTTCAACTTTTGTTGACAGGAAGTAAAGAAATTTTAATGTTCCACCGGTACTTAATAATTTGAATGTGTGACCAACATAATTAGATGACAAAAAATAATAATTGTGTTGATGTTTCTTTGATTCAGTCACTAAAATGGGCAAGTTGGGTCGGGACGGGTGATTATCATAACTGGAAATCACTCAACTTGGTAAACGTAGATGTGGAATTTTTACATAATTTTCTTCTATCCAAGAAATCCTCAAGCCTCATCATAATTTTGAGAAGAGCCACTAACTTACCTGCTTCAGTTTTGAAACAATTTTCTAGTGAATGTCAATCAAATCTAGTAGATACGGATCCTTCATAGCTTTTATCTGCAATTGCAAGGTAAACAAATTCCAGGTCATGTTGTCTATAATTGGAAAAAAGATTAATATTCCCACTCCTACTCATAGTTCATCGAAATATTTGTATTAATGCGTTGCTTTATACTATTCAATTGGAACTGCAAACTGCAAAAACTTACATACACTCTTGCCAATTGATTAATATTTTCAGTAACGATTTTGTTTTCACTCAAATAGATTTTATATTTTAAAATCAGTGTGAAAACAGAAGCAAAAGTAAACTTTGGTTTAGAACAAACAACAATGCTGATGAATTTTGTTCAACTAAAAAGCAAATAGAGATGTCACCGCTTTCAAAAAATGTAGGATCCCATACAGCACCTTTTGATACACTTCCTCCGGCACATCTTCGCCATTTAGGTTGCCAGGATGTGTTGTAGAATCTAGTAGATACCAATCATACAGGTCCTTCGTAGCTTTTATTTGTAAGCAGAAAAAAAGATTAACATACCCACCCACAATTCATCATTGAAAAACATTAGTAAGCATAAATTATCCCACTTTAGTTGTTTTTATCAATTAAAGCAACATCAATGCTATTCAAATGGCAAAAACTTACACACACTTTTGACTTTGATTGGTATAATAAAATCAGTTCAACGAAAAGCTAAAATAAACTTTGGTTTAGAACAACGGTGATGATTTTCTTCAAGTCAAAAGCATAGTGTAATCTCATGTGCTTTCACCGCTTTATAAAGAAATGTAAGATAATATACACCACCTGTTGATACACTTCGTCTTGCCAATCTTCATTATTTGCTAACGACTCTAATGGTACTGAGGGGTTTACGCTATTATATGACTGCACGGGATTTTGTAATCTAGTATCCATAGTCAGCATCATAAAGCATATCTTCCGTGTATATTCAGACTGCAAACCAAACAAATTACATGATTTTATATAGTTATGAAAACCTTGTAAAGTATTATGTAGTATTAATCAATTATATACATGAATGCAATAAGGGTGATCATAAATAAAACCTAATCAAATTATAACTCCTAACTAAAATCTTATATCTAAAAGAGTTTCGATCCGCATGTGTACAACATACACGATATCAGTTCATTGTCCTAAACAGTTGCAAAATCTTCATTCCAAAGCAGCAAAATTTACAAAACTATTTATATAATAACAATAATACAAAGAACAAAATAAACCTGGGTTGTGGCAACAGCAAAAATCTCCTGCTCAACTCTCTCAGTTATTTTCTTTAGTTGCCGTAGTCACCGTTGTCACCAATATACTCTATGGTTGTGTGCCTTTGACTTTGACCTTTAAGGAATGGCCTTATACGACACTAAACTCTAATATTCCCTGTTCAAACAACAGAAAAGTTGGTTAAACAATATTTCTTTCACAACAATTAGACCTTTTATCTTTCTGCATTATGATACCTTTCAAATCTTGGACTTCATTATACAATTTTCGGTTTTCTTTTAGAACTGCATGGTAACTTTGTGCAGCGTCAACAAGTCCCTGAATCTTCATTCCTGTTCCAAATAATATATACAAACATGGTTTAATCAACGAACAAAATAGATTTAAAATCTGATAATAGCCAGAAATTTTATCTCCTACTATTTAATGGCGCCTGGATAACTGAGAAGAAATGTTGCCTGGATACAGACCGCTTATATAAAGGAATGGGATGGAAGGGATTTGTAACTGAAGTCAATAGTAGATGCATAATGAAAAGCAGGAGATGGAAGGGCAATAGATGCATAATGAAAGGAGGATTTGTAACTAAGGTTGTCTTGAATTTGGTGTTTATGGAGGGGGTTACATGTTGAGAAAGATATAAAGTGTGTAATAAACATATATACAATGGGCATTATATCTTGTACACAAAGGGCATAAATGGAAGAAAATGACTAAAGATTAGACATTTGTTAATGGACTTTTGAACTACCATCTTAAACTTTTGATGAAATTACCTAAGTGGTCATGTCTCCTCCTTAATAAGGTAACATAGATAAAATAACTTATCTCTTAATCATAACTCTTCAAGTGCGTTTGAAAGTTGGCTATTTACTTCAATTATTTTACTTCAATTACCTAAGTGGTGTTTTGATTAACCCTTTTTCCAAAGAAGAAGTCAAGGAGGCTGTTTTTGATTGCGGGGTGGATAAGGCCCCGGGTCCTGACGGTTTTAATTTCAGGTTCATCACCCATTTCTGGAGTCATTTGGAAGACGATTTTATGAAGGTCATGGAAGAACTCTTTCATTCAGGAAAGATTAGCGCTGAGTGTAGTACTTCCTTCATCACTTTAGTCGCTAAGTCTAAGACTCCGTTGGGGCTTAAAGACTATAGACCTATAAATTTAATTGGTGTGATTAGCAAAGTTGTATCCAAAGTTTTGGCGGCTAGATTAAAGAACGTTATTGGGTATGTTATCTCGGACTCTCAATCGGCTTTTCTTAAGGAAAGGTATATCTTGGACGGTCCGCTTATTTTGAATGAGATAGTTGGGAGGGCTAAGAAGAATAGACAACAACTGTTTTTATTGAAGATTGACTTTGAGAAGGCTTACGATAATGTTAGTTGGAGTTTTTTGATTTCTATTATGACTCAAATGGGGTTTCCGGATAGATGGTGTACTTGGGTTAAAGGGGTGCTTATGTCGGCTCGTTCCGCTATATTAGTTAATGGGTCTCCAACATTTGAGTTTCAATGTCATAAAGGTTTAAGGCAAGGAGATCCTATCTCTCCTTTCCTTTTTCTTATAGTTATGGAGGCCTTGGCTAGTATGTTTTCTAAAGCCATTGATACCGGGGTCTTGGAAGGGGTGAAAGTGGATAGTGATGGGCTTGTTGTGTCACACATGTTATATGCGGACGATGCTTTGATTCTTGGGAAATGGAATAAGGAGAATGTGGAAAACACCAATCGGATTCTTCGGGTCTTTTATTTATGCTCGGGCATGAAAATTAATATTCACAAATTTGTTTTGTATGGGTTGGGAGTTGGGGAAATGGAGGTAAATAATATGGCGAGAGTGTTGGGGTGTAGAGTTGGGAGTCTTCCTTTTATCTATCTTGGGATAAAGGTTGGGGCTAATATGAATAGAGTCGCTAATTGGGAGCCGGTGTTAGATTCTATTCGGAATAGATTATCTTCTTGGAAGGCGAAACTTTTATCTATGGGAGGCCGTCTTACGTTGATTAAATCGGTCTTATCGAGCCTTCCGGTTTATTATCTTTCTTTGTTTAAAGCTCCTTTGACGGTAGTAGAGGATATTGAGAAGATGATGAGAAAGTTTTTGTGGTCCGGTAGTATGGATGGTAGAGCTCTTCATTGGGTCTCGTGGGAAAAGGTTACAAAAACTAAAAAGAAGGGCGGGTTGGGCATTTCGAAGATTGTGGATGTTAATACGGCTCTCCTAGCTAAATGGGCTTACCGATTCAAAAATTGTAACGATGGTTTATGGCGAACGGTTATTGAGCGGATTCACGGTGGTAGGGGGCGTTGGTCGTTCTTACCTTTAAAATCGGGGCAGACCGGTTGCTGGAAAAACATAGTGCGGACGTTGGATTGTTTGAAGGTAAATGATGTGTATTTTAAGTATTGTATCAGGGGAAAAGTAGGCAATGGCAATAATCTCAAATTCTGGAAGGACGTTTGGTTTGGAGCGGCTCCTTTAATGCTCCGTTGGCCGAACCTGTACGCTCAAGTTGATAGCAAGAATGCTGCTGTTAGTGATTGTATTTCTCAGGTTAGTAATCGAGCTGTTATTGCTGAGTCGTGGAAGTTGAAAACAGACTCGGTGGAAACGATTTCAGAAGCCCAAGATGTGTTGTTTGTTTTATCCCAAATCCGGTTAAGTGAAGCTGAAGATAGGTGGGTTTGGGCGCCTCATAAAGACGGGCTTTTCTCGGTTGCGGAAGTCAAGGCGTGGATTCGGAATGATAGTGCCATTCCCTCGGATCAGGTGATGAAATGGGAGAGCTGGTTACCCTTGAAGGTCAATCTTTTTTTGTGGAAATTGGAGATGCTTCGCATTCCCACTCGTGTGGCGCTTTTGAGCAGGAATGTTAATATTCTGGATTCTCTTTGTCCGCTTTGCAATACTAAGGATGAATCAGGGACGCATATTATGATTAATTGTGGCTTCTCCATTGGAGTTTGGAACAAGGTATTGATTTGGTGCAAGTTATACGGGTGGTGGCCGGGTTCGATCTCGGAATTGTTGGAGCTACAGGTTGCTTCGGGCAGCTCTAAGTGGGAAAAGAAAATTTTGAGAGGCATAGTTATGATTACATGTTGGATGATTTGGAAGGAGCGGAATAAAAAGATATTCCAAAATTCGACTCCTCAAGTGATGGAAATAGTGGCTAGTGTTAAGGCGTTATCGTTTTTTTGGTTGAAATACCGGTCTAGATTTAAGGATGTGGTTTGGATTGACTGGGTCAAATACCCTATGTATATGTTGTAATCTTTGGCGGGTCTTGACTAGAGACTTTGCCAGTTTTTAATGAAGTTTTCTGTTCAAAAAAAAAAAAAAATACTACGACCACTTATGTGCGAAGGTGTAGGTTAATGCCTCCGGCCACCTTAATTGGATGGCGCCTAAACATCACCCCTCTTTTGTTAAAGAGGGTTGCCAATCCATCACAGTAAGGTGCTAGAGGAGTTGATTTGGTGGACCCCATTTAACCAATGAGATTTTTTTTCTCTTATTTCTTGTTTTTTTTAATAAAATAGTTAAAACCCTTTATTGCACACAATGAGTGTTAAAGGTGAGACTATGTTTACACGACGGTCATATAATGCAGATGTGACGCCTTAAACAAGGGTGAATTTATTGCCTCCCCAATGGGCGGCCGCCCACCTTAAGGAAGAAAATATTTAAGGGGCTGTTTGGTTGATTAAGTGCTGAATCATTAAGATGGTCTGAATGGTAAAGAGGCTCTGAATAGTTACAAGCTGAATCATTCAGCATCTCTTATTAGCTTAATGATTCAGCACTTAATCATTCCATTCAGATGCTGAAACAAACAGTCTGAATGCTGAATGATTCAGACCTGAATGGTTAAGAGGCTGATTAAGATGCTACCAAACAGCCCCTTAGTGATATATACGGATTAAAATTCCGAGCGTTCTCATAAAATTTTACAATCACACCCTTCAAGTTTTGAAACTGATCTTCAAATATTTATGATACAAAAATTAAAACAGAAAAATTGATGAATCACACTGAACAAGACAAATACTAGTGACTAAGATGGTTTTTTTATTAATATTGATTTTGAGACTTCAAGTCTAAAACCGTATAATTGAGGTAAAATATTTTCCTGCTTGTTTAATTAATTATAAAAAAAGTTCCAAGTTTTTTTTTGTTGTATTTAAATTTTATTCTTGTAGTTTATTTATTTATGACTCTGTTTTTCTATAAGTTAATTTTTCCTTAAATTTTTTTTTTAAGGTTAATTTTTTTTTCTTAATCCTTAATTCTGTAGTCTTTTGGGACTTGAACCCAAGACCTCCCACAATCTAGGTGTTTTAAAGGTTTTGCCTTTGCCAATGGACCACCACCCCATTGGTTTTTTCCTTTAAAAATATATAAGGGGGATGGGGCACTACCCGATTTGGTCACGGGTACCCCACTACCAGCACAGTAACACCGCCGCCACCCATGCTGGTAGTGATCCTGTTAATCAAATTCGGGTTCTAGTTACCGTGCTGGTAACACCTGATTTTCTCTCTCCCCCTGTCAAATCACATAAATATTCAAAGATTTTCTAATTAACAACCATCACAAATACATCGAATCAGACCTAAACGATGGATCTGTTACCGTTACCCGGATGCACCGAAGATGAGGAGGAACGATCTGCTTGAAGGTTGTGGTTGTTGGTGGTGGTCTGTGTTGAGAAATGGAGGAATAATAATAATAATAATAATAATAATAATAATAATAATAATAATAATAATAATAATAATAATAATAATAATAATAATATAATAGAATAGAAAAAGTGAAGAAGATGATTGAAATGGTGTGGAGATATGTACGCTGATATTATTATTATTATTATTGTTATTATTATTATTATTATCATTATTATTATTATTTGTAAAATAATTGATTGTTGGTAAAGAATTAGTGGAGTGCTGTCTTAAAAAAAAAGTTTCAGTAAAATAATGTGGTAATGCAAGATTAGTGGAAATCAGTGAAGTGAAACAAATGTTCAGTGGATCGCCCCTTTCCGTAACTTTGGAACATTTCCATAATTTATAGCGTGGTGAATGATAAATTTCGTTGAATTACAGTGTAAACACAAATTTTATCTTGGACTTCCCGGTCAAATATTCTGGTTTTGACTTTGGTTCTAGATGATGATTTTATAGTTATATCTAAAAAATAAAAATTTGTAGATAACAACTTTAGAAAAATTTTGTTTTCACATGTAACGTTGACACAGTTTTGTTGACTATATATAATTTAACTATCTTTTTACTAATATGACCGAACCCAGTCTGACAGGAATTGAAAAAATATTAATTACTATATACCAATAGACACCCGACCCATAGAAAATTTTCATTTGTTTAGAGTGTGAGGAGTGGGGAATATGGCGTGAAAATTCCCTTCAAGCCCTAAACACCACACTCAAAGGGCTTGAAAACTGGCTCTTGGGCGGGGATTCTTTAAGGGCGTGGGGCACGTCTTACTTAAATCTGATTGGTTGCCTTTTTTAAAATATACACATAAAATTTTCAAAAATCAATTCCCTTTTCGAGTCCCAACTCTTCATAGTCTTATTAGGGGGGACGGGGTGCCACCAGAATTAGTCACGGGTACTCCACTACCATCACGGTAACACCGCCGCCACCTGGTAGTGGACCCATGAACCAAATTCTGGTTCTATCTAACGAGATCTTTCCTGTGAGTTTCTCTCTCTCTCATATATATATATATATATACACACACACACTTGTGATGGAGAAGGTGCAGGGGTGGTGACAATGAAGTGCATATTATTATTTTATTATTATTATTATTATGTGTGAAAACAATTAATTATTGGGTAAAGAATCAGTGAAGTGCCAGCTCTAAAAAACTGTATCAGTGAAGTGATATGGAGGATTGGTATAAATAAGTGAAGTAAATTTTTTTAATGGAACACCCCTACCCCATAGGTGACACTAAAATATGAGGGTGTTTGGGATTGAGTTTGGAAATGCAAATGTGTTTTTAGTCAGAAGTGCTTATTATGAATTTTTGGAAAGGAGTTTTAAAAAGTCAATAGATTGTTTTTTTAAATATTTCGCTTAATTTATTGTGAATATTAGCTGTATAGGTGGTAGATTTGTATATTTTTTTTTCAAAAACCAAAAGGCAGGATTTCTAACTTTTTAAAAACAGTTTTTCAACCTTTAAAACTAATAGCGAAAAATCAAAACAGAAAGTTTTTTTTGGGTTACACAAAAACTTATTAAGCGATAAGTCCATTTGTTTTGAAACTCAATCCAAAACACCCTTGTATGTATATCTACACACACATACTGACAGTCCTTGACTGTGAGAATAATGGAGCAAATAAAGCATTCTTACGTCGAAGTTAACGGGTTAAAGCTCCATGTAGCCGAGATAGGCTCCGACTCATCGCCGGCGGTCATCTTCCTTCACGGCTTTCCGGAGATATGGTACACGTGGCGCCATCAAATGATTGCTGTCGCAAACGCCGGTTTCAGAGCAATTGCACCCGATTACAGAGGATACGGACTATCCGACATCCCTCAACAACCCCATAACACCTCCTTCCTTGATCTGGTCAACGATACTGCCTCCATCCTGGATTCTCTCTCCATTTCTAAGGTATTGCAGTGCAGAGCAGAGAAATAGGTGAAATCATAGAAAATGACGGACGTACCCTCTTTCTACTGTTGCCTTTTTGCCCTAGTTTTCATCTCAGCTAATTTAGTTGTATATTTGCAATTTGTTGTTATTATTGGGGACTGAATATTAGTACTGAAGTTGATATTTTTGGTAATTAAAGATTTGCCAACCGCCTCTTGGCCTAGTGACATCCGGTGTTTATCCCACCAAAGAAATGCGGCTTCGAGTCCCTCAAAGTAGGCATTAGGAGTAGATTTTAGGTGGTGTGTGTTCGTTGTTAAAAAAGGGAAAACTAATTAAAGATTTAATTTTTATTGTTTTCATCTCAAACGGCACAAATAAAGAAAAAAAATAGGGAAATTTTGAACGGATCAATCGGGTTGAAAGTTTTCTAAAGTCGTTAATCTATTATGAAAAAAATCTTTTTAAATCGCTTTGTTAAGAAAAGTTTTCTAAAGTCGTTATCAATTGCGCTTTGATTCTCTAGTTGATGGAGGCAAGTAATTAAAGATTTGCCACTGGCCTCTTGGCCTAGTGGCATTTGGTGTTTATCCCACCAAAGTAATGCGGCGTTGAGTCCCGCAAAGTGGGCATTAGGTGGATGTTAGGTGTTCAATGTTGAAAAGAGGTAAATCTAATTAAAGATTTGATTTTTATTGTTTTCATCCCAAACGACACAAATAAAGAAAAAAAAATAGGGAAATTTAGAAGGGATCAATCGGGTTGAAAGGTCTTTAAAGTCGTTATCTATTACCAAAAAATCTTTTTAAATTGTTTTGTTCAGAAATTTCGGCTTTTACTGTGATATTATTTGTGGAGTCAAAACCATAGTTATTAAAAGCCATCTCCTCTTTCGTCTAAACCCATTTTTCAGGCGTGGCAGTTGTGCTTTAATCCTCCAAGTGATGGTTTAAGCCGCAAATTCCGACAAGATTTTGAAACTCTGGAGAGTTTCTAGCCAAATTCTCTAAATTATGGCTAGATCCCAGCCAAACTTCTGCTTTTATCCAAGGATTTGCGCCTTGAGTAAGCCTAGCGCCTTTGATAACTATGGTCAAAATTATCATTTGCTTCATGCTGTTCTACTATATATTGTGTCTTTCTATTAGTCATGCTAATATTGGAGATGAAATCACCTTGATCATGTGTGTCTGCACTTTGTTAGGTGTTTGTTATTGGTAAAGATTTTGGAGCAATGGTTGCCTACACATTTTCACTCTTTGACCCTGAGAAAGTTGCAGGAGTTATAACACTTGGGGTTCCATTTATGCCCCCTGGTTTTTTCAAGAGCCATCAAGCCCTCCCTGAAGGTTTCTACATGAAAAGATGGAAGGTATTCATTAGTCATTAATTATATTGTAATATTATACATTTATTCGTTCTATAAATCATAGTTATCAAAGGCGCTAGGCACACTCAAGGCGCATAGGCCTCGCTAGGGCCTAGGCGCAAAAAAAGCGAGGGCTTGAGATAAAAAAAAGCGAGGGCTTGAGATAAAAAAAAAGCGAGCAAGAAAATAAAGTAAAAATATATTAAAATAATACTATTTTTCATCTGGTTAGTATCAAAAGTTTTGAAATATTGATCTATTAGTGTATAGAAGTAGCGTTCCTTAGATAAACGTAGAAATCTGGCTGAAATCTAGCCATAATTTAACTAATTTGGCTGGAAACTCTCTGGAATTTGGGAATCTAGCCGAAATTTGCGCTTAAACCATCACCTGGAGAATTAAAGCGTAAGTTCCTCGACTAAAAGCGCAAATGCATCACCTCGCCTAAAAAATGGGCCTAGGCGCAAGAAGCGATGGCTTTTAACAACTATGCTATCAATAAAACTTACCTGTGTTCTATCCCCTTTACCAAAATGAAATAATCATCAGGAACCAGGAAGAGCTGAAGCTGATTTCGGCAGGTTAGATGCGAAAACGGTGGTGAGAAACATCTACATTATGTTCTCTAAAAGTGAAATACCGATAGCTGGTGAAGACCAGGAGATAATGGATTTGGTGGACCCGTCAGCTCCTCTACCCTCTTGGTTCACAGAGGATGACCTTTCAGCATATGGGGACTTGTATCAGAAATCTGGATTTCAAACTGCACTCAAAGTACCTTACAGGTAATTTTATTTAACATATTATAAAGTTGTAAGGCATGATCATTGATCAATGAATACAAGGACTTTATCTATTCTTAACCATTGTAGGTCACTTGAAGAGAAAACAGGATCTCCACAACAGGGTGTAAATGATCCGAAAGTTGAGGTTACAGCACTGTTGATCATGGGCGAAGAAGATTATGTGCTCAAGTTCCCAGGAATGGAAGAATATTTGAAGAGTGGGGAGGTCAAGAAGTATGTGCCCAATCTAGAAATCATATACCTGCCTCAAGGTTGTCATTTTGTTCATGAACAATTCCCGGATCAGGTTAATCAACTCATCATCGATTTTCTCACTCGCAACAAGTATTGATTAGTGCCTGTAAGCTGTAATGCTGTATGCATCTTATGGAAGTATATATCTTGAGTGTGAAATAAATGGCAAGATAGACTTCAATACTCGTGCATTTCTTCTCAAGGTTGCTTTTGTTGGGTTTTGTTCTATATAATGCTAGTAATTATTTTACACTTCTTTTTGTTTGTCTATGGTATTGGTAGTTGCTTGTTTTATAGTTTTGTTGTTGGCTGTTTGTCTGTCTGTCTGATATTTTGTTTTGGAGTTGGGGGTCTCTATGGACAGAGGTAAGGTCTGCCTACATCCCACCCTCTCCAGCATAGTTGCAAAAGTCGTCCGAGTTGACCGAGTACTCCCCGCATAGGCCGATTCGACCCTCGAGTACTCGCCCGACTAGGTCGAGTACTCACAACTCCCCAGTCGGCCGAGTTGGTAGCGCCTAGCGAGTTCTACAACCAGTCGGCCGAGTTGGTACGGTTGTTGTTGTAATTATTTTACAAGACCCGTTAACACGACAAGACTCGACACGGAATTAGATGGGATAGTGTTTGGACTTTGGAGTAAATGGGTTAAGGTTATAAGCGGGTCAACATGTTAATGACATGATTCGAAACGTGTCCAAACGGGTCCTACCCACTTAACTCATTTATGCATTTATGACATGTTTAGTTGTCGACACAACCCATTCATCCAAAGTCCAAACAATGTGGTTATATACTTATATTCTTTTATTAATAGTTAAATTTGGATTGTAATAATTGATAACGTTTATTTATCGTGTTAATTGTGTGTTTATGTTTTCTAGGCGTGTTTAGCGAGTCGTCTCAACAATCGTGTTATTAAACTGTTACGTTCAATCGTGATAAATGTGTTGTCTAACCCACTAATAATTCGTCCATGTCAGTCTTTAACATGATGATACATTTAGTTAAACGTATCGTATTTGTGTTCGATGGATGTGTTAAACGTGTCACTTCGAATTATGGCTAGCAAAATATGATTCAGCATATCTCTTTGTTGGTACATAAAACATATAACTGTGTTATAAATATGCGATATAATGTAGTTAAAAAAATTGTGTTCAAGTTTAGAACTTATGTTGTTCGCGTCATCAGTGACCTGTTAAACCTGTTAAAACACGATTTGCTAGTCCTACTTCGAATATGCCATGTTTGACACAATCCGACACGTTTGTCGGGCTCTAAATTTTGTATCTTAAACTATGATTTTGATGTGGGTTGGCTTTTGAAATCAAAGTGGATGACTTATGTTAAAGGGTTCCTTCATTTTACTCATTACTTTGATTTGGGATTCTAATTTTACGTGGTTTGTGTAACACTTAATTTTATGCACAATGGGCATTCATTAAAAACTCTAAAATCAAACATATCTTTTAAAATATTAAATAAGAGTTTAGTCATTATCTTTTAAACCTATAAAATCATTTAGCCCCAAGTCAACGGGTTACAACTCAGCTTGTATATTATAAACAAAAAATAACAGATATATAACAGATATATAGAACACACCCATACTCACCCTCTATCTGCCAAACAAATGGATCAAATCAAGCATACTTACGTCCAAGTCAACGGGTTAAAGCTCCATGTAGCTGAGATCGGATCCAAGTCATCACCGGCTGTCATTTTTCTTCACGGATTTCCGGAGATATGGTACACATGGCGCCATCAAATGGTTGCTGTTGCAAACGCCGGTTTCAGAGCCATTGCACCCGACTATAGAGGATATGGACTATCCGACATCCCTGCAGAGCCCGAGAAGACCTTATTCGCTGATTTGGTCAATGATACTGCCTCCATACTGGATTATCTCTCCATTTCTAAGGTACATTTCCGGTTATATATATTGTCACAATTGCAGCATTTGTGAAAATTATGATCTCAAATAATGTATTTAATTTTTACTCGTATATTAAAAATCATTTGGTCTAAGGAAGTTATCTTTTCACATGCCGGATAAGGCCCCGTATAACTAGGGGTGTTCAAAACCGGATTATCCAGTTTTAGGATTTTCGAAAATTTTGGATGGTGAATATTGACATCTGAATCCGAATCGGATTCGGATAATCCAATTGAGAAAAGGGTGGTGGCGCAGCGTGTTGCCCGCCTTCCCGCTATCTTGATGTAATTTGTAATGTTTTTTATTTAAATATTTAATAGTATAATTTGTTTATTAAAAAAAAATTGATATCCGAATCTTAAAAAAATAAAAATAAATCATTTTCTGCTTTTATTTAAACAAAACATGCTTAATTCAACTAGATCTATACTCAAGAATATAGCAACAATTATAATAATAAAATCTCTAAAAAACTAGAAAACAATAAAATCTGTTAGTATAATTAAGATCTATACGGATCAACAAGTGTGAACCCTATCAAATTAAATAACATAACAGAATAAATAGGAGAAATGATGGTCAACGGAGAAATAAAGTAACAGGAAAAAAAACTTGGGAGTGGAGATTGGAGACGGTAGAGTGGGAAAAAGGATGGGCGAGGGCTAGGTGGCTGCTGGTCGTTGTGAGAGATGGCAGGGTGGCTGGTGCTCATGGTAGAGACGGAAGGAGAAGGTAGAATGGATTGGCAGGAGATAAGAGGGTGGCTGGTGAAGTGTCTTAAAGAAGGACTTTAAGGAGACGTATGTTTAGGGTTAGGATTGGAATGGACAGTGTGTTGTAATATAATGTGTGTGTGTGTATGTATATTAAGATTTCGGATTTGGAATAATTCGGATACCTGAAGATTTTCAAAATTCACATCCGAATCCGAAATTTCAGATTATCCAATTTTAGGATATTTCGGATTTTTTTTTTTAACACCCTATGTGTAACCTTTTCGATATGGTTTTACAGCATGTGCAACAAAGGTTATGCAGGCCCTTATAAAAACAAAATAAGGTTTTACAACAGCCGTTTTATAAATCGTTTAAGGTGGTTAGCAAATGTTATTAGGACTGTATAACCTTAAACGGTAAGTATAGCTTTATTGAAACAGATTGAATGTGTGTTAGAGCTATACAAGTCGTCAGCTCATAATAAGTCGGAAACAAATACACAATCCTTGCTAAAGTCGTCATATATAAAGATTTAGGGCATTTTCACAAGGCTATTTGGCAATCGATTCTTGAGAATTTCGGTTTGGATTGTTTTTATCTTGAATGAGACAGTTAAAGAAAAAGAAATATGAAACGAGAACAGATCAAACCGAGTCGAAACTTTGCTAAAGTCGTTTTATATGCATACAGTCTTTTAAATCATTTTAGTTTAATATTTAGATAATTATTGTGATAATATAATCTGTGCAGTCACAGTTTAAATCTGTCTCTTGCTGTCTTTACTATACATAGTCTATCAACACAGGAGTCATAGTAACATTTATCATCTGTGTCGGAAACTTGTTAGGTGTTTGTGATCGGTAAAGATTTTGGAGCAATGGTTGGTTACATATTTGCGCTTTGTCACCCACAAAAAATTGCAGGTATTGTAACACTTGGGGTGCCATTTCTGCCCCCTGGTTTTCACAAGAGTCATCAAGCCCTCCCTCAAGGTTTCTACATGCGAAGATGGCAGGTACTCGTTTTTATATTGTAACATATATTATATACGCGCATATAGTCTATATATAATCTGTAACTGAAATAATCATCAGGAACCAGGTAGAGCTGAAGCTGATTTCGGGCGGTTTGATGCGAAAACAGTGGTGAGAAACATTTACATTATGTTCTCTAGAAGTGAAATACCGATAGCCGGTGAAGACCAGGAGATAATGGATCTGGTTGACCCGTCGGATCCGCTACCCTCTTGGTTCACAGAAGATGACCTTGCAGTATATGGGGAACTGTATCACAAGTCTGGATTTCAAACTGCACTCCAAGTTCCTTATAGGTCATTTGCAGAGAAAATTGGATCTCCACAACAAGGTCCAAATGATCTGAAAGTTGAAGCTCCGGCGCTTTTGATCATGGGTGTGAAAGATTACATGGCTAAGTTCCCAGGAGCGGAGGAATACTTGACGAGTGGGGAGGTGAAGAAATACGTGCCGAATCTGGAAATCGTGTACGTGCCTGAAGGTTGTCATTATGTTCATGAACAATTTCCGGATCAGGTTAATCAACTCGTACTCAATTTCCTCGAGCGCTACAAATTTTAGGTGTTTGTTCCTGTTATCTAAATGTATATTGAGTCTGAAATAAGCCAGGGGTGTCAGTGATAGCGACCTTTCTATCCCATGAGATACATGAAAGGTTTGCCATTATCCCGCCTTCCCCGGACCGTCCCAATAGTTTATGCTATAAGTGGGATTTTACCAGGTGTGATTGTTTGTTTGTTTGTTTAGACTCTGAAATACATGACATGTTCGTTGGTTGACCATGTCAGCAAAAATGTTAATGTTTTACTTAATTTATAACTTGCATCATTTTGTTACTAAATGATTTAATTGGTGACCAAGCTAAGTAAACAGGTGGGTTGCCATTCAAAAAAAAAAAAAGAGTAAACAGGTGGGTCAAATAACGGGTTTGGGTCAAACTGTTCCAACCAAAAAGGGGTCGCAAATGAAATCAATATGATTTATTGGTCTTGTACTCGCGCGATTTATTCATAACTTTTTAGGTGCTGTTTGTTTTTTCTCAGAAGCACTTATGATCTTTTTTGTCTGCGCCACGCAGACGCTCGCAGACGTTTGGGGACTGCAGATTGGTGCAGACTTGTTCTAAAGTCTTCTAAGATCTTCAAAAGTCTTCTCCACTTCTCTTCTCCTCACCCACCACCACCACCACGGTCCACCACCACCCACCACCACCACCACTACCAACCACGCTCCACCACCACCACCACGGTCCACCACCACCCACCACCACCACGGTCCACCAACACCACCACCCACCACCGTCCACCACCACCATGGTCCACCACCACCACCGTCCACCACCACCACCACGGTCCACCTCCACCACCACCACCGTCCACCACCACCTACCACCACCACGGTCCACCTCCACCACCACCGTCCACCACCACCATCCACCACCACCGTCCACCACCACCGTCTACCACCAAACTGCTGTAAAAAATCAGTTTATTTAAATTTCAATTTATTTCAGCAACCTGCAGACATTAACAAACAAATAGTCTTTTTCTTGCAGACTGCAGACCTTTGGTCACCTCTTCTCCTACAGATGTCTGCAGATGTGGTCCGCAGACTGCAAACATTTTTCTGCAGATAAAACAAACAACACCTTAATCTCTCTATAATTTTTTTTTGATCGGCGAACAACTGTGTGGCCAGGGGCGAAGCATATGTGAGGGCCAGGGGTGGCCCTGGCCCCCCCTGTTTTTTGGCGCAGTAGTGGAAATATGCGATTTTCGTAGGTAAATTTAGTCCGGGTTAAGTCCGGCCACTACCGATCGAAAAAAATTGAGTCTGGCCCCCGCCGATTGGCGAACCAAGCTTCGCCACTGTGTGTGGCAACCACCCTTGCGGGGCGCCGTGTCCAAGAATCGACTACTCGACCTTATAATAATAATAATAAAAAATCTATAGGAGGACCGAGGACTAGAGAATCCTTCCCAAATAGTAAACTAATACATCAATTTCTTTCAGAGTAGACTAAACGTACCCTCCATGAAAAATTTACATTAAAAGTTGTCAAATTCTCACTGTAAATATCATTTATTTTAAAAGGTGTTTTTAAATGATTCTTGTGTTGACAAGAAGACGTTTTTAGATAAAATTAGTAATTAGTTAATTTACGTAAACATTAAAAACAATTTGAAATTGAATTTAAAATTTTTGAATTCACATTTAGTTCAAGTAACCTAATATCTAGAGCAAAATTACATAACTTAGGTTCGAGTAACTAAACAACTTGAATTTGGGGAAAGATATTTTGAAAAATTTTAATGTGAGAAGAGAGATAACAAAGGACATAAGGGTGGTGGGAGTGCTTGCCTCCCATGTCAATATGCCTCTAACGCTTTACGCCTTTACATGCCACGTACAACCAATTTTTAAATTAAATTTATAATTTATAAAAATAATAAATAGCGTAACTAAAATGTATACCTACAACAAGAGTGGCAAATACTTAACCCACCTTGCCGAATGAAGATGGTTGCCGAGATGTTGTTGTGAGCCAAGGCCACTTAGTTTTACGACATGGTAGTGTTTTGCATGAACACGAAGGCCGGGTAACTTAGTTTTACTACATATCACATGCCTGTGTGGTTTTAAATCACATAGTCATGTGTTTTTCTTTTGATACATAGGCACTTGTAAGTATGAGTACATAATCACATGTTTTTTTTGTTCATAAATATTTTGCTTTTCTACAACTCTACGTCTTTCGTTCCTTTCTGGGAAATTTCACCAACGAATACAACAAGAAACATTGAAGTATTATATTCGACCTTCTTGTCAGGAAAGCACAAAATTTACAAATAAATTAAGATATGAACCAAAAAAGATAACCAAAAGTTGAATATGACAATTGTATATGAGTAATTTGGCATCCCTGTGGAAAAATATCAATGAGATAAAGTCCCAACTGTATTTTGTTGAATTTTCAAAAATAATATGCGTGATTGGTCGCAAATGTACTATTATTTTGAAATTACCGTGAATCCAATAAAGTTGCGATGGTTACGTTTCAACAAAGAGATGGAAGTCAATTTATTGAACTTTGAATGCCATCAAACAAGATCCTAATGTGTGGGTTTTTAAAAATGTTTTAACTATGAATATTTATTAACTAGTTTAAATTGATACACAAATTACACAAGGTCAAATATACAAATAAGTGCCAATGATCTCCAGCTCAGCTGGTTTGAGGTAGGGTGGGTTTTCTCTTAGAGGTTCCCATCCTGGGGGAGGTCACAGGTTCAATCCATGCACACCACAAAAAAATTCCCCGTGACGGTTTGAGCTTAGGCAAGGAGGACACCGGTGCGTGGGTAGAGATTCGAACTTGAGACCAATAGGTTAGGGTTGTATAAGGATTTCCATTGATCTATACCTTTCAAAAAAAAAATATATATATATATATATATATATATATATACAAATAAGTTATAAATTGGAATAATGGAAATAAATAATCCCAACTATTGACTATTGATCAATAACAGTCTCAACTACGAAAATTACCAATAATGGTCCCAACTTCCAACATATTGGAAGATAATG
Organism: Ambrosia x helenae; assembly: GCA_030844895.1. NCBI lineage: Eukaryota > Viridiplantae > Streptophyta > Magnoliopsida > Asterales > Asteraceae > Ambrosia > Ambrosia x helenae. The sequence goes on along the minus strand of CM061228.1, from coordinate 140,995,268 downwards.
GACCCAAACTAACGGAGGTCTAACTCCGTTAGTGTGGTGCTGACGTGGCATGTCACGTAGGATCATTTTGCCACCTAGGATACCACGTAGGATCATTTTGCCACCTAGGATGCCACGTCAGCGTCACACTAACGGAGTTAGACCTCCATTAGTTTGGATCCATTATATTCCAATATGTCGAATGTTTGACCACTATCGGTAATTCTTGTAGTTGGGACTGTTATTGGCCAATAGTCAATAGTTGGAATTATTTATTTCTATTATCTATACATATAATAAACCAAAGCCATTTTAATGACATGGCAATCAAAGAGGGTATTCTCTTCATTGAGTGTGCCATGTGTCATCCCATGTGGCAAGAGCTTTATTTTAGGAAAATAATAATTTAAAATTTAAAAACAAAATTATATTTTTATCTCTAATGTTTTCTCATATAACTTTTAAACGTTAATATCTTTTATATACGAGATTTTTTAAATAAAAAAATTGCACCAAATTAACGAGCGTTTTATTATCTTTCCAACGGGTACCATAGTGCTATATAAAAAACGGAGAAAAAAACGACTATTTTTTGTGTGGTTTTGTTCATACAGGAAAAAAACACAAAGTGTTCAGGTATTCATTAATCATGTATAGGCAAGTCATTAGTTATGTTCAAACCAGTAAATATGATTTTAATTTACAACTTGTGTTAGCATTGGAGTTGTACATTGTTTTATGTTAGGTTTTAATATTAGAGTTATACAATGTTTAAGGTTATGCAATAACATTGAAGATACATTGTTAATTGTTTTAGGTTAAGTGCTACCCGAAACTTTCCTGCATGTAACTGTAAAACACATCAGTCTATTTCAGGTGTAAAATTGATATTTCAAATTAGATTTCTCAACCCGGGACGCTCCCGGGAGATATTAATTTAAAAAAAAAAAAATTGTGGGTTTGGGTCGGGCCTGGGATTAGGTGATACCCGACCCAATTACCCTTTTTTTATATTATAATATGATAACTTATGGCAGAGATTTGTTTAAAATAATAATAATAATAATAATAATAATAATAATAATAATAATCATTAATCATATATTGGCAAGTCATTAATTATGTTGTTATATTAGATATTTTATTATGTCATATTAGATATTTCAACCCGGGACGCTCTCCAACAGGTAATTGTTATGTTTTCTTTTTCTACTATATTCTGAAATAGCTCAAATCTTATTGTATTCAGTTAAAGACCTTTGACTGAATGTATTGGTGCTAAACAATCTTTGTCCCCTTGAAGTGCTTGGGATCTTAATATTCTGTTTTAGGTGTTGATGTTATGTTGTAAGGTGAAATGGATCTTTTGGTATACTTTTTTAAAAAATATCTAATGTAAGTTGATACATAGATATCATTTTTATAGTTTAGATACTTCTAATTTTAATCACTTTACTTAGATTTTTCAACCCGGGACGCTCCCGGGGTATAAGCTATTCCTTATAAATAATAGTTATACAATCTATAATATATAAACACTAAGTTGTAAATATCGTTGCAACTAAAAAGATGAGTATATCGTAACAATAGACACTTCTTGGATTGTCTTGACTAAAATCTTATAATTCCAACTGTGATTGTTTAGTCAATCGTATTAATATATAACTACTTTACCAAAGTTGTTGGTGCTAATTCTCACGGCCGTCTTCGAGAATGCTAAACAAAATTTGGGCCTCGGGCGGAAAAAAAATTGGGCCCAAAATTTTGTAAAGAGGAATGAATTTAAAAAAAAAAACTAAATATGGTGTTAGAGCCAAGGCTTGAACTTGAGACCTCTACATTAAATTTGCATGGTTTTTTTCAACTCCACTAACAAGACTTTTGTTTATAAAGCACAAATATATATCCTAAATATAGAATTTAATATATATATATATATATATATATATATGTATTTTTTTTAAAAGTTCGGGCCCATTTGTGAGTCGGGCCCTGAGCCGGTGACCACCCGGCCCATGCTCAGGGCCGGCCCTGCTAATTCTATTCTTAGAATCTCACCTATAACATAGGAAGTTGTAAGAATGGTATCAGACGAATTCGGGTTGAACTCATTCAAGCGACATTGGAACCGTATCATCGAAGATCGAACCCTACGATCTTAGTTTTAACTTTTCACTTTTTTAGATTTTTAACTTGTAATTTTTAAAATTTACGTTATATCCATGTTTCTTTTATTTAACATTATGTCTTTTTCTTCAGTATTGTATTATATTTTCCAGCATTGTGTTATATTTTGTGGCTCATTGTGTCATATTTCGTATTCTATTTTTTTATCCTTCGCACTCTTATCATTTTTGTTACATTGTGTATTAACTTGACCCAAACATAATATTGCGAACAATAATTAAATTAATGGATGAAAACATAAATATGGTTTGTATGCTCCACGCTGATGCTTGAGATCGGCGTGAAGTATAAAAGTGCCCTTTTATTATAAAAATGGAGAAAATGTTATATATATATATATATATTTTAACGGAGAAGAAAACTTATATTCCACCAACAAACTAGCAAGAAGCTAGAGGTACACCAAAAAAAACGAAAATCACGAAACATACATTACCAAGCCTAAACACTTAAGCAAACCGCCATAGACCCCCCAAATCTATGCTAACCGATCAATTATCTCGACTGGAAGCATCACCTTAAACCTTGACACCTCAACACATTTTCTCACCCGACGGCTTCTCCCTTTGATCTTGCCATTCACTTTTTCAACCACATCAATTGTCTCATCCCAAGGAACACCAGGGTTGGACATGATATAAATTTCACTGGCCAAGCCAAGTGACAAATCCAAAGGATCAATTTTAGGTCGAGCCTTCTTCCGCGACTTAGGCGCAAAGGACAAGCTAAACGGAAATGGAGAACCAGCCGGAGTAGAAACCTCTAACTGTCCCACCTCCTCTGCGTAATTTTTTTGATCCACATAATTTTCATTACTCTCCACTATATTTTCTTGTTCCCTACACTTCTTATCATTCTCCACTTTACTGTCCTCACAAAGATTAGTCACCTTCATGACCCCACCATTTGAATTCTTAAATTGAGAATCTGTGTTTGAAACTTGCTCACTGCTCAAAGTTGAAGGGCCCATGCTAGAATTTAAGCTGCAATGTTTGACTGACTCCAACCCCATTTGAATTATCTTCATTAAAAATTGGTACCTTGGAAAAAAGATCCCACGCCTACCTCCTCGTTACCCGCCTCCTTGTGTTGCACTTCCCCTATTTTCATTAAGCTGCAATGTTTGACTGACTCCACCCTCATTTGAGAAAATGTTATATATAGTAATGATTTAATAGTTACAATTGTTATCTTTATAAATGATTCAAATTATTCATTTGATTGAGAAAAAAAAAAGAATGCAATTTAAAAATGGGCATAATGTTAGAAAAATAAAACTGATGGTGTAATAACCTTTTTCAAATTAAGAAAATTAAAGATGAAATCAAAGAAATAAATATTATTTTTATATAATTTATCAGACGATATTAAAAAGTGTATCAAAGAATTTTAGAAAGTTATGAGAAACTGGTAAATCATTAATAATGTATAGACAAGTCACTAATTATGTTTAAATCAGTAAATATGAAAAAAAAAATTCAACCAGGGCTGAATAGGTTAATAGAGTTATACGTTGTTTTAAGTTAGGTATCAATATTAGTATGTTAGAGTTGTACATTTGTTTAGTCTTTATGATAGGTGTTAATATTATAGTTACATTAAAGTTCTACATTCTTTTAGGTTAGGTGTTAGAATTGGAGCTGTACATTGTTAATTTGTTTTAAGTTAGATATTAATATTAGAGTTATACATCAGTCTATTTCATATGTAAAATTGATGTATCATATTAAATTTCTCAATCCGGGACGCTCCCAGGGTATAATCTAGTATTATATATTTAATCGTCCCACTTACGGTGTGCGCATATAATGTATATATGTGTGTCCCTTGGGGGCAAAAGTAAAGTTGCACTAGTTTTAACGTTATTTTACTAATTTCATGAAAATAACGCTAAAAACGACGGACGGTTAATCATGCATCATGTGGTGGCGTGGATAGCCAAAAGACAAAGTGGTACATGCACCGATCGGGTTTGTCCCGATTGCTAAGTGTTATGTGCCTTATGTCCAAGGCTTGATACCAAACCACATTGAGCCGGAGGTCTCACTAGAAGCAACCTCTCTATTCTTAGGGGTAGAGGTGTAAGGCTGTCTACATCTTACCCTCCTCATACCCTACCTTAGCTTTGTTATATAGGTGGAATTAACTAAGTATGATGATGATATTATATATTTAATATGAATCTTATACTTTTAAAAACTTAAAGTAATTAAAGAATTAGATATTAATGGACATCAACAAAAATACAGGTAATGGTAATAATAAGTATTAATATGGAAATTAAATATTAAACTTTTTCACTTGAAATTCAATACTAAGTTTGTAAAATTTCAATAAAGTTAATAGTTGATTAGGGAGGAGGAAAGCTTGATCGAAAAAATTAATGTGATGTAAATATAATCTAGAAAATATAAAGTTAATTTTATAAAAATATCAAACATCATTTAGTTGTCTAGGAAATTTCATTTAAATGTTAGAAGATATATGCAGATTTCAAATAACAAATAAACATTTTTTTATACAGTTTATGTGGGTCAATGCACACTCAAGCATAGAAATAATAAGTCTCAACATAGCAATTAAATACTGAAGCATAGAAATAATAACCTGGAGATGCACACTCAAGCATAGTAAGAAAAATATCAAGTTTAGATGTAAGATGTAGCAACTTTTAATTGATTACATTGCACCTATTATAAGGTCAATGCACTCCCTACCGTTAGGATTTGAGTTTGATTGGTATGAAAGTTGATAAATGAAACAGTGAATGAAGATAGATAAAAATAGAAAGTGCAGCGGAATAATAACTTTAATTCTTGACAAATAGAAACATGTTTTTATCAAAATACTTTTCATAAACTATCATAGATTATCAGTACAATGATTATAGCTCTCCCTCGGCCTGATCACTCAGATTTGTTCGCACAAAGAATGTTGGTGAAGAGTGATGAATAGAACAGTAGGCAGTATCACTGTTATATTTATAGTACAAACCAAACATCTGTTGTACTCTAGCTGACGTCACCTAGGCAATAACATCTAACAAACTAACTAACTTTAACATCTTCTAGGCTAAAACACTATTCTATTACATTTACATCTATTGATCATCATCTGTCTTCATCATCTGTTGAAGCCTAAACAATGCTAAGGCTCCAACAGATCTTGTTTGTCAACAAATCTTGTTGTCTTCTCAACAGACCTTGGCTCCAACAATTCTTTCATTCTTCATAATATTTTTTCAGCAGACCTTGTGTAACAGTCTTTACATCAACAGTTGTTAAGGCAATAGTTTTTAGATCTTTGTCTTTGGGAGGATCTTTCTTCAAGTATTGTTTTATAGGATCAGATGATAGCATGTTCTGGCTTTCAAATTATCTGTTCTTCTATGGGTTCAACAGAGTTCAACACTTACATTCACTCAACAACCTTGGGCGTTTAACGAAAATCGTTATTATGAAATACACCATATGGCATTACATTTTTTTAACCACCTTGTATCCTCCAATTCACTAATAGGGTAACAACGCCTTCTGCTTCCATACTTTCTTATCAATGCCCCTTGGAAAAGCTTGTTTTTTTTTTTTTTTTATCAATGACCAAATCTTAGCATCAGGCCATTTGCCACTTCACACGATTGATATCCTCCTGCCTTTTTCCCTCCCTATTTGCTCTTTCCATATTTCACCGTTTTTTATTTGCCTCATCGCTTTCCAAAAACCCTACATGTCTATTGCCTCTCTACTTGTCTGCTGATCGAATTGATTGTATCCAGCTCAATGCTGGTTTATATCCATGATCGTGTTTTGTATGCTCTTTCCTTGAGGGTTTTGATTTTAGATAATTAATGATTTGTATCGATCTTTGTGTTTTGCTTATTGGCGATTCATATCTTCTAATTTAGGGTTTTGATTTGAGACAAAAGCTTTAACGAATCCAAGAATCGGGTATGTTAAAAGCCCGAACTTTTATTTTATAGATATACATGTATCTGTCTTTGATTGATTTTACATTTTTTGCTCTAAAATCAAAAGTGGGTTTTCATTTCATTTTTGGGAAGACTTTTTTGTCTTTGTACGTTTTAGGAATGTTGAAAACTAGTATTTAAGCTCGCGCTTCGCGGCGAGATTGTAAAAGGATGCTAGCATTGATGTATTTGTTATCTAGTATATCGATAGATTAATATTAAACTATTTAAGTTATAATCTAAACGATAATAAAAATAAGCAGGCAACACGATGTCTAGAGCTAAAAGTTAGCCTTGACTAAAATAGGGTGAATAAAAAAGGATAATTAAATTTGTTACATGGTGTATTGAATGGTTAATATAGACAATGCATGCTTTAATCTAAACAAACTTGCGGTGGGGACGCGGTGAGAGTTGGATCGGTATCGCACACTATGACAAAGGATAAAAAACCAAAAAACAAAGTCGTAACATTAACCAAAATAATAGCTACATGTGTTCGTATCGTTGTAAATTCAGCTCAGCTTTGAACACCGAAACGTAATGACATAATTTTCGTAATTTCAACAAATCATAACTGTACACCAATATCAACCACAAGGAAAAAATTCACATCGAAATGTCAATAAAAATAAACACGTTCAAGGGTAACGCTAATAATATAAAATGAAAAGTGAAAATCACTGTTCAAATCCAAAGGCTTATTATTATAGTTATAATTCATATATATGTATAATATAAAATAATATACTACCAATATAAAAATAATGTAAAGTTAATATATATATATATATATATAATAAAATAATATAAAATTCATATATATGTATAATATAAAATAATATACTACCAATATAAAAATAATGTAAAGTTAATATATATATATATATAATAAAATTCTAATATAAAATAATATATAATCCACCAATCAAAACTTAAGATAAACTTATCAAAATGTTAATGTTGTTTAGATGCATTACTGTGTAGTATGTTGTTTATACAGTTTATAACTTTATACTCAACATCAAAACATAAGATAAACTTATCAAAATGTTAACGTTGTTTTATTATATGTATTGATAGGTAATTTGGGATAATATTGACTATCACAATGAATTATTTATGTTATCTTGAGCTTTGACTAAATATCAAAGTAAGTAGTAACATGTTAGGAAATCATAGAGAAAGATGCTTTCTTGGAAGATCTGTACTTTGAATGTTGTATTTAGTCAAACATACAATGAATCATCCTAGGATGAAGATTATCATCCACTATTGACTCTGCATATCAAATAATAATTAAGGTTTTCTAGATTAGTGTGACATAACTGGCGACAATTTTCAACATGACATGAAAATAATTTGGTTTTTGGGTTGTCATATCTAACCCATATATTTAACGGGTCGTGTTTGGATTCACATGCTCAATTTTTACAACCCTGTTAACACGTTTACAACTTGATTACTACCTTTCAACCTGTTTGAAATGCTTAAATAAGAGCACTGGCTGATCTAGATTTTTTTTTACAGAAGCCACAAATCTGTTAGGTTAAAAAAAGAGCGTCCAAACAAGTCGGGTCAAAATGGTTCGGGTAAAGCGAGTTCATACTTATCCACTTAAAATGGTAACATTATTCTTACTTAATAATATTATTTTTAGCAGAATAGGTTTTACGAATTAAAAAGGGGTTGCGACACAACTTGTTGATTGTTTACTTGCTATCCTTTTATAAATTGTGTGCAATATAGGATAAATTTGAGAACATTTAGAAAAAAAATCAATTTGTATTACAATTATTGGTGTATATAATAAAGCTTTAATGTTTAGTTAAATTTATTTTTCTAAAAATACATCTTCACATGAAAAGAAAATTCAAATTATATATTTAAAAAAATCAATAAATGTAATAATAAATATCAACTAAATACGTGACTGTATAACGGTGTAATCAACTAATTATTAATCAATAAAAAAATTTGATACCCATGACCTCTTGGTCTAATGATATGGTATCCTCCTTATAAATGTGAGGTTGTGAGTTTAAATCCTTACAAATGCAAGGTTATGTGAAAATAAGATTGTATAAAATTTGCCGTTAAAAAAATAAAAAAACTTGATTGGTTCCTTTTTAAGTTAACTAAGACCATGGGGTGTGGGCTCGGCAAGACGCTCGGTGGGCTGAGCTGGAGCCTTTTGCCGAAGGCAAACACCGCCCCCCCCCCCCCCATGTAAGATCGGCACAAACGGTAAGTTTCCACCGCCCTCCCCGTCCCATTATCCAATGAAAAAAGTGACCGTTTGAGAAAAGACGTTGGCAACGTTCAGATTTAAAAAAAAAATTAAATGTTTTACCCTTTATTTAAATAAGTTTTCCACACATTTTACCCCACACCAATTTAAAAACCAACACTTTTTATACACTATCTCACATTTTATACACTTTTTATATAAATATTCATGGATCCAAGGCGCCCTTTCTTCCATAGCACACCCTCTTACCCCTCAAACCAAGCCCCGTTCGGATTTCCATCCACACCCGGTACTCCCGCATCACAACCACTCTCTTTTGCCGCATTTAACACCCATATGAATCCATGGCAATTGCAACAACAACAATGGCAAATGCATCAACATCAAATGCAACAACATCAATGGCAACCAATACTCGAAACACAAACACAACACGAGCACGATTTTGTTTCTTTGGCCTCGCACGATGATCACATACCCGAAACCCAAGTCCCCACCCTACAAAACCAACCGGCCCCAACAAAAAAAAACCGTCAAAAAAGGGGAAAAAACGGGGCCAAGATGAAGGTCCTTGTACGAAGGCCGATTTCGTTCCTTGGACTCCCAATGAGTTGGAGGCGTTAGCAAAAGCTTGTGTTATCGTTTCTACGGACCCAATACTAGATAAATTTTATAATTTTTTTAAATAAGTTTCGGATATATATATATACATATATATATAAATTTTGGTTATATATTTTTTTAAGTATTATTGGTGACTAACTTTTTTTTTTATATAATTGTAGCTACAAATCGAAAAAAAAAAAGGTTTTTGGAACCAAGTTGTTAAGGAATTCTTCAAGTTGTTACAACGTGAAGAATATCGTCGGGTTCACTCTGTTAGTACCAAGTGTTGGGACTTGATGGGAAAATGCCAACTTTTTGCGGGTTATTATCAAAGAGCTTGGAATAATCGTGCGTCGGGACAAAGTGATGAGAATGTGTTGAAGTTGGCTATTGAAAGATACAATGAAAAGCACGGGGCGTTTGCGTACATGAAAGCGTATGAGATTTTATCGAAGTGTGACAAGTTCAAAGTGGTTCCTAATGAGGTGGAACAAGCGAAAAGGTCAAAAACGAGGGCATCGGGGAGTTATAGTGGTGGTGGGTCGGATGCTCGTTGTACTATCAATATAAATGATGACCCGGAGTTTGAAGACGAGGCTCCACCAACTGAGAGTGAGAGGCCGATTGGAAGGGACCACGCCAAGAAAGCAGTCTTGAGCTCAAAAGGCAAGGGTGTTGATATCGGTCACGCATCAAAAGATAAGGCGGTTGAAAGATTGAAGAGTTGCTAAAAAACTTTAGCGAATTTAAACAAGAGCAAACAGAGAGGTACTTGGAAAGAAAGAAGAAGAAGGAAGAAGCGGCGGTGAGGGATTTGGCGAGGCTAGAGATGGAAAAGAAGGAGAAGGAAGACGCCGCGGCGAGAGATTTGGCGAGGTTAGAATTGGAAAGGAAACGCCTGGAAATGGAGCTTTCGAGACAGGAAACAACCGAATTAGCCTTAATGAAAGAACCTCTCGATAGCCTTGACGAAACGGAACGTGCCGTGGCGACGAAAATAAAAGACAAAATCGCAAAAAAATGACTTGGAGGAGCGTTTAGTTGATAGTTTTTTCTTTTAATTTATTTTCGGTTTTTTTTTATGTATTTTCGTTTTTTTAATTTTCTATGTAATTTAGTGTTAAGTTTAATGAAAAAATATTTAATGAAATATAATATATAAAATAAATAAAAAATGAAATTAATAAAAAAAGGGAAGGGGGAACAATTTCCCCTAAAAGGGGGAGGAAAAGGAGGAAGATGATGTGATGATAATTTGAACAAGAGGAAAGGAAGGAGAAGAGTAACACACCCCATAGCCATACAACCGCATACTTTACACCTGATGTCACTAACTCACTATGAAACTAGAATATTTTAAATTAGTTAAAAGTCAAAAGTTGGTATTAATTATTAAAAATTTAAAATTATTTATGCGGTACGAAGTTGATTTTGAGTCTGACAACACATACACGTCATTTACTAAAGTAATTTTTTCTACAATTTCCTAAAATATGTATTTTTTATAATTAACTTTATCATTTTATTAGTTAACTTAAAAAAGAAATTACCAAGTGGGTTCTAGTTTTCATACACCATGTAACATCATATTATGGGGTATGTGACAGCCTCCTATTAGTGTGTAATGTAGGCTAGAGAGTGTGCTTCCTAATTAGGGGATGTATGATTGCTAAAGGGTTCTAGGATTCATACACCCTGTGACGTCACATTCTGGGGGTGTGACATCATATTTTGGGGTATATGTCAGCCTCCTATTGGTATATGATGTGGGTGAGGGTGTATGAATCCTAAATAGAGGGTGTATGAATCCTAATTACCTTGCTATTTACCAATTCACAATATAGTCATCTTCTTCTTTTGTCTATGTCATCATATTTTTCCACGATAATTGACACACATGTGAAAACTGTCACTTTATCGGTGAGAGCTAAATGAGTCGTGTTTGGTTTACATTATTTCCAAGTTTGTTATATATGGTAATGATTTAATGATTAAATTGCTATCTTTAGAAATGATTCTAACTAGGTGATTTCCCGCGTGTTGCGGGGGCGACGGTGGTAATTGGATCTGTTTATGAAGAAATCTAATCCAACTTGAAAGCTTGAAAAATGTTACCATGAAAGACAACCTTTGTCCCTGTAACCGTTGGCTACACCGCCTTTGTTCTGCGATCGAGTTCTGGTCGTCGATGGTGGTGGTGATGATGGTTTTATGTGTTGTAGGGAAGGCTACAAGGGTGGCAAAGGTGAGCAAGAAAAAATCTGTTAAAGGTTGGTCAAGAGCACTCAACTTAAAAGTAGTGTAGTTTTAGCTTCTCAAATTTTCCTTTGTGAGTTATTTGGTGGTCTGTGCCTTTGTATGTAATAGTCTGATCTGATCACATATGTTTTTGTACTTTGGCTTGAGCTCCTTGCTTGAGTGTTTTTGTATATATTATCGCCGTTAAAAAAAATATTACACAAACATATTATATATTTTACCTTTACTAAAAATAATATAATATAAAAACTAAAGATTCCAGTATTTGCCCCACTTGTTTCTCTCTCCACTCAAGCATTCTTCAAAGAGATATATATATTTTTTTTTGAACGGCCAACGGTACCACCCATAACGAAGCCCCGCACCCTTCAGGTCCGGTCACCGGCCCCCCTAAGGTCCAGCCCCTCATTTCAGAATAACCCTACTCTGAGTGGGATTCGAACCTGTGACCTCCCAGGGCAGGAACCCCACAAAGTGGGTAAACCTTCCCACCTCCATTGCAACCACTAGGCTACAACATCATTGGCTTCAAAGAGATATCTGAATTTCTTCCCCATCTCTCAAGAATAAAAGCACGAGAAGCAATCAATAAGACCATGATAGTAAACGAAGGTATCGACGATGGCGATTACAAGGAAATTATGGTACAAAATTTTTATAAGTTTCGTGTTGTACTCTTTTATATTTTTTTGCCTGCCCATTCAGACCCGTCGACACCGTCAAACTCCGGCGTTGACCTGTTTTCACCCGTCCGGTCCTCTGCGTTAACCCGTTCTGATGTAGATGTTGTTAGATATACAATGTGACCCGTTATGTATGTTTGACGTACACGGGTCAACCCAAATGAGAGATTAGATGTACACAAATCTACCCACCAACGGTATCACGGACTGTGGGTGTCGGCGTTAATTGTTATACCAACAACGATGCGGATTGATGGTGTTATGATGGATGATGATGGTGATGTTAGTTGGTATTACATGTTGGAGAGGGGATGAAAGTTGAAGACTCAAGTCAAGTAAGTTGACTCGGTCAACTTTGGAAGGCCAACTAACCAGACAAAAGAAGCTAACTATTGTTAAGTTTAACCTGGGTTAGATACTATTCATGACCATTTTGTTTTGTTATATAGTTAATTATTGATTTGATTGAGAGAAAAAGGAATGCAATTTAAAAATTGTCATAATGTTAGAAACATTAAACTTTATTTTGTAATATCATTTTCTAACTTAAGAACATTTAAAATGAAATCAAGGGAATAAATATTCTTTTTATATAATTTATCAGACAATATTAAAAAGTGTATTAAAGAATTTTAAAAAGTTAGGAGAAATTTTATTATAAATTTAACGGAGAAAGTTTACTGTATAAAGTTTAATAGCGTACAAAATGTAAAAAGTATTTTGGGCCTTTGATCAAAATAAATTAATGGATGAGATTAAAAGAGAAAATGTATTCGTTGAGTTTCTAAAAGAGAAGGAGAATGTCAAAATAGGTATAACCCACAATGGTTGAGTTCCACCCCTATTTTTTAACGTCCATAACTTTTTCATACGACATTATTTTAAAAAGAAACACACCATAAAACAAGCATTTTATCCTTTTTCATTTGCATACCATATTGTTATACTTTAAAAAAAATATTTGTTGGGTTGATAGTACTTGCGTTTAAATATAAATACTTGATATTATTACTTGCGTTTAAACATTTTTGGAATGTAATAATAGTTTTTTTTTTGAGTTAATTGCCAAAATGGCCCCTGAGGTTTTCCCCAAATTGCTTGTCTGGTCACCAAACTTGATTTTTATCACTGGAGCCCCTCAGAGATCGAAAAGTGCCAAAATGGTCACTTTTTAACTGAGTTTTTAACTGAGTTATGAAAGTCAGTTAACTCTCAGGGCAAATTTCGTCATTTATGTCCTCATGGGGCCAAAATGGCAATTAATGGAAAGTTATAAAAAAATAAAATTCAAAAACGTTTTTTCGAACACGTTTTTTTTAACACGTTTTTTTTTTCGAACACGTTTTTTTTAAACACGTTTTTTTTCGAACACGTTTTTTTCGAACACTTTTCATAAATACAACAATTACAACTCCCCATCAGCCTGATCACTCAAATTAGTTCGTACAAAGAATGTTGGTGAAGAGTGATGAATAGAACAGTACATGTACTGTTCTATTTATAGTACAAACTAAACATCTGTTGTAATCTAGCTGACGTCACCTAGACAATGACATCCAACAAACTAGCTAACTCTAACATTTGCTAGGCTAAAACACTGTTCTATTACATTTACATATGGCGCCAACAGATCTTGTTTGTCAACATACCTTGTTGTCTTCTCAGCAGACCTTGGCTCCAACAGTTCTTTCATTCTTCATAAGATGTTGTTCTTCAGCGGACCTTGTGTAACAATATTTACAGCAACAGTTGTTAGTGTAGCAGTTGTTAGGTCTTTGTCTTTGGGAGGATCTTTCTTCAAGTATTGTTTTATAGGATCAAATGATAGCATGTTCTGGCTTTTCAATAATTTGTTCTTCTATGAGTACAACAGAGTTCAACAGCTACTGTCACTCAACAACCTTGGGCATTTAACGGAGTGAAAAAAAAAATCGTCATTCGCTGCAGTAACATCCGGTCTTAGCAGAGTCTTTGCTGATCTAACTGTGAACAACCCAGTCGAGTTTCCTGTCCAACTCCATTTATCTTTACGTGTAGAAATAACCACGGTGTCATCAACTCAATGCACTCCACCCATTGCCTAATCTCTATTTCCGAAGTGGGATAATGAATCAAATTCCAATCGCCTACTTGATACAGTGGCCGATACCAACATGCTCGACACGCGACAATTTTTGTTCTTTTCCAATCTAAATAAATTCATTCACTGGAACCCAAGAAACCCACTTGAACTTAAATTCATTCGCTACGTAACATCCGGTCTCAGCAGAGTCTTTGCTGATCTAACTGTGAACAACCCAGTCGAGTCTCTTGTCCAACTCCATTTATCGCTTACTTGATACAGTGGCCGATACCAACATGCTCGACATGCGACAATTTTTGTTCTTTTCCAATCTAAATAAATTCGGCCACCTATCTTTAAAAGTAATATCTCCTAACCATAAATCCAGCCAAAAGCGAATATCCTTGCCATCTCCCACCGACCTTTAACATATTAATCAAAGATTTGTCTCTAAACTTCAATCGATACCCCATTTTAACATGTGATCCCCACGCATCTAAAGCACATTTATTAAAAGGAACGAGATTTCAACACCGATTATTTTTTTTCACTCCGTTCGAACCTGACCACAAAAGTATTGAGGCATCTATAAAGGTTAATCAGCTAAGGGGGGGACGGGGCGCTACTAAAATTTGGTCACGGGTACCCCACTACCAGCACGGTAACACCGCCGCCACCCATGCCGGTAGTGGTCCCGTGAACCAAATTCGGGTTTCAGTTACCGTGCTGGTTCACGGATGTGGACACAAACTTTTCACGCGGACCCGGGTTTTTCGAGCTGCATTCGTGTCCGCAAATGCGGCGTCGCGTTGGTTGAAGAATTTTTCCCGAACCAGAACCCATTTTTGCACCCCCCCCCCCTGCGCGCGCGGGTAGGTGCCAGAGTATAATGTAACACAAAGAATTTAATTTCTTCCATTTGGTTTCACCTTATAAACTCATCAATTTTTCATCTCCCCACCAATGTGAGACAAACCAAACTCACATTCACTTAAACATACATTATTAATTCAAATATAGCTTTCAATGTTTATGAGGGTCTGATTTTAAGTAGCCAACAAGAGCTAGTTCATATAAAGGTGATCATAAGCTATTTAACAACAGTTGTAAATGATCGAACAAATACATTTAGGCTGGAAAAATTATCTAAGATATTTGGTTTGATTTTAGGTTACGTAATTAATATTAGTAAGTTATTAATATTAGTAAGAGTATTAATAGGCACCTCTAAAATTATTATTATTATTATTATTATTATTATTAGAGTAAATTACTTTTTGAGTCCCTGTGTTTTGTCATTTTTAACTACTTGAGTCCAACATTTTGATTTTTAACATTTTGCATGCCTATGTTTTAATTCTGTAACACTCTGAGTCCAATTTTGTAACGTCGTTAACTAAGTTAGTTAAATACAAGGGTATTTCAGTCATTTACACCTAGGTACAACTCTCTAATGCACAAAGAAAAAATATATATACACAACCCATTATTATCATATCTATTTATAGCTTATCATTGATTCAGCCAACTAAAGTCGATCTCTCTGCTTCTTCGTCCTTATCCTCTCTCTATCACCACCATCTTCCATGAAATTCTCTGTAATCCCATTATCCCATAATAATCAATCAACCCACTTCACACCCTATAACCCCTCAATTCCCACTCAGATTCATCCCAATTCCCTTAATTTCACTATTATTCAATGTCTTCAATATCTTCCTTTAATCTCCTCAATCTAGACGATTATTCCTTTAATCTCTTCAATATCTTCCACCACCGCCTCACCCCCACTGCACCTCCTCCTCCACCTCCGAGCCACCTGAACCCTAGGCCCATCATCGTCTACGCTGTTTGAAGCCCTAGTAGTAACGACAGTGACGGTGGTCTGGTATGGTAATTGTTGGTGGTTTGATCTGGCGGTGGTTGTAGTCTGTCCGAAAGTTGGGTGGTTTGATATGTTGTGGTGGTTCAATGGGGTCAGATCTGAAATCAATAAATAAGGGTTTGGGGTTCAAATCGTGGTGATTTGCAGCGGGGTAGGGGGAGAGGTCGTTGTGGTGATGAGGTGGGTGGTTGTGGTGTAGTGGTGGTGAGGTCGTTGTGGGTCGGTCTCAGTTGCAAGTCTGGTATGACAGTTGGGTGGTTTTATCTGGCTTTGGTTATGGTCTAATTTCTATCTTACTTCTTGTTTCGATTTTGACAGTGTTTCGAATAGAAAAGGGTGTTGGTGGTGGTGTATGGTGGTGGTGATGGTGGTGTTGT
Organism: Ambrosia x helenae; assembly: GCA_030844895.1. NCBI lineage: Eukaryota > Viridiplantae > Streptophyta > Magnoliopsida > Asterales > Asteraceae > Ambrosia > Ambrosia x helenae. The sequence goes on along the minus strand of CM061228.1, from coordinate 140,979,012 downwards.
ATGGTTGTGGTAGTGATGGTGGTTGTCTGCAGAGAGAGAAAGGGGGGGGGGGGGGGGGGGAGCTGCAGATGAAAGGGTGGAGATGGTTTGAGTAAACCTGAGATGGAGGTTGCGTCAGGTGGCAGTCGGTCGGAGATGGAGGTGGTGGTGGTTGCCGAAGGTGTATCGTGGTGGTGGATTTGATGCTTTTAGAGAGAGAGAAGAGTGAGATTTGTGTGTGTACAGATCTGTGTGTAGAGAGGGAAGAAAAAGATAAATAGATTAGGATTATTATAATATATAATAAAGTAATATTTAATAATATTTATTTTTAATTGTAAGGGTACTTTGGTCATTTCACAAATATTAACAGAAAAAATCTAACAGAGTTAGAAATTTGGACTCAAATGGTTATAGAATTATCAACCAGGCACTCAGAATGTTAAAAATCAAAATGTTGGACTCAAGTAGTTAAAATCGACAAAACACAGGGACTCAAAAAGGAATTTACTCTTATTATTATTATTATTATTATTATTATGTGTGTGTGAAAATAATTGATTATTGGGTAAAAAATAAGTGGAGTAATACTGCATACAAAAAAGTGTTTCAGTGAAGTGAAGTGGCAGTGCAGGATTGGTAGAAATCAGTGAAGTGAAAACACTTTCAGTGGAGCGCCCTATATGCCTTAAGAAGTATTGTATGTAGAGTGTGAAATAAATGGCACAATAGACCTCATCGTCCATTGACCATAAATAGCATTAAAATTGCAACCATACCCATAATTGATTTCAAACTAACATCGTCCATTGACCATAAATAGCCTTAGAATCATAAACTATGTAAATACTTGTGCATTACTTTTCAACATGGCTTTTGTTAGGTATTATTGTAAACAGAGCTTGTAATTTTCTATAACTTTATGTTAATTTGACTTGACTTAACATAAAGTTAAACGGGTTTGTGTTTATAGTATATGGGTTAACGTCATAAGTAGGTCGGTACGATAACAACGCTATCCAAAATGTATCAAAATGGGTTCAACTTAGTTGACTCGTTTATAACACGCATAACACATTGAACTTATCGTGTAATGTATCTTAATATCAGGGGCGGATCTAGTTCATGGGGAGGGGGTGCGGACGTTGCGGCTCAACTTCGCGCGCGTAGTGGAAAATTTGTTTTTTTTACGAAATTTGAAAAACGTTGCTACTAAAATGAAAAAAAAAATGAAAAACGTTACTACTGAAAAATGTTTCTAGATCCGCCACTGCTTAATATGTTGATACGACCAATTTCTTAAAATAGCGCATTTTTATAAATAATTAAACACGGATTCTAATTTTAGTAATGTTTACTTTATCGTGTTAATTATGTCTTCTTAATTCTTAGGCATGCTAAGTGAGTTTGTGTCAATAACCGTGTTAATAATGTCGTTTCATTCGTACTATTGAATCATTACATTCATTATGATAAATGTGCATGTAACCCATTTATTAAACATTTTCGTGTTAGTATTTAATATAAAATGGCACATTTAATTAAACATATCGAGTTTAGGTTTAATAGATTTGTCAAATCCATGGACGAATGAGCAAAAGATAATGGTAGCTAGAGGGCCCCCTAACTCAGTAGTGTAATTTATCCATTTTCATCTGAATTGAATCCAACCTCCTAGTTTTAAAGTTCTGTGACCCCCCCTCCCTCCACAAAAACAAATCTTCGCAACTGGTCAATATATAAAATATGTCCCATTTAACATAACACGCCACGTTGCGGACTCTAAATTCTTTGTCTTATCTATACTACATTATAAAGTACTAAAGATGTATCACATGGTAATTTTGACACGCAAACAACTTTTAATGCAAAATGTACAATGTAGTGAAGCTTATTTATGAGGGTATATTTGTATGTTAAAGCAAAGTTAAGATGCCTATAGGGATATTTAGGTAATTTGACTTATCCTTTTATTCACAAACTAAACATTTGATTCCCATTTTAACCCTCACCACTTTTCACTTTATAACTCCCTTCCTCATTATATTCAAAGTACCATCCAAAGGTTTCTAACAATAATTACATCTTAACTCATTCATATCTTCCAAACCCATCTTTTTAACAATACGAATATTATATTGTTAATGTGATAATATAGCTTTTAATGAAAAAGAATCCTAAATAACCTAAGATATATATTTTTATTGTTGATTTATTTTTATTTGTGTTTGTACCATTAATCAATAGAAACAATGCGAATTTTTTATCGACTTAAATTACTTTAAATTTGTCATTCGGTAAATCTTTATCAAGGCTTTAACTTTAATTTTAACGGAATTAATACCTAAACTCCAATGGATTTATCAATGCAACTCTTACCCCACCCATAAATGTGATTTGAGTCTTATATGGTTATTTTCTACATAAATATTTATTTAGATGTAAAATCATTTATTATTGTATCTATTAATTCTAAACATAAGGACACGTAGTATAGTTTAAGATCTTATATCTGAGCACTATGATTTTTAGTTATTCTTGCTTTCTTTATTCTTTTACATTTCTTCATTCACGCCCATTTTTCTTTGTTTTCCTTTTAATCTACTGTTTCTCACATTATAGTAGTAGTTACTACTTATTACTATAATAGTTATTATTATATGAGCTATTTGAGTCGTTTCTCTAACTTATTCAATATCGTGATATTTTTTTTATACTAATGCGATATGTTATATTTTTATCTATTTTATATCTTTTTATGTATATCACGACTATTTTTTTTTGTTTTCTCTTTTGATTGCTATATTAAGTATGATATTGTAATGAAACGAACTTAATCGATACGAACCAAATCCCGCCACGTAGTGCAAGTATCTCACTATATACCCAAAAAAGATAGATATGTTTTGATTGGAAACGATACTTCCAAAGAAACGAGTCATATAAGTATGAATTTATTTAGTTTAAAAGAATTGTAAAATAATAATAATAACAAAAAATTAGATCTATTTTACTTACCTAGTACAGCGACCCGTTCAGGAAATTCAATGAATCCACTAGTAATATTAAGGTAACTAGGACCATACACCCAATATTAATGTGCGGTGCCTTTTAAATCAAACAGAATGACTTTTGGGTTGGAATAGTTTCTTGAGGTCAGTTAGGTCATAAACTACTTTTGCCATTATATTCAGTTATCCAAAAGTTGAATTGTATTTTGGCATACATGTGGAAAAAATAGCTGATAGTAATAATTAAAAGTTGAAATATTCCAAGCGTTACAATTTCGTCTTTGTAACTGAGCCCTATAAAACCACAAACCAAAACCTTCAAACACACACCCACACTTTCTTTCCATCTCTCTTTCAAAATAAAAATCAAAATAATGGACCAAATCAAGCATACTTACGTCCAAGTGAACGGACTAAAACTCCACGTAGCTGAGATAGGCTCCGATTCATCGCCAGCTGTGATCTTTCTTCACGGATTTCCGGAGATATGGTACACTTGGCGCCATCAAATGATTGCGGTCGCAAACGCAGGTTTCAGAGTAATTGCACCCGATTACAGAGGATACGGACTATCCGACATCCCTGCAGAACCCCATAAGGCCTCATTCACTGATCTGGTCATTGATACTGCTTCAATCCTTCAGTCTCTATCCATTTCCAAGGTACCATGCACATCTAGAAAATATTTCTATCTAGGGTCCTAGTTAACAATGTTGCATTTATCTTATCATTATGAACACCAAATCACCTTTGATCGTATATGTTTATGTGGACATTGTTAGGTGTTCGTGATCGGTAAAGATTTTGGAGCAATGGTTGGCTACACGTTCGCACTTTTTCACCCTGAAAAAGTTGCAGGAATTATAACACTTGGGGTGCCATTTATGCCCCCTGGCTCTCACCATGGTTATCTATCTCTCCCTGAAGGTTTCTACATGAGTAGATGGCGGGTACGTACCATTCTTTTTTATCTTGTAATATATACACAAATTATGCCAAAATATTGGCAGTATTCTACTTAAAATTGGTTATGTATTGGACGAGTCTACATATAAAGATTGTGTTTATAACGATATAACTAAATGTCATCAGGAAGAGGGAAGAGCTGAAGCTGATTTTGCACGGTTTGATGCTAAAACTGTTGTGAGGAACATTTACATTTTGTTCTCTAAAGGTGAAATACCAATAGCCAACGAAAACCAAGAGATAATGGATTTAGTCGACCCAAAGACTCCTCTACCCACATGGTTCACTGAGGATGACCTTGCAGTGTATGGAGATTTGTATCAGAAGTCTGGATTTCAAACTCCACTCCAAGTTCCTTACAGGTCACTATCGGATCAAAGCGCGTATCCGCAACATGATTTGAAAGTCGAAGCTCCAGCACTTCTTATCGTAGGCGAAGACGATTACTTCTCTAAGTTCCCTGGAATGGAGGCATACTTGAAGAGCGGGGAGGCCAAGAAGTTTGTGCCAAATCTGGAAATCGTGTATTTGCCTAAAGGTTGTCATTTTGTTCATGAACAATTCCCGGATCAAGTTAATCAACTCATACTTGGTTATCTCAACCGCAACAAATATTAGTGCTGCTTACACGCTTATTCGTGATATGGAAAATAAACCTTGAGTGTCAAATAAATGCGTTAGCATATTACTTCATGTATAACATCTAATATTATGTTATCCGAGTGTAATGGTTTGCTTTGTTTTGAAAATGATTATCATTGACAGTTGCTTTCATTCAAAAAATAATGGACTTTAACGTGACGGTTCATTTTTGACACTCACAATAATAATCTAAACTTTAACGTGGTGGTTCATTTTTGACACTCACGTATTCAGTTAAGAGCATCTTGATCCAACGTTAAAATTCGAATTATTCTGACCAATTGGCCAAACTTTTGATATTTTAAATTCAATACCCCATATTTGTATTATATACTAAATTATATATCGTGATCTTAAATCTTTATTTAGGATATAGAGTTTAACAGGTCATGTAAAAATTAAGTTGCCACGTTTAATCCTATATTACACTTGTTGATTTTGTGATTACCATTGTTATCTTAGTGCCATGTGTTCGGAAGCATCTTATGTGTTGGAGGGCCTATTTGGTTGACACATTTATGCTTACTCATGAAATTTAATTAATATTAATGAAGAGAACAATATATATAAACACGTAGCTTATAGTTTTAAGAATGTATTGTGTTTGTATAACCAACTTTCAAAACCAAACCTGAAGCATATACAAATCGCATACACATCAGAAAACTCATCATCCTCTTCGTTCAAAAAAATATATATATAATGTTGCAATAGGGTTTTTTTAACAAATAAAGATTCTTCTAATTAATGCTTCACGTGATTTTTTAATTATTTTTTATCTTTCTTTTTTTTTTTTCAAAATAATATTAATAATAATAATAATAATAATAATAATACTGTTATTACTACTACTACTACACTTTCATGTTCCCGACTCGGGTGTTCTTGGCTCAATCAAGGTTCCTCATTTACGCTCCAACGTCTATGAGCACCTGCTCTCAAGTGTTCGTGTCTCGATTAAAATTCTTTTTTTTTTGAGCTTCTTTTCCACGAACACCTATAAAATAATAAAATAAATACATAATAAAAACGTCACGAAACGAATAAAAACCTGACCAAATAGTATACAAAATACAATATAGGAAAAGAAATGTGTTTTGCAACACATCAAATATCCCCACACTGAAACCTTTTTCGTCCCCGAAAAAGACTGCAATAGAATCATAATCAAGACTCTCGGTTTCAAAAACTCTTAGGTTCATTAATTAGAACATACTAATGCGTCAACTAAAACTGTCGGTATTGTTGTCCACCTAAACTCAACCACCAGCTAATCAGGCCCCAATCATGTAAAGAATTAAGTTCATGTTCATGTTCATGTTCAGAATCAATCTGTGAGTCTCATGCTCAAAATATCGAGCTTCACCTAATCACACCTCAAGCTTTCGTAGCAAAGGCTAAACAATATAGATTCACCAACCAGTGCAAACTAAACTCCCTAATGTATTAGAAATTAACTTTATGTTGGATGATGGATACCGAGAGTGACAACATGAGCTTCTAGGGTAGGGTTATTGTAGGAAAATGGTTTTGTGTAGGAAGTGTAGGAAGTGTTTTCAACCATTAGATTTAAATATGGATGGCGGAGATTAAAAGATGGGATGTGTTTAAAATCTAATTAATATATTATAGTAATTAAGGGTAAGATCGTCAATATGTGGTTTAATTTAGGGTATCAAAGTCATTTTCTATCAAAATGTTTAGGAAACTATTTTAACGTTCCTACATTTATGTCTCTCTCTCTCTCATCTAAATATTATTATAGATAATAATATTCAATGCTCTTTCTCTCCTACATTCAAAATCAATTCATACTCCAACAAGAAAAAGGAACTACACCCACAACATCTTCTACGCTGGTTTGTATTCATCTTCTATAATTCATCTTCAATCCAACTTCTGCGTGTGTTTTAAACCTCCTACTAGCAGTGTTTTAAAACACTACTGATTCGCATCAGTTTAAAAACACTACTAACTCGCATCTGTTTAAAAACACTATTGATCCGCGTCTGTTTAAAAACACTACTGCTTCGCATATGTTTAAAAACATAACTGATTCGTATTTGTTAAAAAACACTCCTGTTGTGAAAATGCTTGTTATTTTATATAAAACACTACTTATTCGTATGTGTTAAAAAACACTGTTGATTCGTGGATTTCAATAAATTGTTGACGATTATATGGAATGGATCATTGATATGCTTGAAGAATCGAACAAATTTTTGGGATATTGATCGAATTAATTGATATGAAGATGTTATGAATCTTATGAAAATAAGGAATAATCAGTTATTTTAGGATGATAAAATCTTCATAATTAAGTAGATTAAGTTGCTAAATTAGTGGGTTTGAGATAATTAAATAAATGGACAAAAAGTCTAGAATGCCCTTCATCTCGAGGTTTGATCCAATGGTTGAAAACACTTCCTACACAAAACAATTTTCCTATAGGATCCTATATATATATATATATATATATATATATATATATATATTAAACTTGACCTAGAGGGAGTTTCGATCAGAGTCACCATAGGCTTCAGTTATTTTCATTTATGTTATCTAGCTCAACTGATGGAAATATGGATGTTTTTTTGCGCCACTTTTCACCAAATTTATTCACATAAAAAGGATCAAGTGTTCCATTTAATTAATAATACAAATGAGCTTTCAACCTACAGTGGTACCTTTAAATACTATCAACGGTTTCAGTTATACCGTTTCTCCTAAGACGAGAACCCACAAGATATCATGATTTAATAAGGTATATTAAAGACAATCCTAGGATCTTTCAAAGCTAGCTAGGCCTACCGACACATCTTAAGCAAACAACATCTCAAGCAACCAGGCTTTGAATCTATTTATTTTCTCATATATATATATAATATTATGAAAACCAAAAATCCTAATGTTTCTATCAGTTAGATTTTGAAGTCAAAGTTAATGACTTTCGATTTGTAACAGTTCTTGTATACTGTTATAAGCCATAAACTACTGATTTAGGTTTCTGTGCAAAAGCAATATTTTGTGAGAATGATTAAGAATTGACATTTAAACTTCATGTTTTTTTTTATTTAGGCATGATGTTTTGAATTGTTTTGACTAGAAAAACACCAAACACAACAATTTAAAACATATTGTAATGTATTATAACCTTGGAATTTAAAACATAGCTAAAACTCCTTGATTAACATTTAACACACATTGCTTAGCTTTCTTTCGTGGTGTTTTAAGCCTAAAATACGTTGCTTTGTATCTTTAATTGATATGTTTTCTAGCCAAAATTATCAAAAACATCATAACTAAGTCTAGAAAATGATGCATACGTATCAATTCTTATTTATACTTATACTCTCCACCAAATATGGTCTTTGTACACTAACTTCACCCATAAACTGCTTACGACTTTAAATTGGGATTTTAATTTTACAGGTCAATGGTAATTGTATGTATTTATTCTAGTAATAATTGGAACGTAAAGTTGAAGAAAAGAGAGGACATTTGAAAAATATGAATTATACTTTATACATTAATTAAAATAATATTTAGAAAATAAATAGGAAAACCAACCTAGTTTCCTTGATTCTTGGACGTTGATCCAAGCCGTCGTTAACGCAATTTCTTCTTCTTCTTCTGTTAAACGAGTCATTATAGAGATGATTATATAGATAATTTAGTTTAAGAAATGGTTAAAAAGGTAGTAGAATGATAAATATTGGATGAGAAATGGTTAAAATAATAGCAGAAGGGTTGTAGAATGATAAAGATTGGATGAGAAATGGTTAAAATGGTGGTATTTTGAAAAGGTTAAACAAGAGAAAATGTTGAATAAATGTTAAAAAGGATTTTTTTTTTTTTTTTTTTTTAAGTTAGTGTTGCCTTTTTTATGGTTCCCAACCCTTCAACGGTTGGTTCCCGTTCGTAGAGCTTTCCACGCCTTCAGGATGACGAGCATCCAAGGCGGTGTATAGCTCGTGGCCACGAAGGTCAGCCCAGCCTACGAGCCCTCCACGACAACCGCACTGCATGGCCAAAAGACCCCCCTGCCGCCAAGCCCTTAACAAGCGCTAAAGCCCGAAAAGAAAGGGCTAATTGGCTTTTTCAACAAGCCATTTTTTCCTACCTATTGATGTTAAAAAGGCGGCCTTATTCTTGCCCTAAAGCCTACTTGGCGCTTACAAAACCCCTATAGACTTTATCCCACAACCCAGCCTAACTATTTAAAAAGGTAACAATTTTTAAAAACTATAATGACTATAACCGATTACTGTATATGCGAAAAGTAATATCTACAACATTTAACAAAGGACTTTAAATAAATATAGTATATCACAACTAAGGATGAACACGACACTGATACCGTACCGAAAATGTCGATACCAAAAAAGAATGAGTACCCGCAATCTACTTATGTAGAAACCCCTAAGACCTATAACTTTTTTTTAGTAGGATTGGTTTTGTTATTCAAAAGGGGATTCCAGCGCAACTTTTTGCCCGTTTACCTGCTACTTGTTTATAATTGGGTTTGTGTCACACCACGCCTAAGGCGGAAACACGTGGCGCGACGGTTCAAAAGTATTAAGCCAAGATTAATGCAAAGCACAATATTAATTAGAAAACGGGCATTTATTCAATGCTAATAATCATGTCAAATTGTCAATACATAATCATAAATTGTTTTCGAAAATGTTAAAGAGGCTTCTCCCTTTATCCCTAAATCCATGGAATAAAGAGATAAGACCCCATCACGACATTCCCAACGCCCGATTTGGAGACATCCCCGACCCTGCTTGCCATGCTAGCTTCCATCAATCAATTACCTGAAAGATATGTTTGAAAATCGTCAATATATAAATATTGGTGAGTTCACAGGTTTTAATTTAATAAGTCTTTATAAAGTGGGAATATCCTTGTTATGACATTTATAGGAGTTGCAAAGTCCTACAATTTACTTGAGCCTATAACCAAACCAAGACAATTAATAATGCCCCCGCCCAAAGTCGTTACTCGGTATTCCTACGACTTTATTTCAGAATAAGTGCACCCCAGGCATACGCCGATGCAAAATCGACGCTATCGATTAGGGGTGGGCCTTGTCAGGCACCAATAGTACTATCCAAATATCCCTTTGGTTTCTCATTCCTGAATAAATGATTATAGTGGGGAGGTCTCAACCCCGAGTGGCGATCTTTACTCAAGTATCCAACCCGTCATACAATCCCAACATATCTTTCCCCCGTAAAAACGTTAAATAGTTTAGAAATGGGGCCGTGAGACTCACCTGTAACTGTGCTTGGCTCAAAGAAAATAGTAAAGTTTGTGATCCCGTACCTACAAAGGTTCTAGGCGTATAAGTCACTTACACCTATGGTGTATGTGCCTTGGCAAGTTGTACACCCAACTTCCCGACCACGTCTTTGTCCCAATTCCCGTTTAATAGTTTCGTATCCTAGGTTCAATGGCGACGGATTACCCTTTTCTTACAAGTCATATATTATTATTCTTATAATTATTCTTTATGACTTGTACAACATTATACTTGACACGACTCCTCCCAACGTATAATTATTTTCCCATTCAAATAATTATACTTAGGATCTTTTCGCTCAATATAAAGTGTTCTCTTATTAACCGACCCGACTTACTTTGTCACATATTTATTTTCCCATTTAAATAAATATGCTAAGTCTTTGTCGTTTGGTAACATAATCTTAACGCCCGACTAGACTTATCATACCGTACATTTATTTTCCCATTTAAATAAATGTACTAGAATCTTGTCGGTATTCACGCGTTCGTAGATATATCTCATCTACTCGTCTCGGTTTTCCTCCTCGTACATCTATTTTCCCATTTAAATAGATGTACTAGAATTCTGTCGGAAACGAGTATATGTACATATACCATCGCGTGGATACTACTTGTTAAGCTCATGTGTCGTCTAGCGTTTTTAGTTTGTTACGTTATGTTTCTCTTTTCCCACGAATATTGTTACTACACTTAGGAAAGTGTTACGCACGTTTCACCCTTGTTATATATATTTTATTTCCGTAAAATATATATGTATATTTTTATCTCGACGTAATAAGTCCGTGTACGTTGGTTCGCGCAACTAAGTTTGTTAGCGTTTTTTCATATTTATTTCCGTTGTGCGTTCTCATGGAAGTATTGTTCCAACTTCCGTTTCCGAACGTTTATCTCTCGGAACAATATATTATGTACGTTTAGTCCGACTCGTCCAACTTGTTACCAAAAACGTTTCCGATACTTTTATATTCCCATTTATATAAAAGTACCTTATTTTTGTACAAGTCTTTCCAAGCATTTATTTTATAAAATCCACTTTATAAAATACTCGCGTTACTCTATTTATTTTTATAAAATGTCCATTTTATAAAAATATACTTTTTACTTAAAATGCCCAAGTAGGCTATTATTATTTACCAATTCGACCTTGTAAATCGTTACTTACACTTTTTGACACTAATATTTCTATTATTGTGTTTTTGGGCCAATAACTTTCTAAAATATTCATTTTAGTCCTTCAACTTCCAAAGTTGTCATATCATTTCTTTAACTCATACTTGTTGCATTTTTCATTTAATCTTACAAAGTTAATATTTTTCTTTTCCACTTTAGTGGACTTTGAAGAATCATTTTTACCATGTTTAGTTGTTTTTACTCCTTTTTACTTTTAAAGTTCTTCTAATCCATTCTAGATGCCAAAAACATGTTTATTTCATATCTTTACCCAAAACATCAACTTTTTACTCATCAAAGTGAGTGGACTTTGAAGAACTAGTTTTTCCATCTATGGCTTTCTAATCCATTTTAATATTTTTATGACTTTAACTAGTCATCTTATGATGATTAAAACCATATTTCATCATATTCAAGTATTTTTCCCAAATCATGTTCCACTCATCTTCTAACCCAAGTGTATGTTATTATTATTACATTTTCTCACAATATCACTTTTATTAATGTTAATTCAAGATTTCTTCATGTTATTATCCTTTATTTTTATTCTTGTAAGATTCATCCTTTTTATTTTTCAAAACCATACTTTACCCATCAATGTACAACTTGCTCATAAACACTTAATATGAACATTAACAAACAAAACAAGATTAAAACTTACTACTAGCTCAAGGCTAGGGAAGACAAGAACCTTGATTTGGATGGGGTTTTAGTGTGTTCTTCCAATGGGTTAAGCTCCAAGCTCTTAACACACAAGAAGGGGTTTTGAAGGATGATGATCTAGAGGTAATTTGGAGTAGTAAAAATTGCAAGAAAAGTGTTGGTGTGGGGGTGAAAAGCTACGGCCAAGAGGAAGAACAAGAGAGGATTTTTGTGTTTTTCTTAAGTGTAATCTTGATGTTATCTTTATAATCTCCTACTCAATCTCCAAAGATTACCACATCTTGCAAGGATTGGCTAGAAATATTATGGAAGATTTATGCAAAGATTTTGAAAATCAAGTGGGATATGGGGAGGGTGTATGGGCCGAGTTTTAAGAGAGAGAGGGAGAAGAAATGATTTGGTTAATCCATTGCCCAATCCTATTGCATGCATTCTCATCATTAGTAATAATATGGAAGGATTAGGAAGTTATCCCACACATCCTCTCACCCAAGTGGGCCATGGCCGGCCCCCCTATGGCTCTTGGTGGGGTCCACGTTGCTAATTAACTTCCATATTATGTTTAAGTTAGTTCCTTCCGGGTACCGCCCGGGTATTGCTTAATTTTTCGTCGCGTTTATCCTCAATATTAAAATGCCGTTAATATTTATAAAATTATGTCCAGTTAAATTACTGATAATTTATTTCGGTTTTTGTCGGGTGAATTTACGTGTTACGCGCGTATCGGGTGCGGTACGCGCACTTTATTCGTTACCGGGAGATTTGTGCAATAAGCTTTTACGTATGGCTTTGGGTTTCCAAAACTCATAATATTTTGTGAAAATATTATTTATTTTATTTTCCGGGTGTCCGGTGTTCGTTTCGCTTATTTCAGTTTTACCGGGTAATCGCCAGTGTCCATACCGGATAGTTTTGTCTGCGCATGATCCTATCATGCTTTGCTATTAAACTCATGCATTCCTATGCATTATTTGGGAATTCCTATCTTTCTAAGGCCTCAATTAAATATTTAGCACATAATTACGGTTAATTACGTTAATCGCGTTTAATTAATTAGTACGGAATTACCTTAATTTTGCCGGTTGTTACATTCTCCCCCCGTTAAGAGAATTCCGTCCCGGAATTCACTTTGAGTTCTCCGGTATAGGGGTCTTCTTAAATAGGGCAGGATACTTTTGCTTCATCTGGTCCAGCCTTTCCCACGTGAACTCCGGTCCACGCTTGGCATTCCAACGCACTTTGACCAATCTGATCTTACTGCGTCTTAGCTTTTGGACCTTCCAATCGGTTACTTCGACTGGCTCTTCGACGAAGTGTAACTTGTCGTCAATGTGGATTTCGTCTGCGGGGATGATGAGGGTTTCGTCGGATAAGCACTTTTTCAAGTTCGACACGTGGAACGTGTCGTGTACACCGTTAAGTTCTTGCGGTAACTTGAGCTTGTATGCTACGGGGCCTACTCTGGACAGGATTTCGAATGGTCCAACATATCGTGGGTTTAGCTTTCCGCGCTTCCCGAAACGCGCGACACCTTTCCACGGTGACACCTTTAGTAGGACCCTGTCTCCGACTTGAAATTCCAAAGGCTTCCTCCTCATGTCTGCGTAGCTTTTCTGTCGATCTCGTGCCGCTTTGAGACGTTCTCTAATCAGAAAGACCTTATCCGTCGTTTCTTGAACAATTTCGGGCCCGGTAAGTTGCTTTTCGCCAACTTCGGCCCAACATAGAGGCGATCTGCACTTGCGTCCATATAGAGCTTCAAAAGGTGCGGCTTGAATGCTCGTGTGGTAGCTGTTGTTATACGAAAACTCTACCAGTGGCAAGTGAGTATCCCAATTTCCGCTGAAATCGATTGCGCATGCCCGTAGCATATCCTCCAGGGTCTGGATGGTTCGTTCACTCTGACCATCGGTTTGTGGATGATATGCAGTACTCATATCAAGGCGAGTACCTAGGGCTTTATTCAGACTTTCCCAAAATCTTGAGGTGAAACGACTATCTCGATCGGAGATGATAGAAATAGGTACACCGTGCTTTGACACAACTTCCTTAATGTACAAACGGGTTAGTTTCTCCAACTTATCCGTTTCGCGAATGGGGAGGAAGTGTGCAGATTTTGTCAATCGATCAATGATTACCCAGATCATGTCATGGCCGCTTGTTGTCTTGGGCAATTTGGTGATGAAGTCCATAGTGATCCTTTCCCATTTCCATTCTGGTATTTCCGGTTGCTGGAGCAATCCAGATGGTCTCTGATGTTCGGCCTTGACCTTTGCGCAAGTCAAACATCGCGCAACATACGCCGCTATATCTCTCTTGAAATTTGGCCACCAGTAAAATTCCTTCAAATCATGGAACATCTTGTCTGCTCCGGGGTGAACCGAATATCGCGAACTGTGGGCTTCGGCCAATACCAGTTCACGCAATCCACCGTACACTGGTACCCAAATTCTATTCATGAAATACAGAGCTTGATCCGCTTTTGACTCCAGTGACTCAACCATCTTCCGCAATCTTTCTCCTTTGACATTCTCGGGTTTAAGAGCGTTAGTTTGAGCTTCACGAATCCGATCAGTCAGGTTCGTGTGGATGGTTAGACCCAAAGCTCGGACACGCAGTGGCTTAACCCGTTCCTTGCGACTCAAGGCATCGGCTACAACGTTTGCCTTCCCGGGATGGTATTTTATCTCACAATCGTAATCGTTCAATAATTCGACCCATCGCCGTTGTCGCATGTTCAATTCCTTCTGGTCAAAGATGTGCTGCAAGCTTTTATGATCAGTGAAGATCGTACACTTGGTTCCGTACAGATAGTGTCTCCATATCTTGAGTGCGAATACCACGGCTCCTAGTTCCAGATCATGTGTGGTGTAATTCTTCTCGTGAAGTTTTAGCTGTCTGGAAGCATAGGCTATGACCTTCTCTCGCTGCATCAATACACAACCCAATCCCTGATGAGAGGCGTCACAGTAAACTACGAAGTCTTCTGTACCATCGGGGAGTGATAGTATTGGTGCGCCACATAACTTATCCTTTAGCAACTGAAACGCTGCTTCCTGCTTTTCCGTCCATTCAAACTTCTTATCCTTTTGGGTTAGCATGGTTAAAGACTGTGCTATTTTAGAAAAGTTCTCGATGAACCTTCTGTAGTAACCCGCAAGGCCAAGAAATTGTCGTACTTCAGTAGGCGTTCTAGGGGCGTCCCAATTCTTGATTGCTTCGATCTTGGCGGGATCGACATGTATACCCCTTTCATTCACCACGTGGCCTAAAAAGTGAACCTCTCGAATCCAAAAATCACATTTTGAAAACTTAGCATAGAGCTTCTCTTTGCGAAGTACCTCGAGGATTAATCGGAGATGTTCCTCGTGTTCCTCCTTCGTGCGTGAGTAGATCAAGATGTCATCAATGAAGACGATAACAAATTTGTCCAAGTATGGTTTGCACACTCGGTTCATCAAGTCCATGAAAACAGCTGGTGCGTTAGTTAAACCGAAAGGCATAACCAGAAACTCATAGTGTCCGTAACGAGTCCTGAATGCTGTTTTTGGCACGTCTTCTTCTTGAATACGTAACTGATGATAACCGGACCTTAGGTCGATCTTGGAGTAGAAACTGGATCCTTGAAGTTGATCAAACAAATCGTCGATCCTGGGAAGAGGATAGCGATTCTTAATAGTTAACTTGTTCAGTTCTCGTAGTCAATGCACATTCGAAAAGTGCCATCCTTCTTCTTCACGAATAAGACGGGAGCTCCCCAAGGTGAGAAGCTTGGCCTTATGAAACCTTTGTCCAACAACTCTTGCAGTTGTTCGGACAGTTCCTGCATTTCCGAAGGAGCTAGGCGATAAGGCGATCGCGCTACCGGTGCTGCTCCTGGGAACAAGGTCGATACGAAACTCGACTTGTCGGGGTGGTGGCAATCCCGGCAAATCTTCTGGGAATACATCTGGAAAGTCTCTGGCTATCGGAATGTCTTCTAGCTTTCGCTCGTCAGCCTTCTTGTCTACCACATGTGCCAAGAATGCGACGAGACCTTTCCTTAGGCACTTCCTGGCTTTCATGCTGGTAATAATTCTCAATGGCGTCCCACGCCTTTCCCCTTGAATCGATAGGGTTTCACCGCTCGCGAGGGGAACTTGAATTACCTTGTCATTGCACACGACGATGGCGCGGTGTGCGGATAGCCAATCCATGCCAACGACTATGTCAAAGCTACCCAGTACGACTGGTAATAGGTCAATGTCAAACTCATGACCACAGAGATCCAACTTACAACCCTTTGCTACCTCTCGGGTTTCTATAGTCTTACCGTTAGCTAGTTCAATGGAATATGGTGTGTCTAGCTTACTAGTCTTTAAACCAAGTAATCTTTTAAATTCGACAGATACGAAGCTAAAATCAGCGCCAGTATCAAACAATACTGAAGCATAATGACCATTTAGAGGGAACGTACCAGTGACCACATTAGGGTCTTGTCGTGCGTCACCGGCACCAATCACGAACGCTCGCCCACGGGCTTGGTTGTTAAGTTTGGGGCAGTCCCTCTTCCAATGATCGAGCGATCCACATGAGAAACAGGGCCTCGCTCCACTGTTCTTTGGCGCTCCTGATCTGCAATCTTCAGTCTTGTGCCCCGAACGACGGCACTTACCGCAGATTACTTCGTTCTTGCCCTGATAACCTTGCTTCCCATTATTTCCACGTCCAGTGGCTACATACCCTTTTCCCTTCTTCCCTGAACCTGATGATCCATCCTTCTTCCTTTCATCGCGCTTACGCTTCCCAAACCTTGGCCTATTTCCCTGTTCACTTGACCCAACGGTTGAACTTGTACCCAGATTCTTACCCTCAACACTGCTGGACTCAGTAAGCTTCAACCCTGACACTTTCCGGATTAGAGTGCCCATTCGGATGGCGTCTTCAGTGAGGCTCAAAGCGAGGTCGATAGCTTCGCGCATGGTTGTAGGCTTGGAAGCAGTAACCATGCCGCGTATCTGTGGTGCCAGACCGAAGAGGTACCTTTCCACCTTTTTGCTTTCCGGGGTGACTAGGCGAGGCACTAACCGGGAGAGGTCATGGAATCTGGACGTGTAACCAGCTACGTCCGGTCCAACCATGGTGAGGTTCCAGAACTCAGTCTCTAGCTTCTGCACTTCACTTGCCGGACAGTACTCGGCGATCATTAGTTCTTTCAACTCCAACCATGATAAGGAGTAAGCAGCATCATCTCCCAGTGTCTGCACTTGGTTGTTCCACCAGGTCAGAACTTGGTCCAGAAACAGGTTGGTGGCATACATGACAGCTTGTCGTGGGGTACAACTGCTAATACGGATCACAGCTTCGGTTTTCTCGAACCATTTGACTAGTCCGACAGAACCTTCAGTGCCGCTGAAATTCAGTGGTTTGCAGTCCAGGAAAGCTTTAAACGTGCAGCCACGTTCTCGTGAGGCCGTTTCTGCAATAATAAAGCAATGTTAAATATAAGGTAGGAGTTTCACGAAGACTCCTGTCGCATATACCCGACGTCTTCTTACCAGTAGGGGAGGTTTCGCGTCTGTCGCTCCCGGTTCGGTCTCGCGACCTTTCGGTGCGCGTGGCATTGTGTTCTGCGAGAGCCTGAGCGATACGTCCCGAAACTAGGGTTTCAAGCTCTTCAGGTGTCGTGGGTAGTCTTTCATTCCCACTGTTGCTTCTTGTGGCTGGTGCCATGTTTCTTCAATAACCAATATCAAAGGTTAATTTCCGACAATCATTCATACAATATCATCACATATATAGTATAAACAACCACACAACATATGAACACAATAATCACCATAACAACAACACGCAATCACAACATAAACAGAATAAGTAATAATAATCGTAGATAATCACAACACATATTTTACCATAACAAAACTTCCATTAATTTCAATACCAAGTACAATGATTTGTTCATAATAACAAAAACCGAGGATACCTTCCTCATACATTGCTCTTTGAAATACACTAGAAATATAATGTCATATGCCGGCACAATCCCGCTCGGCTAGGCAAAAATGCAGATGGGTGCTATAACCCATGCTGTGCTATCATACTACTACTACTACTGCTATGTCCGCGAGTGATCTCCCAAAACGTCCCTGATGCTACTGTGGCGGTGGTGGCGGCGGGTGCTGGTACTGGTACTGAGGTGCGCACATGCTGATAGTCATACTGATCGCCATAATGCGATCGTACAAGAATTGGCGATGCGCAAAGTGTGCGTCGCCCGTAAGGCCACAATGAGCATCCATGCTCAATAGCTCCTCAGCGTAATGTGCCAGTGCATCCCTGGCATCAATGATCCTGGCCCACATGAGCTGGGCCTGCTGCTCCACCTGACTCACGGTGCGCTGCACCGTGTCGGTGAGGGTCTGGAAATCCCTCTCCAGTGAGATCACCTTGGACCATGCGGGTCCTGTCAGTGGGGCCATCCCGTGGGGCTGCGACGGCCCTGGGATGTCGGTGTACGTCGGCTGGGACGGGCCAACGATATCGGGTATGGGTAGTGGTGTGAAGGGTGGGGCAAAGCCCGGTAATCCAGTGAAGCAGTAGGGTGGTACCTGGTATGGGTCTCCCGCACCTAGAGTATACGGTGCAAATGGGGGTGTCACAAATGGGGCTCCTGCATCCATACTGAATGGTGCAGGTGGTGGGGTATGGAGCATCTCGGGTAGGGGTGGTAGTGTGGGAAAAGTGGTGATGGGTAGTGTCATGGATAAGGGTGTGGGGACTATAAGCTCGGCGAGTGGGACCATGAGAGGCTGGGTGGCAGTGACCCACTCTATAGTAGACATCACAGTGGTAGGGGTAGGAGGGCTAGCAGTGGCATGAGCTGCCAGTCCTGCTCGGTGCAACTCAGAACTGCGGGCTGAGCTGCCCTCAAGGATGTGCCCAGTAGAAGCTGGCCCATCCTGTGGTATGGGCTCGGGCATGGTAGGTAAGGTGGCTGGGGTAGCGGTAGCATGCCCTGTCATCGGAGCAACGTGCTCCTCCTGGCCTGCTGGTGGGATAGGCACAGCAATGTGCTCCACCGATGCAGTCGACTCATCGTCAGAGTCGTCGGAGATCCACCCGTTGTGTCCCCGGCAGACAGGCACAAGCCTCATGCCAGAGGGAACGGGGATAGGTGGGGTAGGTAAAGGCTCACGGTCGACTGGTGTGTGTCGGTAGTACGGAGACTCGACAGTCTCCGACCGTGTAGGGATAGGTCTCGAAGGACCTGCGCAACCTACAGGGAAGTCCCTGACGGCGCGGATAGGTAGTGCTGGCAGTGGTGCTGCCTGGAATGGCTCTAGAGGCAAGTCGGCCTCGGCCATCGGTAGGTCGGCCACGGCGGCCATGTCGTCTCCAGCGGGAGCCCACGCTGGGTCCTCGCTAGGGTCCGTCTCGTCGGAGCTATCTCCGTCGGCGCCCTCTATGGCAACATCAACATCCATGTCGTCATCCTCGGGATCGAGTATCACTACCTCGACCGGCTCTGCTGGTGGTGCTGGGATGATCTGGAGGCTACTGTCGTAGCTCGGTGCTACGCTCCCTGCGTTCGACATCCTGGCAAAAGCAACCGTACTAATATTTGAGTATTATTCGTTAGGTAGTTAAGGCACACATCTACGGTTCTCTTCCTAACCTTCTAACAAAATAATACGTATACTTACCATGGCTAGCTTGGTCGGAATCTCCATATACCCAAATGGTCGTTGGAAAAATTTACTTTATTGCGTTTCGCATTTATTTGAAAGATTTTGAACCAAATCCGGTTATAGTTTAGATTTGTTTAAAAATGCTAATTCGCTATAACCTTGGCTCTGATACCACTTTCTGTCACACCACGCCTAAGGCGGAAACACGTGGCGCGACGGTTCAAAAGTATTAAGCCAAGATTAATGCAAAGCACAATATTAATTAGAAAACGGGCATTTATTCAATGCTAATAATCATGTCAAATTGTCAATACATAATCATAAATTGTTTTCGAAAATGATAAAGAGGCTTCTCCCTTTATCCCTAAATCCATGGAATAAAGAGATAAGACCCCATCACGACATTCCCAACGCCCGATTTGGAGACATCCCCGACCCTGCTTGCCATGCTAGCTTCCATCAATCAATTACCTGAAAGATATGTTTGAAAATCGTCAATATATAAATATTGGTGAGTTCACAGGTTTTAATTTAATAAGTCTTTATAAAGTGGGAATATCCTTGTTATGACATTTATAGGAGTTGCAAAGTCCTACAATTTACTTGAGCCTATAACCAAACCAAGACAATTAATAATGCCCCCGCCCAAAGTCGTTACTCGGTATTCCTACGACTTTATTTCAGAATAAGTGCACCCCAGGCATACGCCGATGCAAAATCGACGCTATCGATTAGGGGTGGGCCTTGTCAGGCACCAATAGTACTATCCAAATATCCCTTTGGTTTCTCATTCCTGAATAAATGATTATAGTGGGGAGGTCTCAACCCCGAGTGGCGATCTTTACTCAAGTATCCAACCCGTCATACAATCCCAACATATCTTTCCCCCGTAAAAACGTTAAATAGTTTAGAAATGGGGCCGTGAGACTCACCTGTAACTGTGCTTGGCTCAAAGAAAATAGTAAAGTTTGTGATCCCGTACCTACAAAGGTTCTAGGCGTATAAGTCACTTACACCTATGGTGTATGTGCCTTGGCAAGTTGTACACCCAACTTCCCGACCACGTCTTTGTCCCAATTCCCGTTTAATAGTTTCGTATCCTAGGTTCAATGGCGACGGATTACCCTTTTCTTACAAGTCATATATTATTATTCTTATAATTATTCTTTATGACTTGTACAACATTATACTTGACACGACTCCTCCCAACGTATAATTATTTTCCCATTCAAATAATTATACTTAGGATCTTTTCGCTCAATATAAAGTGTTCTCTTATTAACCGACCCGACTTACTTTGTCACATATTTATTTTCCCATTTAAATAAATATGCTAAGTCTTTGTCGTTTGGTAACATAATCTTAACGCCCGACTAGACTTATCATACCGTACATTTATTTTCCCATTTAAATAAATGTACTAGAATCTTGTCGGTATTCACGCGTTCGTAGATATATCTCATCTACTCGTCTCGGTTTTCCTCCTCGTACATCTATTTTCCCATTTAAATAGATGTACTAGAATTCTGTCGGAAACGAGTATATGTACATATACCATCGCGTGGATACTACTTGTTAAGCTCATGTGTCGTCTAGCGTTTTTAGTTTGTTACGTTATGTTTCTCTTTTCCCACGAATATTGTTACTACACTTAGGAAAGTGTTACGCACGTTTCACCCTTGTTATATATATTTTATTTCCGTAAAATATATATGTATATTTTTATCTCGACGTAATAAGTCCGTGTACGTTGGTTCGCGCAACTAAGTTTGTTAGCGTTTTTCATATTTATTTCCGTTGTGCGTTCTCATGGAAGTATTGTTCCAACTTCCGTTTCCGAACGTTTATCTCTCGGAACAATATATTATGTACGTTTAGTCCGACTCGTCCAACTTGTTACCAAAAACGTTTCCGATACTTTTATATTCCCATTTATATAAAAGTACCTTATTTTTGTACAAGTCTTTCCAAGCATTTATTTTATAAAATCCACTTTATAAAATACTCGCGTTACTCTATTTATTTTTATAAAATGTCCATTTTATAAAAATATACTTTTTACTTAAAATGCCCAAGTAGGCTATTATTATTTACCAATTCGACCTTGTAAATCGTTACTTACACTTTTTGACACTAATATTTCTATTATTGTGTTTTTTGGCCAATAACTTTCTAAAATATTCATTTTAGTCCTTCAACTTCCAAAGTTGTCATATCATTTCTTTAACTCATACTTGTTGCATTTTTCATTTAATCTTACAAAGTTAATATTTTTCTTTTCCACTTTAGTGGACTTTGAAGAATCATTTTTACCATGTTTAGTTGTTTTTACTCCTTTTTACTTTTAAAGTTCTTCTAATCCATTCTAGATGCCAAAAACATGTTTATTTCATATCTTTACCCAAAACATCAACTTTTTACTCATCAAAGTGAGTGGACTTTGAAGAACTAGTTTTTCCATCTATGGCTTTCTAATCCATTTTAATATTTTTATGACTTTAACTAGTCATCTTATGATGATTAAAACCATATTTCATCATATTCAAGTATTTTTCCCAAATCATGTTCCACTCATCTTCTAACCCAAGTGTATGTTATTATTATTACATTTTCTCACAATATCACTTTTATTAATGTTAATTCAAGATTTCTTCATGTTATTATCCCTTTATTTTTATTCTTGTAAGATTCATCCTTTTTATTTTTCAAAACCATACTTTACCCATCAATGTACAACTTGCTCATAAACACTTAATATGAACATTAACAAACAAAACAAGATTAAAACTTACTACTAGCTCAAGGCTAGGGAAGACAAGAACCTTGATTTGGATGGGGTTTTAGTGTGTTCTTCCAATGGGTTAAGCTCCAAGCTCTTAACACACAAGAAGGGGTTTTGAAGGATGATGATCTAGAGGTAATTTGGAGTAGTAAAAATTGCAAGAAAAGTGTTGGTGTGGGGGTGAAAAGCTACGGCCAAGAGGAAGAACAAGAGAGGATTTTTGTGTTTTTCTTAAGTGTAATCTTGATGTTATCTTTATAATCTCCTACTCAATCTCCAAAGATTACCACATCTTGCAAGGATTGGCTAGAAATATTATGGAAGATTTATGCAAAGATTTTGAAAATCAAGTGGGATATGGGGAGGGTGTATGGGCCGAGTTTTAAGAGAGAGAGGGAGAAGAAATGATTTGGTTAATCCATTGCCCAATCCTATTGCATGCATTCTCATCATTAGTAATAATATGGAAGGATTAGGAAGTTATCCCACACATCCTCTCACCCAAGTGGGCCATGGCCGGCCCCCTATGGCTCTTGGTGGGGTCCACGTTGCTAATTAACTTCCATATTATGTTTAAGTTAGTTCCTTCCGGGTACCGCCCGGGTATTGCTTAATTTTCGTCGCGTTTATCCTCAATATTAAAATGCCGTTAATATTTATAAAATTATGTCCAGTTAAATTACTGATAATTTATTTCGGTTTTTGTCGGGTGAATTTACGTGTTACGCGCGTATCGGGTGCGGTACGCGCACTTTATTCGTTACCGGGAGATTTGTGCAATAAGCTTTTACGTATGGCTTTGGGTTTCCAAAACTCATAATATTTTGTGAAAATATTATTTATTTTATTTCCGGGTGTCCGGTGTTCGTTTCGCTTATTTCAGTTTTACCGGGTAATCGCCAGTGTCCATACCGGATAGTTTTGTCTGCGCATGATCCTATCATGCTTTGCTATTAAACTCATGCATTCCTATGCATTATTTGGGAATTCCTATCTTTCTAAGGCCTCAATTAAATATTTAGCACATAATTACGGTTAATTACGTTAATCGCGTTTAATTAATTAGTACGGAATTACCTTAATTTTGCCGGTTGTTACAGTTTGCATGAGTGTTTTTCAACTATGGAACCTGGCTACCTACCTAAAGGTTGTCATTTTGTTCATCAACAATTCTCAAATTTTCCTATCTATTAATATTGCAAGTGAATGAATAGTACTTTCTGTTCACATCGTCCACGCGCACGGATGGGATTCATCCACATGTGCTTCTCATTTTACTTATGTCATCTAGCTTTCGGTGCTTCTCCTATTACCTATGTCATCTATTAAGGGTTTTTTTAACTTTAAACTTCATTAAAACAGAGCACGCCCTCAAAGCGAGGACCGCCCAACCAACCAACTACAACGAATACTTCATCCAATCTTTCCAAACAATATTAGAAGTTTTAGACCTACTTGTGAACCAAAGAAACGCCATAGATTTCACATTACCCACCATGTCCCTTGCTTTTGGATCCCGACCATTGAAGATTTTATCATTTCTAGCTTTCCAAATCACACAACATGTAGTGATAATAATCCCCTGGATAATCGCGCTTCCTTGCTTATTGCCTAAAGCTTTTTTATGAACTAGCACTAGGTCTCTAACATCAAACACAAAGAACGACACCATATTGCACCAGGAACCCACCACATCCCAAACCTCCATCGACCCTCTACAGCCTGTGAAGAGATGCAAGGCAGACTAGTCTTCCGAATTACAAAAACTACAAGAAACATTATCCACAACAACCTGTCTTCTAGCCAGCGTAATCCGACTAGGTATTCTTTCCATTTCCACCCGCCACATCAATATATTGCATTTAGTTGGAACCCAAGAAACCCACTTGAACTTAAATTCATTCGTTGCAGTAACATCCGGTCTCAGCAGAGTCTTTGCTAATCTAACTGTGAACACCCCAGTCGAGTCTCCCATCTAACTCCATTTATCTTTATGCGTAGAACTAACCACGGTGTTTATCAACTCAATGCACTCCTCCCATTGCCTAATCTCTATCTTTGAAGTGGGATAATGAATCCAATTAATCTAAATAAATTAGGCCACCTATCTTTAAAAGTAATATCCCCTAACCACAAATCCTGCCAAAAGCGAAGATCCTTACCATCTCCCACCCCACCTTTAACATATTAATCAAAGATTTATCTCTAAACTTCAATCGATACCCCACTTTTAACAATTGATCGACACGCACCTGATGCATATTTATAAAAAGGAACGAGATTCTAACATAATCTAGACTTATGGCTCATTAAAATAACGCGCTTCCAAAGGAAATCTTTCTCGACCTTGAATCTTCGAAACCGCTTAATCAAAAGCGCGTCATTTATTTCTGTAAGACTATTGATACCCAAACCTCCTAATCTTCTAGGCCGAGTCACCTTTTCCCACGCCACCCAATTATTATTTTTTCACTCCGTACGAACCCGACCACAAAAGTATCGAGTCATCTATTAAGGTTAATCAACTAACAAGTATTGTCTCTAGAGTGTGAAATAAATGGCAGAATAGACCTCATCGTCCATTGACCATAAATAGCATTAAAAATGCACCCATACCCATAAATTTCATTTCTAACTAACTTCGTACATTGACAATAAATAGCCTTAGAATCATCTATATCTATATTCTCTCTCTATATAGTGGAGAGTTTAAATGAGAAGAAAATGTATTGTAAGAAGAAAATGTATAGTAAAAGAGTCAGTTCTCTCCTTGGGGGAGCCGGGTTCGATTTCCACAAGAGGCATGTGATGGATACCCCCACCCTTGTGGTGGGGTAGGTGGTTGGGAAGTGATGGAGAGACCCTTGACCCTTGTGGTCATGGGTTCGACTCTTGATCCCTCTAGGTTTTACCGGTTCACTACCGTCGTGCCTTCGGGTGGGTTTGTAGGCCGGGTTTTCCCTGGAACAGGAGACAGGTTGGCCGAAGGGGTCTGTCCGTATGGACTAGAGGCCGTCTGGGGCCCCTTTCGGCCATTGGGGGCCGCGTACAGAGTACCCGGTAATACTTTAGTTGATCGTTCAAAAAAAATTTAAACCAATAGGAATTCTTCACATAAATATTGTATTTAATGTTAAATAAATGATTAGTTTTTTGTAACCCCCTAAACTAGTTAAATTAATGAAACTCATAATTCAATTTCAAAATATATTCTTTCATATCAATCCTAATTTACAATGACGAATGATTTCGATGTGTGTAGGATGAATGTTGGTTGAATTTCTATATGTGTAGGATTAACGTATGATAATCTCGATATGTGTAGGATAGACGTGTGATAATTTCGATATACGTATGATGAATTTTGATATGTGTGGGACAAAATTTGATAATGTGTAGGATAAAGTCATCATTATCATCATCATACTCAATTAATCCCACCTATAGCAAAGCTAAGGTAGGGTCTGAGGAGGGTAAGATGTAGACAACCTTACCTCTACCCCTAAGAATAGAGAGGCTGCTTCTAGTGAGACCCCCGGCTCGATGTGGTTTGGTATCAAGCCTTGGACATAAGGCACAAAACATTAGCAATCGGGACAAACCCGATCAGTCCATGTACCCCTTTGTCTTTTGGCTATCCACGCCACCACATGATGCATGATTAACCGTCCGTCATTTTTAACGTTATTTTCACAAAATTAGTAAAATAACGTTAAACTAGTTCAGCTTTACTTTTGCCCCCCAATGGTCACACATATATACATTATATGCGCACACCGTAAGTGGGGCGTAATGTGTAGGATAAAGTGTTAATGACTAATTAATTAAAATATTTAATGTGGGTTGGGTTATTCTACAAAGGCTACAAAAAATGAGAAGGGTGAGAAGGATACAAAAAACACAATAGATCATCAAATATGACACAATGAGCCACAAAATATAACACAGTGGCAAAAAATATAACACAATGCTGAAGAAAAAAAACACAATGAATTAAAAAAATGACACAACGATGAAAATAAGAAAAAGACACAATGGTACATAAAAGACACAATGATATAACGCATATTCTAAAAACTACAAGCTAAAACCCCAAAAAAAACGAAGACCTAAAAACTAACGACGTAGGGTTCGATAAGACGATTCCAATGCCGCTTGAATGAGTTCAATCGGAGTCCGTTTGATACCCTTCCTACGACTTCCTATTTTTCTTTCACTGTGTATTTGATCCTAACCCTATTTAATGTTTCCATTATGTCATTTCTTCTTTTTGTTCTCACATTAAGTTTCTTCTCATTTGATATATATATATATATATATATATATATATATATTTATATATATATCAAAGGGCTAAATCCTACATGACACTCATATAGCCATTCTCTTAATTGAGAGTGTCATGTAAGATGTCATGTGGCATTGAGTGATTTTAGAAAAAAAAAATTTAAAAACAAAATTAGATTTTTCTCTCTCATATTTCCTCTTATAATTTTTAAACGTTGATATCTTTTATATACGAGATTTTTTAAATAAAAAATTTACACCAAATTAACGAGCGTTTTATTATCTTTCCAACGAGTACCATGGTTCTATATAAAAAATACAAAGTGTTCAGGTTATTCATTAATCATGTATAGGTAGATCATTAATTATGTTCAAACCAGTAAATATTAATTCTATTTACAACAGGTGTTAGCATTAGAGTTGTACATTATTTTAGGTTAGATTTTAATATTAGAGTTATACATTGTTTAAGGTTAGACTTAAACATTGGAGATACATTGTTAATTTTTTAGGTTAGGAGCTACCTGAAGCTTTCCTGCATGTGTTTGTAAAGCGCATTAGTATATTTCGTATGTAAAATTGATATGTCATATTAGATTTCTCAACCCCGGGACGCTCCGGGGTATAAATCTAGTAAACTATATAAAGGGTGAGGCTAACGGAGTTTAGCGTAAAAAGTATAAGATGGATTATTAGCCATAGATTAAACTAGATAATTAGGGTATGATGGTAAAATCATTGTGTCATTAAAGTTTCACCCCATTTTTAAAATGTCCATATCATTTTCATACGACATTATTTAAAATAAAAAAAACTATGCCGTAAAAACAAGTTTTTCATCGTCTTTCATTTGCATACCATATTGTCATACTTTAAAAAGTAAAAAAAAAATTGATGGGTTGATAACTTGCGTTTTATTGAGAGTATACTTGCGTTTTAGAAACGCAAGTTATACTTGATAAGATGACCTGATAAAACAACATGATAAAACGCAAGTTATAAATACTAAAACGCAAGTTATACATAATAAAATGTCTGTTATATATGATAAAAAGTTGCAAGTTATATATGATTAAATGCAAGTTATATCTGACAAAAAACGCAAGGTGTATCATGATAAAACACAAGTTATCAACCCAGCAAAAACATTTTTTTTTAAAAAAAGTATAGCAATTGGGTATGCAAATGAAAGAGGATAAAAAAATTTGTTTTTATGGTATATTGTTTTTAGAAAAATAATGTCGTATGAAAAAGTTATGAACGTTTAAAAAATGGGGTGAAACTCAACAATTGTAGGTTATACCTATTTTACCATTCTCCTTTTATTTTAGAAACTCAACGTATATTTTTTCTCATTTTAATCTCATCCAATGATTTATTTTGATCAAAAGCCCAAAATTCTTCTTATACTTTGTATGTTAAGTTTCTTTTTTACAGTAAACTTTCTCCTATATGAGTACTCACTTGTGCATTCCTTATCAACATTGCTTTTGTTGGGTATTGTTGTAAACAGAGCTTGTAGTTTTCTATAACTTATGTTACTTTGACGTGACTTGACACAAAGTTAAACGGGTTAGTGTTTACAGTATATGGGTTGAGGTTATAAGCAGGTCGGTATGATAATGACATTATTGAAAATGTATCAAAATTGGTTCAACTTAGTTGACTCATTTATAAAACGCATAAGACATTGAACTTATCATGTTATGTATCTTAATATGTTGATACGACCAATTTCTTAAAATAGCGTATTTTTATAAATAATTAAACATGGATTCTAATTTTAGAAATGCTTACTTTATCGTGTTAATTGTGTCTTCTTATTTCTTAGGAATGTGAAGTGATTTGTGTCAATAATCGAGTTAATAATGTCATTTCATTCGTGCTATTGAACCATTACATTCATTATGATAAACGTGCATGTAAAGCGGTTATTAAATATTTTCGTGTTAGTATTTAATATAAAATGGCACATTTGGTTAAACATTTCGTGTTTAGGTTCAATAGACGTGACAAATCCATGGGCGAATAAGCAAAGGATAATGGAGACCAGAGGGTGCCCGGTGCCCCTGGCTTAGTTTCTCCGTTTTCATCCAAAAACTTTATACGTATTGAGTCTGGCCTCCCAATTTTAAGGTTCCATGACCCCCCCCCCCCCCCCCCACAAAATAAAGGCTCCGCAGATGGTTAATTCTTTCATATCGAATATGTCCCATTTAACATAACACGCCACGTTGCCGACTCTAAATTCTTTATCTTGATAATATGATATTAATGTGTGGTGTCTTTTGAAATCAAAGTGATGGACTTTTGGTTTGGAATAGTTTCTTGAGGTAAGTTAGGCGTCATAAACTACTTTCGACATCAGTCGATGGTAATGGTACGGTAACGGTGTGACTTATGTTTTGATCTATGAGTCATGCACGAGAATAATAGAACCATGATTTCTACCGACATTTCCAAATAAGGGAAGATTTATCTTATTAAACGATGTGTACGCACCTCTCTTATTTCACACCTTCCAACAATCAGTTATCCAAAAGTTGAATTGTGGACATAATATTCAGTTATCCAAAAGTTGAATTGTAATTTGGCATACATGTGGAAAAAATAGCTGATAGCAATAATTAAAAGTTGAAATATTCCAAGTGTTACATTCCATGCCTTTGGTCATTTTAAGGATAATGGACTACATTCTTCCAACCAATTAGATATTTTCGTAACTGAACCCTATAAAACCACAAACCAAAACCTTCAAACACACACCCACACTTTCTTTCCCTCTCTCTTTCAAAATAAAAATCAAAATAATGGACCAAATCAAGCATACTTACGTCCAAGTGAACGGACTAAAACTCCACGTAGCTGAGATAGGCTCCGATTCATCGCCAGCTGTGATCTTTCTTCACGGATTTCCGGAGATATGGTACACTTGGCGCCATCAAATGATTGCGGTCGCAAACGCAGGTTTCAGAGTAATTGCACCCGATTACAGAGGATACGGACTATCCGACATCCCTGCAGAACCCCATAAGGCCTCATTCACTGATCTGGTCATTGATACTGCTTCAATCCTTGAGTCTCTATCCATTTCCAAGGTACCATGCACATCTAGAAAATATTTTTCACTAGGTTCCTAGTTAACAATGTTGCATTTATCTTATCATTATGGACACCAAATCACCTTTGATCATATATGTTTATGTGGACGTTGTTAGGTGTTCGTGATCGGTAAAGATTTTGGAGCAATGGTTGGCTACACGTTCGCACTTTTTCACCCTGAAAAAGTTGCAGGAATTATAACACTGGGGTGCCATTTATGCCCCCTGGCTCTCACCATGGTTATCTATCTCTCCCTGAAGGTTTCTACATGAGTAGATGGCGGGTACGTACTATTCTTTTTTATCTTGTAATATATACACACAAATTACGCCAAAATATTGGTAGTTCTCTACTTAAAATTAGTTATGTATTGGACGAGTCTATACATATAGATTGTGTTGATAACAATATAACTAAATGTTCTCAGGAAGAGGGAAGAGCTGAAGCTGATTTTGCACGGTTTGATGCTAAAACTGTTGTGAGGAACATTTACATTTTGTTCTCTAAAGGTGAAATACCAATAGCCAACGAAAACCAAGAGATAATGGATTTAGTCGACCCAACGACTCCTCTACCCACATGGTTCACTGAGGATGACCTTGCAGTGTATGGAGATTTGTATCAGAAGTCTGGATTTCAAACTCCACTCCAAGTTCCTTACAGGTCACTATCGGATCAAAGCGCGTATCCGCAACATGATTTGAAAGTCGAAGCTCCAGCACTTCTTATCGTAGGCGAAGAAGATTACTTCTCTAAGTTCCCTGGAATGGAGGCATACTTGAAGAGTGGGGAGGCCAAGAAGTTTGTGCCAAATCTGGAAATTGTGTATCTGCCTAAAGGTTGTCATTTTGTTCATGAACAATTCCCGGATCAAGTTAATGAACTCATACTTGGTTATCTCAACCGCAACAAAAATTAGTGCTGCATACACCCTTATTCGTGATATGGAAAATAAACCTTGAGTGTCAAATAAATGCGTTAGCATATTACTTCATGTATAACGGCTAATATTATGTTATCCGAGTGTAATGGTTTGCTTTGTTTTGTTTTGAGGATGATTATCATTGACAATTGCCTATTATTAGTGTTTATTATTAGTGTTTATGTGTTTGTAAATGTGATGGATAATACGAGGGCTACAGTGTCGTCGATCATTTGGGTAGAGGATATGGGTGCGGGTTGAGGCTTCGAAATCCTCATCTTCATAAACAACCACCGTGCCGAACACCGTACCACCTCCTCCCTTGTTTCCACCACCACTGCACCCGTGTTCCACACCACCACTGCCGCCTCCACTTCTCGTCGAATAATACGCTTTAACTAAG
Source organism: Ambrosia x helenae (assembly GCA_030844895.1). Lineage (NCBI taxonomy): Eukaryota > Viridiplantae > Streptophyta > Magnoliopsida > Asterales > Asteraceae > Ambrosia > Ambrosia x helenae. The sequence goes on along the minus strand of CM061228.1, from coordinate 140,948,105 downwards.
TCGGAGTTCATGAGCATTCGAAGTCACTGAAAACAGGTCATACAGAGGAAACGGAGCTTACGGGAGCCTTCATCGGAGTACCGATTTCGGTTAAACCTCCTCTTTGTTGTATTGTCATGGTGGCAGAAAGCTGCTTTCGAGAACTTGGTTCGGAGAGGTGACAGTGTAAAAGACAGCCAATAATGAACGCCACCGAAACCCACCGGTCAACAGGCACTACGACCGTGTCCAACACCTGAGATCTACAACTACCCACCCAAAGACCCTAAGTCTTTCAACAATCGAGCAAAATGAGGATAGTAAAAAGAAGCTGGAAAAGTGATGAGGTGCAATAATGCAAAGCCTAGGAAAATGGAAAAGAGGTAGACCAGGTAGAACTTTTAATATTTAAGCAAGAAGTAGGTGGCAATATTAATAAGCAAGAAGTAAAACTTTGGTGGCCCAAATAAAAAGTAATGAAGACAATTATTGCGTCGACCGTTTCTAATTAATATATATAGTAATACATTCCTTTTACATTCTACTTGGTGAAATCCCGTGTGAAAATACGGGAAGTCTATAGCATATCTTTAATAAAATTAGTCTCCAATTTTAACTACACAACAAATCAAGAAGTCAATCAACTGTTGTAAGCAAAACCTGTTTAGTATCATTAACCACTAATAGCTCTACCACCAAGTAGGAATACCCAACCACTTGTAGAAGAGTGATCTTCCATATTTGCTATCCAACTTGCATCAGAGTACCCTTCTATGACGGAAGGAAAACCAAAATAACATAAACCATAGTTCATGGTTCCTTTCGGATACTTAAGCAATTTGTTCACTGCTTGTCAGTGTTGAGCACTAGGCTTACTAGTATATTGCTCAACTTACCCGCAGCATAAGCTATGTCCGGCCTTATGCTAATCATAGCATACATCAAGCAACCAATGACCTTAGAATATTGTAATTGTGAAACTGAGTTACCCGAATTAGACATTAACATGATGCTAGGATCTATGGAAGTACTAACAGAGAACAATTAAAATGATTGAATTTCTTCAACACTTTCTCAATGTAATGAGACTGTGTCATGGTTATACCAATGTTACCCCCTTTTAATCCTTATTCCAAGGATCACACCCGCCTCCCTCGTATCCTTCATTTCAAAATTAGAAGACAACAATTTTTTTGTCTTATCAACCTGATCTTGGTCAGTGCCAAAGATTAACATATCATCCACATATAGACAGATAATCACTCTTTTACCAGAGGAATCAAATCTACTGTGTAGACACACTTATCAGCTTGGTTTAGAAGAAAACCATATGATAAGATCACCTCATCAAATTTTTGATGCCACTACTTAGGTGCTTGTTTCAAACCATATAATGATTTAATAAGTTTACACACCTTGTTTTCTTGTCCAGATAATACAAAACCCTAAGGTTGTTTCATGTATACCTCTTCATTCAATTCACCATTCAAGAATGTATACCTGGATCAATCTCTGAATTGTATGAGAACTACCAGATAAACATATTGCGGGTTACACATAATGATTTATTGGGGTTGACAGAGATTTCTCTTGATGGAATTTTGTTTCGATGGATTTTGTGTGTATATTTTGATCGTATATGTTGTAACCGCAAGTTTTCTTTGTACATCGCAAAATGATCGAGAGCCTCCCACAAAGTCAAAACCTTTGTTTTTATATAAGATACCTTGTCCCTTGTAACCGTTCTTTTCTTTTTGAACATTAGATCTGATCAAGTGAATAAAAGTAAAAGTCTTTATCCCTGTTTATATCTTCATTATTCATCCAAACAAATCAATTTCCAAATGATAAAACTGATGGAACAAATATATTTTTTCTCAAAACATTAGGCCACATAATTATTAATTAACATGGTTATAAATGAGCCAAAACAAAATTAATTAGAAAGCCTAAAATCTATTTGTAATGAACCCATGTAAAATATTTATATAAAATCCAAATAACATTAGAATTAAGTTATCCATCCATAGTGGTGGAGTGGTGGAGAGGCCTTATGTTCACTTAGGTGATCATGGGTTCAATTCCCACTTCCAACATTTATGGTTTGGTATCCGGGTGAAGATCGAATACGGGTGGCGCCGGTTCGAATCTGACGGGCGGCGAGGTTTTACCGAGTTCTATAACACTGTCGTGCCTTCGGGCGGGTGGGGCTCGGGTTTCCGCGCATCGGGAGAAGGCGGGGGCTGCTGGAGGTCGAGTAGTCGATTCTTGGGCACGGCGCCCCGCAAGGGTGGTTGCCACACAGTTGTTCGCCGATCAAAAAAAAACATTAGAATTAAGTCAAGCCCGCACTCCCGCATCACCTAACTCGTTTAATCTCTAATGTTATTTCCTCGATCAACAAGTTAATCCAATATCCTAAAATCGTTGATAACACTAAAATTACCAACATCAAGTCACCATCACCACGATCATCATCAATCTCAACATTTTCGTGTTAGTATTTAATATCCTAATCTCTAATGTTATTTCCTCAGTCAACAAGGCATTATTCGTGTTCGTTCAGTTCGTTTGCAGCCCTAACTTTATGTTAATTTGACGTGACTTGACACAAAGTTAAACGGGTTAGTGTTTATAGTATATGGGTTAAGGTCATAAGCAGGTCGGTACGATAACGACATTATTCAAATTGTATCAAAATGGGTTTAACTTAGTTGACTCGTTTATAACACGCATAACACATTGAACTTATCATGTTATGTATCTTAATATGTTGATATGACCAATTTCTTTTTATAGCTTAATTTTTATAAATAATTAAACACGGAATCTAATTTTAGTAATGTTTACTTTGTCGTATTAAATATTTCTTCTTATTTCTTAGGCATGTTAAGTGAGTTGTGTCAATAATCATATTAATGATGTCGTTTCATTCGTACTATTGAACCATTACATTCATTATGATAAACGTGCATGTAACCCGTTTATTAAACATTTTCGTATTAGTATTTAATATAAAATGGCACACTTGGTTAAACGTGTCGTGTTTAGGTTTAATAGATGTGTCAAATCCATGGGCGAATGAGCAAAAGATAATGGAGGCCAGAGGGTGCCCCTGGCTTAGTAGTGTAATTTCTCCGTTTTCATCCGAAAACTTTATACGTATTGAGTTCGGCCTCCCAGTTTTAAGGTTCCGTGACCCCCCCCCTCCCCCTCACACACACACACACACACACAAAAAAAAGCTCCGCAAATGGTCAATTCTTTCATATCGAATGTGTCCCATTTTAATATAACACGCCACGTTGCCGACTCTAAATTCTTTATCTTGTAATAGGATATAATAGAACCTTGATTTCTACAGAAACGTCCAAATAAGGGAAGATTTATCGAACTCCAATGTGTTACGCACCTATCTATAATCCACAAATCAGCCGTTAACCTCTCTTAACTAACTAAGTACATTTTCACCCCTTGTGTCATTCACTTCTGCACTATTAGTCCGAGTTTCTAAACTTTATTACATTTAGACTTAAACTGTAAAAACAAATGAAACTGACTTTTGTTGACTTCCAACAATCAGTAAAAGTTGAATTCAAATTTGGCATACATGCGGAAAAAATAGCTAAGAAGAAAAGGTTGAATTGTTATATACCCAGCAATAAAAAGTTGAAATATTCCAAAGTGTTATATTCCAAGTCTTTGTTCATTTTAAGATAATGGACTACATTCTTCCAACCAATTAGATATTTTTGTAACTGAACCCTATAAAACCACAAACCAAAACCTTCAAACACACACCCACACTTTCTTTCCCTCTCTCTTTCAAAATCAAAATCAAAATAATGGACCAAATCAAACACACTTACGTCCAAGTGAACGGACTAAAACTCCACGTAGCTGAGATAGGCTCCGATTCATCGCCAGCGGTTATCTTTCTTCACGGATTTCCGGAGATATGGTACACTTGGCGCCATCAAATGATTGCGGTTGCAAACGCGGGTTTCAGAGTAATTGCACCCGATTACAGAGGATACGGACTATCCGACATCCCTGCAGAACCCCATAAGGCCTCATTCACTGATCTGGTCATTGATACTGCTTCAATCCTTGAGTCTCTAGCTATTTCCAAGGTACCATGCATATCTAGAAAATATTTTATTTTTCACTAGGGTCCTAGTTAACAATGTTGCATTTATCTTATCATTATGGACACCAAATTACCTTTGATCGTATATGTTTATGTGGACATTGTTAGGTGTTCGTGATCGGTAAAGATTTTGGAGCAATGGTTGGCTACACGTTTGCACTTTTTCACCCTGAAAAAGTTGCAGGAATTATAACACTTGGGGTGCCATTTATGCCCCCTGGCTCTCACCATGGTTATCTATCTCTCCCTGAAGGTTTCTACATGAGTAGATGGCGGGTACGTACCATTCCTGTTTTCTTGTAATATATACACAAATTATGCTAAAATATTGGCAGTTCTCTACTTAAAATTGGTTATGTATTGGACGAGTCTACATATTTAGATTGTGTTGATAACGATATAACTAAATGTTATCAGGAAGAGGGAAGAGCTGAAGCTGATTTTGCACGGTTTGATGCTAAAACTGTTGTGAGGAACATTTACATTTTGTTCTCTAAAGGTGAAATACCAATAGCCAACGAAAACCAAGAGATAATGGATTTAGTCGACCCAACGAATCCTCTACCCACATGGTTCACTGAGGATGACCTTGCAGTGTATGGAGATTTGTATCAGAAGTCTGGATTTCAAACTCCACTCCAAGTTCCTTACAGGTCATTATCAGATCAAAGTGCGTATCCGCAACATGATTTGAAAGTCGAAGCTCCAGCACTTCTTATCGTAGGCGAAGAAGATTACTTCTCTAAGTTCCCTGGAATGGAGGCATACTTGAAGAGTGGGGAGGCCAAGAAGTTTGTGCCAAATCTGGAAATCGTGTATCTGCCTAAAGGTTGTCATTTTGTTCATGAACAATTCCCGGATCAAGTTAATCAACTCATACTTGGTTATCTTAACCGCAACAAAAATTAGTGATGCGTACACCCTTATTCGTGATATTGAAAATAAATCTTGAGTGTCAAATAAATGCGTTAGCATATTACTTCATGTATAACGTCTAATATTATGTTATCCGAGTGTAATGGTTTGCTTTGTTTTGAGGATGATTATCATTGACAGTTGCCTATTATTAGTGTTTATGTGTTTGTAAATGTGATGGGATAATAAGAGGGCTACAGTGTCGTCGATCATTCGGGGGGGGGGGGGGGGGGGGTACACCGTTAATAAAATATAATAAGTTTTAAACCTATATAAATACTTTTCACCATTTATATATTTTCTAAAAAATACATTCCTTTTACATTCTACTAGGTGAAATCCCGTGTGAAAATACGAGAAGTCTATAACTTTTTTTAATAAAATTAGTCTGCAATTTTAACTACCCAACAAATTAAGAAGTCAATCATCTGTTGTAAGCAAAATCTTTTTAGTATCACTAACCACTCTCATCTGTTAAGTACTAACCACTAATATATTTGAGATGATAACTCTGTTTTACCATGGTTGACAGACTTTGTGTTGTCACCTTGACCACGGTCAAGCTGTAATCACTGTTATGCATCACTAACCACTGTCAACCACTGTTGAGTATTAACCACTAATATATTTGAGATGAGAACTCTGTTTGACCATCGTTAACAAACTGTGTTTTCACCTAATTTCTAACAGTTTTCACCTTAACAACTATCAAGCAGTAACCACTGTTAACCATTATTAACCACTGTTGAGTATTAACCACAGATATATTTGAGATGATAACTCTGTTTGACCATCGTAGACTTTGTGTGACAGACTTTCAAAATAAAACAACTGCTTCAATCATTTTCCTTTCCCAAAAGACAATAAATGTAAGAACTTTTTTGTAAGTATTCAAAACAAATGAGAATAATCAATACATGGATTTTTGCCCAAGTACTGGGGGGGGGGGGGGGGCCCTTGGATTGTGGGAGTTTAGTCGGTCCAAAAAAAATACATGGATTTTTGTAATAAAAACAATAAAGTTTCAGCTTTATTATAACAATACACTTATGTTCACCCCTAATACACAATTAAGGGTCGAACAACAAAGACGGGCGAATTAATAAAACTATGACAATTTCTAATGAATGCATTTACATATTTTTACATACAAAATTTTGTGCTCAATCTCATTGTTACTTCGTTCCACTCTGAACCTGAAAATCCTTCACTCCTGTAATATCTTGGTGCCTATAGATTGTGTTGATAACGATATAACTAAAATGTTATCAAGAAATGGGAAGGGCTGAAGCTGATTTTGCACGTTTTGATGCTAAATCTGTTGTGAGGAACATTTACATTTTGTAATATGAAAGTGAAATACCAATAACTAACGAAAACCAAGAGATAATGGATTTTAGTCGACCCAACGACTCCCCTACCCACATGGTTCACTGAGGATGACCTTGTAGTGTATGGAGATTTGTATCACAAGTCTAGATTTCAAACTCCACTGCAAGTTCCTTATAGGTCACTATCGGATAAAAGTGTGTATCCGCAACATGATTTGAAAGTCGAAGCTCAAGAACTGCTTATCATAGGCGAACAAAATTACTTCTCTAAGTTCCCTGGAATGGAGGCATACTTGAAGAGTAGGAAGGCGAAGAAGTATGTGCCAAATCTGGAAATCGTGTATCTGCCTCAAGGTTGTCATTTTGTTCATGAACAATTCCCGGATCAAGTTAATCAACTCATACTAGGTTATCTCAACCGCAACAAAAATTAGTGCTTACACCCTTATTCGTGATACAGAAAATTAACCTTGAGTGTGAAATAAATGCGTTAGCATATTACTTCACGTATTACGTCTTGTAAATGTGGTGGGGAAATACAAGGGCTGCACTATCGTCGATGACTCGGTAGAGGATATGGGGTGCGGGTGTGGGTTGAGGCAACGGGAAGGAGGAAACTTCTTTTTTTGGGGGGTGGCCTTTGGGGTGGGTTAATTAAAAAAAACAACTTTTAAACATATATAAATGCCTTTCACCATTTATATACGTAGTATTTTCTACAACAAGAAAAAATACGTTCCTTTTACATTCTATACCAATGAGAGTTTTATTCTACACTATGGAAAGATCAAAAGGCGGTTCTAGACAAAGCCGTCCCACGCAACTGTTTCAACCACCACAACCCCAACAATCATATCACCCAGTGGCGAAGCTTGGCCCGAAGGTTTGGGGGGTCGGAAGTCACTAGTTTCGGGGGTCGAAACCTTATATTTACAAAAAAAATTATACGAATACTATATAATCGGAACTTCTGCACGAAAATTCGGGAGGGTCGGCCGCCCCCTCCCACCCCAACTAAGCCTCGCCACTGATATCACCCACAACCACCATTTCAATATCAATTCATCCCGTATCCTAAAGTGATAATATTTCCAACAATATAACTGAAATTATTAGTAGGAATCGGAAAGAGCTGAAGCTGACTTCCGCTCTATAGAAGTGAAATACCGATAGCTGGTGAAAACCAGGAGATAATGGATCTGGTAACCCGTCAACTCCTTTACCGTCTTGTGGGTGAATCCCCCATACTTTAGGATGGGGTTATGAGTGGATGTGAATGGAGAAAATGGGAAACATATTTGGGGGAACACAGTTTTCTTATATTTTTTTAATATTTTTTTAAAGTGGTTGTGAGTGTAGGAAAAACAAAAAGTAATGATAATGGTATAAAAATATTATTTAATAAAAAATGAGAGAGAATATGTAGTAATTTTTAGTGTAATATGTGATTGTGAGTAAATAGAGATAAAGAACCTAATGTGAATGCACTAAATTTCAAACCCCACTCCAAGTTCCTTAAAGTTACAAGTAATTTATGAACATACCATATCAGTATAAACACAAGAGTTGCCATGTCGCAAATGGGTGGCTTGGGCAAGTTTTTTTTTTTTTTTTTGAACGGCAAACAACTTTTATTAAAATTAAAATGTCACTAGCAAGAAGCTAAAGACACCATACACCAAACCGCCCACAGGCGTTACACCAAAAATTAAAAACAGACCACCTATTAACACCTAATAACACCAAATAAGATTATAACACCTAACTTATCTTTTACGGGACACCATTCTCCACCATAGATGAGTCATGTCCACCTGTCATAAGTTGTAAATCTAAGGGTGACACGTTGCATCGAATTCTCTTTACTGGCATCTTAGCATAATTCCCAAACAAATCAAAGCCACTGATTTCTTTTCTCCTTCTTTTTGGTGTTTTCTTCGAGGCAGAGGCAATAATTTTATCCAGATTGAAAGGATCCCCCACACCAATATTAACATCCCGATTATTTGAACTACACCCATTAGTTTTTACCACCTCATTACCTGATAATTTCTTATGCTTAAATTCGATGTGATGTAATTGGGTTTGGTTCTCTCTTACTTGAAGACAGAGTTGGCGGTGTGGTTGTTAATAAAAGTTATCTTTACAAAAGTAAATTTGGTTTACGGGAAACACTTGGTCTCTTTTATTTTTTTAATCAATAATTAGTGGCTCAAATATGGCCACAAAATTAATAGTATTTAAATAATAATATAAATAGTCGAATACATAGGCTTTTGTATAGAAATACATTTCGGTTGATTTTATTTCATTTCATGTTAGTTTTTAGGGAACTGAATTTTAATAATCCAAACTTTATCTTGTTGGCTGACAATAATTTGTACTTAAGAAATTCCATACAACAATCCCAACTTTTAAAGTATTAGCCGTCAATGAACTTTTGTTAATTGAAAACTAACCCATTTTCAAAACTGAAAGAGTTTGAAAGTTAAAAAGTTCATTGTCAGCCAATATGTTGAAAGTTGTGACTGTTGTAGGGAACTTATTAAGTACAGATTATTGTCAGCCAATTAGACAAAGTATAGATTATTAAAATCCAATTCCCCTTAGTTTTTTTATGTTATTTTTTCTTATTACTGAATCGTTACATTAATTTATTATAAATGTATGTGAGTTGACTTTGAAATGAAGTGAATTGACTTTTAATTTGAAATTGTTTCTCACTTATGAGCTATACAGTACACTACTTATGACTTTAATTTGGGATTTTGATTTCACATATTATCGTTTTAATGTATGTTAGGTGGCTCAAACTACCTAAAAATAAAAACGAAGTTTCCATCTCCACACTTGAACGACACATTGACCTTAATGTAAGAGTAGAAATTAATAACAAAAAAAGAAAAACAAAGGAAAAATAAAAACAAAAATAATGCAAACTCTACAGCTATGTTTTCACGCAACTTCAATCGGGTGGCTTATATTTTATTCATCATATATCCAACCCGTTTAGTTCTTTTATTTCACCACTATTCATTAAGAAACAATTGGTGAAGTTAGAAAGATGTTTGAAAAAATCAAATGGTTTGGGCCACTTTATCCCAACACTTACCTGGACCAAACCTCAAATGTGGTGTGTATTGTTGGCCTATGTAATCATTGGCCTTCTCCTGTGATGGTGGTGGTAATGGCAATACAACATAGAATGTCAACTCGGGTTGAAGATCATCACCGCGCTGAGACTGAATAGCTGCTTCAAATACCTGCTCCACTTTCATGGCCACTTCTTTCTCCTCAAGTGGCTCAATAGACTTAGGCGGGCAAAAATACCTAAGGAAATCTTCCTCATTGAGAGCCTCCATCTCTTCCTCCACTTTAATATACTTAGCCGGTATCGAGGGGCCCTCTATCATATCAAAATCCTCTATGTCCCCCTCATCATAACTCCAGTAGTAATTCACTTCTTGTTGCACCGGAGGTGGGACTGAATTATCCATTAACGTCTCCGGCTCCGGAGTGAGATGTCTAACTATCTCTTCTTCATCATGTGTATCATGAGAGAGACCTGCGAGAAATAATTTAAACTAAAAGATCGAAAGTAGTATCTAATGAGGTATCACAAGCTAAAAGATCGAAAACGAGCGCCTCAGGAAGTTATAGTGCAAGTGGGTCGGATGCATATTGTGCTATCAATGCAGTACAAACTAAGTAAGTCCGAGTATCGAACCCACAGTACACAACTAGAAAACAAAACTAGACTCGACTAAGACTTAAAATAAATGGTTTAAAAGTTGATTTTTTTTGTTTTATAAATAATTAATTAAAATAATATAAAGTAAAGTAAATAAGGATAAATAGACAGCAAGGATAACTAAGGAGAATATCAGGATAGGAAGGCAACAACCCTAGTCAAGAATCATACATGTAAACTCACAAATCTCGGTAATGAAAAACTGAATGGATAACAGATTCTAAAGATAAGTCAAGAAACCCTAAGACGTGCTAGATCTCCTCCCGATCTCATTAACACACCCCAAAGAATCCTAAGGAATAAAACACACACCCCAAAGAATCTAATGACTTGATCACCTCCCGGTCTCTCTAATCACAATACACCCGAAGATATAGATGAATACTTTAATTAGGTTAACTATGACTTAGAATTGCATGAAACTAAAGACAATTAGGATAGGATCACCTCCCGGTCTCACCCAAAACCTAAATTCTAAAGCTATAAACAATTCAACATTCCATCACCTCCCAGTCTCAAGAACGGAAGAATACACAAACTAAGCTACAAGCACCAAGCAGGTAACCCTAATAAACATCCAAACATGAAAGACATTCACTAAGACATTTATGGAACTCTCAAAAATAATAAATTATACTTAAGCACGCACACACATCATAATAAACAAGCCCGGTTTTGGGGTAGGGCGAGCTGGGCGACGGCCCGAGGCCCAAATCTCTCAAGGGCCCGAAGCTTTATTCACCGTACATCCATCACTGCAATTTCCGGCGCTTCGGCAGCTAGATTGTTTTTTCAGGAAGCGGGTGGTGAAGCTTGGTGGAGAGCAGAGTCGGTGGTGGTGGCGTTTTATTAGGTCTAAATAACGAGGAAGATGAAGTAAGATATCTGGGCTTTATAATTTTTTGTGGCCCTGTACATAAGTTAATTGAATAACTATGGAAACAGTTATTTCGGCCCACGAAACTAGTCAACATTCAAACAAATACAGCTTTACAAAAAGAAATTAACAATTCATTATTTTTTTCTTTTATGTGAGCTTAAGAAATCATATAGGAAATCTAATATAAATTTCAACTTTTTTTGTTTCTTTGTTTGATTAAGTATAAAAATATATTATTTTAGCAAATTTGATTACTATATTGTTGTTTCTATTTCATACAATGTTACTTAATCTAAGGAGACTCTTTTACAATAAACTTTCATATAAAAAAACATGAAACAAATATTAATCGGTAAAATATCAATAGTTAGAAACATAAAAGCATTATAGTGGCTGTAGTACACTAACCAAAAGAAAGAGAGAATAAATACACAATTGTGACCCTCCAATCTTAAAAGTCTGGTTCCGCCACTGGTGGAGAGACATTGACGGTGTCTCAGGTGGCCGGGATCGCGGCGGCTAATGACGGGTTCTCGGGGGCCCAATTTTTATCTCGCCCGAGGCCCAAAAAAAATTTTCGGGTTCTCGGGGACGGCCCTGATAATAAACACCAACCAAACTTTTACCAAAACATTAACCATTCAAAAATAATCCATAAACCGAAAGTATAAAATTAACATGCGGTTATCACATAAGACCTAGGTAGTAATTTAAGATTTAACTACTCATAGTAATGAAAAACAATCAAAACAAAGGTTCAATTATATAAAAAAAAAAAAAAAAAAGTCATAGTACCAATATTCATAAACAGGAAGTATATAAATATAAACCTAAAACTTATGATAATCGAACCCGTAGTTTCAATCTTAAACCAGGCCTTCTTCTCCTTCAAAATTCCTCTCAATATTCTTCAAGGTTGGCTGCTGTCGATAATATTATTCTTGGCGGCTGTTTGGATGGTTCCCTTTTTGCAGCTGTGATGATATCCCCTATAACATGTCTACTCCTTTTTTTTTAACAATGTGCCGCCGCCTTTCAATTCTCGTAATGTGGCTTCTTTTCATTTGATTCTCTTGAGTTGGGCCTACACACTTTTTTTAACAAGGTCACAAGACCTTAGTTTCATTCTTTTATTATTATTATTATTATTATTATTATTATTATTATTATTATTATTATTATTATTATTATTATTATTATAATTTCTTGTTCGAACTCAGATGCTCGCTCTCAGGTGTTCGCATCTCAATCATTTTCCTTCGTTTTGAGCTCATTTTTTTCACAAATACCTACAAAATGAATAAAATAAATAACTAATAGCAATGCCACGAAACGAATAAAAACCTAACCAAATAATATGTAAAATACATAGGAAAAGAGATGTGTTTTGCAACACATCAAAGATTTATGTTTAGTGTTTCTCATTTGATGTACGAATTTCTTTTAGAACAATTGTATGTAATTCATTTAATGAAATTAATTGTATTGGGGAGGAGGTGTAGAGGCAGACCCAGATTGACTTGGGATGAGAAGATTAGGAAAGATTTACTAGAATTACACCTCTCTGAGTACATGGTCCAGGATAGGAGCTTGTGGAGACATAGGATTAAGGTTGAGGACTGTTAGGATATGTTCATAGGTGTTTGTAGATGTCGATCAGGAAATACGATTTTCACCCACACTTTTGTTGGACTTCACATATGATTGTCTCTTGTGCTTATAGGTTGTTTTTTAGTTGTATATCTTTTCCATCTCTACCATTTACTTGTTCCACCATCTCTACGGTACTGCTTGTGCATATCTCCTATTCTTGTATTATTAGAGCCAAGGGTCTCTTTGGAAGCAGCTTCTCTACTTCCTAGGAATAGAGGTAAGGTCTGTCTACATCCTACCCTTCCCAGACTCTACATATATTTACACTATTTGTGAGATTTACTGGGTATGGTTGTTGTTAATTTGATTATTGAAACTTATTATTTACCATGAGCTACTGAACAATCGTCATTATGTGGCACTCCGATGTTTTTGCCATCGGTTGGGGTGTTATAGTAGTGGTGGTGGTGGTGGTAATGGCAATACAACATAGAATGCTTGCACGGGTCGGCAATCATTATCCTGCTAAGACTGAATAGCTACTTCAAATACCTGCTCCTCTTCCATGACTACTTCTTCCTCCTCAAGTGGCTCAATAGACTGAGGCGGGCAGAAATACCTGAGGAAATCTTCCTCAGTGACAACCTTTGTCTCTTCCTCCTCTTTAATATACTTAGCTCGTATCGGGGGGGCCCTCATCACATCAAAATCCTCTATGTCCCTCTTATCATAATTCCAGCAGTAATTCACTTCTTATTGCACTGGAGGTGGGACTGAATTGTCTATTAACGTCCCCGGCTCTGGAGTGAGATGTCCAACTATCTCTTCTTCATCATCTGTATCATGAGAGATACCTGTAACAAACAATTTAAGCTAAAAGATCGAAAACGAGCACTTCAGGAAGTTATAGTGCGGGTGGGTCGGATGCACATTGTGCTATCAACATAAACGACGACCCAGAGTTGAAAGGCGAAGCTAAAACTCCCGAAAAGGAGCAACCGATAAGAAGGGACCCCGCCAAAAAAGCGGCCTCGAGCTCAAAAGGGGAAGGTCTTGTTCGTGTTCGTTTGTTAAGGAAACAATGTGTTCACGAACTATTCATGAACACTTACCGAACGAGATTTTATGTTCGTGTTTGTTTGTTAAGGAAATGTCGTGTTCATGAACTGTTTATCGAACGAGATTTCTATTTGTGTTCACTTGTTAACGAAATGAACGTGTCTGTGTTCGTATATGTTTATTTGTTAAATTTAGGTGTTAGACAAAGCGAACAAAAATGAACATAAACGAACACAAACAAGCATAAATGAACAAAACCGAACACAAACTAACACGTATTAAATTATAAATAAAATCAACATTTTTCTTCACAAAATTGTCTACCCAAAATATACTAATCCAATTACCCAATTATACTTGACATAATCTTGATCACATACTGTCTCATAAAACACAAAATTACCATGATTAACTTAAAATCTTCGTTTAATCCACCCAAAATAATAGTTAATTAAAATAGGTAAAGTAGTATTAATATTTGATGCACTAATATATATATATATATATATATATATTAAACTAGCAGGAACCCGCGCGTTGCGGCGAGGCTACACGATGTTTGGCTATATATATTTGGTATATATGTATAATTGATATGTTTAGCTTTAAGACTTGTATGTGTAGATTTCAGACTTGTTTTATCGGTAAAATATAGAGATAACCATAGAGGATATATTTATATAGAGATGATATATATTATTATTACTATATTACCACTACTACTAATACTATTATTATTATTATAACTATTACTATAGATTTTCTGACGAAGTGGTAGAATAAATGTTAAAGAAAGTATAAAATTGACTTATAGTACAAATATTTTATGCATAGGAGTACAAAGTGTAGTAGAGTTAGACGTTAAGTTTGTATTAAATACAATGCGATCTGAAAGTAACACAAACTGTGAAACAATAGAACTGGACCATAGAGTTATATGAATACAAAAAACATAAGTGAAGAATAATGTTTTGAATAAATACTTTTGAACACAATAATGTGTATGCTAGCTTGTAGTGTTGTACCTTTGTTTTGATGTAGGCAATGGTAGTTGGTTTAGTAAAACCTCTCGGTACACTACATAGTGTAGACCCCGCTTTCGTTATCCCTGTTGCTTGGGTGTGCCAATACCTTTGTGTTGTGCTTTGTGGTGCACCTTGACAGCGCCACATAAAGTTGGCCATGTGAGAATACAGGTTTGGGGAGGTAAGCACCTACATACGGAATAGTTTGTCCTTGTGCTTTGTTTATTGTCATGTAGAAGCTTAATCGGATTGGGAATTGCTTTATTTTTAGTTTGAATGGGAACACGTCGTCTTCGGATGGAGTTAGTGGTATTCTTGGGAGGAAGACACAATTACCTTTATGTTCTCCAACAGCTATTTACCCATCAATAACTTTGCGTTCAAACCATTTACATATCAGTTTGGTGCCATTGCATAGGCCATTTGATGGGTCGATGTTTCGCAACAATATAATTGGGCATCCAACTTTTAGGCGTAGTTTGTGGGGGGGGATGCCGCTGACATTTAGGGAGTTTAGGAACTCGATCGAGTACAAGTGGTGTTGGTCATTATCAACCTCGTCGAAATTGTAGTAGTGTCTTTCCTCTCCTTGAAAAATATCGATCATTTGGTTAATATGGCTCGGGAGGTTATGTAATCGGATGACTATGCAGTTGAGTTGAGGGAGGGGAATACGGATATAATGAGTTGTTTTATAGAGTTTTCCTTTGTGGTGAATGGGATTGTCATGTCATCAGGTATGCGAATCTGGTTTCCTCCATCCCATTGTCGACTCGTAATAGGAATTCGAAGAAGCAAGGATCAGTAAGCGCTCTTATGTTTATGGACAATCGTATTTTCTTAGTTACAAACAAAATAGGTGACATGCATAGGCTAGCGTCTACGATTTGCGTTCGTGTACCTCACTTAATTAATGGTAGGACTTGTCTAAAATCACCTCCCATTACCATTATCTTCCCTCCGAATGGGATGCTGATTCCTGTTATATCTGGGAAGGTCCTGTTAATGGCTTCTATTGACTGTCGTCTCGCCATGAATGCCTCGTCCCATATTATTAGTTTTGCTAACCTAATTAATTGTGCGCGCCCGCTTTGTTTTTCTATGCCATACAGCGAGTTGTTGCAAGTTTAGTTGTCAACTGATAAATTACGGTTTCCTCCAAACAAAATTCATTCGTTGCAGTAACATCTGGTCTTAGCAGAGTCTTTGCTAATCTAACTGTGAACACCCTAGTCGATTCTCTGGTCCAACTCCATTTATCTTTACGCATAGAAATAACCATGGTGTTCATCAACTCAATGCACTCATCCTATTGCCTAATCTCTATTTCTGAAGTGGGATAATGAATCCAGTTCCAATCGCCTACTTGATCAACAGTGGCAGATACAACCTGCTCGACACACGGCAATTTTTCTCCTTTTCCAATCTAAATAAATTCGGCCACCTATCTTTAAAAGTAATATCCCCTAACCATAAATCCAGCCAAAAGCGAATATCCTTACCATCTCCCACCCCACCTTTAACATATTAATCAAATATTTATCTCTAAACTTCAATCAATACCCCACTTTTAACAATTGATCCCCACGCCCCTAAAGCATATTTATTAAAAGGAACGATATTCCAACATAATCTAGACTTATGGCTCACCAAAATAACCTGCTTCCAAAGGCAATCTTTCTGGACCTTGAATCTCCAAAACCACTTAATCAAAAGCGCATCATTTATTTCTGTGAGACTATTGATACCCAAACCTCATAATCTTCTAGGCAGAGTCACTTTTTCCCACGCCACACAATTATTATTTTTTTCACTCCGTTTGAACTCGCCCACAAAAGTATTGAGTCATCTATTAGGGTTATTTATTTATTTTTGAAAGGCTTAGTTCAGTGGAAATCCTTGTACAACCCTAACCTGGCGGTCCCAAGTTCGAATCCCTACCCACACACCAGTGTCCTCCTTGCCTAAGCTCAAACCGTCACGGGAATTTTTTTGTGGTGTGCATGGATCGAACCTGTGACCTACCTCCAAGGTGAGAACCCCTAAAGAAAAATACACCCTACCTCAAACCAGTTGGACTGAAGATCATTGGCATCTATTAATGTTAATCAACTAAGGCCATGGGGTATACTCTAACCATCTTTAACTCCACCTAGATTTCACATCCTCCACTTTGTCTCTTTTCACACTAGCTCACTTCAAGGAAATGGTTTAAGGCCTCTTAACTCTACCTCATCCCCTTAACTTTCTCTCTTTTATATCATGTTAACATATTAACTTAGTGCCACTTTATACCCCTTAATATGGAAGAGAGTGGTGTACAATGAAAGTTAAAATACCACATCACCATTAACACTCTCGATGTGAAGGTACACCCTATGGCCCATAGTTGATTTCAAATTAACATCGTCCATTTACTATAAATAGCCTTAGAATCATAAACTATATAAATACTTCTGAATTTCTTTTCAACATTGCTTTTGTTGGGTATCGTTGTAAACAGAGCTTGTAGTTTTCTATAACTTTATGTTAGTTTGACGTGACTTGACACAAAGTTAAACGGGTTAGTGCTTATAGTATATGGGTTAAGGTCATAAGTAAGTCGGTACAATAACGACATTATTCAAAATGTATCAAAATGGGTTCGACTTAGTTGACTCGTCTATAACACGCATAACACATTTAACTTATCGTGTAATGTATCTTAATATGTTGATACGACCAATTTCTTAAAATAGCATATGTTTATAAATAATTAAACATGGATTCTAATTTTAGTAATGTTTACTTTATCGTGTTAATTATGTCTTCTTATTTCTTAGGCATGTTAAGTGAGTTGTATCAATAATCGTGTTAATAATGTCGTTTCATTCGTACCATTTACCCATTACATTCATTATGATAAACGTGCATGTAACCCGTTTATTAAACATTTTTGTGTTAGTATTTAATATGAAATGGCACACTTAGTTAAACATGTCGTGTTTAGGTTTAATAGATGTGTCAAATCCATGGGCGAATAAGCAAAGGATAATGGTGGCTAGAACCCCCCCCCCCCCCCACACACACACACACACACAAAGCTCCGCAAATGATCAATTCTTTGATATCGAATACGTCCCATTTAACGTAACAAGCCACGTTGAGGACTCTAAATTCTTTATCTTATAATATGATATTAATGTGTGGTGACTTTTGAAATCAAAGTGAATGAATTTTGGTTTGGAATAGTTTCTTGAGGTCAGTTAGGCGTCATAAAAATACTTTCGATTAGTTTGGACTATATTCTTCCAACCAGCAATAATATATTCTTTGATATATTAGATATCAGATACGTCCCATTTAACATAACACGCCAACGCCTTATATTCGGTAATCCAAAAGTTGAACTGTAATTTGGCATTATATTCAGCTATGGCCAAAAGTTGAACTGTAATTTGGCATTATATTTAGTTATGGCCAGCAATAACTAAAAGTTGAGACATTCCAAGATTTACAATTTCGTCTTTTTTCATTTTAAATATATTTTTTTTGTAACTGAACCCTATAAAACCACAAACCAAAACCTTCAAACACACACCCACACGTTCTTTCCCTCTCTCTTTCAAAATAAAAATAAAAATAATGGACCAAATCAAGCATACTTACGTCCAAGTGAACGGACTAAAACTCCACGTAGCTGAGATAGGCTCCGATTCATCGCCAGCGGTAATCTTTCTTCACGGATTTCCGGAGATATGGTACACTTGGCGCCATCAAATGATTGCGGTCGCAAAAGCAGGTTTCAGAGCAATTGCACCCGATTACAGAGGATACGGACTATCCGACATCCCTGCAGAACCCCATAAGGCCTCATTCACTGATCTGGTCATTGATACTGCTTCAATCCTTCAGTCTCTAGACATTTCCAAGGTACCATGCACATCTAGAAAATATTTTTCACTAGGGTCCTAGTTAACAATGCTGCATTTATCTTATCATTATGGACACCAAATCACCTTTGATCATATATGTTTATGTGGACATTGTTAGGTGTTTGTGATCGGTAAAGATTTTGGAGCAATGGTTGGCTACACGTTTGCACTTTTTCACCCTGAAAAAGTTGCAGGAATTGTAACACTTGGGGTGCCATTTATGCCCCCTGGCTCTCACCATGGTTATCTATCTCTCCCTGAAGGTTTCTACATGAGTAGATGGCGGGTACGTACCATTCTTTTTTTTTATCTTGTAGTATATACACAAATTATGCCAAAATATTGGCAGTTCTCTACTTAAAATTGGTTATGCATTGGACGAGTCTACATATATAGATTGTGTTGATAACGATATAACTAAATGTTATCAGGAAGAGGAAGAGCTGAAGCTGATTTTGCACGGTTTGATGCTAAAACTGTTGTGAGGAACATTTACATTTTGTTCTCTAAAGGTGAAATACCAATAGCCAACGAAAACCAAGAGATAATGGATTTAGTCGACCCAACAACTCCTCTACCCACATGGTTCACTGAGGATGACCTTGCAGTGTACGGAGATTTGTATCAGAAGTCTGGATTTCAAACTCCACTCCAAGTTCCTTACAGGTCACTATCGGATCAAAGCGCGTATCCGCAACATGATTTGAAAGTCGAAGCTCCAGCACTGCTGATCATAGGCGAACAAGATTACTTCTCTAAGTTCCCTGGAATGGAGGCATACTTGAAGAGTGGGGAGGCCAAGAAGTATGTGCCAAATCTGGAAATCGTGTATCTGCCTAAAGGTTGTCATTTTGTTCATGAACAATTCCCGGATCAAGTTAATCAACTCATACTTGGTTATCTTAACCGCAACAAAAATTAGTGCTGCTTAGACCCTTATTCGTGATATGGAAAATAAACCTTGAGTGTCAAATAAATGCGTTAGCATATTATTTTGTTTTGTTTTGGTTTGCTTTGTTTTGAGAATGATTATCATTGGCAGTTGCCTATTATTAGTGTTTATGTGTTTGTAAATGTGATGGGAAAATACGAGGGCTACACTGTCTCCGATCACTCGGGTAGAGGATATGGGTGCGGATCTAGGTAACTGGTAGGAGGAAACTTTGACTTTTTTTTTTTTTTTTTTGGATTGAGGGGAGGGGGTTGCACCGTTAATAAAAAAATAACGTTTAAACCTATATAAATACCTTTCACCATTTATATTACCAATAAGAAAGTTTTATTCTTACACTATGTAAAGATCAAAAGGCGGTTCAAGCAAAAAAATCGAGAAGTGGTTCTAACCCGAAGTTGTCCCATCCGTATCCTTAAGTGATAATCATCCCATATCCATTTATTTTTATGTAGTTTTTTTAATTAATATAATTAAAATTATGGTTTTAATTTAAATAAAATATATTATAAAAAAATGGTGTGGTATGAAGGTTGGCCTATATCAATAAGTGTATATGTTGTGGGGGGCTTTATGAGCTTCGTGGGATTAAAATATTAATAAAATATTAGAATGGTTCCATAGGCTTTATGGAAAATATGTGTGTAGTGGGTAAGGGGCTTTATGTCCATGATGATTAATGATTAAAATATTATTATTTGATTGGGTGTAGAAGAAGAGAGTGTGAAAATTGATAAAAAAAATAATATAAAAATGATTTAATCTTGGATAGCGCGGTTATGCGTTTAAAGCCTCTCCCCCATAAAGCCCGAAGGGGCGGTGTAAGGGGCTTTTATGGGGCTCCATGATCATAAAGCCCCTCCCTAAGGTGTGTGAAGGTATGTTTTTTTTTTTTTTTGAACGGCCAACGAATCAATTTCCGAGCACTCTCGGGCACCCTTTTGGCGAATCAGGTACTCGATAGTACCCGGGCCACCAATTGCCACCAATTCCTGGGAAAACCCGACCACTCACCCGCCCGAAGGCACGACAGTGAAATAATCGGTAAAACCGGTCGGGATCAAGACTCGAACCCAAGCCAATGGTCGGGTCATCCCTCATTTCCCCTCCACCAATGTCCTCCAAATGTAGCTAGTGGGAATTGAACCCAAGCCTCCCATAAAATATTTTAGGCCCCAAGGTAGGATGTGTGAAAGGGAGGGTTATGCCCCCAAGGTAGGATGGTGTGCAACTCCAAACTATCTTTAGATTCTACCAATCAACTATTGACAACTCATCTTGACCATAAACTATCCCAACATACTTTAATATGTGGCAACACTCTCCTAAACCATAGTCCGCAACCTTTGGGTACCTACCAAATTTTGGAGTACCCGAGAGCATTCCATCCCTAAATACCCTTGCACTTTACGCCTTTGACTAATCTTCCCATAACACAAATGAAGTACGTATTACTCAAACAGTTGGGACTTTTGAGAAAACTAAAAGCCAAAGGCTACTTTAGTTTGGGGTGCCAATGAGTGTGTCCTCTGTTTGAACTTGTGGTGTAATACGTCAGTTGTCATGCCAGTTTTGTTATTAACATAGGTCTGATATATTATCTTTGATTTGGGAGAGGGGAGATAAATGTTAGAAATTGATAATGTTTCCAACAATATAACTGAAATTATCATTAGAAACCAGAAAGGACTGAAGCTGGCTTTGGCTCTCTAGAAGTGAAATACCGATAGCTAGTGAAAACCATGAGATAATGGATCTCGTTGAGCCATCAACTCCTTTACCCTCTTGGTTCACAGAGGACCTTTTAGTATATGAGGACTTGTGTCAGAAGCCTAAATTTCATACCCCACTCCAAGTTCCTTTTAAGTTTGTTGAAATAAACATTTGATTATTATTCAATTCAATAATTGTTCAACTAATTGTGTTCACTTTTATTTTTTCATGTAACATACATGCTTGGGCCGGAGATAACAATTGGGCTGGAAACGCTTGGCTTGCTGGATTATGGATATGGGCTTATTGTATGTGGTGCTCTTAACAGTTGGGCTCAAGTGGAAGGAAGCTTTGCATATAAGGAGAGGTCATTCGCTCATATTGTTGGAGTAGTTTTCTGGTCCTCTTGAGAACAATAAAAAGCCAGGCACAAGATAAAGAAAAGAATCATCACATATCAGATCATTCGTTAATCTGTGCGTAGATCTTGTATAGTCTTAGTCGTCTATTGTGTTCTTGTTGTGAGATCATTATAAAGATAATCTTGTAGTTGATTGTTAGAGATATTTTGATTCTTGTACCTCAGATTCTTTATGGTGTTTTGTGATAATTTCAGTATTGTTTTCTTTCAAACATTTAAATTGATTATCATTCATACCATTTGACAAAGTTGTTAGTAATTAATGCACCTACCCGCAAATGGCTGGTTTGGGCGAGTTAGTAATTTTGGTTTACAGGAAACACTTTGGTCTTTTTTTTTTAACGATCAACTAAAGTATTGCCGGGTACTCTGTACGCGGTCCCTAATGGCCGAAAGGGGCCCCAGACGGCCTCTAGTCCGTACGGACAGAGCCCTTCGGCCCACCCGTCTCTTGTTCCAGGGAAAACCCGGCCCACAAACCCGCCCGAAGGCACGACGGTAGTGAACCGGTAAAACCTGGAGGGATCAGGAGTCGAACCCATGAACACAAGGTCAAGGGTCTCTCCATCACTTCCCAACCACCTACCCCACCACAAGGGTGGGGGTATCCATCACATGACTCCCGTGGGAATCGAACCCAGCTCCCCCAAAGAAAGAACCGGCCCTTTTACCACTAGGCTACATGTTTGTTAATCAATAATTAGTGTGTCAAATACGGCCATAAACGGTCACAAAATTAATAGTATTTCAATAATAAGGAAAAATTATAGAAATCGTCCTTTATGTTTACCTGTTTTTTCAGTAGGTGTTCTTAAACTTCAAAAGTGATGAGAATCGTCCTTTATGTTTTAAAATCTTGCAGGCCTCGTCCTTTAGGCCTAACCTGGTTAGTTTTTATAGTTAAGTTATGTCATGTGCCCTGCACGTGAGGGCATAATTGACATTTTACCCATGATTTCATTCTCTCTTTATAAAACCATCCCTATACCTTCATCCTTGTTCCTTCATCACCACCACCACCTCTACCACCAGGTTTCACCACCACCACCTCTACCACCAATCTGCCACCACCACCACAACCTGCCTCGAACAACCCCCTAAAAAACACAACCTGCAATCAACACCCTACACTACCATCACCTGCCACCACGAAACCCCACAAATCCGACAACTACCACAAAACCCACCAAATCCGACACTTTCCTCTACCAAATGGAAAATAAGGGAGAGAGGAACCAAGTCTGAAGAAAGGGAGTCGAAGAGAGAGAAAGCTAGTGAGAGAGAGAGAGAACGGAGCAAAGGAGAGAGATCGAAGAGGAAGGGGTTCTGGTTTGGATCTTTGATCGACCGATGCTACGGTGTTCAGTGATGGGGTTTCAGCAGTGGTGCTCGGTATTAGATCAGTAATCGAAGATGACGATGGCAGCGGTGGTTCACGACGACAGCAGCGGCGGCATCCTCATCATCAGGTATCATTGAACGACGAAGGATGAAGGTGACGGTGGCTATTATGTTTGAAGGATAATCGATTGTCAAGAAGACGAGTCATCAAGCTGGTCAACAGAAAGACTGGGTCAACTGGAGTCAACACAATAAGCTGGTCAACAGAAGTCAACCGGGCTGTGGTGGTTGCCAAAGGTTGGGTGGTGGTAGTGGTAGTGGTTATCGAAGGTTGGGTGGTGAGATGAGTGGTTGTTGAGGGGGACGCCGCCGGTTACCACCGTCAATTAAGATTAGTTTATTAGGGGTTAGGGAAATTGGAAGAAGGTGGGTGGAGTGGTGGTGGCAGGTGGGGCAATGGTGGTGATGGTAGATGATGGTGGCAATGGTGATGGGTGGTGGTTGTGAACAGGTAAGAGAGAGAGAGAGAGAGAAGAGAGAGTAAATTGTTTTTTTTTTTAATTTTGGACCAAAAGTATAAGTTAATTACACAACTAGTCCCTAAAAGAGTAAAAAGACAAATTTACCCTCATGTGCAATGCACATGACTGGATTTAACCAAAAAATCTAACCAAGTTAGTGCTAAAGGACGAGACTTGAAAGATTTTAGAACATAAAGGACGATTCTCATCATTTTTGAAGTTTAAGGACACCTACTGAAAAAACAGGTAAACATAAAGGACGATTTCTGTAATTTTTTCCAATAATAATAAAAATAGTTAAATAAATAGGCTTCTGCCTTAAAAGTACAGTTTGGTAGACTTTTATTTCCTTTCATGAAAGTTAAATTTGTGAACCGTTACATTAAAACTATGATAAACATGTCATGTTCATATTCAATAGACGTGTTAAATTTGTTGTATGTTTTGTTTAACATAACACAACACATTTTGCTGACTCTAAATCATTTATCTTAAAGTATGTGTTGGCTTTTGAAATCAAAGTGAATTGACTTTTGGTTTGAAATGGTTTCTTGAATTCACTTATGAACTATAAAACGAGTTACGACTTTAATTTGGGATTTTGATTTCACAGTTAATGGTTTTAATGTCTGTTGGATTTTGAATTCAAAGTGAATGACTTTCGGTTTGTAACAGATTCTTTGTTTAATTATGAGCCATAAACTACTGATTTAGTTTTCTGTGCAAATGTCGTATTTTGTGACAAGTGTGAAAAGAGTTAAGAATTGACATGTAAATTTCATGTTTTAGATTTAGGCATGATGTTTCGGGCAGTTTTGACTAGATAAAACACAACAATTTAAAATACAATGTAATGTATTATAACCATGGAATTTAAAACGTAGATAAAACACCTTGATTGACACTTAAAAGACACTGTTTAGCTTTCTTTCATGGTGTTTTAAGTTTTAAGTCTAAAATACATTGCTTTGTGTTTTTTAATTGTTATGTTTGGTCTTTTTCTATTGAAAACATCATAACTAAGTCTAGAAAATTATGCACACTTCTCACGAAATACGGTCTTTGTACACTAACTTCACCCGTAAACTACTTACGACTTTAAATTGGGATTTCAATTTTACATGTGAAAGGTAATGGTATGTATTTATCCTAGTAATTGGGATGATGGTTGTATGTAGGGTTGAAAAAGAGAGGGCATCTGAAAAATATGAATTATACTTTATACATGAGTTAAAATATTATTTAGAAAATAACTAGGAAGACTAACCTGGTTTTCTCGATCATTGGACATTGATCCAAGCCATTGCTAACACAATTTCTTTTTATTCGGTTCAATGAGTCAGTATAGAGATGATTAATTATATAGATAATTTTGGTTTAAGAAATGGTTAAAGAGGTAGTAGAATGGTTGTAGAATGATAAAGATTGGATGAGAAATGGTTAAAATGGTAGTAGAAGACTAGAAGGGTTGATTATTGTATACGGAAAAATGTAATATCTACAGCCTAACTACTTTGAAAAGTAACAGGTTTAAAAGCTTTAATAATTATAGTTGATTACTGTATACACAAAAAGTATTATCTACATCATTTAACAAACGACTTTAAATAAATATAGTATGTCATAACTAAGAATGAGCTCCTGATACCGTATAGAAAGTGTTGATATAAAAAATCCCAACAACTTGGCACCAGTATATTTTTTATACCGTCATCATCCACGTCAGCGTGAGCATGCCACATCAGCGTCCACTTCAGCATCCACTAACTGAGTTAGTTCTCATTTAACAAAGTTTCATTTTTGGCAAATACATTGAAAGTTGGGATCGTTGTTGGGATTTTTTGAAGTACAGATTATTGCCGGCCAATGAGTGAAAGTTTGGATTATTAAAATCCACGACCCCTAAATATTTTTAATTTTTTACCTTTATCTTTTCTTTATCCCCCCCCCACCCCCACACACAATTTTTAAACGTTATTAAATTTTATGTACAACATATTTTTTAAATTACACTAAATTAACGAGCGTTTTATTATCTTTCTAACGAGCACCATTGTTCTATACAAAAAACGAAAAAAGTGACTTTTTAGTGGGTTTTTGTTCATGAAGAAAAATTAAGTAATTCATTAATTATGTCTAGGCAAATCACTAATGATGTTAACATAGTATATATATATATATATATATATATATATATATATATATATATATATATATATAGGGGAAGGATATTATGAAAACCCACTCTTAGAGTGAAAACCGTGGAAACTCTAACTTCCCAAACTTTTTAGGGCCTGAAAATTTTAGGGCATGTAGTATACATAATTCTAAGCATTTTGAGCCAAAAAAACCAAAAAAGTGCCGAGCGTTTTTTTTTTTAAAAAAAAATAAAGTTTTCGTGTAACACATGTTACACGAAAATTACACATGTTATTTCTGTAACATGTGTTACCCAGAAACGGTTTTTTTTTTTTTTTTTTAAAAAAACCGCTCGGCGCTTTTTTGGTTTTTTTGGCTCAAAATGCTTAGAATCATGTATATTACATGCCCTAAAATTTTCATAAATAAAAAACATCGGGAAGTTAGAGTTTCCACAGTTTTCACTCTAAAATGGGTTTTCTCTATATACTTACACTATATATATATATATATATATATATATATATATATATATATATACTTTTGAACCTACTATTACATGTAAGAATCCGCTAACTACATATATATATATATATATATATATTCATAGATGTAGTCAGTTTGGTAAGAATTTATTTTTTCTGTATTTTGAATGGTGTTGTTAGGAACATTGATTACAAAGGCTGCTAAGCCGGTTAAATATAGCATATGATTCTTAGACACTAGGTAAATCTCTAGCTCATAAGTAGCAATTAATCACCCCATCATGGACGCCTCTTAAATCAATCATTATCATGACATATCATTTGATAACAACTTGGTTGTTTTTTTTCCAGGTTCACATCACAACTTTAGAATGTCTTGAGAAAGTAACAAAGTTGTACAGAGACTTCACTCGAGCAAGATGTGCACACGTGGAATTAGAAATAAGTTTTATGAGTTATGAGTGTTGATTCTTTAAAAAAAATTACTGAAAAAAATGACTTATTCCTTTTACGGTACCACATTTGTCACTTCATGTTAGATTTGTCTATTCCAGTAAACACCCAGATGATAATATAGGATACTCATTAAAGATAATAAAATACTTGTTTTAAAGGTTTAATTTTTATAAAATTATTAATTTTTAGGGTTTAAGATTTATAACATTGTGGATGCTTCAAAGAAAGTAACGTCTTTTTTTTTTTTAAACAGAAAACGCATATATGGATGAAATCAAGCACAGTCACATTGGAGTCAACGGGTTAAAGCTCCATGTAGCCGAGATAGGCTCCGATTCATCTCCGGCGGTCATCTTCCTTCACGGCTTTCCAGAGATATGGTACACGTGGCGCCATCAAATGATTGCTGTCGCTAACGCCGGCTTCAGAGCAATTGCACCCGATTACAGAGGATACGGACTATCCGACATTCCTACAGAACCCGACAAGACCTCCTTCCTTGATCTGGTCAACGACACCGCCTCCATCCTTGATTCCCTTAACATTTCTAAGGTCTGTTATATATATATATGTGTGTAATTGTTATATAATTAGATTATCATTTATTAATTAGAAAGCCTGTGAAAAACGGAATGTTGTAGAAGTTGTTGGTAGGTACCTTATAATATTATTATATTAATTATGTTGATGTTGATATGGACGTGATTAGGTGTTTGTTGTTGCTAAAGATTTTGGAGCAAAAGTTTGCTACACATTTGCTCTTTTTCATCCAGAGAAAGTTGCAGGAATTGTAACACTTGGTGTACCATTTATACACCCTAATGCGCCTTTCAAGATAACCCTCCCCGAAGGTTTCTACATTCGAAGATGGCAGGTAGACACCCGCCCTCAGTTCACTCTCTCTGGTTCTGTTTTTTTTTTTTTTTTTTTTTTTTTTTTTTATGCGCCTTGATGGACGCTAAGCGGTTTTTATGTGTGCGCCTTTGGCGCCTTGATGAACTAAGTGCAAAAGTTATTTACTTGACATGTACTAGATCTTTCTGCTTTCTAAGGTTTAAAAGTACTGAAACGAGCGTCGAGGCGTTTTCCCATCGCCTCACAAGGCGTAAGCCTCGAGGCGAACTGAGGCGGAATTAAAAAATAAAGTAAAAAATTATATATCTTATAAAAAATAAAATACTAACTAGTTTCATCATCAAATTCATTGAAAACATCAAAAACACATATAAAAGAAGACATGAAATGTCACAAAAAGTCTAAAACATCAAAAGCATACCTCAAAACCCCTGAGGTGCACCTTTTCTTACCGCCTCAGGCCTGTGAGACGCACCTAAAATCATAACTCTTGAGGCAACTCCTCAAACTCGTTTTTCCCCAAATCGCCTTGAGGCGCGCCTCGACCGATTTTTAAAACCATGCTGCTTTCTAGCAAACAACTGAAAGTATAAATATACAAATAGAGGAAGACGTATTGTTCAAATAGTTGGGAGTTGGGACGATACTAAAAGGAAAAAAGGCTGATTTAATTTAGGCAGCCAATGAGTGTTTTCCCTGTTTGAAGTTCGAACCTTTGTGGCATTATAATGATATCATCACCTGTAATAGGCCATGGCATTTCCCGTGTAAATTTGTCCGATATGTTATCTTTGATTTGGGAGAGGGGGAGGTAAATGTTAGAAATGGATAATATTTCCAACAATGTAACTGAAATTATTTGTAGGAACCGGGAAGAGCTGAAGCTGACTTTGGTCGGTTTGATGCTAAAACAGTGGTGAGAAACATCTACATTATGTTCTCTAGAAGTGAAATACCGATAGCCAGTGAAAACCAGGAGATAATGGATTTGGTGGATCCATCAGCTCCTTTACCCTCTTGGTTCACAGAGGACGACCTTTCAGTGTATGGGGAACTGTATCAGAAGTCTGGATTTCAAACTCCACTCCAAGTTCCTTACAGGTAATTACTTAAACGCTTTGTGTTTTTGAATGCATAGATTTTTTCACTTCTTTGCATTATAAGTACATTCTGGGAGACTTTCATTTCTTCTATGTTATATTTTTCATTCCGTGTTTAACCCGTTAGGAATCAAACATAACATGAATCTATCCTTTCATGAGTAAGTGCTTCAAAATTACCACCTCTAAACAACATGCATAGTTTTGCTTACAATTGTGTAAATTTAAGAGAATTTTCTCATTGTCGTATGAACCATCACCGGTCACTGTATTTATCATTGACAAGTGTATGAATCCATTTTTTCCAACTGAACATCTAATGTGTGATCTAGATAAACAACTTTATGCAAAATATTGGATAGTGTCCATAAGGACAAGTATCTTACCAAATATTCATTGGTTTCACAAAGAATGCTTACTGTTAACTAATTTTATAATTATCTGTTTCAACTTTCAACAACGTTGGATTGCTTATTTGTCATGAGTCATGACGCGGTATTTACATGTATTATGAGCTTTAAAGGATCACTGATCATATTTACTTAGGTATCATGAAAGGGTATGCAAAAAAAAAAAAATTGGGAGTAATTTTGATTATTTACGCCGTTCTTACTGGCAGTTTCTGCACCTCTATTTGCATTCTCTTTAGCTTTCATTTATCGGTGTAGGTCACTCGGAGAGAAATTTAAATCACCAAAACATGATCTTGATGATGTGAAAATCGAAGCTCCAACACTGGTGATCATGGGTGGAAAAGATTATTCGTTTAAGTTCCCTGGAATGGAGCAATATGTGAAGAGTGGGGAGGTGAAAAAATATGTGCCAAATGTAGAACTCATCTACATGCCTGAAGGTTGCCATTTTGTTCATGAGCAATTCCCTGACCAGGTTAATAACTTCTTAATCAGTTTTCTCAGTTGCAACAAATATTAATGTTATTGAGATGTAAAAGATTCTAAAGATCTCGAGTTTGAGTTCATGTTTGCGTGTTGGAGTCGCGCTAAGATTTTTAAATAAACATACATCTGAAGTTTTTGCCTTGGGTTACTTTCCTATGATGATTGATACGTGCACTAATTTGCTACTTGGTCAACACCACCATGCACATGTTACATGTAGTCTCCGTACCCACGTTGCCTACTACTTTTTTTCAATTCATTTAGTGTTTATCTATTTTAATGTCAAATAGTGGAGTAGTGGCTAAGTTAGTTATTTCCTATTGTAAGCCTTTAAAAGGCATCGTAAGTTTAATAGAGAAAATGAACAAGAATATTATGAAGAAAGCTTTGTGCTTGAATCTCTCCTCCTCTTGATTTCTTGGAAGTTTTGTAGGTTTTTCTTTGTAAAACCTATCAATTGGTGCTTTCATTGAGCCTAAGCCTCCATGGCTTTTGAAGAACTCAATGACTCCACTATTCTATCTCGCTTCACCGGTCTCAATCCGGCCCGATGGCTTCATGAGGTTGAACGGTTCTTTTCCTCGTACGCAATTTATGAGGAAGATCGGTTTGCCTATGTTGTTGAGTACTTTGATGATGAACCTTTTTCTTGGTTCAATTCATGGTATCGAGGGCTCGAACACCTTAGTTGGAAGTCCTTCACTACCGCAATGCTAACGGAATTCCTTCCGGTACCAAAAACAGCCCATACAACCATGCCCAAAAGCCCTTCTTGGTTCAATTCTGTTACCCTTCTTACAACCCTTCACAAACCGTCCCTAACGCCAACCCCAACCACCGATCCATCAACTACCCAACATACTATTTCAACCCATCCCACTGCCCCATTAAATAACCATATTACCACCATTGCCAAAAATACTAAGGCTTCTTCCTTAACCCATGTTGATTCATTGACCCGTAACAACAAACCTCCAACTTTTGTGCCATATTCACGTGAAAATATTTGTGCCCATAATATTACCATAGTACAATTAAAGAGGACTCATGGCCTTCAAACCCACTGGAAAAAAACACAACCACCTATGCACTACGGAGTATTTCAACAAAGGCCACCTCTTATGTCACGGTTGCCTTATCAATCATCCCATTGGAGCTCAACTATGAACTTTGGAGAATCAATGAATGCAACGGCGGATACCATGCCCACTCCCGTGGTACGACTCGAATGGAAACCGCCTTGGTTGCCAAAATCGGTCACACCACCCAAGCCTACACGAGCAACCAAACATTTTGTTATCATGATACGTGAGTGGCGCCCGCCATGGCGTCCCGTTGAGACTGTCCCCAATGCCGCCGGAAGAGTCGAATGGCGACCACCGTGGCAAACTAATTCCGTTCTTGAGGACAAGAACGTTTTGAGGCAGCAGGAATTGATACGTGCACTAATTTGCTACTTGGTCAACACCACCATGCACATGTTACATGTAGTCTCCGTACCCACGTTGCCTACTACTTTTTTTCAATTCATTTAGTGTTTATCTATTTTAATGTCAAATAGTGGAGTAGTGGCTAAGTTAGTTATTTCCTATTGTAAGCCTTTAAAAGGCATCGTAAGTTTAATAGAGAAGATGAACAAGAATATTATGAAGAAAGCTTTGTGCTTGAATCTCTCCTCCTCTTGATTTCTTGGAAGTTTTGTAGGTTTTTCTTTGTAAAACCTATCAATGATGTTTCCTGTATATATGTATACTTGTGTGCCGTGTTTATATATTGTCGGGTCAGCCCAATTGAATTGGGTTTAAAATGGGTCGATAGAAAATTGTTATATTGGTTGGGCTCAGGTCTAAAGGGTTAATTTTATATCATATGAAATCCTAAATTTTGATAAGTGTTGCCGTGTTGGTGTAAGATTGATAACATAATATTTATAGTTTCTATAGAAGTGGTCCGCTCTAATCTATTGTATAATTTGAGTGATCCAAATAAATCAATTAAACAACTATAACCAAAATTAACCAAACCAACCCATTTAAGAGTGAGGGGGGTGATGGCGTGGGAATGGCGTGAAAAGCCAACCCACGCCAGGAACACCACCCCCTTCTTGACGTCAATGGCGGATCTTGAACGTAAAACCGGTAGGACCGGACTCAATCTGATAGGGCTGGACTCAATACATATACTATTTTTTGAAAATTTTCGGTAAAACTTACACTATGAAGCTAAAAGGTTGGGTGGGCATGGGCCCGGTCGGGCCCATATGAAGATCCGCCTATGCCTGACGTGGTGATCAACGTGGCCCCTTGGGATTTTGACCGGGGGAGGGGGGAGGGGGGGTTGGTGCTGATGTGGTGGTTTGTTATTGGTGGGTTTGATTGTGGGATGTGTTGATTGGTTGGGTTTTTTTTTTTAAATGACCGTTATCATATTTGAAACCCAAGCTCTTATACTTCTTACAATTTTGAGGGCTTGAGTTTTGGACCTCACTTATACCACATGACTGCTCATACCCCCCACTCGGCAACCCAAACCCTGACTCCCATAGTCTTAAGAGTAATAAATTCACCACTAAAATATCCAAAAGAGCCAACTTGTATCTAAACTATATTCAAACTTTGTGTACTCATGACAATGTAAGTAAATTTGTTGAAATCAACAAAAGGAACTAAAGGAAGTAAATTTTTTGATGGGCACATGGCCCACATATTAACCAAAGGCAGTAAAGTCTTACAAAAATAAAAATTAGAAGGACCCTTTTTATTTTAATAAATGCAAGCCATTTAATTCAATTCATGAGTCATGACCCATAAATTTCAAGTTTTCAACCAAATAATGTTAAATACCCAACTGGAGGTTTGGCAGCTTTTGAATGGGTTAGTGCGAAACTAGTAAGAGATCTAAACCATTAAGTGTTGAGCCAGTAAGAGGTCTGAACTAGTCAGACGCAGTATAATGATTGCCCATTTAAAGGAAAATGTCTGACCGATTCAGTCATCTACTCGCAAAAACAAACAGTCTGGATAAACTATGTCTGACTGATTCAGACATATATCTCATTAAGAGTTGAAACAAACGGTCCCTAAGTAAAGCCACCCATGAAGAGGCAATGTCCATGGTCACGTAGGCCCCTCAAATTGAAATAAAAGTTCGACCGAACACCATCCACAGGCATCCATTTTGCATGTTTCCGGTTTCAAGCATTTTTTAGTATTTTCGATTATATAGGTACCGTACCAAGCATCCGTGTTCGCTAGAGTACTCGACGTACTACTTGGTTTATACTTGAACTCTTTCTCGGTTTTGGTATTTTTTCAATACGTTACCGGTTGGTTCATTATCATCCCTATTCCATTGTGATCGAATTTAGGATTCATCGAAGGCTATGAAATCGTGACGTGTGCATGCCTACCAATGGTAGGCCGGTCGGTAGAAACAAACAAACAATAATGTGATGAATAAAATATGAATTGTAACCCACACCCACAAAAAGCCAAAATCTATATTCGGAGCTCCATTTTTGACCTAACCTTTCACTCATTTATTTTGTGTGTTCTTGTCAAACCCACCATCCGTATTACTTGGAAGGCAATGATATCTACATGTGTGCATTCCGATCGGTGGTAGGTTGGTCCCGTTTATTTTAGTTTTGCAAATAATTACACGGTTAGTATATGTGGTTTCATTCATTTTGTAATTTTCATACCATAGAAATTACATCGTTGGTATTTTTACATATTATTTTAGAGGACGTTTGTTTTTTTCTTAGAAGTGCTTTTCACCATTTATGTTTGCGTCGTGCAGACAAGGATAGACATTCGGGGTTTGTAGCTTGTTTGTTTTTAAGAAGGTCGTTCACTAAAAAATGTCTTCCTGACATCTTTTTGGTGCAGACTTGGACTAAGATCTTCTACTCTTCTCTTCTCCTCACACATAACAACAGGCATTCCTCCTCCCTTCCTCCCTCCACCTTCCGCTGTGGTGGGTTATGGTGGGTTGTGAATTGTGATGGGTTATGGTTATGGTGGGTTGTGGGGATTCACGGTTGTTATGGTGGGTTGCGATGGGTTATGGTTACGGTGGGTTGTAGTGGGTTATGGTTATGGTTATGGTTATGGTTATGGTTAAGTTAAGCTACAGACGTTAACAAACAAACAGTATTCTTCTTGCAGACTGCAAACCGCAGACTTTTGGTCTAGGGGTGGAAACGAGCCGAGCCGGGCCCGAGCCTGACTGGGCTTGAACTCGGCTCGTCATGCTTTTATGAAGCTCGAGCTCGGCTCGGTTCGAGCCTAATAGTTTGAACTCGAACTCGGCTCGAAGTAAAACCCAAGGCTCGAGCTGATTTGACTCGGCTCGAAATAATTATAGAACAATTTAAAATGAGCTAAAAGTCCGGCTCGAGCTCGACTCGCCAATGTTAAATAGTAGTTGTAGTATATATAAAATAATAATAATAATAATAATAATAATAATAATATAAGATTTGTTTGGACTCGTTTTGGCTCGGGAACTTAAACGGTCTTTGTATGAAAAGCTCAAGCTCGTACTCGGTAACTAAATGAGTCGTGTTTTAAGCTTAGGCTAGGGCTCGGGCTCGGGCTCGGGCTCATTAAGACTCGACTCGTTCTAGCTTTTTACCAATCTGATCCCGGATAGCTCTCGAGCCGTTGCTCATCATTTACATCCCTACTTTGGTCCACCTCTTCTCCTGCAGATGTAGTCCGCAAACTGCAGACCTTTTACCTCTTCAAAAACAAACAACACCTTAGTAGCTTATGCGCTTAGATTCTAAGTGTGTTTTGGGGCTTTTGCATGTGATTGCTCGTTGTGTGTCTATATGATATGTACATCTTCTTTTTTAGCTTTCTATGTGTGATTTTGACTTTGGAGTTGGAGGTGTCACTTGAAGTAGGGGTGTCAATCGTGTTTGGTTGATGGTTGGTGGATTGACGAGTTGCGGGTTGGTGAGTTGAAATGTTCAACCCGAACCCGACCTACATTATAATTTGTGACAAAGATTCCAATCATAACCCGCACACACATAAATTTTGGTCAACTCGAACTCGACCTGTTTAACCCATATTTTTAAATGAGTCATAAATTTTGAGGAAATTATAAGCGAGTTGTTGGGTTGTAAGCGGTTTATCGATAACCTATTTAATGGTAAGAGAACAAAGTAAGTCTCAAATTTCAACAGAATACAGTATAAGTTTATCAACATACGAATTAACCCCCTAAATATGCAATATGTGTTTAATTGAACTCCTAAAATACTGATCTCTTTGAAATCAAAAGCTGTATCGAGTTTGATAACCTGATTACTTGGACAATTATCATTATGCTATGGGTTTTTTAAATAACTTGATTAGCTGTAACTTCAATCACAAGCACACAATCTCCATGCTACTATTACCAAATATTAAATTTGTAACATGTTCTCCATCTTTTTTAACATTTTTATAGTATATTATAACTATATAAAAATATATATATTAAAAATTAGAATTATCCGAGCCAAACCAAGCCAGCCCGGCTCGTTACGAACCGAGCCGAACTTGGCTTACTTTCTAACCGATCCGAGCCGGCTCGGCTCAGTTTCAAACCGAGCTATATTAAGCGAGCTTTTTTTAAACTAAATTCGAGCGAGCCTCGAGCCACACGCTTTTTAGACAACCCTAGACTACTAACCATTACTAACCATGTAATTAATTTTATAATTGTTTTTACCAATAGTACACCATACTACCACATGTAATGGTGATCAAACTATTTGTAAAAGTTGGTACTGATTATTTCAAATAATTAATTATCATACGAAAGTAACAAAATAGATAAACCAAGTTACTAACCTTTAATTCTCACTTATATTTCGAAATTGAGACACCACTCTACCTTAAAAACCAACAAAAAAAAAAAGATGCCATAACTATCACAATCAAAAAAAAAAATGATCAAATTAAATAATAACAATAAATATGAATAAAATAATTACAAAATCCACTCTTTAAATATCACTCATTGGACACAGAAACTGAAACAACAATGGATCAAATTGTGCACAAATTCGTTAAAGTCAACGGAGTAAAGATTCACTTAGCCGAGATCGGCAACGAGTCCTCACCAACAGTGCTGTTCGTGCACGGTTTCCCAGAAATTTGGTACAGTTGGCGCCACCAGATGATCGCCGTCGCCGGTGCCGGTTTCAGAGCCATCTCTCTCGACTGCCGAGGCTACGGCCTCTCTGACCCACCCCCTAACCTAGACACATTTGGGTTCAACGATATTGTCAATGATATTCTTGCAATCATTGATTCGCTGGCCATTGATAAAGTACATTGATAACTAAATCCTTTTAATAATAAGTTTTTAACAGTTTATTGTCCTTGACTGTAATAATTTGATTTGTAGATATTTATAGTAGCGAAAGACGCTGGGGTTAGACCGGCGAATGTGTTTACGCTCCGGTATCCGACGAGGGTGACCGGAGTTGTATCACTTGGAGTACCACATACGCCTTTCGGAGCCCCGACGTTCCTTACAGAGCTGCCTGAAGGTTTTTACATCAATAGGTGGAGGGTATGTTTGTTTCTTTCCGTCTCTATTTGTAATTTTAGAGCTCCGAGAAACTAAGGGTTTATGTTGAGTTTTTTTCCCACTAGTATAGTTAGAAAACTTATTTATCAAAATGGGTAGTTTCAAAATTATTTATCAAAATGAGTAGTTTGGTTATTAAATTCAAGGAAAATCTAATTTATGCATTCTCACTCTTAATCTCATTGGTTAATATATATTCATCAATTAATTATTCATTTAATTATTTTTATCATAAATATTATAAGTTTTTTATTCTTACTTTAATTTGGAAAAATAAATTATAACGCATAAATATTTTTTTTTCTATTCTAGTCACGTTTTTTTTCAATTCCATATCTACGTCTTGTTCTTTTTTTTTAAATTTATTTTAGTGCTCTTAATTTTTTCGGTTAGATTTAATATTTTTGTATACGTTGGTTTATAATAAAACGTTGTATAAGAAATTAGTTATTTTTTCATGGATTTCTAATTTAATACAAAAAATAAAAAACAAAAATAGAATAAAATACCTTAAAAGTAGGGGTACAAACAAGCCGAGCTACTCCCAAGCTATAAGCCGAGCTATGCTTGATACGACCCGTGGTTTAACGAACTTGAGCGCGAGCTATAACAAACTCAAGCCTGAGCCCAAGCCTAAAAACAAGCTCGTTTAGTAAACGATCCCGAGCTTCGCTTATCGAGCTCGAGCTGGCTCGCGAGCCTAAACGAGCCTACTATTTATATAACTTCTAATTATGTATATTTATTTGAATAATAATAAATATTATTTATAAAATAAACGAGCTCGAGCTTTTTAAAATAAACGAACTCAAGCCTAGTTAGGCTCGGGTTCGCTTTGGCTCATTTGCACCCCTACTTAAAAGTAAAAAACATAAAACGTGTCATGTTTTAACATTTCTTAAATAAGAATTTTTTTTTAAGAACTGACAGATACATTTTATATTTTTTAGTTTTAAGCTTTTTTATTCTATTTTTTATTTTGTTTTTTTTTTGGTATTAAGCAACTAGCTTTTTATTAGAATTTTTCTTGAAAACTATTTATTCAAAATGTGACCCAAAATTTTAAGTATACTAGAAAATATTATTGAAAAAAAATAACAGATAGAAGATTGTTGTTTAGTAAAAAAAGGCAAAACCGAAAAAAAAAACAAGAAAAGAAAAACAAGCGTGACTAACTGGAAATAGATAAAAAAAATAAAAAATTATTTATACATTATAATTTATTTTTCTAAATTAAAAATAAGAATAAATAACTTATAATATTCATGCCAAAAATGATTAAATGAATAATTAGTTGATGAATAGAAATTAACCAATGAGATTAGGAGTGAGAATGCATAAAGTTAGACTTTCCTTGAATTTAATAACCAAACTACCCATTTTGGTAAATAATTTTGAAACTACCCATTTTGGTAAATAAGTTTTCTAACTACACTAGTTTAGGAAAAAAACTCGGTTTATGTTTAGGGCATGTTTGGATAAACTTATTTGAGGCAAAAAAGACTTTTTGTTAAAACGACTTATTAACTTATGACTTTTTAAAAAGAAGTTTTTAAAAAAGTGTCTGGATTACCTTATGTGGTGGGGAAAAATAATAAGTTGATAAGTTTGTAAAAAAGTGTTTGCTTTAACTTATTTAGGTAAAAATGATCAAAAAGGGTATAAGGAGGGAAGGTGTAAGGATATAATAAGGGCATGTAGGTAAATAACCATCAATAAGTTATAAGGAAGTTCAAAAAGTCACTTCTCCCTTACTTTTCCAAAACAACTTATCATAGGCTTACAAAAAGTTAAAACAAAAAGTCTTTTTCCTTTTGCCAAACACTTTTTGTAACTTATTAACTTTTTGAAAAAGTCATAAGTTACAAGGAGGTGGAAATAAGGAGAGCCAATTGCCCGTTTACCTGTAATCCTGATGTAATGGGTTTTATTTGTTTAAAAAAAATTGTAATCATCCTTATTATATTATTTTGGTACTAACGCAATTTGTTAGTAGGAACCTGGAAGAGCTGAAGCTGATTTTGGGCGTCTTGATGCTAAAACCATTGTACGAAACATCTACATCTTGTTTTCCAGAAGTGAAATTCCTATTGCGTCCGAAAACCAAGAGATTATGGATATTGTGGATTCATCAACCGCGTTACCTTCATGGTTCACGGAGGAGGATCTTTCGGCCTATGGAGCTCTATATGAGAAATCCGGTTTTCATAATTCGCTCAAAGTTCCTTATAGGTAACTTAAAACACAATTAGAAGCGATCAAACAATGAATTGGTTTGTTGTTAGTCGTAACTTTTGTTGTTGTAGGACAATTGAAGAAGAATTCGATATTGAAGATCCCGTAATCAAGAACCCGATGCTACTGATCATAGGGGAGAAGGATTATTTTTTGAAGTTTCCAGGAATTGAAGATTTCATAAAGAGTGGAATGGTTAAACACTTTGCATCCGATTTGGAGATGGAATATGTGCCAGAAGGGAGCCATTTCGTTCAAGAACAGTTTCCGGAGAAGGTAAACCCGCTGATAATCGCGTTCCTCCGTAAGCATTGTTGATCATGATCTGATGGGATTAGGTGGAAGTTTGTGTTCGTTTTGTTTGAATAATGTATGATTGATATCGAAGCTGCCTTAATGTATTGTGAGTTGTTTCAGTTATAATGTTATTTAGTCCAATGTGTTATTTCATCAAATATGTCTCACTGAAATGGTAATGGTCATCAATGCACCTCATTACGAAACTAATGATCACAAGTACAAATGAGTGTTTGTAAAAGCTTACAATAATAGCTCACAATCACACCTATTCTCTTGCTTCTTTTTTTTTCCGTTTTGTATCTTGATGTTTTTTTTTAACGGCAAAGAAACTCATGTGTAAACCCTCTTTTTCGGGGCTATGTCCAAGGTCGACCCCTCGACCGCCGTGAGACTGTATCCCTCTGATCCATGGGAACTAGATAGAATCTGTAAACCCTTGCCCCCGTCAGGTTCGAACCCGGGATTAAAGCCCGATTCGTCCCTTCACCCAATCACCCAGATGTCCGTCGAAAATGGCCCAAGTAGGAATCGAACATGCATCTTACTAAGAAGGGCATGTCTCTTAACCACTGAACCAATTTCTTAGGATGATTGAATAGCTTTCTATTTTGCCGGATGTAAGAAATTGTAGTAGTAAATGTATGTATTTTTGTAACAAAAGTGAACCAAAAGCCAAAATTACTACAAAGAAAATATTTTAAAATGAATCGAAAAAATATACATATTGTTGGTTGATTGATATATATATATAGCATTTAGATCCCATATAATATAGATTAAATAGGGCCCAAATAAAAAGGAAAACACAAGGGATATGTTTGGCTTGGAAAAAAGAGTTGTTGCAAACTAAACAAGGGAGTCTATGTGGCAGCCACCCCTTACGGGAAACCCAACCCCCCCCCCCCCATGCCCCAACTTTGGTGTAACCAGAGGCAAATCCCCGTCCTCTCTCTCTCTCTCTCTGAAATTATTGCAAGGAGAAGGGGAAAGAAGGGAAACCACACCCATATTTAGGGAAGATGAATGAAAAAGTGATGTGACGTGACGTTAAGATAAACAAGATGAATAGAAAAACCACACCTCTTAACCTTAGTATCAGCTTTTACAAATGGTTTCTTTGGGGAAAATGACCAATATAGCCCGTTGACCGGACATTTTGCACAACTAGCCCTCTCCACCGTCTTTGGAGAGACGGGACACGGCTCCCAACCAACCTAAACCGTCTTCGAGACGGTTTGGTTTTATAGCCAATTGCAAGCCAACACGTGGCGTCTCTGATCCCGAGGCTGTACCGTCTCTCTCCAGACGGGTCAGAGATCTCTCCCAGACGGTTCACGTGCCCCCATGTCGGCTGCCTTCGGTTCAACCGTCTCCCAGACGGTTCACGTCTACCAATGCCGGCTGACCCTTCGGTTCAACCGTATCCCAGACGGGTCACATTTCCCAAGTCGTCTTAAGCCGTTTTGTGATACCGTCTGAACCGTCTCACGAGTGTATATAAATACCCCAATTCACTTAACGAAATTTGCACCCACCCCTCTCCTCTAAGCTTTCATCTTCCATGCACCCACCCTCTCCTCTAAGCTTTCATCTTCCATGCACCCACCCCTCTCCTCTAAGCTTTCATCTTCCAATCCAATGACGTTTTTTTTACTTTCCCAGCCGAAGCCTTTTTGACTTTCCTAGCCGAAGCCTACCGGCTTCGGAAAATATGTCCCGGTTACTTGGATTGTTGTTTCATCTGCGTACGGCTACTTGGATTGTTGTTCCATCTGCGCGTGGTTTGCAACCCGTGTAATGGATCGATGATGTGGTGGTCTACATTTTAGGCAAGTTCGTTCGCTTTTCGAATTTATGTCTCGATGTTCGACGTGTGCTCACTGAGAACTATTGTTACATAAAACGAGGAAACGTTTCGGACTTGTCTGTGTAGAGCACATACACCATTCGAAACAACGTCTATGTAGACCACTGCTACTACCGCCGCTGTGGAGGACAAAACATCTAACACTAAGATGTAGTCCTCAATAGTTGGTTAGACATTACTATTACTTCAAACAAAGTTCTTAGTTCTGGAAGTAAATTTGGGAAGTTTGTTGTAATAGTATAGTTTTTTACTTGTTGCTTCTTAGTTCTTGGGAAGTTTGTTGTAATAGTGTAGTTTTTTAATTGTTGTTGTAATAGTATTTATTGTTTATTTGTGATTGTAATAGTATAGTACGTTTAATGAGATATTTACCTTAAATATAAAAACAAAAAGACAAAATTGCATTAATATTAATAAAAATATAACCATTAATTGCATTAAATAAAAAGTTACTAAATTACAAATTAATTAAGACGATGTCTTATCATTTGCCAAACGGACACATGTTTAAACTCTTTACGCTCCCTGTTTTTATACTGCCTTAGACTGTGTCTAATTGCCACGTCTTCGGGAAAGTTAGAGGGTACGTCGTAAAGAGTCCGGTTGTGGTGCCCGTTGAAGATTTGACACTTTGTCGTCAAATCGCTCAACTTGCGGCTTAGGGACTCGGTGGTACGTTCTAACCCTCCAACGAGCCGGTTGTATTCATTCAGTATCCGGAACCATTTGTTGTTAAGGTGTGTGCTTTCTTCAACGTGAAGCCATGCCGCAATCAAGGCAATCTCTTGTTCTTCCGTCCATCTTTGAGGTGCCATTTTTCTATGATTTGGACGGTGTTGGACGGTGTTGGACGGTGGTGGTGGGGTGGTAGATATTGTTTGGACGGTGTTGGACGGTGGTGGTGGGGTGGTAGATATTGTTTGGACGGTGTTGGACGGTGGTCGTCGGGTTGTAGATAGTGTTTAGACGGAGTTGCACGGTGGTGGATAGTGTTTAAACGGGGTTGGATGACGGGAAATGGACGGGAGACGGGTATTTATAGGGCTGAGCTGGACAACCGAAGCGTCGCCCGCTCATCGGGACTCACCGGCGTTGGTAGCTGTGTACCGTCTTGAGAGACGGTTGAACCGAAGGGCCAGCCGTCTTGGGAAATGTGACCCGTCTTTTGAGACGGTTGAGCCGAAAGGTCAGCCGGCATTAGTAGACGTGAACCGTCTGGGAGAGGGTTCTGACCCGTCTGGAGAGAGACGGTACAGCCTCGGGATCAGAGACGCCACGTGTTGGCTTGCAATTGGCTATAAAACCAAACCGTCTCGAAGACGGTTCAGGCTGGTTGGGAGCCGTGTCCCGTCTCTCCAAAGACGGTGGAGAGGGCTAGTTGTGCAAAATGCCCGGTCAACGGGCTATATTGGTCATTTTCCCATTATTTTACTTTATATCTTTTCTTTCTTGTTTTCAACGAACAAAAAAAAATACCATAACTCCAACATCACAAAAAGTAAAAAACGTGACCAAAATAAATAATAATAATAATAATATCATTCAATCAAATAAGGACAAAATCTACTCTTTTAGAATCCGCCCTAACATCTCACTCACTTTTATTCCGTGTGTTCTTGATAAAATCACCATTATCTACAGAAACTGAAGCACCAATGGACCAAATTGTGCACAAATTCGTAGAAGTCAACGGAGTAAAGATTCACTTAGCCGAGATCGGCAACGAGTCATCACCAACAGTGCTGTTCGTGCACGGTTTCCCAGAAATATGGTACAGTTGGCGCCACCAGATGATCGCCGTCGCCGGTGCCGGTTTCAGAGCCATCTCTCTCGACTGCCGAGGCTACGGCCTCTCTGACCCACCTCCTAACCTAGACACATTTGGGTTCAACGATATTGTCAATGATATTCTTGCAATCATTGATTCGCTAGCCATTGATAAGGTACATTATTAACTTATCCTTTTAAATTTTAATAATAAAATATAGAGTAAAGTTCACGTACAAATAGGTTTTATCGTACGAACAGTACGAACTGAAGTAAAAAACACGCGGTGACATTTCTGTAAATATTGGAAACTTTATATAACTAGAGTAATTATATAATTACTCTAGTTATATAACTAGCGTAATTACTCTAGCGTAATTATATAAGTAGAGTAATTATAAAATTACTCTAAAGTAATTATATAGCGTAGTTATATAACTAGAGTAATTATATAATTACTTTAGGGTAATTACTCTAGAGTAATTATATACACTAGAGTAATTATACAACAAGAGTGGTGGTCATTATTTACGAAAAATGTCACCGCCACTTTTTTACTCTAGAGTAATTATATACACTAGAGTAATTATACAACAAAGAGTAGTGGTCATTATTTACGAAAATGCCACCGCCACTTTTTTTTGTTCCCTTCAGTTCGTATGTTCGCACGATAATTTTATTTGTATTTGATCTTTTGTCATAAAATATATATAAACTTCTTTACTGTATGTAATAATTTGAATTGTAGATATTTATAATAGCGAAAGACGCTGGGGTTAGACCAGCTTATGTGTTTACACTCCGGTATCCGACGAGGGTAGCCGGAGTTGTGGGACTCGGAATACCACATACGCCTTTTGGACGCCAGAGGTTCCTCCATGAGCTGCCTGAAGGTTTCTACATCAATAGATGGAGGGTACGTTTGTAATCATCCTTATTGTATCGGTTATTAGTAGTGGCGGACCCAAAAATTATTTTCTTTGGAGTTTAACTGAACTTTCAACGGGTGCGATCAGAATTTTTGCCTACAAATTACATTATTTTTTTTCTTGTAAGGGGGGGGGGGGGCGTCCCCCTTGGTAGGGCTGGCATAACATGTTACACGAACTTGTTAAGACACAAACACGATCACGACACGAAATCTAATCGTGTTATTTTTTTCAAACACGAACACGAACCTGTGTATAACAGGTTAACACGATAAGACACGACAACACACGATAAGGAACACCTAGTAAAATAAGTTAACACGACAAGGCACGATAAGACACGACAAGACATGATAAGAAACACGATAAGACCTGTTAAGACACGTACACGATAAGACACGAACACGAAACATGTAAAACGAACACGACACGAAAATAAACAGGTCTTAACGTGTCGACCTGTTCTAGACACGAAACCTGTTAAGGCCAAACACGAAACCTGTTAAAATCGTGTAGATTCGTGTTAGGTTATCGTGTTCGTGTCTAAATTGCCAGCCCTACCTCTTGGGATGTATATAGGCCCGTCCTAGTTATTATGTACCTACTAACACAATTTGTCGGTAGGAACCTGGAAGAGCTGAAGCTGATTTTGGGCGTCTTGATGCGAAAACCGTTGTACGAAACATCTACATCTTGTTTTCCAGAAGTGAAATTCCTATTGCGTCCGAAAACCAAGAGATTATGGATATTGTGGATTCATCAACCGCGTTACCTTCATGGTTCACGGAGGAGGATCTTTCGGCCTATGGAGCTCTATACGAGAAATCCGGTTTTCATAATTCACTCAAAGTTCCTTACAGGTAACTTAAAACACAATTAGAGTATAGAGATGATCAAATATCTGCAATGAATTTGGTTTCTTAAGAAATTGTGCGGTTGTAGGTCGATTGAGGAAGAATACAACATTGAAGATCCTGTAATCAAGAACCCGATGTTACTGATCATAGGGGAGCAGGATTATTTCTTGAAGTTCCCTGGAACTGAAGATTTTATAAAGAGCGGAATGGTTAAACAGTTTGCATCCGATTTGGAGATCGAATATCTGCCAGAAGGTGGCCATTTCGTTCAAGAACAGTTTCCGGATAAGGTAAACACTCTAATAATCGCGTTCATCCAGAAGCATTGTTGATCGTAATCCAATGGGAGAACCGATAGGTGAAGGTTTGGGTTCGTTTCGTTTGAATAATGTACGTAGGATGGTCGAGTGATATCATAGCTACCTTAATGTATTGTGAGTTGTTTTACTTATGGTGTTATTGAGTCCAATGCATTGTTTCGTTTGTGAAAGAGGATGGTGACAGTTTGATACTATTGAAAATGCATTATTTTGTGGAAAATTATCAAAATCAGATTAACCAAAACCCAGTGAGCAAGAATTTTGTATTTCATCCATGTCAACATGAGTTCTCAAACCTTTTACTTTCTAAGAAACACTTAATTGTGATTTTTTAGGGTTGTTTTTATTTTAAATTTTATGAAAGTAGGTATTTATTAAACTAACGAGATTACCCGCGCTTCGCAGCGGAATTTTGGTCAGTATTTACCCGGTTTGGTAGAAAGCGACACTCTATGTAGTAACGATATGGCCGAAAAGAAGCATGAAAAAAATAGGATTTCGAAACTAACAATATTGTTTATTTGTTTGTTAACATAATAATTATTTATTGTTGAAGAATAATAATATTTATTTACTATACGTAATCAGGGGCGTAGCTTAGTTGGGGCGGGGAGGGGCGCCCCCCTCCCCCCGAATTTTCGCGCAGAA
The DNA here is from genome assembly GCA_030844895.1 of Ambrosia x helenae. Taxonomy (NCBI): domain Eukaryota; kingdom Viridiplantae; phylum Streptophyta; class Magnoliopsida; order Asterales; family Asteraceae; genus Ambrosia; species Ambrosia x helenae. The sequence goes on along the minus strand of CM061228.1, from coordinate 140,903,109 downwards.
GTTCCGATTATATAGTATTCGTATAGAAAATTTTGAAAACATAGAGTTTCGACCCCCCGAAACTAGTGACTTCCGACCCCCCGAACCTTTGGGTCAAGCTACGCCACTGTACGTAATAATGGTATAGTCGGTAAAAAATTCTTGTAGTATATTTCAATACATTAAAACTCCAAATGCCATCCAATAAATGATTCATACATGGTCCATTCAGAAAAATTGATGTTCATGACCAACTTAAGAAGCATGTTGTAGCTAAACAAAATATATTCAATGATAATGTGTCATAAGGTAAAACCAGTCAAAAATTACAACTGTTTACCTTTGTGAAATGTATATATATATATAGAGGAGAAAGATCCGTTACAAATAGCTTTTTTGGTAAGAACTGTGAGAATCAAAGGAGGGTATTTTTTTTTAATTTTTTTTTCAAATTTTTTTTTCCCCATATTGTTAAACATATATTATAGTATTGAAAACTAAAAAAAAAAATTGGTGTAGAGTAATTACGTGTAGAGTAATTACATAATTACTCTAGTGTAAACTAATGTATTTACCTTAATGACGTAATTACACTAAAAAAAATTATTTTTTTTTTGTATTATTCATCTAGAAAGAATGTTTAAGCACATGGGAAAAAAAATTCTAAAAAAAATAATTTTTTTTTACCCCCTTTGATTCTTACAGTTCTTACAAAAAAACTATATGTATTTGATCTTTACTCTATGTATAGAATAGAATATGATTGAGTTGTTGTGAAAACTTATGAAATCACAATAGTGTGTAGTGAAAAAATGAATGAAAATGGTATGGTAATATATCGATGACACCTTATGATTTGACAGTAAATAGGGGTGTGCAACAGTTTAAAACGTACTGACTGAACCGAACTAAAACCGTTAAATGCTAAATATAAGAACTGGACCGCATAAAAACCTATCGGTTCGGTTTGGAACTGGGTTAAACCGTTTTCGTGTAAATTATTCTTGCGGTTGTCAATTAAATCTTAAAATTAACAATTAAATAAATGACAACTTTAATAAGCTTAAGTTATGGTGTCGTAGTTATATTAAAGACCTATGATACATGACTCGACAATCGACTAAGGTTGTATATATAATAGTTATAACTTGACTAAATTATATGTAGTTCTTACATTCAATTGACATATTTTAGAAGTACATGATAACGTATTCGTTTATGTTTGTTTTCTGTTCGATAATTCACTAGGATTTTTAATTTTTATTTTTATCTTAAGTACTTCAAAATTTCCAGTGGAATTTTTTTTAATATAGTATATCACATATTAATATTACTTTAACTATTTTGGTTAATTGTTATTTTTGGTAGATTAAACGAGGATTTCAAGTTTAAAATGATAGAATTGTGTTTGTATAAGACAATATGTGATTAAGATTATGCCAAGTATATTTGGGTAATTGAAGTAGTATATTCTGGACGGATAATGCTAGTGATGAAAAATGTTAATTTTTAAATTTTAATATGTGTTAGTTTGTACTCGATTTTGTTCAGTAATACCTATTTGTGTTTGCTTTTGTTTTTTTTTGAACGGCAAATTTCACTCCTTGTGGGACTTGAACCCATGACCTCCCCCTTAGGTGTTCTTAGAAGCTTTGCTTCTACCATTGGGCCACCACCCCAATGGCTTGTGTTTGCTTTTGTTAAGGGCATGTTTGGTTCTCCTTCTCCTTATCCCCTTATCTCGTTCTTCTACATCCTTATCTACTTAATCAAAAAGTTAAAAATTCTAACTTTTAACTTATCTCCTTTTCAACCCATTACCCAAATAATATTTTCTCATTATTAACTTTTTGATTAAGTGGAGAGCCAAACATGCACTAAGCTAGGGCTGGCAACTTCAGACACGAACACGAATACCCGACACGAACATACACGATTTTAACAGGTACAGGTATGACCTTAACAGGTTTCGTGTCCTAAACAGGTAGACACAAAATATACCTGTTAATTTTCGTGTCTAAACAGGTTAAATACTTGTTTACCTATTTATTACCCGTTAAGACATGTTAAGGATTTTTTTTTAAAAAAATATAGGTTGTGGGGTGGAGTATTGGAGTTATACGTTTTTATAGATGGAATTCTACCTTTTTAATTCTTGATGATACCCATTTAACGTGTCGGATTTGAAAAACATGTTCGTGTATTATCGTATTAACCTAGTATAAACATGTATTATCGTGTTAACTTGGTATAAACTGGTATTATCGTGTCTTATCGTGTCTAATCGTGTAAACCAGGTATAAACAGGTTCGTGTTCAGGTATAGAAAAAAGTACATGATAAGTTATCGTGTCGTGTTCGGGTATACATGTTTCGTGTTCGTGTCTTAACAGGTTTGTGTCTTAACAGGTCGGGTATACACGATTTTTCAGCCCTACACTAAGCACTTTAATTTAACAATCTAGTTTATTAGTAACGGCGCATCACCGTTTGAATCGCCTTTGAAAACGTCACATGAGATTGTTACGTAATAAAAAATAAAAAATTGAAGCAACAATGGACCGAATAGTGCACAAGTTGATTAAAGTCAACGGGCTGAAGCTTCACATAGCAGAGATCGGGAGCATATCATCACCGACGGTGGTGTTTCTCCACGGCTTCCCGGAGATATGGTACAGCTGGCGTCACCAGATGATCGCCGTCGCCAATGCCGGTTACAGAGCCATTGCTCCCGACTTTCGTGGCTACGGACTCTCCGATCCTTCTCCGGCCACCCAAAGATTTGGATTTTCCGATCTTGTTCATGATGTTATTGCAATCCTTGATTCCCTTGGCATTCATAAGGTACATTATTATTATTATTATTATTATTATTATTATTATTATTAATGCTTTTATTTCTTGTGATTGCTTCCTGTTTATTTGTTTATTTCGTTTAGTTATCGAGCCGAAGCTTGAGCTTTATATACAAAGCTCGTTTAGGCTCGCAAGTTTTTTTATGTATGCGAGTTTGTCCATTTGAACATGTTCAGTTTTAACTAATAACATTTAATCGAGTTGAGCTTTTGCTCGTTTAAGCTATCGAAGCGAGCACGAGCCAAGCTTTTAGCTCGTTTAAAATTGTTTTCAAATTACATCGAGCCGAGCCGAGCCGAGCTCAAGCTCAAAATGGTAGGCTCGAACCGAGCCGAGCTCAAGCCTCATAAAAGCATGACAAGCCAAGCTGGAGCCTAGTCGGGCTCGGCTCGACTCATTTACACCCCTACCTGTTTCACAAGGAATAGTAAACAAACACAATTGACACACTATTTAAAGAACACCGGGAGAAAATGGGCACATGGGTAGTATGATAGGCGTATGGTCTGTATCACATCATGCAGGGGCGGATACAGGGGGTTTTAGGGGGTTCCTAGGAACCCTTTTGGTTTGGAAAAAATTGAAAAATTTAGTGGAAAATTTTGAAAAATTAGTAAAAATCAGTGAGAATCTAAGAAATGAACCCCCTGAAAATCCGTCCTGGATACGCCTCTGATGTACACTTTTGGGAGTGGTGTGTGTATAGTATCCCATTCCATTTAGACTTGAAGTGATTTGTTTGCATGTAGATTTTCATAATCGCAAAAGATTTCGGCGTAAGACCAGCTTTCCTCATTGCGCTACGCTACCCCATGAGGGTAAGCGGAGTAATATCGCTTGGAGTCCCACATCGGCCCTTCAAGCCACGTACGTACCACCTAGAATTGCCTGAAGGTTTCTATATCAACAGATGGAAGGTACAAGTTACAACTTACAACATACATACATATCAATTTGGTTTACAAAAAAATGAAACAGTTAACTGGTATTTTGTTTCTGCTAGGAACCCGGAAGAGCAGAAGCTGATTTCAGCCGTTTTGATACAAAAACCATCTTGCGAAACATATACATCTTGTTTTCTAGAAGCGAAATCCCTATCGCTAATGAAAACCAAGAAATTATGGATATGGTGAGCCCGTCTACCCCTTTACCATCGTGGTTCACAGACGATGATCTTTCAGCCTATGGAGCTCTGTATGAGAAATCTGGTTTTCTTGAACCACTCAAAGTTCCTTACAGGTACATAAAACATGATATACATGGACACGATTTAAGTTTGGTTGGGTTGGGTTGGGTTGACGAGAGTACATTTTGTGTCGTTACAGGTCATCCGAAGAAGAATATGGCATAGAAGATCCTGTGATCAAGAGTCCGATGTTAGTGATCATGAGGGAGAAGGATTATTTCTTGAAGTTTCCTGGAGTGGAGAGTTTCATAACGAGCGGAACAGTTAAACAGTTTGCGACGGACCTAGAAATCGAATATGTGGCTGAAGGGAGCCATTTTGTTCAAGAACAGTTTCCAGACAAGCTAAACCAGCTAATTCTCGCATTCCTCCATAAGCATAGCTAGCTTGTAGCTTATCGTAATCCCATCGATTCAACCCACAAGCGCTTCATTTCAATACTATGTGATACATTTATAAAAACACTTTATCTTAGATGTTTTTAGTAATGTCACTATCCTTGCTCAAAACCGTAACGAAACTTAAGAGGCGTATCTTAGTGATCTACACTTGCGCTTATGTTTCAAGCGTACCCATGGCATCACAACCCTCGTGGTGTAATTGTGCCGGTAGTGATTACCATAATTTAGTTGCGAGTATACTCAAAACTCGTGGGAACATACATAACACATTTCAATTACATGGTAATAACATAACATTATGCGCCTAATCTAATGTGATCGGATCTTACCTTTGAATCATAGTGAGTGATATCTTCATCATAACACCAGTGCAATTATTTAAAGGGCTTACTTTACAATACCACAGAAGTCGTCGGAAAAAAGAAAGCAAGGTTAACAAGCTACAGAACACTAAAAAAGACTCCTCTTAACCTCTACTAATACAAACATAAGTGCATAGCCACGTAAAACACCACCGAGATGGTGAAAACACGTCTTACTAAAGAAAACCTCACATGAAATGAAGAATATTAGACCGAAAATATGAAAATTATGTAATGGTGGTCAATGTGGTTAATAAGAAGAGACTATAACATGATCCTATCTTACTCCTCCTTGGAGAGGAAGTTGAAGCTGTACAAGACGTCCGTCAACGAACATCCATCATTCCGCTTTTCATACATCATTCAATTACTTTTCCACTTTCAGTGCATCCTACATGATTCTATTACCTCAAGCACCATAGAATGAGTCTCCTCCGAGATCATGTTCAACGACATGTGAAAGTCCTGGCAAAAGGGTATGTCGTAATATTAAAAAGAATGTGTTTCCGGTTTTGGATTTGACACAAGTTTTAAAAGGTTGAAAATGCATACCACAAATCTCTCCAAGACAGGCACAAGAATAGAAACCTTGCGGTTTGGAAGACATTCAGAAATTGCGTTACGTATGCTTTTACTGTCAAAAGTCAAAGAACAAGTGTTCCCATTAGACCAAAAGTCAACTGAAATTTCGAAACTAAAGAGTCAGCCAACCTTTCTGTAGATAGAAATGCAAGAAGAAGGGCCGAGTACGCTTCGACAATTGTTTTTTCTGCCTCTTTCTCTCCTTCCAAAACAAGATCCTCATTGTTCTGCACAATTAACACATCAAGGGTATCTTGGTCATTTATCTAAACACTTTCTAGCTAAAAAATCTAGAACATTTTGGTAATTTAGCTAAAAATCAACAGTTTCTACCAAGAAATACAACTATATAAGTTTACGCACCCAAGTCGATTGTCTTTCTTCTTCAGCTGCCTCCCCGGCCCCTTGATTTGCCAAAAATATCGAACAGAGTAGAGGAATTACTTCTGTAATTTCATAATCCAAACCACCTGACTTAGGTATCGATATACTGGTAGCTGCTAGACGTGATCTGCAGAAAATCAATACAGATATATATTATATTAATATCAATTATCTACAAAACTTATCCAACTTTATTCGTAATGAAAATATAATCTAGATTATAACTTATACGAAGGAAAATAAAATGACCTGTTATGCCCATCCTTCTCGACCAAATTAACAAGTAATCCAAGTATTGCGACAAGAAAATCCAATTCTTGATCATTAAGGCGCTTATCGTCATCATTATCAACCTCAAGGACTAATTTGTCTTTTCTATCACCAAAATGGGGCAAATGCAAACTGAATGATGGATAGTGGCCGACTATCAAACCACATATTGTCTCCAATCCTCCACATGCAGCAATTTGTTGACACCCCACAGAATTGTCGTTTGTTAAGTTCATCAAAACCTGTAAGAAGGCTTTCTGTTCAGTTCAAACAGTTTGACCAAATAGTTATTGTTGAAAAATATACCTTGACTGCTGCGAGAAGGCAATCAGCCAAAAGACTGAGCTTTTCATCATCATTGACATAAGAACAAGAAGCTTGAGAAGAGTCATGGGTTCCACATTGGTTGAATCTTGTTGACTCAACATCATTAAGTCAACCTGTGACTCTTGGTCTTCAACTGCTGAATTGCTTTTCTGACTTTGAGACATGCTATTCTTCCCGGACAGTACGTCCCACTTTGTCGGCCCTCCATCTTCTTCTTCGTCAAATGCAAAAGGGTCATCGCTGCCAAAAGGATCTTGACTATCCTCAAAGTCAAACTTAGTACTAGTTCCAGACTTTTTACCTACTTTTATTAATGAACCACTCGATTTACCACTGCTTGATTTAGAAGTTGAAGATTTTGGTTTCGTCTTTAGCAAACTATTATTGAACCCAGAAATAGGATTGGATTTTGACGAACCCGGTTGATTTTGAAGCGAAATTTGGTTTTCTTTAGATGCATTAGAACTCTTCTGGGAAGGAAGCCAGTCCATACTACAATTCTCGATTGAGGAATCAGTACATATGATGTCATTGCCGTCGACTGCTTATTAAAATTATAAAACAAAATAAAGTCGATCAAAAACTAATCAGGAAACTAGAGATGGAAAATAAGCGGGTCAAATAACAATTCATATGATTCCAGTCAAAACTGGCCATTCTAGTACAAGTCAGATTGAGTTGGGCCCGCAAACATTTTAGTGCACTTTTTTCATAACATAACTTCTTTTAGTAAAGGGCTTTAAGAAGTTGTAATCATTAAAAATTAACTATGGACTCGTTTTGGCATCTCAACTCATTTATGTCAAAACGGGACAGCTCACAGATCAATGGGTAAACTTGAAGTATATATCTAGAAAGGAAATGAGTAAACACTTCAAACAGTTTAATGCAACTTTTTTTCTTTTTTAATAAAGGGATTTAAGAGGTTTCCATTAAAAAGGAATTTCAGGCGACTATGGAATTGTTTTGACCCGTTGAGATGAAACAATTAGCAAAATACATAGAAATTGCAACCTCCATATTTAGTACAGAAAACACAAAAATGGGGCATGTTTGTTTGATAACAGTTTCTATAACCAGATTGTATACGCTACCTTTGTCATCAGCGAGAAGAGTCCCATTGGAAAGAGTGTTCCCATTCCGAATTTCAGGACTGGAAGAAGATTTTTTAAGTAGAGAAACACCTGGAAACCAATGGCAGAAAAAAAAAAAAGATTAAGAACGATAATAAGCAAAATAAGAAGATGATGTGAATAAAGTTCAAATACCTGAAAGATTTTTAATGACATTGAGAATAAGTTTCATTGATGACTGAGAAACATGCCGATAATCGAAGCCATCGTCTTCTACTCCAAGCAAATGGCTCTGCATTATAAACAAGTTCAAATTACAACTTACTCGCATAATTGGACTTCTGATACAAGAAATGCACTTATAAGCATTACCTGGTTATCATTACTAAGAAATGTAGCATTTTCCAAAATTTTCAAACACTTTAATAAAAGCATCGGGCTTTCTAGGTTAAAAGTATTTTTTGACTCGGGGTTCGGAGATGAATACCGTTCTAACCATCCCTGCAGATAAAAAACGAAAACGATACTTTCAACAATGGGCAAATTGTTAATTCTTTTGAAAAATATAAGTTATTTTTCAGAAAGCGCATACCTCCATAACGCCATGACATTCCCTTATGATGTCAATAACAGCATCAAGTCCCCCAAGCTCTCTTAGTTTTTCCTTGAAATTGCCCCCCATCTTTTTAACAGTCCCAGTTGTCTCTAAAATCATACAGATGAAATCAATTATTATTATTAGTCAGTTAAACTATGTAATTTTCTTCTAGTCAATTAAAAAGCAAAGTATCCAAATAAAGATTATAACTTACCACACGTCTGTCATTTTGACAGACATTTACTTATAAATACATTATTTTGATAATTACTGAAATATCAAAACTTGTGTAAATCAGAATTTACAGCACTATAATTTTTGGACAAAAAGTGATCCCAGTCAACCCTACCTGACCTGTTCAACTCATACAAATATTACCTATTCTAACCCAAGAAAAAAGTGCAATAATAGTAAAATAAAAATATATATAATAGACATAGAAAAAAAATAAAAGAATAATAATAGCATTCCACAAAATATAATAAACAGACTAATAGAATTAGCGAATTGGAATCATCCAAAAGTTCAAAAGCAATAACAAATCACAAATAATAAGCAAGATTCATGCAAGTACCTTCGAGAGAGACTGTGGATAAGCAAGCCTTCTCCATTGTTAGCAAAGCAACCCATTTTGGATTCAGTTCAGGTCTTTTTGCGTCACTACCACCTGCACCTCTTTGCTTTAATTCTTTGCAACTCACAAGAATTTCCTCAACTTTTTGCCAAATAGCAGTAGAAGCAGATTCATCTCCCTTTCCATCATTAAAAATGATCGCATCTTTGCTTAGGGCTACAAGTTTGCTACCAAGGGTTGAAACTTTATTTTTAGTAACACTTGTAGTTACTGGTTTCAATAGTTTTAACAAAAACCGGATGGAACTAGGTGAATCCAAAATGTAATCTTCATGCCCCTGAAATGAGACAAAGAATTCATAATAAAGACTTAATTCAGTAGATTTCTACTTTAACTTTCTTTATCATCCTTGGATTAATGTGAAGCACTGAATTGTTTCCTACATAAAATGCAATTTCTACTTAGAATTTTAGCCGCTAATTGACCGACAAGCTACTGTTTGAGACTTTGAGAAACTTAAAAGTCGGATGTTCACAGAAAACGTAAGCAGCTTACATCATTTGTCAAAACAAAAAATAAAGCTGCAGCAGCCAGGTTACAAGGTATGTCATCAAGATTGAGCGCCAATACAGCATCAGTAATTCTTTTTGCCATCCTGTAAATAAGACGAGTAACTGTTAACTACACACTACAATCTTTAAGAATCAAATATTAGGCTTGAAAATACAAAGAACAAAACATACGTTAAAAGAATCTTATAGAATCCCCTCAACACGCACACACACACATATCTGGTTTTGCACTTTAGCTACTGCATCGGGACTTAACCACACAAATGCAACTACAGAGATTACCCTTCTTTAAGCAAACCTAAGTGTTACCAGAAACAGACAAGTTTTCCAAATTCCCCAACCCTAAACGGACCCATTTTTACATATATCATTCTGATAAAAGTTTTCCCCCTAAACAGAAACTATAGCTAATTTCCAAATTCCCTAACCCTAAATGGACTAATGTCCCAAAGCTTCGGCCTTGGTTACGTAAACAAGATCATCAAATGCCAGAAACAAGAATTCATGTACCATAACATACAGTGTTAAACATACACATCTGAATTCTAGTAATTGAAAAAAAACTATAGTTAATTTGCAAATTCCCTAACCCTAAATGGACTAATGTCCCAAGCTTCGGCCTTGGTTACGTAAACAAGATCATAAAATGCCAGAAACAAGAACCCACTACCCACGTATCATAACATACAGTATTAAACACGCACATCTGAATTCTAGTAATTGAAAGAATTCTTGAAAAGGGTTTGTTGTTTCTTGATTACCCGTGTGTTCTCAAGATCCCCACAGAACCCGCAACAGACTCGCTTTTACATATATCAGTTACATCATCACAACAGAAACTATAACTAGATTTCCAAATTCCCTAAACCTAGATAGACTAATGCAGCCATAGGCTCCAAGATTCGACCTTGGTTACGTAAACAACCTCATCAAACACCAGAAACAATAACCCGTGTAAATCGTGTACCATAATGTACAATATCAAACACACACATCTAAATTCTACTAATTGAAGGAATTCTTGAAAAGGGTATGTTTGTTTCTTGATGATAAAACACAGCCAATTACCCATGTATCATAATGTACAATATCAAACACAAACACATCTAAATTCTACAAATTAAAACAATTCTTGAAAAGGGATGTTTCTTGATGATAAAAACAACAAATTACCCATGTGTCCTCAAGAGTCTACGCTGCTGTAAAGTCCCACAAACCATCAACAAAGACAACAAACTCGCGCGTCGAATCCGGACCGGCTGCCCTCTCCTCAACCCATCCAAAGCAAAATCCACCTCATCAGCATGCTCCATCATCTCCCCAAACTCTTGTGTCTCCATCAACGTCGTCGTTTCACTCACCATCACCACAGGCTTCTTCTCTGTCTCATTCTCTTTCCCTTTCCCTTTCTTTCCCTTCTTATCATTATCCTTCAATTCGGGCTTATGTTTCTTCGATCTTGGGGGCAATTTACGCGATTCCTCAGACGAATCGAAGCTGTAAGGGTCGGAATCGAAAGAATCGAAAGTGAAGGGGTTCTTGACTGATTCTTGAGATGGCTTTAAAAAATCGAAATTGAAGATATCTGGGTCTAATTCTTGAGGAGGGCTTTGTGGGGATAAAGATAAAGAGTCGTTGTCGTCGAAATTTAGAGTGTTGGTGTTACTGCTTCGACTGTTGCTGCTGGTCCGACGACCGTACGTTCTAACGATCATTTTTCTTTGTTTCTTTCAATTCAAAACTCTCATGTGAAATTAGGAAGAAATTGGGGAAAGAAAGATGTTGGGTTGTTTTATTTTTTATAAAATTTTGGGGGTTTTTGATTGGATGATGGATTGTTGAAGATTTGTTTGAAAGAAGAAGAGATCCCTATCTCTCTCTCTGTCTATGGGTATATGAGCTGAAGAAAGACTCTGAATTGGGGAACGTTCGAAGGTATTTAGATGGAGGATGTTTCCGGGTCGGGTTTTGGGGTGTTAGGTCGGGTCTTTTGGAGTGTTGGGTCGGATCTTGGCCATTGGATGATGTTTGTGTTTTGTTTGGTTACCGTTGATGGTCCGTATATGTATGGGCCAGAGTTTGGGTTATGACCCGTTTAAATTTTGAATTTTCTAGGGTTTGAGGTATGATTTCATGTGTATTTTTTTTTTTTTTTTACTAATTGAAGGGGTAGAGTCTTAAATTATTGGGTAAACGAGATTAGACCTAATGAAGGAAAAGGAGGGATATGGAAGGAAAAGAAGGGATATGAAAGAATGTCATGAAAAAAATCGTGTTTGATAGTTTTTTAAGCAGAGGACGGGGAAGAAAATGGAAGGAAAATTTTGGTTTATTTCCTTCATTTATCATCCTTTCAAATTGGAGAGATTTTGAAAAGAAATGATTTTTTAAACATCAAAGACTCATTTTTCTTTTATTTTCTTTTCAATTCCTTCGAGTTAGAACGCGCTAGTTAATTAAATGTTTTCTTTTCACTCCCTCTTTTTTCTCTCCTTAATTCATTTTCTCTTCTTTTCCTTCGTTTATTAAACTCGGGAACACAGCGTAAGGCTCCTAACAACGCCCAGAGAGTACTCCATGTGCAAGAAAAAGCATTTGCGTGGCTGCGCATAGCAACATCAACAGCTCAAACTAGATAACGCACATCATCATATATTCATGGGACAAACAGGCAACCTCGTACACAAGGACACCTGGTACAACCCAATCAAAGTCAGAATATCCGGTCAAAACACGGGCGCATGCCCAGCCAATCAGAATGTGACACCTGGCAGGGTTAGATCTACCACCCTGCCCAGTACAGTGACATGACAACTTTCATGCCTGGACCTTACTGTGTACAGTACCGCCAGAGCACTGTACACACACGTCATCCTGTTAAATGCCAAATGTCACGTTGTCGTCTCTAGAAGTCAACACCACTTTGGCCATCAATAACCTAGGATAAGTGGCAACTCCCGGAGTGACACCTGGCTGCAACGGAGTCTCTCTCCAACAAGGTCAAGCCACGTGGCCCCGCAAAAGGTGGTGCATTTTCTTACTCCACCACCACCGTCCACCACCACCACCGTCAACCATCCACTACCACCCACCACCACCACAGTCCAACACCCACCACCACCGTCCACCACCATCTACCACCACGGTCCACCACCAGACTGCTGTAAAAAATCATTTTATTTAAATTTTAGTTTATTTCAGCAATCTGCAGACGTTAACAAACAAGCAGCCTTCTTCTTGCAGACTGCAGACCTTTGGTCCACCTCTTCTTCTGCAGATGTGGTCTGCAGACTGCATACCTTTTCCTGCAGAAAAAACAAACAACACCTAAATCTTATGGAGCGTTGAACCCTATCATCCAAACTCTATCATCACCTAAAGCATCACCTAGGCACCTACTACCATATCAACTTTTTACTATGTAAGACTGTGTAATTGGTTCACGCCTTTGCTATATCACCTAAAATGGGCATGAAACACCGCCTCTCAGAGGTGCAGGTAGAGCTTAGGCATAAGGCTAGTCACCGGGCGTCTAAGGTGTGAGTAGGTTTTGTAATTATTAACATTAGTTACAAAAAGAAAGAACTAACACTAATTTTATATTTTTAGTGATATAAAGAAAACTATATATAACAACAAAAAATTTACACACTACAGAATCTTTAGATACATCAATAGACGTTTGACCTATAGCAATTTTTTCTTTGGGGATTCGTTTTATGATTGGTGCATGGTTCCCTCTTTAGTTTTTAGAAAGTCATTTGTTGTTGGAATCAACCAAGGTGTATCAAGGTATCGAATTGTGGGGCATGAGTGCATAACATTTTGAATTTGTGATTGATCATATTGAGAAAGGTTGATCGTATCGAACAAGTAAATTATATATATTGTTTTTAAAGAAAATCATGAAAGTTTTCCATGATACGCTATTATTCATAATTTTGAGTGAAGATAAACTCATGTCAATAACTATTACATATGTAACTCGATATTTGTGTATGTACTTTTATTATTTGTGTACCGTAATTTGTTCCTATCAATATCAGTGTGTGTGTAAATGCACGTGATGAGTGACCAGCAAACGTTTTTTTTAACGGTTAACAAAACACCATTTTATTAAACCATCAACAAACGCTAGCTAGGGATTAACAATACAGCCATTGTAACATCGCAAAATTTTCCCCAAAATTTTAATACATAAAAAGCCCTTATATATATTTTTTTTATTACACCTTTATCATTAATATTATACAAATGTGCCTAAGTCTTTATTTATCCTAACTCACAACTTATATACATACATAAATGTATATAAATAATAATAATAATAATATGATTCTAAATTCTTTTTTTTTTTTTTTCACATACAAGATTTTTTTTTTTTTTTTTTAAATAAAGCCTTGAGTCAAATAGTCAAAGTCCTAGTCAAAGTCTTAGTCAAACAGTCAAAGTCTTAGTCAAATAGTCAATTCATCATAAAACCTTACTTTATGGTGTTGACCAATTTTAATGGCTAATTGACTCCAAAACTAGTATAAAAACCCACCTATGACCCATTATACTTTGCACCTCTAAATCGATTGTTTCAATCTGATTAAACTTTCCCTCATACCTTTCTTCTATAGTCTATTACTTCTACAATTGAAGCTTTGATTATAAGCTCTTGTAATTGGCGAATTGGAAGCTTGATATTCTTTCTTTTTCGTTTTCTTCAATTTGGACTAGCTACGTTGTTGAGTCTTTGGGATTCGCCTCGCATACATTCACAACACATTATTCTATTTTTTTTACGAGACATAGCATTTTGCTAAGGTGAGTTTTACATAGCCCATTTTCTATTTATCACCATTTTTGGGTGAAACATGTTACAACATTATTCATGCAATTCAATCATCAATGTGTCTATGTGTATTTTCTATGTTTCATTATGTCTTGAACATGACTAGGGTAAGCACAATTCTAGCATAAACATTCATCAGCCAAACGGTATACATTGATAGATCTATTGGACTGACAATCCCACCCAGATACGTGCCTCCTACAAAGGTTACGTGGGTGTTTGTTACTGCAATATAAACGAGTGAACCATGAGCGTATGGGATGTACCACAATACAACAGTCACAAGGTTGATTATGCACTCGATTTACTTCTAGTATGTTTTCGCATATGGACTAGATTGCCATGACACATGAATTGCACAACAATTTTATTCGATTATCAAAACCTATGTAATTCTCACCAACTTTTGTTGACCCAAAATATTTTCAACTTAACATGTTTCAGGTTCTACTTGCTTGAAGATCCGAATTAATGCTTGAAGATGTGTGCATAGTTTTATTCAATTTGATGTACGAATTCTTGTAGAACAATTGTATGTAATTTATTTAAATCATATAATGAAATCTATTATTTACCATGAGCTATTGAACAATCATCAATACGTGACATCCCGATGTTTCCGCCATCGGTTGGGGTGTTACAGATTGGTATCAGAGCCATGGTTATAAGGAATTAGGTTATTAGAAAAGTAATCTAGTCTATAACCATAGGATTATAACCAGTATTTGCTTCTTTTACTTGCCATTCTCTATCTCCCTCCTACTTCTTATCCCTACTTTCGTCCTTACAAGAAGGTTGCTCTCCACCATTGGATCTACTCTTAGACTAATAGGACAAAATCCTCAGGTTTAGCCTGAACCACCTTGAGATCTCGTCGAAGTTCTAGATTTTAATAACGAACACATGCAATCTGGAAGGGTGAACGCCTGTATTCTGAGTCTTCTGTCTAGGCTGGCATTGCGCATATATCCCAATCAGACGAGGGACCCGGATGCCTACCTGGGAATTCTCGGGATGAGTGTCCACTTATAGGCTAAAGCATGTCTTCATATGTTATTAGAATTTAGAATCTTTGATAAGTCAACGTTTTCGTTTATTCGTTTTAATTAAATGAATAAATGATTACATTCCTTATATTACCTCATTGTCCTTCATTCAACCCATATCTTATTGAACATTCATTACCCAAATCACTTCCGTAACCGATGCCCTAAACTAAACAGAGATCAAGATCCTCCAGCTACCTAACCGCAAGTCTCACCATTTGACTATTGGTTGCTTTTATTCTATGTATTGACGCTATTTGATTCAAGTAATAAAATATTTGTCTGAGAGTTGTTACATGGTGCATGATTGTTTGAATGTGAACTAATTATATAAATCTATACAACTACAACTCATATACTGTGCTTGTTATACTTGCTTGCATAAACATGTTATCAATTTGCAACCTATGTGTATAATAAATGCTGCACTTAATAGAGGTCATCATGCCTTTTCAACAGTCGGGAGAGGCCCTACAACCTGCTCCACGACTGGTGGAGGCTATCGAACCTACTCAACGATTGGTAGAGGTCATTATGCCTTTTCAACAGTCGGGAGAGGCCCTACAACCTACTCCACGACTGGTGGAGGCTATCAGACCTGCTCAACAATCGGTGAAGATATAGAAGGACGCAAAACTTTAATGTAAGGTAAATTGGTGATTGCGGTCCGGAACGTAATCATGAATTTACAGGTACGTTAAGGTAGTGTGAAATTCTATCAAGGTTTTCAGTAAATAACCAATTATAAACTCTAGTTACCTGGTAGTTCATTTAGTCTTTCTATAGTCAATCAACTCATGCATTTCTTTTAGGAGTCCTAAAACTTAAGATTCTTATTCTCCTTGCTATTTCAGATGAACATAATCCAACCCTTAAAACTCACACATATCAAAACTCTTACCCAAATTATTCGAAACAGTTTATTCTGTTACCTATAAATTTATGTCATGCCTTAACTCGAAACTTCCCAAACTACCCTTGTCCTAATTTCTACCCAATCACCTTCAACCCTGTGTTTTCAATAAACTTCGGGACGAAGTTTCCAAAAGTAGGGGAGACTGTAACATCGCAAAATTTTCCCCAAAATTTTAATACATAAAAAGCCCTTATATATATTTTTTTTATTACACCTTTATCATTAATATTATACAAATGTGCCTAAGTCTTTATTTATCCTAACTCACAACTTATATACATACATAAATGTATATAAATAATAATAATAATAATATGATTCTAAATTCTTTTTTTTTTTTTTTTCACATACAAGATTTTTTTTTTTTTTTTTTTTTTTAAATAAAGCCTTGAGTCAAATAGTCAAAGTCCTAGTCAAAGTCTTAGTCAAACAGTCAAAGTCTTAGTCAAATAGTCAATTCATCATAAAACCTTACTTTATGGTGTTGACCAATTTTAATGGCTAATTGACTCCAAAACTAGTATAAAAACCCACCTATGACCCATTATACTTTGCACCTCTAAATCGATTGTTTCAATCCGATTAAACTTTCCCTCATACCTTTCTTCTATAGTCTATTACTTCTACAATTGAAGCTTTGATTATAAGCTCTTGTAATTGGCGAATTGGAAGCTTGATATTCTTTCTTTTTCGTTTTCTTCAATTTGGACTAGCTACGTTGTTGAGTCTTTGGGATTCGCCTCGCATACATTCACAACACATTATTCTATTTTTTTTACGAGACATAGCATTTTGCTAAGGTGAGTTTTACATAGCCCATTTTCTATTTATCACCATTTTTGGGTGAAACATGTTACAACATTATTCATGCAATTCAATCATCAATGTGTCTATGTGTATTTTCTATGTTTCATTATGTCTTGAACATGACTAGGGTAAGCACAATTCTAGCATAAACATTCATCAGCCAAACGGTATACATTGATAGATCTATTGGACTGACAATCCCACCCGGATACGTGCCTCCTACAAAGGTTACGTGGGTGTTTGTTACTGCAATATAAACGAGTGAACCATGAGCGTATGGGATGTACCACAATACAACAGTCACAAGGTTGATTATGCACTCGATTTACTTCTAGTATGTTTTCGCATATGGACTAGATTGCCATGACACATGAATTGCACAACAATTTTATTCGATTATCAAAACCTATGTAATTCTCACCAACTTTTGTTGACCCAAAATATTTTCAACTTAACATGTTTCAGGTTCTACTTGCTTGAAGATCCGAATTAATGCTTGAAGATGTGTGCATAGTTTTATTCAATTTGATGTACGAATTCTTGTAGAACAATTGTATGTAATTTATTTAAATCATATAATGAAATCTATTATTTACCATGAGCTATTGAACAATCATCAATACGTGACATCCCGATGTTTCCGCCATCGGTTGGGGTGTTACAGCCATCAAAAAAAACAAAGAGAAAAAACATACAACTACCACCACACTATATACAAAAACCTCCAACCTATTGTTGTTTATACACCAATACCATAAACACCAACCACTATGTGGAAGACTCAAGATGTCCTCCCATACCACCAGCTGCCTGCATTTAATTTTGATCCACCAAGACGCACAGATCCATAACACCTTTGATTATAAGGCAACAATCATATTATCTCAGCCATCTTAACAACCTTGCTTAACTTTACCCAAATCGACCCATTTTGTTGCATCAACAAACGTGTATCACCTTTTCACTTTAGTATCATGAAAAAAAAAATCATTCATTGGTAATTTTTTTACAGCTTACTCACACATCCAAAAAATCTGCTCCTGCCTCTACACTACTATCCATCATGGGACTTGAATCCTTAACTATTTAGGGAGACACACCTTTTACGTTACTTATTACCTCTAAGTTACAAGCCCCTTGATCCTTTGTACAACAAAATAATACATACAATTACAAACTATCTATAAAAATAGAAAAAATAGCAGAACCACGTCACAAAAGAATAAAAAAATGTCAACATAATTTGCTTATGTGTATATATTTGACACATAGATTGTCCATGTCAACATATTATATCTTGCATGTGTGAGCTATAATAAGTACGATTTTGTTCAAATGTAACACGTGTATGGACTTTTATGTATAAAAAATTGATGGATGGCTTTTGCCAGGAGAAAACAGAAAGCATACATTGGTTTTCTATGGTATTTACCTCGTATTATAACAAATAGTTTATTGGTGTTCATAATTTCATTATATAAGAAAAGTTCGAGTGTTACAGGTCGATCAACAACTCAACCCTGGACCACTTGTGTGGCTATTGGTTGCTCTTCTTTTATTCAGTGCTTGATATTTCACTTGTTTGATCTATGACTTGATCTTAGCAAATAAGAGACATGTTTTTTAAACATATATGCTTACTAGAGTTTGCATTTGAACTATTCTAGCGAGTGCGTATGACCCAACAACATCCTATACAAATATTTAAACTTGCTATAATCATAAAAACCAAAAAGGACAGTTGGGATTCTTGATAGAATTAAGAATTTCATGCCGGATTTTGAAACTAATGGGTTGCTATAATATTAAAGGCTTTAGAACATCATAAGTTATTGGAATTCAACAAACATTAATACCTAGGTCAGGTTTAATTGATCAAAATCGCTACCAAAATGAGTACGAAACCAAAACACGGAGTCTACGAACTCAAAATGATGTTTTGTTGATATCACGTGTTTTATTAATTGATTGTGAAATGTAAGACTCGATGATTTAACGCTTGTGAATGAAATTAAGCATATAGCAAACAAACCGACCCATATGGTAATACGCCACTCATTGAATAGTATTTAATAGTGTTCCACCGGAAGCCTTGAAGGCTTTCAGGTGTAGCCATGTTGCTTGTTCCCATGGGTATGCTCATGGAGGCACTACGATCCATAGGTAAAGAGGCCATGGCTTGTTCCCACGAGGTGGTGGTTGGAGGCGGAACACTTGTGATTGGAGACTGTATGAGTTGATCCAGGGTGAGTTCGTGCCCATTGGGTGCACCGGAGGTAGCGGCTTGAGACGTGAACAAAGGAAAAGCATGTTGGGAATCATGGTATCGTATACACAGCGGAAGCGGTTAATATTTTTTATAAAAATCGATTATATACAATATATAATTGTGGCCGATATATATATATATATACTGTTAGTTAATTTTATTAATCCGATTAATAAAATATTCCCAATCAGGATCTCAGTTAAACGCGTATAAACAAATAAATAATAAAACAGCCATAGGGAGTTTAGTAATCAACCTTTGACGACTACACCGGAATTGTAACACGCGGGTTACAACGAATCCTCGCTAGTAGGAAGTTCACACCGTCCACGAACCAACCAGGAAGCAACACTTGCAAGAAAAAGGTGGTGGCTTGTGGTGGTTGATGGCCGAACAAAAGAAGAAGAAGGCGGCGGAGGCCCTCTTTCCTTGGGTGGCGGCCACAACTTCTTGGGGAGGAGGCAAGAGGTGTTTTGTTTTGATAAAAGTGTGATTAGGGTTTACCCCTTAACCCTCCTTTTATAAGACAACAACTTGCAATAAACCCCCTTGCTAAATATCTTAATACTCCTTAATATTAATCTTATTAATATTAAGTCCCTCAAGACTAAAACAATTATTATTTCATAAATAATAATCCACCAACGTGTGAACTTATCTGATTCGTGTACCAACGTGTAACTCTTCGGATCGTACCGGGTCGGGTTACGTTGATCTCGACTTTTAATTACATCGGACATACTATATATCCAACAAAGCAGTCGGACTTGGCCTTGCTGGCTGATAGGGTGTAGGGAACAACATGTTGGGCCCGGATCCGTAGTTGTGAGGAGCAAGTTGAGGGCCTGAAGAAGTAACATGAGGGGGACGAGGTGTTCCGGATGGGAGTGAGGGTTCCTCCTCATTATAGTCTAGCCGGATCCTGACCCCCTTTTCCATTTCTTTGGCAACATGCTGGTTCAGGAGAGATCTGAGTTGCAAAAAATGACTTGCAACTCTTTCAGGAGTGAGATCTATACGTTTAGGTGTACGTACAGTCTTAGGGAAAGGAGATGACACCCCTGAGACAGTGGGAGTTGGAGTTTGAAAGAGTGTGAATTCCTGGGACGGAGCACCGGTGGGGGTACTTCCGGGAGTAGAAAATGACACAGATCTGTTACGAGAGGTCTGATCCGTGTTCGGAGAAACCTGATTCACTTATTTCGGGGATTCAGGGTCAGACATATCGAAGGGTTGGAGCTACACAATTGATTTTTTTTGAAATGAAACAATGGTGCAGCCCCACGGTGGGCGCCAACTTGTTGCTACAACAAATATAGGTCTAACGTTAGTTCTGAGTCTAAGGAAGGGTAAAAGGGTTCCGATATGCCTAACGCAAGTCGTGGTGTCCTCCTACGTTGCAAAACGTAGAAGGAGATTCAAGATTATTGTGATTTGAGTGTTATGATTCTGGTTTGAGTATGACTCAAAGCCAGAAATATTGTTATAAACTCAAGTAAAGTATTAGTGTGGTAGGGAGAATCTCCACACGTGCATGATCAAAGAGAATAGAAGATGTGTAAGTGAGAATAATCAGAAAGGTGTAATCAGATCTGAAAGAGAGTGACCTGATTTATAGAAGGAGTATCTTCTTCTTTGAGTAGGAGTATCATCTTGATCCATGATGCAACCTAAGGACATACCACTTTTAGCCGATGATGGCTTTGGACCTGCGGTCCGAGCATTGCAGCGTCTCCATGTGCCAGATATGGACAACTGCCTGTGTTGACCGAGGAGAGTGATGACAATACAAGTCATCTTTTGATCAGCACTTTACGATCCCTTGAACCTTTGTATTTTTCAACCTTTCAAGTGTGGTTATGCAACGTTATTAACTTATTTTGCTTTAGGCTACCTATGTCATCAAATATAAATAGGGGTGTAAACGAGCCGAGCCGAGCCCGAGCCTGACTGGGCTCGGCTCGGGCTCGTTAAGGTTTTGTGAAGCTCGAGCTCGAGCTCGGCTCGGTTCGAGCCTACAATCTTGAGCTCGAGCTCGGCTCGCTAGCAAAATCCAAAGCTCGAGCTCGGCTCGGCTCGAGGTGATTTGAGAATCTCAAACGAGCTCAAAAGCTCGGCTCGAGCTCGCAAAAACTCGGCTATAACTTAGGCTCGCGAGCCCAATCGTTAAGGCTATAACTTAGGCTCGGCTGTAACTTAGGCTCGGGCTCGGGTTGGGGCTCTAGCTCGTTAAGGCTCGCGAGCCCAATCGAGCTTTGTATTTAGGGCTCGAGCTCGGGCTCGTTAAGGCTCGGCTCGTTCAAGCTTTTTACCGAGCCGATCCCGAGCCGATCCCAAGCCGCTACGTGTCATTTACACCCCTAAATATAAACACAAAAACTAGCCGACTCATTTCGATTTAGACACGTCGACCACGTTCTAGGAACGTACTAATGTAACACGTGAAAAAAAGTTGATTGGAATTTTTATTTTGTCCATCAAAGTGAGAAAGCTATAAGGTAACCTAAACTAACGGCGGTTATACAACAAGTGGCCTTAAATATTATTATTATTATTATTATTATTATTATTATTATTATTATTATTATTATTATTATTATTATTATTGGTAACCCTAAACCTCCTCCGCCTCCACAGTCCATACATTATATATGACATCACCCACAACCCAAACAACCCATCATCAAACAAACAAACAAACAAACAATCTCTGCATCTAATCTAGGGTTTCTTCTTCATCGACTCTATATTTCCCTCAATTACATCTTAATTTCCTAATCTAAAACACTACCGATCGTCCATCGTCATCATCTCCCTCACAGATCTAACATATCTCACCCTAATTTTTCCTTTTTTTCTATTTTAAACAAATTTATCATGTTTTTTATGCATTAATTGATAAAGAAAGATGAATCCAACGGTTAAAAAAACTTGATGATTGATTACTGATTACCGATCTGTATGTATGTATAAGATGAATCTGTAGTACACTGAACAACAACAACAACACACAGAATAAACCGAAGAAGACGAAGACAAAAAGATATAATTTTTATTATTTTTATAATATTTTTTATTGATATTTTTAAAAAAGAAATTGTTTTTGAAGAAAAGAAATGTATAAATCAGTGGTGGCAGTGTATGACGGAGAAAGAGGAGTGGGTGAAGTAGAGGTATATTATAACCCTCATCTGGTGAATCTAAACATGAGGGAGAAATTGAAGGACAAAATCAGGATATCATATTATTCTACACCCAGTGACAGATGCTCACCACTTGCTGTTCTTCATACCATTACCTCACCACCAACTGGTGTTTGCTTGAAACTGGAGTCCATCAACACCAACACCAACACCAACAACATCTCACAGCTCAGTATTTTGCACTCCACATGTCTCACTGAGAACAAGGTATATTTGCTTGCACAAACCTCAGACATCATCAGATCAGATTAATAATATAACAGATTAACAAACACAAGATACCATTGAAATTTGTAATTGAAACTTTTTATTGTGAGGACTTTGGTGGACATAGATGAGACTCTTCAAGAAATTTTATAAATGGAAAGAAAATATATAATTTGGAACTTTTAATAGTTTTCCTTGCTTCCTTTTTACTCTGGATTGACTTGATGAACAACCCATATAGTAAAGTTAGGATCTTTAATTTTCTTGAATATGCATTTTAAATTCTTGGCCCGCCTGCCCGCTATCTTGATGTAATTTTTCGCGATTTTCTATGAATAAAGATTGAAACTTTATCTTAAAAAAAAAAAAAAAAAAAGACTGATGTTGGCTATAATTTGCAGTTTGGGGATTTACTTCTAAAGAAACAAATGAAAAACTAGTTTATAAGTTTTGAGTGGACTAATAGTTTACAGTTTTGGGAGTTAACTAATGACGAGTACGAATTAAGAACCGGTTTATGATCCGTTAAAGGACTGATTTTGACTTGTAACTTGCAGTTTAAATTTGGACTAATGGATGTAACTATCTAGAGAGAACTCTTGATTGGATATTTTGTTGGAATACATACACTTGTAATCTGGTTTATTCCTCTTGGAATAATTTGGTCCTGAAGAATAAACTGTTTTCTCTTCGGATTATGCTGAGTCTAAAGAAGACTGTTAATTGGTTACTGGAGAAACATTATCTAGCTATGTTTTGTTTATTCATTGAGACATTGAATCAGGTTGAGCAAGGAAATTTCGAAACTATCTTGAAAAAAACTGGTCTTTTCTGTAGTCCGCAGTCAAGAATTGGTTTTGCCCTACACGGCAATAAAAAATATATATTTTGAAGCACAAGCAGGGTTTTATTGACTTCCTTATATAACGAGTAATAATTAATTAATTAGCATTTATACGTTCTTTGCATTTATGTTTCACATATTGTGTGTGATCTTATTAGTTATTACGGCGTAAATGTGTGATTTTTTTGTTCTCGTGTTATAAGTAGTGACTTGTGCATATCTTGAAATTTATGCAAGTGCATATTTAAGTGATTTTGTAACATTTAGTGACATTATATTTCCCTCTGAATGTGTTGGTTACTATGTGCCCATATGCAGACTGCTGTTGTTCCACTTGGTGGAGATGAACTACACTTGGTAGCCATGCGTTCTAGAAGAAACGACTCTTTACCATGTTTTTGGGGATTTAGTGTTGCACCCGGACTCTATGAGTCATGTCTTGTCATGCTAAACCTAAGATGCCTTGGCATTGTTTTTGACCTTGATGAAACTCTCATAGTGGCCAATACTTCGAGATCATTTGAGGATAGAATTGAAGCTTTACAAAGGAAATTAAGCTGTGAAATTGATCCACAACGGATTGCTGGTATGCTTTCTGAGATTAAACGTTATCAGGATGATAGAAATATCTTAAAGCAATACGCAGAAAGTGATCAAGTTGTTGAAAATGGCAAGATAATTAAAGCACAGTCCGAGGTTGTCCCTGCTCTGTCAGATAATCATCAAACAATTGTTCGCCCACTTATAAGATTGCAGGAGAAAAACATCATTCTTACCCGTATCAACCCAATGGTATGGATTTATAATATGTGCACATCATCTTGTTTATTTATTTATTATATATCTTGATAGAATATTTGTGCTTTAAGATCCGTGATACGAGTGTCCTTGTGCGATTGAGACCTGCATGGGAGGATCTTAGAAGTTACTTGATAGCAAGAGGACGAAAACGGTTTGAGGTTTATGTTTGTACAATGGCTGAAAGAGATTATGCTTTGGAAATGTGGAGGCTTCTTGATCCAGATTCAAACTTAATAACCGTAAAAGAGTTGCTGAACCGTATTGTGTGTGTGAAATCTGGTTAGTTTGTGTTTCTTCACGTATATCATGTACTTGCTATTTGAGCAATTTATGGTTATACTTGTTACTTATTCTAGGTTTGAAGAAATCACTTTTTAATGTTTTCCAAGATGGAAACTGCCATCCTAAGATGGCATTAGTTATTGATGATCGATTGAAAGTATGGGATGAGAGAGATCAGCCTCGGGTTCATGTTGTTCCTGCCTTTGCTCCATATTATGCTCCTCAAGCTGAAGTATGAACTAATTACACTCTTAAATCTTATTATTTATTTTCTCACTTTATAATGAGAACTGTGTTTATAGTGTCCTTATTCTATGAATTTTATTTGTTATTTTTGTGCTTTTAGGCAAACAGTGCTGTTCCTATCCTTTGTGTTGCTAGGAATGTTGCTTGCAATGTCAGAGGTGGTTTTTTCAAGTAAGAAGCGTGCATTTGTTTTCAGAACTTTACATATACTGGAGTTTTTGCATTGTCTATACTGTTAATTTTTTTTTTTTGTTAATCCACTATCTGCTATAAAGGCTTTTCTGTTCGTTATTTTGGAATAACAAGTTCTATCTTTGAACAGAGAGTTTGATGATGTCCTTCTGCAACGAATCAATGAAGTTGCACATGAAGATGAAATCAAAGATATATTGCCGCCGGATGTGAGCAACTATTTGATTTCTGAGGTTAGTAACACGGATTAGTCAAGTTTTCGTTCTTTTTTTTGCCTTTCTGATTAAGGTGTCCAATTTTGCAACTGTTATGGTATAATCTGCTCACTGTCCAGGATGATGCTGCTTCGGCTTTAAACGGAAGCAAAGAATCACTTGGTTTTGATGGAATGGCTGATGCTGAAGTGGAAAGGAGGTTAAAGGTAACTAATCTTTTCAAAACGGCATTCTTTTCTATATTTGTGACTTTTTTTTTTTTCGTAAGTAAAAAATTACTTGTTTAACATGTACGGTTGTGATCCATCCAGGAGGCTATAGCTTCATCAAATATAGCTCAAGTGATGCCTAAACTTGATTCGGTAGCTTCATCAAATATAGCTCCAGTGATGCCTAATCTTGATTCGGTACTTAAGACAGCCTTCCAGTACAATCCTGCACCTGTATCAATGCCTATTGTGCCTCCAGGACCAGTCGTCCAATACCCCAATAAGCATTTGGCACCTGCACTTGAGCCATTAATTCAAGTGAACCATCAAGAAACAATCTTACACAGTTCACCTGCACGGGAAGAAGGCGAGGTGCCAGAATCTGAATTAGACCCTGACACAAGACGCAGACTTCTCATTTTACAACATGGTATGGATATGAGAAATCCACCCACCACTGAACCTCCTCAATTTCCTGTAAGACCACCTCCAATGCAAGTTTCTGCTCCTCGGGTTGAGCCACATGGCGGGTGGTTCCCAGTGGGTGAAGAAATGGGTCCTAGACAGTTGAACCGAATAGCACAACCTCCTAAAGAATTTCCGTTACATTCTGAAGCTATGCATATTGACAAAAAACACACTCTTATGGCACCACCGACACCTTTCGCTTCTAAGGTGGAAGCTTCTATACCTCCTGAGAGAATTCTTGAAAATCAGAGGCTTCCTAAGGAGGTAATTAATGTTTCTACTATTTTTCTTCATTTAGTTTATTATTCTTATAAATATATTATGTACATATGTATATTTACAGGTTCTTCAAAGAGATGATAGCTTGAGGTTAAGCCATTCTCCTCCTGTTTACCCCTCGTTTCCAGGTAAGCTAAATGAAAGTCTTCCCTCTAATTCGAGTTTAGGTTTAGCAACATATAAGGTTCTTCAAGATTAGTAATTCACATGGTTAGGGTCTTACCGAAACATCTTGCCCTTGAAAACGGGCTGCACTTGTTCTGTACATAATTGATTGTTGGTTATTTGACCCATATTAGGTCAACTTTGTAAGAGGTGAGCATATATATGTTGCAGAGATGTTTAGTTTAGATTTATGGTTCACTAGTCTGTATGTATATTTTTTTAATTATCAGTTTTCACGTAAGATTCTAATCATGTTGTTTTGTAAAACCTAACAATATTTTTCTGATGGTTTCTGAATAAAGTTCTAGCACTCTTTTTAATTTTGGAAAGAATATAAATCTTGTAGTTGCTATATTGTTAATTCTATGAACGTTGCATATTTAATTATAGATGCATCAGGACTTGGAATTAAGTTTTTTTTTTCCTGAATATTATTTTGAAGGAGAGGGAAGTT
Organism: Ambrosia x helenae; assembly: GCA_030844895.1. Classification (NCBI taxonomy): domain Eukaryota; kingdom Viridiplantae; phylum Streptophyta; class Magnoliopsida; order Asterales; family Asteraceae; genus Ambrosia; species Ambrosia x helenae. The sequence goes on along the minus strand of CM061228.1, from coordinate 140,876,503 downwards.
CCTTGGGTCCATCATCATCATCCAGCAACAGAGATATGGATATTGAAACTGGCGGCAATGATACTTTTGCTGAATCTCCAGCCGAATATCTACATTTTATTGCTTTCAAATGCGGAGCCAAGGTATATAAGAATAGGGAATCCTTTCTTACCAAATGTGTTTTAATATCCATTATGTTGATGTGATAATTTTCAATTGGTTTGATTTGCGCTGTGTATAGGCTGAAAGTCTCCCAAACTCTGTTTTAGTGCATACAATCTCCTTTGGGCATTTCATTTATTGATTTAGATTATGCTGTTCAATAATATTGCTTCTGCAATTGCAATAACACATTAATTATTAATTAAAAAATATCAAACACGGACAAAAAAGAGCACGGGTGAACCAATCTGACCCAGCATGTTTTGAACGTAGTAGTAGTGATCCATTTTAACCAGAACCGGTTTTGAACGTACTAGAAGTGATTCATTTTAACCAGAACCCATTTTGACCTGTTACCCAAACCGCATGAGTCCTGACCCACCATCTCTTGAGAATTAATTAGTTTAGTCTTTCTTGTTCTCACTCATTATTTACTTACATATGCAGGTGGAATTCAGGCCGGCTCTTCTCCCTAGTATTGAACTACAGTTTTCTTTTGAGGTATTGGAAGTCCCCTTTAGACTTCAACATGTAGCCATGGCCTAAGAGACGATTTTTGTGTCCTTAATTTTGGGTCAAACAATTAACCGTCATTTACAGGTTTGGTTTGCTGGAGAAAAGGTTGGTGAAGGAACTGGAAGAACCCGAAGGGAAGCTCAACATCAAGCTGCTGAGTCATCTCTTATGAATTTGGCAGGTATAAATTTTGTTACTAAAATTTGAAAGTTAATTAAGGTCATTTCATTGGTTAGGAAACATCTATTTTTGAACTGGACTTGACCAGAACCAAACTTGACCGGATCACACCAAGGGCTGGTTTTTTTTGTCCGTATCATTGACCAAGTACTGATCACACATAATCAGCCTCCAGGCCCGATCTCCAATTTGGCCTCCAATTTGTGTCTCGTATGTTTTGATGTTTTATCTGATCACAGTCAGGATCATTGACTAACAAGCGTCAGCAACGATTCTAACCATTGTAGGCAATGTTGGTGCAGATAAGTATTTATCTCGTCAACAGTCAGGAGACGATGGAAGGTTTATAAATGATGGAAATTCTTTTGGACACTTGAGGGAGGAATCTATGGCGTTTCCAACCGCTTCTGGACCAGCTAAGCTAGATATTCCCAGAAAAGGGTCAATCGCTGCACTTAATGAATTAGTAAGATCTCATTATATATATATATATATATATATATATATATATATATATATTAGAAAACATTAGTCACTGTGTTCTATATAATCCATAACTTTTAGGGTTTCGAGGTTGATTAACCACATTCCTATTCCTTCATTTCAGTGCATGATGGAAGGTTTGATTATGAATTTTCAACCTCAGCCTCAAGTTTCAACTAATATGGGCCAGAACAATGAACTCTATGCGCAGGTACGACCTGATTTATGGTTCATATGATCATTGTACACCTTTACGGATCTTTTCTTTACTCATTTTGTATTTTGGGCATGTTTCCAGGTTGAAATAGATGGGGAAGTGTGGGGTAAGGGAGTTGGGTTAACATGGGATGAAGCTAAGATGCAGGTACGTATCTCTTCTTCGTGTTACTAAAATAATGAAACTTTTTCGAGTAAAATGATTTAGAATGTCTTATGGGTGACTTTTGACATATTTATTTTTAAGCATTTTCTTCCAACTATTTGACCTGTTAAGTGTTAAATATAAATAGCTCGAAGCAACCCATTTCTAAGCAAACGGGCGGAAATTGCCACCTTCCCTTTATCCTTTTCTATTATTTAATCCTGAGCAATTTTCATGTCTTATTTACTTTTCAGGCTGCAGAAACAGCTTTTGTAAACTTGAAAGCAAGAATCGGGGGGCAATATCCTCAAAAACGTCATCCTTCTCCCAGGTCACTTAAAAACATTTAATGTTCCTTTTCCATTTACATCCGTATACAGTGGCGAAGCTTCACCCGAAGGTTCGGGGGGTCGGAAGTCACCAGTTTTGGGGGGTCGAAAACCCTATATTTTCAAAAATTTATATATGAATACTATATAATCGGAACTTCTGCGCGAAAATCCGGGGGGGGGGGGGGGGCGCCCCTCCCCGCCCCAACTATGCTGCGCCACTGTCCGTATAGAAATGTAAACCTGTTTTTTTTTTGCAAGATTAATTGCCGTCTTGATTAGGTGTAAACGAGTTGAGTCGTGTCCGAACTCACCTAAGCTCGAGCTTTACAAAATATATTTTAGTTCATATGAAAAGAAAAGTATTGTACTCGAGCTTGTTTATAAAATGAGCTCCAACTTTAGAGCTCAAGCTTGGTTTGATTTGAGCTTCCTAGTGATCTGATTTTAAGTAGCTGTGTGATGACACAATGTAACACACTGGTTTTGTTTATGATTCACAGATCGTTTCAAGGAATGCCAGCTAAACGGTATAGACCAGAGTACCCAAGAGTTTTGCAAAGGATGCCTAACTCGTCAAGATACCCCAAGAACGCTTCACCCGTCCCTTGACAGATCTTGGTACAAATTTCCATCAGTATTAATGGATTCTTAACCAAATTAACAACAAACTGCTATACCATGATCCATAGTTAAATACTTTGTGAATGAAACCGTTCGGGCCAAGCCAAGACACTTTTGAACTTGGATACATGGTTACGACGATGCGGGGAAAAGCAAATTGTGTGTGCTCTTTTTGGCTACAGGGTGATGAGCCTAAACTGCCAATGGCTCTGTCAATGACCTATGATTGGCAGTCGAAGCGGTTTCTTGATTTGGAGTGAATGGTGTTGCTTGACATGTTGAAGCAGCTGTGAAGCCGAAGATGATTTAAGTTGGTGATGACTGTAACATTGTAATTTGCAGTTGCCTGCCATTGTAGGTCGACTGTGTTTTCTTTATTTTTTTACGATCTTTTTTTTTTTATTTTATTTAAGGCATGCTTCCCGACGTAAATCCTTTTTTGGGAAGGATATTATTTGTTTTCCATTTATACAAGAGTCAGGCAAAAAATTCAAGGAAGTTTACATGGCTAGAATCCTTTACATAAGCTTTTTAGGTATTTAAGAAAATAAATATTATATTGGTTATCATGTAGATAATTTTTTTTTATAATTATATTATTTAGAAATGCAAGTTGCGCTCTTATACGAAAATTAGATTCAAAACGTAATCTCAAACACCGTTCAATTGCTGATGATGGAAACTTGACTAATTGAAGTACTAAGTATAGTAATACAAATCTAGAGAATTATCACCCAAATTAGAAAACGGAGAGATGGGATGCTTCCCGTGGTTTGTCTAAATTTAAAGTTTGTTCGGATGTTAATTTCGTGTACAATACTATAGTTGTGGATAACATATACGTGTCAACTATACGACAATTTATATTGGTCAGCGACTATATACACCGATAAAAACGTCAGGTCAATTACTATATCCGAATTTCACTAATTATTCAAAAACACTCATATCACTACGAATTTTCTAAGAAATTGTTTCTACATATTAGATGATAATTTATAGACGAGTCAAAGATTATGTGATTATGTTAAAAGCTATTCACATGAATAATGGACGTGGTAAGGCTATATTACAGTGTTGACTCAACTTTTTAAAAATTGCACACGCTTTCTTCAGACGATAATTTAATTTACAACACACTTATGTATGAGGAGATAGTTTTAAAGGAAGTCCATTATGATTAAGGTTGCAAACGAACTGGACTTTCAGTGAACAGTTCATGAACCGTTCGGCGGTAAGTTCGTTTGTGTTCGTTCGTTTATGTTCGTGAACGTTCGGTAACATGTTCGTTTGTTTATGTTCGTTTATGTTCGATAGTTTATTATAGTTTTTAATTTTTATAATTTGACCCAAATAAATAAATAAATAATTTATATGAGGTGAATATATGTATGTGAATTTCTTTTTTATTCGAAAGTTAATATATGTCTGTTTGTGTTTGTTTCCGTTCATGAACACTTCTTTGTGTTTGTTTTTGTTCATTTGTGTTTATGAATGCCCGTTTATGTTCGTGTGCGTTCATGAACAAAAATTAACAAACGAACACGAACATGAGTGTTTTCTTAGCAAACGAACACGAACAAAAAATCCCGTTCGGTAAGCGTTCGTGAACACATATATTACTTAACAAACGAACATGAACAAGGCCTTGTTCGTGTTCGTTCAGTTAGTTTACATCCCTATAATTATGATTGAGTTATTGCTTGAACGAAGAAATGTATAGGACAACTATGCAAATATGTGATTTTATACAAACCAACTAGTTAGTATAACCCAAAAAAAAAAAAAAAAAAAAGAAGTGAAATTGGTAATTTGGCCAATAGTCAAACTACAGCGGGGTTGCTAAATATCACATCACAATCTTTCATAATTTACGGACACAAAACAAAAATAAAAATCAAATATAAAAAGGGGGCAGCCATTAAAACAAGTAAGAAGCCAGAGACAGATTATACACAGACTAATCGAGTAGGAGAAAATCTAGAGAGAGAAACCATACAATTCATATCTAGAGAGAGAGAGAGGAAAAACGATGTCGTTCGATACGTTCAGCGTCGACGGAGAAGACTCCACACCTATCCCTCCCTCTACTCAATTCGATGAATCTTACTTCGACAACACCACTGTCGATACGCCGTCGTATCAGTTCCCTACCGACGCCCAACATGAATCCCTAGACAGTCCAGATCCGTATGGATTCGGATCCAATCCGGATCCCTCACCCTTCGATTCTTCCTCGGTACCGATATCCAACGGTGTGAATCAGAATAATAGTTATGATTTAGGTGAAGATGCTGATGGAATCTTTAGTTCTGATGGTCCGGTGCTCCCGCCGCCTAGTGAGATGCGTGAGGAAGGGTTTGCTCTTCGTGAATGGAGGCGGTGAGGTTTTATTTGTTTCGATCTGTGTCTTTTTATTATTATTATTATTATTATTATTATTATTATTATTATTATTATTATTATTATTATTATTATTATTATTATTATTATTATTATTTTGATCTACTCTTCTAGATCGTGGATTAGTTAGTTGATTAGTTGAAATTGTACTAGATCTGATATCATCTCTGTTGCCTAACATGATTTACCCTAACTTATTGCTGTTTAGACAAATCAATCATATCAAAAACTAGATTTGTAGCAAGTATGTGTGGTTCATAGGGAATTATATGTTTACTGTGTCGCCCTGCGAGTTGCTCAGCGTTACCGATAGCGTTGGCAATAGTACCAGTATAAAACCTAGATCATAATAATTCTAGGTGGTAATTAATCTTGTTTGGTGTTAAAGGTAGTCTAACCTTATTTTTGGCAAGTCTTGGGGAATACTAATTCGGATTGGGGACGGACAAATGGTTAAGTTTTATTCATATAATGCTTTGGGTCTCTTGAAAGCTGCAACAGAGATGGGATACAAGTATTCAGGGAAGTTTCCTGACCAGGGTCCAGCGGGTTATTTATAGTAGTGTCTCGGCTCCGGGTGGGCAGGGTTACGTTTTTAGTAGATTAGGATTTGCTATTCAGAAAGGGGTGGCGGCGCAGCTTGTTGCCCGCCTGCCCGTTATCTTGATGTAATTTTTTTTGTCCGGGAATGAAAGTACAATCTTTAGATAAAAAAAATTTAAGCTTTTAAGCATTAATATTGTGGATCACATCTCTTTTTATAATAATATTGAAGAAACCTTGCTACTAGTCATATAACAAGAAACTATAAGAAGATCATCACATTTATAACATAAGGATCAAACAACTAAGTAGACCTAATACATGAAGGTACTGCTACTTTAATATTTAATTGTTATTTAAACCTTAGTTGGCCACTTGTTGAATATTTTGTTAGTAAGGATTTTATTTCACATGGTTTTGTCATTCAGAAATAAATGAGAAGTTTTACAATAGTTCATAAATCATAACACTACTAAAGCGTCCAACGAAGATCATAAATATATAAATTCTTGAATGTATGATAACTATTGCAGCATAACACATTCTTTTTGGGCAACATAATAAGTTCAACATGATGGTATTAGTTCAGTCCATTGCATTTTCACTTTTTTCTGAAGGATAAGTAAAGACATGTGAGGCGTATAGCGTTTATATTAAACCCTAAGTTGTGCTTTAAAGATTGGGTTTTCACTAGACAAGAAATATATTTTTAGCACGTCATCTTTATGTGCAGGCTGAATGCAATTCGACTAGAGGAGAAGGAGATGAAAGAGAAGGAATTAAGAAGCCAGATCATTCAAGAAGGTGAAGAGTATATCAAAGCTTTCCATGAAAAGAGACTGAAAAACATTGAAACAAACAAACTCACAAACAGAGAAGGCGAGAAGGTAATTCTTTTTTTATAAGCAAAGCTATAATTCGTTACCACATCACATTGTTAAACTGAACTTCAAGAGCCTGTAGGTGGCAAAATAGGCGGGTTGGGATGGTTGACCAGAAAACACTTGTCATTTTTCAATTTATTAAATGACTAGCATATTAATTATGCTTATGAAAGCTATTATTAGGGTGCATTTAGGATTGAGGTATACATAAGCAGCTTTTCTGCTTATTGTGCACTTTTTATAGTCCGATAAGTACTTCTTGAGTATATGGATGAAGAAAAGTGCCTATGCTAATATGCTTTTTAGGGTGAAATAATTTGTATTTAATAGGGGATTTGAGACTGCTTATTTCAAAACTGATCATCGTTTGGGGATTTAAAAAAAGTTGGGGGGAATTTCATTTATCACACGCTAGACTTGCAAAAATAATATTTTTACCCTTTAAACCTAAATAGAAACCAGATTGCGAAACTACTCACTCTTTTCAAAACCTGTTGTTGCATTTCGTGAGTAGTACTGTACAAACGATCAATGCATGAATGTTTTACACTTAGAAATCAATCTGTGTATTTCAATAGATGTATGTAGCAAAGCAAGAAACATTCCACAAAGAAGCTGATAAACAATACTGGAAAGCAATAGCCGAGCTGATTCCTCGTGAGGTTCCCAACATAGAAAAAAGAGGGAAGAAAGATAAAGACAAGAAGCCGTCAATCACAGTTATTCAAGGACCAAAGCCTGGAAAGCCAACTGATCTATCAAGGTTGCGTCACATCTTGGTGAAACTGAAGCACACCCCACCCGCCCACATGGTCCCACCACCACCACCACCTGCCGCTACCAAAGAAGGCAAAGAAGGTGAAAAAGATGATAAAACAGTTGCTAAAGATGGAAAAGATGCGACAGGTACCGCCTCAAACGGTACTGCTGAAGCTCCGGCTGCTGTCCCAGTTGAACAAGCTGCCGCCTAAATACAAAGTCTTTTCCTGATATAAAAGCTTTTAGATAGTTTTTGGTCATAATTTTCATCAATGTGTGTGGATGCAGAGGATTAATCGGCTGTACTATGTTGCTGTGTTGGGTAGAACCGGGTGTCGTTTCGACTTTGTTATTACTGTGTTTGTTTTGCTTTTGATGTCAATGTGTTGAGACATGGTTTAATTTTCTTCCCTGCTTTGAAATTATTTTTATTTTAAATAAATGATAATTAGAATGACAAACAGTACGAAACTAATTATCATCATCATATTTGGAAGTCAGTCAACGTAAAGTTTAGTATGCTGCTAGTTTCAATAGCCATTGTCGTTTTTTCTAAGTTAACAATTTTGCCACAAACGCCTAGGGGGTGTTTGGGATTGATTATTCGAAACAGATTATGCGTTTTGGAAAAGCAGGGGTGAAATTGCTTATAGATTATTGCGTTTTGATAGCTTAAAAAACTGATTATCTGCGTTTTCAAAACGCAATCCAAACACTAAAAAATGATTTTCTGCGTTTTCAAAATTAAATAATCTAAAAATCAGATTTAAAACGCAATCCCAAACACTCTCTAGATCTTATTGATAAAACTTTGCCTCTTTATTCCAAGTTGATGATTTAAAGTCTTGTTAATTAAGACTATCAGGAGTGGGGGCGGGAAGAGGGGGGGGGGGGGGGGGGGGGGAACACCGCCGCCGGTAGGGCGGGGAAGGGTGGCGTGGGGCGGAGGGCGGGAGGGGATCCACTGGCGTGGGGCTTGGGGTGGGGGTGAGGTGGCAGCGATCTATTGGTCAGTTTTTTTTTTTTTTTTTTTTTTTTTTTTTTTTTTTTTAACTTTAACACAATATAATATTATTTCCTCCCCCCCTCTTCCCCCCCTTCCACTCCCCACAATTATTTTCCCCCCCACAAGGGTCCCACAAGTGCCACATGGCGCTTCATCCCCCTCTTTCCCGCCCCCCACTCCTTATAGTCTAATCAATAGCACACTGACACGTGTCATGTTTATGACATAAACTTGCCATAATTTGTCTTGGCGTAGTAATCACCCTTGTGTGGAGTGGAGTGGAATTAGAAATGATGGGTAGAGCCTAGCCTTCTTGAGGTGCCAGGTTTGATCCTTATCTCACTGTGTTTTACTGATTTTCCACTGTCGTGCTTTCGGGTGGGTGGGGGTTAGGTTTTCCTCGGAACTGGTGGCTTGGTGAGTTCTGGCTACCCAACACTACCTGTAGGCGGGCTCCTAAGACGTGTCTTCACCCAAGGGCGTATGAAGTGCTTTTGTAACCAATTGGTGGGTACCCCGGGTAATCGGGATATCGTTTGTTGGCCGTTTTTTAAAAAAATCTTGATATACTAAGGTGTATTTTGATCCGATCTTGTAATAGTTAAATCACTAAATTAAAACATACGAACTAAGGTATGAGGTAAAAGATTTTAACAGAATCTATATATATATATATATAGGGGAAGGTTCAATAGAGAACTCATAGTTAGGGAGAGAACTCGAGAACTCCTTAAGTATGGGGGTATTTTTGTAAAGTTGCATAAAAACAATTATCTAAGATATTCTATCTATTCAATCTATAATCTTAACCCAAAATCTTACCATAGATCTACATATCTCCTTCCATATTCAAGATTATTTACAACGATTTACAGCAAATCTCCTTCCATATTCAAGCATATGATGTTGTATTTCATCTTTCTCAATCGATGGTTAGTTTTCATGATTTTAAATCTGTAGCTTTATTCTCAATCAATTCAATATATATTGTTTTTTTGTGTTGATTTGTTAAGTTCTTATGTTTTGTTGTTATTAAATCGACTAGATACATAATCCTATTTGAGTCCAAACATTGTTGTGATGATCACAGATCTACATAAGATTTGATGTTAATTGAGGAAAAAACATACATAGGTAGATGATTATGAAGATACAAGCTTGATTAAACCTGCCTCTTCGATTTCTGTTACTCCTTCATATGATAACTTGAAATTTTGCTGGAGTTGAACCTTGAGGTATATAATTTGCTTAATATATTGCATATGTGTATTATAGTGTTGCTAAACATCAATATGTTCATAAGTATTACACGTATGTATTACATTACATTATTATGTTGTATATGTGACACTGCATCAATAATGTTTGAACATGTTTATGATGTTATTATGTTGTATATTACTCGTTGTTTTAAACAACATATAGGTTTGTGTTTTTTAGTTACGTAGTGCACATGTGCAATACATCCGGATTGTTACTACTCTATTTTTTCAAACATAGATATATTTGTTAAAAACTTATGTATTGCGTATGTGCACTACATTCGTTATGGCGTTCTTCATATTTCATACACTGCATGTTTTATATTTTGTGCACATGTTCACTTTATATAATATTAATAATATTAACGATACGCATGTTGTTTTTAAGTGCAGGTCGTGTATCTAGTCATGTTTATAAATATGGATTCTTCATCACATATAAAAGTTAAATGAGGAAAACAACCTATCGTGGTAGACGATAATGCAGAATCGACATCAAACGTTGTTAAATCCGCTTCAGATGGTACAAAGCTTTGTGCTATTGAACATAGAGGTACTTATTCTAAAATTTTCGTACTGCACATGTGCACTGAATTCAGTTTGTGTTTACATAATGTTTTACACAACCTAGATGTATGAGTTTTTTTTTTTTTTAAATTTACGTATTGCACATGTGCACTATATTCCAATTGTATTTGCTGTATTTTTTTTACACAAAATATTTACGTGTTTTTAAATTTACGTATTGCACATGTGTAGTACATTCAGTTTGTTTCTGCTATATTTTTTAACACATCATAGATACATGTGTTCAAAATTTAAGTATTACACATGTGCACTACATTCATTTTGCGTTTACTGGAATTTTCACGCTACATGTTTTATAATTCATGCACATGTTCACTGTATTATAATAATAATAATAATAATAATAATAATAATAATTTTTTAAACGCAGGTCGTGTATCCGGCTATGTCTATATTACTCCGGGTGGAACCACCTATTGGGTACCGAAGTATTGGATTCGGATAATGTTGTAACATGTGACAAGTGCGGTCATGGAGACCACAATAGGAGAAATTGCAAGGGGCAGTCACAATAGAATGGGGTTAATCAATAATAATATGCTATGAACATGTCTTTTGGATGATGTATGTTATAAACATGTCTTTTGGGTTATGTTTGTTATGAACATGATTTTATGGTATTAGGTTAAAAACTTGTCTTTTTTGGTATGTAATCAACTTGACGGTTCCATGTTATGGTATTTATCACTTATGTAATGTTGTTTGTTTTGGTATGTGTTAAAAACTACAACAAAAAAAGTTTCGAAACGTGTTAAAAGCTCCAACCAAGAAAGTGCCGAAATGTGTTAAAACTGCAACAAAAATGTATCATAAAGTGCAGCCAAAATGGGTCATAAACTGCAACAAAAAACTGCAGAAAAATGTGTCGAAATGGTTCAAAAATTATGCCAAAAAACTGCGACAAACATATGCCAAAATGCATAAAAAAATGCAGCCAGTAAAGTGCCAAAATGTGCCATTATGCAGCCAAAAATGCCGCTCAAGTTTGAACAACCAAACTAATATTAACATGCCATTCATTCATCCGTTAAACTTGGCACATACACAAATTCAAAACACATATCCATTACTTTATACATCCAAACTTAGTACATGGGTTAATTCATTGTAAAACACATACATGATGAAAATGACCTAACTAAAAAAAATCAATCTTTTATTCTTCAATGCCATGATTCTAGCTCGTTCTTCATGTCGCCTAATCTGAGATTTCCTTATCCTATCTTGATAGTCATGGTTGTTAATCGATCTCAATAGACCTGACATCACTTCATCAGCTCCTCCACACAATGGAGTCTCAGCCAAACCCACAACTCATTCCCTGTAGCATTACACTATGTGAAATAATGTTCACGTTTAACATTTGATATAAAAGTCGCATTACACATATGAAATATAGTTACATCAATAATATATGGTAGCACATGCCAAACAAAACATTATATCATTTTACATTAACTATCACAAATTGAATTACCATACATGTGTAATACATTATACATTTTAGAACACGAGTGTAGTACATTGCATACAAAGTCTATTCACACTAAACATCAACTAAAACAAGACTACCATACATGTGAAATACAATTACAGATATCTCATATGTGCAACATATGACAAGCACATCAATCTAACTTAACACTAACTATCACAAATAATATTATCACACATGTGTAATACATGGAACAATTATCACACCTGTGTAATACATGTCATACAATGCCTGTCCACGGTTAACATAAGTTACACCAAGCATATTACACATGTGGACTACAGTTACATCTATAACATACGTGCAACACATGACAAAGAAAAAATCACAATAAACACTATCACAAATTATCACATGTGTAAAATACTAATATTTATAACACATGTGTGGAACATGACATACAAATAGTGTTCACAATTAACACTAGCTATAACAATCACATTACACATATGAATACATTTACATCTATAACATATGGCATCACATGACAAACAAAACAACATATCATTTTAACATTAACATATCACAAATTAAATTATCACACATATGTAGTGCATTGCATACAAAACCTATTCACATTTAACATCAACTAAAACAATCCTACTACACATGTGAAATACAAAGCCTATCACAAATGATATTATCACACATGTGTAGTACATAGCATAATTATCACACATGTGCAATACATGGCATACAATGCATATTCAATGTTATTAGCTGAAACAATCATATTACACATGTGAACTATAGTTACATCTATCACAAATACAAATAACAAACAAAACCTAACCTCATATAAATACTAACTATCACCAAACGTATTGACACACATATGTAATACATTTTCACGATTATCACACGTGTGCAATACATCGCATACAAGGCCTACACATGAATAACATTAGCTAGAAGAGGCATAATATACATGTGGAATGCAGTTAAATCTATCACACAGAAAGATAATCTCATTTAACACCAACATTAACCATATCTCACATACATTTAACGAATAAAACATGCAATGGTACTCGACATTTTGCTATTTATACAAAACACTCAATAATCGATGCAATACATACACCAAATAGGTGACGATTGTATGAGATTATAATTATTTATGACTACAGATTCGTACCTGATGTTGATCCTTGATGATTTTACTGATCTTGGTGGTGGATTTGTAGAAGGAATTTGGGTTATTGAAACCCTAGAATGTTATATGAATGATATTGATGAGAGAGTGATAGAGAAAGAAAGAGAGAGATGGAGAGGATTTCTGGTGAATGATGTGAAATGATTTATGTATTTTTTTAATTTCCAATTTTACCCTCCCTTGTTTAAAATCCTCTCTTTTTTAAGTTAGCAATCTCCTTTGATCACAACCATTGATCTTGTAAGATCAATGGTTATGATTTAGTTCTCGAGTTCTCTCAATAAAATGAGTTTTCTATTGAACCATCCCCTATATATATATATATATATATATATAGGGTCAATATCGTGTACAAAGGGTGTTTTGTGTGAGAAGGGTAAGAAGGTTTTATGACCATTAGATTACTTTAATCAATGGTGTGGATTAATTGGATGACATTTTTGTAATTAGTATTATAATTTTATTAATTGATTAGAGCATTTAAGGGTAAAATAGTAAAATACACACCCTAATTAAATGACCCATTAAAACCATTTATATACAATCTCGTCTCTCAACTCTCTCACCTCTCTCCTCTCTCTCACCTGCGTCATTATAGCACCTCCCCAAAGTCAAAAATGAGTCACCTGAGATAATAAATAATGATAAATGATTCGTAAAAGGTGCCATTTTGGTTATGTATTCAATTTACAATATAAGTTTTAATCTTTGCATTAGAGATTTTAAAATATTGCTTCTTATATGGAATAATCCCTGCATTTTTAAGGGTGTGTGCGATTGAGTTGTGAAACAAACTTACTGAATGGTTATCAAGACCAGTATTAAGCCTCAGGCCACCGTTCCGCGTCTTTAAAACACGGTGAGTTCATTGTAAGTGTTTTTTTTTTTTTTTTTTTTTTTTTGTTTGTTATTTTTTACTGGAAAAATCAAACCATGTGTGCTTTGGGTTCACCGTGTTAGTTATACCGAAGGTGATGACGAAAGAGAGTGAGAGTTGGTGATTCGTTGAAGATAAAACACTTTTTATTTGAGCCACTTTGTTTGAATTTAAAACACTAGGTTGTTTGTTGGTGGATGGTTTGAGTATAAAACACATTCTAGATGTTAGTGTGTTTTATGTTCTAATGAGTTAGTTTGTTGAATAAAACACATTATGTTTATTAGCGTGTTATATTTGAGAGATGATAGACTCTGTATGTTAGTATAAAACACACTCTTGATGGTTTGAGTATAAAACACACTCTGGATGGTTTGAGTATAAAACACATTATGGATGAGAATGTTTGAATATAAAACACATTATGGATCATGGATGTTAGTTTGTTGAATATAAAACACTAAGGACCATTCGTTTAATGAGCATAAAAAAATAGTAGAACTAAGGAGTTCAATTTAATGAGATAAAGAATAAAGTAACAAGCAACATGAAAACAGTAAGGACCACTCCTGCCTCCATCACTCTAAAATACAAGTGCATCCATTCTATAATCCTTAACACATTCTCGGAGAGAGAGAAATAGGATGAATAAATATGGGAAAGAGAGAGAGAGAATTAATGGCAGTTACCATGATTACAATTTTTTAATAGTCAGTCAAAATTACTAAATTGCTCAAAGACTCTGTGCCACATGTCGCAACCAGAAGCCTTCTCACCCTTCTCACACATTTTAGCCTTTGTACAAGAACCCTTATCTATATATATATATATATATATATATATATATATTGCAAAGGGATTAATCCTAAATGTCATACTCTTATGCAATCTCTCATTTGAGAGATGCCACATACGATGTGATGTGGCAAGTGTAAACCAATTAAAAAAAAGTAATAAATATGATTTAACATAATCTATTATAATATTTAACCTAATTTACCTAATCTACTAAATCTAAATATTAATACTTTACTATTTTTTCTCTCATGTTTCTTTCCATAACTTTTAAACGTTAATATCTTTTATATACGAGATTTTTTAAAGAAAAAAATTACACCAAATTAACGAGCGTTTTATTATCTTTCCAACGAGTACCATAGTGCTATATAAAAAACGGAGAAAAAAAAGACTATTTTTTGTAACCCGACAGGTATTATGTCGGGTTTGGGATTAGTTTAAAAAAAATAGTGGGTTTGGGTCGGGTCTATGATTAGGTGATACCCGACCGATTACCCGAAACAACATACCCAAATACCTGAACTATATACCCGATCATATACCCATGAATTTTTAACCCATCACATAACCCTTAGACTAATGCGTTCGATATTTCAATAATTAACTTTTTTTTCTTATTTCATGTTAGTTCTTTTTAGAATGATCGATTACAAACTTCCGAATTCATTTGTAATGACACTAGATTTATACCCCGGCACAGAGATTCGTTTTTTTTTATATTTAAATATGATAACTTATGGTAGAGATTTGTTTAAAATAATAATAATAATAATAATAATCTATACATATAATAAACCAAAGCCATTTTAATGACATGTCATAATATTATGCAATCTCTCTTTTGAGAGATGCCACATAGGATGTGATGTGGCAACTCTAGACCAATTAAAAAAAAAGAAATAAATATGGTTTAAATATGATTTAACATAATCTATTAAATACCTAATCTACTAAATATAAATATTAAAACTTTATTATTTTCTCTCTCATGTTTCCTCTCATAACTTTTAAATGTTAATATCTTTTATATACTAGATTTTTTTAAAGAAAAAAATTACACCAAATTAACGAGCGTTTTATTATCTTTCCAACGAGTATCATAGTGCTATATAAAAACGGAGAAAAAAAAAACGACTATTTTTTGTAACCCGACAGGTATTGTGTCAGGTTTGGAATTAATATAAAAAAAATTGTGGGTTTGGGTCGGGCCTGGGATTAGGTGATACCCGACCCAATTACCCTTTTTTTATATTAGAATATGATAACTTATGACAGTGATTTGTTTATAATAATAATAATAATAATAATAATAATAATAATAATAATATTCATTAATCATATATTGGCAGATGCCATTTTTATAGTTTAGATAATTCTAATTTTATTCACTTTACTTAGATTTCTCAACCCGGGACGCTCCCGGGGTATAAACTAGTATATTTTATTATGTCATATTAGATATTTTAACCCGGGAAGCTCCCGGGATAAAAACTAGTTAAATTATATGACCAAAAAAATGAAATGTTATCTTCAAATATATGTGACTATAGCCTATAGGTTGAGAATCTTGACGGTTTCCAAGTTAACGGGTTGCATGTTGAATTGCACAACCCAAACACGACCCACAGTTCTATTCATGTAAAAACAACCTTTACTTGCACAAATAACCTTTACTTGCACACCTTTGAATTGTGTAACGTATGAGTGACCCATTTAACTCATTTATCTAAGATGTCACAAGAATTGGTGGGTTGGCGGGTAATAATTAAGTTGTAAACATGTTAATGAGGTTGGTGAATTATAAATAAAAAAGGGTTAAATGGGCCATTAACACTTAACAGGATAGTAGGTTCAACTTTTAATCAAACATGTTGGCGAATCGATCTGTTTAACTAAATGTGTTTAACAGGCTACCAGGTCAACCTACTTCACTAAACAGGTTACACCAATCAGCCACACACGACCCGTTTTTTAAACTGGTTACATGACAACTCAACACCTAATTATTTCCGCGTGTGTCGGAATTTGCCACCCCTATGATATATAAGCTAGGAGAGAATATTGAACCCTGGGTTAACACCCCCAAATTTTATATTTTGAAAAACAAAGACCAACTATATTATACCGAAATCCGGGATAAAGTACCCAATGCCTATGATTATGCACAAAAACAAATTCAACCATCTGAATTTCGACCTCTATGCTAACCACCACTGACACCCTCATAGCCGGTAAAAAGGCTGCTGCGGTAGAAGCAGAGTCCCATTGCCGCATCAGCCGTTGGCTACAAACGACGGTTAAGACAGTTATCCCATCTTAACTAACTTATATTATTCTATATATGAACTCAGCTTATAAAGAGAGTTTATCTAGGATCTACTTGAGTAATGGTGCTAGGAAAAGAACTTATTTGGCGGCTTGTGGAAGCGCCAGAAACCTTTTTGATATCGTTAGAATCTTGGAAAATCGCCGGTCGTGTAAGTTCCTTTTCATTAAGTCTAATGTTTCTTGACAGCATGTTGACAACTTGGCTCATCATTGGCCTTCGGTTTGGAGTTGCTTGAGTACAAAAAAAGGCCACTTTTATGTACTTAACAACATCATCCTCAGGATATGTTTTAAGGTCGGGATCCACGAGCTCTAGAAGTCTCCCCTCTTCGTAGAGCTCCCATGCCTGTGTAACGCGAAAACTAGTTAAATATATATATATTTTTTTTATATATGAATTTTTGCATTTAAATTCAAAAACAAGTTACATTTAGATGGTGGGTAAGCGGGCAACAAGCTGCGCCGCTATCCCCCTTTTGAATCGCAAAACCTATCCTGCTAAACACAAACCCTTGGTTCTTAGGGCTCTGCGAGTCACCGTGGACCACCTTCTGCACTCGTTTCAGAAACCGTACTGCCTCAGGGGCCAGGGATCCAAATGTGTCAAAAGCAAACGGTTTTAAGACAACTTACCCATTCCAATAGAACTTTTTGAGTTGTAACCCAGCCTGCCTGTGAATTTCTTCTGCCGCTTATTGTCTCAAGCATGAGCACCCCAAAGCTATACACATCGGCTTTCAAAGTCAACCTACCACCCAATACATATTCAGGGGCCAAATAACCACTGAAGGGTAAAAGAGGAATTTCATCAAACACGATTCATGTAGTAAACAGAAAAAAAAGCCATCTCTAATGATCACAAAATAGAGAAGCTAACATTTTAGAGTGTTTGACTTTGTAAAGTGTCATGTTATACTTTTCATTAGAAATTAACCATCAATCCATCATTCAGTATAAATTAATGTTTCTAGAACTGGATGAGCCACTCCGGCAAGTATGACTAGCGTACTGGTAAGTTGACCAGCTCGGTCTGCTTATAAAAAGATTGGTATGCCGTATGTGCAACTTTGGACAATTTGAAGAAATGTAAATGCATAAAGAATATGATATTAGGTATACCAACTCACGTTGTTCCAGCTAGTTTTGTGCTTATATGAGTGATGCTATCAGGGAAAAGTCTAGCCAATCCAAAATCTCCAATTTTTGGTGTGAAATCCTTATCTAGAAGTATATTACTAGCTTTAATATCCCTATGCACAATATGTGGATCAAGTTCTTCATGAAGATATGCAAGTCCCTGTGCTGTACCAATCACTATCTTCGATCTTTGTTTCCAATCGAGCTCTACACTATTGCTTTTTTTCCCTGTAATAACGTTATAGCATACTTAACACTAAACTAAAAGCGCAAATCCTTGTATAGAAGGATAATATTAAGCTTACTTAATACTGCATGGTCAAGGCTGTTATTTTCTAAAAATTCATAGACTAAAATCCGATGAGTTCCTTCAACGCAACATCCAATCAACTCAACGAGGTTTTGATGTCTCACATTTGATATTGCATTAATTTCTGCTAAAAATTCACGAACCCCTTGCTTTGATTCAGCACAAAGTGTCTTTACAGCTACTTGTTTGCCATCCTTGAGGATTCCCTAAAGTTTTGATCAACATTCATTATTAATTTGATAATGCGATTTAGGGTCTTGTATGCATTAAAAATAAGCTTTGGACAACTTAAGACCCCTGTGACCCGTTTCCTTTTCAGTTTTTTCTTCTACTTTATTTTACCTATTAGAGATAAAACTAATAATAGCCTAAATCAACTCTTAAATAAGTAAACAAGTTGAGATTGTCACATAGAGTTCCCATCGAAAGTACATTGGTATTTGGCAATAAACGTGCGCACATAGTATGAAGAAATAACTAATTGAGAAATATAATAGGATTGAGTACCTTGTAAACCACCCCAAAACCTCCTCGCCCTATCTTGGTACTTTGATCAAAGTTATATGTCGCTAGTCGTAATTCTTTATATGGAAAATTCCTGATATTATCAAGAGAATAACCTGCGCAACAACTTAATGTTAGCTTAACACTTCTCTGAAAAGAGTCCTCTATACAGGTAGAAAATTTCTAACCGTAACCGACAAAACAAAAGCATGTGATTGGAGTCATCTAAATGAGATATTATACATTCTGATCATCAACAATTTTACCTTCCAATTCCCTGTGAGTACTTGTCTCTTGCTTTTGTACATGTGACGAACCAAAGCAGCCACAAGTCATGTCTGTTTGATTTACAATCCCAAGCTCACCCTGGTACAATAAGACAGAACATAATTTATCTAAACTTAAGCCTTCTTTCAAGAGACACAAACAATCAATACAATTGCTCCATGAATGATCAAAAATATATATGGGCATTGACCTTTACTTTTGAGAACCATACACTGATATTGTTTTTACAAGATTAAAAACTAGTTGTTACCCATGGTGCCTGACACATTTTTTTCCGGAATCACACATTTTTGCAGGTTTCTATAAGATTACTATGCAACAAAAAGTCCTAATGATGTGCATATAACCAATCACTCCCAATAAAAGATTGTTTATGTGTTGGTTTCACTTGCTCTACAATCCAAAATTCATCCTGTCACTTGCTCCAAGCGCAATCAGGACCACGGACGCCAAATGGCCAGTTATGGAACGGATGCAGCAGTTTGTCATGGATGACCAGGATTTCGTTGATCCGTCCGTCCGCCCGTCCCCAAGGATGCTCACAAACTGAGATGTGGACCAATTAACTCACTCATCTTCTATAATATATAAATGAAAGCCCCACATGGCATATTCTCAGGCCATCAAACTAAGATTTTCCCGCTCATTTTACCAGGTCAATTTAATGGGTCATGGATACTCCATCTACTATTAAATTATTTTTTCTCTTTCATGTGCATAGCACATGCATTTTCACTC
The DNA here is from genome assembly GCA_030844895.1 of Ambrosia x helenae. Lineage (NCBI taxonomy): Eukaryota > Viridiplantae > Streptophyta > Magnoliopsida > Asterales > Asteraceae > Ambrosia > Ambrosia x helenae. The sequence continues at coordinate 140,856,793 of CM061228.1, read as the reverse complement.
ATGATTTTTAAATGTTAATAACTTTTTTAAATGATGTTTTTTTTTTTGAAAAAAAATTACACCAAATTAACGAGCGTTTTATTATCTTTCCAACGAGTACCATAGTGCTATACAAAAACGAAAAAAAAAACGAGCGTTTTATTATATTTCTAAATCAAGAAGTAAAGCATCTGCTTGCAGCAAAGTCTATTTACTAAGGTTTGTTCCAGACAGTGTGTATGTTAAGGAGATTTGTCTGAAACAGCTGTTGCTTCAAACAGATGATGCTTCAACAGTTTGCTTGCAACAATTGTTTGAAGCAAACTGTTGAAGCAACAGTTGTTTCAGACAAATCCCTTTAACAGAACCACTGCTCTGGAACAGACCTTAGTAAACACAGACTTTGCTTGCAACAGATGCTTGACTTCTTGATTTAGTCTTTAGTAAACAGACCTTAAAAAATGATATAGTCTTCCCGTGCATCGCACGGGATTTCACCTAGTATTTTATATATTTTTATTAGACTAACCGTTGTGGAGTCGCGAGCGACCGGACACGAGCCATCGATCACTTGACCCCATTGTGGCTAGAGGTGAACATCGGCGCGACCAAAGTACACTTTCTCTCATTAACCCACACAACCACCATCGCTTGTGCTCGCTCGCGCCGGGTTCGCGTCATGCTGTTGTGGCTAGGGGTGACCACCGGTGCTAAAATCCGTTCGCTCGCGCCTCCGCAACGGACGGCCTTAGATATAAGTATGGATAAAACGTATGACTAATTGTATGGAGTATAACGAGTTTATAAATTGTAGGAGTTTGTACACTTTATGTATTGTAAGTTGCAAAGCCAGATTACCCTCTGTTTCATTTAGTTCAGAGTTGACAGCACCTATTTATTTATTTATTTATTTATTTATTTATTTATTTATTACTCATAAAAAGCAACCAATAACTTGTTGGCTTCTCTTTCTCATCTACAGTTTTCTCCTTTACTCAAGTCATCCTTAGGGGTGTACAAAAAGCTCACGACTTGATGCTCGCTCGAAACTCGCTCGAAAAAAGCTCGAAAAAAGCTCGGCTCGAAGAGGCTCGTTTTGTTTTCGAGTCGAGCCGAGCTGGCTCGTTTTGTAATCGAGCCGAGCTCGAGCCAGGGGTGTTCAGCTCGTGGCTCGGCTCGATGGCTCGACATATTGCTCGACTTAGGCTTGTGTAATTTAGAAAAATAAAAAAAAATATACATGATATATAAACCATAACTTAGAAAAATAAAAAAAATATACATGATTATGTGTAATTTTATTTAATTTTATTGTTTTTTATTTAATAAATATTTGTAAAAAAAATAAAAAAAAATATATCGAGCTGGCTCGAGCCAGCTCGAGCTCGGCTCGAACATTTACGAGCCGAGCTCGAGCTCGACTTTTCAGCTCGATCAGAAAAACGAGCCGAGCCGAGCTGGCTCGGTTTAGGTTCGAGCTCGAGCTCGAGCTGGGCCTGGCTCGGCTCGTGTACAGCCCTAGTCATCCTGTGACCTAACAGCTAAATATGTTACGGACTAAAACAATTGCAAGGTATTCTACATAATTGATTAACAGAAATGAAGCAGTTAATACGGTTTTTGAAGTTAATCATATCAGATCTAAGCAAAATCAAACAATTTATAAGTTGAATAATAAAACAGATGATAAATTAGTTTTGATCAGAACATACATACCGGAATTATGAAGGGAGAATCAAAGGAAGATGTTAATCAGTTGTAGCTGCATTCCATCAGAGTACAGCTTCGATTGATTGACTGATTGACGGATGATAATTTCCGTGAATGAATGAATGTATGCTGTAATTATTGAAGTATGATTGTAACGTTTAATGGAAACGGTCATACGGTGCCACACTTAAAAGTCTTTTGTCCTCTATCTGTTCACCCAGTTTATTTGTTGGGTTGGATTTTTTATTTTTTATTTTTTTATATATATAGTTAATAAGTTTTCAAATCATTTTTTAATACAATAAAACAAAATACGAAAGTTACATCATAATAGAAGGTAGACGTGCAACAAGCTGCGCCGCCACCCCTTTCTGAATAACGAAACCTAGCCTACCAAAGACAAATCCTTGCCCCCTAGAGATGAACTATTGTTGTGGACGACCCGTTGGACCCTGGTCAAGAAACGAATAGCTTCTGGCGCTAGGGAGCCAAAGGTATCAAAGGCCAAAGGGACAAATACATGTTGGTTCTCTACACAAGCTTTAGCATGTTTATCTACTTTCTTCGATTCCGCTTTTCTCGATGCTTGCGCAGCTACAAACCCTGTTTCCCTTAACCCAACCAAAGGAGAAACCCCTGTGAGGTCCACGCAAGCATGTTTCCCCCTCTCCTAGCCAAAGACAAGCAGATCTGCTGGTCGCAGGGTGGATCTCCCTTCCGCAGGGTCTGTGAGAAACTTTACAGGGGCCTCCTTTTTGGCAGAAATCCCAGCTCTTCTCAGGATGTCCCACAAAACATCCCTCACCCAGTCATGCCGGATTTGAACCCAGGGAGCTCTTTGCAATGAATTGCGTGCTCCCCGTATTTATCCATGCACATGTTCTCCTCATACGTTCAACAAGCACATGTTCTCCTCATACGTTCCTGGGTGAAGATACGTCTTATGTGTCCGACTGTCCGCTCACATGTAGCGCTGGTAGCCAGAATCCACTAAGCCACCATTTCTGGGGAAACCAGACCCCCGACCCCCACCCGCTCAAAGACACGACTGTGGAGAATCAATAAACCCCGGGGGATCAAGGATCGAACCTGGCACCTCAAGGAGGCTAGACTCAACCCATCATTTTTGTTAAAAATATAACATTTTTATATTTTTACAATTTATAAAATATTTTGCATAAGGTATTTGCAGGTGGGCTTGGAATTTGCAGATGGGCTTGGAATGCTTTGTGGGTGCTAGCCCAGTTTGTGGTCTGCTTGTTTGAGTCCCGAGGTTGAGCCCGGTTTGATTGTGCCCATAAGGAGAGCCCATGGTTGGTGGCTCAGTCCGGGTGTTTTATGTCGTGAGGATTGCCAGCGTGGCAATCCCCATACCTAATTAGAGGGCTCAGAACTAGTGCATTTGTGTTTCTTTGGGGATTGATCTACGATGTTCCTTGGCTCGGGTGTGTTTCTTCCCGAGCCATCCTCTTGCATATTTAAAGCCTTCCTCATGCATTGTTGCCAGTTTCGACTCTATCTCTCTCTCTCGTTTGTACTCTCTGGTAATATTCTCTCTTTATCACGAGTTTAGGGTTTGTGTTATTCAGATCATCTTGATCTGATAACGAGTGCATCTCTGATTGTTTGTGATTGATTATCTTGTGATAATCATTGAGTGATTTTTGAGAGTTGTAGTGAGGTTTCTTTGTATCTTTTATCTGTCACAGATTTGCAAACTGTGTTTTTGAGGTTTGATAATAAAGTGAAATCTGTGCCGACTATTTTGACAATTTCCCATGTCACTCCACTGCAAGGATGGGGACGGTTTGGATTGTTTTAAAAAACGAATCTAAAAAATAAGAGGTTTTTTTTTAACACAAGCGCAACCTCTAGGCGAGGCCCAACGGAACTACAGCATATACAAAGGAAACTCCATCAATTCCTTCCAAAGAAAAGTGTTGTACATCGACCTAATTTTAAACCAAAAGAAAGACATAGACTTGAAATTCGCTACTATGTCTATGGCTTTAACTTTCCTTCCATTGAATCGCATCTTGTTCCGCGTCTTCTGTATCTCCCAACACGTAATCATAATGATACCATGAATAATTTTCTTCTCGATTTTACTACCACCAGCATGTTTATAAATCGTCATCAAATCTTTGAAGCCAAAAGCATAGATGGGATCCCACCGACACCATCTTCCAATCCTGTACCATACTTCTGTTGTGAACCAACAAGCAGTGAAAATATGGCCCGTGCTTTCCGTATCATAATTACAGAAAACACAGGAGTCGACATTTAGCACCACGCCTCTGCGAGTAGGAGCTGCCACCGGTGGAATTCTATCAATTTCCACCCTCCAAACTAGAATATTGTACTTTAAAGGAACCCAAGAAACCCATTTTAGTTTGAACCGATCCGAAGAGTTATTTACCATTGTTAACATCTTTTTAACCGACTTAACTGTGAAGATCCCATCTGATTCCCTAGACCACTCCCAACGATCATTCCTATCAGAAATTTGGACCAAGCCAAGTCCTTCATTTAATCTCTTCCACTCCTCTTTAATATCTACATGTGAACCCGTGGAACCCACTACCCGACAATGGGGTACCAGCCTTCACGGAACCAACTATCCGGATCACCAGCGGCGGTGAACCCATGAGGGTAGTGGGGTTCCAGCCCCCTTTGCTGGTAGCACCCTGCCCTCCGTATGAGAAAACTTGTAACTATATATTAAAGGGTTATGTTAAATGCATCCTATCTCTTTCTGTTTTAACTTGTTACGCTTCTCCATCTAAATCAATAATATTCTTAATCTTCATAATTAAAAAAATAAAGTGAAACTAATGATTTTTTTTAACAACCAAACGGAACTTTTATTATACAACAATACACCAGAAAGAGGAAACCTACAATACGCCCAAGAACATATCCTGTCCCAAAGCGACATCAAGATCCCAGTTACACCTAGAACAACATAAAAAAACAGACTTCGAGTAATCCAAAATTAAAGAACCCACCAAATCCCTCATGTTTCAAGACAATATACTTTTCAATTATGTCCGCCATGTTTCTACTTTTACTATACTTTTCAATTGTGTCAATAAAGAGTATAACAATTGACTTTCTGTCTTAATGTACCAAGCCATTTCTATCCATAAGACTATAGGGAGTGGAAGAGGGGGGTGAAGCGTCATGTGGCACTTGTGGGACCCCTGTGAGGAAAAAAAATCTGACCAATGATAAGCCTCCACCTCACCTCCACCTCCCCCTCCCACCCTTCCCTCCCCGCCTCACCTCTCCCGCCCCTCCTCCATGCCCCCATGGGACGGTGTTCCCGCCCGGGAAACCTCCTCCCGCCCACCTCTCCCGCCCCACTCCCTCCTGTCTAATGCCGGCAAGATGAAAATTTAGGGGAGAGGTGGGTAGTTTAACTAACCCCTAATATAAAAATATAAAATAGATATATAATCATTAAATTGTGACCAAATAATAGCACTACCAACTACTTCCAAATGTGTAAGCCTACTCGTGTTCATAAAAAGATGTTCTGTGAGGACACGACGAGATGTTTGGCTTAGAATTTGACGTGTGGTTCAGAATTTAAGCAAGTTCTTCGATCCACAAATGTCAGTTGACCATTCAAACTTCAAAGTCAAGTTTGCTTGAAAGCTCCCCAATGCAGAATCCTAAATGACAAAGCATATTGTTATTGAGTTAACATCGCATTTAATTTTAAAATTAACTAGAGACCATCACAATCTTTCTTTTTATTGATCGAAGTGCTTACACGCGTTGTTTTAAAAACCAGGCCGGAACCCACTACCTTTGTGGTGCTAGTTTCGTATTTCACTAAAAGCATTCACAGTAGGTTCCCCTTCTCCACCCCCATCCATATATTACACTAAAAATCACTATATTTTCTTTCTCTTATTTAATTAAATAATACTTTTTTATAAAGTTCCCAATCACTTAAAAAAATATTAAAAAATAAATGCAGGATCACTGTATTCTCCCAAATATACCGAAAATAGTAGGTTCCCCATCTCCTTTAGTCACAACCGCATCCTAAAATATTACGGATTTACTCACAAAAATATAGGAAACCTAATGTGAATGCGAATACTCTGAGACCATAATAGCTTTCATTATCCTATTAAAGCTCATTTTCAATTTAACGTATTTCGATTATATACAAAATGAATAGTAGGATAGGAAAAAAACATATGCTTCGTGAAAAAAGTTACTACCACCATTTGTTGCTACTAAGAGGGTGTTTGGGATTGCGTTTTAAATCTGGTTTTTAGATTATTGCGTTTTGAAGACACAAATAATCAGTTTTTAGTGTTTGGGATTGCACTTTGAAAACGCAGATAATAAGTTTTTTAGGCTACCAAAACGCAATAATCTATAAGCAGCCCCACCCCTGCTTTTCTAAAACGCATAATTTGTTTTGAATAATCAATCCCAAACATCCACTAAGCATCATCAATATTGATGTTAGTTTTTATAGCAAAATTACTATTGCTCGGTAGGAACTTACCATTGACCATATCATCACTACCCTAACTAGAGGACCACTGCCCCTCGTGCCCAATCGACCTTAAGTAAATATAATTATATTAAAATAATATTGATGAAATAACTCGATGACAATTGATTAAGATTGCGTTGTATGAGAAATCAGGGGCTGAGCCATCCAAGAAGAAAATAACACAAACAAGAAAGTTAATATTAGTTTAATCCTGCTAACGGATAATTAATAACAATACCAAAACCATGGAAAGTTCCAAAAAAAAATGTTCACATTCCAAATCAGCACTGATACCTTTTTTTAACGAATATCGAAATCAAGAAAATCTAATATTAATACAAACTATTTATATTTAAAGTTAATCTTTTACTTAGAGAAATTATACGGTAGAAAGTCTCCTTAACCTATAAAGTGTAGAAATGGTTAAAGAGGGTGTCACGTGTAATGACGTTTTTTTTAGAAAATACGTTTGTTAATTTCTATCAGGGGTAGATTAGACATTTGATCCATCTCTTGTAATCACGTTAAAATCTCGGGTGATTATAATTTACTAGAATTACGTAGTTGAATTCAAATTCAAATCAAATTTATAACCGACAAATTCGTCTGAATTCAAATCCAAATTTATAACCGATCACAAACCTTGTTCTTGCCTTCAAAAATCTAAGTTTTGAAACAGAGGATGCCATTGATGGTACAAAACAGAGGACGTCACTTTCAAATAACCCACATGCGTGAAGAAACACCAATATAACAGTATATTAAAATGATAGCACAAGTAAGGACGTTATTCTCATTAATGATTCAACGGTTATTACAGGACTACAATTGCTACTGTTACAGCGCTTCGACTATAATCTAATTCTCGTAACTATGATTCTCTCTCTCTCTGATTGTTCATTCCCCCTCTTCGTCTGACCTCATTGGGTATTTATAGGCCACCTGAGGTCTTCTGTGATTGGTCAAGGGGAGAATGACAGCTGGCTGTACGATTAGGCCGTTGTCATTCGTTGCGCTGTACCTTCGCTATTGGTCCACGTGTCCTTGTCTGTCCTTTCTTGTACTATTCTGTACCTCGTACCTGCAGGCGATCGTGGAGCAGGGAATGGACGTCTCTTATTGGCTGGACGTCCCTTTCCTGTCGGTTATTAGCTGTCACATTACGAGGTATCCCGCGCCGCTTTCTAGAAGCCCACGTAGGCTTGTTATGTTGGCATATGTGGAGATGTGGGCCCGTGCGCTTGCGCGGTTCCCTATCTCTTCAAGTCCCCCCAGTGTAGTGTGCTGTATGCGTTGCATGCAGGGCGCTGCACTAAAAGGAAAGAAAAGAAAAAGGAAATTGTTGTGTTTTTGTTAAGTTGTTTATTTTGTTTAAATGCGGCTGCGCGTTGCGCAGCGTCATTCCAAGTGGGTTGCCTGCGCACGTCAGTAATTAATGCATACATCAAATGTGTCAGGGTGCGGGGCGGATGGGACAGGTTGGTAGCCGAAAAGTTTCTGACAGTTGTACTGTTGTAGGGACAGGTGGGCCCGACCTGTCGCTTCGCATGCTCCCTGACTTTCTCTTTCCTGACGTGTCACACTCTTAGCGGTCGGTCGTGCCACACGACTGTAACCGTCTGTGTGGCACGTGACTTGTGTATAAAAGGGGTCGTTCCTCCTTCTTTTCTATTCACACACTTACAAATTTCAAACCTTATCAAAAGAAAATTCTTTCTGCATTTCTCAAGAGTTTAGTTCCCCTTTTTCGAAACATTTTTATCCTTTTGTAATGGAGAACATTGTTCAGATTCCCAAGAAGAAGCGTGGTGGCTCGAGGAGGAGAGATGATGGTTCTAAAAAAGGGCCACCACACGCCGGCGAAGTTACGGCAGTGTGGGCAAAAGGAGAGTTTCGTAAGTTTAGGAAGGAACATGCGTTTCCTTCTAGCTATGGTGTTGAGGCTCCTGCCCCTGATAAGACCATCTTGGAGCCTCCAGTTGGCAAGATTGGGTTGTACGCTACGTACTTCAAAGATTGTAATTTTAGGGTTCCGGTGACCTGTTTTTTGAAGACATTCATTCAGACTGTAGGCGTACATGTTAACCAGATTCATCCCGGTTTGATGTCGCGGCTGATGTTCTTTGAGTTTTGCTGTCATTCTCAGAAGATCGAGCCGTTAGTTGACATGTTTTATGTCTTCTATTCTCTCTGCTTTGTAGAGAGTTGGCTGTCTTGCAGGCCACGCGCGGGAGTGGCTCCCTGTGCTAAGGCGGGGGTGAAGAGCTTTCGTGATTGGAAGCCTAAGTTTTTCTGGATCAACAAGGGTGTTATCCCTATTGAGATGGGTCGGTTGGACCCAGATGATGGTGCGCCAAAGGCGGTGTTGATTGACTACAAAGACCAAGACTGGTTCCAAACTCTTACTGCGCATCCAGTGGATTTGTGTGAAATCCCTGAGACGGCGTTGGTGATGGCGGGGATGAGCCTGAAATATGATATTCGGGGACGTAATCCTCATCTGACTGATGATGGCAAAGGTTTGTCTCTCAGGATGCGCTCCTCAGTGTCTTTGCTTTACATCTGTATTTACCTGTTTTGTTCTTTTGCAGATGTGGAGAGTTTACATAGCGTGCTGTTGGGAGGTGATAATATGGGTTTCGCCTTCAGGGAGCTCGCGGATGGGGAGCTGTATATATTGGAGAAGGCGTGGGACACGCTTGTTCGTCCCCAACTGGAGGTTGTGGCGCAGGAGGGTGTCAATGCGCCTTTGCAGATAACTGAGACAGGTGAGCCTTTTTCTCAATTTGATAACCCCTCTCCGCTGAACATGTTTATGCGGACGGGTTGTCCTTTAATTGTTATTTCAAGTGATGAGTCGTCTGACTCTGGCGCATCCTCTTCTCCGCGTTTGTCGTCCGCAGGCGGAAGCGAGAGAGAAGTATTGCCAACCTTTGTTGCGGACGACAGCGGAGAGGAGACGGAGTCTGAAGAGTTTATTCTCCGTCGAGTGAGGCAGCCGAGGGCTGGGGTGGCGCATGGTGGTAGTCAAAGTGGAGGTGTTGCCTTTATTTTAGACCATGAGGTCGTTAGCAGGTATCTTCAAAACTACAACCCTATTGAACGAAGCTACGTTGAACTTTCAGATGCGTTCACGGATGAGGGAACAGCTGCGCTGAAAGACATGGTGGAGGGGGTGATTCTTCAGGCTCCGTTGACTGTGGAGACCGAAGTGGGTCACTCTGTGGACCAACAAACTCCGCAGAAAAAGAAGCGTTCGAGGCGGTCAAGTAGAGAGAGGAGAATCAGCGGGGAGTTGACATCGCCCGCTGAGAAGAGAGTGAAGCTGGACGCACTTGTCCGGTCTGTGGAGGAAGATTTGTTAGGTGAGTTTGTTACCTGCTTCTCCCTTCTTTTCTTTTTTATTGGCTAATGACCTTGTGTTTTTTACAGCTTCGTTGTTGGGCACGGCCGCGCCGGAGGATGTGACTGTTGCTCCCGTTAACAGGGAGTTTGAGACTGGGCCCATCGGGCCGACGTCCCCTGAAGAGCGGGTTGAGGAGTCTGCGCGTACTGACGTGCAGGATAATGCGCTTGTTACTTCTGTGTTGGCAGATCCGCCATCCCCTCATCGCCAGCCTTCTCCTGTGAAAGGATCGACTCCCCCGCGTCTTCCAACTCCGCCGCAGTCGCCGTCGCCTGTGCGACTCCCTACTCCTCCGCGGAATGACCCGGAAGGTGATGAGGGAAGGGTGTCACCCACAGACATTAGCGAGGGGTATGGTCATGGGGTTGATATGACCGTGGATGATGAGGAGAACGAGAAACAGGTGACCACGGAGCCGAATCCTGGTCCTTCAGGTGTGCGCCCGGCTGAGGGCGAGGAGTCGTCCAGTGGCATATTTGTGCCTAACTGGACGTTGACTCCGGCCACTCGATTTTTGAATGTGGAGGAATGTCGTCAATTTTTGGCGAACGTTATTCCTCCTGGTGAGCGCGAGCATCAGGCCACGCGTCCTCGCGGGGACCTTATGGATGACCACATTTTGAGTGTGGCCAACATGCTGTCCACTTCCGCAGAGATAGTGCGGGAGTGGGGGTCCATGGCGCATGACCGTCATAGGTTTCATCAAGACTTACAGCGCGTGACAGAGGAACGTGACCGCGTGCAAGCGGAGCTTAAGCGTGCTAAATGGGACGCTGTTACTTTTCGCGAGGAGCGTGACAAGCTCCGCGAGCACATCTCTGAGAGGGAAGAGCAATGGAGGGTTGCTTGTGCTAAGGACAACGCGAAGATGGAGGCAACCAAGAAGCGCCTCAGTGAGATTGAAGCTCAGAGGGATGAGACCTGCAAAGAGTTGGAAGTGCAGCGGCGGCTGGTGCAGCAGCATAAAGACAAATTGGTTGAGGCCCGCGAGCTTTTCAAGGAGAAGGATGCATTGATCGCTGACCTGCGTGAAGGTCATGATGGGTTGGACAAGGAAAACTTGTCCCTTCACCGAAAAGTACTTGAGCTTGAGGGGCAACTGTTAGAGGCCCAAAGTGATAAGGATGTGGCAGAGGAGGACCGCGCTTGGGTCCTGGGATGTTGTGTCCCTGAGGTATGTTCCTCGCTATTTTGCATTTGTCTTCCCACTACTTTGTGTTTGTTTGCATTAACAATATGTCTTGAACGTCGTGCAGGTCGCCCATCATGTGAAGAATTGTGCGGAGACGCGTCAGGCGGTGGCCGCAGTGAATGCAGCTGCGAAGCTTGTGGGCCGCAAGGCTGGCTTCATTGAAGGGTACCAGCATGCGCAGGATGGGAGACCTTTGGAGGAATTTCCCTTGTACAAGCAGGACCTCGATGCTGTGTTTGCAAAGAAGGCCGCAGAGTTTGATGATTTGAAGTATGAGCTGGTGGACTTCGTTGTAAGCCACCGTGGTCGTCCCAGCTGCTTTGAACTCAAGGAGTCATTTGACAAGGCTGGCTTGGTGCACACGCGCCACGAGTACGCGAAGCTCAAGGCGAGTGACCTCGCGGCTGAGACTCAGGCGGAGGGTGGTGAACGGTTGAGCTTGTCCGGTTCAGATGATGATGATCTTAGTGACACATCCTCCTCGTCCAAGAAATGAAGCTGAATATTTCGCCTTTGTATAAGTCTTGGCTGTGCTTGTAGTTCCACTTTTGCTCTGTTTTAACGATATGTAAAGACTTATTGAACAATATGTTTGTTTGAATGTTAGTAAGAATTTTAATTTTCTGTACTATTTGTTGTGCGATTTGTACATCTTTTAAGTCTAGACATTGCATCTTAGCCATGCAATATTTTAGTGGCGCGCGATATCTTAGCCATATGGCGCGCCTGGTTTATAGTTGTCCAGTTGTCTTGCAACTTTTGATTTGACATTGTATCCTAGCCATACAATGTTTAGGTGGCGCGCGATATCTTAGCCATAAGGCGCGCCTGTTCTAGAATTTGCAAGTTATCTTGCAATTTGTAATTTGACATTGTATCTTAGCCATACAATGTTTAGGTGGCGCGCGATATCTTAGCCATACGGCGCGCCTGTTTTAGAAGTTGCAAGTTATCTTGCAATTTTTAATTTGACATTGTATCTTAGCCATACAATGTTTAGGTGGCGCGCGATATCTTAGCCATATGGCGCGCCTGTTTTAGAAGTTGCAAGTTATTTTGCAACTTTTAATTTGACATTGTATCTTAGCCATACAATGTTTAGGTGGCGCGCGATATCTTAGCCATATGGCGCGCCTGTTTTAGAAGTTGCAAGTTATTTGCAACTTTTAATTTGACATTGTATCTTAGCCATACAATGTTTAGGTGGCGCGCGATATCTTAGCCATATGGCGCGCCTGTTTAGAATTTGCAAGTTGGTATATGTAACGATATAATGAGTAACAGAATAGGAGTTCGGATTAGGGAAAGAAAGATGACTGTCATATTAAATGGCTAAACAGCCTTCATTACAATACGAGCGGTGATTACATATAACATTTTCTTAGTTGCGCTGCATTCCACGTGCGTGGGATCAGCTTGTCTTCTAATGTTGATAACTTATACGCTCCTTTCCCTAGCACTTCGATGATGCGGTATGGACCCTCCCAAGTGGGGGTGAGCTTGCCTGCTGGAAACGCTCCGCTGGCTTCGTTGTTTCTTAGGACAAAATCGCCGACTTCGAAGGTGTTCAGTTTGACCTTGGCGTTGTAGTACTTTTCCAACTGTTTTTTGTAGTTGGCTTCCTTTATCGCTGCCAAGTCTCGACGTTCCTCCAGCAAATCCAAGTTGGTGCGCAGTTCTTTTTCATTGTCGGTGTGGCGTGCAGACAAGACTCTTGCGGAGGGGCACCCTATCTCGGCCGGGATGACTGCTTCAGAGCCATAGGTGAGGCTGAACGGGGTTTCGCCGGTGCTCGTTTTTGTTAGGGTTCGATTAGCCCATAGCACGCTCGGCAATTCCTCCGCCCAGGCTTTCCCTTTCGTCCCTAGGCGTGTTTTGATGCCTTCGACGATGCTCCTGTTGGCGCGCTCAACTTGGCCATTACCCTGTGGGTGAGCGACTGATGTAAAGATAGGCTTGATGTGTAGCTCTGTGTACCACTTTAGAAGTCCTTTATCCGCGAACTGTGTTCCGTTGTCCGTGACAATCTCCATGGGTAGACCGAAACGGCAGATGAGGAATTCCCAAATGAATTTCTTTACTTGGTTTGCGTTGATCTCTGCTAGCGGTTTGGCTTCTATCCATTTCGTGAAATAGTCAATTGCAACGATCAAGTATCGCCGCTTGCCTGTGGTCATGGGGAACGGCCCTACCAGGTCGATGGCCCATTTTTGAAATGGCCATGCGGATGTTACTGGTATCAAGTCGTTTTTGGGGCGCATGGTGTTCGGCGCATGGCGCTGGCAAGAGTCGCATCGTCGTATGATTTTCAGCGCGTCCAGATGCATGCCAGGCCAGTAGTAGCCGGCGTTCATGATCTTTGCCACCACCATGCGTGGCCCCGCATGTATACCACATATCCCTTCGTGGATTTCCCTGACAAGGTAGTCTGCGTCTGTCCCATCGACACACTTCAGCAATGGCCCCAAGTACGATTTTCGATACAACACTCCGTCTTGCATTTGGTACTGTAACGCTTTGTGTTGTATCTTTCTTGCCTCTGCGCGCTGACTTGGCAGTGTGCCTGTAGTGAGGTAAGAGACTATGGGGGTCATCCAGCTGTCAATACCCACTTGAACTACATGGACCTCTTTGGGTGGTACTGAAGGTTCGGCTAGCACTTCCACGCGGACCTCTTTTGCTAAATGGCCAAAGTTTGTAGACGCCATTTTGCTTAGAGCGTCAGCTGGCTTATTTTGGCTGCGACTGATGTGGTCGATGGTGCAGCTTGAGAAAGTGGCCATTAACTCCTTTGCGTACCGAAGGTATGTTGCCATGGATGGGTCTTTAGCATCATACTTCCCGGTGATTTGTCCTGCTACCAACATGGAGTCTACATGCGCGAACACGTGCTTGGCACCCAGTTTTTGAGCGATGCGCAGGCCTGCGAGGAAGGCTTCGTATTCGGCCTCGTTGTTCGTTGTTTTGAATTCTAGGCGGATTGCGTAGGTGAACTCGGCCCCGTCAGGGTGGACGAGTCTGACTCCCGCGCCAGCGCCATCATCGTTTGAGGCTCCGTCCGTGTACAGGTTCCAAATTGCCTTTTCCTCGCATTGCTGCTGTGGGCCTTGCTCAGCCTTGCACTCTTCTATTTTTTCTTGTGGTACCTCTGCGATGAAATCCGCCAAGATTTGTCCCTTGATTGCTGGTCTGGACTTGTAGAAGATGGTGTGCTCGCCTAACTCAATTGCCCACTTTGCCAATCTCCCGGACAGTTCTGGCTTGGAAAGCACATTGTTCAGCTTGTAATCGCTGAGCACATTGATTGGGTGTCCTTGGAAGTATCGGCGTAGTCTGCGCGATGCATGCACTAAGGCCAGTACTAGTTTTTCCATCGTTGTGTACCTGGTTTCTGCATCTGTCAAGACTCTGCTGATGTAATAAATTGGGGTTTGGACTAGTTTGCGATCCACCATGAGCACCGCGCTTACCGCTTTTTCCGTGGCGCATAGGTACATTGTCAAAGGCTCTCGTGGTAGCGGCGCAGTAAGCGTTGGGAGATCCATTAAGCAGGCTTTCATGTCCTGAAAAGCCTTCTCCGCCTCGCTGGTCCATTTGAATTGATTCTTCTTCAGGCAACTTTTTAGTGTTTCAATGAATGGGATGGATTTGGTTGCGTGGTTGGAGAGGAACCTGTTGATGGCGACCAAGCGTCCGTTCAGAGTTTGGACGTCCTTCAGCGTTGATGGGGATGGCATCTGTGCTATGGCTTGGATTTTCTCTGGGTTTGGTCGGAAGCCGTCTTTGGTGACGATTACCCCCAGAAACTTTCCCTCCTCCATTCCGAATGCGCACTTGCTCGGGTTGAGTTTCATGTGGATCTCTTTCAAGTGCTTGAAGGTCTCTTCAATGTCTGTCAACATCTGATCCTCTTCTTTGCTTTTTATGACTAAGTCGTCTACATAGACTTCGAGGTTTCTGCCGATTTGTAGTGCGAATGCGCGGTCCATCAGCCGTTGGTAGGTGGCTCCGGCATTCTTTAGCCCAAATGGCATTTTTGTGTAGCAAAAAACGCCTTTGTCTGTTCGAAAAGCAGTTTTGTCCTCGTCCTCGGGCGCCATTTGGATTTGATGATAGCCTTTGTAGGCGTCCAAAAAGCATTTGAATCTGAATGGCGCGAGGGAGTCGATTTTCAAGTCTATTTCCGGCAAGGGGTAGCAATCTTTCGGGCAAGCTTTGTTGAGGTCAGTGTAATCCACACACATTCTCCAGCTTCCATTGCTTTTCTTGACCATGACTGGGTTTGCGACCCAGGTCTGGTATCTTGTTTCGCGCAGGATCCCTGCCTTCAATAGCTCATGGACTTGCTCGTTCATTGCTTTAGCCTTTTCTGCGCCCATGCTCCTGCGCTTTTGTGCAATCGGCTCAACCGAACGGTATGTGTTAAGTTTGTGCTGGGCAAGCTCTCGAGGAACCCCCACCATGTCTGATGGTTGCCACGCGAAAACGTCTAAATTTTTGCGCAGGAGCTGCTTTAGGCGTTCCCGTGTGTTCTCCGAGATGGCGGCTCCCAGTGTTACCGTCTGTTCTGGGAACTTGGTGTTGAGAATCCACTTTTCCGGTTCAGTGCGCGGGGTGGCCTTTAACATTTTGGCGGGGTGTGGCTCTTCCGTCATAACGCACTCTCTGTTGGCCCATATGATTGCTACGCCCGTTGGTGTTGGGAACCCAATGGCCCCATGTACTGTTGACGGTACCATGTTGTAGGCAGCCATTGCTTCTCGCCCCAGAATGATGTCGTAGGTGGACTTTGTTGGCACAACGAGGAAGGTGACCTCCTCTGTTCGTGAATGCGCTTTGTCCCCCATCGTTAGACGGAAGGAAATTTCCCCCAGAGGTGATATGACTTCATTTGAGAAACCCATGATAGGGGAGTTGACTGGGCGCAGGCGCTGCTTGTCTTCCTCGTCTAGGAGATTAAAGCATTGCTCATACATTATGTCAGAGTTGCTCCCTGTATCCACCAGCGCGCGAGTGGTTCGATAATGATCGAAAATGGCTGTGATGACGAGTGCTCGGGTGGATGAAGGTCCGCCCTTGACTGTTGGGAAATGGACATGTTGTTCTTTCCATGCCGTCACTTGGTCAGGCTTTCTTTTCACTTGCTTTCTTCTGTCAGAGTGGATCATCAGGCTAACGTTTTTGATCTTCTTTTGTGGTGGCCCTTCTTGCTGTTTGCGCTCGACATTTCTTAACAAGTGCCCCAGTTTACCTGATTTCAGAGCCTCTTCGATTGCTTGCTTCAGCTGATAGCACTTGTCCGTGTCATGCCCGATATCTTGATGATAGGCGCAGAACTTTCCGGGGTCTAAGTTATCTCGTCTTTTGATTACCCTGGGTTCTGGGAAGGCTACGTTTTCCGTTGCCAACACCTGCGCTGGGGTTTTCGTGAGCGGGGTCCAATTGTTGTGACTCCTTCTTCCTGACCTGTGGTCATTTTGTGTGCTTCCTTTGTGGTCTTGGACCTCAATGGGTTTGGTATCTGTTTGGGCGCCCCCTTGGAGCCGGTTCCAAACAGAGCCTCTTCCCCTTCTGTCCTGTCGACTATGCCTGGAGCGCGCAGCCTGCGCTTGTACGTCCGTGTATTGAGGTGCTTGTACTCGGTTCCAGACAGACAGTTCTCTTTCTGTTTTTGCATATGTTTTAGCCCCCTTCATGATTTCATCCCATGTGTTGGGCATTCCGGTACAGCCTGCTAGTGTGCGGATGAGGGAGTCGCATCGCACTCCCTGAGTGAAGGCTGCTTTCATAAGTTCGAAACCGATGGGCCCGATCTGCAGAGCTTCCCTATTGAAACGGGTGATGTAGTCTTCGATTGATTCGTTGTCTCGTCGCTTGACTTGCAGGATGTCGGTTGAGTCGCGCTCGATTCGTTTGTTTTGACTGAAGTGGTCTGCAAACTTGTCTGTCAGTTCTTTGATGTTATCAATTTTCCCATTTGGTAGGCTGTCAAACCATACTCGCGCAGCTCCCGTGAGCGTCTGCGCGAACATGTGACACCATGCTGGTAAACTCCATTGCGCACATTTCCCCGCGACCTCGAATGTTCTCAGGTGATCGTCTGGATCTCCTGTTCCATCAAATTTACCCAGTGTACTCGGGATTTTTGTTTTTGGTGGCAGGGGTGCCAGCGCAATGCGCGGGGTGAATTTTGACTTTTCCATGAACGATGGAGGATAATACGGTTTGGTTAGGTCGTCATCACTAGTCATAAAGTGCCCTTGCGCAGCGATGTTGCTTAAGGGCTGGCTTATGTCACGCGTGAAGCGACTTTGGGACTCGCCTGAGTCCTCTCTCCATGTGGGGTCAGTTTCATGGTTGCTCCCGCCGTTGTTTCTTGCTGTGTTGGACGGTCCCTCGCTGTAGGAAAGCGCGCGGACAGCCTCTCTGAGTTGTTGGTCCCTCAGTTTTTGGAGGTATACACGTTTCAGGGCTTCCTTCTGCTGAGTATACCATACCTCCGGACTAACCATCGGCGCGGTATTCTCAGCTGGGGAAACCTGATTCGTTTCGGTAATAAACTGGAAGGAAGGGGTCTGCCTTGTCCCTGAAGATGGGGTGACGGCTGGACCCGTGTTTGTTGTTTGTTGCTGAACATCTGCTGTGTTTCCCGACTGGCCGGTGCCTCCTTGGGCAACGTCGGTGTCGGGGTTAGCGTTTGTGAAGCTTGGTAACGGTGGTATGAGAGACATAGTTACTGTTTTTGAGAAATAGAAGTTTTTAACGTTCTTGTATGCTCAAATCCCACGGATGGCGCCAATGAAGAAACACCAATATAACAGTATATTAAAATGATAGCACAAGTAAGGACGTTATTCTCATTAATGATTCAACGGTTATTACAGGACTACAATTGCTACTGTTACAGCGCTTCGACTATAATCTAATTCTCGTAACTATGATTCTCTCTCTCTCTGATTGTTCATTCCCCCTCTTCGTCTGACCTCATTGGGTATTTATAGGCCACCTGAGGTCTTCTGTGATTGGTCAAGGGGAGAATGACAGCTGGCTGTACGATTAGGCCGTTGTCATTCGTTGCGCTGTACCTTCGCTATTGGTCCACGTGTCCTTGTCTGTCCTTTCTTGTACTATTCTGTACCTCGTACCTGCAGGCGATCGTGGAGCAGGGAATGGACGTCTCTTATTGGCTGGACGTCCCTTTCCTGTCGGTTATTAGCTGTCACATTACGAGGTATCCCGCGCCGCTTTCTAGAAGCCCACGTAGGCTTGTTATGTTGGCATATGTGGAGATGTGGGCCCGTGCGCTTGCGCGGTTCCCTATCTCTTCAATGCGTTTTTTAAGTGAACCCTACATTTATAGATTGCCATTTTGATATGTCATATGTGTTACTATTAAATGTGCATTTATTAAATTGCACTTCATATCCCACATTTTGATATGTATTAAGTGTGCTTTATTTAGTGAACCCCACAAATATGTGTGCGTTTGAAACAAACGCATGTATTTGCCATCAAAATGGAACCCATACAAAATCCATATAAGATCCGTTAGAAACAAATGCACGTATTTAATCCCACTTATGGACAGGAACAAAGCACTACTTCTGCCATCAAAATGTGCAAGTGGACAAGAAACCAAGCACCACTTCCACTTCCACAACTTATACCTTTCGCATTAATCTCACAAAACAAGACGAACCGTTCACCATCTCTCTCTATATATCTCTTCACCTTAGGCTATCCGTTGTGGCATGCGAGCCACCTGCTGCGAGCTACAACCTTATCCACGTGGCTAGCGAGCACCACGACATTCCCACGTGACCGGGCCCGCGAGCGACTGTACGTGACCCAGCTCGCGTTCTTTAGCGGGCTGACATCGGTTTAAATTTTAAAAAACTTTAATTTTTCACATAATTCATTTATTACACACCCAATTTATTTACCTTCTTCTTCTTCATCTTCACACAAACTTCTTCTTCTTCTTCAAAATTCTCAAACCCTAAAGCTTCAATTTTGAAATCCAAGTTCATCATGGTGCAGTTGACCGAGGAGGAAGAATTAACACTCGTCATTGCGTACAACCAAGTGCACGTTGACGGTGCTTCTTCAAGCCGGGGCCGCGGACCACAGTGACATAGGGTCCTAGCTGAGTTTGGTACTCTTGTCGGGGGTACCAACCGTACAAATGACTCCATCTTGCACAAGTACGCGGACTTGAAATCGAAGTGTAAAAACTTCGAAATCTCGTACAGAGAGGTGAAGAGAGATATGCTCGGGGAAACCGACGTGCTCCTAGCCTTTACCTAAGTGGAGTACCTTCGGAAGGCTGGCCATAACTTTCACCACGTTTCGACGTGGCAAATGTTACGCTCGGGCTCATCCTTACGTTAGGTTTTTTTTAATGTAATCGTTTTTTTTTTTTTATTTTAGTGTAATTTTTTTAATGTAATATTTTTTTTTATTTTAGTGTAATTTTTTTAGTGGAATGTTTTTTTTTTTATAATTTTTTTTGGTAAATATTTAAATATATTTGGTAAATAAAAACACCTGCGTACCTTGACCCACAACACCATCAAGCGACAACCGCCGGCCGCGACCAAGTGTGACATGTAAGCGTCGAGGCGGCAAAATTTTATTCAATAGAGCCACCACTCACCTCTACCCACAACATATAGTTTTATCTCTCTGCAACTTAGTTTTAGTAAATATATCGATTTTTATAAGATACGTTTAATTATATCAGAAGGTGCGTTTAATTATATCAGTTTATTTTGAAGGTGCATTTAATTATATCAGAAGGTACGTTTAATTATATCAGGAACAATTATATTATACGTGCGTTAGATCTTTACTTTACCAAAAAACATCTATTAAAACGTGCGTCTTTGATCTGGGGTTTTTTTATACGTGCGTTTGTAAGTAGTATATTTTGTTTGATAATGTGTTCTGTTATATTTTTTGATTTTGCGATTGGGCAAATATACTCTTTCTGTGTTAAACGGTTATTTAATGACGCGTAAAATTACAATCCTGCCATTGCATCCATTTAACTCTAATCCTTAGCTAAGATTACTTCTTACGTTTTGTAGGTTAAAAAGCCTTTGTACGTTATCCTTCCTTCTTTTCAATATGTTTTATTTTCAAGTATTGAATTAACTTTTAAGTTTGACATTTTCACTGATCCGAAAGTAGAGATCGAGCAATCATCGCATTGTTCACAACACAAATAAGTCGTTACAAGACAGTTAAAATTTAAAAACCAATATTTTACACAATCAATCTTTCTAGTATTTAAACTACCAACTTCACCCCCTATATTTCCCATTTCATTCCACTCTCGTCCCAACCATCGTCTTCAACATGAGCAACACGCAGCCGTTGCACTCGCTGGCCTTCAGGGTAATGCGGCTATGCCGGCCGACATTCCACGTCGAAACTCCTCTCCAATTCGATCCTTGTGATCTTATCGTTGGTGAGGATCTTTTCGACTGTCCTTCGGCCACCCCTTGCCACCTTCTTGACCACTCTCATTCCGCCTCTAACGAATCCTCATCTGCTGATCTCAATTACTGCAGCCGCTTTGTTCTCGGTGATGAGTCGGATGCCATGGGCCTCCCTGGTCTCCTTGTCCTCCCTCAGTCCTTTGGGTTAGAATCATATATTCATGTTTAGGGATAACACATGCATGCATGCATGGATCCTTTTTTTATTTAGATTAATTTAAACATCCATATGCGAAATATTGGTTTAAAATGCGTTTTGATCACGAAAGCTGATGCGTGATGCACAATGCGTAAAGCGTATGCTAGGGGTTCGTTATTAAAAAATGCTAAAAAAAGTTATTTATTGATAATATGCAGAATCTTTTGTATTTATAGGTGATTTTGAAAATGGAAGTGTTTTCGAGTGTTTCATGAAAAAGTTGTGTTTATGGGTAGTTTGTTGATTGAATCAGCAGCAATCTTCAACAGATTTTGTCCAGAGAGGCTTAAAAATTGTGTTTATAAATGAATTATATTGAAGATTGCTGACTGAATCAGCGAACTTCAACAAAATCTATTAGAGTTCACTGATTCAGTTAGCGAACTACCCATAAACACAAATTTTTGCATGAAAAACTCAAAAACACTCTTCCATTTTCAAATTCACCTATAAATGAAAAAAAAAAAAAATTCTAATATGCATGTTAACTGTTAGAATATAATCTTTATTCATCATATAATAAGTTAGTATTATGTTTATTAATAAGTGTGACA
The DNA here is from genome assembly GCA_030844895.1 of Ambrosia x helenae. NCBI lineage: Eukaryota > Viridiplantae > Streptophyta > Magnoliopsida > Asterales > Asteraceae > Ambrosia > Ambrosia x helenae. Next base: position 140,835,728 of record CM061228.1, on the reverse strand, counting down.
ATGTATGGATAAAATAAAGTCACACATGGGTCAATAGGTTGGTAGTTATAATCGGTTATGTTCCCACCGATTCAAGTGTCAGTTATGGGCAGTTAAGATGTCAACGGTTGTGATGGTTCAAACACACACCGTTTGGTATGTATATATAGGATGTTTATCAATGTCATTATCGATTTCTGTCCAAATTCTCGCTATTACTTTCAAACATTTCTGCATAGAATATTATTGTTGTTTCATTTGTTGTTAACTACCAATTCGAACATGGCATTAGAGCCACAAGATCGTGGAACCAGTGAAGGAAGAAGCCAAGTGATTTGGTTACACAAGAATCCATTCTCAGAAGTAAAGGAAGAATATTTCAGTGACGGTTACAAGGCCTATGGGTGCAGTGATTCACCCGTATTCCAAGGCATCTCTCAAAGGCAGAAAGGCATGGAGAAGATGCATGATCATGTGGATCATACAGTGGAATTTTGGCATTAAAGGTAACCAAAATTGTTCTCCTTTTATGGATTCAACCAGAAAGTTTTTATTAAACAAAGAAATGGGGTATAAGGCAGACTACAACAACAAAGGTTATGGAAGAAAGGAGATCGATCAGAAGTATCCAAAGGGTATGTATTGTTCATACTGCAGCCAACTGTTTCATTACAGGAAGGATTGTCCAGCAAGAATAGGCAAGATTGAATTCATGACCAAAGGGACAGATGAGAAGACATGGAACGATATTTGGTTTGCAAGCCTTAATAGGCAACAACATGCCATCGGATATAAACATTTGTTCAAGAATTTGGAACAAACTTTCGGTATAGAGGGCAATTATGAAGGGTTCAAGAGGGATCTCTACAAAGGCAAAGGTTGTGTAGAGATACATAGTCAAGGGCAGATCCACACAATTAGGAATGTTTATTACATTCCAACACTTAGAAGAAATGTGTTAAGTGTAGAGAAACTGATCTCAGAAGGATTCGAGATCAAATACGATGGTGATGTGTGTTACATCTCAAAGGAGTATGAGAGACCCTCCTCTATTCAACCGAATGTTCATTGTTGGAATTGTAATGAAGTTCATGTACTATACTCATGTCCAAACATAGAAGAATATGAAAGGGAACACAAGAGGAAACAGAAAGGAAAAGGGAAAATGGAAGATTTCTTCAAGATGGAGAAGGATTATGAGAGAAGGGCATTAAAGGAACATCAACAACAATTCTACATCAACAAAGACAGAAGTACATCGGGTTCAAGTCAACAAAAGGGTTCAAGTCTCTATCTGAATAACTCAATCTTAGAAGACTGCACTACACTTATGGATATGATCCATATTGGAACACAAATTGACAGGCATATGATCAAGTTTAAGGCAAAATTCGAAATAACATTATCATGGTTTCTAAATGAATTTTTGGAGATTAATTCATCCATACCTATTCTACCAAAGGATCACATGGGAAGAAATATAAATCTATTGGATCTTTACATGACAGTCGAAAGGTTTGGAGTGTATGATGCTGTCAATAAGTATGATCTTTGGGTACATGTTGCAATTAGAATGGGGTATGGATATGGGCTGTCAATGGAGATGAAAAGCGATGGAATAATGGAGGAAATAAGAGTCACATATAATCAATATTTAGAGATACTTAACTGGTATCATCTAAAGTTTAATGGAAGAGAATTGAAAGTGGAAAGCAATGAGAATAATGAAGAATTGAAAGTGGGCTACAAGGCATGGATGAATTGATCTCCAAAAATTCATTTAGAAACCATGATAATGTTCTTTCGAATTCTGCCTTAAACTTGATCCTGTGCCTGTCAATTTGTGTTGCAATATGGATCATATCCATAAGTGTAGTGCAGTCTTCTAAGATTGAGTTCTTCGGATAGAGACTTGAACCCTTTTGTTGACTTGAACCCGGTGCACTTCTGTCTTTGTTGATGTAGAATTGTTGTTGATGTTCCTTTAATGCCCTTCTCTCATAATCCTTCTCCATCTTGAAGAAATCTTCCATTTTCCCCTTTCCTTTCTGTTTCCTCTTGTGTTCCCTTTCACATTCTTCTATGTTTGGACATGAGTATGGTGCATGAACTTCATTACAATTCCAACAATGAACATTCGGTTGAATAGAGGAGGGTCTCTCATACTCCTTTGAGATGTAATACACATCACCATCGTATTTGATCTTGAATCCTTCTGAGACCAGTTTCTCCACACTTAACACATTTTTTCTAAGTGTTGGAATGTAATAAACATTCCTAATTGTGTGGATCTGCCCTTGACTATGTATCTCTACACAACCTTTGCCTTTTGTAACACCTCGCCCCTCTCATCACCAATATTGTCCGCTTTGCCCATCCAGAGCTCACGGATTTGTTTTTGGTTGCCCAAGTGGAGACTTCCCAGGAGGTCACCCATCCTGAAATTTCTCCCACCTGAGCACGCTTAACTGTGGAGTTCTCCTCTCATCCACAAACATTAAGCCCCAAAACGCGTTGGTGATTTAAGAGGCAAGACATTACTTATGAACCAAGGATCTCTCCTGGCCACGGCCGATGTGGGATTTTCCTGGGGTGTCACATTCACCCCCTGTTAGAGTCTCATCGTCCCTAATGAGGTGTGTTCCCGGTGTAACACCCCGGCCCGGTTCATGGTCCGACGTGTCACGATTACAGAATCAGATAAAAAAAACTTATTTTATTAAACATTCCAACTTTCTTACAAAAAGAGTTATTTCGATAATTTATTTAAATACATAAAAGCTACATTGCTTCCAACTTGATTATTTAGCTCTCTCCACACATTCCCGCTATCCCTGACAACCTGTTAAAAAAAAGAAAAAGAGAAGGAGCAAAATGCCACGAACGGATAATAATAGCAGAGGATACGGAATATGAAAGAAAAGATAATAATATAATTATAGTTATATGACAGAATTCAATAATCTTATCATGTTATCAGAAATACCCATTGAGCCCGAAATATATATCTATGTATAATAACAGAACAGAGGGAACTGGGTAGCTAGCCCGAGAACCTGTGTGATGGTGTATGGGCATCATACTAACCACCCACCAGAAGTATATATAATAATATTAATATCCTAGGATCGATCCATACGCCTCGAAATATATATATAACCGGTATTTTTCAGAGTAATCGGAGCGAGACGCTGTGATTTAGGCTCACCGTCACAGTCGGTGCCATGCCATCGATGCCGCAATGACATGCTTGTGGTCACCCCCACAAGTAGGGGCGTGCTCGAGTATCAGAATACAGAGGTAATCGATTATAATAATGCGTATATTCAGATATATCTTTATTCAGAATGCGATAATGAGTACAATTCAAATGTAAATAATATCGCATGTAATATAGTTTCAGAGTCAGAAGAATCAAGCCAGGTGAATGTAACGAATCAGAATTTAGTTAGGATATGAGACGAAATTTAAAATGCCAATGCTATACAGATAGTAAAGGAGGATATCCGCACCTTAATTTATTGTAATATCTCAAAGATGTCCCAGCTTGTTTACATGTGTTCGTGATAATCTACATATACATGTAATCCATGAATTAGGCTTAGATTCTTACTACATGAATTGTATAATTTTGATAGGTGGTTATTAAACAAGTTGTGTAAATATATGTTTTTAATTGAAATATACGAAAAATAAAATAATCTATATTTTGTGCTTAGTTACTTGTCTATAAACATATTGATGTTCAAATAATATTCCATAATTTGACATTTATTTAGTGTTACTAAAATTTGTATTTGAATAAAACGTTTAAAAGAACTTGCGTAAGTGTGTGTATTTGTTTAAAGATACTAGCAATGAGGTATACGGATACTCAACATTTAGTGAAGTAATATTGTATGATTCTCAATTTATAGCATGAATATAATATTATAAAATAAAGTTTCAGCCTCAATTTGTTAAGAATTTAAGTGGGTCATATAATAAAATAATCATTTTTATATATTAAGTCATCTTCTTTGTTTGAAAAGGTGAAAGGACACAGCATCCATTTTATGAGTGTGCTAACCATGCATACTGGTTAACAAAACATAAGTAAACTGAAGAGAAACATGTTCGAAACCCAAGCTATATGTTTAGTGTGTTTAGTGGTTACCCAGTTCATTTAGATTTAAGTTTGTATAATTATTGAAAAAATTTATACCTCTCTCTTTCATTTCATCTTCTCCGGAGGTTCATCGGAAAAACCCGCAGCTGGCCGGAAACCTATTTCGAATTAGACGAGAGGTAAAGACGTGATCATTAACAAGGTGAGGATAGGTGGCGTTTTTATCTTTTTGGTGTTTTGGTATGTGCGCAAGGTGTGTAAATGTAAGATTTCCAAACCGGTTTTTATAACCCTGCTTCCTTCGTGAATAAGATAGTCAGCTAGGAATGGATAAGGCAGTCAACTTCCTTACTATAGAAGATAGTCAAATACTTTGTAAAGAAGGTAGTCAACGGAAGGACAGATGTAAGTTTTGAACACAAATACTTATCCAAACTTCACCTCCTCATTATTTAGTTTAATATTGTTTTAAAGTTTTTACCTATTTTCACTATTTCATGCTTTCGTTTTTTTTTTTTTTTATTTATTTATTTAGTTATTATTATTATTATTATTATTATTATTATTATTATTATTATTATTCTTTTACTTAATTAAGTATTATATTTTATCATGAATGTTTGCGGGTATTTCATTTATACCCCCCTAAAAAAATAAATTCCGTCCTCGGAATTTGAATGTGAACTTCACTAACGAATTACGACTATAGGAAAAGTAAGAACACATGTTTCATATTGACGTTGAATTAGGAAAAATTTTACAGCTAGTAATAGGTGAGGGAATACTAACTGGTAAATAAGTTTGGATATTGTGACCGGATTGACTCCTCAGTTTCCCACGTCGCTTCTCGTTCAGAGTGATTTTTCCATAGAACTTTAACAAATGGTATTGTTTTTCGCCTCATTACGCGTTCTTGACGATCAAGTATAGCCTCTGCTTCTTCTTCATATGTTAGATCTTCTTGAATCATATCTAATGGATAATTGATAACATGAATCGAATGATAATTGTATCCTCTTAATAAGGATACATGAAATACGTTATGAACATGAGAAAGTTGAGGCGGTAGAGCAAGACGATAAGAAACTTCACCGATTCTTTCAAGGATTTCAAATGGACCAATGTACCGAGGACTTAACTTTCCTTTAATTCCAAATCGTCGAATACCGCGACAAGGTGATACTTTGAGAAAGACGTGTTCTCCGATTTTAAATTCTAAGGTTCGTCGGTGTTGATCTGCGTAACTCTTTTGTCGGCTTTGAGCTTGTTTCAGTCGTTCCCGAGCAGTAGCGACTTTTTCATTTGTGACCTGAACTATTTCTGGCCCTTCAATAATCTTTTCTCCAACTTCTTCCCAACAGATTGGTGCTCGACATTTACGACCATATAACAACTCGAATGGTGGCATACCAATACTTGCTTGCCAACTGTTGTTATACGCGAATTCCACAAGGCACAAGTATTCATCCCAATTACCACTCCATTCTAACGCGCATGCTCTAAGCATGTCTTCTAGAGTTTGGATAGTTCGTTCTGTTTGCCCATCTGTTTGAGGGTGGAAAGCAGTACTGAACTTCAAGCGCGTATCCCAAGCATTTTGGAAACCTCTCCAAAACCTTGAGGTAAATCTTGGATCTCTGTCTGACACAATGGATGATGGCGTGCCATGTAAACGAATTATTTCTTGGAGAAATATTTCTGATAACTTACTAATAGAGTAAGTTTGTTGAATAGGCAGAAAATGGGCTGACTTGGTTAATCTGTCAACCACAACCCATATAGCGTCATTCTTTCGAAAGGTCTTTGGAAGGCCTGTTACAAAATCCATAGAAATTTCATCCCACTTCCAGACAGGGATATCAAGAGGGTGTAACAAACCACTAGCCCTCTGATGCTCGATTTTCACTTGTTGGCAAATAAGGCATTTTGCCACAAACTGGGCAACATCTTCTTTCATTCCATTCCACCAAAAGTTCTGCTTCAAATCACGATACATTTTTGTTGATCCTGGATGAATAGAGAAAGGCGAACTATGTGCTTCTGTTAATAATGATTCACGAAGAATGGAATCGGCTGGAACACATAATCTTTTTCCACACCAAATGACACCTTGTTCGTCTATACGGAATTCAGATTGTTTGCCTATTTCCAGGTTTTGCGAGATTGCCCATAATTCTCCATCTTGTTTCTGAGCCTCCTTGATTCTTGAGATAAGATCAGGTTCAATTTTCAAGCTGGCCAAGTAGCCACCAGACTTCCCAACTTGAATGCCAATTCCCATCTTATCTAGATCTTTAACGACCTCATGGTGAATAGTGAGGCATCCTACCGTTCCTGAACTTTTTCTGCTCAATGCATCTGCCACGACATTCGCCTTGCCAGGATGATATTGAATGTTGACATCATAGTCTTTAAGAAGTTCCAACCATCTTCTTTGTCTCATATTAATCTCCTTCTGAGTAAAAATATATTTGAGACTTTTATGGTCGGTAAAGATGTCACATTTTTCTCCATATAAGTAATGCCTCCAGATCTTAAGAGCAAAAACTACTGCTGCTAATTCAAGATCATGTGTTGGATAGTTGAGTTCATATGGCTTGAGTTGTCGTGAGGCATAGGCAATGACTTTTCCATGTTGCATAAGAACACATCCAAGTCCTTTCTTAGAAGCATCACTGTATACTTGGTAGCCGCCAGAGCCAGATGGAAGAGTGAGTATAGGAGCAGATACAAGTCGTTTCTTCAATTCTTCAAAGCTCTTTTCTCGCTCATCATTCCAAGTATACTTTACCCCTTTTCTAAGAAGTTGCGTAAGTGGTAAAGCAATCATAGAGAATCCTTCAACAAAACGTCGGTAATAGCCTGCTAGACCTAGAAAGCTCCGAATCTCAGTAACCGAGGTAGGTCTAGGCCATTTTGTAATAGCTTCGATTTTCGCAGGGTCCATCATTATACCATCAGCAGATATAACGTGACCTAAAAATGAAACTTGATTTAACCAGAAGTCGCACTTGGAAAATTTTGCGTACAGCTTCTTCTGTCTCAACGTCTCCAGAACTGCATGTAGATGTCTCCCGTGTTCTTCTTTATTCTTGGAGTACACTAGAATGTCGTCTATAAAAACAATGACGAATTTATCTAGGTATTCATGAAAGACGCGATTCATTAGATCCATGAATACGGCTGGAGCATTAGTCAAGCCGAATGGCATAACTAGGAATTCATAATGGCCGTATCGAGTTCGAAAAGCAGATTTAGGAACATCTATATCCTTGATTTTAAGTTGGTGATAACCGGACCTTAGATCAATTTTTGAGAATAATTTGGCTCCTTAAAGTTGGTCAAAAAGATCATCGATGCGAGGCAAGGGATAACGATTTCGGATTGTGATTTTGTTTAATTCTCGATAATCTATGCATAACCGCATAGTCCCGTCTTTCTTTTTCACAAACAAGACAGGTGCACCCCAAGGAGAAACACTTGGACGAATGAATCCTAGATTCAGTAACTCTTGCAATTGTTCCTTAAGTTCTTTCAGTTCTAAGGGAGCCATACGATATGGTGCTTTTGAAATTGGTTCTGCGCCAGGAATAAGATCAATGGTAAACTCCACTTCACGATCTGGTGGAAGTCCAGGTAATTCTTCTGGGAATACATCTGGATACTCACAGACAACCGGATGGCTATCTATGGTTGGTTCTTTAGATAGAACAGATTTGACAGATGCTAAAAACCCTGCACAACCGTGCGACAGAAATTTCTGGGCTTTAAAGGCAGATATAATCTTTAGGATTTTTCGTGGTTGAGTCCCCTGATAGATAAGTTCAGGTGATTGAGGGTCTCCGAAAATTACACGTCGAGTTCGACATTCAATAGTGACGTTGTGTTCGGATAACCAATCTAGTCCTAATATTATATCAAAATCCTCCATCTTCATGGGGTATAGATCTACTTTACGCACAAGAGATTTGATTTGTATGGGGCAGTCTTTATAAACATGAGAAATTAAGACATGATAACCCATTGGTGTTGAAATAGTGAGAGGATTTTCTAGTAACGTAGGTATTGTCATGAGATGTTTAGTAACAGACAGTGAGATTAACGAAAGAGTTGCTCCTGTATCAAATAAAACTTGAACATCATATAGACCCAAACGGAGAGTGCCAGAAACCGTACCTTGTGTGTTTGTGGCATCTGTGGTATTTAGAGAAAATACTCTCCCTCCAGCAGTGGGTCGAGCAACATTCCCCATATTGGTTCCCTTTGGGTCAGGTTTCGGGCATTGTTTAATCATGTGATCAGGTGCGCCACATCTAAAGCAAGTTCCTAATGCTCGACGACATACACCCTGGTGATTCTTACCACATATATTACAAATAGGGCTTTGGTTTTGGTTATGGTTAGCTTGACGATTGACAGATTGAGTCCTATTGGGAGTTGGATAGGGTTGGGCTTGTTGTCGAACGGGATTGAAAGTTTGAGTTTGGTTCCTTGGTTGCCATTGATTATTGTGATGGTTGTTGTTACGTTTGAATTGATTTCTTCGATCTCCTGTGTAGTGGTTTTGGTTGGAGGATTGCCCGGATGTTATGACATGGTTGTCATCTCGGTTCCTCTTACGGTTTTCTTCAAGTTTAGCCCCTCTCTTCTTGTTTTCTATTTCCAATGTTTTAACAGCATCAGCAACCTCAGTAATAGTGTTGAACTTTTGCGTTATTATCCATCTTCTGTTCTTTTCACATACTGCCCACTTCATCTTTTCTGCCTGAACTTCTGGGGTTCCAGCAGCCGGTCCAAGAAAACTAGCTAGTCTACAGAATCTAGCCATGAATTCTGACCATGGTTCATTTTCTCGTTGTTCAATTGACGCATATTCTCGAGCATACTCATTTTTCTCTACCTCTGAAAAATATTGCTTGAAGAATATAGAGCGGAAATCGGCCCAAGGAAGAGTAGCTGCATAGCCATTTCCCCCATTAGCAAGTTTGATTCCATCCCACCAAATATGAGCGTCATCTTCCAACTTATACGATGCCAGCCTTGTTTTAAATATGTCATCGACTCCAAGGACTTCAAATATCTTTTCCACATGTGCTATCCAGTTACTAGCCTCCACGGGGGTAGCAGCCTTGCTGAAAGATCTAGGTTTTTGCTTTTGGAATCTCTCATTCCAAATGTGAATCCCTTCAGACTGTTTATCATAGGTGTGTTCCACTTTGTTGTTTCTAGGTGGAGATGGAGGAGGGGTAAAAGGTGGAGATAGAGGAGGCGGTATATGAGGTGGAGTAGGAGGTGGCGGAGGAATTATGTTATTTTCTCGTGCCTGAATATGTTCATCGACACTCTGCAGAATGTTAGGCAATATTCTTTCGAAAGCACGTTGCATCGCATCATCAATGTTACGTCGCTTTGAAGAACTTGATTTCCTACGAGTTGATCTTAGAGGAGGCATCTGGAAGGAAAGATAACATAAGAATGATGATACAGATATAACAGAAGATTAGATTTCCTATCCCAGTGTCTACCCATTACCTCACAGGTTTACTTTTAGTGTTTAAGTTTTCTACAAGAAAGAGCCTAAGCTCTGATACCATAACTGTAACACCCCGGCCCGGTTCATGGTCCGACGTGTCACGATTACAGAATCAGATAAAAAAAAACTTATTTTATTAAACATTCCAACTTTCTTACAAAAAGAGTTATTTCGATAATTTATTTAAATACATAAAAGCTACATTGCTTCCAACTTGATTATTTAGCTCTCTCCACACATTCCCGCTATCCCTGACAACCTGTTAAAAAAAAGAAAAAGAGAAGGAGCAAAATGCCACGAACGGATAATAATAGCAGAGGATACGGAATATGAAAGAAAAGATAATAATATAATTATAGTTATATGACAGAATTCAATAATCTTATCATGTTATCAGAAATACCCATTGAGCCCGAAATATATATCTATGTATAATAACAGAACAGAGGGAACTGGGTAGCTAGCCCGAGAACCTGTGTGATGGTGTATGGGCATCATACTAACCACCCACCAGAAGTATATATAATAATATTAATATCCTAGGATCGATCCATACGCCTCGAAATATATATATAACCGGTATTTTTCAGAGTAATCGGAGCGAGACGCTGTGATTTAGGCTCACCGTCACAGTCGGTGCCATGCCATCGATGCCGCAATGACATGCTTGTGGTCACCCCCACAAGTAGGGGCGTGCTCGAGTATCAGAATACAGAGGTAATCGATTATAATAATGCGTATATTCAGATATATCTTTATTCAGAATGCGATAATGAGTACAATTCAAATGTAAATAATATCGCATGTAATATAGTTTCAGAGTCAGAAGAATCAAGCCAGGTGAATGTAACGAATCAGAATTTAGTTAGGATATGAGACGAAATTTAAAATGCCAATGCTATACAGATAGTAAAGGAGGATATCCGCACCTTAATTTATTGTAATATCTCAAAGATGTCCCAGCTTGTTTACATGTGTTCGTGATAATCTACATATACATGTAATCCATGAATTAGGCTTAGATTCTTACTACATGAATTGTATAATTTTGATAGGTGGTTATTAAACAAGTTGTGTAAATATATGTTTTTAATTGAAATATACGAAAAATAAAATAATCTATATTTTGTGCTTAGTTACTTGTCTATAAACATATTGATGTTCAAATAATATTCCATAATTTGACATTTATTTAGTGTTACTAAAATTTGTATTTGAATAAAACGTTTAAAAGAACTTGCGTAAGTGTGTGTATTTGTTTAAAGATACTAGCAATGAGGTATACGGATACTCAACATTTAGTGAAGTAATATTGTATGATTCTCAATTTATAGCATGAATATAATATTATAAAATAAAGTTTCAGCCTCAATTTGTTAAGAATTTAAGTGGGTCATATAATAAAATAATCATTTTTATATATTAAGTCATCTTCTTTGTTTGAAAAGGTGAAAGGACACAGCATCCATTTTATGAGTGTGCTAACCATGCATACTGGTTAACAAAACATAAGTAAACTGAAGAGAAACATGTTCGAAACCCAAGCTATATGTTTAGTGTGTTTAGTGGTTACCCAGTTCATTTAGATTTAAGTTTGTATAATTATTGAAAAAATTTATACCTCTCTCTTTCATTTCATCTTCTCCGGAGGTTCATCGGAAAAACCCGCAGCTGGCCGGAAACCTATTTCGAATTAGACGAGAGGTAAAGACGTGATCATTAACAAGGTGAGGATAGGTGGCGTTTTTATCTTTTTGGTGTTTTGGTATGTGCGCAAGGTGTGTAAATGTAAGATTTCCAAACCGGTTTTTATAACCCTGCTTCCTTCGTGAATAAGATAGTCAGCTAGGAATGGATAAGGCAGTCAACTTCCTTACTATAGAAGATAGTCAAATACTTTGTAAAGAAGGTAGTCAACGGAAGGACAGATGTAAGTTTTGAACACAAATACTTATCCAAACTTCACCTCCTCATTATTTAGTTTAATATTGTTTTAAAGTTTTTACCTATTTTCACTATTTCATGCTTTCGTTTTTTTTTTTTTATTTATTTATTTAGTTATTATTATTATTATTATTATTATTATTATTATTATTCTTTTACTTAATTAAGTATTATATTTTATCATGAATGTTTGCGGGTATTTCACCCGGGGTGTCACACCTTTGTAGAGATCCCTCTTGAACCCTTCATAATTGCCCTCTATACCGAAAACTTGTTCCAAATTCTTGAACAAATGTTTATATCCGGTGGCATGTTGTTGCCTATTAAGGCTTGCAAACCAAATATCGTTCCATGTCTTCTCATCTGTCCCTTTGATCATGAATTCAATCTTGCCTATTCTTTCTGGACAATCCTTCCTGTAATGAAACGGTTGGCTGCAATATGAACAACACACACCCCTTGGATACTTCCAATCGATCTCCTTTCTTCCATAACCTTTGTTGTTGTAGTCTGCCTTATACCCCTTTCTTTGTTTAATAAAAACTTTTTGGTTGAATCCATAAAAGGAGAACGATTTTGGTTACCTTTAATGCCAAAATTCCACTGATGATCCACATGATCATGCATATTCTCCTTGCCTTTCTGCCTTTTAGAGATGCCTTGGAATACGTGTGAATCACTGCACCCATAGGCCTTGTAACCGTCGTTGAAATCTTCTTCCTTTACTTCTGAGAATGGATTCTTGTGTAACCAAATCACTTGGCTTCTTCCTTCACTGGTTCCACGATCTTGTGGCTCTGATGCCATGTTCGAATTGGCAGTTAACAACAAATGAAACAACAATAATATTATATGCAGAAATGTTTGAGAGTGATAGAGAGAATTTGGACGTAAATCGATAATGACATTGATACATAAACATCCTATATATACATACTAAACGGTGTGTGTTTGAACCATCACAACCGTTGACATCTTAACTGCCCATAACTGACACTTGAATCGGTGGGAACATAACCGATTATAACTACCAACCTATTGACCCATGTGTGACTTTATTTTATCTATACATTGTCACACTTATTAATAAACATAATACTAACTTATGATATGATGAATAAAGATTATATTCTTACAATCTTGTTAACTTTTAAACACATTTTCATCATCTCTAGTAAGATTTTTAATCGATGGTCTAATTTGTTCAAATATACTCAAACTAATTGTTGAATCAATGGTCAGATTTGTTCAATCATCACGATCCAATTTGTTCAAATAATGGTCAACTAAGGTGGCACGTGCGATCTCATCACTGTATCATGTGATGCGCGCATTATGCACTCCTGATGCACGCATTATAAAACCGGTGTGAAATTGATATAGATTTTGCTCAGATAGTGAGATATGGTTTTATGTGTAGGGCAATATATCTTGGGGAGACATTTTTTAGTTATATAAGCATCAACAATAGCTCCAATTCTGATGCTAGGGATATAATAATCAAGGTGACAGTTCATTTACTTCTATTTTGATTATTAAATTTAGCTCCATATTTGATTAAATCTGTTTATATTCAAACAATTGGTAGTTTTGTATTTGATCTTTTAATTTATATAAAACATTTACTTGAAGAAATGAAATTGATTAATGTAATTGATTTGAGTGCAGTCTGAAATACAAACAGAAAGGCAGAGAATAATGCTTTTAGACACATCAAAATCACCTGTTGAAAGCATAAGAGCAGGAGGACGCTACGACTTCATCGTTGAACATGATGTGAAGGAACTTGGTGCACACACGTACGTCATACATAATGTATTCCAATGATAGTTTCATGTTTAGTTTCGCCGCCTATTTATGTTTCACATTCTACAGACTGGTCTGTACCGCACTGTATAATGACGGCGATGCTGAACGCAAGTATCTTCCACAGTATTTCAAGTTCATGGTTTCAAATCCCCTTTCTGTTAGGACAAAGGTACCACTGTTAATTAACATTTTCAATCCGAAAGTGATTTATCTGATATTGAAACATATTGATCATTTATGTTCTTTCTTGTGCAGGTCCGTGTTGTGAAGGTGTGTTAACATTGACTGAACAAACATGATCTGCATAAGAAAGGACGTGATTCTCATTCATATATAACAGAACGAATACAGGACATTTATCTAGACTATTACAGAGTTTCGACTATAATTTATCTTTCACAGCTATATGGTATGAATTCTCTCTTGCCGATCCGATCCCCTCTTCTAATGACGAAGGGGGGTATTTATAGACCCCTGAGGTGGTCTGTGATTGGCTGTAAGGAGAATGACAGCTGGCTCGTACGATTACAGCCGTTGTCATCCTTCGTGTTGTCGCTCTGTAGTTGGTCCACGTGTCCTGTTGTTGTCCATTCTGTCCTATTCTGTACCTCGTACCTGCAGGAGATCATGGAGCAGGGAATAAACGCCTCTGATTGGCTACACGTCCCTGCTCTTGTCGGGTGACACCTGTCCTATATTAGATAGCGTGCGCCGTCTTCTAGAACTCCACGTCACGTTGCTGTGCTGACGTGTATGTGAGTGTAAGGTTGTGCGCACGCGCGGGTACATATCTCTTCACAAATGACGATCCAAGCCCTTATTAGAAGTGAATTTGCATACTCATTATACTATGCAAACACTTCTATAAATGGCATTTTTAACTTGTAACCCTTTATATATCTTTATATAATGTGATTCAGACAAGATACCTAACTTAAGTCATCATATGTATAAGTTGGAACATGAAATTTATCTTTATTTAAGATGCCTGCACATGAGATGATGATAATAATATTTGTAAATGTATATATTGTATGATATGATATACATCTCAGGACACTACTTATCTGGAGACTTGCCTAGAAAATAATACCAAATCAAACCTATTCATGGACCAAGTTGAATTCGAGCCAGCTCCACGGTGGAGTGTGACAAGACTTAAAGCCGACGTGCACCATTCAGAAAAGGGTGCTTTTAATAGGTGATGAGCCAAAATGTTATTTGAATACAAGTTTCAGTTTCGAAAGTTTTGAAGGGATCGCGTGTCATTATCTAAAATAATATTAAAGTCATGTTTAATCTTATTGTTGTTTGTAACAGAGAAAAATTCAAACCGCCTATTCTTATTAGAGCAGGAGGAGGAATTTACAATTATCTTTATGCATTGAAAATGTCATCTGCGCCTACAAAAGGCGAGGGGAGTAATGTTCTTGGTAAACTTCAGATAACATGGCGTACGAATCTGGGTGAACCCGGGCGCCTGCAAACACAACATATAACTGGCACTGTAAGTCAACTGACTTTACATAATCTTCAATGCCAATTATAATTTTTTTTAACTGATGTTTATGTGCTTCTGACTTATGAGTTCTGTTGGGCATTTGATTACTATTTTCATCATTTGTGTAGCCCGTCACGTGGAAAGAGATTGAGTTGAAAGCAGTTGAAGTGCCATCTGTTATCATCTTAGAAAAACCCTTTCTGGTAAGTGTTATATTTCTAAGGTTATGTGTGTGCAGTGTGCACTTCTAACTATTGAGTTTGCAGAATAACTTTATAACTAATTGTTAATTTGATATTCCCTATAGAGATATAGATAATGACATATGTTTTTCTGTTTCCTTATGATTGAACATGACATAACGGATGAGATGGCGGGTTGGTAAACAAGTGGATCTGGATTGGCTGGCCCATACGGCCATACAGCATACCCGTTTTGAATACATTTGGGTGACTCTAGTTTCAACCCACTTGCTCAATCCGTTCAACCCTTTTCGGCTTTTCCCTTCTACTCTTTTTTTTTTTAGTTTTTTTTTTTTTTTTTTGAAATATGAGATTTTTAGCTTGGTAAGAGTCAATGTACAACGGACATTGACCCTTTTAACTACAAACGGGTCAATACGGGCACCTCTAATTCCATCTAATGCTTCCATAGGTGCACTTGAGCCTCACAAACTTGACCGGAAAGAAGCTAGGGCCTTTTGAAGTTTGGTTATCGCTCAGCGATTCAAAAGAGGAAAAGGCTGTTATGATTAGCGGACTACAAAGGATGGTAAGTCAGTAAGACAGTTAGTATTCAAATGTATGCAGTGGCGAAGCTTGACCCGAAGGTTCGGGGGGTCAAAAACCAGTTTCGGGGGGTCGAAACCCTATATTTACAAAATTTTCTATACGAATACTATATAATCGGAATTTCTGCACGAAAATTCGGGGGGGGGGGGGGTGGGCGGCCGCCCCCTCCCGCCCCTACTAAGCCTCGCCACTGAATGTATGCTCTTCATTGCATTTTTTATTAATTAGACTTTAATAGTTTCATACTAGATCCATGTGCATTGGTTCATGATCTTGATGACTCATAACCTAAGGTTATATTCTCTGCATTCACAGTCACTTCCTGATTTCCATTCCGCCATCCGTATGATATAAATGAGACCCGACCCACAAAAAATCATATATATCGCGTGTATGCAGGATTTACCTGTGGTGGAGGCATTTGCATCCTTGGAGTTTCAACTGGTACATAATACCTTGTTTATAACATAATCTTTTTATAAGACAATATTAATAAGTTTTAACCTTTTTATATCTTAAATATCATATGTGCTTCTAACCACAATCATTTGTTATCTGTTTTTTTTTTTTTTTTTTTTTTTTTTTTTTTTTTTTTTTTGCAGAATCTGATCTCTACCAAACTTGGACTGCAAAAAATCACTGGAATTACAGTGTTCGATACGATGGAGAAAAAAACTTATGACCCGTTACCTGATCTAGAAGTCGGTTTCATGTTCTGTAATTTTTAAACTTGTCATGCATCATTTTCATCCTTCCAAACCTTTGACATTGTTCTCATTGCACCTTTTTGTGTAACTGCAGATATTCGTGGATACGGATCTGTAAGCTACCAACATATATAGCCTTTCTGATAACGATTAAAGCTACGAAGATTAACTAAAGACCGGTTTAAGGCAAAGAACGATTACAGCTATGTTTTCACATTAATCTTATTCATTGATTATTTGTACAAAAGGCTAATAAACATGTTTATGCTAGCTACATTCAGTGATCCTATGAGGTAGCAAATTGAGCAGCGTGTGATAATGTGATAGATGGCATATTTAATAATTTAAATGGGCTCGTATACTTTTCTGTTGTGTATTTAGTTTTATAACGATTATTTTTTTTTTTTTTTTTTTTTTATAACGATTATTAAATTTACTATTAATATTACAACAATTTGAGTCTTTTTGATAGGGCATTAACTGTAAGACTGTCTCAACTTATAGATAATTTATACATCTTTTAAAATTTGTTAGATATTATAAATAAAATTTAAAACCAAACTGAAATATCGTTTGTTGGTCGCAAAAACTTTTATGGTTGATTTTATTATATCATATAATAATCCAAAACACTCTTACATAAACTGTAATAGTAGTAACATGGTGTTTTCCGGGTGTGTTATATTATGTTAGTGTCTTACTTTTACAACATAATGTACATTTTGGGAGATGAATAAAAGATTTTTCCTGTTAAAAAAAACTGCAAGCAATAATTTAGATCACACTATATTTAATGCTACATTAACTCGTTTATTTAAATAGAGATATGGCGAATTATATAAACATCTGGTTCTATGGTGTAGTGGTTAGCACTCTGGACTTTGAATCCAGCGACCTGGGTTCGACTCCCGGTAGGACCTTTAGTAAAGTTTAAATTTTTATTTTTTTATTTGCCCACATTTCTTAAGCTAACAACTGAACAAAAGTGGCACATGACGTATCGTTTTTTTTTTTTTTTTGCAATTATAGTTTTTTTTTTAAAAGTTGTGGTTAAGTCTTATACTTATGCACGGGCGGACATAATAAAGGATTAAAGGAGGAGGGGTAATATCTGTTACCTCTCAACTTTTGCGGCGTAGTGAATTTTTTTTTTTTTTAACGTTTTACGTATTACGTTACCTTTGAAATTCTTTTATGTTACCCCTCAAATTTTTTTATGCTACCCCTTTAACTATTTTAAAAACTCAACACCATAAACAATAGTCCATTAACCATATAATGTAAGTTAAAGCCCAACTTTTGAAAGAAAAAAATAAATAAGCAACACAATAGCTCACTTCTTAACCCCATATCTTTCACCCTTGATTTTGAATGGGAAAAAAAAAAAGAAGAAAATACACCCATGCCTAGGGTTGTTTAAAAAGTTAGTGGCTCGGAACTAGCTCGAAGTTAACTCAAATTTAGCTCGAAAAAAGCTCGCTCGATATGGCTCAGTTTAAAACAGATTTGAGGTGACTCAACTTGATTTGTACAAGCCAAATTAGCTCGCTTTGGCTCGCTCGTTAACTCAGCTCGGTTTAGCTCGGATAATTTTGCTTATAATATATTTTCTATATAAAAAAACCAACAAGTTTTACAAGTGGGCGGCGGGTAAACGGACAACAAGCTGTGCCGCTACTCCCTTTTTAATACATATAACGTATATCGTTTTTGGTGAAATTTGAAGCTTACTTTATACTTAACTGAATTTGATTTTGGTCTCTCATGTATAAAGTTGAACTTATTTTAGTGTGTTCATTTAATGTACTATTAAAAAAATTGAGCGCTACCCCTAAACTTTTGTTCTAGATCCGCCACTGTTCTCATGGCCACCAAATAGCGTGTCCCCAAGTTCAAATCCCACATGACGTAGAAATCGAATGTACTGACTTTTAGCTTTACCCCACCAATTGAGGTGGGGTCATTCATTGCCTTTTGCAAGTTAGTAGTCTATTTTTTGAATTTAATTGTAGTTTCTCTACAACAATTATTTCAAAGTAGTGGTCGAAACTCGCGCAACAGAGCAGGGTATTTATTATACTTACGGTGGGCAAAAGGTTCGTACCTCATAGGAAGCTCGAAAGAAACTTGCTTGAAATTAGCTCATTTATGATCAAATTTATAACTGTTGATCAATCGTCAAAAAATTTTAGAAGTGTTTAACAAACATCGTTATCTATTGCCACACGTCATGAAAGTTTGCTTTATGCTTTCACGGTTTGAGGCGTTGCGCTGTGAAATCGGTGGCGCCCTTACATAGGTCCCCTTAATAAAATCAATGTAATTTGTAGGTAAAAATCCCTATCGCTCCTCTTAAAAGTTCAGTTAAACTCCTGACTATCCTCCAGAATATAAATCATGGGTCTACCGCTATGTAAAATTGTATGCAATCAAATCTTTATATAAAACTTCACACACATATATTATGACTTTGTAAAGTGTGTTAAAATTGTTTTAAAAATATTTATGTATTTACTTCCTGCATTTTATGTTTTATTTTTTGTTTAATCAGTTTTATAAATAAAAAAAAAAAAAAAAAAACCTTGATTCTTTATAAAGAACATTCAAGACTCGTTCTCAAATGATTGTCAAGTTGACATGATCTATGTTTGCTTAGGTATTCGTTTAAACATCAAGTAATAATGAGGAGTATTTTTTGTAGCTCACTCAAAATTTATTTAGGGGTCAAGTTGACATGCTCTATATTTATAACTCTACAAGGTTATAGCACATGTAACATATATATTTTTTTTATCGGCGAACAACTGTGTGGCAACCACCGTGGTGGAGTGGCTTTTGTTTCACCTATGTGATCAAAGGTTCAATCCCCACTTCCATCCTTTATGGTTTGGTATCTGGGTGAAGATCGAATACGGGTGGCGCCGGTTCGAATCTGACGGGCGACGAGGTTTTACCGAGTTCTATAACACTGTCGTGCCTTCGGGCGGGTGGGGCTCGGGTTTTCGCGCATCGGGAAAAGGCGGGGGCTGCTGGAGGTCGAGCAGTCGATTATTGGGCACGGCGCCCCGCATATAGTGTAACAAATGAAATTTCTATAAAGCTTTAAAGTATAATTAATAACGTAAATAATGAAAAACTTAATATATTTATATGAGAGAGAGAGAGAGAGAGAGAGAGAGAGAGAGAGAGAGAGAGAGAGAGAGAGAGAGAGAGAGAGAGAGAGAGTTAACACTTTACAATTTTTAATTGTCAATAATCGTAGGAAGTTTACATGAAAATAAAGCTTACCTTTTGATCGTTTAGGCATATCCTGATAAATCTCACAAAAATAGTTAAATACCAAAATAAATTCATAAATAGACTATTATGCGATGAAATCATAAACATTCATCAATACTAATGAATGCAATTTGACTATGAAAAATAAAATGTGATGCTTAAATAAGTAAAAAAATGTTTATGTCCCAACTCAAAGTAGTTGAGTTATTTCTACCAATAGCTATTGTACAAACAAAACTTTGACCGATTATATTGTATCATACACTTGCGATTCTACTAATGATTGAATAGTACTTTATCGTTTATCCTCTAAAGATATAATATCACTAAAGTAATAATACACAATTTAAAAAATACAAAGTATAAATATAAACTATAATTCTTTTGTATGTTGCACAAAGACAATTATACGTTAACATATATACTGAATTTAAAAATACCTAAATGGATGTAATGGTTATAAATTAATTGATCATTTAAGTTTTTATTGACTTCGTTAGTATGATCTAATTAAATAAATTTATTTTATGAAAACATGTATTTAAAAATTATAATCCTAAACATTAACTTGAGAATTTAATTTTTGTTAATAATAAGTTTAAATCCATATAAAAACTCAAATGAGAGGGAAAAGAGAAGGAGAAAAATTAATGATACCTTCATTGGGTGACACATTTCACCCAATGAGTTTTGTTTATCACTAGTTATATATAGATTATAGATTTAGGTAGTGATTTAAAGAATTAATAATTATGAGGGGTCTTTTATGTAGTTCACTCAAAAATAAACATAGGGGTCCAAACTATTGAATCAATCACGTGATACAAAACACCTCCACGATTTAACTAACCAAAGAAAGACCCTCATCCAAGATTCAAATCTGATATGACACGTTGGTAGTTGGTACCTACCTCCTCTAGTCCTCTCTCATGTACCACCAATTTAGAATAAAACCAACTTGGATAACTTAGAAAGACCATGCCATTGTCGTTTCACCTCCTTAGTTTGTATTTTGTAATGTGAATCAACTGAAAATAGTATAGACTATAGACAGGTTTCGCCATTTTGGTATTGGTCCGTTGGGCTTTAGGGACTGTAGGATTGCTTGTTTATGTTTGGACTATGGAGTACCATTGCCCCTCTTTGTACACATAATAACCATATTAATTTATCATTTCAATCCTTTTCAATGTACAAGTAACAATACAAAAACGGTTCAAAAGATCAAAAGCAGGATAAAAACAGTAAGTCATTGCCGAGCCCTAGGGCTCTTCAAAAAGCTTGTGGATTGTTCGGGAAAAGCTAGTTCGATATAACTCGGATTGAAATTGAGTAGAGCTAGCTCGATTCAATTAGAAAGCGAGCCTAGTTCGGCTTGTAACGAGCCAGATTGGCTTAGTTGGACTCGCTCGTTAGCTCCCCTCAATTTAACTTGGATTATTTTACTTGTAATATACATATACTTTAGTTTTATAATTATTGACAGACTGAATTACAAGTTTTGTCCTTTATGTTTATACCAAATTACAAAGAATGTCCTTTATGTTTAAAATTGACGGGTTTTATACTTTATGTTTCAAAATCTTACACGTTTTGTCCTTTGACCCTAACCAAGTTAATTTTTTCTAGTTAAATCTGGTGATTCAAGGGTATTTTAGTCTTTATACCCCTTATATATAACCCTACCCCACCTTTCTACATGTGCTCCTCCATCACCACCAATGCCCCAACAGCCAATACCTCCCCCACTTGCCACCACCACCACCAACAGCCAATACCGCCCCCACCTGTCACCTCCGCCACAACCAACAACCCTCACAGATCGTTCACTGTAATCTCGTTGCCACCATCGTTCACTTTAATCCCGTCACCACCATCGTTCAATTTAATCCCGCCGCCACCATCGTTCACTTTAATCCCGCCACCACCATCGTTCAATTTAATCCCGCCACCACCATCGTTCACCCTCACAGATCTGATGTAGTGATGTGTACATCGTTCACCATCATCCACTTTAATCTCATCGCCACCATCGTTCACCCTCACAGATATAACCCGACCCCCCTCTCTACCTGTTCAGCTGTTCTCTTGATCATGTCGGTTACTGGTTAGCAAAATGGATCATCAAGACTTTTTTTTTTCC
Organism: Ambrosia x helenae; assembly: GCA_030844895.1. Lineage (NCBI taxonomy): Eukaryota > Viridiplantae > Streptophyta > Magnoliopsida > Asterales > Asteraceae > Ambrosia > Ambrosia x helenae. The sequence continues at coordinate 140,813,934 of CM061228.1, read as the reverse complement.
ATAAATGTGTGTGAGTGCTGGCAACTTTTGAACGTTGGGATTAATTTGAAAAAGTGGTAGACTTTTTAATTGGTTTTAGCATATGTTGGTTATTTTCCCTTTCCATTTTTATATACAATTTGTGAGTTCAAGTCTACATTACAGATTTTATCTGTACATTTATTTGAGGTTGGGGTTATGTAGATTTAAGGGGTTAGTCATTTGTGGGTGCGAGGATGGTAACAGTGATGGTGTGGTTTTGATGGGGGAGGAGGTTGGTGGTGGGTTATTAATAATATTTAAAATTATTAACTATTACACGAATTAAAATCTAGATGGACGTGGTGGTGAGATTACTGAACCCGTGGTTGACCGGGTTTGGGTGGTGGTGGCGAAGAGGGTTACTGGCGACAGAGGTTTGTGGCGGTGGCAGCTGGGGATAACATATATAGTGAGATATATAGAGGCAGAAAGAGAGGTGGGGCTGGTTGCAGCAGGCGGTGGCAGGTGGTGGCGTTGGTGGTGGTGATGTCTGGCGGAGGCGGTGGAGGATGAGAGAGGAAGAGATGGGGTAAAAGAGAAGGGGGTATATATGTAACATATATATTTCATTTTGATACAAAACTTTAACTTAAATACATAAATAGACCCTAAAATAGTAAAAAGACGAATTTACCCTTACATTTCAGTTAGAATCTAACTGGGTTAGTGTCAAAGGACAAAGCTTGCAAGATTTTGGAACATAAAGTACAAAACCCGTCAATTTTAAACATAAAGGACATGCTTTGTAATTTGGCATAAACATAAAGGACAAAACTTGTAATTCAGTCTTATTGACAAATTGTTATTATTTTCAGGTACTTAAGAGCGTGGTTAGAAACTTAATGCATATTTTGGGGTTAATCAGAACATATTTTGGATATGTTCTTTTGAGCCATTGAATGATATTTTTTAAATCAGTCAATTACTTTTTCAATTAAACCAAAGACAAACAATTACAAGTGATACATAAGTAAACGGGCAACAAGTTGCGCCGCTACCCCTTTTTGTATTGCAAAACCTACTCTATTGAAAATAAAACACTGACCCTTAGCCGCTGGAGAATTACTTTGCACAACTTTCTCCGCTGAAGATATTTTAGACTATTGAATTTTGTAAAACATATATTGAATTTTCTTTCAAATTTAAGCTTGACCAAGCGGAGCCGAGCCAGCTCGGTTAAAAACCAAGCCAAACTCAAGCTTAGAATTTTCAGCTCGATTCATAAGCGAGTCGAGTCCAAACATACCCTATCCGAGCCACCGAACCTTATTAATAAGTTTGATTTGTCGTTTCCTAAAATCGTAATTAGTGATTGGACTAACTATTTTAAAAAAAATTGACCTGATCGGACCATGACATCCCTGATTACATCACTTAAATTAATTACAAAACTACCATAAACAAAGTTAAAGGTAGAAAGTGCACAAATCTAAAGACAAAGGACCGAAATTCACGGATCACCCATAATATCCTCCGATTCTCCCTCCACTTATAAATACCACAACTTTCAATCCATTTAACCAACACAACGAATATTCCGTATCCTACAAATCAAACCCCAATATTGTATGGCAATTACCTTTTTTGCTACCCAAATATCCGATCTGTGCCTTGGAAAGCCACCGTTAAGGCCGTTACCAACCACCGCTACCGTCGCTGACGCCGTCATCTCACTCAAACAATCAGGAGACATCTATGTAAGTGTCTGGAGCTGTGACGACACCGGTTGTTGTTGTCGGTGTGTTGGGAAGATATGTATGGTTGATGTCATTGTTTATCTTTGTAAAGAGGACAATCTGTTGAATCCGTTAAATGCGCTTCAGTTAAATGTTATGGTTTTGGTTCCCAAGGTGACGATCGGGCAGATTAGACATCTCGAACCGGATTCTAGGTTGGTTTTTATGTTTTTGGTTACATGTTTTGAAATTTGTTTTAAATGTGTTATTTTTTACTGTTAAATTACGTCGAAATGGAAATAAAAAAGTATGACAAGCTGCGTTGCTAATCCTTTATTTAAAAATGTAAATGAGTGATTTAGATTTACAGATTTAAAATAGATTAGGATTTGCTATCCAGAAAGGGGTGGCGGCGCAGCTTGTTGCCCGCCTGCCCGCTATCTTAATGTAATTTTCTTTGTCCTGGAATGAATTATTAAATATCTCTTAAAAAAAAAAAATAGATTAAGACACGATGAATATGTTAGGTTGGTGAGAAATGAGGTGATTACCGTGATTCTTATAATACACAAAATAAAATAAAAATGTTAGGATGAATATTCAAAGTCAAAGCAAAGGGTTAATTAATATGTTGAATGTGAAGTAATTAGGTTGAAATGTGTTACGTTTTACTATTAAATTAGGTTGAAATTTGTTAGATTTTAAATGTGTTACGTTTTACTATTAAATTAGGTTGAAATGGAAATAAAAAATTACGACAAGTTGTGTTGCTAATCAATGAATGATTTAGATTTACAACTTTAAAATAGATTAAGACACGATGAATATGTTAGGTTGGTGAGAAATGAGGTGATTACCGTGATTCTTATAATACACAAAATAAAATAAAAATGTTAGGATGAATATTCAAAGTCAAAGTCAAAGCAAAGGGTTAATATGTTGAATTGTGAAGTAATTTTCCAAAAACAAGAAAAAGTGAAGGGGACAAGGTGGGGTTAGGTAGTTGTTGCCGTGTGGGTGGGGTTTAATAAATGTTCAAATCTCATTAAATTTAATAGAATTAATGGCAAAAAAAGGTCCCTAGGTTTGACAGTTTTGCTATATCAGTCTAAAATCGAAAATTTTTACATTTGGGTCTTTCTGTTTTACATTTTGTTGCTAAATTCGTCTCTGACACTAAACCCAGTTAACTATTGTTGTTAACTCTGGGGATATTTTTGTCTTTTTAGGTAGGCGGGCAACAAGTTGCGCTGCCACCCCTTTCTGAATGACAAACTCTATTCTACTAAAAACGTATATAAGTAACTGCAATAACATATGGTGTTTATATACGTATATATGTTAAAATAATTAGCAAATAGTATTTTAAGCCCTAGCTTGTAAATTTTAAACTAGTCAAACTTTTTTGTTTTTCAATTTAGTAAGTTAACAAGTCGAACTCAAGTTTAAACGAGCTGTCAAACTCACACTCAACTCGTTAAAAGTTAAAACACTAATGTTTTATTGTAATATTTATCTTCTCACACTTGTTTATCCACAACAACTAATCTCTACTTTATATTATCTTGATGTAACCACACCTTAGTAAATTCTTACAAATTCCATCAACTTGTCAAAGAATTCATTCTTTTTACTTTAAAGCTCCTAAAGTGTAAATAAAATTTTTGTGTTGTTCACTTGTGATTAGCCTGAGATTAATAAAGCAGATTCCACTATGTCATTTCATTTGGATTTAACTTTATATAGATTGATAAAAACCTTTTAAAACATCACTTCACTAGTCACTATATATTAATACATCTATCTATATCTATATCTATATCTATATCTATATCTATATCTATATATCTATATATCTATATATCTATATATAAAAGAAAACTTATATGCTGACGTGGCGTGCAATAGAGGCCTCAACCTTCCCTTGAGAGTGTCACGTGGCATCATAATAGAGAGTTTTTGGTGTTTTTGAATTGTTTCCTTTTTTAATTAAATTGAGTTATTTTAGTAAAAAAGAATTTAAAAATAAATTTAAAATTTTCTCTCTCATATTTCCTCCCATAATTTTTAAACGTTTATATCTTTTATATATGGGATTTTTTAAAGAAAAAAATTACACCAAATTAACGAGCGTTTTATTATCTTTCCAACGAGAACCATAGTGCTATATAAAAAACGGAGAAAAAATCGACTATTTTTTGTGAGGTTTCGTTCATATAGGAAAAAAAAACACAAAGTGTTCATGTTATCACGTAAAATTAGATTTTGTGGGGAATATGAGTTATTACTGATTAGAATACTATGAACATGCAATGATTGAGAGATTTTGTGGTTAGTTAACTTGAGGCATTTGCAATAGGTTATCACGTAAAATTAGATTTTTCAACCCCGGGACCCTCCCGGGGTAATCAGCTAGTATGTATATAAATACAAAAAGATAAGTAAAAGAACCTAACTAAAGTTATATCTTTTAATTATAGTAAAACTCATAAAGTAATATCTTTTGTTTGTTTTTCTTTTTCTAGTTTGTTGGAGGCAATAGATTGTATACTTGAAGGGGCTCAAAACTTGGTTATACCAATATGCACTAACTCAAGAAAAGGCCAACAATATTGTTGGCTAACCCAAGAAGACGTGGTTCGGTACCTCCTGAACTCCATTGGTGTCTTCTCTCCTATACCCACATTCACTATCGAAGCTTTAGACATAATCGAAAAGTCAACGCTCACGGTCAACTACAATGACCCTGCAACTAGTATATTACCACTAGTTTCATGCTCACTTCTAGACCAAACCTCTATAGGAGTAGTTAATAAAGATAACCGTTTAATAGGCGAAATTTCCCCTTTTACCCTTGCTTGTTGTGACGAAACCGTCGCAGCAGCAATCGCTACCCTCTCAGCCGGGGATCTAATGGCTTACATCGACTACTCTGGCCCGTCGGATGATTTGGTCAACTTGGTTAAAATGAGGTTACATGAAAGAAACTTGACCGCAATGTTGGATCTTATGGATGACTACTATAACCCATTATCATCGTCGTCTTCGTGTTGCTCATCAGATGAGGAATCCGCGCCTGTTAAAAATGGTTGTGTGGGGCGGTTTTATCCTGGGAGGCGGTCTGAGGCGATTGTTTGCCATCCTTGGAACTCATTGATCGCGGTTATGGTTCAAATGATCGCGCTTCGTGTTGGTTATGCCTGGGTGGTGCAACAGGATTATACTTTGGTAGGGATTGTAACGTATGCAGAGATTTTGAAGCAATTTCGAAGTATCGTGGGTACCCATCATAATAATAATATGATTTTGTAGCAAAAGTTGTAACATTTTTCTAAGATTTAGTATTGTTTGTTGTAATTTGATATCATGGTTGTTTGAAACATAATTATTGTAAGTTTGTAACATGAACTTATGGAATACTTGAAAGGAATTTTTGGTATCTTACCATTGACTTTGGTTCTTGGCACTCAAATTTGACTTTTATGACATGCAAGTATAACACTGATTCTTATTTCTTAGCACCTCATTTTGGTATCTTACGACATAAAGCTAATTTTGTTAGTTAATACATATGAGGTACCGGAAATTGACTGAATTACGTTTGTGCCTTCCACCATTGTCTATCATCAACGGCGATAAGAAAAGGTCAAAAGTTCGTTCCCGGCTCCTAGCACGGTGTGAGATTTGTCACAACCTAATAGCGCTATCAACTAATACCCCGTTTGCCCCCAGAAACTGATTCAATATAAAACGTAAGGACTTTCATATAGAAGTCGTTTAGATGCGTCTTGGCCCATTTGGTGGGTTTTGTGTGGGATTTCACCACTAAATACACCCGTTAAATGAATTTTGGCTCGTTAATTATTCTAGTAATATTTAACCCACTAAGATTAAATAAAACGATAGAATCGACATTCGTGTACAATAATATTTGACGTAACGTTTACATAATTGCGCATATTTCACAAAATTCGCATAGCAATTAACAATTAAGCATGAAGTCATGTAACATAATATTTCAAATAAATAATCTTCCAATTACATATATTAAAATATTTATTTGACATATCACCAACGTTCGGGGTACATGACCCGTGTGTGTGTTTCGGTAAGACTCACTTAGTTAACTCTAATCAAGAGTAATGGCATGTATATATGTACAAGTTTACTAGAGTTATGTTTAATTATTAACCTGAAAATATGGGATGTCCCACTAGCAGCTCCTGACGTTAGCTCTGAGAAAACTCCGAAGTCAGGACACACATTAATACACATGCGCAAGACCTGGGAGACAAATAGTACACATCCAGCTAATCAGCATGCTCTGGCAAGAAGATTCCAACGACTCAATGACGTGTCGCCAATCAGAGCACGCCATTACTGGAGACGGTTAACGTCCCACGATCGTGTTGGGCACAGATGGGACATCAAGTACAGTGCTAGCGTTGCTCAACGAATCAGATTGCAAGGAGCCATGTTATCAACAACCTCCACAAACGGGCAGCGCTAAGACAATAGTACAAAGGAAAAGGACAACCAACCAATCATAAGCTTCAGACGTGTGGCCACTCTCGTAGTGTCACTTGTCCGCAACAGAAGGTTCACCAGCAGAACTACGCCACGTGACGCAGGTTAAGGCGGTATCACGTTCCTATTTTCTTATTGGTTAACATCATTATTTGTCTTATACTAAATTGAGTTGGGGTAGTGGATCCCCTAACAGGGCTTAGGCCCACTGCAGGTTATGGGTTGATGATGACGTCCTATGTGAGTCCTATTTAACGAGAACTTCTTCTCCTTAAATGGACAATTTGGAATAATATCCAATACACATGCTTAGTGCGCAACCGCCATTTTTGTGTCTGTTTACAAGAAGCAATGCTTAGCCGTCAGCTCCCTACTCTGAATACTTTCTTTTCTGGTCACAATCACCATCACAACCTAGACATTATAAATCCTGTGGAGTCATCAGTTTCACTATCCTTAACCGGATGTAAGACTAGTCTTTCTTCAGGTACCAATGCTTTTTTGATGGTTTATGGTATATATTTCGTTCCAATCTGGTCAAACAACAAATGATGATGTATTCAAATTAAGGGTTTTTTTTTTCCCGTAAGTTATAACGTGTCTTGGTAACATATTGATGTCGTGAACAACTGATTCCGACTGAACAACATCTGTATTGGTGGTAACGTACTATTAGAACAATTTATCAATACACATTTTTATGGTTTTCGATCATAAAACATGTGTCATTATCCTTTTGGTCATATCATGATTTTTTTATAGGTTTTCTCATTTAGTTTCCATATCAAGTGTTAGTGTTGTTGGAGATGTTGTCTTCTTTAGCCCATATATAGGCCCAACCCAGTTTGTTTAAGCTTGTTGAGCAAATTAGCAAAGGGTTAAACCCTAATTAGTGCCTATAAATATATCTCTTTTACTTATATTTTGTATCACTCAATAATAAGAAAACCCCAATTACTCCTTGGACATAGGTCAGCTTAGACTAAACCACGTAAAATCTCGTGTCCGTGTGCGTGCGTGTATGTTCTTTGATCCTAACAAGTGTTGGTACCGTGTCTTCATAACGTAACAAACAAAACTGATACCGTCTGAATTCTTGTCGTAACGCGCGGGATAATTCTCACTAGTTATAAACATCGACTTCAAATATATTTCCCTGTTACCTGTCATATTCATATTCATATGAGTCATTACTAAAAACAAAAACTAAGATGAGGATTAAGCCACACTTTGCCACATTAATCACTACACATACTCCTTTGAATAACTACAAATAACGACCCTTTCAAAGGCTGTACACTAGGTGTTACACTTACACCATACCCATCTCCACGTGGCATCTTGACAGTGACACACGTCTTCTTCTTACCCTTATTCCATGCTTCCGTGAACAAACCACACTCCCCTTTCAACTCATGTTTCTACACCGATAAAGTGATTACATTTATTTCTTTACTTTATAATTTTATATATTCCAATCAAGAACCAGTAGATGGTTTGATAAATCACTCATTTTTTAGGTTCAATGAGAACATCTTTTAAGGATTCTCTTAAAGTTCTTGAAGCAGATATTCAACATGCTAATACCCTGTAAGAACTCAATCATTTCCCTCTGATTATCTCTCTGTCTGTGTGTTTTTGTTGAGTTTTGATGAACTTAATGGTGTTTTGATGTATTTTGTGTATATCTTTTTGTGGGTATTTGATTTTAGATGGTTTAGATTAATTCATGATATGGGTTTGTTATAATCTGTTGTTTAATGTAAGTTTTTGGTTGATTGGTTGTTTTTAAATTGGATAAAGGTGCTGCCTTTTTGTGGGGTAGAAAGAAACTTATAGTGATAAGTGTTTATAGTAATTTTCTAGCACATGATTGTTATGTATGGTCCCTGTGAATTGTGATTGCCAACAATGAGATTGTTACATCTTTAGGCTAGTTCTATGTGGGCCGTTAAACACGAGAGATGTCTTGGCTTTTGATACCTTTGGGTCTCTGGCACAGGAAGCTATCCGTTTTTTGACCAGGGTCCAACGGGTTATACATAGTAATGTCTCGACTCGGGGGGGGGGGGGGGTCAAGGGTTTGTTTTTAGTAGACTAGGGTTCGCCATACAGAAAGGGGTCCGTCTGCCTGCTATTTTGATGTAGTTTTCGCTTTATGGAATGAAATTGCCTTTTTATTTAAAAAAAAAAAAAGATAGAGAAAAGAAGTGTCCATTTTTGCCACATATACCTATGTTGTTTGGAAAATGCATAGGTTGCTGTTTGATTACAACTTCTTTGGCATATAAAGGGGCAGCAGCTATACATTTTGACTGGTCAAATCGGTTACGATTAATTTGACATTTGGTTATGATACGCTATGTATTTGTATTATATTTAGTATCATATAATACTATAATCAAGAGTTTCTTAGTAGTAAGAAGTGTTCACATAAATCAGTAACATGGCATATGTTTTTGTTTTGACCTTCGTTTCCAAATACGGAGTACAAGTTTGTGTATTTGGAAGCTTCACTTATCTGTTCACAGATACATTAATATTCTTTATGTTTTGCAGAGCATCTGATTTACGAAGGGAATATGATGGTGCATGTGTGCAGATGCGAATGTCTTACAGTGCAGTCGCACAGTTTTTGCTTTTCTTTGTTCAATGGTCGGATTGTCACTTTGCAGGTGCGCTCGGATTGTTGAGGATCCTAATTTACAAGGTTAAAATCCGTACTTTCTTCACAGTTGATACAAACGTATAATTAATTATCATTTGCCGATTGAATATCATATCTTTCTTTGTGACTTGAAGGCTTTCTTGGTTTAATGCACTACAGGTTTATGTTGATGGCACCACAACGATGTCGACACATGAAAGGAAGGCAAGCATTAGAGAATTTTATGGTATGATCCATGTGAAATTTCAGTTTTTTTTTTTTTTTTTTTTTTTCGTTTGATGAAACTTGTTACCCAAGGGTGTTTTGGTCATTGTTTACTACTTTATTTTGTTAAAAAATTATAAAAACCATTTACCTTACTGAAGTCAAAAACAGGTATCATATATCCATCTCTAATGCAATTTCAAAGCGGAGTGACGAATTCCGAAGGTAGAAAGCAGAAGAAGACATGCCATGAAAGATATTCAAAACAAGATGACGACAACGCTGATGATGAAAGTAGAAGTTCGGATCTTGATATCGAATCAGAAGAAGAATGTGGTATTTGCATGGAAGCTAATGACAAACTTGTACTACCAAAATGTACCCATGCCATGTGCTCCAACTGCTATAACGACTGGTATGATTCTTGATACTTTGTGGTGCTGCATTCGTAATTGTGTAGTACAAGCATCCCAATTCATTGATCTATCGTCTGAACATTCATGTGGAACAATTTGCAGGCGAACAAGATCATTGTCTTGTCCCTTCTGTCGTGTCAGCCTTAAAAAAACCGACCCGGGTGAGCTATGGGTGTATGTTAACAGAAAAGAAGTGACGGATATGGCCACGATAACATGGGGAAATCTTAAAAGATTCTTCACGTACATCGATAAGCTCCCTTTTGTTGCCCCGAACTCGCCCCTTGATGCCTATTGAGGTAGATATTAGCGTAAAAAAATTATATAAAGTCCAGGTTCATTTCTTCGAGTTTATAAAAGTGAATTTGTGACCGCCACCAATATTCTATATGCACGAACATTGGTGGTCGTTGTGGGTTTGCTCGTTCTCGTTCACCTGAGACGACTTGCTCGTGTTTCTTGTTAGGTGAACGGACCAGGCGGTTTTGTAGCCGATGCAGATCACTTGCTAAAAAGTGGTCTTGCAAACAAATTTGTAACGGATATGTATGTGCATTTGTAGTGAGCTTGTTTACTTTGTTTATTTGTGGAGTTTGAATGTATATTTTCATTCTATATTTAAGATTTGAATATACAAAATATTACTTGGAATAACCTTTTTAGGTATTTTATTTACAGAGTATAAAAATGGTATTACAAGTCATCTTAGTATCAAATTGGTTAAACAACTATTTGTACTATTGTAATACACATTTTGTATTAGCATAGGTGTGATTGTGTGTTTTTTGTATATGATTTTGAATCTAGGTGTATTTTTAAGCCTTCATATAGGCTTGTAAACGAACGTGAACATAACGTGACATGTTGATGTTCGTTAATTAACTTTACCTTTCAAATGATCGAACACGAACCATCAAACGAATAGGCTTTTCTTGTTCGTGTTTGTTTATGTTTGTTAATTAATAGTATAAAGGAATAGTTTATGAGCGTTCACACTAACACAAAATCACAAATAGTCATAAACAAAAGTAAGTGACATATATAAATGAACATAAATGAATGAACACTGGTTTTTTTTTTTTTTTTTTTTTTTTTTTTTTTTTTTTTTTAGTACAAGTAATAACAATAATATATCAGAAACAATGAATGACCATAATAATATGGGCATATGGGGTCACTAACCATATTAACAAAATGGAGTAGGGACCACTTTTGTCAAAGATGACCTCATAGTGAAAGGCTAAGGGTCTGTTTGATTGATTAAGTGTTGAATTATTAAGATGGTCTGAATGGTTAAGATGCTCTGAATGGTTAAGAGCTGAATCATTCAGCATCCCTTATTAGCTTAATGGTTCAGCACTTAATCATTCTATTAAGATGCTGAAACAAACAGTCTGAATGCTGAATGATTCAGACCTGAATGGTTAAGAGGCTGCTTAAGAGGCTACCAACCAGCCCCTAAGTTGAATACGAGCTATGTTGTCAACTCAGTTGGAAATACTTACTTGAATCAGCTTCAGTCCCATTCTTATTGGTCTGAGTTCGAGTTGATATTGATGCGACTCGTATTCGCTCGGTGAACCATTGTAGTGCAGAGGTTGTTTAGGATTGTATTTCAATAATTGGAATACGAAAAAAGGTTTTGGGTTTGTAAATTCGAATTTTCGAATCAAGTTACCATCCGTATCAAATTCGGTTTTTGAATTTGTGATTTTCAAACCAGTCCAACTCGAATATTTGAATCATGACTTTTATGTTTTATGTAATACATACATATATTTTATAAACCTAATTCAAATTGGATTTCGAACTAAACTCCAATTCAGTTTCAACAATTCCACATTCAAATAACTCAATTTAAACATACTAATAGAGTTGGGTCTTAGGTTCAAACATGAGCAAGAGTGTAGTTTAGATTAATTTGGCCGTTAACAAAAAAATAACTTGATTTAAATAATAGACAATCCAGACTTGCATAAGGGGGGACGTGACGTTCAACTTGGTTTTTTTCAACTTCACTGATTTCTATCAATCCTGCACTGTCACATCACTTCACTGATTCACTGCACTTAAACAGTTTTTGAAGGCAACACTTCAGTGGAAATAAATAGAGAAAACGGGTAGAGACAAACTCACAGGTACCCATCCGTTAACAATCTCACGGAAACCCTCCATAGATTCACTACCAGCACCACCAACGACAGTATTACCGTGCTAGTAGTAGGATACTCATGAGCATTCCTGGTTGTACCCCGTCCCCGTGTTACACATAATGCACCATACTGGTGACTGCTGAGTGTACCATCCACTTGAAAGTTGAAATAGTTTCACATAATTCAAGATATGCATAAAACCATACCTTTTATATACATCCCTTTTTCTATAAAAAGTTAAAAATTTAATGCTGGCAAAAGACAAAAAAACAAAGAGAGAGAGGATAATATTAACTAAGCATGCATAGTATTTTTGTCATTTGGTTTTAAGATGCAAAATCTGGTCCCACCACTAGACCACTTGTGCATCATACACCCTTTATACTCATCAACCATTGGTCACTTCACTTGCTCCATAAAAAAACAAACAAACCCTTACCCCACACATCCAGATTCCCGGAATCTCCTTCTTTCATCCTGTAGATTCCTTAGTTTTTTCCGGTCAAGATCACTGTCTCCAGCCAAAGGCTAAGATGGAATCAAGAACATGGAGGTTTCTTGTGTCTTTTTTGCCATTGGTTATGTATTTGCTCTATGTATTTTACTCCGGTTATACCTCTCCCTCTCCACAGGTTTGTTTGTTTGTTTGTTTGTTTGTTTGTTTATTCCCTTTTTAATTTATTGAATTTATTATTGTTTAATCTATGTCAATAATCTTTATGGGGTGTTGGAAACTATGCTATAATGAGGATTGGGTAATATATGTGAATAGTTTGATGCTACTTTGATTTATTTTTATTGTTATATATTATATGTGATGATTTTGATATTATATGATTGTCACAAGGGAAGGTTCCGCCTCAAATACCATTAACTCTTTAGTTTTAGCGTTAACATGCATGCAGGGGCGAAGCTTGGTTCTCGAATCGGGGGCTGGACTCAATTTTTTTCGATCGTTAGTGGTAAATCGGCGGGGGCCGGACTCAACCCGGACTCAATTTACCCCCGCCGATTTGCCACTAACGATCGAAAAAAATTTAGTCCGGGCCCCCTGATTCGAGAACCAAGCTTCGCCCCTGCATGCATGTTAACACTAAAACTAACGCATTAATGGTATTTGAGGCGGAACCTTCCCTTGTGAGGGGCAGGGCCACCCTTGGCCCTTTAAATACTTCGCCCCTGCATGCATGGGTGACCTTCCTCTTTGTAAATTTGTGAGGTTGACAATATTGATTGGTATGAGGGGCAAGATGTTACGTCTTTCATGGCCGTTTAAGTCTTTAGTAATTGACCCTTTATCAGTTTTTAGCATGTTGTAACCGTTGTTGGGTCGGTATAGTTGATCAAAGGTTACTAGGTCCATGGATTGAGTATATGAAAGTCTTGTGTTTAGTTGCAGCTTTTTTTGACTGTTTTCAAGACTCAAACCTGCCACTCTTAAACCTTTTAGTTCGAAACAAAACCAAGAACCCGTTAATCTTTTAGTTTGATTGCATCCAAACTCGACGTATTAAGTGGTAAAGATGATGGCTTTATTGTTATTCATCTTATATTCCCATCATATCTCTTCAGGAGCAGCCGAGTTTTCAACTCTTTTAATCAAATATATCGAAAATTTTCTCCTAAAAATTTGATTTTTAGGCGACCTTTACGCTAATAAGCACCTAAAACAGAGAATACCAACTAACAGTATATGAGGGGTGGGGGTGGGAAGTCTAATATGTCTTTCTGTGTCACATGCACTTGGTAGCAGTCCGGAACATGGCAATGAGACACTTGTTCTGACATATATAACTTGTCATATATTGTTGGCTTGTTGCAACAGCCAACGACAAGTGCGTGCAGCCTTCTTCCTCATCACCATTACTGGATCGCGAGCAAACGCATTGTGACACCTCATGAGATATTTTCCGGTGCAGGTAACTATCATGAGTTTTCTTTTTCTGTAAAATAAGAAACTTGATAACAGTCTGTAACAAAATTGTAATAAATTTCGGATTTGGGAAAGTAATAGCATAATAAGACTTTAAAAGTCAAGTATTTTCCGTGTCTAACGGGTTATTTTATTGAATTTGCAAATGGACAGTTGAGATAAATGGCGGGAGTATCATGTCGTTGGTCAAAGAAAAGGATTGGCTGGAAAGAGTTAAGAACGAACCAGTGATTGATTATGGAGAAGCTGTTGTGATGCCCGGTTTAATTGACGTGTAAGAAAATTCTTATAATTTCCTTCAAAAATAGCTTGCGTCTTATTGACGTACATGTAAAACATGATTCACCGTGTATTGACCGCAGGCATGCGCATCTTGATGATCCTGGGAGGGAAGAATGGGAAGGATTTCCTTCAGGAACAAAGGCGGCTGCTGCTGGTATGTTGAATACTTAATATCTTATAAAATGTAATCAAGGGGGGGGGGGGGGGGGGGGGGGGGGCTAATCCACCCGTTTTTTCTATACTTCTGCTGCAACTAGAGCCTTATATGTTATCTTCGGTTATACCAGGGGGGATAACTACATTAATAGATATGCTCTTAATAGTGATCCGTCTACTGTTTCCGAGGAAACTTTACAACTCAAGGTGAAGAAGGATAATCTACACTTAAATCATTTTTACATTTTATTATTTGTTCCAAAAGATAAATTTATCTCACCGAGTGAAATGCTAAATAATATTTTTTATGATCATGACTATCTGGATGACAGATAGAGGCTGCTAAAGGGAGGATCTTTGTAAATGTTGGTAAGCTCCTGAATATAACAAAAAAGCTGAATCGGTTCGGTGCACCATGGCTCCTACCTGTTTGCTATGACTGGTCAATATGGCTTGTCTTTTATCTCTAATTAATCAAACGGGTAAAACTGAAAGAAATTAGCCTAAATGAAACGGGTCAAAAGTCTACTAAAGTATTTTTTTAATGCATAAGTCATATAACTAATGACCATTTAACTTGGTATCCATATTTGACACGCCAAGTGCATGTTTTGACCCGTGACCCACTCGCCTATTTTGCACCACTATTTGTTCCGGTGACCCCCTTTTATCATCAAGTAGTACCCCTGTCAATTGCTCCATGACCCGTTCCTACATCCATTCATTGCAACATGCAATATTCTATTAGGTGAATCTTTACTTCTTTTACGCAGGGTTTTGGGAGGTCTAGTACCCGAAAATGCATTCAATGCAACTATCCTAGAAAATCTCCTAAATGCGGGTGCTCTTGGTCTAAAGGTACAAAAACAACCACTTACCTAAGACGCACATGTTTAGACTCCAGTCTCACTTTATTATCAACATAACTTAATTTTTTTTTCTTGAATATGTTCTATTTCAGTCTTTCATGTGTCCTTCAGGAATCAACGACTTTCCCATGACAGATGCTAGCCATATTAAGGTACTTAAATACTAAACACGTTGGCCTTCATATTTTCTGCTCAAGATGTGTCTTTGAATGTTTTGTGGGTACCCGGTTCATTTTTTAAGGAAGGCTGTCAGTATTGGCCAAGTACAAGAGACCTTTGCTTGTACATGCTGAAAAACAGCAAGAAATTGAACTGAAAGATGGTGTAGATGATCCCCGGTCCTATTCTACTTATCTGAAAACCAGGCCCCCCTCATGGTATGCATAGTTTTCTTAATCTAACACCGCGTATATGTAATATCTCCGATTTTATAACAGGTGAATATAAAAAAAATCTTGTGGAGGCTGTTGACCTATTACTGAAGTTTCATGTAGGACATTCAATCATATAAATTACAAAAAATAAGGTCAACCAACTATTAGGGGCGATTCTTTTAAGGGGTGGGGAGGGACGGCCGCCCCCCCCCCCCCCAAATTTTCGCTCAGAAGTTCCGATTATATAGTATTCGTATAGAAATTTTTTGGTATATAAGGTTTCGACCCCCCGAAGTTTCGAGTCAAGATTCGCCACTGCCAACTATGCAATCGGGTCATGGTTGTCTAGCTTATATTAAACTTTTTTTACAGGCAGCCTACATAAAACTATAGCAATAGTTCATTAGCCTGCGTGGTCATTAAACCTGTATAACGTAATTATAATCATATCCGTCATTTAAGTCATCATCTTGAAAGCAATTATAATTCATAGAAACACATGTTTTTCATGTAGGGAAGAAACTGCCATTAGAGAATTGCTAACAGTAGCAAAAGACACTAGAATTGGTGGTCCCGCTGAAGGAGCTCATCTTCACATTGTTCATCTCTCGGATTCAAGATCTTCGTTGGAACTGATCAAGGTAAGTACTTGGTAGTGCATACAAAAAAGCTAATAAATGGCGAAGATTTTAACTTTTTTTTTTTGTTTGTAGGAAGCAAAAAGTAACGGTGATAGCGTAACTGTTGAAACCTGCCCCCATTATCTTGCCTTTTCAGCAGAAGAGATCCCAGATGGCGATACTCGTTTTAAGTGTGCGCCACCCATTCGCGATGCAGCAAACAGACAAAAACTCTGGGAGGCCTTAATGGTTAATTCAACTTCCGTAGTCTATACTCTATACACATGTATTTTTACTTGTAATAAGAAAAAATATAAATAAAAACGTTATTATCTGTATGCTACAAAAATTTAGGATGGGGATATTGACATGCTAAGTTCTGATCATTCGCCATCAGAACCAAGGCTCAAACTATTTGCTGAAGGTGATTTTTTGAGGGCATGGGGTGGTATATCTTCGTTACAGGTTCGTTGTATTTTAGTCGTTTGGCATTTAGTTTTAATTGTGTTTGTAAGGGAAAATGAACAAAATGCATATTGGTTTTCAGTTTGTTCTTCCGGTGACATGGTCATACGGGCATAAACATGGTATGACATTGGAGAAATTAGTTTCATGGTGGAGTGAGAAGCCTGCTAAACTTGCTAGCCAAGATCTTAAGGTAAAATGTTAATGCGAGTATAAATAGTTCTCTGACTTAAAGAACCCTGTATGAATATGTTATATATTTGCAGGGAGCTATTGAAATCGGAAAGCATGCAGATATCGTTGTTTGGGAACCAGAAAAGGAGTTTGATCTTGACGAAAACCATACCGTACACCTTAAGCATCCGGTATATTCTTAACCTGTTGAGAAAAACCTCTTAGTTATGTTTCGAATTTATACAAACCTGTATTCTACTTCTTGAAATAACAGGTTTGACCATAAAAGTCAACTCAAACTAACCACATTTCTTATGTAGAGCATATCAGCTTACATGGGTTCAAGACTTACTGGAAAAGTTGTGGCGACTTTTGTTAATGGGAACCTGGTTTTTGAGGACGGAAAACACGCTCCAGATGCATGTGGTACAACCATCCTAGCATGATCAACGATGAAACTAATCAGTAACCAGTCTAGCCCATAGCTACCCGATCATGCTGCATACAAGCGACTTTTCTGCCTGACAATTTCGGCCTCTGCAGTTGTACTAGAGGGAACACCTAAGGGTGTAATCCCAAGTTTATGGAATTCATAATTTCAAATGCAAATATATGTTTGTTATGATTGAATGTTTAGTGTTCCCATCAACAGTTTAACTTAAATAACATTAAATAGTGGTTTAGATTTTTCGTTTTCGTTTACTTTTTGAAGAATCTGGAAAGTTGATCAGTTCGGGTTTTGGTTTCCACCAAAACCAAAATTTTAACAAGATGGGTGTTCATCTGTTTGGCGTTTGGGTTTCTCGGACTTTTTAGTGATAACCTAACAGACTAGTATTAATCCATTATAGCTCCATTGCTGCACAACGTACAAGCTGAACCATTCAACACTTACATTCCAAGTCTCTTAACCATTCAGACCTCTTAATGATTCAGCACTTAATCAACCAAACAACCCCTTAACATGAGATTAAAATTTGGACGAAATGATGATTGGCATTAATCTTGATTGAAGAACATTCTATACATCAAATGGAAAAAAAATATAACATATGTTAACATCAATCAGACCAGCAGGTAAGACAAGTTTGTTTTATTGATGTAGCCTATGTCTGCTACAAATTGCATGCACACCAAAGAGCTGCCACTTGCTAAATATGGTGCCACCTCACCCAACATATCTCCTTTGGTAGATAAACATGAACATGTGAATACTATGTTGTCATAGCTGAATATCTGCACAACAAAATGTTGGCTGTGTTTGAGAACAAGATTGCTAATCCACCTGAGGAGCTAAGTCTACCTTTCAAGGGAAGTGGAAACCTGAAAACAAGAGAACAAATTGCAGCTTTAGTCAGTTCGGGTCGGACTGACTTGACCCGTTTCGCTTTTTCCAATGGGATTTCATGGCTTTGTCTCATCAGGAGAGCATGCAACATGTCCAAGGTAAACTACCATCTTATATGTTTCTGCTTTCTTTATACTGTAATATATAGTTATCTGTTTGAATTTGATGTTAAGCAATTAAGCAGGTCAAGTGTTGTTATTGATGACATATTCTGCATCTTCAATGGCTATCTACACAACACATGTGACTTACGTCGAACGTATGGGCTGTCAAGACAAGCAACAGAAGCCATGGTTGTTGTTGAAGCTTATAAAGTGTTGAGGGATCGAGCGCCTTATCCTGCTGATCAAGTCATTAAAGAGCTTGATGGGAAGTTTTCTTTCATCTTGTTTGATTCTAAAGCAACGAAACTGTTTCTAGCTCGGGTAATTAATCCGTTTCTACATAACTCATTCATGTTAATATTATGCAAAAAGTAGGATTAAAGGTTAAATAGCGTTGTTGCAGGATCGTGATGGATCTGCAGAACTTCACTGGGGCGTGTCGGCCGATGGATGTTTAGTATGTTGTGATGATGCTGAAATTGTGAGAAAAAGTTGTGGAGATCGATATACTCCTTTCCCACCAGGTTAACCATTGTTGATTGTTGCCCGCCTGCCTAACGCCCTAACATCCTTATGTAAAAAAAAAAAAAAAAAAAAAAAAAAAAAAAAAAAAATTCAAGTTTTAATTCTTGATCTGTTGTTCTTTGGTGTATCAGTTATGATAATCATAGATTAAATTCCGATTTTAGGTTGTTTATTCGAGAGTGAAGAAGGGCTGATCAGTTTTGATTATCCGCTTAACAAAGTACGAGGAATTGTGAGAGAGGAAGAGGAAGGATGCAGCTCTGCTGTGATATTTCAAGTGGATTTGTACACTCGACGCTATAGCATTCGCGTAAGGGTAGTGATGCAAACTGGGCAAGCGTTAGTGTCGGCGAAGGTGACTAAATAATGGTTGTTATGTTATCTGTGACTGTGTAATAAATTTCATAAGAGAAGATGTTATTTCACCTTCCATGTTTGGAGTTTTAAGAATATTACTTTTAATAATCAACTCAGTTGCCATCTGCAATATAAGCTTTTAACTGTAAACTGATGCAAAGAAAAATATGACTTTCTTAAATTTGACTTTTCCTAGTCAAACAAATACGTCCTAAGTCCTAACATCAAGAGATGTGTATGATATCCTAGCTCATAAATAACTATCAGAATTAGGTAATACGGTGTTGATGTGCAAACATGTAAAATGATTAGTTATTTTTCTCTTGAATATGTTACATTTATAAATGTTGAGGGACTTGTTATGTCAAATTAGATAGTTAATAAGTCTGTTGTTTTAGTTTGGGTCATAATTGTAATAAGTTGAAAGATAGAGGGTTAATTGTGTCAAAGTCAAAGTTGTAACTAACTGGCCGTTAATGGCAGTTAAATACGTTGAGGGTCTGTATTGTTAGCTTATCGATGAAATGAATTGAGCTTTCCCTATCTGTTCTGTCTTCTTTACATTTTGTCGTAGCAGAATAAAACACCACTAACCATAAGGTACAACACCATGTGTGCAAACATGTAAAATAATACTATGAAAAATGGTCTATGATACACTCACATTCGTGAAGCTTGTCACACCCCAAAGCCAGCGCCCTTTCACGCCAAACTCTTGCGGAGTGCACTGTGCAATGCCAAGTTGTTGACTTGACGCTTAGATAACTGTCATGCTTGCTTTCGCAACACCTTTTCTTATATCATATATGACAAAGTATATATTACTCAAAAAGCCTATCACTTTATAAAATCTAGTTAATGAAACATATATCCACTGATTATATAAAAAAAAGAAAAAAATAATGTTCATATGATTCATCATATGGAATTAGATTCCACATATTCTCTGAAGAAACACATCTACAGTTTCAAATTGTGATTTGTTTGGAAGGACAGCGGTAGCAGTAGGAAGATGCCACGTGCATTCACAATGTTTGCTTTTTTTTTTTTTTTATTGTTTTGTGATCTACTTTTCCTGATTTATACTATTTGAGATAAAGATGGACAATAAAAGAAGACAGCCAGTTGGTTTTAACCATGCTTTCTATGCCAATGGTCCAAAGTTCAAATGCTGCCCCTACCCTTTTTTTTCCTTCTTTTTTTTATATCTATTAAGCCAACGTAATTGAAGATTATTGGCTCACCTATTTGAAGAGAATTGCTAACGTAATTAAAGATTATTAGCCCACGTAATTGACGAAAATTACTAGATAGCGGTACGATACTTATTGTTATTTTTAATGTCCACCAAACCTATAACGACACGCACGTCCCACAACGAAACACGGGTAACTAAAACATTGAGATAAAAATTAAAAATAGCAAAAGTAAACCAATGTTTGGGTACAGGCAGCCCGACCCGTAAAATGGTTGAAAATCCGGAGCCCCAAAATCAACGGCCAAGAATAAAAGCAATGATCTTGATTCTATATGCCAAAAATCAGCGTACAATAATAATATTTAACCCTGGTAGGTTTTCTTTTCTTCCCCAAGACATCAAATTAGCGTCCACACTCATTCATTCATTCATCATCTGCAATTCAATAAAGCAAAGATGACCGTGAAAGACGTGAAGTCGAAACAAGAACTCGATAATATTGTGAAAGAAGGGTCGCCTGTTATGGTTCACTTCTGGGCTTCATGGTGTGATGCTTCTAAGCACATGGATCAAGTTTTTAATCATCTTTCTGGTGATTTCCCTCTTGCCCATTTCTTAAGGGTATGTTCTGTTTTATCTAATTTCATAACTTATCTTTCAAGCTACTGTTTTTTAGTGGTTTTCTTTACTTGATTTGTTGGATTTTGTTTTGCTTGTTGTTATATTTTACATAAGCTTTGTAATTAGTTATGTTTGTGTTTTGTTGGGATTTATTTTTGTGTTTGAAAAGATAGCTAAAACTAGTGGTTCAAGACTATAATCAATGTTGTAGAAGGCGCTAGACGGGCGGTGAGGTCTAGCTAGGGACTAGTCGGGACTAGGCGAAATTAGACTGAATTAGGCGTTTGGTATTTATATACGTATTTTATATATATACACAAATTTAGGTGTTTTTTGAAAATATGTTAAATATATACACATAATACTTAGAAATTTAAAAAAAAATTACAAAAAAAACACCGCCTATGCCCGCCTAATGGCCAAAACGCCTAGATCTCCGACTAGCCTCTTATCCCGATACACACCCTCGACTAGGGACTAGGCGCCGCCTAGCCCGCCTTTTACAACACTGACTTTATTTTTAAGTTTTTTTTAATCTAGTTTTTGATTGTGCTTAATCATGTAAAGAGAGTTCAAATCTCATTGTAGGATATTAAGATGTTAGAAGTAGATGATCACTTTTATTATTTTGTATGATAATAATTAAAGTGTTGCCATCAGTTTTCAGGATATAGAAATTGAATTTGTTTATAATTATTAAATTATATAACCTTTACATGGTTTATATTTATAAATTTGTTAAAATGCTGCTATTACATAGACAGAACAATAATATGAATTCAACTAATAGAAACACTAAATAATGAGTTACAACTTCTTTGAAATTAAAAAAGGACGAAGTAGTTATTAATATGTTACACATTGTGACAAGTTGTTTGAAATAATAACTAGCAAGGAAGGCAGGGTAACTAACACTGATGTTGAAAAACCACCTCATAGTAGCACAAAACCTATGAACCGGTTCTCTTGTCAGGTTTTGGTACTTCACCGTCAGATTAGCGATAAAAGCCTTTCTTCTATCTTGATGGTAGAATATACAGAAAGACGTTAATTGCTACTTTGATAGTGGAGCTTCGGTCTGTGCTATGGTGAGGAGACCAAGGCTCGTCACGTCGCCTTATCCTTATACATGCACAACTCGGTTTTTTCTTACACTCCCAGTGCACGTATTTTTGAGCAGGTTGTGGTAGTGGTTTATGATTTTCCTCACAGTTTGTGCTTGTGGTCTATAAGTTTTGGTGGTGGTGGTGGAACGCGATTGCTTGTTATGTCCTCTGTTGCACGGAAACGCCATACTATAGCCGTTTCCCGTCCCCGAAGCGTTTAGGGTACGGAAACTCTAACGGGTACTTGATGAAACGTTTCCGCAGCGCTTCTTTGACCGATTCGGTTGGTCAACTACGTTTCTGAAAACGATTCTGAATTTGGGTACCGTTTTTGAAGGTTAAGGGTAGTTTTTGTAAATTTCTTTTAATTAATTATCATGCATGTTTCCAACATTCTCGGTAGTTTCCAATAACAAAACGTTTCATATACCTCCTAATCTGACAAACGAATAAACAATTAATATATTATCTTCTGAATTCTAAAACCCTATATCTTTTACGATTGTCTTTGCTTTAAAAACTTTATTAATTTTGAAACATTTATGAATTTTGAAACATTTATGAATATATTTTGGTTTTGTGTTACATTATCTATAATATATATTTATTTTTTTATGTATTTATTTCCGTACCCGTGCCGTACCCGTTTCTTGATTTTTTGAGTTTTGCCGTTTCCCGTTCCCGTACCCGTACCCGTTTCCCTTCCCGTACCAGTGCCCGTGCAACATAGGTTATGTCCTGGTTTCTTACTAGTTTTTATTTTAACAAGTTCTAACAGGAAATATTAATTTTTTCATTTTTTAGTCACTGTATTTGGCTTTGTGGCAAATGAACTATTGATAATTTTTTCAGAAGTTGAAAGTTCTACTTTGCATGAATGATTATGGACAAGTAGTGCTTATGATGGATTTTAGTTTCTCTTACATAATATATGTGAAGATACCTTATTCTTGGGTTGCAAAAGAAAGCTAAACCAATGCTTTAAAAATGTTAATTCTTTTCAATCTACTGTTGGAGTGTTGGGTTGGGTGTGCCTATATTTTCATTGCTAATTATCTTTTCCATGTAGGGTATGTTTGGCTTCAGTAACCTACATTATGGCTAATTTTGTACAATTTTCGTGTATGAAAAGTTTCTTCTCTAGTATTGCTTAGACTTTATTTTTCGCTTGATTGATTATGAACTTGTAGCTTAGTGAAAGTTCTAGCATCAGTGTCGCGTGAAAAGAATATTTAATCATAGTGAGTCAGTGACACAATTAACTAAGAATACTATTCTCTTTGTTTTAAAGTTTCGTTTATTAAGTTGTCACCTCGATCATATCATGCTTCCTATTGATTATTTATTTATTTATTTCAAAATATTGTAGGTTGAAGCTGAAGAACAACCAGAAATTTCTGAGGCGTATTCAGTGTCCGCTGTGCCTTATTTCGTTTTTCTTAAGGTAGGTGAAGTGGTGAACACTATTCGATTCTTTTTTTCACAAAATTTGGAATAAAATTGTTGAAGTTTGTTCTTTATCGCAATATTTGTTTTTTTCTGTATAATTACAATTTGAGATAAATAGGTTACACTTCCCTTCGAAAAGACATTAAATGTATATTTCATTAAAATGTATTCATATATGTTCTTCAAAAGTAAGTAAATAGATCTGGCACATATGAAATGCGGTTAATAAATCGTTACATTTATATAAATTGGAAAATATAATTAAATGGTGTATTTATTTACTAAATTTTGAGCCTGCATTACATTTACTGGTTTTATTAAACTTAGTAAAATTTCTTTTGTAGGATGGCAAGACGGTTGATACATTGGAAGGCGCGTATCCATCTGAACTGGCAAACAAAGTTTCGAAAATTGTGGGGACAATCCATGCTGGCGAACCGGCCGCACCCGCGAGCTTAGGGATGGCAGCTGGACCCTCGGTTCTTGAAGCAGTTCAAGATCTCGCTAAAATCGACAACTCAGCAAGTGGGAAAACTCACCCACAAGCATCAGCTGGCATTAACGACTCACTGAAGACTCGCCTTGAAAAACTCACCCGTTCTCACCCCATTATGCTATTTATGAAAGGAAACGCAGAACAACCACAATGTGGATTTAGTGAAAAGGCTGTTGAAATACTGAAGGCTGAAAATGTTAAGTTTGGTACTTTTGATATCCTTAGTGACAACGAGGTTCGTGAAGGATTAAAAAAGTTCTCAAACTGGCCCACCTATCCTCAACTCTATTGTAACGGAGAGCTTCTTGGAGGGTCCGATATTTTAATCGCAATGCACGAGGGGGGTGAATTGAAACAAGCTTTTGCTGATCATGGGGTCGGAAATGATGACGTCAGCAAGTCAACTGTGGCGGGAGCCGATGGTCAGCAGGCTGGAGTCACCAATGCAACTGGGTTGAGTTTAGCTTTGACTTCCCGCCTTGAAAGTCTCGTAAATTCGGCTCCTGTTATGCTTTTTATGAAGGGAAATCCAGATGAACCTAGATGTGGTTTCAGTCGAAAGGTGATTCATTCTTGTTGTTTTTTTTTTTTTTTTTTTTTTTTTTTTTTTTTTTTTTTTTTTTGCTATAACTGGCTGCAAAAAGACGATTCATCAATCTTTATAATCTATCAGGTAGTCGATATCTCAGAGAAGAAAATGTTGATTTCAAGACTTTCGATATACTCTCGGATGATGAAGTAAGGCAAGGCCTAAAAGTACACTCAAACTGGTCAAGTTACCCTCAACTCTACATAAAAGGCGAACTCATTGGCGGATCAGATATCGTTTTGGAAATGCAAAAGAGTGGAGAACTTGAAAAAGTCTTGGTCGAGAAAGGTATCATGTCTGTCGAAGATCGTTTGAAGAAATTAGTTAGCTCCAAACCTGTTATGCTGTTTATGAAGGGTAGCCCAGATGCCCCAAGATGCGGCTTTAGCTCAAAAGTCGTAAATGCCCTTAAGGAGGAAGGTGTAAAGTTTGGATCTTTTGACATTTTGAGCGATGAGGAAGTTCGACAAGGTTTGAAAACGTTCGCGAATTGGCCTACTTTCCCACAGCTTTATTATAAAGGTGAGCTGATTGGAGGTTGTGATATCATTTTGGAGCTTAAAAGCAATGGTGAGCTTGCATCTACATTATCAGAGTAAAAGGTATGATTAATCAGTTTTTATTTTTGTAGTGAAAGTTTGAGTATTTTTTTTTAAAGTTTGACAAGATTGTTGAATCTTGATGCGGTGTCTGTGACTAGTGTGTGTGTATTTTGTACTTGAAGTTGCTTATGATGGAGCTTGTTTTAACTTTAGATCTACTGTTGAACCACAAAAAACGAATCGACTTGATCTTGTTAAAGATGTCTTCGATCCCAACCGCCTTGTTATTAAACTTGAGATCGTTTTTTAGCTTTTCAAATACTCCAACACCCAATAATAAACTGTACCATGAAAAACCTCTTTGACCATCTCCGGAAAGCGAAATGATTGTGAAGTTTCATCGGATCTGTAAATGAGAAAGCAATAAGGTTTGGAACCCACACCGGCAAACTCATGAGCTGACAAATTCCGATACCGAACACATACGGTACGGTATCGGTACGGTACCGGTATGGTATCGGTATTTTACCTTAAAATATCGATACCATACCGATACCGAAAACCTCTAAATGTGAGTACTGATACCGATACCGAACACCCTCGGTTTGGTACTGGATCGGTTCGGTATTCGGTGCTGGATGCTCATCCCTACTTAATGCTACTACATGAGAAATCCTGTTCATTTCCGCCCTCCAAACGAAAAAGTTACATTTGATAGGGATCCACTTGCACCACTCTGTGACATAACGGTTGCTACGATCGGTTTTAAGTGATCAAATATATATTTTATAATTATATCTAATATATAAAATATAAATAGGAACGACAATTTATCAACAAAAATAACTCAACTTGACACACTTACATAAAAAAGTATATCTATAGACATCAATTTGTGCACATCTTTATCACGATACTTTTATAATCATGAAAGTTAGAATATCCGTGTTATTTAAGCATTTCTTAAATGGAATATTATATTAAGATATTGAAGAAACACCAATCTAATAATCGAAATATAACAATGATAATGAACCAACAATGTAAAAGAACGGACTTCTTATTTATCAGGATAAGTTACAAGACACTGTTATAAGATTATTACAGCGTTTCAACTATAATCTATCTCTCACAGCTCTCTCTATGAATTCTATTCTTTCCTTTTTCGATCCCTTCTTCTGGTGACGAAGGGAGGTATTTATAGGCTGCTTAGGTAGCCTGTGATTGGCTGTGAGGAGCATGGCAGCTGTCTTGTACGATTGTGGCCGTTGTCATTTTCTGCGCTGTCCTCTGCTGATTGGTCCACGTGTCCTGACGTCGTCCTTTACGTCCTTTTCTGTACCTCGTACTGGCAGGAGATCGTGGAGCAGGGTGTTCTGGCCTATGATTGGCTGTTGGCTCTGCTCCTGTCGGGTGATGTTTGTCCTTTTTTGCTGTTGTGTGCGCCGTCTTCTAGAATGCCACGTCACATTACTGTGCTGACGTGCGCGCGGGTTTCTTCCCTGCGCGTGTGCGGGTACCTATCTCTTCAAGTCCCCCTAGTCCAGTGTGTTGTTTGCGTAGCATGCGAGACGCTGGACTCAGTTTTGTGTCGTGGGGTATTTTTGAGGTTTGCGCGTTGATTAGGCGGGGGAAGCTACCGCGCGGTCTTGTGCAAGTGGGGTAGGTGTGGACCCGCCCCAATTAATGTGCACATCAGTTTTGTCAGATCGCGTGGGTGACGCGACTGGTTGGTAGCCGAAAAGTCTCTGACGGTTGTACAGACGTCAGAGACGTGGTGGGCCCGGGTCGTTTTGTCTTTTGCACCTGCGCGGGGTGTATTGCATTATTGATTTGTTTAATTCTTGTTTTCAGAGGTGGAATGTCTCTACAGTATGCTGTTGGGCGGGGATAACATGGGGTTCGCTTTTGAGAAGCTGGCGGACAACGAGCTGTACATATTGGAGAAGGCCTGGGACACACTTGTCCGTCCCAAACTGGATAGCGCGTCGCAGGAGGCTACAACCGCGCCGTTACTCATTACTGAAGCCGGTGAGTCCTCGCCACCTTATGAGAACCCGTCGCCCGTCAACATGTTTGTGCGGACGGGTTTACCCTTACTTGTGATATCTAGTGATGAGTCTTCTGACTCGTCTTTGCTTTCGCCAATTGCGTGGTCTGCAGGGAGGCAAGATGTGCAACAACCACCTGCGCGTGCGGATGATGACAGTGAGGAGACCGTCGACGAAGACCCCCTTGTGCGTCGCGTCTCCAATCCGCAGACGAATGTGACCAGAGGTGAAGACTATTTTTTTGTTTTAAAACCACGAAGTGGTTAATAGGTACTTTGAAAATTACCAGCCTTTTGAACGAAGCTACGTTGAACTTTCAGATGCGTTCGTTCAAGGGGAGTCCGTGGTGAAGTTGACTGAAGAGGTTCAGAGCGCTGCTCTGACGAAACCTGTCACCGCGGAGTCGTCTAAGGGTGGGGACATTCCGGTTGACGCGCCTCGCCACAAAAAGCGATCCAGGCGGTCAAGTAGGGAGAGGAGAATCAGCGGGGAGTTGACATCGCCCGCTGAGAAGAGAGTGAAGCTGGACACACTCGTCCGGTCTGTGGAGGAAGACTTGTTAGGTGAGTTTGTTATCTGTTTCTTCCTTCTTTTCTTTTTTATTGGCTAATGACCTTGTGTTTTCTATAGCTTCGCTGTTGGGCACGGCCGCGCCAGAGGATGTGACTGTTGCTCCCATTAACAAGGAGTTTGAGACTGGGCCCATCAGGCCGGCGTCCCCTGAAAAGCGGGTTGAGGAGTCTGCGCATACTGGTGTGCAGGATAATGCGCTGGTTACTTCTATGTTGGCGGATCCGCCATCTCCCCATCGCCAGCCTTCTCCTGTGCAAGGATCGACTCCCCCGCGTCTTCCAACTCCGCCGCAATCGCCGTCGCCTGTGCGACTCCCTACTCCTCCGCGGAATGACCCGGAAGGTGATGAGGGAAGGGTGTCGCCAACAGACATTAGTGAGGGGTATGGTCATGGAGTTGATATGACCGTTGATGATGAGGAGAACGAGAAACAGGTGACAACGGAGCCGAATCCTGGTCCTTCAGGTGCGCGCCCGGCTGGGGGCGAGGAGTCGTCTAGTGGCATTTTTGTGCCTAACTGGACGTTGACTCCGGCCGCTCGTTTTTTGAATGTGGAGGAATGTCGTCAATTTTTGGCGAATGTTATCCCTCCTGGTGAGCGCGAGCACCAGGCCACACGTCCTCGCGGGGACCTTATGGATGACCACATTTTGAGTGTGGCCAACATGTTGTCCACTTCCGCCGAGATAGTGCGGGAGTGGGGGTCCATGGCGCATGACCGTCATAGGTTTCATCAAGATTTACAGCGCGTGACAGAGGATCGTGACCGCGTGCAAGCGGAGCTTAAGCGTGCTAAATGGGACGCTGTTACTTTTCGCGAGGAGCGTGACAAGCTCCGTGAGCACATCTCTGAGAGGGAAGAGCAATGGAGGGTTGCTTGTGCGAAGGATAACGCGAAGATGGAGGCAACCAAGAAGCGCCTCAGTGAGATTGAAGCTCAGAGGGATGAGACCTGCAAAGAGTTGGAAGTGCAGCGACGGCTGGTGCAGCAGCATAAAGATAAATTGATTGAGGCCCGCGAGCTTTTCAAGGAGAAGGATCAGTTGATCGCTGACCTGCGTGAAGGTCATGATGGGTTGGACAAGGAAAACTTGTCCCTTCACCGAAAAGTACTTGAGCTTGAGGGGCAATTGTTAGAGGCCCAAAGTGATAAGGATGTGGCAGAGGAGGACCGCGCTTGGGTCCTGGGATGTTGTGTCCCTGAGGTATGTTCCTCGCTATTTTGCATTTGTCTTCCCACTATTTTGTGTTTGTTTGCACTAACTATGTCTCTTGAGTATCGTGCAGGTCGCCCATCATGTGAAAAATTGCGCGCAGACGCGTCAAGCGGTGGCCGCAGTGAACGCAGCTGCGAAGCTTGTGGGTCGCAAGGCTGGCTTCATTGATGGGTACCAGCATGCGCAGGATGGGAAACCCTTGGAGCAATTTCCCTTGTATAAACAAGACCTGGATGCTGTGTTTGCAAAGAAGGCCGCTGAGTTTGATGAATTGAAGTACGAGCTGGTGGACTTCGTTGTAAGCCACCGTGATCGTCCCAGCTGCTTTGAACTCAAGGAATCCTTTGACAAGGCTGGCTTGGTGCACACGCGTCATGAGTACGCGAAGCTCAAGGCGAGTGACTTAGCGGCTGAGATTCAGGCGGAGGGTGGTGAGCGGTTGAGCTTGTCCGGTTCAGATGATGATGATCTTAGTGACACATCCTCCTCGTCCAAGAAATGAAGCTGAATATTTTGCCTTTGTATGAACCTTGGCTGTGTTTGTAGCTCCACTTTTGGTCTGTTTCAACGATATGTAATGACTCTATGTTTATAAGTATTATTAAACATATTTATTTTGTCAATGGCAGTTTAGTTTATTCCTGCCTTGTGTTAATGTTCATATGCCATGTTATTATTTCATAGCTGTTACTTTGCGCATCACATTTTTATCTAAGCGTTCGCGCAGGAATCCAGTAGACATAGGATTTTAAGTAATTTTAAGGAAATTGCAGATGTACTTTATGCAATTTCGAGGTTTAGGGTGCGCGTTGTGTTTTAACAAATCGACGCGCAGTTTTAAGGAAATTGTAGAGTTTCTCGATGCAATTTCTAAGTTTAGGGTGCGCGTTGCATCTTAACCATGCAACGCGCAGTTTTAAGGAAATTGCAGATTTTCTCGATGCAATTTCTAAGTTTAGGGTGCGCGTTGCATCTTAACCATGCAACGCGCAGTTTTAAGGAAATTGCAGATTTTCTCGATGCAATTTCTAAGTTTAGGGTGCGCGTTGCATCTTAACCATGCAACGCGCAGTTTTAAGGAAATTGCAGATTTTCTCGATGCAATTTCTAAGTTTAGGGTGCGCGTTGCATCTTAACCATGCAACGCGCAGTTTTAAGGAAATTGCAGATTTTCTCGATGCAATTTCTAAGTTTAGGGTGCGCGTTGCATCTTAACCATGCAACGCGCAGTTTTAAGGAAATTGCAGATTTTCTCGATGCAATTTCTAAGTTTAGGGTGCGCGTTGCATCTTAACCATGCAACGCGCAGTTTTAAGGAAATTGCAGATTTTCTCGATGCAATTTCTAAGTTTAGGGTGCGCGTTGCATCTTAACCATGCAACGCGCAGTTTTAAGGAAATTGCAGATTTTCTCGATGCAATTTCTAAGTTTAGGGTGCGCGTTGCATCTTAACCATGCAACGCGCAGTTTTAAGGAAATTGCAGATTTTCTCGATGCAATTTCTAAGTTTAGGGTGCGCGTTGCATCTTAACCATGCAACGCGCAGTTTTAAAGAAATTGCAGATTTTCTCGATGCAATTTCTAAGTTTAGGCTGCGCATGTAAAATAAAGGAGACTGCTATACTTCATTTCATTTAAGTGGCGCAACGGCCTTCGTTACATCATGTTTTGTAGTTACATATAGCACTTTCTTAATTGCGCCGCGTTCCATGTTCGGGGAACCGGTTTGTCTTCCAACGTTGATAGTTTATAGGCCCCTTTGCCGAGGGCTTCTTGGATGCGGTATGGTCCTTCCCACGTTGGGGTTAACTTTCCCTTGGGGAGGGCTCCGCTGGCCTCGTTGTTTCTCAGGACGAACTCTCCGACCCTGAACGCTTGGGCTTTGACTTTGGCATTGTAGTAGCGCTCTAGCTGCTGCTTGTAATTTGCCTCTCGTATTGCTGCTTCATCGCGGCGTAATTCTACCAAGTTAAGATTTGTGCGCAGCTCCTGGTCATTATCTGTCGTAGTTGCGGAAAGCACTCTCAGGGATGGGCATCCAATCTCTGCGGGTATCATGGCTTCAGAGCCGTATGTGAGGCTGAACGGAGTTTCGCCGGTGCTCGTTTTTGTTAGTGTACGATTAGCCCATAGCACGCTCGGTAATTCCTCCGCCCAAGCCTTACCCTTCATTCCCAATCTGGCTTTGATGCCTTCCACGATGCTGCGATTCGCGCGCTCAACTTGGCCGTTGCCCTGTGGGTGCGCGACTGAGGTGAAGGTTGGTTGGATGTGCAAATCCGCGTACCATTTCAGCAACCCCTTATCTGCGAACTGAGTCCCGTTATCTGTAACGATTGACATTGGCAGTCCGAAGCGGCAAATGATGAATTCCCAAATGAACTTCTTCACATGGTTAGCAGTGATTTCAGCCAGCGGCTTGGCTTCGACCCATTTGGTGAAGTAGTCAATTGCGACTATCAGGAATTTCCTTTTGCCTGTCGTCATTGGGAAAGGTCCCACCAGATCAATTGCCCATTTTTGGAATGGCCATGCCGAGGTTACTGGTATGAGCTCATTCTTTGGGCGCAGGGTGTTGGGGGCGTGTCGCTGGCATGAGTCGCATTTGCGGATGATCTGTAAGGCATCCAGGTGCATGCCCGGCCAATAGTATCCCGCATTCATGATCTTCGCGACCACCATGCGTGGCCCCGCGTGTATCCCACATATCCCTTCGTGTATTTCTCGCACCAAATAGTCTGCATCAACTGCATCCACGCACCGCAGCAGTGGCCCCAGGTATGACTTCCGATAGAGCACTCCGTCTTGTATTCTGTATTGTAGGGCTTTGTGCTGTATCTTTCTGGCTTCGGCGCGTTGCTCTGGCAGGGCGCCGTTGGTCAGATAGGATATTATCGGAGTCATCCAGCTGTCAGCACCCGTTTGGATGACGTTGACCTCCTTGGGTGGTACAGACGGTTCGCTCAGCGTTTCGATTCGGACCTCTTTTGCTAAATGGCTGAAAGTTGTAGAGGCCATTTTGCTTAGAGCGTCCGCCGGCTTGTTCTGACTGCGTCTGATGTGGTTGACGTTTTGGACATTTTTACCTAACATGTCTATTCTTCTTGATATCAACTCATAAGAAACCAAACAAACGGATTGATTGATATATATATATATATATGTATGACCTGACATAATATTTCAACAAACCCTTATAGATCCCGCCTTTGAAAAGATAAGACATATATAAAGTAGTAGAGTTGCATGCATGTTGCGACAGGAATGCAATCGGTATAGGTTTGGTTTGTTACAGTATATTGACAGTTCGACACTCTAGAAAAGCAACCGAAAGAAAGCTAAAAAATAAAGTTGTAATACGCCCAAGATCGAAAAAGCGAAAACCACAAAAGGATGTTTCCGATCGGAATGGGTTTGTGTGGTAGCACACCACACCAAATACTAGTAATACTAGCAGGAACCTGCGCGTTGCGGCGGGACTGCACCGGTAAACTTTTATTACATATATAATAATTTTAAACTAAAAGTCATCATTTATTCTTGTGTGACAATTATTTTGGTGGAAGTTCTTTATTATTGAAAGCACGAATAAAAAATAAAAATTGATGCGGGAGAATACTGAAAACTTGAATCAGAAGACAAGATTTCAGTCTCTGGGAAAAAAAAAAGTAGCTAAATACTCTAAATGAAGCCATAAAAAAATAAAGAATGACGTGTGGGATGGGTTTGCCATCCCGTAGTACTAACTAGTTGATTTTGTGGTATATTCTCGAATATGTTCCGAACGTATATATGTCATTTCTCATATTAGCAATTGTTTCGTCTAATGAGACACCCATAGGTGTGAAGGAGAAGTTTGTGCTGTATGCGCGGATCAAAGAAACCATGACATTTGATCAAAGAAACCAAGAGGTTGCTCTTGATTAACACTACATTTGTCTGATTGTAATTTTTAACCGTAAACTTTTATTACATATACAATAAGTATTAAACTAAAAGTCATCATGTATTCTTGTTTGACAATTATTTTGGTTTTGCTAATGACCGAGTCAACCACGAATGGTACGGTGCCTATCTATTTTATTTGAGTTTGAATATGTTAGTCAAATTTTTATGTATTATTTTTAGTATAAATTAATAAGTTATTTAATTATTGTACTTTTAAACTAAAAGTCATCATGTATTATTGTTTAACAATTATTACCTAGTCAATCACGAATAGGACGACGCCTATCTCTTTTATTTGAGTTTGAATATGCTAGTCAAATTTTTATGTATTATTTTTAGTATAAGTTAATAAGTTTTTCACAACCTTTTATAAAATACTATTACATTGTAAGTATAAATGCTAGATTTAATAACACTACATTATTGTTTATCATTTATTACACTATATTATTAAATGCTAAAATGTAGAGGAACAATAATGTAAATGAGAAATTATTTATGCATTAACGCTTGTACCAAATGCAAAAACAATATTTTTATGTGTCTTAAAATTAAATGAAAATTATTATCTTACCCATCGAGAACCTATTATATAGTAGTATACAGTAGTATAGATAGATAAGATAAAAGTGTCAACATAACCGAAGCATGGTGTGAGGGCTTGGGTGGGCCTTTTTAAAATAGATATGGACATCCCACATTCCCAACCATATTGCGTGAAATGTGTGGAAGTCTACCTCTTACCTCAAAAGTCAAAACCAGTTGCTGAAGAAAAATGATTTCTTTTTTATAAATATTCTATCTCGAACGAAATATGTATTCATCAACTTTAAAGTTTAAACTATATTTGGTTGGTATGCTACCATAATTTAATGAAATTGGTGGGTTCTTATTTTTTAATATATATAGTTGAGGATTATACGCAAAATTGATCCTGCGTTAATTATATATGAGACTTGAGAATTCACCAATCACGTAATTTATAGAGAACAAAATAGAGAAGTATATTACTTTTCTAGGAATGATTAAAAACATAATCATAAAAAATTTAATAGACTCTTATGTTTTGTTATAATAAAATACAAGTGTAATCATTGGCTCCCCTCTTGAAAAAAAAAATTAGTGTAATTGGAAGGCAAAAATTTCGACCGTACACTTTAAAGTTCGGTTACACCCTCGATCGTACCCCTTAAAATTAAAAATGATTCCTGACTCCTGAGTCCGCTACTGCGTATGATTTTCTATAAAATGACGTTATAATATTGTGTGTAGAGGATAGTTCATATGCAAAAGGTTTACTTGATAACAAGTGCACGTCGTATTTTAAGTGAGACACATGATCAAATACCGTGTTTGTAAAAATGTACAAGTTAGTTTTATAAACAGAGATAGTATTAAAAGAATTTTCATGACATAAAACTATCTATCCTAGCAATTTTTTGTTTTTTTATAATGCAGTATAGATATAGATATTATCCAAAACATGATGGAAATGGTCCAAATGGAAGATGACACACACCCATTATCACAAGATGGGTGTTTTGGTAGTGGTTATCCATAAATCTTTCAAAACAAATAGAAAAATAGTGTTAGGTGACTATATTACGAGGGTATGTACGTCATTTAAGGGTAGACAACCGATGACATAATAATATAATATAGGAGAATCATGTCTAGATAAGTCTAATCGATAATATACTAACAACAAGTCACCTCGAAAATTAAAAAGGTCAAACTTGACCTACTAAGCACATGTAGATGGATGAGAAGCCGGTCAAACTCGGAGGAATGGGTGTAATTTTGTAATTATGTAATCGTGTGCTTGTTGTGGCCACCCGGCTTTAGGGCTGGCATAATAGGTTACACGAACCTGTTAAGACACGAACACGAAACTTGTAAACACGAACACGACACGAAAACTAATCGTGTCATTTTTTTCAAACACGAACACGAACCTGTGTATAACAGGTTAACACGATAAGACACGACAAGACACGATAAGGAACACCTACTAAAATAAGTTAACACGACAAGACACGATAAGACACGACAAGACACGATAAGACACGATAACACACGATAAGACACGACAAGACATGATAAGAAACACGATAAGGAACGACAAGACCTGTTAAGACACGTACACGATAAGACACGAACACGAAGCAGGTAAACACGAACACGATACGAAAATAAACAGGTCTTAACGTGTCGACCTGTTATAGACACGAAACCTGTTAAGGCCAAACACGAAACCTGTTAAAATCGTGTAGGTTCGTATCAGGTTATCGTGTTCGTGTCTAAATTGCCAGCCCTACCCGGCTTGTGAGTGTGTCCGTTATGTTTCTAATGAAGTTAACCTTAAAAAAAACATATACAAAATATATACATCCTTAGCCGCTTAAGATAGAAATAATGCTTACCTACATTCCACCCTGCTCAAACCCTACCATCTGCAACCGAGATAGTCAGATAAAGATAAGGCTAACCTACATTCCACCCACCTCAAACCCTACCGTTTGCAACCGAGATACTCGTATCAAATAAAAAATGAATACTATATTAAAAATGGCATGATTATACGAGATAACTTGGTCAAACCTCGTGACAAAATAAAAGATGAATACTATATTAAAAATGACAATACCTAACATTTATACAAAACCATATACATAATTATTAAATCTGAAATGTACACATGATGCTATAATATTAAGCAAGCATACAAAACTGCACACTATAATCTGTCAAAAAACTAACCTGCCTTAAGATTAAAACAGCAGAAGACACAAAAACAAGCAGCAGAACAGAAAATTAGTTAATCTGTTTAAAGATCTGTGAACCTGCATCTCTTGCCTTCTTAATCTGGGAGTATTACTCCCAGCTAGATGATATGAGTTCGGAAACGCGTATAACCTCTGTGAGTTCCCGAAAACCCGAGCATAAATCATTTCACCATACATCCATACGTTCGAGTTATAATCGTTATAATCTTCAACACCATGACTGTAAACTCCAGTGGTAGAATTGTATCTTCTGTACTGAGAGTTATCATAAGCAAATTGCTGTGCGGGATTGGGTGTGGTTAAGAGACACGCGTGAGGTCTAGGTGGGATAACTGTATTTGACATTTTAGTGTTGGGTTCGCTTTCGGGTAATGTTTTGCCTCGTCCGTAAAGTGGGACCACTGAAGTGTGAGATATTTCAGATTTACATACAGGACATAACGGGTTATTATCTGAATCGGTCTGAAAAGATAACCATTTGTAGATACAAGGCCAGCAATATAGATGACCACAAAGAGTAACCACAGGTTCTTTAGCAAAGTCGAGGCAGATACTGCAGTCAAAGCAGGGTAAAGATTTTTCAGGTGATGAAATGGGATTTAAGTCGTCTGAAAAAAAGTTTTCGAATTCCATTGTCGATGATGCGATAGTGTTGCCTGAACGCCTGTTTATTCCTGCGAAAATGATAGGAGTTGATAAGAAAATGCCATAGTGGAACATATTTGAAGAGATTAAAATCAATGCGCCGAAAAGCACATGTTGCATAAAGCATACTTAAGGCGGCACCAAACTAACACAGTAATTAAGTGGATCCACATTCCAACTGTCAAATGTTTTCATTGAATTACATGGGGCCGTTCGTGTCTAGATCCAGCTACCACATTTAAAATGTAGTTACGCTTTATATACGTTTTTATTGAGCAATGTATCACCATAAACAAAAAGGGTTTATTTAATCACCTAGTCTCCTACAACTTATCTTCTAAGTGATAAAAAGACCTACTTTTTTTGGTATTTAGTCGTGGGAAGGCCGTATGCTTTCTCCTTACAATAACAAATAAAGATAGTATGTCTAGTGTCGCGTTTAGTGGCATGTCATAGAGTAATTTATAAGGCCCTTAACATATCCTCATCAACTGAACAATAAGGTAATTTTTATTGCAATTTCAGGACAACTTTTCAAACTCAGAAAAGCCATTTACTTATTAAATATCTAACATCGATTTCATTATTTTTTTTTTTAACAAAAAAGAGAAAACAGCAAAAGAAAACCAGCAAACCCTACACAAACAACCACATATCTCCAAAAAAAAAAAAAAATCCCGTGTGCTTGAAACAAGGTCTGTAACCAGTTAGGGGCTAGGGGCTGTTTGGCAGCCTCTTAATCAGCCTCTTAACCATTCAGGTCTGAATCATTCAGCATTCAGACTTTCAGACTGTTTGTTTTAGCATCTGAATGGAATGATTAAGTGCTGAACCATTAAGCTAATAAGGGATGTTGAATGATTCAACTCTTAACCATTCAGACCATCTTAATGATTCAGCACTTAATCAACCAAACCTTAGACTTCTTTTAGTCAACGTTCGAAGACAAAAACAAGCAGCCGTAATTTCTTTCCTATTTTTCTCTTCTACTAAAGAACAATAAAACTTGATAAATGTCCATGTAGGCAACACACGTTTATCTGTTGTTCACACAAATAGCTTGTTTTTTTTTTTTTTTTTTTTTTTTTTTTTTTTTTTTTTTTTTTTTTTTGCATAAATTTTAAACCTAATTTTCACTCCATGACTAAGAAAATTACATCAAGACGCCGCCATCCCTTTCTGAATGGCAAAACAATCAGAACTTAACATAGAGATTACGGATAATGAGCCTGTAAACTAAACTAAAGCAGACATAGATGATAGGACGGTTTCTAGAAGCCTAAATTTGGTGAGTATCATCAGTGTTTATAGACAACTGGAAGGAAACCATCATCAGTAACTATTTCGTTCAATACTCCTAACAGAGTAACAGTTTCTATATATTATTATTATTATTAAAATTATAATCCAAAACAAGGACATATTGAAATAGATATACTTAACCTAGTTTAAATTTACAAGCAAAGGAGAGAAAAAAGCTAAATTTGTAGGCACCGACAGCTTGTTTATGTAACCGACGGGGATCGAATATAATATATAATAATAATAATAATAATAATAATTAGTAATATTTGAAAGTATACAGATATATTAATAATTGATATCGGAAAGAAGAAGGAAGAATTACCGGAATATTAGAAGAAAGTGCGGTTGGATTGATCGGAGATGATTGAGAGAATGGGTGGGAATTTGGGGGGTTTTATAAACACGCTCCCTCTCCAGTCACCTTCTTCTTCTGTTTTTTTTATTTTTATTATTATTATTATTATTATTATTATTATTATTATTATTATTATTATTATTATTATTATTATTATTATTATTATTATTATTATTATTATTATTGTGGGGACGGTTACCTTCAACAACACTTTTTTTTCTTTTTTTCTTTTTTTTTTGTTGGATAAGAGTGAACTATAAGATACAACTTTTGAGAATAATAAATCATTTATTACACGATTAGTTAGTGGGTAACGCGTCAATTTTTAATTCGTTGGAAAAATTAATAAAGCCTAGATTTTAAATAGCAAGCCTTTTTTTTTACCGAACAAACCTACCGAGCGACCCCCCAGTGGCAAAGAAGGGTCTTAATATTTAAACCCCCTAAACTTATTTTCACCCCATTAAAGCACTGAGCTATGGCCATAGCTTGATGATTTGGTCGCATCAATCAATCATAAAGCTGACTGCATACTAGGTTGTCTGGTAAAGTAAAGTATCTAAATCCAAAGCGCCAAGTTATGGCCATAGCTCGGTGCTTTGGTGTTTTTTTCACCCCAAAGCACTAATCTATGGCCATCGCATGGTGCTTTGGAATTTTTTTAAAAAAAATAATAATTTGTTTTAATTGATTTAAAAAAAATTTATTGAACATGTTTGTGTTATTTTATAAAAATTGAAGTTTTAAATAAATAGACTAATAAATAAAAAATTGAAGTTTTATAAAATGTTAAACGACGTCGCTGTTGAAGTTGAAAATAATAACAATAATAATAACGTAGGGTTTGTGGTATTGACTATTATTCCGGAAGTTCAGGATATTGATTAGAAATGTAATATTTGTTATTCCAAAACTCCAAAAAATCCAACCCCAACCCCAATCCCAAGACCTGCAATGATTGTGTCAGCATCGTACTTCAAAGCACCGAGCTATGGCCATAGCTCGGTGCTTTGAGGGGGTGAAAATAGACAAATAGGGGTGGGAATAGATGAGGCCTTAAGAAGTCTTCTTAAATTAGCTTGTTAGCACTGACTCTTATGATACCCGGTAGTATGTGCTTGAATCACTTGCAGCCCCGGCTGGAGGGTAGGGTTCATGGTGGGTGTGTTTTGAGTCCGGTCTCTCGAGGACCCAAAATATATATATATATATATATATATATACACATTAGACTTGTATATTTTATAATGGAGATCAAATATATATTATTATTATATATTATTATTATATTATACATGTAGGAGAATGATTCCTTAAAAGGCAGGTTTTGTCTAAGAACCAATGTTTTTGAGACCGGATCGGACCGGCCGGTCCGACCCGTTGAATCGGGAATCGGACCTCCGCTGATCCGAGTCGCATGGTTCGATAGGCTGCAGCTGAAACGGGTTTGTTTGTGCGAACCGGCCGGTGGAACCGGGATTCGGCCTGGTTGGACTGGAATTTGGCAAGGTTGAACCGAATTTTATAGAATTTTCAAGATCTTTTTTGACCGGTTCATCGAATCGGTTGAACCGGGAATCGTCGGGGTGTCCGAATCGATGTCCGTTCCGGTCCTGAAAATATTGCTAAGAACCGTAGAAAACAATGAGAATAAATGCAAATACTAGTACTTGTTTGAGTAAAGCACATGGATGGTTCTTGCGATTTTTTGAAATTTTAAAAATACTCTCCAAGTATGAGAAATTAAACGAATAGTTCAAACTTT
This sequence comes from Ambrosia x helenae, assembly GCA_030844895.1. Taxonomy (NCBI): domain Eukaryota; kingdom Viridiplantae; phylum Streptophyta; class Magnoliopsida; order Asterales; family Asteraceae; genus Ambrosia; species Ambrosia x helenae. Next base: position 140,774,416 of record CM061228.1, on the reverse strand, counting down.
TGCAATTTATTAATCCCTGAAATTAGATGACATATACGGACTAAAGATGTTACAAATGGCAAAAAAATGAACTAAATCTGTTACATATTACAAAAGTTTAGACTACATGTATAATTTCTTATACTTTGAGACTATTTTCAATGGTGACTATTCGTGTACTTTACTCAGATTAATCATTCTCTCGCTCGTAGAACTATAACATATAAGTAAGTGATAATTGTGATTCTTTATTATCCTTTTTATACAAAATCCATTTTTAGTGGATGTTACACATCTGCATAGCATATATAATAAGAAGTTAAATTAAGAACCATTGAACCTATCTATGCACATATGGAGAGAGTGTGGGTGTTAATAGTATAAGTCATTATTTTTATGATATCAATATATTTTTTAATGTATAATCAAATGATGTGTATTGGTAGGTGTTGAATGACATAACTCTTGGAAGCTTCCCACGTCCATCTCAAGAAGGTCGACACACCTTCCTATTGTGAACACAACGAGTTCCACTTTATATAATATATCTATAAATAGGCGGCTATAAAGAAATTATAACTACTATGCACGTATTATATTGGATCTTTGCATCTATTTATATCTAATAAATAAATAACTGGTGCCGTATGTTTTAAGTTTGTGAAATTATGAGTATTTTATTTTTTTTTAATCTTAAAATTTTAATTTCAAGCATATTTTATCTCAAGATATCGTTTTACAAATTATATAAATCTTTATTACTGTTTTATTAATATAAAGTTTGCACAAATTAGGCCCACACAAATGACAATGTTTTATTAATATAAAAGTTCTATATTATGAATTTTTTACAGTTCTAGTTTGATAACAAATATATGTAATTTATTAAACTTGAAATCTTGTGTTTACTTGTTTAACTCAACTTGTAAATTTTAAATTTAACCCGTAAACTTGACACCATTGACACTGCTAAATACAATGGACGCAAGACGTGTGTAACTGATCAATGATATTACCCAAAACCAAACCGTTATGATTTTTTTATAACCATAGTGTGCAGTTATGGGTTTCGGTTTTAGACAATAACTGAATTGAACTATGTTCACCGGGTATTTTCTTCGTATTGTGAGAGGTGGACATATCGAGTGTTGGTGTTTAAAAAAAATTGGTTTTGATAAAGAAAGAAATATTGAGTGTTAAAATATTAATGGGGAATAGTTTCATGTTTTTGGGCTTCTAGATCTAGTAGAATAACGCGTCTCTTATTTCAGTCAAAATATGTGACACACTAGAAACATATTTCACTATACATTATTTGACACATTTTCAGTTGGTAAGATTAGGAAACAACCAGAGTTCAGACAACCTTTCTAGCAGCCTTAGACTAATAATAATAATAATAGATCAATTGAAATTACATGCAACACTCGGTTGATCTAAAACGTCCACCGTTTATATTAATCTAGAATAAGCAAATGACCGAAAAAATGACCAAGCACAAGACCTATAAGGTGTTATAGCATGTACCAATATACAAGTTTTTTTCTTGTAATGATAAAGCTTTTGAACTATGAGTTAAAACTAACATTAGTCGTATATTTCAGCCCGCTTGCACACGCTTCAAATGCTGCCTGGCCCGCCTTTTGTGTTCAGAAAGTGGTGGCCGTCTATTTTGGTCCTACACGCATACATGGAATGTAACGTTTTTTAGTTGCAACGAAGATTAGTTGAATGCAAGGATCACGGAAAATAACTAGAATTGACAATTTCGACCTATTTGTTTTCGTACAGTCAATACATACATAATAAAAGGGCAAAACTTACCCCTTTATATGTATGATAAAAGGTATGCCCTTTTATTATATAGAGTTGATACATATAGTACGTAAATCAGTTACGTTATTATTTTTGGTAAAATTGTAAAAGGGTGAAAGTATTCATGCAAACATCCATATTTTCAATGCATGGAACGTTTTACTTGACACACACACACACACAAAAAAAAAAAAAAAAAAAAAAAAAAAACTTGATTATTGTTGAAGTTATATAACTTTTGAAATCATACTTGACACTATCTACAGAAACTCATAAAACTTTGGACTCCCACCTGACCTGTACTCATTTTGACCCATTACCCGGCCCACTAATTTTGCCACCTCTAAAACTAACTAATAATGTAAGAACATACTCCGATTTCTGTTTCGGCTCTGCAATTTGCACATCTTACTTTTGGTGCCCCGTATGGATACATAAGCAAGACATTACAATTACCACATACAACTTGCCCAACTTCGTGTTCTGCAAAACAGCACTAGTGTCAAAATAAATATTAAGAACCTGCAGAGTCATAAATTCTGCTTAAAAAGGTACTAAACAATAGAACCCAAAATGAGATAAAGTCGGTTTATTATGTAGAAAGCGGATAACAGACCTTCTAGAACGTAATTCTCTTCCAAACAACAGGCACACTCAACATATCGAGCACCTCTTGGATAGGTAAGCAAATGGCGGCAAGAACCACACACCATTTGCCCCATTTCTGCATTAAATCATACATGTATATATAAAGGACCTTTTCATTTCGTTGATTCAAATTTCGAATATTTCAATAACTTTCATTTCATTACGTGAACATTTATACTTCTGTTCTTCCCATAAATTTCTTGTCAAAATCATCTACTTCCCGCTTACTTAGACCAACGATCATGCGAAAAGTATTTTAGTGAGAAAATAAATTCAAGTGCCACATGACATGAAATAATCATTTTACTCCACAAAGTAAAACCATTCTTATAAATTCTAAACCTATTTAAAAAAAAGGTCATTTGACACCCAAAAAACCAATGAAACTAATTATATTACACTAACCAGGATTATTCATTATCATTGGTGGTTTTGGAACTGTTATTTGTGCTTTCATTGGATGAATGGACTGCTGCCTTGAAGGTGGCTGAGGACTTTCTTCAATAGTTTTGACATTATTTGGTTCATGACCCGTTCCTGCACCTTAACATGCCCACATGTCACCTCTAATGAGTTTAATGCATCAATCAAAACATATTTAAATGAAGAATGACATAAAACTTGTTAGGTAAACCGTAAATAATGAAATGATCAAAAAGAGAACGGACATATCATCTTGATACTATGATTATAATTGGAGCCTCTAGCATGCCCAACTAAATTCCTCATATTATGGTGGCCTGGTAACAGAGGTTGAGTCGAAAGTAAATGGTTTGAGGCTTTGAGCCAGGCAGGGTTGGCCAGCCAACACTTCCGAATTTCAGATGTAACTTATATATAGAATACAACTACGAAGACTATTATTAAAAATTATCCGATTAATGAGTAATGGTTTATTGGCGGTTGTGAACACCAACTTTTTAAACCGTTTAACCTGTTTCTTCTCAGCTAGATTTTTTGTTTTATCCATTTGACCTGTTATCAATAGAATATGACCCAAATGGCCAAATTGACCAATTTTCACATAAGTGGATTGAAATCGCCACCAACAGTCCAATACTAACAAACAAATAAACAATGCCAACTGCCAAGTTCGAAGTAGCCAATACGTGCCCTGCCACATGGCATGGTTTACAAAGAACTATTACTCATGATCAATCCCTATACCAACAAGCAAATGTGAATGCCTATGCAACCAGTTACCAAAAACAATGAGATAAAATTTTAGATACTATTTAGAAGGAACTCCAAAGCCTCCTCCATAAAACTAAATTCAAGTGATGGTGCAAATAGAAATGAGAGTAAGGGGTCGCTTGTTTTTTCATAAAATCACCTAATACCACTTAATGACCTATAGGCTATAGGTCCGATTCAGGGAAGACATATTCGAATTAAGTGTGTGTTTTTTATGATCTAAATGGGTCTAAAAGTATCTGGCTCATCGAGCTGAAGAAAAGTCTAAACTAAAGAATATAATCTGAATATCACTTTTAAGATCTTTTTTAAGTTTAACAAAAAAAAACATTGTTGATAACAAAATCACTAGATTATTAATTCATATTTAATTGTCCAGAAGTTAAAAATGGACAAATAAATACGCTTCACAACTCACTTTTTAAACTGCTTTAATGATTCAACATTCAGCATTCGTATAGGTTTTTCACATTTAATAAAAAACAAACAATCCCCAGGCCATAAGCAGAGTGTAAAAATATAAAGTAAAATAAAAAGGCTTGCCTGATTGGACTATTGGTGATGGCAGGCTTGAATGAACATGTGATTGCTGTTGAGGAGTGGATCCCCAACCTGGAAGGGAGCCTTCTTTATCTAGTGCATGTTCTTTATCTTCCTCAATCTTAAAGTCTAATAAGTAAACACATTGGTAAATATCAGAAAATAATCAATTGAAAAGTTCTAGAACCGACTGACTGACCTGATGGAGGAGTTGTTGGATATGCCATTTGTGAATTGGGTTCGAGCTGACTTTTTGAATTCCATCCAGGTGGAGGCCCATCATCTTCCAAGTCTTGTTTTTCCACTTTTATACCGGAGTTGTCACATATAAATCTCAATTACTAACAATAATAACAAAAAGAAAGTCAAACATTAGAAATCAAGAATAATAACAAAAACATTTACCCGAGGGAACTAGTTCTGGTGCTGGGCTAGAACATGATTGTGATTGGAGACCATTTTCATTCTGGGCATCTTGTTGTACATGATCCGTCTTTATATCTGGTGAATCTAGTCATTAGGATAGATTGTCTTAAATAAACATTGTAGGGAAAGGCAAATCAATCCCAATAGGTTGAAATTAATTAAATTAAAGATTTATCTGACTGACCTGATTGAAGAGTTTTTTGTAATTTGGGTTCGGGCTGACATTTGGCATCCCATCCAGGCGGAGGTCCTTCATCTTCAGAATTTTCATGATCCACTATTATATCTGTGCTTTCACACATTACTTTTTGAATACCATGACTTATTATGCTATAATAATTAACATATTCAAGATCCTAACAATTAGCAATAAAAGGCTATGCTGCTATGGTATTAACAAAAATATTCACCTGATGGAACTTCTGGTGTTGGTTGACCGTCTTCATTATGGGCATCTTGTAGTACATCCTCCATTTTCATATCTGATATTATTACGTGTTAGGACGCATGCATCACCTGATCACCTCTAACCTCATTTACAAAAAACTCCTTATATTAATAAAAGGATCCCACATTATTTTCTAGAAGGAACTTAAGACAATGTTTTCCAACAATTTCACACATGTTAACAAAACTACACTTAAGACACTCTTTAAGAACAAACGGTAATTTTAAAAAATAATTTTATCTCTTAATAACCTTTATTGATAGTCATTGGTGTATTTTATGGGTTTATATACAAAGAGCTTGCAGTCATACATTTTCCAATTTCGGCAACTTCTGTGCATATGTAAACAATGGGTTTACTATTGAAATGAAAATTCTTTGTAGCAACAAAGCCAAATAATATTTACTATAGAATTGAATTTTTTGGGTGTGAAATGGAACCCTGCATTGGTTTCCATGTGCCCGTACACCTCAGCAGAATATTGTTGCTGAACGCAACAACAAAAAAGAGCCCAATATTGAACCGACTATAAACGAAACTAGTCAAAAACAAGAGTTTTATATGAGTATATGACATTATGACCTGATTGAGAGATTTCTTGTAACTTGGGTTCAGGCTGACATTTGGAATCCCATCCGGGCGGAGGTCCTTCATCTTCAGAATCTTCTGGATCCGCTATTATATCTGTGTTTTCACACATTAGTTTTTAAATACCATGAAATTATTAGGGTGATAATAATTAACATATTCAAGATCAACACTTAGCAATAAAAGGCTATTGACAATAAAGATTCACCTGATGGAACTTCTGGTGTTGGTTGGCTTTCTTCGTTATGGGCATCTTGTAGTACATCCTCCATATTCATATCTGATATTATTACGTGTTAGGACGCATGCTTTACCTCATTTACATAAAACTCTCTTACTAATAAAAGGATCCCATTTCATTTGCTAGAAGGAACTTAAAACAATGTTTTCCTAACAATTTCACACAAGTAACAAAACTAAACTCAAGACAATCTTTAAGAACAAACGGTAACTTAAAAACTAAATTTATCACTTCATAAGTCATTGGTGTATTTTACGGGCTTATATACAAAGAGCTTGCAGTGATGCATTTTCCAGTTTCGGTAACTTCTGTACATATGTAAGCAATGGGTTTGCTATTGAAATGTAAAATTCTTTGTAGCGACAAAGCAAAATAATATTTTACTATTTAGTTGAAAAGTTCACGTTTAACATGGAACGCTGCATGACTTTCCATGTGCCCATACACCTCAGCAGAATAATGTTGCTGAACGCAACAAAAAAAAAAGAGCCCAAAATTAAACTGAATAAAAAATGAAACCAGTCAAAAAGAAGAGTTCTCGATATGACCTGATTGAGGGGTTTCTTGTAGCTTGGATTCGGGCTGACATTTGGAATCCCATCCTGGTGGAGGTCCGTCATCTTCGGAGTCTTGCTCTTCCACTTGTATATATTTTTATAGACATTATTAGTTCTTGCATATTGAAGATAACAAGATGGGTGGGTCTGGAAAGTTGGGTAATGGGTCAAAAAGGGATGGGTTCGGTTGACCCAAAGCACCTTTTGTTCATCTTGTTTTTTTTTTTTTTTGCTCGACCGTATCAACCAAAGACACCTTTTGTCCATAGTTCATTTCTCACTTGCAAACAAATACATCGAAATAGAAAGCAAAAGGGCAACAAGTTACGCCATTAGCCCTTTTGAAAATGATTACAAAATAAGTACTGCTTAGAAGTTAGAATGTAATTACGAAAACTATATTAGTATAATACTAAATCTTGTGGGTAAAGCATTTTTGAAGATTGTATGCATTTAATACACACTTAGAGAGACTTTCAACACATTCTGCCCCATCTGACTGAATCCAAAAATCAACGCATCTACATGTGAATGTGCTGAAATTGTCACTTCTATTGCAAATCATGAAATGAACCTGAAGTACTAAGTTGATGACAATATGATTTACCTGTTGGAGCTACTTCTGGTGGTAGACAAGGATGTGCCTGTGATCGTGGCTCACCTTCTTCATTGTGTGCATCTTGCGGTTCGTCCTCTGTCTGTATATCTGGCATAAAAATAAAGGTTCCGATTCAAATTCTACAACGAACTAAAAACAACATTTCATGACAAAAATCACACACTATTATTGCCAATAACAAAATTATGCGGAAATCCATCTTTAAAGATGAAGTAAGAAACACTACGAGTCTGATAAGCACAACCTGATGTTGTAAGTAACACTACGAGTCTGATATGTTTATAAGTAAGACTCTTTGAAATAAGCACAACCTGATGTTGTAGAGCACATATGACATGTGGATCGAAGTAACATTTCAATACATAACCAAATGCAATATGCATAATGCGAATAATAGTAATGAAAAGTGAGAAAAGGCTGCTGCAGAATTTACGTGAAGAAACTGCCGAGGTAACTGCAAGCTGCTGGGCTTGTTCTTGCAGCTGATACTTGTTATCCCATCCAGGCGGAGGTCCATCATCATCGTCATCATCATCATCATCCGAGTGTTGGTGTTCCATATCTAAATCTGAGATTAAAAGGTGAAGAGTTGTAAGTGTTCTTCCCTCCAAACAAGAGAGAGCTAAGCCAAATATATATTCTACTGACACCATGTGAAAAGCATAAAAATATTGCAAGTGGTAGGTTTTGGGAAATTTGAGTGATGTGTGCAAAATGCATAACTAACTAATTCAGTGATTGTTGTAATACTTTGGCAGGGAATAAGTTATAGAGAAATAAAGATGGTAGTTGCCCTAAGAAAGAAAGCAAGCATATTATTAATAATAATAATAATAATAATAATAATAATTATTATTAAGAGGAAATCAGAAGCTAGAGAGAGAGGGTACCAGTAGTAGTAGGGGAAGAAGAAGGAAGGGGCGGAGTGGGAGGCAATGTTGATGAGGGCGGCGGAAACTCAATCATGTCTTCTAGTAACGGCAGCAGCAATGCTCCATCCGAATCTATTTCTTCTTTATATTCTTCTTCTTCATCATCAGAAGATGAAGACGAAGAAGAGAAAGAAGAATGATCCTCCTCATCATCATCATCTTTAGAAAGATTCCTTGATTCTTGTTCCGTCTCCATCTTAAACCTCCCTTTAGACTCTTCTTCTTCTTCTCCAGGATCATCATCATCTTTTTCTTTCAATGATTCTTCTTCCGTTTCCATCTTTAACTGTTTAGGTGAAGCTCCGCCGTCTTCTTCTTCACCCATTTTCACTACAACGATCGACCGTCTCACACACTCCAATTACAGATTTCAAATTATTAGAATAACAGTGTCACTAGAAGATTATTTGTGTGTGTGTGTGTGTGTGTTTTTTTTTAAGAAAAAGAAAAACTTGTGAACGCTCACAAATTATAAATTGGACTTAAAAACATCTCTAATTAGGTTTAATTTTTAATTGTATCTTCAAGCCAATGTTATCAGCATCTAAGAGGGTGTTTGGGATTGAGTTTCAGATGCAAAACTGCTTTATGACTTTTTGAAAATGAGTTTTAAAAAAATTGTTCGGATTAACTTTTCGGATGAGAAACGTCAAAAAGTCAATAAATTGTTGTTTTTTTTAAGTGTTTCGCTTAACTTATTGTGAATATTGGTTGTATGAGTGGTATATTTGTAATTTTTTTCCAAAAGTCAAAAGCCAAAAGTCAGGATAAATTGTTGTTTTTTTAAGTATTTCGTTTAACTTATTGTGAATATTGATTGTATGAGTGGTATATTTGTAATTTTTTTCCAAAAGTCAAAAGCCAGGATTTCTAACTTTTCAAAAACAGTTTTTCCACACTTAAAAGCCAAAAGCCAAAACAAAAAGTGCTTTTAGGTTACACAAACAGCTTATTAATATATTTGCTTTTTGAAAAAACCAATAAGTTGTTTTAAAACTCAATCCCAAACACCCTCAAAGTGGGTATTTTTACTGAGTTGACCAATGTCTCACGCTATCTACAATAGTAACTTGGTAAAAACCAATAAAGGTTATATTATCAACACTTACAACACATATTTACTCACATTCAATCACAACCAAATATTATATTAAAAACCATTACAGTTTCTCTCTCCACCACTCACAACCAGTCAACCTCAACCACTTTCAACAAATTCGCTTTTTAAGCTTCCAAAACCCAATTCAAAATTTAGTCAAGCCGGACCCATAGCGTAACAACATATAAGAAAGAGCATGACATTTTAGCATAAATATTTATATAATTATTAATACAATAGCCAACCAAGAGAAAACATTCAAGTTTAAAAACTTAATTAAATCCCATGACTAGAAAAAATAGTGTGATCTAAGCCAAGCTAAGCGCCTTTCTTCTTGCTGTCTTTCGCTTGTTTGATGTCTTTAGTCAGCATTCTAGGCGCAATTGCCATTGACATAAGCTCCTGGAACAACAGCTTACATGCGTACGGAATATGCACCTGAACAATATCAGTCTTGTTCTTGCACCCCCTGCACTCGAAAGAATTCTTTTTAAGATTAGCAATCGCAATCAACCCACAACGCTCACAAACATGAACCCTGTACGCATCGCTCTGGTCAAACAGTCTCTCTTTAAGAAAATGAGCAGCGCCATGAGCAATCATGCAGTCCCGTTCCATCTCACCAAACCTAAGCCCACCATCACGTGACCGTCCCTCAGCCGGCTGTCTAGTCAATATCTGAACCGGACCCCTTCCACGTGAATGGATCTTGTCATCCACCATATGTTTTAATCTTTGGTAGTATGTTGGCCCCAGGAATATCATAGCTGGAAGCCGCCGACCAGTATGGCCGTTGTACATGGTCTCAAACCCACGCATCTGGTAGCCACACTTGTGTAGCGCCCTACTAATATTATCCACCTGCCATGTCATCAATTTTTGAATTAGAATAAGATAAACCAGTTATTAAATATCTTTTTTTAAATATAGCTACCTACCGTTACATCTGTGAAGGGAGTGGCATCTCCTTCTTTGCCCATATGAGCAGCAACTTTCCCCATGATACACTCGATAAGTTGACCAATGGTCATACGGGAGGGGATAGCGTGTGGGTTGACTATAATATCAGGGGTGATGCCTTCAACGGTCCATGGCATATCTTCTTGTGTGTAAGTCATACCCACAGTTCCTTTTTGACCGTGTCTACTACTAAACTTATCTCCGATTTGGGGTATTCGTACGGATCTGACCCGCACTTTCACAAACCTTAACCCATCAGCATTGGTAGTCAGCAGTACCTGTAGGTGGCAAAAAGGGTGGGTCACGTAACGAGTTGAAATGAGATGGTGGTCAGATTTTGACTCTGAAAGATGACCGACCGACACATACCTGATCAACCATTCCATTTTCACTGTGACGTAAGCTTGTGCTGTGATCGCGGCGAGTGTAACGTGAGGCTTGACCCTGAGCATCGTCCTGAGCAATAGGTGTTGTTTTTCCAATTATCACATCTTCACCTCCAACTCGTGTTCCCTAAAGTTACAATGAACGTGTATTTAGGAAAATGAATCTGTTAACAATTTTATATCTACTGTAAATAAACAAGAGCACTCACAGGAGGAGCTAGACCGTCGTCATCCAATTTATCATATGAACCATGCCTCATGCCCTGGAAAAGAAGAGGGGAATTTAAATACATAACAATAGTCTTCATAGGTGGCAAAATGGGCACGTCAGGTAACGGTTCTCTTTAATGCAAGAACCAAGGAAATTGGCCCCTCTATTGGTCTTTAATTATACGCCGTACAATAAATACAATGCTTACCATGGTATTAGCTCTATCGGGGCGGCCAAAATCTTCTTTCACAAGCGTCCCCATCTTCTTTTCTTCGTCCCTGTACAATAAATACATATTACATACGTTATAAATCAAGAGACCAAAAACATTTACAAAACAGAAAAGACAGATAGATTGTCTGAGAGCACCTGTATGAACGGAAGAAGAGTGATCTGAAGAAACCACGATCAATTGATGATTGGTTCATAATAACTGAATCTTCTTGGTTATATCCAGAATAACAGGAAATCGCCACTATTGCATTCTGAGAAAATCAAAAAATAGAAACTTAGCAACGATATTTGGATGAAAATACATACGGCATCTAATATAAATTTAAAATATTTACAATGCCAGCTGGAAGTTGTCTGAAATGCAAGTGCTCCATTGCTCGAGTAGTCACAAGTGGTTTTTGAGGATAGTAAAGAACATAGGCCAGTGTATCCTAAAACAAACATATTCACAACAAAACAGTAAGAGCCGCAAGACATACTTTTTGTGAAATAAAAAAAAAGAAAAGAAAACTTGTTACATAGTACATACCATACGAAACTGGAAGTTGGTGACATAAATCCCCATAGCTTGTTTACCCATGGCTGACTGATACGTATTACGTGGGGACTGTTTACACAGAACATAATAAATTATAGTCATCCAACAAAATAAATGTCATTGTGCAAAATAAAGAATAGTTTTGGCGTGAAATATTACCTGATTGTGGTCAGGAAATGGTATAATGGAGGCACAAACACCCAAGATCAATGATGGGTGAATTTCACAATGTGTATAAGTGTCCGAATAAGACTCATCCGGATTTAGCCTCGCACTTACAAGATCCTTCACACATTAAAAAATACATTTTAAACATATAAAACTAATCGATAGCCAAAGCAATAAAGGGTACAAGTGTTTATGTTGTTCTAGCAGTTCTCTACTTAAACTAGATTCCGTATTGAACGTCCCTCTAGTATTAGTAACACTGCCTCTAGTATTGTAGTCATGTATAAGAGTACAATCCAGTTAGGAGGTTGCATAAACTTTAGTGAACTTTGGGGGACTCCTAAACCGTTCAACCCATTTCTTTTATAGTATTAGTCAACACTGCCCCTCAACTTACATTGATAGTCATGGAAATCATAGTGGTCTCTTCTTCTTCTGTATCAATATACTCGATGAATCCGTTTGACACAAGATCATGCCATCCACCATCTTCTGGGGTTTCCTGTAAAAAAAGATAGAACAATCAAGAAGGTACTAATTATTAAAAAAAATATTCTAATTTATAAGCCAGGAATGTATAATTTCGTAAACTGCAAAAATCAGCATACCCTTAGTTGCAGCTTTTGGATATCTTTCTTTTTTATTAAAAGTCTTTGCTTCTCAACAATGAAAAGTGGACGACTGCAACGGCCATAATCGGTATAGATTCGAAGTTCTTTCAAACGAATATCTCTAACAACTCCAACTTCGGTGTTCACATCAACCTAAAAAATGTACAAGCGATTCATATAAGAGATTCAACTTTGACCTAATGTGCACAAACCATTGACCAAAGAGTGATAACATTATTAGTACTAATACTCACTCGTCTTCTTAATCTCCTCAAAGTCCTAACCAACATGTCGGGATCACGATGGATTCCCACCCACAGACCATTGACAAAGATTTTTGTAGCTTGCGGGATGACAGCAGGAGATATTTCCTAAAGCAGAAGTAGAAGTATAACAAACATTATAAAGCAAGAAAAGAAAACGATGACATTAACATATATAACAGTTTGAAAAAACAAAAGATGTATACCTCAAAATTTTCTGTACCCCATTCTTCCAAAAATTCCAGAATTGGGTATGCGGCTGACCCAACAGTAATGTAGACCATCAAAGCAAGGTTTTTCACCAGCCCACAAGCCTATAATAACAGCCGGATACGTTTGCCATCAGGCCAAATTAAGAACAGACTCGCTTGCTTAATCTGTCAAAATATCCCTTCATTTTTTTCTTTTATTCTTAATTCTTAAAAGTTTATCAAAAATCTATGAAATACGTAACTGAAAGCTGTGTAGATGGTGCATTTATATGAATATTCATAATATTGATTTTCACTAAATCTATATGCAGCAGTGTAAAAAAAACTGACCTGTCCTTCAGGGGTTTCTGCAGGACACATCATTCCCCATTGTGAGTTGTGTAACTGTCTTGGTTTTGCCAATTTTCCTGTTTATATGTATCAAAAGTAGATTAATATGCCAGCTAAATGGAGCTAAATATCGAGCAAGAAAGAGAAAAATAAGTGGTAATCTATGATATTCCAGATAATCAAACTCCAAAAAGAAAAGTTACCTTCACGCCCAATAGGAGAGTTTAGTCTTCTTAAATGTGACAACGTAGATGCATATGTCAAACGATTCAGCACCTGCAAGTTTCATAAATAACATATTTGGTAAAAAGAATTAACCTACATTTCCTTAAATAGCATTTTAAAGTAACAATAACAAAAGACATGACCAAACAACTAGACCTGTGAAACACCAGCCCTTGTTCCAGCTGCATTCGCCTGCCCCCAATTCCCAGTAGCAAGGGAATATTTAAGGCCACTAGTAATCGTTTTTGCTTTAATTGCAAATTGCAGATTAACATCCTTCCCATTGTCAACGCACTGCAAATTGACGTAACACGATTATGATTAAAAAATGAAGTGATATGCACTTGAGAAATTAGAAACCTGAATTTGTAATTACCTTCTGTACATATCCTCTTACATCTCTTGTTAACTTTCGAAAGAGCTGCATTTATGCAAGAGGCAACAACTCCATAAATTCTAATACCTATTAATACAATAATCCAATCTCCAAAAAAGAAAAGGATTAAAATTAAAAATAAAAAACCTACCATTCTAAATAAGCCACCTAGCAAAGGACCAGCAAGATCAAGCCTTTTGTTGCCATAATGATCCCTATCATCTTCAGCCCTCCGACCAAGAGCACATAGCAATAGACGGTGGATGATATATCTGATGAGGATAGAGAAACGTTTGTTTTAAGCTAAAAAAATAGATGATAGCAAAGGCCAACACGCATGAAACCTATAAGATTACCCAAAGTAGTAAGCTTTTTTTGTTTCACAGTGTTCTTCAACCCCCACATGAGGAAGCATTTTTTTGAAGAATATCACGAGCATACCTGTGAATTAAAAAAATATTAGAAACCCAAACAATGTAATACTTGTAAGCACTTCATTACCTAAAGAAACTATGAACAAACATACTTAATTCTCTTCTCTTTTGTGACACCAACAGTAGCCCCTCTTTTACCAATGTAATCTAAGGCCACCTGCAAAGAGAGAGATCTCAAAGATTAACTAAATAATTAAAAATGAAGAGGCCGTTACTTAAAGGCTTTATAATAACCAATTAAAATTTATAACTGCAAACTACAGCTCCCGATTTCAAATTTCCTCCATAATTTTAGAGGGCGTTTGGACTTTGGATGTTCATTGAAATACAATATTCCAGTTTTAGGCTGTAATAATCAACTTCGATTGGTTGGGAAAACATATAGCCATATAGGGTTTCTAATTTTCTGATAATTAGGTCAAAACCATAAGATCTGGGTAATCAGGTGAAGACTTGTGATTAAAAAAACTAATAACAAAACTATCTACTAAGATAATTGCAAAAGTGTTATGCAAGTCCTAGCCTAAAGAAAATGATTACCCAATTCTGATTCTTCAAGTAGCGATAATCACTCGCAAAATTAAAAAAAAAATGAAGCACATCATAACAATCAACGATGTACTATTATACATGCCAATCTGGAAACCGTTTACGATTACAAGAAGAGCCAAAAGCATACTTGTTGATTTTGTATAACAAATGCTTCTTCTAATGAAGGCCGTAGCAACTCCATCATTTGAGTATCAGCAAAATCATAACATATGTGTTCTAATATATCTTTATCAGCCACAAATCCCAGTGCTCGAAACACAATAATTATAGGAATCTCGGTTCGAATGTATGGAAGTGTAGCCCGAATATATTGACCTGAAGAACCCTGCAATTGTAGAATATACAGAATAAACAAGATGCTACAAAAAAAAATATAAATACTGATCAAAGATACTGGTACATGATTAAATAATTAATAAAACATACCCCTTTGGCACTAGTCCGAGCAAGCATCCGAACAAACATGGTACTGGGTGGCCTGTTCTGAGATTCTGCCATTGAACGAACTTCCGCCACATAAGCATATTTGTTGGGTTGTCTCTTTTTAAACACGTAAACATGATTGGTGCTCATTTTCTCTTGAGCAATTAGAACCTTTTCACTTCCGTTTATAATGAAATATCCACCTTGATCGTAAGGGCACTCTCCAAGCTCGGTCAAATCCTTTTCAGAATTCTGAAATAACGTACAGTAACTTGACCGTAGCATTATAGGAACCTGAAATGTGTGAAAAGATTGTTAGCTTAGTCCAAATTTACACTTTAAAATAAAATACCAATTATTTCACTATAAGTACCTTCCCGATGAAAACTTTAGCAAAATCCTGAGTTTCTGTGACTTCTTCACCATCATGCCCTTTCTTTATAGCACTTTTTGATACATCGACATATAACGGTGCAGAATAAGTTAAATTTCTCAGCCTTGCTGCCTTTGGAAACAATGTGGCGGTTTCTCCATCCGACTCAGTCATCATCGGTTTACTCAGATAAATCTGACCGAAGCTGATTTTATAGATAGTCTACAAGTGAATGAAGATACATACATCAAACACATAAACATTAACATATGCACTTTTCCTATTTTATTTCCTAACGCATTGAATTTTCAGTATGTAATTGGAATGCAGATTCTCTTCAGTATAACGTTGTTCAATTACAATTCCTTCTTTTGTTGAAACAAACAATACAATAAACTAAAAGAATAAATTAATAATAATAATAATGTTGAATCAAAACTGAACTCAAAACCCTAATTAGAGGATCAAAATCGGACCTCTGCAAAATCAGACTGGTGACCGGGATTATGCTGAGATTCAGGGCGAATCTCGATATCTGCAGACTCATCAACAATTTCCTGCATAGTGTTTTGTATAAACTCATCAAACGAATCGAGTTGTTGACGAACGAGACCTTTTTCTTCGAAATAAGAGCTGATAACAGCCCAAGCATCCTCTTGGGTTATGTCTTCTTCATCATCGTCGTATCCTTGATCATACTCTTCTTCCAAATCCATTGTTACGTGAAACCCTAACTGCGGATCAAATAGTTATAAGCAAGGTTTTTTAGGGTCGACGCTCGTTCTGTTGTCAGTATATTTGTCGAGGGCTTGATATATATTAAAGAAAAAATTACGCTTTGTGTCCTTAATGTATCACCGAAATTATGAAACATACCTTTTTTATTTTATTTTTGCATTTTATGTCCAAAATTTCAGTGATACATAAATGACACAAAACGTAATTTTGTCTATTAAAAGGGTTAATGAGTATGGCGGTGTGAGGATATATTTGTAAACTCACTTTAGAAAATGTAAATATAGATGAAAGTGCAGTTTATACCCCTGCTTTTTAATGACAGCATCAAGTTACACTCATTTTCGAATTTTTATTTACCTGAACACTCTATGTTTTAAAAAACTACAATTTTCGTTTAAATGATGTTGAAAAGACACAAATGTCTTTTTGTTTGATAGGTGTATTATTAGGGTGAGGGAGGCTTACTGCAAATCTTACGGGTATCCCACTATCAGCATGATAATAGGGCTGTCGGTGGTGTTGGTGGTGAATCCATGAAGGATTTACGTGACTTAGTTCACGGTGTTCATTTCCTCACGGGTACCCCTGACCTCTGTTTATATCTTGAACCTTCCAATTGTTACTGGTAGAGATGGCGAATGACAGAAGAGAAGAGTCTAGTTAAAAGGTTTTGGAGGATAAGATGATGAACTTCAGCTTAGGTTTTATATGACGATGGACAATTGTTTTTTTTTAGATTATGAGTCCATTGTTTTGTTTAATAGTTTTGTTTAATTTAAAAATTATTTTTGTAAAGTGAATCCGTAAAATATTGCCTAAAAAAAACAGTTTTAATGAAGTGTTGTGGCAAAAAAAACCCAAGTGGAGTGCCCCCTCCCCATAAAGAGGAAAGGCTACGCAATAACCTTACCATGTATTTTACAGATCTTGCATTATAAACTCACATTTACCCTCGACTACCATAAAACACCTTACTACGTGACAACATTCCTTAATATTATCCCAACCCATGGACATCGCCCCTTTTTACTCAGTCTCTTTGCTCTCTATGCCACCCAATGATTTCACTACCAGAGTAAATGAATGTCGAGTGACTATTTTACCCGTCCAAAACCTATTATATAGTAAATATAGATATAGATAAAATAATCATGCTTTAAAGCACTTTCACGTATGTAAAAGAACGATTTTATGGTTTCAAAATTTTATGATGAGGAAATACTCTAATAGCCTTCAACGAGCTTGGTTATTTTTCTCATTTTTTGTTTTAACATGTTATTGCTTTAACCGGGTTGGTTGCTCACTTTAACCAGGTTGGTTGTTCACTTTAACCAATTATTTTTAATTGTTTTTCAATTTTTTATTTTTTATTTTTCGGTTTTTTCACGGTACATCGGTTAATAACCGGTTATTTCTAAAATCCTTAACTGGTTACAAACATACGGTTAAAAATAACCACTTATCGGTAACTCCTTTATTAGTTATTGACTGATTACGGTTTCGGTTAATAACCGGTTACGGTTTGGTTCGGAAAGTAGGGCGAACTGGACTCGAAACTGGGCTAGACGGAAAGCCAGGCAGGCCATTTGGTTGCTGATGGGCCAAAGTAATTGTCACACCCTCAAAATCCACTTGCGGAGTTTTACCGCGAGGCGCATGACAAACCAGGATCCAAACCAACGATCACAATAAACAAGTCTAAAATGAACATAATGCAATTTCAAAACAATGTTTAAAATTCCCGTTTACAGCGGAAGCTTATTCAAAACAATATTCAATAGTAAACCAATGTTCAACGTTTGTAAAACCATGCAACTCTAACTAGACGCCGTGCAGACGCGTGCGCCCTAGTTCCATTGTGCTACCTTAGCGACCTGAGAAAACATGTAAAAGTTTACGTCAGCACAAAAATGCTGGTGAGTTTACAGGTTTTGTATCCAAGTACCAAGTCCACCTGTCCATACTATATCAAATCGAAAACCAGTGTACGCTAGCTAGGCGTATGTTTTGTTACTACCACGATTGGAAAACCATTACTAACTCGAATACCAGATGTTGTGCCCGAAAGTACCAGTTGTTCCTGTTGTTCCTGTTTGAGACAATATGCACTCGCCCGGCCCTCCAAGCCGACGAGTGGGGTTGGTCACTCCCAATAGCGCTATTCACATTTCCCCGCTGTGCAAACCCGCACATTCATGGTTCCCCCCGGGACTTCCAAAGATCGTGTAGTACACAATAGAAACCCATAGTATGACAGTAGTTACCAAATAATCGTTTTAACACATGTTTTCTCCCCCGAAAATATGAAACCAGTTTAAAAGAGGGGCCGTAAACTCACCTTAACGTGCAAGCAAAGAATCCGAACAGCAAACAATATATGCTACCGACACCCTAATAACAGTGTCGCTCAGTGAGTATAGGCGTAATATCATTACCCATATAACTCGTTTGTCCAAGGCGTTTTAAATGTTCAAAAGTGTGTATGCGACGCCTAGTGATTCTACATGTAATAGTAAACCCTACGGACCCGTTGGTGAATACGTTGGTTACAATTAGTTTCTACATTCCGTATGTGTCTCAGACAAGTGTACTTCAGTTACATGTCAATTCCATACCACCTAAGACCTCAATTAATCACAGAAGCACATAATACACAATCTGTGTTTTCAGGACAGATTGTGCGCCATCAAAACGAATTTATTTAAAATAGCAAATCAGTGAGTCAACCTCCCAAATTTTTACTGAATTTTCTTTGAGATTCACTCGACAATACCTATTTTTGTTTGTCTTAATTCCAAACACAAAAATTATGAAAATTCGTACAACCCAGCTATGTCCAGAAAATCTCCTCAACAGGTCAGTTTAATAGGAAAATTCTTAAAAACTGTGTATTCATCCAAACGAGATGAATCCACTTGGAAAAGCTCTATTTTTCCAGTATTGACCTACTGGAAAAATTTCATAATCTAATTCCTTGTAAATCTCAAGTTATGACCATTTAAAGTTAGCCCAGTTTACAAATCCGAAAATCTGATATGACCCCTAATCAATTAAAATTCCAAAAACGACTCAAACGATGTCCAAATTCGATGTTTTTGCCCATTATGAGAAGCTAAGACCTTGTACGTTACAATCATGCAAAGAATCGATCAACCCAATTATTTTCAAGCCACGAAACAGACCCTACAAGTCGACATTCAGAATCTGTCCAGATTCTGATCGTACAATATTATCAATTATATCAAACCCTAGTTGCATATTATCAATCAATACACCTAATAATCATCATACAACTTTCCTAATACCTATTCCCATCAGATCCTATTATCAAACATGTCAAGATCAAAGCTTTTAGGATCAAAACACCAATAACTTGCGCAACAAGCATCCTATGATGTTACTACGCGTTTATTAATAGGTTTAATCCGTTTAATCTTCAAAAAGACTCATGTTTTAATGTTTATTAAACCCATTCAGACCTGGACAAACTTGTTATATGATTTTTACAATAAAACATAAAGTAAAAAGCGTAAGAAATCATGAGTTATACCCTTAGCTCTTCAAATCAATCAATCGCGCGCCTTGGAGCCTCCCAATTGATGATCTTGAGCCTTAGCAGGAGTTTTTGGAGTGAAATATTCGTGTGGGGCAGTAAGGGGGCGATTAGGGTTGAGTATGAGGGCTGCTTGGGGGTTAAGGATGCTTAAATACGAGTTTGAGGCGGTTTAAACCCTTCAGTCCTCTTCGAGCGGCCGCTCGGAGCCTGTGAGCGGCCGCTCACAGGTCCGGGGCGCGCGTTTTTGCTTCGTTTAGCCTCCCGACGCGTTACCCATCGACGTTTTCGTTGTTTCGAACCGTAACAAGTGTAACCCCATGCGTTAAGACCCTAATCAACCTCATACTCCACTTTTAATAATTTTTATTAACGTGTTCGGTCTAGGTTCACATAATCACGTATGGTTTTCACATAAGTTGTCAGATATCACCGAGACACCTAAGTTTATTATTCACCAACGTCCGAGGTTCACTAATCATGCAATCACACGTTAACTCACACAAGGAGTCAAAACCCGACCCACACAAGGAGTCAAAGCATCTCATACCCGAGATGTGAAAGTAGTCCCAAACCGGACTAGAAAACGTTTTGTAAGTTGTCTCAATCCCGAGACAATGCACGTATGTCCTTTCTAGCTATCTAGCTAACCCTCGTTAAGTATAATATACGCGTGACTCGCTAAGGTAGACTTTCATCTAGACAATGTTGTTAACCAGAATTTGCCGGGTGTCACAGTAATCAAAGCGCATTTCGAGTTCATGCATTCAAGACCAATCCACACGTCTGTTTCATTTAAGTTTTGGGCTATTTAAAAAAAGGTCAATCCATTCTTTTAGCTAAACTTAAATGTGATATTTTAACAGATGTTGAATACTTTTATTGTTCTCTTTTGGGAATAAGTTGAAAATTAGTCACATATCTTGTAAGGTGGACCTATTTAATTTGATATGTTTATCAAGAATATTATTAGGGTGATTTTTGATGATAGATTTGAAATTATTTAAAGCAACAAGTGTTTTTTATATGAGAAAAAGGTGAGAATATCAAAATTGTAACATTGTGTTAATCTTTTTTGAATAAATGAGTTTCATTATGTGTTGTTATATGGTGTTAACTAGATTATACCCCGGGAACGTCCCAGTGTTGAGAAATTATCAATTTTACATATGAAATATAATGATGCGCTTTACAGTTACATGCAGGAAAGCTTCGGGTAGCACCTAACATAAAACGATTAACAATGTATCTCTATTGTTAACGCCTAACGTTAAACAATGTATAACTCTAATATTAATACCTAACCTAAAACAATGTATAACTCCAATGCTAACACATATTGAAAATATAATTCATATTTATGGATTTGAACATAATTAGTGACTTGCCTATACATGATTAATGAATTACCTGAACACCCTTTGTTTTTTTTCCTTTATAAACAAAACCCCACAAAAAATAGTCGCTTTTTTCTCCGTTTTTTATATAGCACTATGGTACTCGTCAGAAAGATAATAAAACGCTCATGAATTTGGTGTAATTTTTATCTTTAAAAATCTCGTATACAAAAGATATTAATTTTTAAAAATTATGAGAGGAAACATGATAGAGAAAATTTCAATTTTGTTTTTAATTTTTTTTCCTAAAATCAATTAATGCCACATGTCACACTCAAAGGGAATGATGCCCTATTCGAATGTCAAAGGGAATGATGCCCTATTCGCAGTGGCGCAGCATTGTTAGGGCGGGAGGGGGCGACCGACCCCCCCCCCCCCCCGAATTTTTGCGCAAAAGTTCCGATTATATAGTATTCGTATAGAAAATTTTGGAAATATAGGGTTTCGACCCCCTGAAACTAGTGACTTCTGACCCCCCGGTGACTTCCGACCCCCCGAACCTTCGGGTCAAGCTTCGCCACTGCCTATTCGAATGTCATGTAGGATTTATTGCTTTCAATTATATAATAGATTTTTGAAACTAACCATTATCATACGCTTGGGTATTGTTATGTACCATGCTTATCTAGTGTTACATGCATGTTTGATGAAGGCAACACATTGTTTGTGAAAACTGTTAAAACTGAAAGTCACAATTAGTCGTTCAGTCTTGTTTTCTAGTGTTCAACTCGTACAATTTTAAGTACAAAATATAACTAGTGGTAGTTACCCGCGCGTTGCCGCGGGGCGCGGTTTATACTTACGCGTTGCCGTGGGACGCGATAGCAGATTCTATTTGTAACGCCCAGCGTTTCTCGAATAATATAATAATATTTTATTCATAAGACGATGCGTTAATTCATTAACAATAATATCTCATAAAAAAAAAAATAATAATACATTCTTAATCCAGTAATAAATTTAAATTATTTAAATTCGCCATATAACGCGTCGTAAGTAATAACACACTAGTAAACCGACACTTATTTTTGTAAATTTTAAATGCGACTAAAAATATAAATATATAGTCCAAATGCTAGTTTTAATTCACCATACAGTTATATAACTTATGAAATAATTATGTTATTGATAACGGGCCCAGTTCATAAACGAGACCCGGGCCGGTACGAGTTAGTATACGTGATGCCTTCCACTTAACCTACCCAAGACCCTACCTATTTAAAGCCCACTAACTCTTCTTCTTCTTCATCTCAACACATAAACCCTAGCCCCCCCCCCCCCTATCTTCTTCTTCACCATTACTTAAGTCTTCCCTCTAAACCAACAAATACCTCACCCCTTTCTTTTTCTTTCCCCAAGATAAACACACACACACTCAGATCAGAAGGAAACAATAGAGAGTGAAGCGAAGAGATAGAGAGAGAAGCGAAGAGAGAGAGAAAGAAGCGAAGAGAGAGAGAGAGAAGCGAAGAGAGAGAAAGAAGTTGAAAAGAGGATAGACGCAGAGGGAGGAGGAGGAATCAACCACCATAGCTCAGCGGTGGAGCAAGGCGGAGACGCGGTGGCGGTGATGCCTTCATCGCCGGGTCATCATCAAACAGAGGTAAAACCCAACCCATCTCTTGTTCTTATAATAATCTGATAAAGTGGTGGTGATGGGTGACAGTGGTTGTGGTAGTTACGGTGGTGGTTGGTGTCGTACAACGATTACAGAGAAGGTGATTGGTGATGTGATTAGGGATAATAGCAAATTAGGGAGATGAAGCTTGGCTCATAATCAGACCTGGTCAAGTTTGGGGAAGATGTAAACAACTTGGTCAAAATGAATATTAGGAGTGTGTGGAAGATGAAGAGTCAAGGGTGGGACTGTTTGGATTTGAGTCAACGCCAGAAAAGGTCGGGTCAAACAGCGGTCAATCGTAGTCAACAGTCAAAGCTGGTCAACGCAAGTCAACTTCAGTCAAGTTCGGTTATGGTCAAACCCGGTCAAAACGATCAGATCTGTCGACGCTCGGTTCACGAGCTTATTAATGGAAGGTATAAACGCGCGCCACGATCTTAGTTATTCTCATTTTATTTTTATTATTTTTTTTTTTCATACATATTGTAATTAAATATTTATTCTAAAATCTAAACGAACCAAACCGAGTGGTAACAAGAACTATTTATTTGTTTGGTTTGCTTGACGAATAGAATAACGACTAGCTTATGATAATACATATTGTTATTAGAATGGTTAAATGGCGAACTATAACTGTATGTATCACTTAACAAACGTATAACCACTCGTTCATTATAATTATAGCTTTGATAACTCGAACCACTTGTTTTAATATAAAGACTTGATTAACTTTAGTTGAACTATATTGGGCGATTAATTTTTGGGATAAAAATAGACGACTTGTGTTGTCTGTTTCTTACAAAAACAGAGGAAACTCTGCCCAAATTTTATAAAAAATATAAGAAACTAATCGGCCTCCCAAGTTTATAATTACGTGAAGATGAGATTATGTTTTTACAACTAAACTCTAACTTTCAAATCTTACGTCGTCGAAAATAGAAAAATTTGTATTTATTAACAAGTATGTATAATACGATCCAATCTGCGAAACGAGTCAACTTGTGAGTTGAGCCACCCAAATATTATTTTCTTTAGCAAAAATATGTCTTTACCAATAACATCAAATCGTGACCTTGAATGAGATATTAAAGCAATTATTTCAAACAACTATACATACGCTTATATTTTCAAGAAATCCAAACCAAATTACTAACGGTTCGTTAAGTCATACACACTTTAAGACGCGCATTCATTCAATGCGAGTCTAGGTAGTTGAATAAACTATCTATACAATCAATAAATGAAACAAGCGTATTTGCATCGCATTTAAAATTTACAAAAATAAGTGTCGGTTTACTAGTGTGTTATTACTTACGACGCGTTATATGGCGAATTTAAATAATTTAAATTTATTACTGGATTAAGAATGTATTATTTTTTTTTTTTATGAGATATTATTGTTAATGAATTAACGCATCGTCTTATGAATAAAATATTATTATATTATTCGAGAAACGCTGGGCGTTACAGTCTCCCCTACTTTTGGGAACTTCGTCCCGAAGTTATTAAAAACACAGGGTTGAGTGTGATTGGGTAGAAGTTAAGACAACTACGGTTTGGAACAATTTGGGTTAAGGTACAACGTGAATTTATAAATAATAGGATAATATGTTTCGAATAATTTGGGTAAGAGTTTTGATATGTGTGAGTTGATTACTATGGAAAGACTAAATGAATTACTAGCAACTAGCGTTTATAATTGATTATCTACCGAAAACCTTGATAGAATTCCACACTACCTTAACGTACCTGTAAATTCATGATTACGTTCCGGACCGCAATCACCAATTTACCTTACATTAGGGTTTTGTGTCCTTCTATGACTCTAAACACATATGTAAGTAATGCAAAATAACCTTGTGATTGAATCTTTGTACCAATGAGTCTAATAAATCTTTGTATCAATTTACATGTATAATGTATCCAAAGATGAGTCCAACTGTTGAGCAGGAAAAAGACTTCTACCGGTCAGTGAGTAGGAACCTCTACCGATTGTTGAGCAGGTGCGATAGCCTCTACCAGTCGTTGAGCAGGTTATTAGAACCTCTACCGACTGTTGAGCAGACATGATGACCTCTACCAATCGTTGAGCAGGTTATTAGGTACTCTACTAACTGTTGAGCAAGTACTTCATCCTTTACCAGTTGTTTGATTAAGTGTAACAATTGTTTTTGGCTTAACACATAAGTTGCAAATTGATAATACATACATGTAAGCAAGTTTGTAAATGCATCAAGTATCAAGTATAGCATGCGAGCTGTAATAGTGTTGCCCTAGACAAGATTAATGACTCTACATGTGTTTATAGCAAATAGTTTATATTCCATGCTTTCAAGTATCATGAATAATCAAACGTTCAAGTAGATAATCGAATCCTCATGTATAACTAAGAATCAAGTTTGATGCAACGAACAATCAAGTTTTCAATAGTCTGATTATCATAGGGATCAAGTTTATGTTCAAGAAGGTGAAGAATATGAATTTAGTTCTTGAGAGGATAATAGAGAACTCAAAGTATCATCAAGGTTATGAAAGATAATGAACGTGAAAATAGTTAATAAAGGGTTTATTTTATAGTAAGGAGATTATGTAGCAGTGTAAGTCGTGGGATTTGAATCAAGGGTTAAAATCAAGCGTATTGAGGAGACATGATCGTGGTAAATGCCAAATTTTGTAAAAGTTCGAACATGTTGAAAATATGTATTTGTCAATGGGGAATTTAGAGACTAAATGTTGATCTTAATTTGGTTTTCGGTGAAAGCAAGGATGTCAATTTTTTTTTTTTTTTGTATATAGTACAAACTAATTGGATTTAGAGTAGGATATTTCAGTGAGTCAAAGACTTCAAACACGATGACGGGTTTCAAAAATCAAGATTTTGTTCAGACGTTTTGTATAATAGGCTTCAAGTAATCCATAAAAGAAGTGATTCTTAATAGGTTAAAACATTTTTATCGAAAATCATTTGTTACGCCAATGTATAAACATTTGAATTTAGAAATTTAAGTTTGAAGACATTTTGACAAAAATATGTATTTTCCATAATTTATAGGTGATGAAAATTTAACAATAATAAGAAATCTTTAGTGTTGTACTAGGGTATACTCAGGTTATGAGGTTATAGTTTAAAAATATATAATATGTTGAGAAAGAAAATAATATGATTTGGATAGGGTGTTGAAAATAATCAAACGTACGAGTAATATTATAAGTTTGTAAAATGAAGTGTGGTGGTAAACCCCACAGATGATTCATGAAAGTTAGGCTAACAGGGGAATTACATAAGGGAACAGATTTGGATTGCAAAAATTTTAAGATTCAAAACTTAGAATTTATACGGGAGTGAGAGGGTATAAATTAAAATGAAACACGAAGATTGTAAACATTTAATCACGAATAAACGAAGATGTTGACTTATCAAAACAGATCAGGACTAAGCCCAAGGAATTTGCCCTAATAACCTAGAAGTACGTTAGGATTGTACCAAGTAAGTGAAAGAGAGTAGGCAAGACCAAGTTAGGCTAAGAATAAGGATGAGGATAGGGATAGAGATAAGGATAAGGTAGAGCTACAAGCAACTAAAGCAAGTACTGATTAATGTCCTAAGGCTATAGACTAGATTATTTTTCTAATAACCTAATTCCCTATAACCAAGGCTCTGATACCAATCTGTAACACCCCAACCGATGGCGGAAACATCGGGATGTCACGTATTGATGATTGTTCAGTAGCTCATGGTAAATAATAAGTTTCAATAAATGATTTAAATAAATTACATATAACTGTTCTAAGAATTTGTACATCATAATGAAAAATACAAGCTACGCATCTTCAAGCATTAACTCTAATCTTCGAGCATGTTATAACCTGAAACATGTTAAGTTTGAAAATATTTTGGATCAACAAAAGTTGGTGAGAATTACATAGGTTTTTGATAATAAAATGAATAAAAATGTTGTGCAATTCATGTGTCATGTCAATCTAGCCCATATGTGAGAACATACTAGAAATAAATCGAGTGCATAATCAACCCTGATGACTGTTATAAAATGATACATACCATACGCTCATGGTCCAATTGAATATGTTATGCGATAACAAACACCCACGTAACCTTTGTAGGAGGCACGTATCCGGGTGGGATTGTCAGTCCAATAGATCTACCAATGTATACCGTCGGCTTGTACGGAGTTAATGATTATGCTAGAATGGTGCTTACTCTAATCATGCTCAAGACATAATGCAACATAGAAAACACATAGACACATTTGTCACACCCCAACCGATGGCGGAATCATCGAGGTGAGACTTAGTGGTAGATTGTTCAAAGACTTCATGACACTAGAATTCGTGATAATATAATTTAAAGATAAAATTTCATTCATAGCATAATCATTGTCTAAAAAGATAACATAATACAAATTGTTTCACGAAAAGAAAAATAGAACATCAAAATATAGAACTTAAACTAGCGTGAGTTTCTAGTCCAATCCTAAGTAGATTTCTTGATAAACCTGCATTAAACATTTCCTGCAACATGTATAAAATATCCGTCAACACATAAAGCATTGGTGAGCATACTAGTTTGAGTCTAAGTACATAGTATAGAAAAGTCTACTTGAATCATCATGTTATAGGCATATGCACGTAGAACCATACAAACGGCAACAACACTCGATAACACAAAAGACTTCATCTTATCATGACCCATAAAGGGGGCGGCGTGTCAACCTATAGCGCTATACATGTAAGGTGGGTTGTTAACTAATCGTACATTTGTATGTAAGACTTTGAATTCTAGCATGGCATAGCATAATAGCATTTAGATTGAGCATAATAGTTTTAGAGTATGAAATCGTTTAAGTTTTGATAGTGATACATGTTGAGCCCCAAAGAATAAAGAATAAAAGGGGGACAAGTATGAACTCACCTTTGGGTGCGTTTTAGCAAGGTTCCAAAAGAATGAGTCTTGGGGGATTAGTTCCTTAGCCTTGGTTAACTAGAATTAGAAAAATAAAGAGTCTTAGGTTCGAGTTTAGATTATAGATTCACGAGAGTCATGCAAGCCTTTTAGGCGAACCAAAACACAAACCACCATGAAGGTGATTCGGATGGTCATAAGAGTCAAGCAAGCCTTTTAGGCGAACCAAAACACAAACCACCATAGAGGTGATTCGGATGGTTATGAGAGTCAAGCATTGGTAAGGTAGGGATGTATCCACAAACCTTTCCGAGTTATTAAATTAGTAGAGTATATAATTTAGTATTTATATAGTATAACTTAGAAAGTAGGGTATGGTGACTTAGTTTGGATGAGCCTTGGCCTTCCTTTTGTCAACCATGAACCATAACACAAGTCCCTCCATCATTGAGTTGTTGGTGAACTTGGTTGGTATTATTAACAACTTAGTGCATAAAAGATAATAGAAGATGACCACATTTGAGGCCTCAAATTGGTGCCCTACTCATGTTCATTTGCCATAGCAAACAAGAGTTAGGTCCTAGAGGTTTCTCCAAGGGGTTAGAGGAAGAAAAAGAGTAAAGAAAATGGAGGAAAAGTGAGGTTGAAGGTCAAAAAACTTACTGATTTGAATCAGAAAGTTTGCCTTATTTTCTTGAAGATTTGAGAGTTTAGAGAGTGTTTTGGAGTGAATAAAGGATTAGAGAGTGTAGGGAAGGGGTATTTATAGGTGAGGTAAAGTGGTTGGGTATTAAAGGGAGTTATTAGGGGGTTAGGAGGAGATTAGGTAAAGGTTGAGTTTAATTAATATGTATTGTCACAATTGTTATTCTACTGTTGCCACTCGCGTCCAAAGAAAGAAGAAAAGAAAATTACTAACAACGTATGACAATATGTTAATTTATTGTTATGTTGTTTTGCCAAAGTGAAGAATCTTACATGACGTTTTCTTTTTTTTTGTTTGAAAATATTAGTATAAAAAATATATGTTTTATTTAAATAAATATATATTAAGATCTTAACTAAAAGGGTTTTTTGTTATAACGCCTAAATTGAATAGGATAAATTATAATAACGACTCGTCATGAATTGGTATGAGTAACATAAAAGAAGCGAAAAAAAGACGAACTTGGAGTTTGTTAAATATAGAATTTAAAATACATGTAAAAAAATAAAAATAAAAATCACGCGATGTTACAGTCTCCCCTACTTTAGGAAATTTCGTCTCGAAATTTAATTAAGAGTCAACCTTTTGAAAAATAGGTAAGTGGTTTGATATGAGAACAAGGCTTGTTAGTTTATTATGTTTAAATCAAATACGGTATCTACTCACTTGTGCGATATTTGTACTAGTAAGAGAAGTACTTTTAAAATTTTACCCAAGGTTGTACGTAGAAATTTGAGAACTTAACCGACATAAGTATTTTGTAAATAGTGAAGTAAGGGGTACGTATAAATAGGTTTGTATATGGAGTTGATGCAACAAGTTTTGAAAAAAATAAATATATATACAGTATAACATACATGAAAATAGAAAAAAAAAAAATCTTGTGAAGGTAGGTAAGTATACCGTGTATAAAAAAAAAATAGTAAGAATTTTAGGAAAGTAAATATTTATACGGTATGAAATAGTGAATATTGAAGGTAGGTAAGTATATTTGTATAACATATAGAAATTTTGAGAAAATAAGTATTTATACGGTATATCATATATGAAATAGTAGAATTTGTTGGCTTGTAAGAGAGGTGTCTTTGGGTAATTGGGTGGAATATTAAAAATGTGAACATAATGAGTGACTAGATGTGGGAATGAACAATATTTAGTAATAGATATTTGGTTTGCACAAGGTCGAAAATTTTGTTAGGAAAAACTTTTTAGAAGTGATTAAATAAACGAGAAATTGGACTATTTGGAAAACAGCTTTTTAGCGAAATAAATAGTAGTTATTTAGTTTTGAAATTCAGTACATAATTATTCAAGGAAATATATAAAGTGATAGATGAATCTTGTTTTACATGTATAAATGCTTTTAGAGATTAAGGCCAGAGCTTACGGAATTTAGAAATAGATTCTTGATAATGAGAGGATTGCTGATTAAGCAAGGAGAGCACGAGGAAGGAACGAAGTTCGATGGAGATTGCAAGTATAGATTATTCATAGCAAGGATGATGTTGCATAGTAGAGAGTGTGGTTCAAAACAAGGTTATGATATGCATAAAAGACAAATGATGCAAGTGTAATTAACTGTATTGCAAAAGATAAATAACGTAAGTGTTGGTCAAAATTTAAACTCGACACCCAAAACTTCTCATGGCATGAATAACTCTACTTTTGGTAGTATGACAGGACATTTATGTATAGGATGTACCGGCGGCGTATCCACCATGCTGTTATCATACCTCATCCGTGTTGTTATTCAAGTCATGATAGGTTATACACACTGGGACTTGTTATGTTTTCCATGCGCCCAATTTTTGTAATTACGTGTGCACCCGTAATTAGTCCAATTGTCGCATGGTCCACATAATTTGTCTTAGTTATGTGTGGGTAGCTAGTGGACACAAAATACTTATACACAAAGCAAGAAACACTAGGCTAAGGCATTAGATAGTTTTGATGTTGTAAACATAGCAAGCAACGTGACATGCAAACACATAATGTGAAAAGGCATTAAGCAAGTTTTTGATGTTGTTAACCGTACGTGTTTTTGGCGTAGATATATGGTTTCATGACATAATTGTGTAGACTTGTGCATATGCGGTTACGTTTAGTTGTATAAAATCAAGCAAGAGTATCGACAATTGGATTCTTAATGATAACGTGTAAAATGTTTTGACTGTGGGCAACATAGAATTCGGGTTTATTACAAATTGAGTTTTTTGGGTACTCGAGCAATTTTAGCTTTTCAAGATTAAAGGTCAAGTTTGATGGTAGAAGAATTCAGTCCGTGGGATAATAAGGAAAATTTGATTATTTTTTTATCGAAGTGGAGGAGATTTAATGTAAAAGTTTTATCGAAAATGGACGTTAGAAAAAAAATCTTTTTTTATTAAGAGAGAAAAATAGTTTATTGAGAATTTTAGGTTGGCGTTGGTGAATATTTTGACTCGTAATACGATTTCAAGAAAAAAAGGGTTTTGGGATTATAAAGAAGTAGGTTGTCTGATTTAGCTCACAAGTCCTGTTTGCAAAAGAAAATTTATTTTAAACACTTTACCATTTAGAATCTTGTTTGTATAGAATCGACGCACAAGTTTGTTAGTGGTTTGAAAGTGAGGATTTTATAGAAGAATAGGCATCCTCTTAGAAATAGTAGGAAGAATTTTGTTCAAAAATTTTGAAAAAGATTGTGTGCGAGGAGAAAAGGGTTTTGCGATGTTTGAATTTTGCCGATAAATGATGATTGTAAACTAGGATAATGATGGTATTTCATAAAAGAAAATTTCACATTCGAACAATTTCTTGAAAACATTACATAAAGGAATTCTCATTTTTTTAAAAGAAAAGAAAAATCAATCTTCTTTAGTGTGGTGAGTGGGTCTTCCAGCATCGTAGATCACCATGGCAAGTCTTGGGCATTGGTTGCGTTCATGGGTTGGGTCGTTGTTTAGTGGTGTGACGATATGTTTTGGCAGAATGACCATATGTATCACAGTTGGTGCATATGCGACATTGTGTGTGAGTGGGATGGTGATATTTACAACTGTCGCATAGTGGAAAGGTTTCACGGTACTGCTTTTTGTTAGAATTTGGAGTCCTAGGAGTTGTCGAAGTGTGGTTTCGTTTGAGGTTTTTGCGTTTTCGGTTATTCTTTTTCGTTTGTTTGGTAGGGGTATGGGTAGAAGGTTTAGTAGCTACATGGTTTGTGTTGTCTTGGATGGTATCGTCGGGGTTTGGAGTTGGGTTTGTTGGTGTCACTAGCTTAAGGAGAATCTTGGCTAATTCTTGGGCAAAAAGACTCGCCAGTTGGTTGAGATCGATGTGGTTGAGACGGGAAGACATCTACGAGAATCATGCATGAGAAGATTTGCATAAGCGTTTTTAAACAAAGTGACTTTTGAATTTAGGAAGTAAGTTACTAAAATTTTGGTTAACAATGAAAAGCTTGTGAGTAAAATTTCACTAGATCGGTAAAGTTGGTGCAAATTTGGATAAAAAAAAAATATATATTTACATAAGTTCAAGTTGTTCTCATACACTTAGTATGTAAGTTCAAGTTACACGTATAGTATGCAAGTTTCATTTGTTCAAATAGCGTAACACATATGTATAAGCAAGTATAGTGCACTTAGTTAACATAAAGGAGTTTTGATTTATGTTGGTCTGCGATTATTAGCATTGTTTGGAGATCGCGAGAGTAGATTGTAAATGCGAGTCTTGAGATTGCATGTGAGTGAAATAAATCGAATATATAATGAAAACATAACATGAAAACATAATTGAAAGTAGTATTAGCATAAAAAGAAAGGCTTGTTTTAAACAAAACAATTGGAGTGTTCCGGAATGGAACTAAGACTAACCAAAGTGATTCGAATTTACCTTTGAGTTTGGAAACATGCTTTGGCCTAATAGGTGGAAATACTCTCGCCGAAATTTTTCGGTTAACGGTATTCACCCTTCCAGTTACTACCTGTTCCTTGTCATTAGTAAATTTGAGACTTTGGCGAGATTTAAAAAAAAAAATCATGGATTGAAACTAATCGCTAAGTTGCGGATTTCACTCCTATCTTAGCGAGGTCGTTTCTTGAGTGTGGTTTGTACACTTTGTCCAACGTGGTAAGAAAATTATTTCTAACCTTCAATTGGTAAGTGTCCACTAGATTGAGAATTGTGAAATTTCCACCAAGGTGAGGATATCACTCCTATCTTGGTGTAGTTTCAAAAACACAAAGAATTTACGCGGATTGAAAGTTATCACCAAAGTGAGGGTTTCACACCTATTTTGGTGATTTTCTTTCGTTTTTGGTATACGAGCGTCTTCGAGTGTAGAGTAATCCACAAATATGAGGGTAATTTTTTTAAAGTTCAAGAGAATAAAGTAGAAGCAAGATAGGGAGAACAAGTATATTAAACATGATAAAAAGAATGGTCAAAAAGGTTCTTAACTATAGTCTAGGTCAATCATGGCAATTTTTCCTAGTTCCCTATAGTCATGGCTCTGATACCAATCTGTCACACCCCAACCGATGGCGGAATCATCGAGGTGAGACTTAGTGGTAGATTGTTCAAAGACTTCATGACACTAGAATTCGTGATAATATAATTTAAAGATAAAATTTCATTCATAGCATAATCATTGTCTAAAAAGATAACATAATACAAATTGTTTCACGAAAAGAAAAATAGAACATCAAAATATAGAACTTAAACTAGCGTGAGTTTCTAGTCCAATCCTAAGTAGATTTCTTGATAAACCTGCATTAAACATTTCCTGCAACATGTATAAAATATCCGTCAACACATAAAGCATTGGTGAGCATACTAGTTTGAGTCTAAGTACATAGTATAGAAAAGTCTACTTGAATCATCATGTTATAGGCATATGCACGTAGAACCATACAAACGGCAACAACACTCGATAACACAAAAGACTTCATCTTATCATGACCCATAAAGGGGGCGGCGTGTCAACCTATAGCGCTATACATGTAAGGTGGGTTGTTAACTAATCGTACATTTGTATGTAAGACTTTGAATTCTAGCATGGCATAGCATAATAGCATTTAGATTGAGCATAATAGTTTTAGAGTATGAAATCGTTTAAGTTTTGATAGTGATACATGTTGAGC
Source organism: Ambrosia x helenae (assembly GCA_030844895.1). Taxonomy (NCBI): domain Eukaryota; kingdom Viridiplantae; phylum Streptophyta; class Magnoliopsida; order Asterales; family Asteraceae; genus Ambrosia; species Ambrosia x helenae. The sequence goes on along the minus strand of CM061228.1, from coordinate 140,740,975 downwards.
CCCAAAGAATAAAGAATAAAAGGGGACAAGTATGAACTCACCTTTGGGTGCGTTTTAGCAAGGTTCCAAAAGAATGAGTCTTGGGGGATTAGTTCCTTAGCCTTGGTTAACTAGAATTAGAAAAATAAAGAGTCTTAGGTTCGAGTTTAGATTATAGATTCACGAGAGTCATGCAAGCCTTTTAGGCGAACCAAAACACAAACCACCATGAAGGTGATTCGGATGGTCATAAGAGTCAAGCAAGCCTTTTAGGCGAACCAAAACACAAACCACCATAGAGGTGATTCGGATGGTTATGAGAGTCAAGCATTGGTAAGGTAGGGATGTATCCACAAACCTTTCCGAGTTATTAAATTAGTAGAGTATATAATTTAGTATTTATATAGTATAACTTAGAAAGTAGGGTATGGTGACTTAGTTTGGATGAGCCTTGGCCTTCCTTTTGTCAACCATGAACCATAACACAAGTCCCTCCATCATTGAGTTGTTGGTGAACTTGGTTGGTATTATTAACAACTTAGTGCATAAAAGATAATAGAAGATGACCACATTTGAGGCCTCAAATTGGTGCCCTACTCATGTTCATTTGCCATAGCAAACAAGAGTTAGGTCCTAGAGGTTTCTCCAAGGGGTTAGAGGAAGAAAAAGAGTAAAGAAAATGGAGGAAAAGTGAGGTTGAAGGTCAAAAAACTTACTGATTTGAATCAGAAAGTTTGCCTTATTTTCTTGAAGATTTGAGAGTTTAGAGAGTGTTTTGGAGTGAATAAAGGATTAGAGAGTGTAGGGAAGGGGTATTTATAGGTGAGGTAAAGTGGTTGGGTATTAAAGGGAGTTATTAGGGGGTTAGGAGGAGATTAGGTAAAGGTTGAGTTTAATTAATATGTATTGTCACAATTGTTATTCTACTGTTGCCACTCGCGTCCAAAGAAAGAAGAAAAGAAAATTACTAACAACGTATGACAATATGTTAATTTATTGTTATGTTGTTTTGCCAAAGTGAAGAATCTTACATGACGTTTTCTTTTTTTTTGTTTGAAAATATTAGTATAAAAAAATATATGTTTTATTTAAATAAATATATATTAAGATCTTAACTAAAAGGGTTTTTTGTTATAACGCCTAAATTGAATAGGATAAATTATAATAACGACTCGTCATGAATTGGTATGAGTAACATAAAAGAAGCGAAAAAAAGACGAACTTGGAGTTTGTTAAATATAGAATTTAAAATACATGTAAAAAAATAAAAATAAAAATCACGCGATGTTACAACATTGATGATTGAATTGCAATGATAATGTTGTAACATGTTTCACCCCAAAAACGGTGATAAATAAAAAAAGGGCTATGTAAAACTCACCTGAAATTCACTGTGTAAGTATTTGCAAGTAGCAAAAAGTCTGAACTTGAATTAATTGAACTCTTGTATCCTATTACAAACAAACGATGCCTTAAATTCTAATGCAAATACGCTTGTTTCATTTATTGATTGTATAGATAGTTTATTCAACTACCTAGACTCGCATTGAATGAATGCGCGTCTTAAAGTGTGTATGACTTAACGAACCGTTAGTAATTTGGTTTGGATTTCTTGAAAATATAAGCGTATGTATAGTTGTTTGAAATAATTGCTTTAATATCTCATTCAAGGTCACGATTTGATGTTATTGGTAAAGACATATTTTGTGAATTTCAGGTGAGTTTTACATAGCCCTTTTTTTATTTATCACCGTTTTTGGGGTGAAACATGTTACAACATTATCATTGCAATTCAATCATCAATGTGTCTATGTGTTTTCTATGTTGCATTATGTCTTGAGCATGATTAGAGTAAGCACCATTCTAGCATAATCATTAACTCCGTACAAGCCGACGGTATACATTGGTAGATCTATTGGACTGACAATCCCACCCGGATACGTGCCTCCTACAAAGGTTACGTGGGTGTTTGTTATCGCATAACATATTCAATTGGACCATGAGCGTATGGTATGTATCATTTTATAACAGTCATCAGGGTTGATTATGCACTCGATTTATTTCTAGTATGTTCTCACATATGGGCTAGATTGACATGACACATGAATTGCACAACATTTTTATTCATTTTATTATCAAAAACCTATGTAATTCTCACCAACTTTTGTTGATCCAAAATATTTTCAAACTTAACATGTTTCAGGTTATAACATGCTCGAAGATTAGAGTTAATGCTTGAAGATGCGTAGCTTGTATTTTTCATTATGATGTACAAATTCTTAGAACAGTTATATGTAATTTATTTAAATCATTTATTGAAACTTATTATTTACCATGAGCTACTGAACAATCATCAATACGTGACATCCCGATGTTTCCGCCATCGGTTGGGGTGTTACAGATTGGTATCAGAGCCTTGGTTATAGGGAATTAGGTTATTAGAAAAATAATCTAGTCTATAGCCTTAGGACATTAATCAGTACTTGCTTTAGTTGCTTGTAGCTCTACCTTATCCTTATCTCTATCCCTATCCTCATCCTTATTCTTAGCCTAACTTGGTCTTGCCTACTCTCTTTCACTTACTTGGTACAATCCTAACGTACTTCTAGGTTATTAGGGCAAATTCCTTGGGCTTAGTCCTGATCTGTTTTGATAAGTCAACATCTTCGTTTATTCGTGATTAAATGTTTACAATCTTCGTGTTTCATTTTAATTTATACCCTCTCACTCCCGTATAAATTCTAAGTTTTGAATCTTAAAATTTTTGCAATCCAAATCTGTTCCCTTATGTAATTCCCCTGTTAGCCTAACTTTCATGAATCATCTGTGGGGTTTACCACCACACTTCATTTTACAAACTTATAATATTACTCGTACGTTTGATTATTTTCAACACCCTATCCAAATCATATTATTTTCTTTCTCAACATATTATATATTTTTAAACTATAACCTCATAACCTGAGTATACCCTAGTACAACACTAAAGATTTCTTATTATTGTTAAATTTTCATCACCTATAAATTATGGAAAATACATATTTTTGTCAAAATGTCTTCAAACTTAAATTTCTAAATTCAAATGTTTATACATTGGCGTAACAAATGATTTTCGATAAAAATGTTTTAACCTATTAAGAATCACTTCTTTTATGGATTACTTGAAGCCTATTATACAAAACGTCTGAACAAAATCTTGATTTTTGAAACCCGTCATCGTGTTTGAAGTCTTTGACTCACTGAAATATCCTACTCTAAATCCAATTAGTTTGTACTATATACAAAAAAAAAAAAAAATTGACATCCTTGCTTTCACCGAAAACCAAATTAAGATCAACATTATCATTGCAATTCAATCATCAATGTGTCTATGTGTTTTCTATGTTGCATTATGTCTTGAGCATGATTAGAGTAAGCACCATTCTAGCATAATCATTAACTCCGTACAAGCCGACGGTATACATTGGTAGATCTATTGGACTGACAATCCCACCCGGATACGTGCCTCCTACAAAGGTTACGTGGGTGTTTGTTATCGCATAACATATTCAATTGGACCATGAGCGTATGGTATGTATCATTTTATAACAGTCATCAGGGTTGATTATGCACTCGATTTATTTCTAGTATGTTCTCACATATGGGCTAGATTGACATGACACATGAATTGCACAACATTTTTATTCATTTTATTATCAAAAACCTATGTAATTCTCACCAACTTTTGTTGATCCAAAATATTTTCAAACTTAACATGTTTCAGGTTATAACATGCTCGAAGATTAGAGTTAATGCTTGAAGATGCGTAGCTTGTATTTTTCATTATGATGTACAAATTCTTAGAACAGTTATATGTAATTTATTTAAATCATTTATTGAAACTTATTATTTACCATGAGCTACTGAACAATCATCAATACGTGACATCCCGATGTTTCCGCCATCGGTTGGGGTGTTACACTATTACCCCGTGCTTCGCGGCGGGAGCTTCTGTTGCGTTGAGGGTTTAGTGGACGTTAAAGATTGTGCGTCGCTGTGGGAGCTCCTGTTGCGTGGAAGGTTTCGTGGACATAAAAGATAATATTAAGTGACTGTTAAGTCTCACCTTTAGTTTAATTATAATATCATATAGTAATAGTATAATAATATATTCACATACAATAAAATAAAACAAACCCATGTGAAAAAAAAAACTTAATAAAAAAGTTGGTGGCTAAAACGAGAAAAAAAACTTAAACAAAAAGTAAAAAAACATTATGTGGCCAAAATGAGGAAAAAAAAAACTTTAAAAAAATTTTGGTGGTCAAAATGAGAAAAAAAAGTTAATAAGAAAAGCAAAAAAAATGTGGCCAAAATAGACCCCATATTATGGTTGCAAAAATTGAACTTGAATAATGATCATATAAACCAACAAACCCAACCACCACACCACTACCAAACATGTTGAAATTATTTGAAATTATAAGTATTTAAAATAACATTAATAATGATAATAATGAAATTACTATTCATTAGCATGACATATTAATATAGTATAATTTTCAATGAGTTATTAACTTATTTTGTTGTAGAAAAGGTAACCAACTTCTTAATTCACAATTTCACATGTTTAGGATATGTGTAAAATAGATCCAATAAAACATTAATTCAGTTTATATGGTTAATTATTCATAAATTATAGTTAGTGAAGATACCACGAACATCTTGAAGGCATATTACACTAGCAAATAAAAAAACTCAGTCCAACAAGTTATATGTAATTAGGCATCTAGCAAGTATAAGTTGTGAACTTATAATCGATCATGAGACTCTAAACAAGACAACTTATCTCAAGAGTGGTTTATTGTCATTCATAGCCAACTCCTTACTCCTTAAGGGTTTGAACCATGATAACACATTGCCTTAACATAAATAGACTTGGATTATGAAGATACACGTTGGATCATATAACTATGTTTTTGTCATTGAACCAAAAATTGTTCCATTAGCACATGTACAATAACGTTTGATTTATATATTGAAATCATTATGATCATAGATTTTTATGTTTAGATGGATATTCAAAAACCTTTTATTTGAAGAGTTGTTCGTGTTTGAAACTTTTGTTTTATTGGATTTGATAAACATGACCTTTAATACAAACATCACTACGTATTTATTTCTAAAAACGCAAATGTGTGTCAGTGTGTGTATATATATATAATGAAAATAAATTTGTATTCAAATTTGATATTGTAAACTACATTGTATTGGTATCGTAACGAATCGAAACGAATCGAAACGAATCGAACTGATACTAATCGAAATCGAACTCCTATCGGAACGCAAGGGAAATCCCACTAGTTTAACTAAAAATCAAACAGTATTGAAAATAAGATGGATTATCCTAGTAAAACTTTTTATTCCATATGAACCTGAATTATTCCATAGATTTTAATTATCAGGAAAAATTCTTTTTTTTAAGATACAAAAATGTATCATTCTAAGCACATTAACACTTTTATTTTAATAAAACGAAAAATAAACATTTGAGCAGAGCATTAGGTAAAAGTAACCTTTACCCAAATATACATTTTTTTTCTTCCAAAGTGACATTTAACCGTCCCACCAGGATACATAGCTTGCACATAACTTCCCGTGACAGTGCTCTTAAATCGTGCCACGTGTTTCATATAAATTGTTATTGTTTGTAAAATATAAATAGTTTGCTCAATTGGGAAGGTAATGAAAGTAGATACCGCCTTATGCAACTTTCTCAATCCATGAGTAAGAAAGTCCAATTAAACTAATAAATGAAATAAATAATTATCGAAAAATATTAAAATTTTAAAATCATATTTTAACCGATGTTTTTCAATAAGTAATTACTAGTGAACTTTATGATGCTATAGGACCTTTTGAGTGGGTGTCGGGCTAAACTTTTCCCCCCTAAGGGATTAAAAAAATAACTAAAACATGTAAATCAAAGAATGATTAAAATGTCAATACATGAGGTATAACAATACTTAATTGTTAGATTTACTACATTTTTAATGAATCTATCAATGTCATGTAATCAATCTTGTAGTTTGAGATTATGTGATTACATAAAAAAAGTAAATCTTTTAAAGGTTACTGCTAATCTATATCTATATCTATATCTATACATATTATAAACCAAAGCCATTTTAATGACATGACACATAAAGAGGCATTCTCTTCCTTGAGTGTGCCACGTGTCATCCCATGTGGCATTGAGATATTTTAGGAAAAAAAATAATTTAAAAACAAAATTGGAAAAAAAATTACACCAAATTAACGAGCGTTTTATTATCTTTCCAACGAGTACCATAGTGCTATATAAAAAACGGTGAAATTTTTTGTGGGGTTTTGTTCATACAGGAAAAAAAATACAAAGTGTTCAGGTAAATCATTAATCATGTATAGACAAGTCACTAATTATGTTTAAATCAGTAAATATGAATTTTTTTCAACCAGAGCCGAATAGGTTAATAAAGTTATACGTTGTTTTAAGTTAGGTATCAATATTAGTATGTTAGAGTTGTACATTTATTTAGTCTTTAGGATAAGTGTTAATATTAGAGTTACATTAAAGTTTTTACATTCTTTTAGGTTAGGTGTTAGCATTGGAGTTGTACATTGTTAATTTGTTTTAGGTTAGATATTAATATTAGAGTTATACATCACTCTATTTCATATATAAAATTGATGTATCATATTAAATTTATCAACCCGAGACTCTCCCGTGGTTAGGGTTGTTCACGAGCCGATCCGATCCGAACGAAGCTTTGCTCGTGCTTGGCTCGTTTACAATCGAGCCAAAAACCGAACGAGCATTCTTCGAGCGCAAATTTTCTGAGCGAGCGCCGAGCGAGAATCGAGCGGGGAATAATATGGACGATTATAAAATTGGGATGTTTCCTTCGATGTTTTCATTGTCGGGTGACAACTAAGGTCAAAATGTCCGATGCTAACACTAATATTGAGATCACAGTGTCCAAGGATAAGGCTTAGATTGAGGCTGGTGAGGTGATGAGCATACGTCAGACAACAGTTGTTGCATTGTGCCGTAGGTGTAATATCAAGTGACAATTAGCGATGGACGACTATTAACATAAATAAGTCAAGACTATCACCTCATGACTTATTGTTTTACTATTAAATCTAGTGTTAATTTTTTATTGTGTTAAGTGGCCTGGTTATATTTTGTTTGCATATACTGAGTCAAATCCAATAGAATCTTATATATAAAGTCATAAATTTATCTATAAATTGTGTGTATATTTATTATTAAATAAATAAAAATATATTCGAGCCGAACCGATCCGAGCGTACCTTTGCTCGTGCTTGGCTCATTTACAAACCGAACCGAGCCGATCGGCTCATATACAACCGACCGGAAGAACGAGCGAGCATTTTTCGAGCATTTTCCGAACGAGCGACGAGCGATCCACGAACGGCGAGCGATTTGAACAGCCCTACCCGTGGTATAATCTAGTCACATATAAAGATAAAAATTTTGAGATTTTTTATAGAACGCCAAACTCAGATACTCACTAATCATATTAACTCTTAATTTGGTAATAAAGGAAACAGTTTTAACACACCTTTAACACCACTAAGCTAGAAAAGCTTCGCTTATGTCCAACACTTGTAGCCTAGTTGGTTGAGGGCCTAAAGTTTTATATGGGAGGCTTGGGTTCAATTCCCACTAGCTACATTTGGAGGACATTGGTGGAGGGGAAATGGGGGATGACCCAGCCATTGGCTTGGGTTCGAGTCCTGATCCTGACCGGTTTTACCGATTATTTCACTGTCGTGCTTTCGGGCGGGTGAGTGGTCGGGTTTTCCCGGGAATTGGTGGCAATTGGTGACCCGGGTACTCTCGAGTACCTGATTCGCCAAAAGGTGTCCGAGAGTGCTTGGAAATTAATTCGTTGGCCGTTAAAAAAAAAAAAAGAAAAGCTTTGCTTATTTTCTTTAGTTCTCTACACTCTACATACCGTTACAAAAATATATTTTCTTTATATATTTTTCTTTCTCTCATGCCAGTTGAAAATTTACAGGATGAATAGATATTATTTGTTTGTCGCCGCCTTTGACATGCATAAAAAAATATATATAAGGGAAAATGACCAATATAGCCCGTTGACCGGGCATTTTGCACAAATAGCCCCCTCCACCGTTTTTGGAGAGACGGGACACGGCTCCCAACCCGCCTGAACCGTCTCCCGAGAGGCTTCCCATTTCAGCCAACAGAGGACCGCCACGTGGCGTCTCTGATCCCGAGGCTGTACCGTCTCTCTCCAGACGGGTCAGAAATCTCCCCCAGACGGTTCACGTTTCCCAAGACGGCTGATCCTTCGGTTCAACCGTCTCCCAGACGGTTCACGTCTATCAATGCCGGCTGACCCTTCGGGTCAATCGTCTCAAACAGACGGGTCACCTTTCCCAAGACGTCTTAACGAAATTTGTGATACCGTCTGAACCGTCTCACGAGTGTATATAAATACCCCAATTAACTTAACGAAATTTGCACCCACCGCTCTCCTCTAAGCTTTCATCTTCCATGCACCCACCCGTCTCCTCTAAGCTTTCATCTTCCAATCCAATGACGTTTTTTTACTTTCCCAGCCGACGCCTTTTTGACTTTCCAGCCGAAGCCTACCGGCTTCGGAAAATATGTCCCGGTTACTTGGATTGTTGTTTCATCTGCGTACGGCTACTTGGATTGTTGTTCCATCTGCGCGTGGTTTGCAACCCGTGTAATGGATCGATGATGTGGTGGTCTACATTTTAGGCAAGTTCGTTCGCTTTCCGAATTTATGTCTCGATGTTCGACGTGTGCTCACTGAGAACTATTGTTACATAAAACGAGGAAATGTTTCGGACTTGTCTGTGTAGAGCACATACACCATTCGAAACAACGTCTATGTAGACCACTGCTACTACCGCCGCTGTGGAGGACAAAACATCTAACACTAAGATGTAGTCCTCAATAGTTGGTTAGACATTACTATTACTTCAAACAAAGTTCCTAGTTCTGGAAGTAAATTTGGGAAGTTTGTTGTAATAGTGTAGTTTTTTACTTGTTGCTTTTTAATTTTCTCTTGTTGCTTCTTTATTCTCGGGAAGTTTGTTGTAATAGTGTAGTTTTTTAATTGTTATTGTAATAATATTTATTGTTTATTTGTGATTATAATAGTATAGTACGTTTAAATATAAAAACAAAACAACAAATTAAAAATATAACCAACTATTGCATTAAAAATAAAACCATTACAAATAAATAAAAATATAATTACAAATTACATAAGACGATGTTTAATCATTTGCCACACGGACACATGTTTAAACTCTTTACCCTCCCTGTTTTTATACTGCCTTAGACTGTGTCTAATGGCCACGTCTTCAGGAAAGTTTGCGGGTACGTCGTAAAGGGTCCGGTTGTGGTGGCCGTTGAATATTTGACACTTTGTCGTCAAATCATTCAACTTGCGGCTAAGCGACTCGGTGGTACGTTGTGACCCCCCAACGAGCCGGTTGTATTCATTCAGGATCCGGAACCATTTGTTGTTGAGGTGTGTACTCTCTTCAACATGCAGCCATGCCGCAATCAACGCAATCTCTTGTTCTTCCGTCCATCTTTGGGGTGCCATTGGTGTTGGACGGTGGTTTGGACGGTGTTGGACGGTGGTTTGGACGGTGTTGGACGGTGTTGGACGGTGTTGGACGGTGGTCGTCGGGTAGTAGATGGTGTTTGGACGGAGTTGTACGGTGGTGGATTGTGTTCAGACGGGGTTGGATGACGGGAAATGGACGGGAGACGGGTATTTATAGGGCTGAGCCGGACAACCGAAGCGTCGCCGCTCATCGGGAACCACCGCGTAGGTAAATGTGTACCGTCTTGAGAGACGGTTGAACCGAAGGGTCAGCCGTCTTGGGAAAGGTGACCCGTCTTTTTGAGACGGTTGACCCGAAGTGTCAGCCGGCATTGATAGACGTGAACCGTCTGGGAGACGGTTGAACCGAAGGGTCAGCCGTCTTGGGAAACGTGAACCGTCTGGGAGAGGGTTCTGACCCGTCTGGAGAGAGACGGTACATCTCGGGATCAGAGACGCCACGTGGCGGTTGGGGGGGGTCACAACGTGTCCCGTCTCTCCAAAGACGGTTCAGGCGGGTTGGGAGCCGTGTCCCGTCTATCCAAAGACGGTGGAGAGGGCTATTTGTGCAAAATGCCCGGTCAACGGGCTATATTGGTCATTTTCCCTATATATAAAGCCTTTATATTTTTTATTTCCATTTCTTGTGTACCGGAATAGACAGTTGTACTTATTATAAGATAAAAAAACAGTCCAAAGGAAGTTTGATATTTTGTTTACGTTGGCTATCTTAGAAAATATCGGCTAAAACATTACCGACGTAAATTTAAAACTCATATATTTAATATATTTTATGCAAAAGTTGCACTAATAAAAAGACTAAACAATATTTATATACTAAGTTTTGGTAGCCGCATTATTGCATCATATGTGTGCACTAAAAAACTTATTATTAGGTCACCAATGAACAACACACGTACCAACCTTGCCTACTTGTCATCTACCTTGTTCGGGTCATAATATCATAAAGTTCACCAACACTCAGAATAACATTGTTTTACGAACTTGTACATGAAACATCAAAAGTTGTACATTACTCTGTATTTAGCACTTTCAACTCTAGAAATTGCACTAACCAAAGTTTATTTAAAGATCAATAAACATGTAATACATTTTTTATAATCTTCTCTCTCTGGTCTTTCCATATCTCTCTTTCTCATAGTCTTATTGATATAATTTTGATCTCTCCATGAACAAGAGTCAATGGATCCCAATTGTTTGCCTAAGGGTCCTAGCCATGGTTTCAACTTTTGTAGCCACTGTTGTTATGGTCACTAGCCATGACTCAGCCAAAGTCTTGGGCATGACCTTTCAAGCCAAGTATAACAACTCACCCACACTCAAGTAAGTCAATTCTAATTTAACATAATTCTTTTTAGCGGGTGTTCATAAAAACTTAATCTTAGATAAGTTTTTTGGATCCACATTTTGAAATTATAATTGTTGAAGATTAAGAAAAGCCAAAAGATTGAAGTAAGTCATTAAAGTTTAGCCCATATGATTTGGATAACTTGTTTAGAATAACATAAACATTTTGAGTTTAAATCTTTAACTTATTATGTTATATATAGAACGTTTGCATGGATGGAACTAGAGAGGGTCCAGGGTCAGGTTTGTTGACCTTTAACCGATCAAATTTTACACACATCTAAAACTCTCTAATTAATCATGCAACATGTGGTGGCGTGGATAGCCAAAAGACAAAGGGGTACATGCACCGATCGGGTTTATCCCGATTGCTAAGTGTTTTCTGCCTTATGTCCAAGGCTTGATACCAAACCACATCGAGCCGGGGGTCTCACTGGAAGCAGCCTCTCTATTCTTAGGGGTAAAGGTAAGACTGTCTACATCTTACCCTCCTCAGACCCTACCTTAGCTTTGCTATAGGTGGGATTAACTGAGTATGATGATGATGATGATGATGTAAAAAACGTATATTGATATAAAATTTTCTGGTTCCGTCACTGTTTACATGCATCAGGCAAATGCTACCATGTGTTCTTGATGCCATAGTATAATGTTGACTTGAGTGTATTGGGTCTCTTGTAGGTACTTTGTGGTAGTTAGCATTATCACGACACTTTATAGTTTTGGAGCACTCTTTGTTCCTCCAAAGAAGTTGGGGCGTCATGTTCTCGTACTTGATTTGGTACTTCAAAAACATTACTTTCATGTGTTTTAAGTCACTATTTATAGCCATGCATAATTTTTTTTTAATTATAATTTTTGTAGATTGTATTGTCGTTCTTGATATCGAGCTTTTCGGCCGCGGTTGGAGTCGGGCAATTAGGGAAGGAAGGGAATTCACATGCCGGTTGGCTACCGATATGTGGCCAAGTTCCTAAATTTTGCCACCATGTTACGGCAGCTTTAATCTCCGGTTTTGTAGCGGTTATAATATACTTTTTGCTCATCGTTTACAACCTTAACAATGTTCTTAATTTAGTTGCTTTTAAAGCTTAGTTATATCACTTCTATAGACACTCATAAGTTTCTTATTACAATATATATGAAGTCAAGATTTACAAGTATCATCATTTTACTAATTTTTACTATTTATTTTGTATCTTATGATCATGTTATGTTGTCAACGAGAGATATGCTATAATAATTTGTACCCTATGCAATGAAAGTTATGCATTGTTTGGATCAACAATCTTACTTGTAGTAATTTGTATTTTATTTTCATATTTCTTAATTCTTATGTTAGGATTAGATTTAGGGTATGTTTGGCAAAATAGCTAGTAACTATTGGCTGTAAGCTGGAGGCTGATGGCTGAAAGCTGGTAGCTCGTAGCTGTAGCTGGAAGCCAGAAGCCGGTAACTGTAGCTTTTAAATATATTGCTGTTTGACAGAGTAGCTGGAGTTTTTAATAAAATGTATAAAATGACTAAAATATGCATTAAGTAAAAGTTTGTATGTATGTTTTTTTATGATAGAATGGGTAATTGTGTCATTTACTCATTAAAAGCTTGTAGTTAGTATTAGTTTTTTTTAAACGCTGGTACCAGTAGCTTTCCAATATAGAGTTTTTTCTCTAACCTAAAAGCTTTAGGCTCCTTCAACCAAACAAGACTTTTTATTGAGTATGGGTTTTTTCTTAAAAGTTTGAAGCTTGAAGCTCTTAAAAGCTTCTTGCCAAACGTATACTAATGTAAATTTAGACATTTTTTCTAGCAAAACACATTCTAGATCGTCCTTAAACATGCATTAAAAGACCAAGATGTTTATAAAGAAGATACTAGAAAAATGGACTAAGAATGATGCCAAAAGAGGGCTCTAGAAAAGCCCTAAAACAGCCCACAATCCGTCAAAAATGCTGAATTTTTTGAGGAAACACTTTAGAAATTAACCACAAAATATTATGTATGGAATGATCTAGATTCGAACCTTCTAGATCAGATCCAGACTAATATAAATAGTTGTTGAAGGTCTCATTTGAGACACCCAAGCTTGTAATCATGTAAATCATTATACTCTTCTCTTGAGTAATATAAACATCTCTTTCCTTACAAATTTAGCGACTTACCGCTACAAAACTTGCTTTATTCTCACAATCAAAAACCATATCATCATCAATCATACTCAGTAAATCTCACCAATAGCAAAGCTAAGTTAGAATCCGAGGAAGTCATATTATCATATAACTTAATAAGCCACTTAAAATGTACATCCTAATAAAGTAATTTATAAGACATTTAGTTGTTAGTGTCCCATTATGTGGTAAAAAGTGTATTATTGAGGAAATTATTGAAGCCGGATGCATACCTATTATAACATTACCTAATCAACATGAAGTGATACTAAAGCAAGCTTAGATGTATACGAAAGAATAACCTAAAGCCCATACATATCTTCCAACCCATCAACCATTTGGCACATGTTCAAAAAGTATAAAAAAATTTAAAAAATAGAGAACCTTCAAATAGAATAATGAATGGCTCGTAAGGCTGTGAAGATTGACGACTTTCGATGACTAGATGCCCATGTAGACATACTATTTAATATACATATGCTTTTTCGTTATTATTTATTTTATAATCTAAACTGCTTCAGAATTTTTCATGTGAAAAGTAAATCAAGATTAAATAATGGCTTGATTAGATGATGATCCAGCCTAACTAATTTAATTAACAATAACTTTTGTTAATAAATCGTGTCCCAATTTGAGAGGGTTTCAATTTTCATCGCTTAAAACAATTTGATTACTAGTTAGATGAAAATAATTTATCATTTGTATTTGTACTATGAAAATAATATTTTGTATTTGTACTTTGTCTTGCTTAAAATATTATAGTGATAGTTTTTAAAGAAAAAAACTAGTTTGTTTTGAATTTCGAATCTTAAAAGTAAATTATAATAAAAACAAGGAATGAAATGTAAAAAAAAAAAGAAAAAAACCAACTACAGCTTCTGAGGACAAGCCCATGTGCAAGGATCTCCATATATGATTTTTTTTAGAAAACATACACATTTACACACATTAAGTAGGGCTGGCAAATCGTGTCCCTAACAGGTTAACAGGTCTTTGACACGCGCGAACAAATCAAGTTCTAAACATGAACACGACTCGTTTAACTCATTTATATCTCATGTTTATAACACAGTTTTATGTTTTATGTACCAAAAAGGGAAATGAAAGATTTTTGCCTCTTAATTCTAAGTATTAAAAAAGTCAAAAAATCAAATAGTGTATTTTTCAGTCAAACAGGTCTTATCGTGTCTTTACATGTTACCCATTGCCAGCCCTAACATTAAGCGAGTATGTAAGAATTTTTTATTTATTATTTTTTTTTTACGAGGGCGACGGTCTAAACATGTAAGAAGCTTAAACGCCATTGGTTTATGTGGCCCGCACGCCACATAGGAACTACCAGCTGCATGGAGACAATGAAAGAGACGTCCGACCAATTAAATCATAAAATTCCTTGCTCCATGATCTCTTACCAATCAGCGAAGGACAAAAAAATGACGATTTAACGAGGACAACCAGCTAATATTGTTTCATCCATGGCGATAAACGCCTACAATGTATGCAATTTATCATTTGAGAGAAACTTCCAATACAAAATCCATCAAACCAACTGTTTAATCCACGGTGATAAAAGCATACAACCACATCTTTTATGCAGTTTGCCATTTGAGAAAAGCTTCCAATAAGAAACCCATCAAAGAAATTTTAATAAAGCTCCAAATTTAAAGAAGAGAACTACACGGATAGTCTCTGTAATTTATAGGAAGTAACATCTTAAGGTACTAACTTTATTTTTTAACATGTTAAGGGTATATGGTTTCAGTTTTGTAACATGTTGGGGTACTAAGACCAACTCCATTAGTTTTTCTAGTTAAGTTTTTATAAAATGACTAAAATGCCCTATTATAACTAGACATTCTTGTAATTAACTTTATTTGATTACAAAGATAATTTTTGCAATTTATTAAAGCGCATAGAGTATGTATAATTATTTAATTTAATATATTTATATAATTGAGAGTTTTTAAATAATATTAATTGATAATTCTATGTATTAAAAATATAGATGACCTTGTCAAATATAAATAACGTATGACAACAATGGCAGTGGAGATGAGAGTATACATGGTGTTTAATGACAAATAAGAATTAGGCTTATTGGCAATGGTTTATGTAACATCCGGCCTCTCTCACCACCAATATTGTCCGCTTTGCCCCGATGGGTTGCCCATCCAGAGCTCACGGAGTTGTTTTTGGTCGCCCCGGTGGAGACTTCCCAGGAGGTTACCCATCCCGATACTACTCCCACCTGAGCACGCTTAACTGTGGAGTTCTCCTCTCATCCACTAGCATTAAGCCCAAAACGCGTTGGTGATTTAAGAGGCTTTGGATTACTTATGAACCAAGGATCTCTCCTGGCCACGGCCGATGTGGGATTTGCCTAGGGTGTCATACAAAGGTCCATGTTAATCTTCTCAGAAATCAGTACTGTTACAGTTTACATGGATAGAAGTATTGTTTTACAAAAAAAATATATACTAAAACGTATATATTATAATTATTTAATTTTGTATATTTAAATTTTCTAAGTTTAATAATATTAATAGATAATTCGATATATTAAAAAATATAGATTGCCTTGTCAAATATAGATAACGAATGGCGACAATGGCGGTGGAGATGAGAGTTGACGTGGTGCTTGATGGTAGATACAAATTAGGCTTATCGGCGGTGGTTTATATGGATAAAAGTATTGTTTTATAAAAAAATCTATTAAAATATGTAGAGTATAATTATTTAACTTAGTATATTATTACAATTTTAAATTTAATAATATTAATAGATAATTCTAATTTCAATAAATTGCAAAAAGTATCTATGTAAATCAAATAGAGTTAATTACAAGAATTACCCATCTAATTATTCTTGGGCATTTTAGTCATTTTATCAAAACTTAACTAGAAATCCTAATGGAGTTAGCTTTAGTACCCTAACATGATACAAAACTGAAACCATAAACACTTAACATGTTAAAAAATAAAGTTAGTACCCTAAGATGTTACTTTCGATAAACCATATGGACTATTCGTGTAGTTCTCTCAATTTAAAGTTTAAACTCAACAATGAAATTAGCAAAATAATCGGTTAACAGCTAACTATAAAAAAAAATCATGCACCAAGACTGAAGGGGTAGGGACCCAAATTTACTTGGGCCCCTACCCGAGACTCAGGCCCAAAGACCAGAACAGGGCCGTAAAGCCCAAAAGACTCCAGCAGATCAGCCGGAGGCGGATCCATTATGGCGGATCACGCCCGTCACATGGCGGGCGTGCTACCAATGTTGGTCCCGCCTCAAAAGGTGAAACCGCAAGGGGACACGTGGTGATAACGGAGACGCTCGTACAATACGGTACGAGCCAATCAGAGTACAACGACGTGTGGCAAGGAGCATGTTGCACGATCAACAAGTAGGAGAATTACACGTGTTCTGGGCAAGCCCGCGGGGGACAAAAGGTACAATCCCTGCACGCAGTAGCCAATGGAAAGGCATGGGACCACCTCAACAAAGATCTCCACTAACATGGGGTTGCAGAGGGGACAACAGTGCACTTGGAAGCCAATCATATTCGATCAGACCTGTGACCAATCATACGACGCCACGTCATAGGAAACGGTACGAACATTCTCTATGATTTATTACCTGTCGAATATTATGTCGTATTAGGCCTAATCTTGGGCCGATGTGGAGGCAAGCCCTTAATTGGGTCTCGACTTATTGGGTAAGTTAAGGGTAGATATTGAGGCCCGTGTGGAACCTATTTAAGGAGCACTTCGTCTCCTTAAAGAGGCCATTCAGAAATCCCTGAAGAACACACTAAGGCCGATTACGTTTTTGTGTCTGCTAAGTAGATTCCTTCGGGATTCGAGGCGGTCGCCCCACATCGGTATACTGTGTTATTTCAGGTCTCCAACCGGCAGTGAGTCATTCGTTCTAGCGAAGGATCAGACTTGTAGAGACAAAGCCTAACCCCCATCTAGAAGGTTGGACTTATTTGTTTCTTCAAAGACCAACACCACTGGGTATGCAATGATGATTGATTTCAAAAACTTACAAAACCATCTTGAGCAGCAATTACAGATTTACAGCTTTGGCTTTATAAAGCGAGTTCATGGTGGTAACTTGTTGGGGTTGCAGGTGTGGTGAGGAGAGGAACTAAAACGAGAAATTATAACCAAAACGATGTTATTTTCTTTTGTGTTTTGAGTCATAGTTGAGTGTTTTATATAGAGTTTTTAGTAGTTTTAGGTATATATTTGTTTATTTTTATTATTTTATAGATTTTTATTAGTTTTTAGTATTTATTTGTTCATTTATATATTTTGTAGTTGTTTATGAGAAGGCGAACTAAAACGAGAAATTATTATATATAACATTTTAGGTTGCTTAGGAACAGTAAGGAGCATTTTTGTAATTCAGTTAAGGGTATTTTTGTAATTCCAATCTTCAGGTCTTTGCAGCAGCAACAGTTAATGGCATTTTTGTAATTTCGTAATCAGAGTTTGCATCTCAGGTAGTCATAAGTCATAACGGTGTTGTTGTTGGCGTTTAGTAACCGATCACCCGTTGCCACCGCTTCGAGATGAAGCAACAAACATCAGAAATGGTGTTTGCCGGAGATATTTACCCGTGGCTACGGTTGTTACGTTGGTTTGAGGTCCGATTGCCGTACTTACAACTGTCGGGGGAAATTGCAGAAACGGTGGTGCTCGATGTTGGATATTTTAGTGTAATTTGATTGACTATTTGATCAATGTGTTCATAATAATACATCATATAGGTATGGTGGTGCGAAGTGCACGTCTATTTGAATTTATTATGCCCCTGGCGGGGTCCAAGGGGCAGAGCCCCTGCCAGGTCAGCTTGGAAAAATTTTATTTCCATTAAAATTGCTATGGTAAAAATGTCTCAGAAAACTAATTTTCGGAAATAAAGGGACTAATTTTGGCAATGTTGAAACCCTTTGAAAACTGCCTAAAAGGCAGTTTCTGGCCCTGTTTTTTTTTTTTTCATAACGAATTCTTCTCCTTCTTGATCAAAACTCTCTGGTTCTTTAATCTCAATCACAACATATAGAAAATTCTCAATCTCTGATTGTATCCGATTGAATATTCGATAGAACCGTCGAATTGATTCAATCTGAAAGCGATCACGTGCCTTCAGAGATTTCTGTTATCCGTTATTATTCGTTTGTTACGGTTATTCCCCAACACTCGACGGGCAGTGGGCGGTGGTTGTTATGGTTCCACCAGAAATACCACCTCAACTTAAAGAAGAGAGAGTGGAGGTGGCAAATTTTATACGGTTGTTACGTTGGTTTTGAGGTCCGAACGCTTCCTGCTACCGGAACTGGCCTCCACCGGTTGTTCCACCCACCACTCTCCCCATCTCTGAATGGCAGATCGGTTACTGTCGTTTGAGAAGATGGCTAGAGAGACCAAAGAGTTGAGAGTTCCTAGAGAGAGAAAGAGTAAGATGATGGGTTTCTATCAGTCAAATGTTGTGTGTTGTGTGCTGTGTTCTTTTCAAAGTTTAAATTAAGTAACAAAAATAAATAAAATGTTTCAATTTCAAAAGAAAAGTAATTATATCCTATGCCTCTAGCTTTACCGATAATATATAAATTTATTACCAATGATTTTGCTCTTTTTGTACATGTGAACCTTTTTATTTACGGTTTACATAAAAGGTTTTGTTTGATTTTATAAAGTTTCAAATAAGTTGCGTATTTTTAGTGGCGAAGTTTGAAAATCAAATCAGCGAGGCCGGATTCAATTTTTTTATATCGGTAGGGGCCGGAATATTAAATTAGCGAGGGCCAGATTCAATACATATAAAATTACCTACGAAAATTGTAAACTTCTACCAATTAGCCAAAAAACTTTGAGGGTCAGGGCACCCTCTACCCCTCACTAAACTTCGCCATTGCTTATTTTGAGGGTTTAATGCGCGGCAACGCGCGCGGGATAATACTAGTTATAATCTAAGACGTGAATAACAAATGTATAGGTGAATTTTCACGCTAGAGATACTTAAGGGAAAAGACTATAAAAATAGTTTTAGTTTGTAATTTTGTATTTTGTCAAACATATGATGATGCTACAAACACCTAATAAAATGACTAGTTCAAGTCCTTCTCACCAACACCTATTTAGTGGTTATATTTATCTATGATGGAACATTAAAAATATTAGCCAACAAGTTAAATCCGATAATGTCACTATCAAAACCCACATTTACAAGCTGGTGAGTTACTCTTCATAATGTTCCCTTATTAATATACTAGTGGGATGCCCGCGCGATGCGGCGGGGAACACAACACTTAAAGTTGAGTCGAGCCAGGGCTAGATCGAGTTTGACTTGCACTTCATATCAAGTTGGTTTGGGTTGACTCTAATTTAAAATAAAGATGGAATCTTAAACTCGAGCTCGGCTTGATCCAAAAGATCATAGAGCGCTATACAAAGAGGGAACTAATAAGAAAAAAAATCACATCCAAGTCATATACATATTCTTCTTTCTTTTTTAAACGTCGTGAATTACATATATATATATATACATATATATATATGATATAGGATTAGGATCATTTGAGAACTCACCCGAGTTGCGAGAACTTGAGAACTCGTATGGACCTGAATCGAAAGTCAAATTCAATAATTGTAATTTTCCTATTGAATATATCATTTATATACACATTTCCAAAACATGAAAATGGTGACTAATACTCGATGTTTACCAAATCAAATGAGCCTTTTGGCTTTCAATTTAGTCTATAATGAGAGATATTATCCAGACCTACTCTTACTGTGTTAAAAGCTAAATTTGAGGAAATGAGCATCAATTTATATTTCGGGTTTTACTAATTTGCTTGTGTAGAATCTGGGAAACAAAAACTTCTTAAAAAATGTAATAAAATGTATAAATTAGTGAATGATAACTTTAAGAGCAAACCCCAACACAAAGCATTGATGCATTGTGCAAAGCATGTAAGGGAGGAGATGAATTCTAGCAAGTGGACAAACGAAGTGGCTGCACATGAACCCAAGTTATAATTCCTGAACATCCACTGCTCGGATCTGTAAATATACATAGACCACCGATTAATTAATGTTCGGGTCTATTCATTTAGGCAATAGGCCAAACACTTGGCATGCAATCTTAGACAAAAAAAAACATAATAGTTGAAATCTTATCCCCTGCAAATGAGAAACCTAAGCACACACTTCTTCCCCATAAGCCATTTGCACATGTAAGCAAAGCAATTTCTCATAAATGCAGAGTACACCAAAAGGCATCATAACACAAAACCACACACAAAATAGGTCATTTTCAAGTGTACTTCCATAAATTCTAACTAAGGGCATGTTTGGATAAACTTATTTGAGGCAAAAAGGACTTTTTGTTAAAAGGACTTATTAACTTATGACTTTTTAAAAAGGAGTTTTTAAAAAAGTGTTTGGATAAGCTTATGTGGTGGGGAAAAACAATAAGTTGATAAGTTAGTTTGTAAAAAAGTGTTTGGTTTAACTTATTTAGGTAAAATGACCAAAAATGGTATAAGGAGGGAAGGTGTAAGGATATAATAAGGGCATGTAGGTAAATAACCATCAATAAGTTATAAGGAGGTTCAAAAAGTCACTCCTCCCTTACTTTTCCAAAACAACTTATCATAGGCTTACAAAAAGTTAAAACAAAAAGTCCTTTTCCTTTTGCCAAACACTTTTTATAACTTATTAACTTTTTGGAAAAGTTATAAGTTATAAGGAGGTGGAAATAAGGAGAGCCAAACATGCTCTAAATATATATATCTAAATTAACAACGTAACAGGTTTCGATTTCTCAATTCCAGGCGAAATCAATAAGGAAAATATTTAGCGATTACCTCCGACCGACGAAGGAGAATAGCGGAAAAACAAAACCCTGGCGATCTCAAATGCCTCCACAATTATATAACAGCATTGTTCTCTTCAATTGTATTCAATACAATGGGTTACAAGTACATTGAATCACGGGGTTACAAGTATTCAATCGGTTCCAATTAATCATGCTTCATTCTCATTATTAATTGTTCCGACATTCAATTGGGGGTTTCTTAAGAGGGTGAATACAAATGGTTTATTATACACATATACAATTGGCTACAAATGTTGTACATGTATGGACTTCAAAGATACTAATGGCCAAAAGACTAATTTAACCCCACAAAAACTTTAGCAAATGCATCATATATTTGTACTTTGCACAATGAAATTTGTATTTACTTAAATTTGGTTGTCATCCCTCTCTCATGCTTTATAATATAGTATAGATAGGGGAATTTTCACGCTAGAGAGACGTAAGGGAAAGAGTCAAAGACTACGAAAAATCATTTTAGTTTGTATCTTGTCAACATATGAAGATGATACAAACACCTAATAAAATGACTAGTTCGAGTCCTTCCCACCCACACCTATTTAGTGGTTATTTACTTATTTATCCATGGACATTAAAAATATTGAAGTCTTGCAAAGTGACCGGTAGAAGAAAAAAGTGTAATTAAATTTAGCTATTACGAAAGATGATTGATGAATAATAGGCTAACACCACATGGGGTGTGTGTGGAGGGGGTTGAAGCTCTTTCATGCCATTTACACCACCTCATGAATTAGTGTGGATCGGGTGTTGGGGTGGGTGCTTGAAGATTTTGACCGACGTTGGGTAAAAGGAGAGAGTGACGTGGCATATTTTGGTTGGCTGGTGGTTGGCATATAGCCGTTGAACGGCCAGTTTAAATAAAAAAAAATAATATATAAACCTATTAAACCACAACCTATTCAACCTACATCTCCACACAAACACCTCTTTCACTCTAAATTTCCACATTACTAAGACAATGCAATCATCAAGTTTATCATCGCCATCACTTGACAAATTTGTTTATCATCTTTATCTGACGAGGGAACGGAACTAATAATATATTCGGTTAAGAAATTTGTTCAGTGTATCATTGAAGACGATGGGAGTTTACAAAAGGATGAAACTTATAATACGCGATCGGCAAGCCGCACATGAATTACTGGTAAGTGATTATTTTTCACCCAACCCAACATATGACAATATAAGAGTTTTAGGCGACATTTTCATATGAGTCAAGGTTTGTTTCTAAGAATAGCAAATGATTTAGAAAGTAAATATATATTTTTTTTTCAACAAAAACCCAATGCATGTGGTAGTATGGGATTTAGTACATTGCAAAAATTTACACCCGCGATTATACAATTAACTTATGGCATTAGTTCCGACACAATGGATGATAACAATGTCGAAACAAGTGTCGAGGGAAAGTCTTCACTATTTTTGTGAGTATGTTATTCATTTACACCTAAAATAGTATCGGACAAAACCTACGTTTAGTGACATATAAATGCTCGACCAATTCATGCCGAAGTTTTTCGTGTATATCACGATTCTTGATATTGTATATATTGTCGAGTTTTTGAAGATTAGTGATTGTCGATTCATCACCTTGGTACTTTTGACAAATAGCCATGTCTTGGTTCTCCAGTATCATATTATGTAGAATGATACAAGTTCAGACGACGTCCATTGTTTTCTCTCATGTCCAAAACTTTATTGGGTTGGCAATCAAGTGAATTTTTTTTTAAACGCCAAACGCTATTTCAATCTCCTTTCTTACTGATTCTTGTTTCTTTGTAAAGTACTTGCGTTTGTCTTCAAGTGAGTGAAAGTAAGGAAAATAATGCAATTTTTTTTAAAATGAAATGGTTTCTATAAATAGGAAAACTATACAATTTTTTTCCTCTAACGGTCAAAAAAATGGTAGCCAACTTTCGAATATTAATGGTAGCCCACGCGAGCATGGTAGCACGGGCTCGTTCAATGCCACGTTCACGCGTGGTGGTTGTGGTGTTCACGAACCACATGGCTCGTCTCCTCGCTCACGCCGGCTCACTCACACATCACAACACTAAGCGTTGCGCGAGTTGTGATAACGTGTTACAGAGGCTTCTTATTAAAAGGAACTTGAATTTTTCTGGAGAGTAGTGTTTCAGCGGTAAATCCTGTGTTGCAAAGCGACCACTGCCCAGGATCGAATCCCATAGTACCACACGGGTTTCTCTTTTCAAACCCAAGCGGTTATTTTTTCGGTGGAGCGTGAGATTTCCCTGAGACCAAACTCGGGTAGGAACCCTTCAAGAAGGTAAACCTTCGCAACTCAAACCAGCTGGGCTGGAGACCATTGGCAAAAGGAACTTTAATAAATAACGATATTCTAGTTATTAAACGCTTTTGCAACGAATATAACCCAGAAGGTGTCATCCACCGAAACTGCAGCCTTTTGAGCTATCTACAGACTACAAATGAAGATCCGGATCTCCAAATAGAATAATAATAACGAAGGGCAAGTAAGACTAAAGATATTACCCACCAACCAAATTTTGATAATTAATGAAGGCTGTTACATAAAACTAAAAGGCTAGATGTCTCTTGTTTATCTAGAACATATGAGTTGCTCAATGCACTAAGCTACTAAACATGATGTTTTTACGTTCTTCTATGGTATTTTATATTTATCCTGCTTTTTCAAAAAGTTGAAACCTAATTACCTTACTTAATCGTGTTATACTTAAATATCCAAAAACTAGACCTTGATTAGATGGGATAAATGATATGTTGAAATAGTTAGGGGCTGTTTGGTAGCCTCTGAATGGTCATTAAGAGGCTACATCTGAATGGTTCATAATCTCTTAATGGTTAAGATATAATCTTAAATATGAATGGTAAGAGGTAACATCTTAATGGTTGCCTCTTAACCATTCAGACTTAAGGCTGCCTCTTAATCATTCAGAGGTTATGAACCATTAAGAGGTAGCCTCTGAATGGTCATTAAGAGGCTACCAAACAGCCCCTTAGATCTGATCAGGAAAGGAACCTGCAAAATAAGGAACCGTTAGGCTCATCACATAAGAGGATGGATGACTTGTTCGTGACCACCATTCAACGCGATGATAAGTATTTGTTTAGGGAGAGAAATTTTAGTTTGGAGTGTGAGAGCACGTGTGTTTACCTGTAAGGTAGCGTTTGGTATGAAGGAATCAAAGGTGGAATGGAATGGATCATTTTCATGGAATGAAATTAAAGATGTTTGGTTACCATGTAGTAATGAAATGGATCATTCTATAAGGAATGTGATTCCTTCCATTTTAAGAATTTTTATTCCTTGGTAAGGTGGTGTTTTTTTTTTCATTCCTAGGAATGAAAACAAATATATTATTATTATTATATTATTATTATTATTATTATTATTCATTCCCTCTCTCATTCTATTACCCCATACCAAACAAACACTAATGGTATTTATATTAGTCAGATTAAAGTGTACTTTTCGTGGGGCTGGATGGATTGGATCATCATGCTTCACTTTGGTGGGTTGATCACCTATCCGGGGCTGAGCCTCCTAGCTCGGATTAGAGTCTTTTATACTTTATTAGGATTTTTGTATTTTGATGGATTAATTAGGTGGGTAAATTTTTGACATGACCCGAACCTAACACAAATTTAGCGGGTTTGGGTTCAATTTAAATGGGTTCGGGTCAGGTTTGGGTTGAACCTGCGAACCAGTTTAGTAAACAGGTCGGGTTCGGGTTAACCCAGGCAGGTTGGTGGGTTGACCCGTTTAGCCTATTTATACTACTATTGTTTTTTTACAATATATTTTATATTATAAATTAAATTGGTTAGGTATTTTATGCCTACACTTATAACTTAAAATATAAAATTGGTATGAGATTTTATAAACAAAATATAAATGTTTTATATATGGTTGTATTTTTATAGTAAAATTTTAATTTTTAATTTTAATACGTTAGTATGTGAAAAAATAAAAATAAAATTAAGTTGAACGGGTCAGGTTTGAATTCATTTAAAATTTTCGAGTTCAGGTGGGTTTAGACTTTCATGCAAAAGGTATACTAAAACGCCAATCTTTTTAACAGTGTTGGGAGTTAACACGTAACTATTTATTTCTTAAAATCTGTTAACTCTAGAAATAATCCCTCATTTGGTATATTTTGAACCTAAGTATATTATGTTGTTTAAAGAACAAATCATTTTGAATTTGAATCTTTATTTTTGTACCGTTTAAAAATATAATAATATACAACCCACACCGCCACCGAACCGGTAAAACATGGATTGTGAGGTGCACGTGACATATCTGTTACAACTTTTGTCTTCTACTTCTACTCTCCTCGTTTCGTATATCTAATTCAATTGCCTTTTGGAACACACTCACATCGTGTAGGCCCCACCCATCATACCCATCTCTCTCTTCTCTTTATATTCCATAACCCCACTCCCTCACGCGTCCCTCACGTGCCACCACTTCTTCTCACTTGCAACTTTGCAAGCAATCCCACCACAAAACACTATCAACATTTCAAAACCCAATATTATTATTATTATTATTATTATTATTATTATTATTATTATTATTATTATTATTATTATTATTATTATTATTATTATTATTATTATTATTATTATTATTCCAATCACCCAAAACCTAAAACTACCGTTCCTTAACAAAACAGCTTCAGGTGCGTACACTCTTATAGATTGATTATACACACACACACACGCATAATTACAGTGATTCTGTATCTATCTGTATGCGATATATTCTTTTTAAATGGTTAATTGTGGTTAATTAGTAGTAATATGCCCTAATTCTTAAAGGTACTACACTTTTTGTTACAATGCCTTACTGAGGATTTAACTGTTGTTTTTTAGTTACATAAACTGTATCCAACTTTATTAAGTGATAATATTCTGTATCTATCTGTATATAATTATTTGTATATAAAATAATTCTTTCATTTTATGTTGCAGGTGGTTTTTGAAACGATCAGAAAATCCGTTATAATTCTAATGAGATGAATTTAAGGCAAAGACCAGCACCCACGCGCGGCCGTGCTGATCCCCACGCGCCGCCGCCTCCTGCTGCAAGAAACGAGGCGTATAACATAATTCCTATTCATAGTTTACTCTCCGACCATCCGTCTCTCCGGTATCCAGAAGTACGCGCCGCCGCAGCCGCCCTACGCGCCGTCGGGGATCTCCGGCGACCACCGTATCGTGAATGGAGTGATGAGATGGACCTTATGGATTGGCTTGGTGCGTTCTTCGGGTTCCAAAACGACAACGTTCGGAATCAACGAGAGCATATTGTTCTTCACCTTGCAAACGCCCAAATGCGCCTCACACCGCCTCCTGCCATCGCTGATAACCTCGACCCGAAGGTGTTACATAACTTTCGCCGTAAGCTACTCCGTAACTACGAGTCGTGGTGCTCGTTTCTTCGAAAGAAATCGCAGGTTCGCCTCCCACTTTTTCGGCAAAACCCCGAGACTCACCGCCGAGAGCTTTTGTATGTAGCTATGTATTTATTGATCTGGGGCGAAGCAGGAAACCTCCGGTTTACACCGGAATGTCTTTGCTATATATATCATCATATGACCATGGAGTTGAACCTAGTTCTATCCGGAGATACTGATGTCAACACGGGCCGCTCGTTTAACCCATCGATCTATGGGGAGAACGCGTTTTTAAACAAGGTCGTTACGCCTATTTACAAAACGATTAAAACTGAAGTCGAAAGGAGTAGAAATGGGACAGCCCCGCATAGCGCTTGGAGGAATTACGATGATATAAACGAGTTTTTCTGGAGTCGGAAATGCTTTAAGAAGCTTAAATGGCCGTTGGATCTTTCGAGTAATTTCTTTATAGATGATCCGAAAGCGACTAACAGGGTTGGGAAAACGGGTTTTGTTGAGCAGCGGACGTTTTGGAATGTTTTTAGAAACTTTGATCGGTTATGGGTGTTGTTATTCTTGTTCTTCCAAGCTGCAATGATTGTAGCTTGGCGAGAAACTGAGTATCCGTGGGATGCGATCAGGGATCGTGATGTACAAGTTGAATTGCTTACGGTGTTTATCACGTGGGCTGGTCTTCGGTTTGCCCAATCGATTCTGGATGCTGGGACGCAGTACAGTTTAGTTTCAAAAGACTCGAAATTGCTTCTGTTTCGAATGGTTACGAAAAGCGTGGTGTCGTTAACGTGGGCTGCTGTGTTCGCTGTCTTCTACGTTCAGATTTGGATTCAGAAGAATTCTGATGGGCGGTGGTCGGATGCTGCCAACGATAAAATCTTTGTTTTCTTGAAGTCGTGTTTGGTTTTCATCGTTCCGGAAGTGCTTGCTTTGATCCTTTTTGTTCTTCCATGGGTCAGAAACTTCATAGAAAACACGGATTTTATACTGTTTGACATGTTAACATGGTGGTTTCATTCTCGTCTCTATGTGGGAAGAGGTTTACGGGAAGGATTAGTTGATAACATCAAGTATTCGCTCTTTTGGATAATCATATTACTCTCGAAGTTCTCCTTTAGTTATTTTCTGCAAATTAAGCCGCTCGTTGCACCCACGAAAGCGTTATTAAGCCTCAGAAGCGTCGAGTATAACTGGCATGAGTTTTTCCGCAACCAGAACCGACTGGCGGTTGTTCTTATATGGGTTCCTGTGGTTCTGATGTATTTGGTTGATATTCAGTTGTGGTACACGGTTTTTTCGGCTTTTGTTGGATCTGTTATCGGTTTATTTTCACATTTGGGTGAGATTCGGAACATTGAGCAGCTCAGACTACGGTTTCAGTTTTTTGCTAGCGCATTACAGTTTAATATAATCCCCGAGGATCTAACGTTGGTTGCAAAAGATAACTTTGTTCAGAAGTTACGTAATGCGGTTCATCGGTTCAAACTTCGGTATGGGCTTGGTCAACCTCATAAGAAACTGGAGTCGAGTCAGGTTGATGCGCGACAGTTTGCTTTGCTTTGGAATGAAATTATTTTCACAATGAGGGAGGAAGATCTGATCAGTAACCGGGACGTGGAGCTAATTGAATTGCCGCCAAATTGTTGGGGCATTATGGTGGTTCGATGGCCGTGTGTCCTTTTGTGTAATGAGCTGCTGCTTGCGCTGAACCAGGCGAGTGAGCTAGCTAGTGCACCTGACCGGTGGGTTTGGTTCAGGATTTGTAACAGTGAGTACAGACGGTGTGCAGTTATTGAAGCGTACTGTAGCATTCGGTTTTTGCTACTCGAGATTATTCAAAAGAGATCCGAAGAACACTTCATAGTTACAAATTTATTCGGGCAAATCGATGGATTTATAGAGACCAGTAAGTTTACATCAGAATACAAATGTCAAATACTTCCGAGTATTCACGCTAAGTTAATTATTCTAGTCGACATTCTGATGTCACCGGATCAAAACATGGGCAAATTAGTCTTTGTTTTGCAAACCCTTTACGAGCTTATGATTAAAGAGCTACCAAGGCGTAAGAAACCCGTGAGTGAATTGGTGCAACAAGGTCTAGCTCCACGAAACCCGGCTAGAACTGACGAGGCATTACTTTTCGTGAACAAAGTTCAGTTTCCAAAACCCGATGATGCGTTCTTCCACAGGCAGTTACGGAGGTTAAAAACAATTTTGAGTTCTCGGGACTCGATGCGGAATGTCCCGAAGAACCTTGAGGCACGGAGACGGATTGCGTTCTTTACCAACTCGGTCTTTATGAATATCCCACGGGCTCCCCAGGTTGAGAAAATGATGGCGTTTAGTGTCATGACACCGTATTATGATGAGGATGTTTTGTACAAAAAGGAATCGCTAAGAAACCCAAATGATGATGGGATCTCGACGCTGTTTTATTTACAGAAGATATACGAAGACGAGTGGGAGAATTTTATGGAACGGATGCGGGGAGACGGGATGGAAAATGATGAAGAGATATTTACGACAAGATCTCGGGAGCTTCGTGTTTGGGCATCATATCGTGGTCAAACATTGTCGAGAACGGTTCGTGGAATGATGTATTATTATCGAGCGCTTAAAGTTCTTGCGTATCTTGATAACGCTTCCGAGATGGAAATGAAGCAAGGATCAATGGGTCTCTTGGGTTCAAGAAGCTTACACCAAAACCGAGCTGTGAGTGAGTTTGGTGCGGTGATGATGAAGTTCACATATGTTGTTGCGTGCCAGATTTACGGGGCCCAGAAACGAAAAGGGGAGTCCCAGGCCGAAGATATTGCAAATTTGATGAAAAATAATGAGGCGCTTCGGGTCGCTTATGTAGATGAGGTTAATTTGGGTCGAGGGGAGGTCGAGTACTACTCAGTTCTTGTGAAGTATAACCAACAACTAAAGCAAGAAGAAGAAATTTACCGGATCAAGTTGCCGGGCCCGATGAAGCTCGGTGAAGGAAAACCCGAGAACCAAAATCACGCGATTATCTTCACTCGAGGTGATGCACTTCAGACAATCGACATGAACCAAGATAATTACTTTGAGGAGGCTTTAAAAATGCGAAACCTTTTGGAAGAATTCAAGGTCAATCACGGGATCCGAAAACCGACCATTCTCGGCGTTCGTGAAAACATATTTACAGGCTCAGTTTCGTCGCTCGCGTGGTTCATGTCAACTCAAGAAATGAGCTTCGTGACACTTGGTCAACGGGTGCTCGCAAATCCTTTGAAAGTTCGAATGCATTACGGCCACCCTGATGTTTTTGACCGGTTTTGGTTCTTGACAAGGGGTGGTGTAAGTAAGGCTTCTAAAGTAATCAACATTAGTGAAGACATATTCGCAGGGTTTAATTGCACTTTACGGGGCGGGAATGTGACACATCACGAATATATCCAAGTAGGAAAAGGTCGGGATGTCGGGTTGAATCAGATCTCAATGTTTGAAGCAAAAGTTTCTTCAGGAAACGGTGAACAGGTTTTGAGTCGGGACGTGTACCGGTTAGGACACCGGCTTGATTTCTTTCGTATGTTGTCGTTTTTTTACACGACAGTCGGGTTCTATTACAACACAATGATCATGATTGTGATGGTTTACACGTTTTTGTGGGGCCGGTTGTATCTCGCATTGAGTGGGGTTGAGGGTGCAGCCTTGGATAACGCCCGGGTTAACAAAGCATTTGGTGCAGTCCTGAACCAACAATTCGTGGTTCAGATCGGGGTTTTCACAGCCCTCCCGATGATAGTTGAGAACTCAATAGAACACGGGTTTTTATCCGCTGTGTGGGATTACTTGACAATGCAGCTACAGCTCGCCTCGATTTTCTTCACATTCTCAATGGGGACCCGTAGCCACTACTTTGGTCGAACCATCCTACACGGTGGGGCCAAGTACCGAGCCACGGGACGCGGGTTTGTTGTAGAACATAAAAGTTTTGGTGAGAACTACCGTTTATACGCTCGAAGCCATTTCGTGAAGGCAATCGAGCTCGGTGTGATCTTAATCGTATATGCCTCGAACACCCCGTTATCTATAAATAGTTTCGTTTACATAATTCTAAACCTCTCGAGTTGGTTTCTTGTTGTTTCATGGATGATGGGCCCATTTGTGTTTAACCCCTCGGGTTTCGATTGGTTAAAAACTGTCTACGATTTTAACGATTTCGTGAGGTGGATTTTTTACAGTGGCGGGTCGTTAGCAAAAGCTGATGTAAGCTGGGAAACATGGTGGTACGAGGAGCAAGAACATTTACGAGCGACTGGATTATGGGGGAAGTTATTGGAAATAATTCTCGATTTAAGGTTCTTTTTTTTCCAATACGGGGTCGTGTACCATCTCAACATAGCAGAGGGCAAAACGAGCATTGGCGTGTACTTGGTCTCGTGGGTTTTCATGATTGCTGCTGTAGGGGTTTACATTGTGATGGCGTACGCTCAAGACAAATTTGCAGCAAATGAACACATCAAATACCGGCTTGTGCAAGTTCTGGTGACGTTTGCAGTCGTGTTTGTGACTCTGATGTTGTTGAACTTTACAGCGTTAACGGTTTTGGATTTGTTCTCGAGTGTGTTGGCATTTATTCCAACCGGGTGGGGGATCATATCTATTGCACAGGTTTTACGGCCGTTTCTTGAGAGCTCCATTGTTTGGGATTCAGTTGTGTCGTTGGCTCGGCTTTATGATATGTTGATCGGGATGTGTGTTTTGGCTCCCCTTGCATTTTTTTCATGGATGCCCGGGTTTCAATCGATGCAAACGAGGATTTTGTTCAATGAAGCGTTTAGTCGTGGCCTTCAGATCTCCAGGATTCTCACCGGGAAGAAGATTAACACAGAGTCATGATATATATTCAGGTTATATATTTTTCCTTTTACAATCTGTTAATTATTCTGTATATTTCTATAAATTATCTAGAGGTGACAATCTCGATTCAATGATTCATTAACGTAAATTAACTTCCAGGATTTTGTTGTATCAAACCGAGCTTTACGCCCTCAGGCTCATCAAGCTGCTCTGTAGCTGTTGGTTTTTCTGCAGACAGCATAGCTTCCTTAACAGATGCCATGAAGAAACAGGGGGTCTTTTTGTCATTATTTCTTACTGTTTAGTGATTGAATTTATAAAACTTTTGACCCCTTTCAACAGGTCAAACTTTTTTTGCAGCAGTAAATACATTTCTCAGTTCAATATGTAAGCGTATATATTGTTTATTCGCTATTAGATACTGCATATAATCATCTCATAATGTTGCAGACGAACTATCATTAAGAAATTTTAAAAGCGAATTTTGATCTGATTGAACTGTTGTTTTTACAACTAGGTTTACATGTAAAGCGAAAACATAAACATTAAAGCCAGAAAGGCTTAAGAAACTTGCTGTTCTTGAGTAATAACAGGTACTTTCTGGTACAAAACTTCGTTTCTAAACCTCTTTGGCAACACGGATCGACCCTGAATCGTTGTTGCACATAGATTATGAGAACACAAAGCATCCCGCCGCAACATATAACAACATCCCACATGGTTGAATAGTAATCCATCCCAGGATTTGCGTAAATCTTGTCGTAAAACCAGGAAGAGCTATGCGCTCTATAGAGATCATATACATGGGGCAATAGACGAACCATGGTTGACCCGATGTAAAACGAACGAGCAAGAACCGCCCCGCGTGTGTCATAAAACATATTGAACATAATTTGTGGTATCAAGAATGCATCAAGAACTAGCCCGGTGTAAGATTTGAGTGCACCCCAAAAGGTTATGTTTTCGGGTGCTAAATGTAACCTTGTTTTCGTGTGAGGATTTTGTAGCGAGTGTGCTAACCAAGCAATGAGACCGATTGCAATGTATACTGGGCAAGATATGTAAAGAACTTTTTTATCGGATACCCATAGGTTTTTCCGGCTGTCGTGACCGTTTCTTGAAGACCAAGTAAGCTGTAGCAAACGAATATGTAGCAGGAACGCAATCATTGTAATGACTCGAACCAAAACCTCGTTAACTTCTAGCCATTGATCTGTACCCAGAAACACATTTTGTTTTCGGTTAACCATAAAAATGGCTTCAAAGTTGAGCAGTAACGGGATCATATGAGCTAAAGTGAGAACAACCAACATGACAACCGATATAAAAGGAAGCATATCAGGGTTCTTTTTAACATGAAACAACTGCAACCCGATGAAAATGCAAGCGAGTGTGTTGGAGATCAAAACCATGGTTATCTCAAGATCCATCCTCCATATCGATTCTCTTGCTTGGTTTGTAGTTACTGAGCTGGAACCGAACTCAATAGGTTCAAAGTAAAGCGGGTCAGCTTTCTCACGAGCGCTTTTAATATTCCCATGAATCATTCCCGCAGCTTTTGAGTTAAATGGCGAAAAGTTAATGTTGATCACAAGTTCACAGTCTAATAATCTTTTCTTTTGAAACTTCTCATATGGCAAATGCCTGCAACCTACCATGCATATAACACCATTTCTGGTATTATACACACCTTCTGCAGAAATTTCGACCATTTTTGATCCAGGAATTTTACCACCAAAGTCAAATTCATCACGGGTCGTGAAGCTAATCACATAACTAACATTGATGTACCCGTTTGTTGAACTATGGTTCCACTGATTTTCAAAAGGCGTATAAAATCTGTCACGTATGTACAACGGAGATGCATAACCGTAGGCCATTTGACCTTTCTTGTTTCTAACCATCATGTCGAACCTCAAGTTTGGTGATTTCTCATCAGGATATGCACCTTTTTTCCCTTTACTATTGAGATTTTTGCTGCAAAAGTTTTGAACTTTTTCATATTCTGTATACTCGTACGAAGTTCCTTTGATTCTTGAGTTTACGTTTGCTGAACTGTAAAACGAAACATTACCAAGATTCTTAGTCTCTGAACTCCACATCTTCCCAACAATACTACTCCTACGCCTTAGACTTAAACTCGAAGGAAAACTAAACGCTAACCTAATCGAACAACCTCCAAGAGCCCTTTTATCAAACACCTGGCATGCAACTAACGCAACCCGTTTCTTCTCCTCATCCCACTCCCCTTCCGCTACCAAACTAGTAAGCGGATAAAACGACAAACCTCTACCATAAGTCTCATTCGAAAACTGCAAAACACACCTCACCTTTCCATCGTCCAAACAATCAACAACCTTAATCGACATAAACCGTGGCAAAACCTCATCTCCCACAGTTCCAAAACTACAAGACACATTCTTACAATCATAGCTCCCATAATCCAATTCAAACCTTAACCCCACGTTATAATCGAACATATCCCACCCCCGTTAACCGTGTTAACCGTCCGCGCACCCGACAAACCAAGCGACACATTTTCCATACCATCATCATAAACACTAAAACCACCACTTTCAATCTCTTTATCAATATAACTAAAACCATACCCCATACGCGAAACACCCAAAACCGATACGCGTTTAAAATAACTACCAGCAGGATTTACACTCTCTAAACTACCATTAACCAAACTAGTATCAAGAACAGATGAATTAGGATAATTAAACTTAAACACAACATCTACAGAGCGTAAAGAGGTAACAGAGCCTGAACCCACCATACACAGCTTCCCTGAAGTCGAATTCCAATACCCGAAAAGGCGAAACTCAGCTCCGATATCCCTACGTGGCTCAAACCGTGGTGGGCGTACCTTAACAAGCCTTAACCCTCTCCTATGAACATCACCTGAAAAATACTCAATAATATCCGGTCCAATTAGGTTAAGAACCGAATTGACCTTAACAATCTGTTTAGAATTGGTCTCGTAAGCTTTTAAAGTGGAAAAGGTGGCGACTTGTGAAGAAAGAGGGTTGAAATTGAATTGGGGGTTTTGAAACCCTAAACTGTACACGGCTTTATCTAGAAGGAGGAAATTCTTTGATAAAAATTGGGTTTGTGTAGATGGGTGTGGTTGAACGACGTCGTTACAGTAATTGGAGTATGGAAGAATGGATGATGTTGAATTGGTGATAAAAAGAGTGAGAATTAGGAGTTGAAGAAGGGGATGTGAAACCCTAATTCCCTCCATTGAAATCCAGATTTAATTTGTGTGTAGTGTGGCTGAATCTATCTGTATGTCGGTTTCTCTCTCTATATGTATAGGTGGAGGAGTTTCTCTCACTAAAAATGTAATGTGCCTTCAGCCAGAATCCTTTCTATTGCAAGTAATCTGAAATGTCATGGTCTTAATTTTGACCATGCATATACGTGTTGTACATTCTGCTTGGACTATGGTACGTAGCTTTTGAGTGTTTTGTACTTGTACATGCCTATACCATTTGTCATTTGTAAAGTCAAAAGACTCAAAATATAAGAAAGTCAAAAGTTTTTACTTAATTTGTAAAACTAGCCCTCAAGTTTGAGCACATTGAACTATTAACTATGGAGGGATTGTTAAATAATCTCACATTTGAGGTATTGTAACACAATAATCCTAACTTGAAAGTTGTAAGGCAACAGTCTCAACTTGTCTTGTATTTTATTTCATTGTATCAAAACTAACTGGGGTCAGTTTTTAACAGACTCAGTTAATTTTCTGGCTAAAAATGCAACTTTTTAAAAGATCAAGGACCATTTATGTCCATTACTCAAACTTTTTAAACAAACCCATCTCCTTTTCCAGTGACCGGTGCTCTCCTCCGGCGACCACCCCTCCATCTCCGGCGACCGGAGCGACCACCCCTCCTTCTCCGGCGATTCTTTGTTATTCCGGTATCTAGCCGGAAAAAGGTTTTGGCCGGAATTCTTCAATCTGGTTTTGCTCCTTCTCTTTTAACGGTTATACTTCTGTATTGATCTTATCCTAATCCTAGTTGGCCAATAAACGTTCAATGATTAGGTATATGGTCGTTTTAATTCATCTCTGTTTTCCGAATGAAAAACAGGGGACGCCTTTGGTCAAAAATCAACGGAGGGGTGGTCGCCGGAAAAGGAGAGGTGGTCGCCAGAGGTGGAGGGGTGGCCGCCGGAAAAGGAGAGGTGGTCGCCGGAGGTGGAGGGGTGGTCGCCGGAAAAGGAGAGGTGGTCGCCGGAGGTGGAGGGGTGGTCGCCGGAGACGGAGGGGTGGTCGCCGGAGGAGAGCACCGGTCACCGGAGAAGGAAATGGATTTGTTTAAAAAGTTTGACTAATGGGCAGAAATGGTCCTTGATCTTTTAAAAAGTTACAATTTTTAGCCAGAAAACTAACTGGGTTTGTTAACAACTAACCCCAGTTAGTTTTGGTCCAATGGAATTAAATACAACACAAGTTGGGAATGTTGCTTACAACTTTCAAGTTAGGATTATTGTCTTCCAATACCCTAAAGTTGGGATTATTTAATTCCATCTCCCCTTAACTATTTACTCGGTGTATACACCAAAAGGCTAGTGAGTGAGTGGGTTAGTTAAAGCCTATTACCTTTCACACCCCGCTACAACCAGTCTAAGAACTCATCACCGAATGACTTACAAGATGCATCAATACACTACTAATCAAAAGGTTATATGAACATGTTATCTAAACATGTCATCTATTTATCAGAAAATTGAAATCTCTACTACTACAAAAATAGCAGAAAAATGGTGGATGATAAACAGATTATTATAAATTGTCAAAACTGTATATACAACAAAAAAAGGGTAACCAAGAAATCTAAGTGAAGGAAAAAAAAACATATACTGAACGCCCATCTGGAAAAGATTTTCCTAGCCAAAAAAAAGGAAAAAAAGAATTTTCTAAAAAATGATGTTAAGAATGATTTCTTTTGCTAAATTCAGTTTCAACTTCGAGTAATGCCGTTTCTTGAGCCTGCAGCAATTTTTCTGTGCCCCTTGGAACTCAACCTTTTGTCTCTTCGGTGTCTTTTTGATGGTATCTTTTTTGAATTACTTACATTGGATTCTGTAGAATTTTTTGGTGATTTTTTGATGATTAACGCGGAGTGAGAATTGGAAACAACAGGTGTACCAGGAATCGGTGGTGGCGGAGCCCAGTTTTCCAGAACATCTCTATGATATCCCTGTTGGGAGGTAAAGGCAACAGAATCAGCATAAGCCATATATATGAACTGTTTGACCGTCAAAGTCAGCTGGATGGATTCCAGGACTCAAAATTGATTCCAATTTCAGAGGTTTGAAAAGAATGTTGCCAGTTAAATAAACTTAAATACAAACTCTTAGATTGTAAGTATGTTAATATCAAATTTGAGATATATCCATATCAATTTGGCATTTGGAATTACATGGTTTGACTTTAAAAGTCAACATGCATTTTTATAAAACAAAGGGAAAAGAATGGTGATAACTCAATACCTGAAGTACAAAATTGCGTCTTTCACAGTCCCAAAACATGTTAACAGTCCAATTTGTCTTTGACCTAATCTTGTCCCGTACGGTGGAAAAACTAATTTGATCTCTTGAAGTAAACCGGTCAACTTCATTGAACCAAAGACATGTAAAAAGATTGGATATTGGAACATGTTCCCTTATCACCACACAACCTTCTGGAACATCTGCAATAATTCAACCATATTACACTGTCAGAATTATTGCGCTTAAAGAATCAGAATAAGTTTATTTTCCATTTCTGTTTTGACCCTAAATAGTCAGAATTATAAACAGTTTATACACATATTCAAACATTGTCTAATGATTGAATTGTATTTTCTAAAGAAATAAATAATCTGTCCTACCACTTCTAATAGGAAGCTTGGCCGAAGAATAGGGGGTTAAACCCTCCTTTTTATAAAAGTCAATCTGGAAGTCAATGGAGGCATTGTCATACTTTGCAGCCACCTTATTAGCTTCAGCTTCTAGAAACACGTCAAAACGCTTATAATGCCTTGAAATAGCAAAACTGGCATTCTCTCTCCACAAAAACCTGAAAGCAAGAAGAGTATACTTTTTTTGTATTCGATATAAAACACTATAACATTGCACTAGAAAGTAACAATACCTTTCAAGAATTTGATATGGGTCAACAACAAGCTTAAGTTTCCCATCCAACCATATAGAATACCGCGCATTGGGAAAAAGCCTATGTGATAAAAGTTTTGGAACCTGCCATAAATGTAACTTTGTTAAAATCAAGATAAAAATATCCAAAAAAATTTCCAATATGTTGTCACAATTGAAACTATTTTGATATCCAACTAACTGTCAACACCTATTTTTCAGCTGTATTTAGTCAAATGGTGCAAAGAACAGGGTAAATGTATGAAAGGTTCCATTTTAAATAGTTTATTGTACCTTCCCATTGCGCCTTGGATCTGTGTATGGCAAATTATAGACAACAACAACTTTCCACAAGCCTATCTTCTTGCTATCATCAAGATTACCTGAAATCCTCATAAACTTTTCTGTTTTTTCGTCAATAAACATGAAAAAGCAGACACTTTTCTTTGAAGTTTCGCTGATATTCATTGGTTGTTGAATAAAATCATAAGCTCCTGTAAAACTTAAATTATTAGAAATACCAATTATGCAAAAGTGTGTGTGTAAATATGTATGATAACGATATAGAAAAAATACCAAATATCGCAGATGCAACCACCACTCCATGGCACTGATCCATCAGAAAAAGATCTGAATCATTAATATCAAATCCTGACTTGCGTCCTGGCCTATCTCCCCTCACAAAGCTTTTAGTGTGATTATGCACCAACCAGAAATTGATTAGTGACTACAAAACTGATACAAATTAAAACAATCCATATATAATGGGTGTTTGGATTTGAGTATACTAGATTTACCTAATTATCCATTCTTTCAACCTAAATTTGTCTCTCTTTTAAAAAATGTGTTTTCTGGTCATTTATTTGCCAAACACTCAGGCTTAAATTTTGTTAATATTACAACTTCAAGAAGCAGAAGCACATCTGAAAACTATCTTCTGCAACAGTCGACTGATTATACAGTTCTTGATATTCAATATCACATTATCAGTTTCAAGACGAACATCCAAACACCCTCTATAAGACCTAAGTCTAAAGAAAATCATAATCATACCCACAATGCACAGCCATTGATTCTTTAATATCATAAGCTTCATATCTTTGCTTTAACGAAGGATATCCACCAAAATCCGACCCACCAAATTCACTTTTAATGAAACTCTCATCATGAATGTAAGTCAGATTATGAAGCACAGGTGAATATGATGGATACTTTGGCATTAATGCAATAGCATCTTCCACAGGGAGGTAGCACACTGGACATGCTAAAACATTAAAAAAATCACATAATCACACAATTAGCAAAAAAAATATGTTTCAAGATGAAGAAAGAAAACAATGACAGTGATTTAAGCTTACGGCGAGGGCCAGTCTTTTTCTTGTCAGCTGGTGGAGGTGGCATTTTAAAGGTCTCACAAGGATTTCCAGGAGGAAGGGTGTACCCAGTGAAATAAACAGGCGGTGGAGGCGGGTGGGCGGCATTGGCTGGTGGTGGTGGGTGGGATACAACTCCCTTATCATTATACAACGTGATCCTCATTTGATCGTTCATTGTAGCAGAAGTTATCTCCTGATCTTTTCTTTCATCAACAGTTGGTGAAAATCCAGGATGTCCTATAGATATAGGGTTCCTCGGGTTAATTTCACCTTCAAAATTGCCCAAAGATGAACTAATTATCCAAAAAAAAATTAAATGATTTATCAACATTACATTTCTTGGTCTGTTAAGTCTAATCATTTATCAATCATAAAGATATTAAATCCTTCTCTAATCAACTTAACTGTCCGTAAAATCCAAATGAAAACACTCAAAATGAACTATGATTCTATGAACAAAGACCTAGAAAACTAAATCATCAAAATCAGTTTACGACAAACTTTCTTTTTTTCGTCCAACAAAGCCCAGCTACCCGGGTACCCATATAAGCAAAAGGCCATCCCCACGCCCATGATCGCAGACAACGCCGGTGACCCGGCCGTCACCAATTCTAGGGGAAACCCATATAAGCATGGCATTTTGTCATGAACGAGACTCCAACCAGCG
Source organism: Ambrosia x helenae (assembly GCA_030844895.1). Classification (NCBI taxonomy): domain Eukaryota; kingdom Viridiplantae; phylum Streptophyta; class Magnoliopsida; order Asterales; family Asteraceae; genus Ambrosia; species Ambrosia x helenae. The sequence goes on along the minus strand of CM061228.1, from coordinate 140,701,437 downwards.
ACCTCCGGATACAGCTTATTCACACTCCCCCTTTTGTACAGCATAAAATGATTAATGAATAATTAGCATAAAGTGGCATCCAAACACACACACACACACACCCAAAATTGAGCTACAAGCATAATACCAATGAATAATTGTTTGATAAACAATTGGTAATAAACAAAATATAAAATATATACCTTTGGCAATATAAAGTATCCAGAGCATAGCAGCAAAGGAAGCAAGGGACAAGAGCAGCATTCCAAGCTTCTTTCTCGGTACAAATTTAAAGATCCAAATGAAGCCATTATTAATATTATTATTATTATCCTTGTCTTTATTACCCAACATCTTGGAACCCTTTTTAGAGGAAACCAATTGGTTCAACCCTAACCCTAACCCTAAGTGATTATGTTGTAAAGTACCATTACTTGATGATCGTACGGCTAAGGAACCTAAACTCGGAACACGCGATGATCGTGCGTCCACTAAGCCATTCATCATTATTATTATCGCCTAAAGGGATTGAATGAGGAACCGAAACGTGGTGATAACGTGCATTACGTTTACCTGATAAGCAGAGGATTGAATTACGGTGTGCAGATTGATAGATAGATCTATAGAGGAGATATGGTGTTTTGATTGATTGAATTCAGGAAGGAATTTAGGTTAGATTGTTATGGGAATTGAAATGGATTGGAGTAACAGTATGGTTATGATGATGATTGATGATGGTTATGGAGAAATGGAGAAGATGAAGAATAAACAGAGGAGTTCCATTACAGCATTTTTTTTAAGCTTCTTTATGTTATTTTACAATTCACTTATCTCATGTGCTCAAATTGTCAACCTTTTTTTCTTTATATTAATTTTAATAAATTAGATAGCGGCACAGCGCCTCGGCCAGTGGCGAAGCTTGACCCGAAACTTCGGCGGGTCGGAAATCACCGGAGGGTCAGAAATCACTAGTTTCGGGGGGTCGAAAACCAATTTCGGGGGGTCGAAACTGTATATACCAAAAAATTTCTATACGAATACTATATAATCGGAACTTCTGAGCGAAAATTCGGGGGGGGGGGGGTCGGCCGCTCCTCCCCGCCCTTTATAAGCTACGCCACTGGCCTCAGCCACCTCAGCTAGGTAGTGCCCTCAACACTGTCCCGACTTCGTTAAAAGAGACGTTAGTGATTGTGTCCACCAATGGGTTAGCGCATGCTAAAGTGGGGCCTATCTCTTTTTCAACCAGTCAACTTTTTTTTTCCTTCTTTAAAAAGACGCTAAATATCACTCCATTGATGTTAGAGGGGCGTCGTTGTTGCTCTAAAAACTCGCGTAGCGCTTACGTGGCACAATAAAGCCTCTAAAGGATTTATCCCACACCTCATAGTCTTACCGGCCTATATACTACTTTATAAATAAATGATGATATTATAATGTCATAATACCATATAAAATAAGTTAATAACAATAAAAAAGATGCATTGTTAGAGTAACCGTAGCGGGGCGCGGATTGTGGCGTTAAATCGAAATTAGCGCCCGACAAAATGAAACATAGGGGCGTTAATTGCCAAAATCTGGTCCGGGCCTTAATATATATATATATATAGAGAGAGGGGGGGGAAGTGTTGCTGTGAAGGTGACGGTGATGGTGGTGGTGGTGGTGTACGGTGAAGGTGACGGTGGCCAGTAAAGGTTTGTGTGTGTGTGTGAAGAAGAAGAAGAAGGAAAGAAAGAAGGAAGAAAAATGAAAGAAAGAAGAAGAAGAAGAAAGAAAGAAGATGGAGGAGAAAGAAAGAAGGAGGAGGAGATTAAAAAGAAGAAGAAGAAGAAGAATGACTATGGCAGGTGATGGAATTTCCCCTCCCCCTACACTACACATGGTCTTAACTTATTCTCCAATCTTGTGTTGTTTACATTAACCACAAGTGACAACGTGCACACTAACCATAAGACCCGAGTTCGATACGGCTCACTGAGGGGCAAAGAGACCCGGGATCGAACGCTTGCCGTCCTAGGAACTAGGAAGTTAACTCATTATTTATGTCACAAGTGTGACTCAAACTTGGTACATCTCTCTGACCTTTGGACTAGCATTATTGTTGATTTGTTGTTACCAACTCATTACTCAACTAGCCATCATTAGTATGTATCTTGTACAAAATATCTTTTATATAAAATGAAGTTTTGAGTTATAATATACATTCAGATTTAAGATTGCAAACAAAACCCAAATATCACCAACTAATGTCAACCGTGGCATGTGATGGTTCTCATGATGTAAGTTGAGTTGACAATTTAAACCTCTAATGAAACTTTACACTCAACTGGTGTATCAGCATTCAAGATATCGTTGGTCTTCTTGATCTATGAAATAACTATTTATAAGAGGTTCGAAATTCATGACATTACCAAGGCATGCGTTGATTAATGCATGTACACAACACTAAATGACTGTATATAATGAAAAGAAAGTACTAACCGCTGACATTAACCTACGGACGATGCCATTACTCGAGACAATCATGGACAAGGCAATGCATGCGGGAGGCACTCACTCATCATCACTAAAGAGAATACACTAAATCCCCCACCCTTCTCCATGCATGTGTGTGTACATATTGATAAAAACATTACCTACTCTTACATTGGAGTTTGGAAGTTTTGGATTAGAGTGTAGGGGGGGATGAAGTGCCATATGAGTATGTGACACTTGTGGGACCCATATTTGAAGGGTGAAAATATGGTGGGGAGTGAAAGAAGGTGAGAGGAATCTTGAATATTATTATTATTTGTGTGTTAGATTTAAAAATAATAAAAAATAAAAATAAAACCACCAATAAATATTCACTGCCACCTCAAGTCCCTCTCCCGCCCCACGCCAATGGTATATCTCATAAAAGTTTTTTTTTAATAATAATATATTAGTAATAGTATATCTCAATTAGAAATAATAAAATAATTGATTTTATTTTTAACTTTCGTAAAATAACGACGGCATGTCAATCGTATTCACGTTTTGAGTGATTTTGCAAAACACTATTTTCATTATAACTACTAAACTTTATTTTGTGAAATTCCCCCATTAGAGATTATTATAGAGTTTTATCATTATTTATGTCCCTTTATAATCATATTAGGAATAATTAATAGTAAGTGCACTTTATGTATTCAAGTTCATAATTTCCAACTTTGTGTTTAAAAGTTAATCTATACTATATTATAAAGCATGAGTGAAGGATTCCAACCAAATTTAAGTAATTACAACATATAATGCATATGGTACAATAACTTAATGAATGTGGTAAAGGGGTGAAGTTGTCTTTTTACATAACAATTAAGTTGCTTATGAAATAATAAAGTTATTAGTGACTATCCATATTCCTAACTCCTTTTTTCTCATTTATGTATATACCTTCTATTAGAGCCCTATAAATAGTGGCCATTATGTTGTTATTATATACATCTCAATGAACAACTCTCTCATTCCTTATTCTCTTTATAATCTTTGGTTTGTTAGTAGGCATTGTCACTTGTTTTTTCTTCAATTTGTACCTTTACGAGGCCTTATTCTTACTGATATCTTATGGTTGCCTTCTACCATGAAAACAACTAATGAACCATTTTCTTTTGTTTTTGCAGATTCATAAGGGATTTTGTGTATGAGAATATTGCAATAGGCATATCGAAACTTACACGCATATCGAAGCTTGGTCGTCGTGCCAAGCCTTCATGATGAGTCTATGATATCCTTCTTTGTCTTATGTAATAGGCAATAAGACCATATGACACGTGCCCTACCCTTGTTTACATTTATCATCACATATTTATTTTTGTTTTTTTTTTTCATTTTTAGTAAATGTTGTGCTCCCGCCGCAACGCGCGGGCACCCCACTAGTAAACCTTAAATATGTAAACTTACAATCTTCCACAATGTACAAGTTCATTAAGTTATTAGGTATTAGATAGTCATTTTAAAATGATCTAAACCATCTTTAGGTATGTTCAACTTGTTTCCACAAACATTACCCAAAACAACTTCCAAAAACAAGTTTATGTAAACTTAAAAACTTTAGAAACATCAACATAACCATCACCATATCCACGGCCTAACACACCCTTTTTAAAGACTCAATTTATTTCCATTAAACCCACAATAACTTATGTTTAAAACCTTTGTTTAACTCCTTTCATGTACAACTTGCAAGGCTACACGAATATAACAAGTATTAAACAAGAAAAGCATAGAGTTTTACCGCTAGTTCAAGACTAGGGAAGAAAACAAGTGATGGAAGGAAGGTTCCTTAGGCCAAATACTCAGGATCTTCTGATCCGGTTGAAGACAATGGAAGTTCAAGGAGATAGGAAAAAGAATCATCATATTTGGAGGTGTGTAGCATCTCGAAAGTTCAAAAATGTGACCGGGTGTTACAGCAGCTCTGAATCTGCGCAGTCGTGTCCCACGGATGATTTGGAGGCCTAAACCTTCTTAGAACTAAGTGAAACCAATGGGGATCTTTGGACGTTGGATAGAGGTTTCTTTCAAGGGGTTAATCACTCAATTTAAAGAAGAAATGAGAGAGATATGGTGTGTTGAAAATGGGCATACGAGTCTGCCATAAATAAGGAAGGTAGTAGCTTGTGAGAACATAAGTGTAACAACACCAAGCATGCTCACCATGCCCAAGAGGTAGGGGTGAGCAAATGACGGTTCGGTTCGGTTCGGTTTTTACATATAACCGAAGTTCGTTTTTAGGAAAAACCATAACCGAAACTGGTCGGTTAAGTCGGTTCGGTTAATTCGGTTAATATGTCGGTTATCGGTTCGGTTTCGGTTATGTTCCATTAATATCCAAACATAAAAGTTGTGCAAAATTATAAACTTAAAATGGTGAGTATATGGATATACATGAGTTACATAAAAGATATATTTCAATTACATAGATATACATGAAAGATACATTAAATATACCGGAAATACATGAAAATATTTTCCAAATACATGGATATATGTATGAAAAATACTTAAGTATATAACTATCGGTTCAGTTTCGGTTATTTCGGTTACGGAAGAAGGGAAAACCGAAACCGTAACCGATCGGTTAATTCGGTTTCGGTTATCGGTTTTCGTATGCTCACCCCTACCAAGAGGAACATTTTGGTCTTCAAGAGGCATGTCTAAAGACATGGTGAGACAAGCATGGTGAGTTTATAAGAAGATCATGTGTGTACTTAGATTAGACAGTCATAAGCATGCTTGAAACATCATGATTATGGCAAGGTTAAGAAGCAACACTAGGGTGGCTCCTTGTCACACCACGCCAATGGCGGAAACACGTGGCGCGACGCTCGAAAGCATATCAAAGTCAAGATTAACACAAACTATATTTAATTAGAAAAGATCATTATATTAAGATGTCGGGAAGGAGTACCTGGTTTCAAACATTACTTAAAACCACAAACATTAAGTTTTAAAGTGGGGTGTTTCCGTTTATGTCCTAACCCGAAGGTAACAATAGATGAAACCCCCAACCATTGTCCGACATCCCAAATTCCACCGTACTAGCCGCATACCTGTTCAGCACTTAGTTACCTGAAAGATATGTTTAAAAAGACGTCAATATATAAAATATTGGTGAGTTCACAGGTTTTAGTTTCGTAAATACGACATTTTTACATCCTGTGCAAATCCAGCACATTTTTACATCCTGTGCAAATCCAGCACATTTTTATATCCTGTGCAAATCCAGCACATTTTTATATCCTGTGCAAATCCAGCACATTTCGTGGCCTTTGTATGGAATAGCTAGCTCCTACAAATTATGATGATGAGCAATCCCCTGAGTCCCATAACCAAACCAAGACTAATAAATATGCCCCGCTCCAAGTCGTTTCTCGGAACCCAACGACTTAAGTTCAGAATACGTGCACCCCAGGCATACGCCGATGCATAATCGACGCTATCGATTAGGGGTGGGCCTTGTCAGGCACCAATAGTACTATCCAAATATTCCTTCAGTTTCATTTACCTGAATTAATGGTTACAGTAGCGAGGACCCAACCCCGAGTGGCGACCAAAAACTCAAGTACTCATCATGCCACTTACCACATTTTAACCTTTGAAAACATTTCAATATGTGATAACTTTTGACAAACATATCTTTCCCCCAGTTAAAACAGTAAAATGGGGCCGTGAAACTCACCTTAATTTCCATGCTTAGCTAGCAAATAAAGCCCAAAGCTTTGACCGACTTCCTCGTGCCCTAATTACCAATAAAGGACACCTTAAAGTCTATCATATATGAACCTAGCTTAATTTCCGGTTAAAAGATAGTTTATTCAACTATCCTGACTCGTGTGTAGTAACCCGAGTCTTTAAGTGTTTTAACTCGACGAACCGATCGTGACTTATCATAGCTCCTGTGTTCACATACGAAATAGTACCCAAGTCGCGCACTTGTTACTATTCGTGTGCAAACTATGTCGGACTAATATCACGAATCGTATAACTCATCCCGAGCCATAGCTTGTCTCGTAAATCGGATAAATGTAATCGTCTTGTATAGTTATTTTCGGGAAATATACCTTGCTGAAATATAATATAGTTATTAAAATCCTTTTTAATAACATTCGTTATTTCTTTTCCCGAATCCGAGTATCTTACAAATCTCAAGACTTTGCTTTTTATAAAAAGGTTTTCCAAATAAATCCGAACGTTTATACATCTTTTAATCCGAACAACAAACATACTTTAGTTACCAAGTAACCTTTAAAAAAAACTCGTCAATCCTTGACGCTTGGTAGCAAAAGAATATATATTTGTTTGAAATATTTCTCGGAATGGACTATTATTGTTACAAATAATATTTGTCAAAACGTCGTGATTGTACATGACTACATTTGTCAAGCGCTTGGAAAGTTATTTATAAGAACGAACAATAAAGTCACACTTGTCGCGCTTCGGATTTATAAAAATTTCGGCAGAGTTTCCTCTGTTTTTGGTATAAACCAGACAACACAAGTTGTCTACAAATTCCCAAAATCAACTCCTAACAAAGACGACATTATATTTATCCGCATTCTAATCCGCGAGATTTTATACGTTGTGACTATTTATATAAATCATCCTGTTTATATAAATATATATATACGTATAGTCCATCAATTTAGTCCAACAACCACGCAAGTCACGACTAATACACAAATATTAGCTCATAATGCTTTTCGTTAATATTTTTATCGGTTCGTTAGCGAGTTAATCGTTCATATTTATATATTTTAGAAATATATGTGTAAATAATAATATAACGAAATAATTGCTAGTTAATTATACCGTAACGCTTGACCAAAGTTTACTGAGTTGACCGGGTTGACCAACCCGAATCTGACCGGATCTACCCGAGAGCACCACACTTGACCCACGACTAGAACTTGAAGACGGCACGCAAACCGAGCCAGATCTGAATCTGACCCGGAAGCATAATCTTGACCCGAGCCCCGAGTCCCGAACCCAAAACTGACCGGACCCGAACCGCCGGACGCCACCATCGTGGCCGGACCACCGGTGCCGTGGCCGGACCACCACTGCCGTGGCCGGACCACCACCACCGTGGCCGGACCACCAAAACCTCCGTTCTGAATACTTGCGCGCCATCGGGACCCACCCAAACCCATTCCAGCCCCTCCTGAACTCGCAAATAGCCGGAAACAACTCGCCGGAATATGGCCGGAGAACGAAATTTCGCGAAAACTTGTGAGGAGTCCCCCAAAGACCCGATCTAAACGTTTGTACAAAGAAAACTCGAAAACGAGCTTACCGGAAAAGTCGCCGGAATGGTACCAACGTTCAAACCGCTTCGTTTTAGGGAAAACGGCCTTCACCATCGCGTTCGGGGCGTCAAAATTAGTGGGGGTGGGGGTATCACGCGCCGGAAAAAGTCGCCGGAGGGTCGCCGGAAAGTCGCCGGAAAAACTTGCCGGAAGGTCGCCGGGAAAACTCGCCGGAAGGTCGCCGGAAAGTCGCCGGAAAAACTTGCCGGAAGGTCGCCGGAAAAACTTGCCGGAAGGTCGCCGGAAAAAGTCGCCGGACGGCCGCCGGACCGCCGCCGGAATGCTGCCGGAAGGCTGCCGGAATGCTGCCGGAATTTCTAGAGAGAGAGAGAGTTGAGAGAGTTTGGTTTTTAGAGAGAGGAAGTGATGTGAGAAATGAGAAGAATTGGGAGGTTATGGGCTTATATAGGTGGGCTTTTGGATTGGGCTTCAAGCCCAACGTCGCGTGCCAACTGCTCCGTTTTAGCCCGTTATCGCTTCTGGACTCGGTTTTTGTTCGTAGTCATAAATAACACCAGACCGAGCAATTAAATAATTATTCCGGAGGTTCGGTAACGGTTAAAGCCACGCGTTTCGACGTTCGAATCCCATGCCCGTTCCTCTCCGCGTTCTCCAAAACGCTGCGTTTTTGGCCGTTTACCACGCCGTTTTCACATCCGTTCGCATCGATAGTAAATACGTGTCGTATTTTCATAGTATAAGTTTATGTTATTCCAGTTTGACAAATTTTTGCTGATGTCAGTTCGTTACGTTAAACACGCAAAGTCTTTCTTTAAAGGCATCAAGACTTCAACGAACTTTCAAAAGGACATCGTAGGACTCATATTAGCTCAACTAACCATAATTAACCTTAAACCATGTTAATTATTTCTAAAACATGATTAGAATCACGTTAATCGTTGTACGAAATTTGCCGGTTGTCACATTCTCCCCCCGTTAAGAGAATTCCGTCCCGGAATTCAGTTCAAGTCATCCGATACATTAGTATCCTTGAACAGGGCGGGATGTTTGCAACTCACACGATTACCCCTTTTCTTCGTGAACTCCAGTTCACGCTTAGCGTCCTAACGAACACAATGTCATGAGTCGGCTACGGCCGAGCTCTTGGGTATCGCAATCCGGCACAAATATCGGTTTTCCCGAAATAGTAGAGCTTTGCGTCAACCTGAATCCTGTCGGTTGAGGAATTGACAATGCTTCCTCAAGCCAGACCTGCGGGATTCGTCAAGAGTCCCACTAAGCTCTTGCGATAGTTCGAGCTTGTTCGTTGCAAGGCCAATTTTAACTGACATATCCGAGTCACTGGAGTACTAAGCGAAGTCGCTCCATTACCGTTTTCGTGCTTAACAACACCCTTTCAGCGTATAACACTCAGCAAAGTCCTATACCGATTTGAAGTTCCTAAGGCTAACTCTTTGTTAGCACAACTTCCCGATCGGTTTGGCCACTTATTCAAGAAGATTTGAATCTACCTGATTCGTTGGTCACCTCTTGAACTCACGCCAGATCATGTGTATATCTCTATCTGTCATTCAATGTACTAGAGACGTACACGTATGCACTCCAGAGGACTTCGAGCAGTACACCCCGAACACTAGGGTGATGATTCCTATCACATAGGAAATTCTGGCGATGAAGTACACGAATTTGATTTGCCACCGACACTAATCGTATCACACAGGTCACTTCCGTCTAGGACAGTAATTCACTCGTTCGAGAATGGTAATCCATACTCATCTCAAATTGAGTATCCCAGACTTGCGTTCAAGGTTCGGCGAACCCTGAGGTAGGATAACTGCTAAAGTTCGATATTGTGAAAGTTGACACCTAGTGCCTAGCCACAACTCTCCAAGAGTATAGGTGGCTATCCGTATGCCTCATATTATAACCACAAGCGAGTATGGGATGAGAAGGTTCCAAACAGCAATCGATCATTACCCGTGTCTCATCACAGCCACCGAACACCTCAGGCGACAGGACCATTAGGTTCGCTCGTTCGAATTTCACTAATCGGGTGATCTTACCAGATCACAAAGCAGTCGACATCCCCGAGGACGCTCCAGGTTGTTTATAGTAGCGGATGGTAATCCTGTGTCCTCACATGGACTGAAATCCACTATGCACCCACTTACAACCTTTCGCATGAGCGATTATGGTTAGTGGTACTAGGACGCCTAATATGGACTGATGGAGGTCGAAAGTTTTTGCGTCACTTCCACCCCTCAGTTCCCCAGGCAGTAGACAGTGTATATCCAACATACAGCCGTACAATTCCACAATACGTGAGGATTTAAGCCGACTAAAACACAAATGTCTAGAGGCTCACATCACCTCATCACATTGGTCAACATAGGATTGATGTACATGAACCATCATAATATGGTTGCCGTAATAAACAGAGGATAGGGTCTCGACAACATCTCAACACGTTGGCTTTTCTCGAGACGGTAAGCAGAGCATTGGTAACTACTCAAGACAAGGGTACCCAGTGCTTGTCCTGCTATAGGTGCCTCACGAGCACTGGTGTCCTATCGTTATTAGCAACCTAGTAAGTCAATTCTGAACAATACAGGACACACGCCCTTAAATTGACTTTCAGATCCTATGCAGAGGTCTGAGTGAAAGGAGTCCTGACCCGGAATCCTCACTCGTCGAATATTCCATCTTCTGGAATCTTTCGAGGTAAGAGGTGAAATTGAGTCATAGATGAATGCATCTGGCATAGATCTCACGTTTGGGCTTGACGGCTTCATGCGCCAAAATCGTTACTTAAAACAACAAACGACCGAGATCGCCCTACAAGAAGTAGTCTTGAGCCTTCCAATAAGGCATCCCATTCAACGACTCAGGTAGTCACACGCATGGGTGCAACATGTAAGCTTTCGAGCTCATCTTGGTTAGTCAGGTACTAAACGCACTAACCTGGAAGCTCATATTACTATGGTGTCTCTAACAGGGTCTGTCCAGGACAGGGGATTTTGCTCTGGCGCGAGCAATGCTACTGAAAAATAACTGGGAACACCTGTATTGACCCAAGGTCGAAGGGTTCCACTATCCCAAGAATCTGCGTAACGACACCAAGACAAGATAAACCTACCATTAGCAGGATAACATCAATCGAAGGGCTGAGTTGATCGAAGATCTCATCATGGTAGGGTAGCACCCTTATAGAGTAGACAATGCTACATGCCCTTCTAGATTCAGGGTTTCATAAGACTTCCGAATCACGTACCGGGGACTCCACCAATGCACTCGCCGTGGGTGGGTCCACACTGTTATTCCCGTAGTCATCGGCATGACACTTGGCAGGAATGATGTTAAACAATCCACTGGGATGAGCAATAATAAATTGAGTCTTTCAACTCCTATTAGCCCAAAGGTATGGGTCATAATATCGCTCACATTTTCTCGATACCTTCAAGTTCGAGATGTATTCGAAATCCCTTATCACGAAGACGAGCCTCACCCCGTCGTGTGTGGATCATGGGATTTCCTTCCGACATGACTCGAGAGTGGTTAGTCGACCGAAATGCACGTAAAAGGTTAAGGCTGGACATGGCGTCACTGATGCCTTAGGTCTTGAAGAGGTAATGCTCACGAAACGCGCGAGCATATAAAGAGGTCGACGCATGATTCGGTCAATTACTGAAACTACCACGAGATTCGAACTTTAGAGGGATACATGTGCTAACACTAGGACTAGAGTGTCTTATCATGACTTCCGAAAGTCCGTTGGACACCCGATATCCTACATAATCAATGGCGACACTACACAACCATTCAGCAACATAACAACAGTCACGTGGGTTTGGGGTAATGTCTTTATTCCAAGGGAACCAAGAGTGAATCAAACGACAAGTTATCACATCATCAAGTCAATCCAACAATTGTAGCAATACGCTCACGGTGCGATACGGCAGTAGAAATAACATGACATGACAACAACACATCCACGAACACATCAACAAGGGAACACCGCACGGGAACAACACGACGACAAAGAAGCATGACAACAAGGCAACACCGCAACATGGACCGCATGACACAGAGAAATACGACAACAAGGCTACACCACTGTAGGAGCAGCACAACAACAGGAATGCACCGTCGACAGCGAAACGCAACCGCATGGATATGCAGTCGGCAAAACTGTGCAGCTACAAGAATGCACAATCGTTAGGGGTAACACCACAACATGAACTCAAGACAGCAGGATGACACACAACCTAGCGAGTCCACTATACCTAACTACAAGAAGCTCTATTACGGTGAGCACGCACCCCGGTGCGTTTCAGCTCACTTATGGTGACGGAATCCTTATTCGTATCCTCAGCCACAAACCTATACTCCATAGGCTCATTAGTAGGAACGATTGGATCACCAAAGGCATCCGCCTTCATAACAGGAATGGGAACGATGGGTTCCACCTAATTTAGTAGACTTATTAGGCCGATATCGTTCCTAGGGAGAATGACTGTATACTCGATATAAGTCACTCGAATAATAGCAACTGTAGCATTGACAGGCTCAACCATACCTGAGAGCCATCGCCAACATTAGTCTTGGCAGGAGCCAGGGTATGATAACGAGCGGTTCAACGAAAACCTCAAAGAAAATGGAGTTAATGGCAACGAACTCCATCGTGACACAAACATGATCATAGCGGCTTGGCAAGGGTCTTAGAGATATCTATGTCAATGGCAATGATCTTAGTAGGAGCCTTCGAAACAACAGCAACATCAAACTTCACAAAAGCCATAGAAGCATCCTTAACACGCTCAGTATGAGCTACACTCTCAGCAACGACGACAATATTCGCTTGGGCCATAGAACAACGATGGCAGCAACAACAGCAGGCTCAGCAGAAACCTTAGACCCGTCGTAGCTATTAGATGTGTGGTAAATAGTATCCATAGGACCTAGAAACCAATCTATACCTTTTCCAATATCACCATATTGGTCACAACGAGAATAGTAGAGGTAGAAGGATCATAATTTATCGAGACACCACGATAAAATAAAAACGATACAGACTCTGGCAATCCAGCCGAGTCATCCTTCTCCTTAGGGTCCTCTTGCATGTTATTTTGGTCCTAACACCGATAGTCATCAACTGAAATGCCTCTCCGTTACCTGAGCAAGGCCAGCGAACTTTCTTCCTGATAGGCCACGCAGTGAGAGTTTCGAAATATGACAAGAGATTAGACAAGTCACATTGTCCACGACGAATGGATTCTCGCAACCTTAGTTTATAAAACACCGTGACAAAGGGACGCAACGTCTCAATACCTATGGGGATTGATGGAAAACACTTCGCATCATTTACCACCCCAAATAGACAACCAGTCTCGTCGTCCTGACGAGGGTAGTAGACGTTCAATATTGCATCATGAGCAATGGAATTGCTGTCCCATGGGTATGTTTAGTTGACAGAATAACGCGACCACTTCCAGTAGTCCGTTATTTGATTTTCGAGGGGAATTTCGATGTCTGCCAGAGCGTTCCGTGACACTTGACAATTACGAGTCACACGCTTTACGATTTCGGCTCCCGAAATGTGGTTTCACTCCCCGAGTATTATGACGGATTCAGACGCAAAACGCACGTCGTGATCCTATATTCAATATATATGTATGTCTCCATATATATTAACTGACTTGGATAAAATTATCTCCGACTCGACTCACTTTACCATATAACTACTTTCCCATTAAGTAGTCATACTAGGATCTTGTCAGTCGAGATTTCATTTTTCCCGTAATCGACTCGACTCACCTTTCCATATATTTATTTTCCCATTAAATAAATATACTATGACCTTGTCGATTCGATGTTTCATTTCTCAACCATCAACTCGACTCACCTTACCGTATAATTATTTTCCCATTAAATAATTATACTAGGATCTTGTCGATTTGACATTTCGTTTTACCACCATCGACTCGACTCACTTTACCGTATAATTATTTTCCCATTAAATAATTATACTAGGATCTTGTCGGCTCGACATTGTATTTTACGACCATCGACTCGACTCACTTTACCGTATAATTATTTTCCCATTAAATAATTATACTAGGGTCTTGTCGATTCGACATTGTATTTTACGACCATCGACTCGACTCACTTTACCGTATAATTATTTTCCCATTAAATAATTATACTAGGGTCTTGTCGATTCGACATTGTATTTTACGACCATCGACTCGACTCACTTTACCGTATAATTATTTTCCCATTAAATAATTATACTAGGGTCTTGTCGGTCGATATTTCGTTTTCGGCACCCGACCCGGCTCACTTTACCATATATTTATTTTCCCATTAAATAAATATACTAGGATCTTGCCGATCGATAATTCATTTTCAACACCGGACTCGGCTCACTTTACCATATATTTATTTTCCCATTTAAATAAATATACTATGATCTTGCCGATTCGACATTGTTGATTTAGACGCGGGCTATCATGCCTTCTAGATAAAGATGATCAAGCCTATTAACTCCGTAAGGACGATTTTGCCCTCCGATAGGGGAAGGAACGCCTGACCCTCGAAGACAACTTGGGCATGTGTTAGATCAAGAATGACTTACTCACAGTAATAATATAGCAGCACACGGGCAACTAATCTCAATACCGATCCACACAGGGTCCCGTGCTCAAAACGCACTGGTTTTGCAGGGACGCACCCTCAGTCTTCACTGGGTTCCAAGTTTAGCATTCCATGCATCGTACCATGCATTCATCTCTTCGGTAGGCAGTGCATCCTCGTATGTCCGCTCCATCGAAGAACTTCGTGCGGAGGCATTAAACTCCTATACAAGGAAGTTTTCGTCTCCTGTCCCTATCCGATGCGAGGGTTTACGTCAGATTACTCATATGTATAGACGTTTGAGCTCTTCCGTGTTCGTACCTTAGAGGTAATGCTGAAGAAAGCTGCTTCAGTTTGCGAGGATCGAAATCAAGGGATATCAACAAGACCTCCCTTTTTAACTCATTGGCAAATCAAAAGCTAAGACTGAACCTACAGTGCAAGAATAGACAAGGAAAGGAGTGATCACCAACCCCAGCCCTAGCGCCCACCTAGGTTACCGTGCACCACAAGTTATTATTACGTGTGCACCCGCAATGATAATCGGTGTTGCCAGGTAATTTTGGTGCCCGCTAGTTCCGAGCTTCCTGATCCAAAACAAAGATTTCACACAATAAAGGACCTAGACTAGCTTCGCCTTCACAACATTAGCATCACGACAACGTCCACTAGCACGATAAAGGTTAGCCCTTCCGATCATCCCGTCCGCAGGTAAGCGGGTGAGTTCGTCGTAGACCACCGCTTGTCCTTCCCGCTTGTCGATGTCGGTAATCGATGCAGAAGTGTGGACTAAAGTGAAGTGTGAGACGATATCCTTATAGGCAAGCTATCTGTACTACTTATATGCATTAACTAGCACTAGTTAGAAACTCGGATCTCTATACAATTTAAACATTCATATCCTTATGTTCTAACATTTTACATATTGACACACATGGCTAGTCGGTCGGAATTTCCCCTTGTACAATCCATGTACAATTTTCTTTCTTTTCTAAAAATATTTCGTTGTGTTTTATTTTTTGAAAACTTCGTTTTCGAGCCAAAACCGGTTATAGTCTAGATTTTTTTCAAAAATACTAGTTCGCTATAACCTTGGCTCTGATACCACTTCTGTCACACCACGCCAATGGCGGAAACACGTGGCGCGACGCTCGAAAGCATATCAAAGTCAAGATTAACACAAACTATATTTAATTAGAAAAGATCATTATATTAAGATGTCGGGAAGGAGTACCTGGTTTCAAACATTACTTAAAACCACAAACATTAAGTTTTAAAGTGGGGTGTTTCCGTTTATGTCCTAACCCGAAGGTAACAATAGATGAAACCCCCAACCATTGTCCGACATCCCAAATTCCACCGTACTAGCCGCATACCTGTTCAGCACTTAGTTACCTGAAAGATATGTTTAAAAAGACGTCAATATATAAAATATTGGTGAGTTCACAGGTTTTAGTTTCGTAAATACGACATTTTTACATCCTGTGCAAATCCAGCACATTTTTACATCCTGTGCAAATCCAGCACATTTTTTATATCCTGTGCAAATCCAGCACATTTTTATATCCTGTGCAAATCCAGCACATTTCGTGGCCTTTGTATGGAATAGCTAGCTCCTACAAATTATGATGATGAGCAATCCCCTGAGTCCCATAACCAAACCAAGACTAATAAATATGCCCCGCTCCAAGTCGTTTCTCGGAACCCAACGACTTAAGTTCAGAATACGTGCACCCCAGGCATACGCCGATGCATAATCGACGCTATCGATTAGGGGTGGGCCTTGTCAGGCACCAATAGTACTATCCAAATATTCCTTCAGTTTCATTTACCTGAATTAATGGTTACAGTAGCGAGGACCCAACCCCGAGTGGCGACCAAAAACTCAAGTACTCATCATGCCACTTACCACATTTTAACCTTTGAAAACATTTCAATATGTGATAACTTTTGACAAACATATCT
Organism: Ambrosia x helenae; assembly: GCA_030844895.1. Taxonomy (NCBI): domain Eukaryota; kingdom Viridiplantae; phylum Streptophyta; class Magnoliopsida; order Asterales; family Asteraceae; genus Ambrosia; species Ambrosia x helenae. The sequence goes on along the minus strand of CM061228.1, from coordinate 140,685,069 downwards.
TTCCCCCAGTTAAAACAGTAAAATGGGGCCGTGAAACTCACCTTAATTTCCATGCTTAGCTAGCAAATAAAGCCCAAAGCTTTGACCGACTTCCTCGTGCCCTAATTACCAATAAAGGACACCTTAAAGTCTATCATATATGAACCTAGCTTAATTTCCGGTTAAAAGATAGTTTATTCAACTATCCTGACTCGTGTGTAGTAACCCGAGTCTTTAAGTGTTTTAACTCGACGAACCGATCGTGACTTATCATAGCTCCTGTGTTCACATACGAAATAGTACCCAAGTCGCGCACTTGTTACTATTCGTGTGCAAACTATGTCGGACTAATATCACGAATCGTATAACTCATCCCGAGCCATAGCTTGTCTCGTAAATCGGATAAATGTAATCGTCTTGTATAGTTATTTTCGGGAAATATACCTTGCTGAAATATAATATAGTTATTAAAATCCTTTTTAATAACATTCGTTATTTCTTTTCCCGAATCCGAGTATCTTACAAATCTCAAGACTTTGCTTTTTATAAAAAGGTTTTCCAAATAAATCCGAACGTTTATACATCTTTTAATCCGAACAACAAACATACTTTAGTTACCAAGTAACCTTTAAAAAAACTCGTCAATCCTTGACGCTTGGTAGCAAAAGAATATATATTTGTTTGAAATATTTCTCGGAATGGACTATTATTGTTACAAATAATATTTGTCAAAACGTCGTGATTGTACATGACTACATTTGTCAAGCGCTTGGAAAGTTATTTATAAGAACGAACAATAAAGTCACACTTGTCGCGCTTCGGATTTATAAAAATTTCGGCAGAGTTTCCTCTGTTTTTGGTATAAACCAGACAACACAAGTTGTCTACAAATTCCCAAAATCAACTCCTAACAAAGACGACATTATATTTATCCGCATTCTAATCCGCGAGATTTTATACGTTGTGACTATTTATATAAATCATCCTGTTTATATAAATATATATATACGTATAGTCCATCAATTTAGTCCAACAACCACGCAAGTCACGACTAATACACAAATATTAGCTCATAATGCTTTTCGTTAATATTTTTATCGGTTCGTTAGCGAGTTAATCGTTCATATTTATATATTTTAGAAATATATGTGTAAATAATAATATAACGAAATAATTGCTAGTTAATTATACCGTAACGCTTGACCAAAGTTTACTGAGTTGACCGGGTTGACCAACCCGAATCTGACCGGATCTACCCGAGAGCACCACACTTGACCCACGACTAGAACTTGAAGACGGCACGCAAACCGAGCCAGATCTGAATCTGACCCGGAAGCATAATCTTGACCCGAGCCCCGAGTCCCGAACCCAAAACTGACCGGACCCGAACCGCCGGACGCCACCATCGTGGCCGGACCACCGGTGCCGTGGCCGGACCACCACTGCCGTGGCCGGACCACCACCACCGTGGCCGGACCACCAAAACCTCCGTTCTGAATACTTGCGCGCCATCGGGACCCACCCAAACCCATTCCAGCCCCTCCTGAACTCGCAAATAGCCGGAAACAACTCGCCGGAATATGGCCGGAGAACGAAATTTCGCGAAAACTTGTGAGGAGTCCCCCAAAGACCCGATCTAAACGTTTGTACAAAGAAAACTCGAAAACGAGCTTACCGGAAAAGTCGCCGGAATGGTACCAACGTTCAAACCGCTTCGTTTTAGGGAAAACGGCCTTCACCATCGCGTTCGGGGCGTCAAAATTAGTGGGGGTGGGGGTATCACGCGCCGGAAAAAGTCGCCGGAGGGTCGCCGGAAAGTCGCCGGAAAAACTTGCCGGAAGGTCGCCGGGAAAACTCGCCGGAAGGTCGCCGGAAAGTCGCCGGAAAAACTTGCCGGAAGGTCGCCGGAAAAACTTGCCGGAAGGTCGCCGGAAAAAGTCGCCGGACGGCCGCCGGACCGCCGCCGGAATGCTGCCGGAAGGCTGCCGGAATGCTGCCGGAATTTCTAGAGAGAGAGAGAGTTGAGAGAGTTTGGTTTTTAGAGAGAGGAAGTGATGTGAGAAATGAGAAGAATTGGGAGGTTATGGGCTTATATAGGTGGGCTTTTGGATTGGGCTTCAAGCCCAACGTCGCGTGCCAACTGCTCCGTTTTAGCCCGTTATCGCTTCTGGACTCGGTTTTTGTTCGTAGTCATAAATAACACCAGACCGAGCAATTAAATAATTATTCCGGAGGTTCGGTAACGGTTAAAGCCACGCGTTTCGACGTTCGAATCCCATGCCCGTTCCTCTCCGCGTTCTCCAAAACGCTGCGTTTTTGGCCGTTTACCACGCCGTTTTCACATCCGTTCGCATCGATAGTAAATACGTGTCGTATTTTCATAGTATAAGTTTATGTTATTCCAGTTTGACAAATTTTTGCTGATGTCAGTTCGTTACGTTAAACACGCAAAGTCTTTCTTTAAAGGCATCAAGACTTCAACGAACTTTCAAAAGGACATCGTAGGACTCATATTAGCTCAACTAACCATAATTAACCTTAAACCATGTTAATTATTTCTAAAACATGATTAGAATCACGTTAATCGTTGTACGAAATTTGCCGGTTGTCACACTCCTGGTCTCTTAGGGTGGCTTAAGCATGCATGGACATAATCATATGATAAATCATGCATGAACATGATCATATGCTAAGGCATGCTTGAACATAATCGTTATGTTTAACAAAGGAAGCAAACTAGGGTGGACTAGCACCCTTGCCTTGGGCCGGCCTAAAAGGCCATGTGAGACCCACTTCATGTGCAAAAATATCTTTCAATTACTAGTTAAAACTCAACTAATTCGTTTACGGTTTTGTCGGGTTTTTATTGAGCTTTAATTGCGAGTTATCCGGGTATATAATTAACTTCCAATTACCATTAAACATTGACTAGTTTAAGTATTGGTAAGTTATTTAGGTTCCTACTGGATGAAATTATATATTTTTACGCGCATCAAGTGCGATAAGCGAACTTTATTCATTACTGGGAGATTTGTATTTGAAGTTTCTATTTATCGTTTTGGAGTACCAAAACACATAATATATCATGAAAATACCATTTATTTTATATCCTGGGTATTCGGGATCGTTTTCGGTTAATTAATTGTTACCGGGTAATTAATCACCAACGTCCGTTCTGGACAAGTTTATTCGCACGCGATTTCGCCGTGCTTTTAATTAAACGAATGCATTCCTATGGGGAATTTGCTATTCTCTAAAGGCTAAATTAATACAATTAATTTAGAATTGCACTTAATTACTGTTAATTACATATACTAATTACGTACGAAACGTATCGATTTTTGTCGGATGTCACAAACACCAAGGGCCGCATGTATGATTTCCACATCGCTCGATCCACTTGGCCAAAGACGTTTATATTCAAAAAAATATATATAAAGTTAACAATTTATAAAAAAAAATATAAACTTTTAACAACTTAAAAAAGTATAAACCTCGCAATTTATAAAAAAATATACATGTGTAACGTAGAGGCCATTGAATGCACTCGTTTTTTATTTAAATCGCTCCATTTACCGGTTATTTGATCCATGTGACGTGTTGTTCCGTCGACAAGTTGCGAAAAGTAGGCCATGACTCGATTCCAAAACGTGTCTCTTGGTTGTTGATTTCCGATGTGTTTGTCCTCGAAAATATGTAAAACTGACTTTGTCAAAGCCACCTCTTCCTCTTGCGTCCCAGACGTTTTCACATTGGACGTTTTATTTTTCCCTTTGCCTTTGCCTTTGCCTTTGCCACGTGGTGGGGGCAACACTTCTATCCCATCTTCTTCCTCTTCCTCTTCTTCTTCTTCCTCTCCGTCTCCATCTCCATTTGAATCTATGCTCTGAACCGGGTTACGATACGGGGTATTTTGGTATGGTTGGCAAATCCAAAAACTGTCGAACATTGGCTCATCAAGCGGATCGGGAGCTACTTGGAACACTCCGGATGCGATTTGGGTTGGCATGTTTGGTTAGGAGTAGAGTAGTGGATATTAGTTTGGAAGCGAAAATTGTTGGGTTTGATACATAAGGTTTTGGAAAACCTTGGTTTTGAAAGGGTGGGATGGGCATATGTTGGGTTTGAGACGTTCGGTGTGTAGGTTGTGGGGTTGGTGGTGCGTCTTCACAAAATTGAGCCGGTTCGCCTAAATTAGCCCGAACCTTTGGTTTAAACTTTCGCTTCGTAGTCGACTGTTTCTTGCTCGATCCTTCCATTTTTTTTTTAGATTGAATTTCTTTTTATTGAGGTTTGTTTGATTGTTGGAGATATTGTTTAATTGTTGTGTTAATTTTGGTTGAAAAATGAGTTGATATAGATGGTTTAAATGGCTAGCGCCAGTGGCGAGGCTTAGTTGGGGCGGGAGGGGGCAGCCGACCCCCCCCCCCCCCCGAATTTTCGTGCAGAAGTTCCGATTATACAGTATTTGTATAGAAAATTTTGTAAATATAGGGTTTCGACCCCCTAAAACTGGTTTTCGACCCCCCCGAAACTAGTGACTTTCGACCCCCCGAACCTTCGGGTCAAGCTTCGCCACTGGCTAACGCACCGTTGGCCAACGTTTCAGTCGCTGTGATGGGGCTGTGATGAGCATCACAAATATATTGAGTCGCGGCCGTGATACAGAAGGAGGGGCGGTGTTTACGAGCATCACAGTCATTACGGGGTGTTCATCACGAATCACCCCGTCCTTCTTTAATATCAGTTATTTAACTCAGATTAAATTTTCCTCCTTATTTCTCTCAACTTGTATAGCTTTTCTTTGAAGTTATAACACTATTTATTGGTTGAAAGCAATATGTACTAAAATATTAAACATATATACAGTCTATCAATGTTTTAATCAATAAGAACTATTTCAAATGGACTGTTTGCACCCTTCATGCATGATTTTACGATTTTTCTGTTTGTTAGAATTTAGCTGACTTTTGTCAACAATCACGTGAGCCATAATTGGCTGTCGGGTGCTCCTCAAATCCCCGTAACCTTGTAAAATTATAAAATAGTAAGAGACGTGATAAAATGTATATTTTATGTGGTAATTTATACCGATTATCCATCTAATCCAAAATCCCCACCAGTGTCTTGTTTTTTCCATTTTTTTTTTTTTTTTGTGTGTGATTAGGTCATTAGGTTTTATCACCCATTTTATGTAATTTATTTTTGTTTTGTATCTCTAAAATGCTTAAGTAATGTACATTATTGTTGAACATTAAGATGAACTAAAATTAAGTTGTATAAACATTATTTATTTTATTTTTCATATATGATTATTAAAAAGTAAGTCTCGTAATTTGTTATTATTAAAAAAAACTAAAAGAGAACTAAAAAATAAAAAAATTACTATATGGTTATACAAATAGAGATTCAACTTTTAAGTCCTACGTTATGCACCATATATACCTTCGTTATGATTTGTTTCATTTAGATTATCTAATTGAGGGGTCAAGTTATTATACACAGTGTAACAAAAATGATGATGGTGAAAATGATACAAAAAACACAATAGATCACGAGATATGACATAATGAGCCACAAAATATAACACAATACCAAAAAATATAACACAATGCTGAATAAAAAAGACACAATTAATCTAAAAAATGACACAATGGTGAAAATAAGAAAAAGACACAATGTTACATAAAAGACAATGATATAAGGTAAATTCTAAAAACTATAAACTAAAATCCAAAAAAGCGAAAACCTAAAAACTAAGATCGTAAGGTTCGATGAGACGGTTCCAATGCCGCTTGAATGAGTTCAATCAGAATCCGTTTGATACCCTTCCTACGACTTCCTATTTTTCTTTCACTATGTATTTGATCCTAACCCTCTAATGAAGTTACAAACAGTTGTTGCATTTCTTCTAGATTCTTCATCTTGATCCACAGCCTATTCTAAGATTTTGTATATAGACACTAATCTTTTTTTCTTTAGCCGGTTAAGCATCTTAAATTATTTCTTTTTACCTCTTTTATTTTAATATTTTAAATAAAATATTTATATTATTCATGGGATCCTTTGCTTTGCTTCCCACTTTTTTTCCTATTGCAACTATATGATTACAATGTGTGACATCCGTCACCTTTCATTTTTATCCTTTGTTTAACTTTAGTCCCTCTTGTTTTTTGTATTTACATTTATAATCATTGTATTTCGAAGTTTCTATTCAATAATAAAAGTTGCGAATTTATTTCTTACGATTATTAACTATCTACTCGAACCTTTGTCGTAACTGAAAAGTTCATTTTTATGATAATAATAATAATAATAATAATGAATTGATATTATTATGTTCAAAAATTGAGTTTTAAAAAATAAAAAAATTCTTAGAACCGAGTTTGAACCCGTGTCCTAAGAATCTTCAAGCAAACAACCAACCACCACATCACTTTAATGTTTCGTGTTATCAATGGAAACTTTTTCTACGTAAACAAACCCATCTAGTTACCTCAGTCAACAAAAAAAGTCAAAACCCAATACATACAAGACTTTGAATCAAGAATTAACGCGTTTAAACTTGTTTTGGAAACAATTGATGACTGATTGGTGACCGACATAATCATCCTACGTCCATGTATTTTTTTGTACTTTTTAATGATTTATATAAATTATAATAATTTTGGATGGGTCACGGCTTTACATGGTTTTAAATTAGTAGTTCTTCTTAATTGCAAAATATATCAAATATTTTTGTGTATAACCGAGCCAAACTTACCGCCGCAAAGCGCAGGGTTTTGTTACTAGTACCTTCGTTATGATTTGTTTCATTTAATTATCTAATTGATATAGCAAAAGTAAATAAATTTATTTAATTGATCTTACCCAATAAATAGTTTTGTAAACTATAATGTACAATATAAAAATTAATATTAAATTTGGTTTCATTTGTTTGATTAATTTCAGTTAACTAAGGGTAAAAAACCGATAGCGATTCCGAGTTAATTTAATTTTCAATTGATTTCAGTTTGGTTTCATTTGTTTGTGGTCCGGTTTCAGTTAACGGTTCACTTATTGCCCACCTTTAGATAATGTTAAACACGTAACACATCAATTTTTTAAAACTAAAAAATAATAACAATCCTATACTAAAAGTAAAGAAAATAAAATGGTCATTTTTATGATTTTTTAAGTGTTAACCTATGAAAAAATTATGATCGTTTAAAAATCGGGGGGGGGGGGGTTAATTGGTTTAAAATAAGTAGAAAAAATGTAACAATTCTTTAAATAAATAAAAGTTGACAAAATTAAAGTGTAATTAAGTGAGAGGATTAAAATCTAATTAGTGTTTGAAAGACTAATTTCCTTTATTTTAGGGTTGCACCTTATACATATGTGTTAATGTGTCACGTAGATAAAACAAGTTATTTGACTAAAGGGTGAGGCTATCGTAAAAAGTATAAGAAGGATTATTAGCAATAGATTAAACTAAATAATCAGGGGCAAGATGGTAAAATCATTTGCATCACTAAAGTTTCACCTCCATTTTCAAAATGGTCGTAACTTTTTTCATACGATATTTATTTTTTAAAAACTACACCATAAAAACAAACTTTTTATCATCTTTAACTTGCATACATTATTGCTATACTTAAAAAAACAAAAAAAAAAATTGTTGGCTTGATAAATTGCGTTTTGTTGAGGGTATACTTGCGTTTTAGAAACGCAATTTATACCTGATAAGACAACCTAATAAAATGCAAGTTATACCTGATAAAAAAGATGCAAGTTATATCTGATAAAAAAAACACAAGTTATATACTATTGATAAAAAATGCAAGCTATTAACCTAGCAATTTTTTTAAGTATAGCAATAGGATATGCAAATGAAGGAGGATAAAAACCTTGTTTTTATGGTGTATTTTTTTTAAATAATGTCGTATAAAAAAGTTATGGACATTTAAAAATTGGGGGTGGAACTCAACAATGGTAGGTTATATCTATTTTGTCCTTTCCATTCTCTTTTGGAAAATCAAACCTATATATTCACCATTTTAATCATATCCATTAATTCATTTAAATCAAAAGCTTAAAATCCTTCTTATACTTTTTAGGTTAAGGTTCTTTTTATAGTAAACTTTCTATTGACTAAAACACAACACATGTACGTCTCTTTTACCTTTAACCTAATCTATATACACATATCTACACTATCAATACTACCATATATATATATATATATATATATATATCATCTTATCTTCTTGAACTAGTTTTGGTGTATGAGTTACGTACATATATGTATACTACGAAAACATTGATTTGACGATCATAAACCAACCCTATTCATTTGAATTGTTTTCTCCTTCAATTGAATGCTTATCCATGATAAAAATCAGACACAACTTGATCGGTCGCGAACAACACTAATTATCACCACCGATTTATTCTTTGATTTAATCGATGCTTTTAGGTTATGGTTGTCAGATTTGATCTCTGATAAATCTGAATCGGATGTTTGTTTAAAATCGGAGTTGCTTAATCAATTAGTTGTGTTCACAACTAATCTTATGAACGTCGGTTACGATGTCAGTGGGGGGGGGTGGGAATGGTGTTAATTTTAAAGTAGAAATTACTAGTTTATATCCGGGAGCGTCCCGGGTTGAGAAATCTAAGTAAAGTGAATAAAATTAGAAGTATCTAAACTATAAAAATGACATCTGCCAATATATGATTAATGAATATTATTATCTTTATTATTATTATTATTATTATTTTAAACAAATCTCTGCCATAAGTTATCATATTCTAATATAAAAAAGGGTAATTGGGTCGGGTATCACCTAATCCCAGGCCCGACCCAAACCCACAATTTTTTTTAAACTAATTCCAAACCTGGCACAATACATGTCGGGTTACAAAAAATAGTCGTTTTTTTTCTCCGTTTTTTATATAGCACTATGGTACTCGTTGGAAAGATAATAAAACGCTCGTTAATTTGGTGTAATTTTTTTTTTTAAATCTCGTATATAAAAGATATTAACATTTAAAAGTTGTGAGAGGAAACATGAGAGAGAAAATAATAAAGTTTTAATATTTACATTTAGCATGACGATGAGGTTGTATCGTTCGTCATGGTCTCGGGAGATATCGAAGATTTCATTGTTGGGATACGGAAACCATGTCAAGCGGTAGACGATGCAAACCCACGTCACCTAACCGAGATGGTTGGGGATGTTGCCCTCCTCGAGCATGTTTTTTCCCTCCCTATTCAAACTGTTAAAAGCATTCCCCCCAGTTGTCGTCTGATGTTTGCTCAAGTGTTAACAGGTGCCTTGCGCAAAGTGGTGGCGTCGCCAGGCTCGGTTGACAATTGGGTCCAATTGCTATTGCTTCCGCGGTTAACCCTGAGGGTGGTCAGACCGTCCTCCAGGCAAGAGCGAAGATCAGGGAACAGAAAATCTTTGCAGTGTAGTAGCATCCTGCAAGCGCTTGCAGTATGGAAAGATGGGTCTGGGCTTGCGATCTTAGTCTCTTCCCTCTTAGATAGCGTGGGGGAGGTTGTGGTACCTAGGGGAGAAGTCAGAAGGGAAGAGGACAATGAAAGGGAACCTAATATAAAGCAATGTCTTCGAAAAGTCAGGGATGGGCATTTCACGGCGGCGGTTAAGGTTTTGTGCTCCAGTGGGGTTGCCCCTCTATGTGAATCGACCATGAAAGCCCTCATTGATAAACACCCTGTAACGACCGAACGAATAAACCTTTTATAATCTATAATTAATTATCACCTAATATTAATTTAAGTTAATCCGGCCCAATGGAATCGGCCCAATAGAACAAGCCCACTCGATAATAATAAGCCCAAAATAAATTAGTCTAAACCCATTATCATTGTAGTGAAAGCCCAACAATTAATTCAGCCCATCTAATTTACTTAGGCCCATAAGTCTTTCTGGCCCAATACCTCATGGCCCAACCTACCAGCCCCTTTCCCTTGCTGCAATTCTACGCATCCATGCATACATACTGTTTGTATAATACGCAGGGAGAGAGAGAGAGTACGTAGAGTGAGATAAGAGTGAAGTTGACCGGAGCTATCATCTTCTCCGGCCGAGTGGTCGTCTCCGGTGAGCCATAAGAACACCCTCTGACCAACTATAATCAATCATATACCCTCCTATTCGAACCTGTTTGTATATACCCGGTCACCCTCTCTGTTATATATAACCATCACCATAACTCTTCTGTTTTGATACCACCGCTGGTTGTCTTCCCCGACACCAGTCGTCTTCTCCGGTGCTCCGCCATGACAACGACCTACAACCCTCCAACACCCGGTCCGGCAACATCCGCGTCCACCAACCAACTACACCGTTCACCATATCCAACTCCGATTAACCGCAAATCGCTACCAGTTCTGTTACAGAACTCCTTACTGAATCAGTTATACGGTCATCTATTATCCTCGTCGTAACGCCGTTATAACCGTTCAACATCCCTGGTCACCTCTAAATAACTCGTGACCATCCATCGTCCAACTGTTTCCAGTCATTATCTTTGTTAAACAACCATATTTGACTATTCGTCTTCTCCTGCAACATAGCCAGTCCTCTGTTTCGTTTAATCATCATCATCGGGTCTTGATTATCACGAACCATCAAAGTAAACCACCTTTGTTCCATTAATCTTATATCAACCTTCTGTTGGTGTAAACTCCCCGGTAACCTTATAAACATACGTATATATATATATATATATATACATATATATATATATATATATATATATATACTTGTGAGCTATCGTAGAAAGAAGGTATATGCGTGAGATAGAGGAAGGCCGATCGTCTTCCAGTCATCCTCTTCGGCAGGTCATGTCTTTGACCATGGAGTCTTTATATTAATCAGAGAACATAAACCCGAAGGTATAACTCTGAACCGGGTTATAACCCGTTCGTACAGTTAACTACCCGGGTGTTTAAAGGTAAGAATACTAAGTATATCATTATTATTACTATTTCATAATTATTAATTATATTATATTTATTCTTATTATTAATATTAACGTGATACGTGTGGGACGATAATATTAACCCGATAATATTAAACCGGATAACTATAAGTATTTATATATAAAAGAATATAAAAGAATATAATATATTAAAGGATTGTCCCCGACGTTATCACGTGCACAAGCCTTGCACGCGCTAATGGTGATAAATATAATAGGTACAGTTTATTTGGAGATAATATCGTTAAGGAATAGTCTACAGGATCTGGGAGAATATAATAGAGGTGAGTACATGACCCTTTCCCTTAAAAGCCTTTGGGCTGATTACATGCTTGTTTAGTCGTTATCAAGTATTTTATACGGTTTATATTATAGAAATGTTATCGAGTTGTTAATAGAAATAATAGAACGCGGTCGAATAGAAACTACGTAGGATGGATCCATTCGGTATCATAGAGTATAGCCTGGACCAATCAGAGGTTACAGGACCATTATAATCGATCTATACTCACGGGAATATATTCATCTAAACCAAGTAGAGGTTTAGAATCATAATAAGCATTTGTATGGTGCTCCATCGATAATATATTCCACCATAGAATGACCGAACTAAATAGAAAGAGTTGTATGATCGTTAAACTCGATTTATTATTATGGTATGTCTAAATTCGGCATGTCTCACTAGTATGAAAATACTAATGTACTTTAAGCATGTTGTCAGGTATTTATACGAAGTATTAAAGAGCATGTCGAAGAGTAGAAGATCTGGATAAGAAGAGGATACTATGGTTACATTTTAATCCAGCTTAATGTAATCATTACCGTTAAACCTGTTAAGGCTAATCCGCTGCGCCACCTGGGTCGTTACAGGTGGTATCAGAGCAACAGGTTTAACTAATAGAAATCCTCTTCTGATCTAGATCAACCAAAAGTATATTAGAAAGAAATATATGTTAATAGAAATTATAAGAAAGTATAGAAAAATTATCGAGGAAGATTACTAGAATAATATTGTGAGGTAAATTGACAATTTTTAATGGCCAGAAAATTGTGAATTTACAGGCACGATTGAATTCTAGAAAATTCTTTGGTAATACCAAAAGATATAAAATAATAGAAATACAAGAAATAAGGAATCAACAAGAATTATATGAAATATAAATAAGTTATTATAGAAATATTCTTTCAATCTCATGTATCAGTTAGAAAAATATAAGAAACAACGTGTTAAGAATAAGAATGCGATTATAAGTTTTATATCCTATGAAAAGTTATCGAATCATAATCAATGGTAGTAACCCTCCTTAGAAGAAATTCATGTTCAAAAGTAATTGGAATCAAACATAATTAGAAGAATATATCTGATTAATAAAGAAAATTTATAAATCTGTACAAGTATTATACTCAACTTGAACATTCCTGTGATCAAGTTTCTAAATAGATATGATTCTTCCGACGAAATTCGTCATATCTGCCGCTTATACGGACTCTCTCCCGATGAAAAACCAAGTAAATATAAATATATTCTATAAGAATATATTATTCCGTATAATATATACATACCCTTTAGGCCCGATCTCCCATCCTTGTTTGTTGAGAATTCACGAATGCTGGATGCTTACATACGCTGCACTATTCTCATTATTACTCCACCTCATAATATACATATATAAACATACCCTTTTGTATAACTCATTCTTTGAAACCATCCGTGCAAATATTTCCACGAAATATATCCGGGATTATATATAATTCTTTTTAAACGTCGTTCTAATCGCTTTGCAAGAACATTTCTCGAATCTAGAAAAGCATTTCCAACTCTAAAATCTTATAATAAGTCGATAAAAGAATATGAGAATCCAATTTATATTATTAAGAAATAATATAAGTATCATATCGATCTAAAGAAATTAATAAAAGTAATATTGAAGTTATAATAAATTGAGACCTTTAAGAGATACTTTCATCTCACTCGAAACAAATTGTATAGTTTGAAGTTCGGCTCGTTGGACGTAATGTTCCATGAAGACTTCCTTGTGTGTTAACTCGAAAACCGATCGGTATACAATTTGAAATAAATTGTATAGTTTAAAGTTTAGCCCGTTGGACGTAAGGTTTCATCTGAAAACTTCTTAGTATTCCAATCTGAAAATATACCAGTATACAATCTCTATATAATCACGTTCTTTTCCAAAAGTTTTGGGATTACTAGTGTGACGAAACCCGAGTTTCCTATCCAAGGCTATGAGTCCAGGAAGCTTCCTACTCTTAAGAAACTCCTATACAACGGAAGCGTTTCTAATGATGTTACAAGATGATAAAATTGCTGATTCCTCCATTAAAGCTTCGCACACTATATTACCGACAACTGTAACATCATAATATCTTTAACTTAATTTCCTAAGTATTTTACCAATATTGAGATTCCATTGCTATCTTGAATGACTGATTCAAATCTAACCGGACCAATCTACACAACTTTCTTAGACTTTGGAAGTAAGGTGGTTCTTTCCTCCGATGAATTTGGTCAGAGAGCAATAGATGACCAATCTTCAAGAATGCCATGAACAGGAACTAACTTCGGCTTAATAAGATGATCATCTTGACACCAAAAATCTTTCGGAAACAAAATTGAAATATTTCTAGAGTTTACAAATAGTATTATTCTAGTAGCTTCTGTAAACGCTCCAACCTCCATTAATCTTTTAAGCATGGGCAATCCAAGAGCATGCATGATTTGGGATACCATATTTCTGACTGGTTCTTGTCCTCTAGTTGGACAAGAAAGGAGTAATTTTCTATCTATGGTTAACATTCTTTCATGTTTAGCTCGAAATTAAGTCTCAAAACTCTTTAAATACCTTTGATTCTATCGTAAGTTATTCCCCAACTTCATTTGTAATATAAACTTCATGATTTTGTTCATTGCCAAAGTTTAAAAGCTCGTTTATACAATTCTAATTATGATATCAACAACCTATATTATTTTCTTAGAAATCCTAGAAATTACCCCAACCCATTCAGTTAAACTTTTGTCATTCGTTTATTAAAGTTTGGAAATCCGATCTTAACAACTTTAAACCTCGGTTATCAGTATTATTGTTAATCGTTACTTTGAAATCCTATAAACAATCCTCACCCGATTATTATCATGTCTTCTACTCAGTATATTATATTCTTTAATTCGTAAAATAATACTCATGTCGAACTACTTCATATCTTTTCAGTAAGACTCTACAATCTACTGAAGATGAATAAGTCATTTATATTTGACTTACGATACTTTGGTTTTCTTTAAAAACCAGTATTCGAGTTGTAAACTCCAACCAGAATAGTAGTCCCATAAATAATCCAATGACATGCAATTTTTGGAAATTTATGAGTCTCTCCGAGACAAATTAAGTTTTCAAATATGGAGTTGGTTATTTATTCTAAGAATATAAAGGAAAATATGTATATCTTAGTGTATACCTATCTTCTTTGTATCATTCAAATAATATTATTGGAAATCAAGTTCGAAGACTTGAGAACCCAGTAAAAATTTGAGAAAATAAAACAACATTACACCAATGGTACTATCACTACTATCTCTATTTAAGAAATTTGGAGAAGTTTGTGGACGATTATCATACTCGGTATTCTCAACCATTGAATCATGAAACCTGAAACTTGTGACAATGTGATGAGAGAATTTTGATTATACTGAAGGTGTAATATATCGTAATGATAAACCATTGTCTATAAATCGAGATCCTGTAGATCGGGCACGTCCATGGCAGCCTAGACTTCAGAAATCCGAAACTCTTTATAACCAGATTCATATATACAGAATTGATTAAAAGCTAGTGATCAAATCAGTATGTAGAATCAAAGATGGTTGTATGTCCTCTATACATTCCCTGTGGTAAAAGAAATCTGGACCCTTATGAAAGGTATATCCGGATATTTTCACAGGATTCTGTGCAAGGACATATGATACTATAAAGGAAAAGATGCATTATCTAATATTGGAGAGAATTCTTGTACTTTTCAGTACAGATGTTGCTAATACCTTGAGAGTAGTATCAAGAGATCTTTTGGTCTGGTCAACATAATATCTATATTTTATTCGATAAAAGAATGATTTATTTCTAGATTATCGAGTATCTTATAAATAGATTGATTTCCTTCGGTCATATTCTATTCATTTCATATCGATAAGAGAACTCTATCGTTCGAATATACTATAAATATCCTACATGAAAAGGATCACTTTCCAGTATATACTCGAATGTTTCTTGACAGGTCTCCTGAGATAGATTATTCTCAACATCATGAACTATCGTTCTTGGTCTTCATCATCCGATTTATTTACAAGATATTTAGTATAAGAGTTATTTATTAGGTCAGCTCGATTCGATCACAATCTGACCCTTTTCAATGAAAAGGTTTATCATGATCATTTCCATACATAGAGAATATGTATTAAACCTTTTTCCAGTGTGTATATGTATATATATATATGTATAACATTGACAAAGTATTCCCAGCATGACTAGTTTTCTTGATATCCTATAAAGTTTCGACGTATTATCTTCAGTGATATTCGTTCTGGATTCTGCTTCATAAATCTCTTGAGAATTATTTACACGTTAAATATATCTCATTTCAGTAGAGATGATTTTTCTTAAGGACCTATTCTATACGGTCATTCATTTGAAATTTTATGCGAAACCTAGTCTCAATCCGAATATTTAATACAGCTCGGAAATATCTACAGCTCATTATTCTCGAAAATAATTGTTTATACTTATTAAACTCGAAGCAGCGGATAGATTATATGAAACAAATAGAAATATCTATACCGTTCTACATAAGCTGATAAGTTATAGAAAATAATTTAAGGATTAGTAAAATATCATGAGTTATATAATCGTATATGTCTACGGCGGTCTGATAAGTGACGGCCCTATGATTATTTTCAGAATACATAATAAAAGAAATTTATCTAATAGAATTTTTAAAAGAAAATCCTAGATGTCTTATATTATTATTATTAATAATTCCAAGAATTAAGCCATTCGATTTGGCTATAGAATGTTCGTTATTGAAATTTATATTTTAAAACGTATTATAGAACAAAAATTTTAAGAAAACAATCTATTATAGAATATAAAATATTCCAAGACGACATATACTATCATGAACAACCAGAAATAATTATAAGAGGAATTATACACGTAGACTTAGTATTTATCGAGCGATTGTTATAAATAGAAAAAGATTAAGATATAATGATATCTTAATACCCCCAGAAAATCTATAATAGATGCGGCCAAGGGATTGGCCAAAGATAAACGATATTACCAGAAACTATCGAGAATAGAAAGGTATTTAGAATTTATAAGTTTGATTTATAGAATCGCTGAGAGGGGACTCTAGAATTAAGCATTTACCCTATCCTTATAAGTTTAGAATTTATTATCAGAAAAATAAGTGGGGACAATTTCTATAGGTTGGGGAGAATTTAATAATAAGTATTATAAAGATTATCAGAAATAATAACTAAAAGATAATTATTAAACATTATAAGATTACTCGAAACGAATCTCGAGGACGAGATTCATATAGGTTGGGGAGAATGTAACGACCGAACGAATAAACCTTTTATAATCTATAATTAATTATCACCTAATATTAATTTAAGTTAATCCGGCCCAATGGAATCGGCCCAATAGAACAAGCCCACTCGATAATAATAAGCCCAAAATAAATTAGTCTAAACCCATTATCATTGTAGTGAAAGCCCAACAATTAATTCAGCCCATCTAATTTACTTAGGCCCATAAGTCTTTCTGGCCCAATACCTCATGGCCCAACCTACCAGCCCCTTTCCCTTGCTGCAATTCTACGCATCCATGCATACATACTGTTTGTATAATACGCAGGGAGAGAGAGAGAGTACGTAGAGTGAGATAAGAGTGAAGTTGACCGGAGCTATCATCTTCTCCGGCCGAGTGGTCGTCTCCGGTGAGCCATAAGAACACCCTCTGACCAACTATAATCAATCATATACCCTCCTATTCGAACCTGTTTGTATATACCCGGTCACCCTCTCTGTTATATATAACCATCACCATAACTCTTCTGTTTTGATACCACCGCTGGTTGTCTTCCCCGACACCAGTCGTCTTCTCCGGTGCTCCGCCATGACAACGACCTACAACCCTCCAACACCCGGTCCGGCAACATCCGCGTCCACCAACCAACTACACCGTTCACCATATCCAACTCCGATTAACCGCAAATCGCTACCAGTTCTGTTACAGAACTCCTTACTGAATCAGTTATACGGTCATCTATTATCCTCGTCGTAACGCCGTTATAACCGTTCAACATCCCTGGTCACCTCTAAATAACTCGTGACCATCCATCGTCCAACTGTTTCCAGTCATTATCTTTGTTAAACAACCATATTTGACTATTCGTCTTCTCCTGCAACATAGCCAGTCCTCTGTTTCGTTTAATCATCATCATCGGGTCTTGATTATCACGAACCATCAAAGTAAACCACCTTTGTTCCATTAATCTTATATCAACCTTCTGTTGGTGTAAACTCCCCGGTAACCTTATAAACATACGTATATATATATATATATATATATACATATATATATATATATATATATACTTGTGAGCTATCGTAGAAAGAAGGTATATGCGTGAGATAGAGGAAGGCCGATCGTCTTCCAGTCATCCTCTTCGGCAGGTCATGTCTTTGACCATGGAGTCTTTATATTAATCAGAGAACATAAACCGAAGGTATAACTCTGAACCGGGTTATAACCCGTTCGTACAGTTAACTACCCGGGTGTTTAAAGGTAAGAATACTAAGTATATCATTATTATTACTATTTCATAATTATTAATTATATTATATTTATTCTTATTATTAATATTAACGTGATACGTGTGGGACGATAATATTAACCCGATAATATTAAACCGGATAACTATAAGTATTTATATATAAAAGAATATAAAAGAATATAATATATTAAAGGATTGTCCCCGACGTTATCACGTGCACAAGCCTTGCACGCGCTAATGGTGATAAATATAATAGGTACAGTTTATTTGGAGATAATATCGTTAAGGAATAGTCTACAGGATCTGGGAGAATATAATAGAGGTGAGTACATGACCCTTTCCTTAAAAGCCTTTGGGCTGATTACATGCTTGTTTAGTCGTTATCAAGTATTTTATACGGTTTATATTATAGAAATGTTATCGAGTTGTTAATAGAAATAATAGAACGCGGTCGAATAGAAACTACGTAGGATGGATCCATTCGGTATCATAGAGTATAGCCTGGACCAATCAGAGGTTACAGGACCATTATAATCGATCTATACTCACGGGAATATATTCATCTAAACCAAGTAGAGGTTTAGAATCATAATAAGCATTTGTATGGTGCTCCATCGATAATATATTCCACCATAGAATGACCGAACTAAATAGAAAGAGTTGTATGATCGTTAAACTCGATTTATTATTATGGTATGTCTAAATTCGGCATGTCTCACTAGTATGAAAATACTAATGTACTTTAAGCATGTTGTCAGGTATTTATACGAAGTATTAAAGAGCATGTCGAAGAGTAGAAGATCTGGATAAGAAGAGGATACTATGGTTACATTTTAATCCAGCTTAATGTAATCATTACCGTTAAACCTGTTAAGGCTAATCCGCTGCGCCACCTGGGTCGTTACACACCGGTGGTGCCGCCTCCATCCTTTCCTTCTAACCCTATCGCCCAACCCGCTCTATCTGTAGATGGGGATTGTGTGCTCAGATGTATCCGATCTTTCCCTAAAGGGACGTCTTGCGGTAGGGATGGGATACGGGCCCAACACCTGTTGGATGCTATTGGTGGCGAAGGCTCGGTGACTTCCTCGGGTTTGCTCGCAGCCATTACTGAAGTCGTCAACTTATGGCTTGGGGGAGCCTGCCCTAAGACTCTTGCCGAGTTTGTTGCCTCGGCCCCCCTCACCCCCTTATTGAAGCCCGATAATGGAATTCGGCCTATTGCTGTGGGGGGCATTTGGCGAAGGTTGGTTTCTAAGGTGGCAATGAAGAAGGTTGGGAAAGACATTGCCCAGTACCTGGGGGACTTTCAATTTGGAGTAGGGGTACCAAATGGGGCAGAGGCAGTGCTTCACAGTGCCAACAGGTTCCTCAACTCTTTTCATGCGGATGGGTCCCTGGCTCTGCTTACAGTAGACTTCTCCAATGCCTTCAACATGGTTGACCGCACAGCCTTTTTCCGAGAGGTTCACCAGCGGTGCCCATCTATCTATCCGTGGGTCCAGTTCCTTTATGCCCAGCCTGCTAGGTTGTATGTGGGTAATGATTGTATTGGGGCTACCACCGGAGTGCAGCAAGGAGATCCGTTGGGGCCCCTTCTCTTTGCTCTTGCCTTACACCCCCTTATCATGCGGGTTCAGGAACAGTGTAACCTCCCGTTTCATGCTTGGTATTTGGATGATGGGACGATTATAGGCAACGCAACTGAGGTTGCTAAGGCTTTAGATATTATCAACGTGCATGGGCCATCTCTGGGGCTTTATCTCAATATTAAGAAAACAGAGGTCTTTTGGCCGTCGTGTGACGGGCTGAAAGTTCAGGATGGGCTTTTCCCGAGAGGGATTGGTAGACCAGAGAAGGGGGTTAAGCTCCTTGGTGGGGCTGTTAGCCGAGATCATATCTTTATTGGGGAGTTGGCAGGGCGGCGGGCTACGGTTGCGATTGACCTTATGAAACTCCTGCCCCGCCTTAGGGATCCCCAAAGTGAACTCCTGCTGCTCAGGTCATGCATGGGGGTCGCTAAGTTACTTTTTGGGTTGCGAACTTGTCAACCCCACTTGATGGTTGATGCCGTATCCCTTTTCGACGATGGCCTCCGGGAGGCTATTGAAGATATAGTTGTGGGTGGTGGCCCCTTCTTCGGGGACCTCCAGTGGCGCTTGGCATCCTTACCGATGCGTTTAGGCGGTTTGGGCCTTCTTTCAGCTCGAGATGTTGGGGTTTATGCCTTTGTGGCGTCTAGAGCTCAGTCTTGGGAACTTCAAGATCATATCCTTCGAAACAGTGGGGTCATCGGGCTGGACCCGGACTATCAACAGGCACTCGAACGCTTAAATGTCTATCTCCCGGACTTTGATATTGGCGGTTTTTCTAATAAGGACACCGCCCCCTCAAAGCCACAAAAAACTTTGGCGAATGCTTTGTTTAGCAAAACTGCTCAGAGCCTGGGAGAAGTTTTTGAGTTATCCTCCCGCCAGAAGGCGGTGATTGAATGCCTAAAAGGTCCTCATGCTCAGGATTTTTTGACCGTTATCCCGATTGAGGGTTTGGGTCAATGCATGTCTGCAGTGGAGTACAGGGCTATACTCAAGTACCGGTTGATGATCCCTATGTATCCAGAAGATGAAACATGCCCCATCTGCCGTAAAGCTTGCATGGATAAATATGGGGAGCACGCAATTCATTGCAAAGAGCTCCCTGGGTTCAAATACCGGCATGACTGGGTGAGGGACGTTTTGTGGGACATCTTGAGAAGAGCTGGGATTTATGCCAAAAAGGAGGCCCCTGTAAATTTTCTCACCGACCCTGCGGAAGGTAGATCCACCCTGCGACCAGCAGATCTGCTTGTCTTTGGTTGGGAGAGGGGGAAACATGCTTGCGTAGACCTCACAGGGGTATCTCCTTTGGTTGGGTTAAGGGAAACAGGGTTTGTAGCTGGGCAAGCATCGAGAAAGGCGGAATCGAAGAAAGTAGATAAGCATGCTAAAGCTTGTGCAGAGAACCAACATGTCTTTATCCCTTTGGCCTTTGATACCTTTGGCTCCCTAGCGCCAGAAGCTATTCGTTTCTTGACCAGGGTGCAACGGGTCGTCCAAAATAATAGTTCATCTCCAGGGGGGCAAGGATTTATCTTTAGTAGACTAGGGTTCGCAATTCAGAAAGGGGTGGCGGCGCAGCTTGTTGCCCGTCTACCTTCTATTGTGATGTAAATCTCGTATTTTGTTTTAATGAAATTTTAGATTTAAAAAAAAAAAAAAAAAAAAAAAAAATATGTTAAATTATATTTAAACTATATTTATTTCATTTTTTTTAATTGGTCTAGAGTTGCCACATCATATCTAATGTGGCATCTCTCAAAAGAGAGATTGCATAATATTATGACATGTCATCAAAAATGTTTTGGTTTATTATATATATTGGGAATCATTAATGATGTAACTTGTGATTTGAAAAACAGATAGTTCAAATGTAATTTTACACGTATAACCTTGATCTCATAAAAAAATAGATGGTTGGATTACATTCACAAGTTTCTTATATCAATTGGGTTCTCATTTGAACCTAATCATATACACATACACATGTTGTTTAGAGAGGGTGTACATTGGTGTATATACTTGATGTGTGTACACTTGTGATGGTATACATAAGTATATAGACGGGGTATACATAAGTGTCTAGACAAGGTGTACATTGGTTTATACACTTGTTGCGTGTACATAAATATGTAAATCTGTTATAGTTATCAGAGATCAAATCTGACAACCATAGACGGGGAGTACAAAAGTGTTTAGACATGGTGTACATTCGTGTAAACAGTCAGATGCACCGGAGGAAATAGGCTAGAGAAGATAACCAAAGACTGATAGCTAGAAAATCAATCGGAGATGATGACCGGTGATGCTGAAACATCACAAATAGATTACCTAGACGATTTGTAGGAATTGAAACGATAAATAAATCGGACAATTGTTCTTTAAGGATGGCTTTGTTTGAATTGAAATTGTTGATAAGAAAATGATGAAGGATGGTCTCAGGAACGATTGCAAAAATGATTATTGAATGGAAAAATTGTAAGAAACCAATTATGATTATATATGTAACCGATTTAAAAATTATATTGTGTTTTAGACTATTTATAGGAATTGAAACGATAAACTAATCGGACAATTGTTCTTTAATGATGGCTTTGTTTGAATTGAAATTGTTGATAAGAAAATGATGAAGGATGGTCTAAGTAACGATTGCAAAAATGATTATTGAATGGAAAAATTGTAGGAAAGCAATTATGATCATATATGTAACCGATTTAAAAATTATATTGTGTTTATGTCATTTTACATTGATACCCCTAAGATAAACGATGAATGGCTTAATTAGGTTCACAGCTATACCCTAGATTTTATTTAAACCGAATCATATTTTTATATATAAAACCTAAAACTTATTAAGTAATAATGATTTATAAAGTTTGGCTCAAATGTGAAATTTTTTATTTTTTTTAGAGTCAAAGGAACTTTTTTTCCAAGCTCCTCTATGGTATTTGAATCCTTTGCATTTGTCCCTGGCATATTTATATTGTTTTTTTAACGGCATTTTTTTTTCTTAATACAACCTAATTTCATATTTACTTTATATTTGGTATAATTTGAACTCACAACCTCATGAGTATGTTTACTAATATCGCCATTAGTTAATATATTTTTTGACTTTTAAAGATTATTATTTACTAATATCACCATTAGTTAATATATTAAAAAGTAGAGTAAAGATCCGGTACAAATAGCTTTTTTGATAAGAATTGTGAGAATCAAAGGAGGGTATTTTTTTTTATTTTTTTTTTCAAAATTTTTTTTCCCATATTGTTAAACAAGTATTATAGTATTGAAAACTAAAAAAAAAAAAAAAAAAAATTGGTGTAGAGTAATTAAGTGTAGAGTAATTACATAATTACTCTAGTGTAAACTAATGTATTTACCTTAATGACGTAATTACACTAAAAAAAAATTTTAATTTTTTTTTTGTATTATTCATCTAGAAAGAATGTTTAAGCACATGGGAAAAAAAAATTCTAAAAAAAAAATAATTTTTTTTACCCCCTTTGATTCTCACAGTTCTTACAAAAAAACTATATGTATTTGATCTTTAGTCTTAAAAAGTATTATAATAATTTTTAATCGTGATGACTTGACAGTTGATACTTGATAATTAAAAGAAAACTCCAAGTGTTATAAATAGCGGGAAAAAAATTATGGAGAAAAATAAACGATTAATGGCAGCATGTGAAAAAGAATCAAGACCAAGAATCCCGCCATAACTTCATGCTTCTTCGACTAAAACTTTAATGACTCAGGATATCCCGCTCCCCTACTAAAATGATAATAAACTCTTTTAATTATTTAAATTTACAGCCAATAAATCTATCAAAAAACACTAAGGCTACTCGGGACGGTCCGCGACAGGCCCGCCATGATGACGTGGTCTCCGCAAAACACCCCCCAATTAATATCACGGCCGCGATATTAATTACTGCGATGGCCATCATGATGCAAAACTAGTCGTTGGCTAGCCAACGGTCCTTTGACCATTAATTAAAAAAAATACCTTTTTTACCTATATACACACACGTATTTAACAAATTTACAACATTCTTCTATACAAAAATGTCACAATCTTCTTCAACTCATCATCATGGTTGGTTGGACTCAAGAGGAAGAAATTGCGTTAGTGATCGCGTACGATACCGTACACCCCAATGACGCCTCAACTAGCACAGGTCGTGGTCGTAAGGGGAGCAATCCGAAGTGAAAAAAAGTTTTATCCGAGTTCAGTCAACTTGTCGGGGGAACTAACCGTTTGTGTGATTCAATCTCTCATAAACACGCGAGCCTCCTAGTCAGAATGATGGCTTTAAAAGAAAATAAGGTGTAGTGGTTTAAGGCCTTATAAGGATGGACGAGGTGGTCCATGATGGCTGCGAACACCGCCTCGCCAGCTGAATCACGCCCGCGAACGAATTACAATGTGATTAGCATCACACTCGCTAGCTGATATCTAGCCGTTAGCCAACGGTTAAATACATTAAAAAAAAAAACAAAAATTAATTACCCCACTATAAATACACATATTTACCCTTTTTTTTACTAACATTCAAAAAAAAATATCTCATCTTCACAAAAAAAAAATCATACATTGTCTCATATTTTCAAAAAAAAAAATCACAAAAATCACACACAATGGTTACGTGGACAGAAAAGGAGGAAATTACGCTCGTGATCGCGTACAACACCGTACACCCCAACGATGGCGCATCAACGAGCAGTGGTCGTGGTCGTGGTTGTAGGCGTGGTCAGAACGCTCCATGTTGGAAAAAAGTGTTAGCAGAGTTTGGTGTCCTTGTCGGGGGATCACAATGTACGTGTGATTCAATCTCTCACAAATACGCGGACCTTGAATCCAAGCGTCAAAAGTACTAAAAAATATTAAGGCAGTGAAGCTAAACTACCCCGACGAAAAAGAAGATATGCATGAAGACTTCGCTAAAATCGACTATGGTACCAAGGTCTGCATGGATTTTTAGCACGTTTCGGCGTGGTGAATGCTACACAACAAATTTTAGGTTTTATATTTTCTAGTAATGTTTTATTTAATGTAAGTTTTTTATTTTATTTATGTAATTTGTTTTTATTTTTTATTTAACGTATGGTTTTTTATTTAATGTGATGTTTTATTTTTATTTAAAAAAAATGAGTGTGATTGTATCATTCCACTACATGTGTTTAGTGATGAATGTGATGTGGTGTGATGAAAATAAGGTGGTAAAATGGTATTGGGTGTGATAGTGTGATCGTGTGATAGAATCACCAACCACCCCGACCACCCTAATGCCCCCAATGATTACCGAATAATTGTTTTGTTTTTTTAATTAAGACAAAATAATACTAAAAAATACAAATAAGATTAAAAACACATAACAATACTAAAAGTTACACGAATAATACTAAAAATACACAAACATTTTTCTTATTTTTCATCTTCGCTTTCGTCGTACTCGTCTTCATCTTCGTCTTTATCTTTGCTTTCACCTTCGTTTGGAATATACCGAACCGGCCATGCATGTTGGACGAAATCCAACGTTAACACGTCATGTGTTTGATGGGAACGTACTTCATGTGCGTTGATTATTCTTTAGGCATTTTCGCTTCCGGTAAATCCTAATGGAATAAAAGGTATATTTTAACCCCGATTTTAAATTGAAAGAAGTTGAAACTAAAAAAACTTTTAGTTTAAAGTACAAGTGAGAAGTTGAAACTAAAATATATATAAACTAAATGAAAACTAATGGAATTAAAGGTATATATAATTTAAAGTACAAGTGAGAAGTTGAAACTAAAAAACTTTTTTAACAAAGTTATTATTCATAGTCAATACAAGCTAATAAACATAGTAATGTCCTCATGGCCGATTTTAACCCCGATTTTAAATTGAATATTGTTTTAAGTTTTTAACTAAATACATCAATCAGTTAATGGACCAGAGACAATATATACAAGTGTTTATACGATTGTTACGGATTTTTTCTATTATTTTAAATTGATTATGTAATGAAGCTATCTAAATACTTATATTCGCTACAAATTTCGAAACAAATTTTTTCTTTGGTAGACTAGGTTTCGCTATCCAAAAAGGGGTGGCGGCGCAGCTTGTTGCCCGTCTACCTTCTATTGTAATGTAACTTTCGTATTTTGTTTTAATGAAAATTTCAGTTATTAATTAAAAAAAATAAAAAATTTAATGAAACAAATATGTTTCTAAATCTTATAAACGACTCTTATACTTTACTTAGGCTAATGGGTGTTGAGTGGAGACCCAAAAAATGCATGTCTCATTGCCATCTAGGATACCACCTAGGACATGGTATATGTTCTTTTGCTTGGGATATGGGTGGGGTATGGAGACATGAGATAATATTAAATGCAATAATAATAATAATAATAATAATAATAATAATAATAATAATAATAAAAAGTAAACAAAAATAATAATATTAAATCATGATTGGCCGCCCCTTATGTCCCTGAAGAGGCATGAGAGACGGAGACAAAGGTGGGGGGTGGTGTTTGGGACGGGGACGGAGGAGAGAGAAGGTGAGACATGGGGTGCTACGTCTCAACACCCATAAGCCTTATTACACACAATAATCAGTAGTTGAATCTTTATTTCAAGGCGAAGATTGGGTCTGGATGTATTGTTCGATTCTGGTACAACACTTTGTTGGGAGACTAATCGTTGTTTAGTCGATGTCCTAATTTATTTGAAGCTGACTGAAAGAAATATTGTGTGGTTTCGGAGAGGTTGCTAAGCGATAATGGCAGTTGGGTGTTGAATACACATCACATCCGATTTCCACTGACATACAAGTGCAACAGTGAATTAGAAGATCTGCAGAGGGTTATAGCAATGCTGACCCATTCTAAGGTGTCCGTAGAAGACAAGTGGGAGTGGGAGTGGGTCGTGGATTCCAAGACGGAATTTAGTGTGAAAATGGTTAAGCGCCTAATTCAGAAGCATTCAGGGACCGATCACAACTGTAGAATCAAATGGGTCAAATGGGTTCCCCTTAAATGTAATGTTATGGCTGGAAGGCGAGTATGGGGAGATTACCGGTGAAGACGAAGCTTATAAAAAAATATACAGGTTGATAATCAGGTCTATGCTCATTGCGAGTGGGGAGACGAGTCCGTGGATCACATTTTTATAGCTTGTTCGTTAGCGCAAGATGTGTGGGCTGTTGTGGCTCATTGGTGCCATTTGAGACCGATATTCGCGTTTCATGTGAATGATCTGCTACAGTTGTACAAGGAGGCAGGAGAAAGTAGTTGGACAAAACGTATTCTTCACGGTATCATTGTTATTTTCTTATGGTGTATTTGGTTGGCGAGAAACGACAAGGTGTTTGGCGATAAGAAGACATCGGCTAGAATGGTTTTTGCTAATGTTAAAAGGATGTCGTTTTTATGGTTAAAGTATAGGTCCAAATATACGGATTTGTCATGGGATAACCGGTTAAGGTTTCCTGTGTATATGTTGTAATGTGTCGGAAGTCCTCGCTTTGAGGACTTTTGTTGGCGTTTTTTAAATGAAGTTGAAGTTTAAAAAAAAAAAGTTATTTGAATCTGAAAGTTTAATAAAAGTATAAAGTTGTTGTATGCCAATTAATTGTGTATAAATTACAAATTTAGAAGTTGGTGATCTTATTTAGTGTTTATATATATTACAAATACAGTCCTCCAAATTTTATTTATACGTATGTAACACCCCAACCGATGGCGGAAACATCGAGGTGTCACGTAGTGACGATTGTTCAATAGTTCATGGACTAAAAGTGTAAATATTGATATATTGATTAAATAGTTTATTACATTGAAATGAAATACAACAATTCTAGATGTCAACTAAACTGAAATACAATGAATCCAAAATCTAAGTAAAATTCCAAAAGCTTAAAAGTCATCTCATAAATAACCTGAAACATGTACGAAGATGATTTGGTCAATACAAAATGTATTGGTGAGCATACCCTGTTTGATATATATAGTAAGGAAAAATTTAGCAATTCATGTGTTATTTTGCAAAATGTAATAAGTGGTATCCAGGTTCCATCAACCCTATGAAAAGAAAGCAGATATATATAGTATGCGCTAGTAGTAATGTAATACATAGCAATGACGAGGACTCTCAACAAAGTCACAAGGGTATATACCATAGTACTATTCATTGAAATGTCAGGCCGCAACGGTTAATGATTTGACAGGTCATAGATACACGAAATGACACAAGCAAACACACATAAGAATTGCTTTTTAGTAACAAGAAATAGAAACTTGATAATAGGTACATGAGTCACCCCAAAATAGTAAAACAGTAAAAAGGGGAAAGATATACTCACACTTTGCGAAAGCGATCAAAATCCACTTAAACAGTCGTGAGCTAAGTAATGGGAATTCCGAGGAATTCAACCTATAATGTTTAAGCATACTAATAAGGAAATGTCTAACAAGTCTAAGGTAACTAGGGTCTAAGGCATTAGGGTTTGCTATGTCGATTTGGGGAATTAGAGCTTTAATGATAAGTCGCGTTAATAAAGTTGTATAAAATAATAATATACCAAAGTTTGTAAATATGATTTAGGTAATATAATTATTACCAATTTAATATTTAGATAAGAATATTTTTGAATAATTAAGGCAAAATCATTTAGTTAATTACTTAACTAATTATCGTAAATAATTACGATGATCGTAAATATTGAAATAAATAATTATGAGTTACACGATGATCCGACAAATAATAATTAAGACTTTCCATCATAAGAAATATTTATATTTTATAAGAAAAGTATTTATAAAATAGATGTTTAAATAAGATAAATAAATAAATGTTTTAATTATGTCTATTTAAACGTAAATAAGACTAATAATACCAGACATGATCCAAAAATGCTATTTTTATAGAAAATGGATGCTTTCTGATGTAAAGAAGTAAAAATAATTTTCTCATAATTTTTATAAACTTATTTATATTTAAAACTGATTTAATGAGATTAAATCATGATTAAATGACTAAAAAATAGGAAAATCAATAAAAATAAATGTTTTTCTAAACCAATAATTTTTATTTCAGATTAGAATTCTTAGAAATAATTACCCTAAAAGTTTGAGATTAAAATCATTAAAAACGAAATTTTTATCAATTAATTATGATTAAAACAATTTAATTCAATAAAAATAGAAAAATATGATATTTTCCAGAAAATAAAAATGTGATAATTTTCTTTGAGGTGTCAAGAAGCTACTCCTAAATTTTCATAATTTTTGGATAAAAAATGAATTTACTATGAATATTCTAAATTAATAAGGAATATAAGGGTTTATAATATGATTTAAAATAAAAGAAATAACATAAAAAAAAATACTATAAGCTGTCAGGGTTCGAACCCAGGCTGCTTTGTTAATACAAAGATGCAGCAACAACTAGATCAAACCCCATGCTTGTTGATTTTAATGAAACATATTTGTATTTAAACATTATATTTAAATTTCACCTTCTTCCCCAAATACAAACCTAAACCCTAACCCTAGGTTTTATAATAACCCGATTAAAACAAGATTAACAATCTGTAATAAGGGGGTTTGGTTCGGAATTGTATGGAGAACAAATCGGCATAATAATAATGAACTTACAATGTTGTTTTTGGATCGAACAAAAGGAAAACGAACCAAGACTTTGTGCGCCGACTTGATACCCTTATATACTTAATTTGCACTGTTTTTTAGTGGGTTTAGGATAAGGATCGATGCAGATACAAGATGGTATGTTCAATTTATAGTGTTGTTCGAAAACTTCAAGCGTTTGGCTAAGCTTCAAGACATCGACGGTTTCAACATAAAAGCTCGATTAAATTGTGATTAAAACGCGTTATTAACTCGTTTAAATGATTGTAATGCATTGAACAAGGATGGAGAAACGCCTAGCAAAAATAATAATGATTAAAGGCGAATTAAAACGGGTGTTTGAGACTCGCCGGACTTGTCGCCGAAGTTGGCCGGATCCGGCAAGAACTCTGACCGGAAATGCGTGACAGGGAGGGAAGGGAATTTTTTTTTTGAAACTTTGGAAAGTTGGCAAGAATGGTCCCTGTAGTTAGAATGGTTAATTTATTAATGTTTTGGTTATACTTTTCTTAATAAAAAGTAACTAAGTTACCCAAACTTAACTTAAACATTTTTTTTAACTTCATAAAACTTAAAAGAAATCCGTTCCGAATAACGTTTCAAAATATGTATTTGATTAAAACATAGACACGGTCCATACTAAACATAAATGATACAATTTTAGTTTGCTCAAAAATTAAATTTGAAAACGACGAAATTTACAGGGACTATAATGGACATATTTGAAAGATTATTATTGTCAATTAAATGAAAGACGAAGGTGACGGATGTCACAACATATTTATTAGTTAATTAGCTGATTACTCTGGGAGTGTCTCGGGGTTGAAAAAATTTAATATGACTTAATAAAAAAGGATAAAAAAAAAGTAATCAATCTCAACCACTTTTAATGCTAAAGAAAGTTATTCTAATGCTTATACTACGAAAATGGGCTCTCATACTGCGTTCCTAGCATATTAAAAAAAATTTCAACCTCTTTTAATGCTAAGCATATCGTTATAGCACATGAACATGGGCAATTCATATATGTAATAGTAGGTTTAAAAATATATATACTATCATAACACGATTAGTACTTGCCTATATATGATTAATAAATCACCTAAACACATGTGTTTTTTTCTGCATGAACAAAAAACCCTCTAAAAAACATTTTTTTCGTTTTGTGTATAGCACTATGATGCTCGTTGGATAGATAATAAAGCGATTGTTAATTTGGTGTAAATTTTTTTTTTTCAAAAAAAATGTCATACATAAAAGTTACTAACGTTTAAAAATTGTGAGTGGAAAAAAAGGAAAAAATATAGATACAAATATTAATTAAAATATTTGAAAATTTAAAATAATAATTAACATTTAAAAATGTGAGAGGAAAATAAGGAAAGATATTAATTAACATATTTGAAATTTTAAGATAATATAGATATAGATTTTATTTAAAAAAAGAAAATAAAAATTTTAAAAATTTATCTTTTATTTAAAATAATAAATTCAATAATATCACCTCAAAGTGCCACATGCACATTCAATAGGAGGTTGAGGCCTCCATTAATTGTCATCTCATAAAAAATCAATTCTTTTATTATAAGTTATAGATTATAGATTCACACAAGCTACTTATTCTTCACGATAAAAGATTTAAGAGATTAATTTCTTCCTATAAAATAAAAAACATAATATTGGGGACATTATGTAGTTGTTTCGAATAGTTTTTTTTTTCCAAAACCGTATCAAAACAACCAATACATATAATTGGTTAAAGCCGGAATTGTCGATGTTATAAGTTAGCATAAAGCTAATGGAGTTGCAAAATAGTGTTAAAAGCATTTGAAAATATATCAATAACTAACGGATTATCCCGGGAGTGTTTCGGGGTTGAAAAATCTAATATGACTTAATAAAAAATGATAAAAGAAGTAAACAGTCTCAACCACTTTTAATGTTAAAGAAAGTTGTTCTAATGCTTATACTACGAAAAGGGGCTCTCATGCTGCGTTCGCAACAGATTAAAAAAATCCCAACTTCTTTTAATGCTAAGCATATCGTTATAGCACATGAACTTAGGCAATTCATATATGTAATAGTAGGTTTAAAATCATATATACTATCATAACACGATTAGTATTTGCCTATATACGATTAATAAATCACCTAAACACATGTGTTTTTTTTCTGCATGAACAAAAACTCACTAAAAAAACATTTTTTCGCTTTTTGTATAACACTATGGTGCTCGTTGGAAAGATAATAAAGCGATCGTTAATTTGGTGTAATTTTTTTTTTTCAAAAAAAAATGTCATACATAAAAGTTACTAATGTTTAAAAATTGTGAGTGGAAAATAAAGAAAAAATAAAGATAAAGATAAAAATATTAATTAAAATATTTGAAATTTTAAAATAATAATTAACATTTAAAAATGTGAGAGGAAAATAAGGTAAAGATACTAATTAACATATTTGAAATTTTAAGATATATAGATATAGATTTTATTTAAAAAAAGAAAATAAAAATTTTAAAAACTTATCTTTTATTTAAAATAATAAAATTAATACTATCACCTCAAAGTGCCATATGACATATTCAATAGGAGGTTTTAGACCTTCATTGAATCCCACCTCGTAAAAATTCAATTCGATTATAGATAGATTATATATTCAAATAGTATTTCACAATATCATCCCTAATTTTTAAACCTTTCACCACTTAAAAATTGCATGTGGTAACATTTATCTGGCCCACTAACATCTATTATTATTAATCTCAGTAAATTCAGCAGGAGTCCCCCCTGCTACTATATAAGTAAACACCTTCTCCACGATTATCCTCATCCCACACCACACATCACACACTCAAACCACAATGGGTTTTAGGGTTAGTTTCCTCTCATTGCTGGTCATCAGCTCTTGCTTGATGATCAATGTGTTTGGTTCCATTGATCTTGATCATGTGAGCTGGACCCAGGCTCCACACCTCGCCCCATTGTACCCACCTGTCTCAGCTCCTGCCCCACACCATCACCACCACAAGGGTCGTCCTGGTGGCCACCACCACAAACCGGCTGTCCCTCCAATGTCTCACCCACCAACTAAAGCCCCGGTTCACCCACCAGTTAAAGCCCCGGTTCACCCTCCAACTAAAGCCCCGGTTCACCCACCGGTTAAAGCCCCGGTTCACCCTCCAACTAAAGCCCCGGTTCACCCACCAGTTAAGGCCCGGTTCACCCACCAGTTAAGGCCCCGGTTCACCCACCAGTTAAGGCCCCGGTTCACCCACCAGTTAAAGCCCCGGTTCACCCACCGACAAAGGCTCCGGTTCATCCACCAGTTGTAGCCCCGGTTCACCCACCGACAAAGGCTCCGGTTCATCCACCAGTTGTAGCCCCGGTTCACCCACCAACCAAGGCCCCGGTTCACCCACCGACAAAGGCTCCGGTTCATCCACCAGTTGTAGCCCCGGTTCATCCACCAACCAAGGCTCCGGTTCACCCACCGACCCACGCACCAATCCCGGTTAAGAGAAAGCTGGTTGCGGTCCAGGGTGTGGTTTATTGCAAAGCTTGCAAGTTCAAGGGAGTTGATACACTCTTGGGTGCCACTCCACTTCAAGGTACAATTAATCTTTTTAGTTTTAATTTCACATCTTATAACTATAAAAACATTAGTTAGTGACCAAATAACAACTTTTTAGTCATGGCTAATCATAAGTTTCAATATTATGATTAAAAAGGTCCAAGTCCAACTTATATATTTATTTGAAAAATTACATGTCATATATATAGAGAAATTAAACAAAATCTGATGAGGGGGGGGGGGGGGGGGGGTCAATGGACCCTTTTGACCCCTTGATTATGCCACTAAAACATGATAATGCAATGCATGAGATATGACCAATGCATGAAAAGTACAACCCATTAACATGTGAAAAGTATAATAATATATGGATAAGATTAAAGTATTGTCCTTTCTATGGATAAAAATAAAGCAAGTGTCAATTGGTTAGAGTTGTAGATGTGGTTTTTTAACTATGGTATTTTTTGTCGGTGCTCTAGCTTCTTGCTAGTAGCCGTTTATTAATATATAGTATCCGTTCAAAAGTATTAATGTTTGAAAGGTAAATTATAGGAGCTAAGGTACTCTTAACATGCAACAACTCCAAGTATCCATTGAGGGTCAACGGTACAACGGATAAGAATGGCTTCTTCTTCATCATGGCACCTAAGACATTGACCACTTTCGGCATCCACAAGTGCAAGGTCACATTGCTATCGTCACCAAAGGCTACATGCAAACATCCAACCAACCTACACTATGGAGTCAAGGGAGCCACCCTAGTCCCAACCCCAAAACCGATTGGATCCAAGCTGCCATCGCCACTACTGCCGTTTGATGTTTTCACCGTCGGTCCTTTCGCCTATGAAGCCCCCAAGAAAATAGTTTGCCCACATGAAACCATCGAGGCTTGATTTAGTCAAGAGTTATAAGTGAAGTAATTTAAAAGCTTGTTATGATTAGTTCATGGATGCTACGGCCTACGTGTTAATTAGATTTATCTTACTTTTTTTTTTAATAATTTGATTTGGGATTTAGATGTTTGAGTGCCACTTGAGTAATCCGATGAAAGATTATGTGCTTTTGCTATGTAGTGTTTGGTGACAAGTATTAAATAAATCTACCTTTCAGCCATGATTTATAAGTGACAAATATTAATAATATTTGTTAGAAACATATAAAAAATCCATTAATATTCATAAAAGTTCAATAATCAGCATTATATTTTCGTTAGAATTAACCCAAGTTTTTTTTTTTTTTTTTTAAATTTAAATGCCGGAATCAAGATATACTTATGATTAGATCTGGATTTTTTTTAGTAAAAACAACTAAAAATAACCATACATTGAAACATTAACCATTATTAATTTATTATTATTAATAACCAACCTATAGCTCTAATACTTGTTTAGATTATAAGATAATGCATTAAATGTAAAAGGTACAATGAATAACATTTATATTAAAATTTATAGTTTATATTTTATTAACCCGATCACACATTAGATCTCCATGATGCATGAGGTGGCGATGGGAAAGAAATGACAATAAATAGAAGGTGGTGGAAAGTAATGACGGGTGGTGTCTCGACAAATGGAGACATCGGAGTGGGTAAAACCATGATGGTGAATGAATGTAGCACCGCTCCCCAAACATTCCCAATTTTACACATAAAAAAATAAAAAGTTAGTTTGAGGGCCTACTCAAATCTTTTCTCATCATGACCATCATATGATTAACATCTTTAAATCAATATTGTTAAACTTGGACAGGACTGGCTGGTCGGATCGAGAATCCGGACCTGGATCGGTCCGGGTACTAGACCGGGCAGTACCCGGATTTGTATTGAACCTGTAGTTGGGTCATTGAAACGACGGTCGAATAGGGAAACCAGTCGATTGGACTGGGATTTAAGGGGTTGAACTGACATTTTTTAATATATTTTTTCAAACATTACCCTATTAATTTTTTATAATATTTACAATACTATTCGGACCGACCGACCAAACTAGTTGACCAGCAAAGAGACCGGTCTAACGTACGGTGTGGTCCTGATAATGTTGCTTTAATTTTTAACATAAAACATATTGTAAAAAAATAATATATAGTATAAATAGGTTAAACGGATCAACCCGTCAACCTGCTCGGGTTGACCCAAACCCGACCCGTTTAGCTAAACGGGTTCGCGGGTTCAACCCGAACCTGACCCGAACCTATTTTGACTAAACCCAAACCCGCTAATTTCGTATTAGGTTCAGGTCGTGTCAAAAATTCACACCCCTAGTGTGCTGCAACAACGATCTTTGGATCTCGTTAGATGAGTATGTCGATTGTCGATCGTTTACTTAGTTGATATTGCCCAATAGAACCCATTAATTACATAGGTCATGTTTGATATAAAATCCAATAAACTATTGTCATCAGTTTACATCCAATTAATGTTTGTTTGAATCTCTTTATTTTGCAAAACTACTTTCAAAAATTTATTTGTGAAGCTTTTTCCTCTTTCTCGAACACGCCATATTTTCTCATGGATTAAAAAAATAAATAAATAAATTTAAAAAAAAAATCAAAACATAATTCTATGGAAACACAAGGACGGAATAAAAGCAATAATGGAGAATTATGTTTACCTTCTTTCCCCTTCCATAAAGTATTAAAGTCCCTCCAGCTAGAAATCAAATTAATTAAAGTAGTCAAAGGGATTAGCAATTGTGTAAATCATGCTGCATATTTTGGATTTTAGTTAGGTGATATAATAAAATTAACTAAAGGATATAAAAAAAAATATAAACCCTATTTTCCACCGTTCCTAGCTTCTCACTGGTCCCCTTGTTCAGGCATTCGTTACCACATCTTCGTGGATTCTTCCTCAGATATCTACCCAAAATATGGGGAAGTGTTTACAGAAATTAAAAAATAAAAATAAAAATCTCATCTATTAACGTATATGCTGACGTGGCGTGCAATGAAGGCCTCAACCTTTCTTTGAGAGTGCCACGTGGAATCATAATGGAGAGTTTTTGGTGTTTTTGAATTGTTTCCTTTTTTAATTAAATTGAGTTATTTTAGGAAAAAAGAATTTAAAAATTCTCTCTCGTATTTTCTCCCATAATTTTTAAACGTTTATATCTTTTATATACGGGATTTTTTTAAAGAAAAAAATTACACCAAATTAACGAGCGTTTTATTATCTTTCCAACGAGAACCATAGTGCTGCTATATAAAAAACGGAGAAAAAATCGACTAATTTTTGTGGGGTTTCGTTCATACAGAAAAAAAAACATACAAAGTGTTCATGTTATCACGTAAAATCAGATTTTGTGGGGAATATGAGTTATTACCGATTAGAATACTATGAACATGCAATGATTGAGAGATTTTGTGGTTAGTTAACTTGAGCCATTTGCAATAGGTTATCACGTAAAATTAGATTTTTCAACCCCGGGACCCTCCCGAAGTAATCAGCTAGTGTTACATATTTTGGAACTATGAGATTGTAAATAACCATGACATAGTGCTATTGTGATATGGTTCTTGCCTCCTATAAAAGTGAAGTGGGCTCAAATTCTTACGAGTGTTAAATTAGGTGATATTTAAGTGTACAAAATTATTGTAAAAAAATAAAAATTGAAAATTATATTACAATAAATTGTAAAATCCTTATAACATGCTTTCTCCTCCGCCCCTATTCTTGGTCGGTATAGCATTCCCCAGGCCTTCAAATCAAGCTTCATAGTCAAACGGGTTTTTTCTGACAGTGTGAGAAATAGTTTTGTGGAAAAAAAGAAAAAAAAAACTAGACAAAACTGAATTTTAATCAAAACAACATAGTTTTTAACATATTTGCAAATATACATCATCATCTTCCACTCCTAACATATATATGCATTATGCGTGAGTCCCAAATATGCGTGCATAGTCTTAAGGGTTGTATTTATCGAAGAGAAGTGTATTTTTATTAATATACTTTACAAAAAAGAAAATCACCGTTAGTTTATAAACTAAATAATTTCTATTGACTGTTGTCAAGCGATCTGATTCCCAATATTTGGGAAAGATGTGGGAGTGAAAGGAGGGAAGTGAGGAATATGGTTCATGCAAATTGACACTTCAAGGTTGGACGCATGGGGTGCCTAGTGTTCCCACTTTACGCCGCAGGCCACTTTGACCTTCTTGTATGCCCCCCACGGGTATACTATATGGCCTTATATAGTTAAATATATGAGTCCCATCGGGAGCATCCGATAAATTTGAAAAAAAAAAAAACTAAATATGTTTGCGGATGTTGTAACTTATAACGAGTGATGCATAGGAGCACGTTTTTATTTTTTGAAATCTATATTACGCTTATGCTTTTATTATGCACATATGTAGCACAATAATTGCAGCATAATCCAAATAAACATGAAATAATAAATACATACAAAATACGGTTTAAAAAGAGAATTTGAAAATGCATAAAGCCATAAACCGAGCCTAACGGTACCACTACGTAGGGGTGCTTAACGGGTCGGGTTCGTGGGTTCAAATCCGAAAATTGTGACATACATATGAACCCGAACCCGACCTGAATATTCTCGGGTTGACCCGAACCCGACCCGTTCAACCTGATTTTTTTTTATTTTTTCGCAAACTAGTGTATTAAAATTAAAATCTTACTAAAAAACACTAACATATATAAAACATTTATGTTTTATTTATAAAATTTCATACAAATTTCTATTCTAAGTTATTAGTGTAGCATAAAATACGTAACCAATTTAATTTATAACATAAAACATATTGTAAATAAACAATATATAGTACAATAGGTTAAACGGGTTAACCCGCCAACCCGCCCGGGTTGACCCGAACCTATTTAGACTAAACCCAAACCCGCTAATTTCGTGTTAGGTTCGGGTCGTGTTTTCGTGTCGTGTCAGAAATTCTCACCCCCACCACTTATCATCATCATCATCATCATACCCTCCTCAGACCCTACCTTAGCTTTGCTATAGGTGGGATTAACTGAGTATGATGATGATGATGATAAGTGGTTCGGGTTGACCCGAACCTATTTAGACTAAACCCAAACCCGCTAATTTCGTGTTAGGTTCGGGTCGTGTTTTCGTGTCGTGTCAGAAATTCTCACCCCCACCACTTATCATCATCATCATCATACTCAGTTAATCCCACCTATAGCAAAGCTAAGGTAGGGTCTGAGGAGGGTAAGATGTAGACAGCCTTACCTCTACCCTAAGAATAGAGAGGCTGCTTCCAATGAGACTCCGGCTTGACACGGTAATAACCAAACCCACCACTACGTAAGGCTAACCTGACAGTCTGACACGGTAATAACCAAGCCCAAATCTCAGACTAAAGTGGGCCTATCGGCCTGTTTATCCATTGGACTTTTGAGTGTAACCTCAAATCTGGACACATTATATTGGGTTCGATCCAGTAGACTAATCTAACGTGGCCCATTATGTTTAACACGCTCCTTTGTATAAAATAAAAGGGAAATGAACCCGTATACCAACAACTTCTAAGGTCTATGTTTTTCTTAGCCCTACGGCCTTCTCTATTTAATCTCTACATTCATCATTCTATCTCATGATACATATGCATATAGATCCAAATTAAATATAAGATCATTCCTACTAAGTACTAACTTCATTGTTGGAGAGTGGTCCTAAATGTTTGGACCTTGGGACCCTTCTAACAATTCACAATGGTGTTTCCTAAGGCTATCCGGTGTTGGGCTCATCCCCATGCCCGTTTTGGGGCGTTTGGGACAGCCTACACCACCCCGCCTTTCGTCCTCCTTCTTAAACGTCCTAACCAAGACCTTAGGACGGTTCATTTCTTCACAACAGTCATCCTCATCACCACCAACCTTATTTACCACACCGTTGGCCCATTCTCTTGTGGAGGACTACTCTCCTCATAGATGTGGCAGCTGATGGTGGCGGGTAGTCTCCCTTGGAGGCCCATCTCACCCACCAACCTAATACAAGAGTAGTACCAAACTAAATAATCTCCTTTCTATTGAGCTACAAAATAGTAACGGGTAGACCCCTTTTTTTAATATAATAAAAACATGGTTATAAAGTGTGTTTCTTAAATGTATAGAATCGTCCTAAGGTAGGATGGAAAGGAATATATGAATGTTCTATCATGGTTTTGCTTATATG
Organism: Ambrosia x helenae; assembly: GCA_030844895.1. Lineage (NCBI taxonomy): Eukaryota > Viridiplantae > Streptophyta > Magnoliopsida > Asterales > Asteraceae > Ambrosia > Ambrosia x helenae. Next base: position 140,646,287 of record CM061228.1, on the reverse strand, counting down.
ATATTTAGCAACTTTATAGTTATATATATGAAATTCTTTATTCATGAAAACTAAATTTTAAATTTGGCATATACATAGGAGTTAGGACAATCAAATTGTTACATTACCTTAGGCATATACATAGGATAATCAAATTATTAATTAATAAATTAGAAGAGCGAAGTGAGAATCAATAACTAATATACTCATACTTTTTTCTTTTATTTTGTAGTTAGTACATATTTAACCTATGACCGTTGTGGCTAGAGGTGAGTCATGGCTCTATCCTCTCATATTGCGCCATGTCAGCGTCTTGTTGGCAGCTTGATAAAGATGTTGGTCGCTCACCTGATGTTGTTGTGACTAGAGGTGAGAAGCAGCTTTATCCATTTTTTATACATTATTATCTTTTAAACTTTATTATTTTAAACATTAATAAACAAAATAAAAAACATTAAAATACACTATCAAACTTTTAATATTAAATAAAAATAATAAATAATAATATGAAGAGTAATAATAATAATAATAAAAAAGAAAATAAAAGATAAATCATATCCATTTTATAAAATTAACTATTTATGTTTTGACAAGAAATTGTGCATCATATATTGACTACTTGTTATCGCGTACAATACAAGCCTATTGAAATAAGATATGGTTAATTACAAAAATAACCATCATTTGTACTATTCCATTTTACTCATCTTCCTCATATTATTTTGTCATTTCCTGCAACTCTACACATATCAGAAAAAAAATTCTGACGGAACCCATTTTCATTTTTCTTCTGCTCAATCTTCTCTTCCCCCACAACTCCACATTCATCAAATACCAAATACATAAAAAAAAAAAAAAAAAAAAAAAAAAAAAAAAAAACAGAATAACCCTCGTCATCACACGCGAGCTAGGCGCGACAGCGTTCACCCAGGTATGTGGTGGTTCAAGCGAGCCACGTGGATTGGTTTGTGGCTCGCGGGCCATAACGAATAGTCTTATAAATGTAAGCTTGTGGGTTCAAATCCTTACAAATGCAAGGTGGAGTGAAATTAAGGTGTATTAAAATTTTTCGTTAAAAAAAAAGTTAGTACAAATTTAGAAAAATAACTATTTTTTATGCCGCGTGTTCCTGCAATGTATATAATTATCGTCATTGTTATTATTGAAAATTAAATTTTTTATTTTTGAAAAACTCACAAAACATAGATTACAACTCTATAAAGCAAAATTAATGCTATGGAAATATAGTTATTTTAGACATTAAAAGATAATGTGTAATATTTATATAATTTTTTTATAGTTATTGAGGCTATAAAATTAATATTAATATTAATAATAAGCTTAGAAGACAAGTTATGTTTGGATACTGGATAAACGGGCAAGAAACTGCGCTATATAAAGGGAAAAAGTAGTAGTAGTAGTAGTAATAATAATAATAATAATAATAATAATAATAATAATAATAATAGTGAAGCAATTGTAAAAAGTATCTTAATGTAAAAAATGTAATATGGATAAGAGGCTGACACATGTCACTATACAAAATGGTATTATTGTCCATCACTATAATTGTTGATTTTTTTATAGTTTCACCTTATTTTCAAACGACCATAATTTTCTCATACGACATTATTTAAAAAAATATATATATATATACCATAAAACAAGTTTTTTTTATCTTATTTCATTTCATACCCCATTGCCATAGTTTTTTTTTTTTTTTTTTTTTTTTTTTTAAATTGCTTGGTTGATAACTTACGTTTTATTGAGGGTGCACTATTATGATAAAACGCAAGTCATACATGATAAAATGCAAGTTGTATCTGATAAAACACATGTTATACCTGCTAAAATACAAGTTACACCTGATAAAAAAAATGCAAGTTATACCCGATAAAACGCAAGTTATACCTGATAAAACGCAAGTTATATTTGATAAAAAGATGCAAGTTATATTTGATAAAAAAGCGCAAGTTATACATGATAAAGCGCAAGTTATATTTGATAAAAAAACGTAAGTTATACATGATAAAACACAAGTTATCAACTAAGAAAAAAAATCATAAAAAAGTATAACAATAGGGAATGTAAATAAAAGAGAATAAAAAAACTTGTTTTTATGGTATAGTTTTTTTAAATAATATTGTATGAAAAAATTATGAACGTTAAAAAAATAGGGGTGAAACTCAACAATTGTAAGTTATATATATTTTCCTATATCTTTTTTCTTTTAGAAAATCCAATGCATATATATTTCCGCTTTTAATCTCATCTATTGATTCATTTAGATTAAAAGCTCAAAATTATTATTATCTTTTTTTATCTTAATATACTTTTTACACACTAATTTATCTAATAATAATAATAATAATAATAATAATAATAATAAATAAATAAATAAATAATGAAATAAATAAAGAACAATAAAAAGGGAACCTTGTTTGACTTTGTGTTTAAACTGGTCCCAAAACCGAACCACACACTTGACATCTCGGTGGATGAAATTCCTAGGCATGAACCAATCGCCTTATCACGAGTTGGCCTTTTCTACTTGCTATTTACCACTCTCTCTTAAAGCACGTGTGTCGGTAAAAACCAGGTCCAACCGTACACATTGCTCGCCATCTAGCACGTAGCTCTCACGTTTTTAATTAGTGTGTGAGGTCTTTAGGGGAATAGATCCACTGGATCCCACAAAGTCGTTTCATAGATCAAAGATGATGAAATATTATTATTTTGTGCCTTTTATTATTTTGTACTTCAACACAACTCATGTGAACTAGTAGTACTCAACTAAATAATAATAATGTATTTTTTTTTTAAACGGCGAAACATCTTTATACATGTATAGAGCCCAGCAAGAAACTAGAGAAACAAACACGGCAAACAAAAAACGAACAAAAGGTGCAGCCAAAACAAAGGCCAAAAGCACCAAACATACACAACAACCACTTAAACATACTTGGACACATCAAATGCAGCACACACTCCTCCCAAGTCAGATCAGAAAGTTTAGCTCTTTGCCGAACCCACACAATCATAATAATGTATTAAACGGGGTTAAATTACATTTTAATATTTTTTTATTTTTTTTTATTTATTTTTTTGGTATTAAACAAATATATTAGAAAAGCAACAAGGATTACAAGTGAGGCGCGGGTAGACGGGCAACAAGCTGCGCCGCAACCCCTTTTTGAATAGCAAAGCCTACTCTATTAAATATAAAGCTTGTGTCCTTGGCCGCAGGAGAGTTACTCTGCACCACCTTCTGCACTCGATCTAATAAAATTTAATAAAATTGTTACGTCCCTCCTCTCATATCATTTAACTTTGTCGGCTTTACTTACCGATATTGTTTTTAGTTGTTCTGGTAAAGAATTCTCAAAAGCATTTCCTAGTAATACTCTAACTTTAATATATTTAATTGTAGGGGTGTGTGGAATTTTCATCTGCTCTGCAATTATTGCACCCAAAGCACATTAATAATATTTGAGAAGATTCATTTCTTTTGAATCAAAAATCCTTTTCGGTTAATGGATGATGTGCGATTTACTTAGGTGTTACAATCACCCCTAATAGACACTCGGTCTTAATGAGGTTTACCTCATCGATGATGTGGGATTTGCCTAATACGTCCTCCTGGCTCCTGAACATCTCGGGGAGTCGTCATCCTTATTGATGTTTGCCTCACAATCCCAAATTACATAGAATCCCAAATTGCATAGGAGTGCCTCATATGTTACCTGTAACATCCAAACTAAGAGAGTGTTTGGGATTGCGTTTTGAATCTGATTTTAGATTATTGCGTTTTGAAAACGCAGATAATTAGTTTTTAGTGTTTGGATTGCGTTTTGAAAACGCAGATAATCAGTTTTTTAGGGTACCAAAACGCAATAATCTATAAGCAGCTCCACCCCTGCTTTTCCAAAACGCATAATCTGTTTTGAATAATCAATCCTAAACACCCCCTAAGTCGTGCCTAAATATTATTTGTTTGTCCCACATAGGTTGCCTTTGATACACTATTAATTATAAAATATAATGAAAAAGTATACGATACATATCTACCTTAACATTAGAAGTGTAGGAAACCACCATATTTTGCCACCTGTCAACTTAACCTAACTACGGTTAACATAATTAAACTCAATTACAGTCAAATTCAGGGGCAAATCAGACATTAGACTTTTTTTTTTCTTTCGATAACCTCTCATATTCAAATTCGATTAATTATATTCGACAATCCAGTTTATAAGAAATCCAGTTTATAAGAAATCCAGATTCAATTCAGGTTCGATTAATTATTTTCGATATTCGATTGAAATTTTTTAACGAGTATCCAGTAATTAACAATAGTGAATCGACGATTATGTGATGCTCTATTTTAGTTAATTAAAATAGAGCTTGCACTGCGATTAATTGATCGATGAAGATGCTAGTTGTTTTTCAAATGATTTACGAGGACACCAGTTGTTTATACAATCGTTTATTTGCCTAAGAGCAAGATTTGTAAAATAAGATTGTAAGACTATAAGGAGTGGGGGGGGAGAGGGGGATGAAGCGCCATGTGCACTTGTGGGACCCTTATTAGGGGGGGAAATAATTGTGGGGAGTGGAAGGGGGGGAAGAGGTGGGGGGAAGTGACACTTGGCATTTCTTTTTTCTTTTTTTTCTTTTTTTTTAATAATAATAATAATAATATAAACCGAAAAATATATTAAATTAATAAAAAAATAATTAATATTAAATTAATAAAAAATAATTAATATTAAATTAATAAAAAATAATTAATATTAAAGTAATAAAATTTTAATTAATATTTAATTTGAAACTTTGAATTTCAAATTTTTCCCCCCACTGCTCCACACAGTACAAACATTAATTTTTCTCACCCATACGTTTGAATTTGAAATTTTAAATTTGAAACTTTGAATTTCAAAGTTTCCCCCCCCCCCCCCACTGCTTCATACTTCTAACCCTATAAATACAACCCATAACCAAATTCTCAGTCACACCTATTCCTCTTCCCTAAAGCAATGAATAACATGGGTGACGGTTTTCAACCAGGAGCTGCTGGCCCGTCTAATTACCGGCAGTACTCTCGCCGGGTCCGGGGACGGGGCCGCCCCCAGAGACTACCATTCACCTCCTATCCTCCTCCTACTGTTGCACAACCTCCACTTTCTCCTCTTCCTCCTCCTCCACAACATTGGTTATTTCCCCCTCCTCCTGCTGCTGCACAACCTCCACGTTCTCCTCCTCCTCCTCAACATTGGTTATATCCCCCTCCTCCTCCTGCTGCTGCTGCACAACCAACATTTCCTCCTCCTCCAGCCGATGATGACTGGACGGATGAGGAATTAGTCTGGGCCATGGAGTATGTAATGGCCCAGACAGGTATGGAGCGACTAAGGTTGTCTCCCCCTACCACCTGGGCTGCTTCAGTTCAAGCTACCTCCACCTCCATCCCCCAACACCAGACTACCCCATCCCCATCCCCCAACACCAGACTACCTTCATCCCCATCCCCCAACACCAGGCTACCCCCACCCCCCAACACGAGACTTCCCCAACTGAGGGGGACTTGGAAGCCCTCCGGGAGATTAAGGAGGAGGAACTCTACTGGAGCCGACCTACCCCTCCTAGTGAGTACTACTACTTCCCGTCGGATGCGAGATCCGACGGACGAGATAGCTCACGTTCCGTCTCACCCGAGTACATCACCCTCCCTTGGGAATGGGACAACTACTCTCCATAGTGGAGAGATTTAGGATTAAATAAGTAATCTAGGATTTATTTATGTTTAAATAAGTAATTTAGGATTTAGGATTATGTAATGGTTGTTTATGTAATGGTTATTAAGTAATTTAATTATGTTATTGTTTTTTATTTTATTTTTTATTTAACTTCTTTTTTTTTATTTAATTTCTTTTTTTTTATTAAAAAACCGGTATACATTAAATTGTGAGGATTTTTTTTTAATAAAGAAATTCATCACCCAATCACTACTCTCCACGTGGCCAACTCCCCTCCCCACGCCGGTGAGCTTCCTCCCGCCCCCCCCCCCCCCCCAACTCCCGCCCCTCTCCACGCCCTAAAGCGACGGTGTTCCCCCCCTTCCTGCCCCTCTCCCGCCCCCACTCCGGATAGTCTAACAATATGTGTTTCTTCATTTATGTAATTTGTATTTTTTGTAAGGTGCATTTAAACAAAACACACTCAATCAAACATGCGTTTAAACAAAACGCATTCAATCGAACGTGCGTTTAAGCAATTGATGAAGGTGCGTTTAAACCCGAGACTTCTAAGTATAAACTCAAAGAAAGTGATAACACGGAGCATGCGTTTGTTTAACAATAAACTCAAATAAAGTGATAAAACAGAGCATGCGTTTGTTTAATAACTGTGTTTGTTAAATGTGCATTTTGTTTTAAGGAAGTGATGAAAAAAACAGAGCATGACACATCATTTTCCATAGCTGAACTCCATTTCCAATTTCACACTGTTGAAAAAAGTGATGAAAAACAAAGCATGTGGTTTTAACAGTTGGGTACCCACAAAACTGTTATGGTTAATCGAAGACGCACGAGAGGATAATGCAAATTGGTTGCACAGGTGTGTGTGCATTTATCCTGTTGGTTACAAAGCTCATAGATTGTTAAAAAGCACTAACATAATTTAGGTTGTTAAAAGTTGCGTTTAGTTTGTTTATTGATTTACAAAGGTGCGTTTAATTTGGTTATTTATTTTACCAAGGTGCGTTATGTTTATTAATTATTTTAAAATTTCAAATATGTTAATTAATATTTTTATATTTATTTTTTTCTTATTTTCCGCTCGCAATTTTTAAACGTTAGTAACTTTTTATGTATGACATTTTTTTGAAAAAAAAATTACACCAAATTAACGATCGCTTTATTATCTTTCCAACGAGCACCATATATAGTGCTATGCAAAAACGAAAAAAATGTTTTTTAGTGAGTTTTTGTTCATGCAGAAAAAACACAATGTATTTAGCTAATTTCTTAATCATATATACGCAAGTCACTAATCATGTTATGATAGTATATATGTTTTCGAACCTACTATTACATATATGAATTGCCCATGTTCATGTGTTATAACGATATGCTTAGCATTAAAAGAGGTTGAGATTTTTTAATCTGCTGGGAACGCAGCATGAGAACCCCTATTGATAGTATAAACAATAGAACAACTTTCTTTAACATTATAAGAGGTCGAGACTGTTTACTTCTTTTATCCTTTTTTATTAAGTAATATTAGATTTTTTAACCCCGGGTAATCAGCTAGTAGTATATATTAGGAATAAGATATTCACTCCATTAGATTTATCCTAATTGAATGTAATTGATTGTAATCACTCTTATATTTATGATTATAAATCAATATATATAAGGATAATGAATATACAAAGAGTACAATCAATTTTATCCCTACAATGAGTTAGGATAAATCGAAGGATACGTTATTAGTTACAAACATATGTAAGATAACAATTTATGTTATTTTCAATTGATATTACATAAAAAAATCAATGATGCTATGTAAAAACAAAGAAAAGAAGAGTAGTGTGGGTAGAGAATATTGGTCATTAAACATTTTGTGTAACTTTAATCGCGAATATCGAAGAAGATGACCTAATTTGATACTTTTTTTTTAAACAATGGATGCATACTAGATGTCCATCAATGGAGATAGACCAAAAGAGGTGACATAAAATAAATGGGGAAGACATAATAATCTTCTTTAATATGAAATGTGAAATGTGTGGTTTAAGAAAGAGATATAAATATATAAAGGGTCAGCTACATCAAGGCTTTAAACTAGTTTGAATATAAAAATGCAAGAGCACATATGCCACCACTATATAAATTAAAATATTTTTTAATATATAATATGATTGAAAAAATTACATCAAAATAACACGGTAGACAAATAATAAGCTACGTCCTCATCAATTTCTGAATAAAATTAAATAACATCCAATTTTTTTTTTCTTTGAACGGCCAACGAATCAATTCCGAGCACTCTCGGGCACCCTTTTGGCGAATCAGGTACTCGAGAGTACCTGGCCACCAATTGCCACCAATTCCCGGGAAAATCCGACCACTCACCCACCCGAAAGCACGACGGTGAAATAGTCGGTGAAATAACATCCAATTATTACATTTCTTAAAAATAAAAAAAAAATGTATGTGTATATATATAACTAGCTGATTACCCGAGAAGGTCTCGGGGTTGAAAATTTTAATATGATTTAATAAAAAATGATAAAAATGATAAAAGAATAAAACTCAAATCACGAAAAGAGTAAATAAGTTAAACATAATCAATCTTAGTTAAAAAAAAAACATTTATTTAAAGAGTTAAAAAAATAAAAAGCATAAACCATATTAAACATAATACAGTATTAAAGGATAACCTTCAACATATAATCATCTTCACGTAATTTAAAATATGTTACAATTTCACTTTGACTTATATAGATGTAGAATTCATGATGGGGGTTGAAAAATATAACCATTCTAATAATATTAATACTAATAGTAATAACTATTACTCTTGTAATTAAATAAATAAAAAAATAACCTTGCTATAAGGTGACACCATGTGTTGCAGTGTTGCGCGATTCTTTCTCTTAGCTTCTCTTGATGAAGTATACCAATCCATCTTTAGAAGAGTGAAATTCCAATGATAGCATGGCGATTGGGCTGAATTTCAACATCGTAGATAAGAACCTGGTTTAAAAGAAAAAACATGATTAATGAATAACCTGAACACTTTGTGTGTTTTTTTTTTCTGTATGAACATAACCCCACAAAAAATAATCGTTTTTTTCTCCGTTTTTTATATAGCACTATGGTACTCATTGGAAAGATAATAAAACGCTCGTTAATTTGGTGTAATTTTTCTATTTAAAAAATCTCGAATATAAAAGATATTAACGCTTAAAAATTATGGGAGGAACATAAGAGAAAAATTTTAATTTGTTTTTAAATTCTTTTTTCCTAAAATAACTCAATTTAATTTTAGTAATTAAGAATTGAGAGATAGAGAGATAAATTTGGGGTTTTATGTTTATCTTTTTTTTAATTAAAAAAAGAAATAAATCAAAAACATTAAAATCTTTCAATTATGATGCCACGTGGCAGTTTCATGGAGAGGTTGAAGGCACCATTGCACGCCACGTCAGCAATGTTCAATTCTTTTATATATGTTAATAGATCTTTCATCTTCTTTACATTTCAGTCAGCCCCTCTCTCTCTCTCTCTAGATATTTTCTCTCTCAAAAAATGGAGAATTCTCCGACGACCAACACCACCACAAACCACCACCCATCGCCACCACCAACTCCCGTCACCATCTCCGATCCAAACAACCCATACCCAACAACCTTCGTTCAAGCAGACACCACCTCCTTCAAAAAAGTAGTCCAAATGCTAACCGGATCATCCGAAACAGTCAAACAACAAGCCTCCACCACCACCCGACCCGACCCACCCAAAAACCCAATCCCACCAATGAAAACCGGTCCATCCAAAAAACCCTCTAAACTATACGAACGTCGAAACAGTTTAAAAAACTTCAAGATCAGCCCATTAGTTCCTGGATTCACAAACGCCAATGGGTCTCCTCGTAATTATAATCCGGTAGAGATATTATCACCCAGCATGCTTGATTTTCCTAAACTTGTGCTTAGTCCGGTCACACCGCTTATTTCCGACCCGTTTAACCGGTCACCGGTGACAGACGGTAGCCCGAATAACTTAGACGTTGGAGCTGAAGAAAAAGCGATAAAGGAAAAAGGGTTTTATTTACATCCGTCACCGGTGACTACACCGAGGAGAGAGACTGAGCCACAACTGTTACCGTTGTTTCCGTTGACTTCACCAAGACTTTCAGGCTCTTCAAGTTCTAGGTCTTCTTGATGTTGAGTATGGTTATTGTTATTATTATTATTATGTTTTGTTGTAAATTAGTTTTTAACCCTAGTCATTTTATTAATAAATATGATTTTTGATTGGATAATTATTTGTTTTGTGGGTTATGGATGGATGGATATTTATCACGTCTTGTTTGATTAAAATTTAGGTTGACACTTGACAATGAGGTTTTCGAATATCCAAAGTTAACATTTGGTAGAAACGTAGGTAACACTTGACATTGATAACCAATAGTCGAATATCTTTGTTTTATAAATTTTTTTAGACTAAGGCAGTGAATAGTAAATGGCATGGGTTGAGAGCATGAGTTAACACGTGTTAGTGGAGAGCTTGGGTTTGGAGCGGCGTCGGTTTTTAATAAGTTTTTGTGCATAATTTTAAAAAAAAATAGCCAACGCTTTACTACACCCGCACCATGCTAGGAGGGGATGGTGTTTGGGGCTTGATTGTTAACTTGCAAGACACGTGTCACCTAGATACACCATCTAGAAAATTGATTATTCAACCTGCTTTATACACGGTACGGTGTTTTAACCTAGAAAAAAACATATAACCATAACTATAACTTTTACACCTACAATTTTTTTAAAATACAAGATAAGTTGCAGAATTTTGATATAGACCAAACTTCATATGAAGAATAGAAAAAAAAAGGTCTAAAAATATGTTTGCAAGATGTTATATAATTATCATCATCATCATACTTAGTTAATTCCACCAATAGCAAAAGCTAAGGTAGGGTCTAAGGAGGGTAAGATGTAGATAACTTTACCTCTACCCTGGGGAATAGAGAGGCTGCTTCCAGTGATACCCCCAGCTCAATAGTGGTTTTGTATCAAGCCTTAGACATAAGGCACATAACACTTAGCAATCGGGACAAACTCGACTGGTGCATGTACCCCCTTGTCTTTTGGCTATCAACGCCACCACCTGATGCATGATTAACCGTCTTTCATTTTTAACGGGTAAAATAACGTTAAAATTAGTGCAACTTTACTTCCCCCCCTCCCCCGAGGGTCACACATATATACATTATATGCACACAGCCATAAGCAAGCCTAAGATGTTCTATAGTCATTGTTGTTAAATTATAAAATTGGTTATATATTATATGCATACCTTCCAAATATTTCCTCCTCAAAGTTGTTTCATGCGGAAAATCATCACGTATAAGAACCTAAGTGTCAAAAATTTATTATAAGGAGTAGAAATTTGCCGTTAAAAAAAAAAAAAAAAAAAAAACACTCGGCCAGTATTGAGTAGCGGTTAGAAATTTGAATTATCATCCCTTACAAGATTATATTGGATGATATATTTAATTCATTAAAAATGATAGAAAATGTAACATTCCCCATCAATTAAAATGGTATAATTACGAGCGTAAAAGGTCAAGTTTGTTAAGTTAATTAGTGTTATTAGTTGGGTTTGATGTCGTGAAAAGGTTAGAGCTGTCACTTGACAGAGAAATAGTAAAGAAATGGTTGTCGAATCTTGACTCTTTTGATGACGAAAGAGATGCCAGGACAAAAGTGCCCACTATGCGTTTATCTTGCTTGTGATCTAGAAAATATGTAACTTATTTTAAGTTATCTTAAAAATACAACCGTTCTTTATGAATCATAAATTACATTTATATTCTATTATAAAGTATGCAGATACGTTTTCTAAAACATTTTATAAAGTTTAGTCTAGATCGAAATAAATATTATTTTAGTTATTTCAATTTAGTGGATGTTATTTAATGCTATTTAATATATGTTTTCAAACCGATAAAATAGGTACAGAAAAAACATAATAATTTGATATGTAGCTCGGGTTCATTCTATAGTCACTAAACTAACGTTGTAAGAAAATGGTAGTTAGATTTTGATATTCTCAAGGGGTAATTGCTACATCAACATGAATGATGTAGATGGGCGTTCAATTCCAGGTAAAGAATGAGCACTATATACAGGGAAAAAAAATCAGCGTTAACACGAACACATTCAGTCCAACACTTGTAGTCTAATTGGTTGAGTGCCTAAAGTTTCATATGAGAGGCTTGGGTTCAATTCTCACTAGCTACATTTGGAGGACATTGGTGGAGAGGAAATGAGGGATGACCCGGCCATTGGCTTGGGTTCGAGTCCTGATCCCGACCAGTTTTACCGATTATTTCACTGTCGTGCCTTTGGACGGGTGAGTGGTCGGGTTTTCCTGGGAATTGGTGGCAATTGGTGGCCCGGGTACTCTCAAGTACCTGATTCGCCAAAAAGGTACCCGAGAGTGCTCGGAAATTGATTCGTTGGCCATTAAAAAAAAAACACGAACGCATTCATTACTTATTTGAGCAAGGCCGGATTAACAAATGAGCACTATATATTTGACTGTGGTTATGATAAACAATTACGACAATTCCATTAAATTGTCATTCATATTAATTTATGATATATCATATCAAGTGGACTAAATTAAAAGGCGTATTTAATACGATTTTAAGGATTTAAACATGTCGTTTTTTTTAACAGTGTTTCAGCGGTAAATGCTGTGTTACAAAGCGACCACTGCTTAGGATTGAATCTCATAGCACCACACGGGTTTCTTCTTTCAAACCCAAGCGGTTATTTTTTCGGTGAAGCGTGAGATTCGAACCTGAGACCAAACCCGAGCAGAAACCCAAGCAGTTATTAAACATGTGGTTAATAAAATAAAATTTTATTTGACAACGTATGAAATTGTGTTCCCTCGTTAGTAATGAATAATTTCTTTCATTAGCCAACGAGGTAGTGGTGGAGTGATTGGGGAAAAACTTAGTTTTCCTTGTGATCCAGGTTCGATTCCCACTCTCCTTATTATTTTCTATGGCATTCGGGCAATGATAGTGACAAACGTACCGAGGAGCGTTCGATCCTGAGCCGCACCCCGGTTTTCACCCGGCTGTTACTCTAGCGAGGAAACTCGTGTGGAGGCAGTACGGTGTCCGAGGAAACGCCGCAACCACCCAATGCGAATCCAATTAAGACAACGTAGTCTGGAGTAGACGTTAGCTATGGCTGCTGATTAGAAAGTGTGACATTTAGTCACTCATATTAAAAATCACCGTTCAAAAAAATTTTCTTTCATTATATTTTGTTGAGTCGACGCCCCACTTACGGTGTGCGTATATAATGTATATATGTGTGGCCCTTGGGGGGCAAAAGTAAAGTTGCACTAGTTTTAACGTTATTTTACTAATTTCGTGAAAATAACGTTAAAAACGACGGACGGTTAATCATGCATCATGTGGTGGCGTGGATAGCCAAAAGACAATGGGGTACGTGCACCGATCGGGTTTGTCCCGATTGCTAAGTGTTCTGTGCCTTATGTCCAAGGCTTGATACCAAACCACATCGAGCCGGGGGTCTCACTGGAAGCAGCCTCTCTATTCTTAGGGGTAGAGGTAAGGCTGTCTACATTTTACCCTCCTCAGACCCTACCTTAACTTTGCTATAGGTGGGATTAACTGAGTATGATGATGATGATATTATGTTGAGTCGAGTATTTGAGATTTTGTTTCTCGGGAGTCTTTAAAACTATATTGTTTCAATAAGAGGGTGTTTGGGATTGCATTTGAAAACAACTTATTGACTTCTTCAAAAAGTCAATAAGTTGTTTGTGTAATTCAAAAACACTTTTGGTTTTGACTTGTCAATAAGGGTGAAAAACTGTTTTTAAGAAGTCATAAATTTTGGCTTTTGAAAAAAATTACAAACTCAATCCCAAAAAATCTCTAAATAAACATAAACAAAATAGTTTTCCATAAAAGTAAATATTATGAGAGAAGAGTAGAAAGTTTATGAACATATAAGTTTGAAACATGTTGAACTGGAGTGCAAGGGATAACAAAGTCACGGATGCTTTTTCGGATTGCTTTACTTTAATTTCTAGCATGAAAAAACAAGGAATCAACTTTGTTTATTTTTATCATTTGAGTATGTATTTTCCTTTTTCCTTATATTTCTTCTTTCATTTTGTTATATTTCTATATTATATTATATTCTTGTATTGATTTTTAGACTTCTTAACACTTATAAATCGTTTCTCTCTCTCTCTCTCTATATATATATATATTTGAAGGCTTAGTTCAGTGGAAATCATTGTACAACCCTGATATAGCGGTCCCAAGTTCGAATCTCTACCCACACACCGGTGTCCTCCTTGCCTAAGCTCAAACCGGCAAGGAGAAAAATCGTTTTTCTATATGCATTTACGTGTAAGGGAAATCAAATTAGAAGAAACTTCATGTGAGAACAAAAATAAGAAGTTACATAATGATTAAACATTAAATAGTTTAACTCTTCTTACATTAATTATCAATTTATCATCTATCTAAATAATTAGTTATTATAACAATTTATCATACACATTATTAAAATTTATCCTACACATACAAAAATTCATCATACATATATCGAAATTATCATATGTTTATCCTGCACATATCGAGATTATTATACGTTTATCCCACACATATAAATATTGTTCCTACATATATCCTACGCATATCGAAATTATCCTACACTCTAAATAAGTTTTTATTTGGAAGAATATATTTTAAAAATAAATTATGAGTTTATTTATTTAACTAGTTTAGAGGAGGTTAAAAAAATAATAATCAATTTAACATTCAATACAATTATTAAATGAAAACTCCATATTGTTTAGAATTTGGTCTTTTTCTTCTTTCAAAACATTTTATTCTAATTTGAATTCTTCACTATACGTGTATTGATGATAGTAAAAAGAAGCTTAGACAATTTGTAACTTACAATGTGAAAAAGCATTAAACAAAAATATTGAAAAAGGTGGTGCGATTTCAATCTTTAGGATGTAACTTTTGTTGCGGTTTCCCAGTCACTAGCTAATCCATTTCTATATTTTTATAGAAGTTTGACACTTAAAAAAAATACTATTAGGAGTCACTATTTTGAACTTATAAGCAACTCACCTTTCTCAATTACGACAATGTCGTGACATAATTTAGGAAGTCTACCGTTTAGACTTCAGATGTCATTGTCAAACTTACAAGATACACAAACGTAAATACTACCTCAAAATTGAAGATGCATGCATCACCATTCATTACTACCTCAAGATGGTAATTCTATAATATTAATGACTATAATTAAAAGGAGTGAATTATTATGTAATCCACCTTCCTAGAAAGAGCGGTGTTTTTAGCCACTGTATATGTTGTAATTTGTTTTATTGTTTTTTTGCGGGGCTTTTTTTATATTGTCCCGTGAGCTTTCTCATGATTATTGAAAGTTAACTTTTAAAAAGATGTATAAACTTAAAACCACATTGAAGGTCACTAGTAACCCTTAAAGCTCTCATCAATTAGACTTGTGATTCCCATATTTTATCAAATGGAGATGATGTGTGACGTAAGTTATTTACGCTCGTATGCCCATGGCCGGTTGGATCATTGGGTTAACCCAAGCTAGGGCTTGATGCCTCCCTAAAAATAGGGCCCCCGTTACATAGAAAAAAGGCCCAATATCTCTCTAGTTTTTCAAGCGCCAAAACAGGGGACAAGAAACTCAATCGACAGGGATTCTCAATTGGTGATATTAATACCCATGACCTCTTGGTCTAGTGATATGATGTCCCCCTTACAAATGTAAGGTTGTGGGTTCAAATCCTTACAAATGCAAGGTGAGGTGGAATGTAATAAAAATTTGCTGTTAAAAAAAATGGTGATATTAATGAAGATTGTTTTGGAAACAGGAGAAGAACAAGTTCGTGCTTCAAAAGGCCCTATTCTGCCCTATTCTCATTCTATATCCTTTTACGATTTGTTCAGAAGTTCTATTCTGCTTCAAATCAAGCCTTAAAGCAGAACACCAAGCTTTCTATTTTGCTTCAAAAGGCGGATGAGTTGTGTTCAGAAGTTCTCTTCTGCTTCAATGAATCCTTTGTTTTGTTCCATTGTGCTTAAGCCTTCAAGCATTCAAAAGGTTAATTATTCTTGGTTTGTTGTTTTTCAATTGATTTATTGCTGTTTGTCAATAAGCCTTTAATTTGTTGTTTGTCAATTGATTTAGGCTTTTAGGAATTAAGAAACAAAGTTATTATTTGATATTTTATTTGTTAACTGAAATAGGATTAAACTATAAAGATTTTAACAATGTCAAGTCGAAACCGAGTTTCGAAAGTATGAATCGGGTCACGCAAAAAGAGTAAAAGAATAAAACGAGAGGCTATAATTAAAACACTAAAAGAATCAACGGAAAGATTTTGTCTAAACATATGTTAACACAATGCATAACTTTTAAAAAAAATTAACTCGCGAACTATAAACTATTTAGTTTAATATTATCAATCACAAGTCCAGGTAAAGGAGAAGGTTTGTATAATATAGTTATTTCGATAAAAAAAAGGCACTAACATTTTAGTTTGCTTTAGGCCTTCGAAAACCTTAAGCCGGCCCTGCATATGCCTATTAGACTATGTGGTGTGGTGGAGCCAAGGCTTGGGAAGCCTTGCCGCCACGTCATCAAAAAGTGGGTCCCACAACCTAAGGGTGTAGGGGTAGTCCTCCACTCCTATTGGTCCACCCTTTTATTTATTCAATTCCTCATCATCATCATCGTACTCAGTTAATCCCATCTATAGCAAAGCTAAGGTAGGGTCTGAGGAGGGTAAGATGTAGACAGCCTTACCTCTACCCCTACTCCTAAGAATAGAGAGGCTGCTTCCAGTGACACCCCCGGCTCGATGTGGTTTGGTATCAAGCCTTGGACATAAGGCACAAAACACTTAGCAATCGGGACAAACCCGATCAGTGCATGTACCCCTTTGTCTTTTGGGTATCAACACCACCACGTGATCATGATTAACTGTCCGTCGTTTTAACGTTATTCAATTCTAAATTCTAAAAAATATACAATTAAAATATAAATTAAATTAAAATTATAAATAATAGATAATTAAAACATAAATTAAATCTAAATTATAAATAATATATAATTAAAATATAAATTAAATCTAAATTATAAATAATATACTAGTGGTAATGCCCGCACGTTGCAGCGGGTTCGTTACGCGAGGAAAATATAGTCAGTATTTTTTTTGGTACTAGAACTTCCTATGAAGCGGCATCTGAAATTCCCGATATTCAAACGTGTTAACGTGTTTTCAAAGATTAAAAGACCGAAAAGATTGATCTAATGTTTTGTTGTTTACCTCTATGTGTTAAATTTCTTTCAATGACATATCAGCAAAATAGACATATAAAGCTCTTATAACAGCCTGCAATGCACAAATTCATTAAACCCATGTTTGCATTGCACAAATCTTTCAATGGATGAGTTGGGTAACAGGTAATTTACATACGGTTTGGGTCACGCCCACCAAAAATAATATTCATTTGATTTAAAAATGTTAATTAAAACTAATGCCCTAAATATTATTCAAAAGCTATATTGATACATACACATGTATTAAAATAGACTTTACAAACACGTTTAACCCGTTTTATTTTTAGTTTTTTTTACCCATTTGTGGAGGTAAAATTTTGTGGTTGCCCTGTCTTACCTGGTGAGATACGACTACAACAAGCGCGCGTTGTCGTTCTAACTCAATAATAACCTGCTCCAACCTGTTATATGCACAACTGCAAACTTTTGACGTTGCTTAAAATACCAAAACTTTAATTATTTACTTTCTATATTTTTAACAGAGATTTTTCCTTGTATTTGAATTCAATACCTTTATATCACATCGAGATACGACTCTCCACGAGGATATCGATACCTGAGTTTGTCTTTCTTCCTTGACCTTTAAAAAAAGACCATTGAATGGAAAGGTATAGAATTACAAAAAAAAAATCGAATATTTCATATTTAACATACTCGTATTCTTCAGGCATGTTCTTCTTTAGTTCTTCATACGTCATTCCGTCACATACACCAGCATTTATCTCATCAAGTGCACGCCATTGTATCTATAACGTAAAGAAAGTACACAAATTTTACAAATGATAAATGATCAAAGAAGCAATTTATGTGACATGTAAAACTAACCTTGGGGAATCCAGCAATTTGATTTGCAGTCAAAATTGTTCGTTGCAATGTGCTTGTCCAAATCTAGGTGCATAAATAAAAAAAACAATATAAAAACATTGCAAACTTTGTACAACAAACAAAGAAAATGCAAATAGTAAAATAAGTAATAGTTCTTACAAAAGCATTTTTTTAGGCAAGATAGTTCATGTGGCCTTCAATTGAATGTTATAAGAGGAGGACTTGAATTTCACAATCAATCTCATTCAATTTGATCCTTAAGGTTACGAAACTTGAAGGGACAAGAGGTTAATGATCTATATTGATGAAGGAGAAGGCAAAGGATTGAAGGGTATGGATGGAAGAAGGAGGGTAGTATTGTAAAAGTCTTTTGATATTGTAAAGGAGGGGGTGGATGAAATGTCTATATTACCCTCTTAAGTGTCTTAATTGTCCCAATTATGCCCATAATACCCTTAAATTTCTTGCTTAAATATGTTGTACATGTTGCTTGTTAAGTTGTACGGAAATGCAAATTACCTTGTTGTACATAACTCCTCCTATATAATGTATTATAGATAATTAAAATATAAATGATTAAACTTAAGGGGGCTTAGTGAAAATATTAATAGGTATTTGTACTTTAATTAAAAGTTTAGGGGGAAAACAAGAGAGATTGGGGAGGAGTCCCACAAACTTCATCTTCAACCTCCTGTGCAATCGTCCCTGTCTTTGTCTCTCTCCCCTTTTTTTTTTAATAAATAGGAGGGAAAACAAGGGGGATTAGAGAGGGGTCCCACAAACAAACAATCACCCAATCAATGCAGCCCGTCCATTTCGTCCAAGAGTAGCCGGATTGGCCGGAGGAGGAACGACGGGGGCGGTGTTGGCCGCCCCAAGACGGGGTCGACGGCCTAGCTGCCCCCCCCCCACACCACATAGTACATACAAGAATGACTTGTTCGTCCAAAGGTGGTCCATACAACGGCCTCTAGACCCTTCGGGTATTAAAGTGTAAATAATGTATGAATGACTATTTTGCCCTCATTTTAAGACTATTAATGAAAAATTAGTTCTTAACTTTTGGGTATCTTAAAATACCCATCATTCTTGCATTATAATATAGTATACATATGTTTAGCACTAGGTAAGTCTTGAAAACGATTAGGCCCAATCCACACAATTAAAAGACCCGACTCGACCCTCGGCAACTGTTGTCGCAGCATAATGTATATCTGATAATTGATTGACAAGTTAATTGTATTATAAGTTACGATACACGTCAATGCCACTACCAACGACACGTAATATGTCAGGTGTTTTAGCTTCAATGGTATGACACTTGTGAGGATTTTGTGTTGATCTTAGCTTTCTTGTTAGTATTGTGTTTAATATTTGTGGTTTATGTAATTATGAATGTAATGTAATATCAGAATTCATTCCAATAGATTTTAATCATTTTATTATTAATCCTCAACATGCTTAAATATTTAACCAATTTGGATTCAAAATTTGTTTATGGTACATTATAAAAAGCATCTTTCATAATGTTGGTATAAATCCTTAATAGATTATAACAACAACGTTTTTTCTTACTAATAGATGTCACATAATACTTAAGATACAAAAGAGACAGAAATGTAAAGTTAAATAATATAGACTAAATTTCAAATTTTATTTTTTACGTTTATACCATATTTTAAAGCATGTCCTTTACGTTTAAAATTGATTAGTTGTGTACTTTATGTTTCAAAATCTTGTGTGTATTATCCTTTGATCCTAATCCAGTTAGTTTTTTCTTGTTAAATCTAATCATTTAGGGGTATTTAAGTCTTTTTACCTTTTATTTTAATAATTTAATAAAAAAGCATAACTATATTAAAATTTTATTATATAATCTCTCTACCCGCCTCTCTCTTCGTACTCAACCACCACCACCCTCCTCTATATGTCACTACCTCCGACTTCACCGCCCCACTCTAATTACCGTCCCCCCCCCTTGAAATCCACTATCGCAAACACCTAATCACAACTGTCTTAATTCCTAATTCCACCATCACACAAACCCTAGCCCAAATTCCACCGACGCTAAACCACCAGTCACCACCACTTCTCCAAACCCTAACCCCCAAAAGTTCTTCCATTGAAATAAAGAATGGAAACGGGAGAACATAAGACATGTTAACTCGTGGAGTGGGGCTGGCTACATACGAACCTCTCATCCGCGAGGGTGACAGGGATGGGCTAGCAGACGAGGGTAATTTTGTGATCTATCGTCAAGATTAAATCTGGCTTTTGATCAAAATTACAGATATATCTTTACACATAAAAGGGTAATTTTGTCCATATTAAACTTATATATTCTTCTCACTCCTCTGATTTTGTTAATATAGACTCAAGTTTTTCTCTAAAAAAATTCATTCTTGCCTCGTTTACCAGGTTTCAGCCTCACATACATATGTTTTTTTTGTAAACGTATTCAAAGAAACACATGTTCGTGTATCAAGTAACAGATGTAACATATAATAAATTATAACCAACCAACAAAAACATATGATAAATTGTAACTAAACAACAAAAAATATGATGAATAATACCCCAAACAACAAAAAAACATATGTTTTATAAATGAAAAAAAAAACAAATGTTCTTAATACAAAATAAAGAAAACACAAAAACCTCATACTTAGATGACTAGATCTGTAAATTTGGGTTGTTTTTGTTGGTACATCAGATATTGACTCATCGTCATTATGATTCACCACCATCACCGTCTGCCTCATCATTCACCTTCCACAGCCATCAGGAACCACTTCCGTCGAGCTTGTCGTTCACCTTCCACAGCCACCAAAAAGTTGTACCACTATATCTGAAAGTATAAACAGCCGAACAACAAAAATACCACACAAAAACAATAAAAAAAAACAGATCTAGATCTTCAAAAAAGGAATAAAAAACTTCATTTCCAATCTTCTCGCCAAAACTTCAAAATTCTGTTTACAATAAAAATATGTTATTTTTGTCATCAAACATTTGAAACAACAAAAAGAACGAATTATAATTTATAATCAAAACACAAAAACATTTGATAATTATAACCCAAACAACAAAAACATATGTTTTTAAATGAAAAACAACTTTTTTAAATAAAAAACAATACATCTTTGTAGATTCAACTAATAACATGAATGTACCCATGAAAAACAAACACAACAAATCATAACACAAAAATTTTTACGTATTGATCAGATGTGTACACCACACATTGTGTACACATCTTGAAGGAGATGAACAAAAAAAACAAGAAGATATACCCCAAAAAACAAGAATAACAAGAAGATTTACCCAACAAACCTGTAATATCTAAAGATACATAGATCTCATTGACAATGGAGAAGATCTACAATTTTCAGATCTGTTGACTGCTGCAACGTCTTCAAAACCACCACCATCGCCGGAATCATTGTTTACAATTGCTAAGAATGAAAAAGAAATTGAAGTTTTCTCAACCATTGATTCCAGTGCACGACCTTCAAAAAACCCCATCAGAAACATAATCAAGATCTGGATTTTCATAGGTAAAATGGTGATGATGGACGTTATGATGGTTAGATGTTGGTGGTTCGATGATGTTGTTGTAGTTGCACGTGGTTTAGAGAGATTTATGTGTGTGTTATCGTTATCTAGTGAAAAGAGAGAAGGGGATTAGTGGTTTAGAGATAGATGGAGAGAGATTAGATTTGAAGTTTATGTGTGTGTCATTATCTAGAGAAAAGAGAAAGCGAGATGAGTGGTTTAGAGAGAGATATATTGTCTATAATACCATTCTCCTCAAAATTAAAAGCGTGGACGTGGAAGAAGCATGATCACTAAGCTATAATAGTTAACTTACAAAAATTTGGATCCATACATCTTATATATATACATGCATATACACATATACATGATATATATACACCCGCGTATGCGTGTGTGTATGGTATCAGTCAAGCCATAAACCCGACATTTGAACTCCAAACATATAGTAATACAAATTATGGTTTTTAAGAAACATGTGTTAGAAATAACTAACTTGTGTTAACTACGTTTATAACACAAGGGTTCTAATGTGTTAAAACTCCATTTTTTCCAAAGAATTCTTAGCATGTCTTTAACATAAGGTGTCACATGGTAACATATGGTCACTTATGAATTTGGTTTTGACACGACTAAGTTATTATTTCAACTATAAACGAACGAGGATTTACAAGAACCACAAGTTTAAACCATAAATCTTTTTGAAAGAACAAGCAATGTTACGTAATAATACTACATACATGCATTCTAAAGACATACAAATCGAGTGAACAACATGCATGGCAAACAATCGAATATCAAGACTTAAGTTGTCCTCATAAATTCCAGGGTACTATAGTTCGGACTCTAGTTCATTTGGGCTTTTCAATTTCTAGTCTACTCGTACGAACACAAGGTGAGTTTCGTGGACCCTTTTTAGTGTTTTACAACTTCGGGGGAGAAAATTGGTTGAGACTTACATTTGTACATGACAACAACATGTGTTACATGAGTTAGACAACATTATCATAACAAAGTCCCCGGACAGCCATAACCATTAACTTAGCAATAAGCAGTGGATCATATGAATAGTACTATTTGGGTTGACACCCCCTTTCATGGTTAGTCTCTTTAATCACGCCTGTCGTGTCAAATGATTGCATGTTATCCATGTTTTTCAATGTTATGTGATAAGGCATTGGTTGGGGCGTACAAGTAAGTCAGAGTTTGGTTTTGGGGCTCATGGTAACTATATTCTGCATGGACACAGACAACAAACTTTGTGAAAAACAAACTTTTTTATCGAGTCATTGAAACCTATGGACTCACCAACTTATTAGTTGACACGTTTAAGCATGTTTTTCAGGAAATCAAGTAAGGGCAATAAAATGGCAAGCTTAGGAGTGCATGAAGAAGTCTTTTGTTTTTGTTATTTGATGTAGTTGATGAACTCATTTGCTATGGCTTGTAACTCTAATTGACATCAAGACCTTAATTGCTATGTGAAATGAATGGCATTTAGCATTTCTCATGTAAACAATGTTTGTGATCACCATATGCGTCTCACCTCGCGTTTCCGCCTTAGGCGGGGTGTGACAGTACTTCATAGTGCGAACAGGTTCCTCAACTTCTTTCATGCGGATGGTTCCTTGGCTCTGTTAACAGTGGACTTCGCTAATGCCTTAAACACAGTTGACCGCACAACCTTCCTCTAAGAGGTCCATTCGTGTTGCCCGTCTATCTATCGGTAGGTCCAGTTCCTATACGCCCAACCTTCTAGGTTGTACGCTGGTAACAATTGTATTGGGGCTACTACTAGAATGCAGGAAGGAGATCCTTTGGGGCCCCTTCTTTTTGCTCTTACTTTAAACCTCCTAATTCTGCGAGTTCAGGAGCACTGTAACCTCCTGTTTCATGCTTGGTACTTGGATGATGGGACGATTATAGGTAATGCATCTGAGGTTGCTAACGCTTTACACATCATCAATGCGGAGGGGCCATCTCTGGGGCGTCATCTCAATATTAAGAATACCGAGGTCTTTTGGCCAACGTGCGATGGGCTGAAAGCTTAGGATAAGCTTTTTCTGAGGGGGGGGGGTTAAGCTTCTTGGTAGTGGTGTTAGCTGAGACGCTAACTTTATTTGGGAGTTGGTAGGGCGGCCAGCCACGGGTGCGGTTGAACTTATGAAACTATTGTCCTGACTTAGGGATCCCCAAAGTGAACTCCTTCTGCTCAGGTTATGCATGAGGGTCGCTAAGTTACTTTTTGGGTTGTGGACTTGTCAAACCCATTTAATGGTGGAGGCGGTATCTTGTTTCGATGATGGCCTCCGGGAGGCTATAGAAGACATAGTTGTGTGTGGCGACTCCTTATTCGGTGACCTACAGTGTTTATGGTCATTAAATAATATGGTACGCATCTTCACATTAAAGTATTTTAGGGTTCGGTTCAAATACAAAGTAATGAAAACGTTCGAAGTGTGCGAAGTACATGATAATTACGTAATGCTTTCATGAACATACAAAAACATTACGTAATTATCATGTACTAGTAGTGATTCTGTCTATGGTATGTAATTTTGGTACGTGATTTTAGTTATGGAACTAGTAGTGATTATGTCTATGGTACGTAATTTTGTATGTTACGTTTTTTAGGGGTATGGAAATTTGTTATGTAAAGTTTTGAATGATTATGTTTATGGTACGTGATTTTGGTAATAAAACTATAATGATTATGTATATAATGGAACTATAATGCTTACGTATATAGAACGTGATTTTGGTAATGAAGTAGTAATGATTCTGCCTATGGTAGGTAATTTTGTATGTTACGTAACTTCACATACTTCACACATTTTTGTCACTTTTTACCATAACCAGCCCCACATTAGTCATACACATAGAGATATAATTACGTATCAGATGCTCACATTTAGCCATACACATTAAATCACGCATGAGATACCCTACAGTTAAAATCACGTACCATATTTCACAGTTTGGCTTACACCAAAAATCACGTACCAGATACTTGAATGTGAAATTACGCACCTGTTTTTTAAAATTAAGAAAACTATAGCACTAGGCTACTCAAATTAAAGAGAACGAAACGCTCGTTAATACAGTGTATTTTTTTTAGAAAAATATTATCGTATGAAAAAGTTATAGCCGTTTAAACATCATGGGGGAAATGGGTTTAGAGGCAATTGACAAAAATACTTTTTTTTGTATAACTAATTATATAATCAAAATTGATCACGTGATTTTTTAGTCAAAATCTTCAAATGAATGATGGAGATGCCTTCGCACACTTCACACCTTTTGTTTACTTTTCGCAATAACCACCCCATATATATATATTGATTATACTGTACCATAGCATTCAAATTAGTGAAATATGTTTCAACCAAAGGAAAAAAAATGAATGGCTTGGGTTGAAATTAGATGGCATTGGCAAGCAAGCCATTAAAACATAAATTGTTTGACAGTTGGGCTAAAATAAGGAAAATATTATACAGACAAATACATGTTTGCGGACTGCTGAACGGTGGGCACATGCCCACCGTAATTAACAAGTGAATTCACTGATTATAAACAATGATGATGTGGAACATGTGCTAGAAGATGAATCTGTAGATGAGACTGATTTTTTTGCAGAAATTTTTGCATGATTTTTTTGTATAATTTTTTAGTTTTTTTTTGTAGAATTTAATTTATTTATTGCAGAGATTTTGTAGGATTTTTATTGAATTATTGTAGAATTTTTAAACTTTTATAATTAATTAAACCATATTTTGGGGATTTTGTGTGTTTTAGTTATAGATTTTTAGAAGAAGAGTAATTTGTGTCTTTGTTTTTGCTTTTTTGGAGATGGCCTTGTGTTTTAACTTTATTTGTTATTTAATGAGGTTATTTATGCACTTTGTTATTTTATTTTATTCACCCACTACCTCTTTATACTATTTGGTGTGTGTCTACTAAGTTATATTTTAGTGTGTGTTTGAACTCAAGCTGTGGGTCTCTCTGAAGCAGTCTCTCCATCTCTAACGATAGAGGTAAGGTTTGCCTATGTCTCACCCTCCCCAGACCCTACTAATAGCGTCGCTATTTGTGGAATTTCCTGGGTTCGGTTGTTGTTGATATTTTAAGTAAAAATAAAGGGATAAAGAAAAGTACCCAATTTTTTTTTTTTTTTTTGAACGGCCAACAAATTGGAATCACTCATAGAACACTGGAGTATCATCGTGCCACCAATGTTACCACGCGATCATATTCCACCACCAAGTCACCAATTCAGGAGGAAACTCATAATTATGAGAAAACCCCCTTTGTAAGATTCGAACCCAGGACCTTGTGGTCCCTAAGTCTTATCTCACCACCAAGATGCCGCTAGGCTATAATGCCTTTGACGAAAAGTACCCAATTTAGCTAAATATTTTTTAAAGTACTACAAATGGTAAATATTTTTTAGTATCTACACTTATTTTGAAAAAAACCTCAACTATTAAGATCGTAAATCCCTTTATCTGTTAATAAAAAAAGTGATATTTATTTGCACAATTCAATATTATTTTTCCCCAATTGTAACTTTTGAAAATATGACCATTTTTTAGGAAATTCATTCATTTTGTATCACATCCAATGACATCTTTAATATTAACTGATAGTAATGGTATGATTAAATGAAAAGATACTGTTTAAATCTATAAGTATCATGCTTATAAAAATGAAGCATCTATAGAAGTAGTTAATATATATATATATATATATATATATTATTTTGTTTCTGTCTATAAGAATTTAGTCAATTAACTGAAGCTAAATATTCTTATTGCGATACCAAAAAGTTCGTCATCTTTTTTATTTGTATTTTTTTTCTGAGTAATTTCATGACTAACTCTTTTGTTTTATGATTTATACAACAGTTGCTCTTTATGGTTTGTGATGAATAATAACAAATCACATGCTAGAAGAAGTCAAAGGTTAAATTTACACTAGTTTGATTATTATTTAATAAAATACTATGTAATAAAGGTAAATGTTATCAAACTTCTTACATTGTTTGATTATTATTTAATTAAAATAAAAAAAATACCCATGTAGGAAAGTATAATTACTTCTAAATTGATAAATGGTTATTTTCCGTTTAAAAAAAATTGATAAAAATCTGTAAATTACAACTTATGAACTATAGTTAACATAATGCTATATTCTATTTGTAAATAAGTTAAGTGCATTGAATACCAATATAAATTCTAATTTCGCTTTCATTACTGTTAACAAATATAACATTAACATTTTGTGTTTAATTAAAGCTTTTTAATATATATATATAAATTTATATTAGCATTGAATGTACATATTTTTGTAATTAGATTCATGGTAATAGTTGTCTCTTTCCCATCAAATGCTTTGTTTCCCTCCTCACTCAATTCATATGCATTCAACCAACACCATTTTCATAAATCTCTCTCTAGTGCTTGAATTTAGTTTTGGTTCTTCAATCAATTGATCTCTTCAACAGTTTTCATCTAAAAAAGATCAAAACTTCAGGTAAAAATCAAACTTCTTTGTTAGTGTATTAATTATTAACATAACTTATTCATCTGCAGGGGCGTAACTAAAGGGTTTTATGATCAATTGCCAATATTATTTGTTTTTCTTTTGGTAAAAATACGTATAGAAGAATATTTTATTATAATCTCAACCAACAATTCTAATATGACATTTTTATAATCTATAAAAATCCAGGAAGAACTGCGTTGCTATCATTATGGTTCTTCAAAGTGAGCGTATGTAAGTTATTTCTTTACTCTTTGGATGATTTTTTTTTGTTTTATTTTTCTAATTCTTTTTGATACATTCTTTATTTCTTTACCAACACTCATTCGTCCCTCTGACTTTTGATACCTTTGGGTCTCTGGCACTGGAAGCTATCCGTTTTTTGACCAAGGTCCAATGGTTATA
Source organism: Ambrosia x helenae (assembly GCA_030844895.1). NCBI lineage: Eukaryota > Viridiplantae > Streptophyta > Magnoliopsida > Asterales > Asteraceae > Ambrosia > Ambrosia x helenae. The sequence goes on along the minus strand of CM061228.1, from coordinate 140,618,797 downwards.
CATAGTAATGTCTCGACTCCGGAGGAGGGGGCAAGGGTTTTTTTTATTAGACTAGGGTTTGTCATACAGAAAATGATGACGGCACAGCTTTTTACCCGTTTGCCTGTTATTTTGATGTAATTTTCGCTTTTGTGAAATGAAACATAACTTTAAGGAAAAAAATATTGAGTGTTCAAACTTTTCAAATACAAAACATACATTTTATATGATACAAAATAATTTTTTTACAAAATTAATTTTGAACAAACATAAAATAGTTTTTATTATCTCGTTTCCTTTTAACAATACATAAAAAAAATATATTTTTTCCAAACAATTAAAACAAATACCAAAGCATGCGTTTAGAATTAAAATAGATTGGGCTTAGGCTAATATGAAGTTTAAACACGAGTTTTAATTGGGCCTAGTTAGAGCCCATCATTTTGTCCAGTTTGATCATAGATGGCTGTTAGTGTTGATTATAGATTGGGCCTTAAGCTTCTTTCTGTTTTTTCTTTAAAGACATAAATACATGGGTATATTTGGCAATGTGCTTTTAAGAGCTTTAAGCTTTTAAGAAAAAGCTCATACTCAATAAAAAGCATTGTTTGATTGAAGGAGCTGTAAGCTTTTAGTTAGAAGAAAAAACTCTATAGTGAAAAGCTACTAGTACTAGCGTTTAAGAAAAAAACTCTACTAGCTACAAACTTTTAATTAGTAAATGATACAAATACCTATTCTATTTAAAAATAAAAAATTAAAGCCTTCTTTACAAGCTTTTAATTATGCCCATTTTGGTCATTTTATACATTTTATTAAAAGCTCCAGCTATTCTGCCAAACACCAAAATATATTTAAAAAGCTTCCGGCTACCTGCTCCCAGCTTGTAGCTACCAGCCACCAGCTAATTTTGCCAAATATACCCACAATAGCTTTACATTTACAATAATTTAAACTAATTATATATTTTTATTAGAATAAAGAACATACTACTAAAAATCACTAAGTCATATATTCATGTCATCACTCATAAATGTATTGATTTGTTTTATAAAATAACCTATTAATATTTGGTTTAACTTATTTTTAATTTTTTAAAACTAAAGTACTTTTCAATACACTTTTCAATATATAAACATATCACCATAATCATGAAATCTCACCAATAACAAACTAAGGTAGGGTCTGAAGAGGTGAGATGTAGACAATCTTACTTCTAGCCCGTAATAATAGAGATGGTACTTCCAGTAAGAGCTCCGGCTCCATCGTAGTTTTGCGTCAAGCCTTGAACATAAGGCTCATAACATTCAGCACTCATAACAGCTGTCGATTGGTACATGTACCTCTTCTCTCTCAGCTGTCGCCACATGACACTTTTCAACACATATGGTTACAAAATAAGTCTTACATAAAGACTTTGGATGACAGTCAAATAGACAACAAGCTGCGTCGAAACCCTTTTTGAATAACAAATTCTATCCTACTTTTCGAGGTTAAAAAATTGTTATGCACGACCATCTGCACTTTATCCATCAAACATTTCGTTTAAACGCATCTCATATTTTTAATACCCATTAACTATTTTTTAACCAAACATTACTATGTTTTCTTAGTAAAAAAATGTGTTATTCATTCATATTAAGACAAGCATTTAGTTACCTTTATTTTAAAATCACAGCTGTTAGTTTTTTTGAATTCTACAAAGTTATCCTCTACTTAATTTCCCCAAACTTTTAATTTTGTTAATGTCATTCCTTTTAAGTTTATGAAGTTATGAGTTTACCCTAAAAATAAATTTTTACATTTTTATTTTTTTACGTGTCCATATAAATTCAAGTTTGTCTATGCTTTAATGTAGTTTTTGTTTGAAAACGAGTTAGGTCAATTATAAAATGTTTTCTTTTTGTGTACACTTTGAGTTAGACTTCGTTTTGATGTAAATTTTGTTATGAAACAAATCAAGTCAAATGTAATACGTTTTCATTGGATAATATTAAATTTAGCTACTATATGTTTAGACCTAAGTTTAGTTAGGTAACGAGTTGGGTCGGGTCGATTGTAGCCGGGGCGGATCTAGAGTGTAAGCAGGGGTAACGTCCGTTACCCCTCAACCTTTTTGGTGTAGTGTATTTTTTATTTCACGTGTTTTATATTACGTTACCCGTGAAAATTATGTAACGTTACCCCTGAAATCTTGGTCTAGATCCGCCACTAGATTGTAGTCTATACCATATCACGTCGTGTACGACGCCACACATATGTTTATTTTATGCACATTTTGATTTGTCTTACATTTCGACGTACATTTTGTTTGGTAACATTTTCATTTAACCGTAAATTTATACTTCAGGTTGCATGTTTTCATGCTCGATTATATTAGAAAATCAGGGATGAATCAAACGGCTGAAATTTTCGCCAGAGAAGCCGGAATAACTGAGGCCGATTGTGGTACGTTCACCGCCGATCGCCGGTTACCGTCTCTTTCTTAACTTATTATTATTATTATTATTATTATTATTATTATTATTATTATTATTATTATTATTATTATTATTATTATTATTATTAATTGTTATATTTCATGTCATTACTCATACCTGACTCTTAATCAACTGATTTAAGTTTCGAATTCGAAATTAAACAAACCCTAGCCAATGTGATTATTATTGTTACAATGTGTACTTGTTTGGTACCAATTTACTTAGTAGTTTTTTGAATTTAAATGTGATGCACTACAATTTATTTCCCCTTTATGAACATAGGGTTTATTTTTTTAAAGTTATTTGGTGGTGATTTGAGTGTTGGTGTAGGGCTTGAAGTATCTGATGGGTTTTTACGCGACTGGTGGGCCGTATTCTGGGACTATTATACTGCTGGATCTAATGCTGCTGAGGTTATCCCGGAATCGTCTGCTCAGGTGATCGTGAATCGTAATCCGAGTTGATCCGTGCGTGCTTGTGCTTGTTGATTAATGTATATTGTTTCTGTTTGTATATCTTATGTAGGCGCAAGCTCATTCTCAGACTCAGAGTCAGGCTGCGCCTCAGGTTCAGGGCGATGCTGATGCCCAGGCCCAGGCTGAGGCTGAGATTCAGGCATGGGCTTTAGCCAACAATGGAATGTTAGGCTTTGATGCTTACGCTAGTACCTTGGGACAAATATGGGCACCGCAATACTCTGCTAACGATGTGAACATGTTGAGTGAGCCTATATTGGCTTCTACATTGAGTGATGATCAACTTGGTGTTCTCCCTGGTTATGTTACTGCTGATTTTCATCCAGGATGCGCTTTTCCGTCGGACAATGCCAGGTGATATGTTGAGATATTTAATTGGATTCTGTTACCTTTTATGCTTTTTTGTTTTTCTGTTGCCGTGTTTCTATACTTACGGTAATAACTTCTGCAGGCTCAATGTGGACCAAGTTTCGCGACCGTCCCGCCGCAGGTATGATGCTAATGTGCACGGGTGGTAAAGAACTAAAGACGGTCTGGTTGGGTAATGGGTTGAAATGAGTCATTTTTGGTGTAGGTCGGGACGGGCTACGTAAGCGTGAATTTTGGTTAGAGGAATAATATACTTATAATCATAATATGAATCTTTCGATAAAATGATTTCCAATATAGGAGGTTATATGCTTAAAAATATACTATGAGCTAGGTTTGACCTGTTCACTTTAGCCTGTTCCTGTTTGACCCGTTTGAGATAACCCAAATCGATCCATTTGTTATATGGGCCGAAATTCCATCTCATTTTCTAATAACTGTAGCATACCAGCATTCTATACTTTATATATAAGTAGTTCAAACTGTGTTGCAGGTGAATAGACCTGGGAGTCGAGCAGGGAAGACTAATGGGAACAATCCAGCATAACCTAGAGCTTCAAGGATCATGAGTCAAGCCGCATGCAGACCTGGTAGTTTGAAACTTTGAATTACAAAGTGAAATTCTTAAAAATAATACTTTCTTTTTTTTTAAAGTTCTTGAAAAAGACATGACTCCTTTCTTTGTTTTAAGTTTTAAAAGTGATTTTGTTGACTCATCTATCCTTTAGCTAAAAATAGGTTCTATAAGTAAACATGGGTAAATTATTGGGTAAACATAGGTTCTAGTGAAATTACTTGAGTTACTAATTGTTAATTAGGTATAGGTAGCACTCCAGATTCATTGATTAGGTTGTCCACTATTTTGTATGATAATATATGATCCTGTTTCATAAGAAACAACCTTCAATATTGTAAAATACTACTCTGAAAGCTAGTTATTAAGATACACATTGGCCTGTGCATAAATGCCTTTTACTTGTGTTTCCTGCCATCAGAAGTGTGTTGTTTAACAAATTAGTACACCCCTTTTGATATTAGTTGTGCTATACCCTATTTTGACATAATGAATATAGTAGTGAAAGGCGCAACACAGCCACACGGCCTTGCTGTCATCAAGACGCCAAAGTGCTCTCGGCCATATTCTAGTCAAACTTGCAATTTCCGGCCAAATTCTGGTTTGAAACATCCAAAAATGGCCATGAACCAGCCTAAAACAACCTAAACCAGCCAAAAACCATAAAAATGGTATGTTTATACGAGCCGTCTTTCCCAAAAAGCCATTGCTTTTCAAGTGTTTTGCGTCTAGGCTCAAGACTCACCCTTTGCACCTGAGTGCACCTAGGTCCAATGCTCACCCTTTGTGCATTACGCCTTGAGTGCGGCGAGGCTCACCCTTTGCTCCTTGAGTGCGTCTAGTGCCTTCGATTACCAAGTAATTCATAAGACTAGTAGACCTGACATTTGCGAAATTATTGAATTGAATGAAATTTCACTTCAACAAAACAAGTCAATCATGCAAAAGTAATGGTCATGGTATTTGTGGCTTTGTGCATGAAAATGATATGACACCAAACCAGGAGTGAGCGAGTATCATTAAGTTTTAGAAACCACTACAAAAGTTTATTCTTTGCAATCCAGCATCACCTAGAGCCATGGTTGCAAAAGTCGCTAGGCGGTGCCAACTCGGTTGACTGGGGAGTTGCAAGTACTCGGCCTAGGCGGGGATTACTCGTTGAGTAATCGGCGCCTAGGGGGAATTTTACAACCGTGTCTAGAGCTACAAGCAGACTTGGTAGCTTGAAATTGAAAGTAAAATTCTTGAAAATAATACTTTTCCTTGTTTTAAAATTCTTAAAAGTAACACATTCCTTTGTTTCAAGTTCTTACAAGCGATTTTGTTGGCTCATCTACCCTTTAGCTACAAGTAGGTTTTGTAAGTTTACATAGTAAATTATTAAAGTATATTGACTTGACTTTAGTGATCTTACTCAAGTTCCTATTTTGTTAATTAGGCATATTAGGCAATAGGCATAGTTATATCATACAAATTAGTGGAGGTATCACTTATGAAACCTGAAGTTGTTTAACAACCAGCACATCCCTTTTGCTATTAGTTGTGTTATACTCGATTTGACATAATATATCTCACATGTCGTAACTCATAAGACTAGTAGACATGACAGTTTGGAAATTATTAAATGGAATCTCACTTTAACTTAACAAGTCAGTCATGCAAAAATACACGGTCATGATAATTTTGGTGCATGGTATTGACATGACATGAAACAAAATTGAGTCAGTGCTGCTACTTCTATAAACAACAATCAGGATATATATTCCAGCAAAATATATATTCTAGCAAAGTATGAACTGTTTGATTGTTTCTTCCAGTATATCTATTAATTTGTTGGGACAAAGAGGCTTTATAATTCCTATTGAAGGAATGGTGCACCATTCGGCATTCGAGAGCACCTTCATATGATCTTCAAAGAGATGGAATGGTGTACTCTTTCATCTATGTATTACGTATGGCTAAGGTCGAATGGCCGACCTAATAGTCTTACTCATTGCTCTAGTAGCCCCCTATTTTTCTTAGATTCAAACAATAAGACTTCTGAAATATGGGTAACACACCGTTGGGTTTAAAAACCGAGAAGCACACAGAGGTTACAAGGTCTAAAATGGAGGTGGAAAGTGCAAAAGCGCTCTCTCACGCGAGGCGCATATTATTATATATTTCATATAGGTTTCTAGGATCATTTACCCAATATTTAGACACAAATAAGCTCTATGTGTGTTTAATGTATAAATTACCTACATGTACACAACCTAAAAAACATGTTGTACAACATCCCGATGCAAAAAAAATATGGCATATACATGAGGCGCGCGCCTCAAGGTCACAGTGCCAGAAAAACGTGCCTCACATGCGCTTCCTGTATTAATTGTGCCTTATGTAGGCTGAAGCGAAGAAACCTGCGCCTGAGGTTGCTTTGCGCCTAGGTGCGCCTCAGGCTCGCGTTTTTAAACCAAGAGTAAACCTTTTTGACCCACGTAAATGGTCCACGAGCAACAAGCCTGAAAGTTTCATAAAAAAAAGACAAGGACATGGGGTTGAGAGTGAACTTGAGAGCTTTACGGCGCATGTCCCTGAGGATCAAGCTGCGATTGTTAGGATGACAAGAGACTTTATATAGTCACTTAATTCGTTAGCTGTAAACGATGAACATACGAAAACAAATAGGATATTACAACGGTGGATGTAACACATGGATTACTTAAAAAGTTGTATACCTAGAGGGATGGAGAAATAAGAAGATAAACAAAACAATAATAAATCGACAAAAGCTAGGGCTTCTAATGTTAATTAGGGACCAATAGCTTAATTGGCCAATGCGTATCATACTTGAATCTATAAGCAACGCGCTTGAGAATTTGACCTAACGTCAAATGTTTGTAACTCCTAACAACCATCGTTTACCTCTCCAAGTTAATGCTTTTGGTTACATTTTCTGTTACCCCATACTTTAGCCATCTTCGTGCGTTACTTAAAATAAATATTACCTTTTTAGCTTCTTTGGCTTTTTTTTGCCGTTACATAATACTTTAGATCATAGTTGTCAATAGCGAATTGCGGACGATAGAGACAAACTATTGATACGCTACGTAGCGATATCGATGAAATAGCGGGCGCTATTTCATGTTTAGCGATTCACTAGAAGAACTATTTTATATGTATATTTTACCCCCCCCCCCCCCCCCCCCAAAAAAAAAAAAAAAAAAGACACAAAATCTTGCTATTTCCCACTGTGTGTCGCTATTAACCATATAGCGACACATGAGCGCTACGCTATTCGCTATTAATAACTATGCTTTAGATTTGGTTTAGTGTTTTGGTTATTTGAAACCATTATGAAAGACCTTCATAATGTTTTCAAAACATTATAATACAAGTGTGTAAACGAGCTGAGTTGAGCATAGCTTGACTAGACTCAAGCTCGGCTTGAGCTCGATTCGTTTATTATTTATTTATGTATATATAATCTTTTTCGAGAAACACACACACACGTATTTATATGTATTGTAATTATGTTTAATTATATCTATTATGTAATATGTAAAGTAGTATATTTATATAAGCAATAGGCTCATATAGCTCTTGAAGCTGATCAAGCTCGAAGTATAAAGCCCACACTCGAGCTCGATTTTTAAATGAACTTCAATCTATTTTTGAGCTTGGCTCGATTCGAGATTCAAGTGATCCGATCTTGAGTAACCAAGGAGTTTCTTAACTTGTTTACGCCCCTCTTACCCCAATATGGATGTTTACTAAATGTTTGTTCAAACATATCGAGCATGTACTATGTTGCCAATCCATGTGATACAATGGGATTGCTCTCCGTCGTGCTTGTTGAGATATGGAGTCTTCGGACTTGTGCAGTCGACCTTAGTCCCCAAAACCGTGTGGGTTATTTTAGAAGGTTTATGTAATTGAAAATGCGGTTTCCTTGTTTGGAGATTTTCATTAATTATGTTTCTATCTCTACAAGTTGTAATCCTATTATAAATAGGTTGACAGGGCCATTGTAATTCTTAACACCTCATGATTTCACAGTCCTAGTTGCAGCCTGTGGCCGCATGTCACACCGACTGACCCACGTAAGTCCTTGTGTCAGTTTCTCTTTCTCTTCTTATTTAGTTTGTGTGTGTGCTTTGATTACCTAACAGTGCTTTCTTAGCTTCCTCATCACATACGAATCAACTTGTAAGCTAGGATTCTTCTCTTCACATTTAAGGATGAATATTGAGGTATCATATGAAAACATCTTTCCTAGATAACCGACTTGTGGCTACATCATTGTGTATTATGTATTTATGTTTTGATTGTATCATGGATTCATGTCGAAGCATGTTCTATAATGTAGTTCTACATATCTGACTATCTGAGTGTCTTTTGTATCATGCAAATAGGAGGTATTTTCCATATGTAATGCTTTGCAATTGTTCTTTCAATTAATTTTGATGAGGATCCAAAGGAGTTCTACCATTATGACCTATGTGAGTAGAGGGGGCATTGCATGACCACTAACGTAAGGCTCATTTCACATGAAAAGGTGCATTATTTATTAAATCTTACGGGATATATTGTTTCTTCGTTGGCATTAGATTTGATGATGTTTGTATGTATATTGTATACTCTCTTGAGTGGTTATATCATAAAAATCTTCTAAGTATACTCTTTGGTACTGGCCCTCTCCCCATTTAGTGATTAAACTTTAGTAGTGACCCTCGATCGTTTTAGTAATTAGATTACCAGTTCTACTATTTGGGAATTAGCAATGACTAGTTTACACCTTTAAATATCGGGCCAACCAAATCATGATGTATGCAGAAAAATTATAACTAAGATCGTTCTTAGTAGTTTCTAGTGTTTATGGGAGACGGCCAACCTTTGGATAGTCAGCTAACCACTTTGTTTTTAGTAGTAATTTTCGTTCATTAAACTTACTTGGGTGCTATCAGATTGTTCTGTTAACGTATTTTATTTTATTTCTGTTCGTGTGGATACCTCAAACTTTACGGCAACAAGCAGAACTCTATAGCATCTGATTGTAAATTGCCAGTCAATTAAACACAATTCCTTTTTCGTAATATAAGTCCGGATTAAATCTAGCCATACTTTTCTATTCCTTTCTAAACTATGTTGATGTTCCCATATCTATATTACAGTCATCTCTCCTGAAACTGTTTGATGAGTTTCTTAGTGATGGTACTTATAAAATGAACAGTTATTCCTGTATTCTTTCTTAGCTCGTAACAATTTGCAGATATTTTTCCTAGGTTTCTTGAAAATTTACATGTAATTTGAGTGTCGCTTTTATTTTCCACGGGTTTAATCTACTTGATGGGTTTTTTTATGCGCTGGTGGTGGTGCTTATTCCAGGATTACTATTAATTAAGAATGCATGCCATGCAATCATGAATCAAAATGCATAGCCTGTCCTTGTGGTGCGTGTGCTTTTAGATTTACGTTAATGTATTAGATGTAATTGTGTGTCTTTTGTAGGCTGAGACGAGGCTGTTGAAGCCCATGTCTTGGCCCTGCCCGAGTTTAAGCTCTGGCCAAGGTAACCATTTCGTTGGCCTGGTCTTTTGTTAACTACGACCTGTGGCAATTGATTGTGAAAGCACTAGAATATCCCTCAACTTCTGAGATCTGCTCACTTATTTTAGAACACTGATGAATATACTCTTATTATAGCACACCTTTTATGTGACTTCTCCTTTCCCTAGGTATGGATTTAAAAGCTAATGTATACATGTGGCTTAACATTCAAGTATTTAACAAGAACAGGATATCCAAGAAAAAGAAGGCAGATAAGGAAATACTGTTACATTTTTTTAATGTGAAAAACTAAAAGCAATATATATGGCAATTCATTTAAATTGGTTGATCTTATATGTGGAATTCTGTGTTATATTAGTTGGAAATAGTCTGCGTATAGACTTGTTCTGAAGTGAGCTTTCTTGACAGATTTGAGGAATAAAGCCTATTCCAAATTTTAATTTAATACGTGCATGAGCATACCAGAATGTGGGTTGTATACTTGTATGCTTTATTTGGTATTATGAAGTGACACTGTTTGCTATTGTTCTTAATGAAATATAATCGTTGATGATGTAAAACTTTGGTACGAACATTATATAATACACCACCTTTGTCATATCTTTTGTTTTTGATTAAAACTTACCATGCACACATCTCTTATTAACCTTTTAATCTATTTGTTGCAGGATGGCACTATTCTGTGACCTTAAGCGTCAGAGAAAGATGTATATTATTTGCCTGGCAAATGGCAATATCTTTGATGCTGATAGAAAGGTACTTGATACAGTATTATTTGATTTTAAGTACAGTTTGGCTGTAAAAAGCATGCATGAGGCACGTCTAGGCACAAGCGACATCTGCTGTGGTTTTACTGATTGCAGGCAAGGTAAGTACAGGAGTAGTGCGACTTGGTGCGCTTTGATAAGAGGCTCAACGGCGTGAATCAGTGATTAGTCTGTGTCATTTGACTTCTAGGCCTAATTTACTACTTTTGTGTATGTAAGTCTAAAAATTGGCTAACCTTTTATCTGTTTTATGGGCCCATTTTTACAAGAAAACCTAATTGAATGCTAGTCTCACACCAGTTACATCTCAATCGAGTGCTTGGAGCAAAATGAAATGAACTCCTCTTCCTGCTTAAGTCTGATAATTGAACTACTTGGTTAGTTTTTAGTTTTTTTCTATAAATTATATTGCTTAGTGGCTTACTGCTTAGTTTCTAAACTTTATTTCTTTTACTCTCTTAGTTAATTAGTGCTTAGTTCCTGCTTGATGATGTTAGTGTTTTAGATATTATATGTATATTAATATTTTCTTTTTTCTTTTGTATGAAAGGTGCTCTACAAAAAAAATTGAAGCTTTTTACGAAAGAAGTGCGCCCTGCGTACATTCGTGCACCTTCACCTCTCGCCTTTTAAACCAAGAGTACACCTGGAATTATGATACAGGTATGTACAATTATTTTTAATTTTTCTCAGAGCCTTATTTGTTTATATGTGTCATAATCTCTTCTTTGTGCTTGTGTAAACATCATCTGTTCGGTTTCCAGACAAAATTATGCCCACTTAGTTCACCCCCAAATTTTTTGGTAGCGCTGGTTATCAGTTACAACATGGTGGTCAAATGTTATAAATTTATCACAGTTTGTATTCATTTTGAAGTTATAGTTGTTAATAGCGAGCATAGCGCCCACTATAGCGAATAGCGAAGCGTGTCGCTATACGGTTGGTAGCGACAAATAACGAGATTTTGTAATTTTTTTTGTTAAAAAATACTATAAAATATTTCTAAAATTTTCTTTTAGTGTATCGCTAAACATGCAATAGCACTCGCTATCGCTATTGTCCGCTATTCGCTATTGACAACTATACTTGAACGTCAAATCTTCGAAGTTCATTAAAGTAGTCATCTGAATCCATGTACTTAATTCGCTGTCTCAGACCCGTCTCCAAGAATTTTAAAACATGCTTGGGCCATAGGCGAGATAAAAAATTTGGGCCTTTTTATAGGGTTTTAAAAGTAATATATAGTTTTTCTTATATGTGGATCGGCCCGGAGTCTCAATGAGGATCAGGCCCGGAGCCATTGACCACCGGCTCACCCTCATAGCCGGGCGGCACTGGGCTGTCTTTGATTCCTAAATTCTGGATTAAGCATCCTCTTTAAGTAATTGACCATCTGTGTTCTTCCTCATAATGTCAGTTAGGGAAGTGGCTTAGCAATTCTAACATAAAAAGCCAACACATATACAATCCTACATAAAAAGCCTTAATGGTAGTAAAGTTTAAGGGATGTGATGTTATTATGTTTGGTATGTGAAACTCAAACATAAAAAGCCAACACATATACAATCCTACATAAATATTTAGCAATTCGAAGATATCACATAGGATTGCTTGAATGTTCTCATAATCCCCATCCTTATTCTGCATTATAGCTCACATAATGAGGAACAGCCCTAGTAGTCAATGCACATTGACTTCAGATGTTTAGAACTTTGGATTGTTATTGTTAGATGAAAATTGTTGTATTGATGATTGCCCCATGTATGGTACTAGCATAAGGTTCATAAATGACGATTTCATTAGCTGAGAAAGACCATACTTTAGGTTCAGATAACAGTAGTACCATGTTTATGAATTTTAAGGTGATAGTTCAAAGTTCGAACTACCTTACCATGTGAAAAGAAATGCCAAGGTTCTCTACCGCATATCGAATGACTCAAGGATAACACTCAAATTCAATTGTTAGTCGGTACCCCACCAGCCGACTAGCGCCTAGTGATTTTTACGACAAATGTAAACTTTTAATTTTAACATTTTTTGGTTTATAGGTACTAAAATACATGGGCGGCTCAAAGCTTTTTGGGCCTAAAACAGATAACAAAATTCGGGCATTTTTTTAGAAAAAATAAAAAGGAAAAAATTGTTTTTGTTACTATGATTCACATATTATCGTTGTATCATATTTCGTGATTTATTGTGTTTTTTGTATCTTTATTATTATTCTCATTTTTGTTATACTGTGTAAGATAACTTGACCCTATATATTTTTTTATAATTAGTTTAAACTAGTACAATCCCCCGCCGCTTCGCGGCGGTTGCGTTTTTGCCGGCATAAGACACGCGGCGCCGTGTGGGTCGATAGTCGCAAATTGTGGCAGAATAGATGATTGTGAAGAGTTGTATGCAATTTGAAGGAAGTTGCGTGGTCGAATGTCGAAGTCGTAAAAGCGACTATTGGACGACGGATTAATGGGGCTGAAAAGGAGTGGTCGCCGGCGATGGCAGTGACGGCGGCGAAGATGAGGAAGACGGTGAAGGTGAGGTGGTTCATGGTGGTGGTTTGGTGTGTGGTGGTTTATCTCACAAAAAGACAAACAAAAAAACACAATTGCGCAGACATTTAGTGTTTAATATATATACTAATACCGCTTTCTTTTTAATTTCTGGATTCGAGACATAAACGTTAAATGCGGATTTTTAGATGTAGATAAGTTGATAATGATAATGAAAACCCTGCCACCTTTCTGTTACACGTATGACACTCTTCCAACACGTGTATACACATTCATGCTGCCACCTGCCCTTCTATTCCCACTTTATAATCAAATTAACCTCCTCACCGCCAACAACAAGATAAACACATCACAACCCAAGCAAAACAAAATAATCTGCAATTGTAGAATATTTGAATTGGATATTGAAGGTCTGGTAACGATGGCTGCAATGCATTTCACACGAACTGCTATCTTCAACATCTCTAAAGCAAACATTCCTCGTTTCACTTCTCTTTCTTTCCCTCAAAAACCTTCCAGGGTTTGCTTCACATCTGCCTCCAAACACTCTCAGGTACAATCATTATTCTATTCTAATCAATCCATTTGTTATATTAAGGCTCATTTGTTATGTAAAATCTGATGTGTGTTATTTTTTAAAATAAAATTATTTTTAAACAAAAACATGAGTCTCGGACCCTGACTTTAACAAGTAAAAAAAAAAAAAAAGTAAAGAAAAGAATAGAAAGTAAACACAATTGATGACACCATGCTAAAAAGTTATGGCTCGGCCACTTAGCCTGAGTGGTGGAAGGGAAAAGGTTATGATCCGGCCACTGACGTCTGGCAATTCAGACACGAACATGATAACCTGACACGAACCTACACGATTTTAACAGGTTTCGTGTTTGGTCTTAACAGGTTTCGTGTCCATAACAGGTCGACACGTTAAGACCTGTTTATTTTCGTGTCGTGTTTGTGTTTACCTGTTTCGTTTTCATGTTTGTGTTCCTGTCTTAACAGGTCTTATCATGTATTGCCGTGTCTTGTCGTGTTAACCTGTTTTACTAGGTGTTCCTTATCGTGTTAACCTGTTACACACAGGGCCGTGTTTGAAAAAAAATGACACGATTAAATTTCGTGTCATGTTCGTGTGTACAGGTTTCGTGAATCTGTCTTAACAGGTTCGCATAACCTGTTATGTAGAATAGTGGCCCTCCCTGTTTCCCTGTGGGCCCACCCTTTATGCACCAATCAGATTTTTCTGTCATTTTCATCATATATTCTGTTAAAAATAATCAAATGATAAGGGGGCTTTATTCTATATTATGGGTGTTATTGACGTGGCGCTGAGGTGGCAGAATGGAGCTTACGCCATCTAGCCTGATAGGACTTAGGCTTAGAATTGTTTATTTTTCGTTCTAGTTTTAAAGAAGTATTTTGTTATGTAGGGAAAACATGCAAATGAAGAGAGCAACAAGGGGTACAACGGAGACGAATCATTCAGCTACTCAGGCGGGAAGTCCTCGGAGAACGCTAGGAGCAAAATGGAAGAAGGTAAAGACAGAATGAAAGAAGGTGCAAGGGAAATGAAGGATATAAACAGGGATAATATGAAGGGAAAAGCCAATGAGGTGAAAGACAAAGCGAAAGATATGTCGGAGAGAGCGGCCGACAGAGCCGGTGAGGTGAAGGACAAAGCGGCCGACAAATCCGGTGAGGTGAAGGACAAAGCAAGTGACATGGCAGGAAGAGCGGCTGACAGAGCCGGTGAGGTTAAGGACAAAGCGGCCGACAAAGCCGGTGAGATGAAGGACAAAGCAAGTGACATGGCAGGAAGAGTGGCCGACAGAGCCGGTGAGATGAAGGACAAAGCAAAAGAGAAGAGCCGTGACATGAAAGAAAGTGCTCAGGAGACGGCAAGCGTGGCTGCCGATAAAGCCGAAGAAGGAAGGAACAAAGCGGCTGAGATGGCGAAGGCGGCAAAGGATAAAACTTTGGATGCTGCGGGAACGGTGGCTGAGAAGACGAAGCAGACGGTGGCGGGTGCGTGGGACGCAGCCAAAGAGACGTCACAAAAGATTAAGGAGAGTGTTGTTGGGACGTCGTCTTCTTCATCCGATGAAGATGATTGGGGCGATGATCGGACTGGAAAACCGAAGAAGGTGAAAGATGCGGATGCGGAAAATTTGAGAAGGAAAGTTGGGAATCTTGATCATGAGAAAAAGGATTACTAGTTACTAGTTTATTTGTTAATGTCTTCCTTTTGTTTTTGTTGGTCTTAAAATGCTGCATTTTTCATGTTGGGTATGTAATATGTTTCGGCCTTTTGGTTTTGCTGTTGGCTGCTGTACATGTTTTAAGCTTAAAAAATGCAGATGATATGAATAAGGTTTTGTGATCCAGGCAGTTAGGTGGGTGGATAGATGACGGAGGTTTGATGAGCCAACGTCTCGCAAGCTGCTAGAGCTTGGCTTGGTAAAAAAAGCTCGAAATGAGTTTAGCCTTAGCGAGCTTGAGTCTAGTTTGTAAAAGCGAAACCCAAAGTCCCATCATAATTCACAAAATTAACCACAATTCTACGAGAGTGTTGTAGGATCAGTGGCGCAGGTTTGTAGGGGCGGGGAGGGGCGGCCGACCTTCCGGATTTTCGCGCAGAAGTTCCGATTATATAGTATCCGTATAGAAAATTTTGAAAATATAGGGTTTCGACCCCCCGAAACTAGTGACTTCCGACCCCCCGAACCTTCGGGTCAAGCTTCGCCCACTGTGTAGGATGGCGCTATTCTGTGGCCTTAAGCATCAGAGAAAGATGTAAATTATTTGCCTGGCAAATGGCAATATCTTTGATGCTGATAGAAAGGTATTTCAAGTACAGTTTGGCTGTAAAAAGCAAGCATGAGACACGTCTAGGCGCAAGCGACATCTGCTGTGGTTTTACTGATTGCAGGCAAGGTAAGTACAGGAGTAGTGCGACTTGGTGCGCTTTGATAAGAGGCTCAACGGCGTGAATCAGTGATCTTCTGTGTCATTTGACTTCTCGGCCTAATTTACTACTTTTGTAGTTTTGTGTGTGTGAATCTCAAATTTTGGGCTGACCTTTTATTTGTTTAATGGGCCCATTTTTACAAAAAAAACTAACTCAATCGAGTGCTTGGAGCAAAATGAACAACTCCTTCTGGCTAGTCTGATCATTGAACTACTTGGTTAGTTTTTAGTTTTTTCTATAAATTATATTGCTTAGTTTCTAAAATAGACTTATTCTACAAATAGTCTTATCGTGAGAAGTGAAAAAGAGATTTTATTTTTTTTTTTTTATTTTTTTTAATTTTTTTTTCAATCTTGTTAAACATGTATTTTAGTACTGGAATCTAAAAAAAAGTTTAGAGTAATTACGTTATTTTTTTTATTTTTTATATTAATTTATAAAGCATGTTTGAGCAGATGGAAAATCCCTATTCACTTATCATCTTTAGCGTGTTAAGCCCATTTGTATTTGTCACTTATCATCTTCATTATATTATATGTATATTAATATTTTATTTTTTCTTTTGTATGAAAGGTGCTCTACAAAAAAATTGAAGCTTTTTACAAAAGAAGTGTGCCTCGCGTACATTCGTGCACCTTCACCTCTCGCCTTTTAAACCAAGAGTGTGTGTAATTATCCTATATGTCTATATTACAATGGCCATGAATATTGATGTTGCCACGTGGCAGCAGTTATTCTTAATTTTACTCAGAGCCTTATTGGTTTGTATGTGTAATAATCTCTTCTTGTTTGTGAGTGTCTGTGTACACATCATCTGTTCGGTATCCTGACAAAATTATACGACTCATTTAACCCTCAAAGGCGCTCTAGCCAACACAACCCAAAACATGATGCCTAAATGTTAATTTTTAATTTTCTCATACTTCTCATGAAATAAGACATTTGTACATGAACATAATTTATATATATTCATTGTTGTAAAAATCAGGATTAATCAGTGATTAATTAGTGATTAATCGCTAGTCTGTAGGTTAATGAGTAACTTGTAGTTAATCGGTAGTCGGCTGCCAAAAATCGACGATTCCAGCAAGGTTTCGGCCAAAATCTGTCCAAAACCTGTAAATTCCGGCTATTAATCATGTAGACCTAAAAAAAATGGGTTGAGGATGGGTTAAAACCTGTCTGCTTAAAATATTTACATATAAAATTGTGTATAGGAATAAAAAACTGAAAATTACTACAACGTAGTTTTTTAATTTTAGCATTTATAGGTACTGAAATACATGGTCAGCTCAAAGTTTTAAGCAGATAATAAAATTGGATTGTTTTAGATCCTATGATTCATGTATGTGCCTTGTATATGCATCACTATAGATCATAGGCCTCAATGTAAACAATCTTAAAATCAAAATCATTTACGTATGATAAATATATTTTCTTTTAGAATTTGAGGCCGTAAAAAAGTGCCCAAAACTTTTGTTTTATTTCACTCTCCTTGAATCAGCCATAGGATGGTTGGTTATTACTCAATTATTAATTGGTTTAAATATCATTTTATGTTTTCATTATTCACCGGTCATTTTGATTATTTGAAACAACTCATTGAATTTTTTTTGAACAGCCAACAAATTGGAATCACTCATGGAACACTGGAGTATCATCGTGCCATCAATGTTGCCACGCGATCATATTCCACCACCAAGTCACCAATTCAGGAGGAAACTCATAATTATGAGAAAACCCCCTTTGTGAGATTCAAACCCAGGACCTTAGGGCATGTGTAGTGGGCAACGTTGTCCGGCGTTTTAGCCACCCATAGCGCCGGGAACACCGCCCCCCCAGGCGCTATGGTGGCGTTTTGGTGGTTTCAGCCATGCTCATAACGAGCGTTATGGGTTGAGGAGGGATGATCTGAAAATAATAATAATAATAATAATATTGGTGAGTTTGGATAATATGGTTTTTTTTTTTTATAAAAAGTTAAAAATAAAGGAGGAATAAGGTGAGTTACCATGGTTGCTGCTTGAGAGTGGATGGTTGTGTGCAGCAGCAACAGCTAGAAGAAGCTGATGAAACCCTAGAAGAGGGATAGAGGAGTGATGTGGTTAGATATATATGGGTTGTTAGTGTTAGTGGGTCGATAAAGCCCATTTATTTGAATAGCTTGGTTTGGGCTTCTTTTAGTGATATGTAAAATAAGTTTAAGGTAAACGGAAATAAATTAATTTTTGTTTTAACTGATCTATATTTATCTAGAGTTAACTGCAATTTGCATCTCTGTGGTTTACGGTTTGGAACAGTAACCGATTGAAATTCAAATTTTTTTTATTAAATTTTATCTTTTTAATATTAAATATTTTTTTTATTAAATATTATCTTTTAATATTAAATATTTTTTTTGTATTATTATTTTTATATTTAATGAAATATTATTAAGTATTAAATATTCTTATTTAAATAAAAAACAATAATTAACCAATCATTACCAATCATTTATAACCCCAACATAACCCTCCTTCCCACTACACCCTCTTTTTCCATAACCCCAACATAACACCTTTTCTATTACTTTTTAATATTTTAATCCTATAACCCCAACATAACTATCCACCACTACACATACCCTTATGGTTCCTAAGTCTTATCTCACCACCAAGATGCCACTAGGCTATAACGCCTTGGGCAACTCATTGAATTTAATAGATATTTTTCGAGATGCCTTTCAAAAAAAAAAAAAAAAAAAGAAGGATATTTTTCGAGACAAACATAAAATAATTTGGTAGATCTTTTTAGAGACATAAAAGGGTAAATAAAATGCAGATTTAGAAGAAGAAAAGGATAATGGATGATCATGAAAAGCCTACCACCTATATATCTCTTACACGTATACACATTCAAGCTGCCACCTTCCCCTCTGTTTCGCCTTTATAATCGAAGCCTCCTCACCGCTAACAACACAAACAAACCAAACCAAAATAATCTGCAACTTACATACTGTAGAATATTTGAAAGTTTGTTAATTAATTAACGATGGCTGCATTAATGCATTTCACACAAACTGCTGCTGTCTTCGACATCTCTAAATCAAGCATCCCTCGTTTCACTTGTCTTTCTTTCCCTCAAAAAGCTTCGAGGGTTTGCTTCACATCTGCCTCCAAACACTCTCAGGTAGCTACATTAATCAATATTCTAATTAACCCATTTGTTATATTAAGGCCGATTTGTTATGTAAAATCTGTTGGTTCAGGCCCTAAGATCAAACACACAACACTATGTATGTGAATATATGGAAAACAATATGCTCTTTAAACAAACTATATTTTATTATCAAAGAGGTACATTTAATGAACTATAAGGCACTCTATTTATAATGAAACAAATACATAACAGAATTTCAACGTACTCCTATTTAGCAGGAACCACAATTCACATACTCCACTAAATTCGGTCAACCTTGACTACTTCCTTGCCCATGGACTAGGTAACTGCTGACCTATTATTACTTGACCCGTACCCGTTAATCTGCGACCCGACAACGTGTCAAACCGTGACCCGTAAACCAACCCGAACTATCAAGATTAACCCAACATTCACCCCCTTAATCTTGATGTCTTTCTTGATCGGTTCACAAAGATCCGACTCATAACCTTGCTCTTGCTTCTTACTTCTTGCATAGATCCCTTGCTACCTTGCATTTTGATTCACACAGAATCTTGTTTCTTGCTTGCCAATATGTTGTCTTGCCAAACATGATATATATTCCTTAAAACCTTGTTACTTATTTACCGAACCATGGTACGTACTTTCTTGTATTGTACCATCTCTACTAGTCTTTGGTTTTGGCAGCCCTATACCACTGCAACTCGGTATTGTTTCGTCACGGATTCAGTACCGAAACAGCCCTAAAATTACCCGAACATGCTGTCCCTTAAGGAGGTCTGTTATGGCAGCCATTGTCTTCACTATTTCGTGTAATCTGGCCACCGTTTGGAGACCCAAAACACCATCTACGCAGCTGCCATACTCTCGATTATCTGCTGCTAAATCATTCGATGAACACCTGTGAATATTTTCACCTACTTGCTTATAACATGCTTAATTATTCTTCCTTTTTTTTTCACATAGAACTTGTTCACGCAGAACACTCCTTTATACAACTTCTTTTCTCATCACACAGATCTTGCCATCTGGGTCACACAAACCCAACTCAGATATATACCCGCCGGTTCTTTCTTTTTGTTCACACAGAACTTCGATTCTTTCTCGTAAGTTTTGATCACACAGATCTTACTTCACACCGTACCTCCTTCTTGATCGAGTCACACAGCACCACTTCGGCTTCACACAGATGGTTCGCACATAGCTGCTCCTTCTTGATTTTCTTTAAACCACACAGGTCCTTCTCCACTCGAATCACTTAAAGACATATGTTATTATTTTTTAAAACAAAAACACAAGAGTCGGACCTTTGACTTTAACAAGTAAAAAGTCGTCGTAATTATTATCATACTCAGTTAATCTTACCAATAGCAAGAGTTAAAGTAGAGTGAGGGAAAGGTAAGATGTAGACGGTCTTACCTCTACCCGTGGAAATAAAGAGCCGCTCCCGGTGAACCCTGACTCAATAATAGTTTTATATCAAGGCTTAGACGTCACCACTGAATTCTAATGCATCATTACCATCCGTTATTTTTAACGTTAACAACTAACAAATAAAAAGTAAAGAAAAGGACCTTGATGACATCGTGCTAAAAAGTTATAATGATTCCACCATCACCACCTATAGTGAATTAGTGATTATATTTTTACTTATATAATAACAATGTCTCGGCGTTGTGAGGGTATGGGTTCGTTTTTAGTAGGTTAAGGTTTGTCATTCAGAAAGGGGTTGCGACGCAATTTGTTGCCCGTCTGCCCGCTATTTTGATGTAATTTGTCACGGTTACGTGTTTAATATAATAAGAATATTTTGTTAAACTATTATTCAAAAAATAACATCGTTAGGCTTAGAATTGTTTATATTTCAATTTTCAATCAAGTTTTAATTTAACTTAAACAAGTATTTTGTTTTGTAGAGAATACATGCAAGTAAAGGAGACGAATCATTCAACAAAATAAAAGAAGGTGCAGGGGAAATACAGGATAATATAAACGCAAAAGCCAATGAGTTGAAAGACGAAGCAAATGATATGGCCGGAAGAGTCGCCGACAGAGTTGGTGAGATGAATGACACAACGGCTGACAAAGCCGGTGAGATAAAAGACATAGCGGCTAAAAACGACAGTGAGATTAAAGAAAGTGTTCAGGAGACTGCAAGTATGGTGGCCAAAAAAGCCGAAGAAGGGGGGAACAAAGCCGTGGAGATGGCGAACGAGGCTAAGGATAAGACGGAGCAGGCGGTGGCGGATGCATGGGACGCTGCCAAAGAGGCTGTCAAAAAAGATTAAGGAGCTGATTGTTGTTGGGACATCTTCGCCTTCATCAGATGATGAAGGGAAAAAGGATTACTAAAAAGGATTACTAATTTATTATATCAGTCGTCTTTTTCATTTTGTTGTTTTTAAAATGCTGCATTTTTCAATTCATCATAATTCACAAAATTAACCACATGGTGTTTGGGATTGAGTTTGGAAATGAGTTATTAACTTATTAGCTTTTTAAAAAAGCCAATAAATTAGTACGTCGTCAAAAAGTTAAGTTTTTATAGCTTTTAAGGAGGAAGGGACACATGCCTAAAGTAGCCAAAAGTGCACAAATTACATAATGTCATTTCATTTTACCCTTCAAGTAGCCTAAGTAATTTAAACACTGGAAACCTCAGTCTATTTTTTTTTTGTTTTTTAATATTAATTAATTTAAAAAACAATAACAACAACAACCGTACCCAATATAATCCCACATATAGTCGAGCTATTGGTAGGGTCTAAGGAGGGTGGGATGTAGGCAAGTCTTACCCCTATCCCAGGGGATAGAGAGACTGCTTCCAGAGAGACTCTCGGCTCCAAAAACATATTTAACAATAACGTCAAATAAAAACATATATGCAATCAAACAAAACCAAACATATTGATAAACCCCTTTTATAGACACACAGACAGTTAATCAACGATCTATTCGAGTAAATAATAATAATAATAAATAAATAAATACATAAATATAGACTTTTCCTAAATGTCGTTAACCTTAATTCTACGTCTCCACAAACTTCTATCCTCGACCATATCCTCAGAGAGATGCAAGTCTAACAAATCATGTCTAATCCGTTCCTCCCAAGTCAATTTCGGTCTACCTTTACTCCTCTTTCCCTCAATGATGATAGTTTCCACAACTCTAACCGGCGCAGATGTCGGTCTTCTTTTAACATGCCCAAACCATCTCAACCTCCCCTCTCTTTATCAAATATGAGTTTTTTTTATGAGTAAAGGTACAATATTCTCATTGAAGGACATACAATATATACAGACTCAAAGCTCCAGTTTAGGAGGGAAACAAGCTATTGACCTTGACCAAAGACTAAGAAATAACTTCCTAAGACTAAGCCATTGATCTTGACAAAAGACTAAGAAATAACTTCCCAAGACTAAGCTATTGACCTTGACCAAAGACTAACATAAATACAATAATTACAAGGCATGAATCATGGTAAAAGTCATGTATGGTTAATACGCCCCCGCAAGATGGAGGCTCCATTGGAGACTCCAATCTTGGATCGAAAGGAAAGAAACGGTGATCGTGGAAGTGGTTTGGTGAGGACATCAGCTAGTTGATCCTTTGAGCTAATGTGAAAGACCTTTAAGTGACCGGCATTGACCTGTTCACGAACAAAGTGGTAGTCGAGGGCCACATGTTTCATGCGGGAATGGTACACCGGGTTGGCACAAAGGTAGGTGGCACCGGTGTTGTCACAGAAAAGAGATGGTGTACGTGTCGTGCGAAGACCGAGTTCTTGGAGAAGATTTTTAACCCATGAGATTTTAGCTGCGGCGTTTGCTAGTGCTTTGTATTCTGCTTCAGTAGATGAGCGCGAGACCGTTTTTTGTCTTGATGAACGCCATGAGATGATGTTGGATCCAAGATATAATATATAACATGTAGTAGATCTGCCTCCGTCATGTATGCCTCCCCAATCAGAATCTGAGAAAGCATGTAAATCAAGTGAGGACTGTTTATTTAACAATAACCCATGGTGCCATGTTCCTTTCAAATAGCGGAGAACCCGTTTGAGAGCTTGCCAGTGTGACTGTTTTGGGTGGTGCATAAATTGGGAGAGTTTGTTGACAGCGAAAGAGATATCAGGGCGGGTGAAGGTAAGGTATTGAAGTGTGCCAACAAGTTTGCGATAAGGAGTTGGGTCAATGGGTGGAGAGGCATCCGAAGGGATAAGCGGTTCAGAGACGCTTAGAGGGGTGAGGACCTCTTTGGCACCATCCATTTTGAAAGTGGTTAAGATGTCCTGAATGTGCCTATGTTGGGAGAGGAATGGACCATGAGAAGTTGGAATGACTTCGATTCCTAGGAAGTGATGTAGAGGGCCTAAGTCTTTGATCGAATTTTTTTTTTGCTTAGGGCTTGAACAAAGATGTCCATGAATGGATTATTGTTTCCAGTGAGAACAATGTTGTCAATGTAGACGAGTAGGTAGCAAGTGTTACCATTTGTGTTGTAGACAAAAAGAGACGCATCAGAGAGACATTTTTTAAAACCGAAGCTAATGAGGAAGGCGGTTAATTCATTGTACCAAGCCCGCAGGGCTTGTTTAAGGCCGTAGAGAGATTTCTTGAGTTTGCAAATGTGATTAGGAAACGCCGAATTTGCAAATCCGGGTGGTTGAATCATGTACACATCCTCATGTAAGGTGCCATGAAGAAAAGCGTTATTGACGTCTAGTTGGCGTAACGACCACCTCGAGAGAGTGCGATGGAAAGAACAGTACGAATGGTGACAGGTTTCGTTACAGGACTAGAGGTATCAAAATAGTCCTTACTGTACTGTTGATGAAACCCTTTTGTGACTAGGCGCGCTTTAAATTTATCAATAGTTCCATCGGGTTTTCGTTTGGTTCGGAATACCCATTTGCATCCAATTGGATTTTGGGTAGTATGAGGGACAAGCTCCCATGTATGGTTTTGAAGAAGAGCGTTGTATTCAAGATCCCTTGCTTGTTGCCATTGTGGATCTTTCATCGCTTGGATGTGAGTAGAGGGCTCAATGGATGTAGGAAGTGGGTGAAGTGTGGTGGAGTTGATGAAGTTGGAATTGTAATATTTTTGGTTAGGATTGCGAGACCGTTGTGGGCGAGTAGAGGTGGTATGGTCATTGGAAGGCTGTGTAGGAGTGGAGGATTGTGTAGGAGATGAGGACTGTGTATGGATAACGGAGGACTGTGTAGAGGACAAGAGTTGTGTAGGGTTATGGGAATGTTGTGTAGGTGTAGTAGAAGGTTGTTTAGGGTCAGATGAGTGTTGTGTAGTATCAGGCAACTGCTGTGTAGCTGCAGCAGAATGTTGTGTAGGGTCAGGAGAGGGGTGTGTAGGAGGTATGGGTTGGGGTGTGGAATCGATGGGAGGTTGTGTAGGGTGTGAAGGCTTTGTAGGATTTGGTATGTTGTGAAGAAATGATTCATAGGTGACAGTGGGAGATGCAGAGTTATTGGTGTGGGATGGGAAGATGTGTGGTATGAATTCAACATGGCGAGAGTGATATAGCTTGTTGGTGGCTGGATCAAAGCATTTGTATGCTGATTTGGAAGAGGAGTATCCAAGAAAGATACATGATGCGGAGCGAGATTGTAACTTGGATGTGTTGTATGGGCGGAGCCAAGGATAGCAAAGACATCCAAACGGTTTTAGTTTGGAGTAGGTGGGAGCAACATTGAATAACATGTCATAAGGTGATTTGTTGTTCAAGATGGTGGTGGGTAGACGGTTGATGAGATAAGTGGCGGCTTGAAAGGCATGTGACCAAAATTGTGATGGGAGTTGAGCATAGTGGAGGAGGGCAAGGCCCGTTTTAACAACGTGTCGATGACGACGTTCGGCCACCCCGTTTTGTTCGGGTGTATGAGGGGGTGTGGTGTAGTGAGAAATTCCATGAGTTGTGAGAAATGGTTTAAGACCAATGTATTCACCACCATTGTCGGTAAATAGAAAGATAAGAGGTGTTTGAAATTTTTTTTACACTAGTGATTTGAATTGTGGAAAAAGGACGGAGACGTCGGATTTTCTTTTTATCGGATATAACCAAATGTATTTAGAAAAATAATCGACAAATATGACATAGTACTTGAAGCCGTCAATGGATGTTTGGACTGGACCCCACACATCTGAGTAAACGAGTTGCAACGGTTTATTTGCAACAAATGAGTTTTTACCAAAAGAAATTTTATGGCTTTTATTTAACGAACAAGATTTGCAATGAAAAGACTCGGGTGACACTTTATTACCATTAAGTCCTAATTTAGAAATTAAGGACTTGAAGACTTGAAACGAAGGATGTCCAAGGATATGATGCCACGCAAGTAGAGATCTTGTTGTTGCATTGATTTGAGGAGAGAGTGTGGTTGGTCTGTAGTAAACGTCATTGACGTTCACGCCCCGCATGAGACGCGCCCCCGTGCGTAGATCCTTAACCACGAAATGATATGGAAAAAATTCAACAGAAACTTGATTAGTACAACTAAGTTTTGCAACAGAAATAAGATTATTACGAAGAGATGGAAGGATTAAGACATCGTTTAAGAAAAGCGGTCGTGAGTTGGTGTGAAGGGTTGTTTGACCAATGTGTGTGATAGGAAGGGTTTTACCGTCACCTAAAACAATCTCATCCAGGCCACCATATTCGAAAAGAACATGCATTTGGTTGTTGTTGTTAGTGTGATTGGAAGCGCCTGTATCCCACATCCATGTTTGGAACCGTAGTGTGAGAAGATGTATTTTTCACAACCGGGTATGAGTAGGAATCATGAGTAGAGACTTGACGGTCGCGTAGGAAGCGACGAAGTTTGCGACAATCTTTCGTTACATGACCGGGTATGCTGCAAAAATAACAAAAAACGTTAGTTTGGCTGTTGTAGGTCGGGTTGTTTTGAGTTTGGGTTGCGGATTTGTTTGACCACGAGGAGGGTCAGTTTTGTAATGATGGGTTTGAGGTTGAGGAACAAGGGTTCCGATTGTAGTTTTGGTTAGATTGATGAACAAAAAAGGGAGCCATTGAGGCTGCAAATCAGAAAAAAGATGAAAGGGTTGTGTGGGCTGCGGACAAAAGGCTGTCGAAAGCTGTGATGGATCGGTTGGCTCAAGGGAGCTTTAGGCTCTTGATACCATATCAAATATGAGTTTTTTTTTATGAGTAAAGGTACAATATTCTCATTGAAGGACATACAATATATACAGACTCGAAGCTCCAGTTTAGGAGGGAAACAAGCTATTGACCTTGACCAAAGACTAAGAAATAACTTCCTAAGACTAAGCTATTGACCTTGACCAAAGACTAAGAAATAACTTCCTAAGACTAAGCTATTGACCTTGATCAAGGACTAACATAAATACAATAATTACAAGGCATGAATCATGGTAAAAGTCATGTATGGTTAATACTCTTATCTTATCAAATATGCTAGCAACACCTAATCTTTCCCTAAAAACCTCATTTCTTAAATAAAAGCAAATAAACATTACTTAAATAAAAGAGAAAATTGCAGTTTTCGTCCTTGTTGTTTGCTGAAACACAGGTTCGAACATCATGGACTGAAGCGAACCCTAGTCGAAGGTTTCACTGTTGTGTAAGTGGATGTGGGTTTGTGACATGGGCAGAGGGTCCAGTTAGTGAAGGTAATTCCAAGGTCATCAACGGATTACTCAAAAATTTGAACAAACAACAACAATTAGCAAAAGCAAGAGGGTATGAGGCAAGGAAGCTGAGGATTATGCTTGTTTTTAGTTGGTTGTTCTTTGTGTTGTACGTCATTTATAGTTGATTAATGTAGGTGTATGCATTCTGTTCTTGTAATAAGTTTGATTATGAATGAAATGAAAATGACCCATTTGTACATCATTTATAGTTGTCTGAAACAAATTTGTGTTTAAACATGTTCATCAAACTGCAAAATGTTAAGTGATTGTGTTTATATGTTGAAAAAATATATATGTGTGAAAAAAAAGAAAAAAAAAGAAAAAGAAAAAAAGAGAGAAGAAGTTATTGTTATGGTTAGAATATGACCAAAGTTGTGTTTATTTATGTGTATTGTGAATAATGATTGTCAATCAATTTGGTTACATCACTTTTATTTTAGCCACTTCTAGCCAAATCTATCCTACCTTTACCCTAAGCCCAAAACCCGTAAGTCCTTTAGATATGTGCATTGTCTACAGTTAAGGTGTGATAGTTATACAAGCCTATGATAACAGAGTTACATGTTGGTTTTGAGTGAATAATACTAGCGCATTACATGCTAGTCCAGATATTAAAGCGAATGGAGCGAAAAATTGTGAGGGTGTGTTGCATGATCGGTGCATTTTAGGTTCACTTTATTTTATATTATTTATAACAAAAATGCATCGATACTAGTTCTAGATATATTGTTTTGAAGTGTTTTTATAGTTTGTAGGTTATAAATTTAGTTGTTGTAAATTTAATTATCTAATTTATATACTTCTAATTACCAACTGCTTTGTGCAGTACTAGGTTGTAAGTTATGCATTAGGAGTGTTTTTTGCTTTGGGTTGTTGTACAATGTGCAGAAAGAGTTGTACATATTCTACACCTCACAAACACCCGTCATCTTCTTTTCTTTCTCAGTCTACACAACACACTTTTCAAACTCTCTCTCTCCCTCACTCTCTCTTCTTTCTCTCTCTCTCTCTCTCTCTGCCACACTCTTCCTAATAATAATCGCCATTAACTCCGTACAGTTCCCAACCTTCTCCATCTCTAACGGCACCGTTAACTTCAGCTTCTTCCAGTTCGTCTCCGTTACAAACCCTAATCGCGACTCCTTCACACACTACGACAGCTCTCTCCAGCTCGCTTATTCCAACTCACCCGTTGCCTTTATCTTCATCCCCGCCGGCACAATCGACGGCAGCCGTACACATCACATGTACGCCAAGTTCGCCGTCCAGTCGTTTCCTGTTCTGGCGAGACCGCCGCCGGTCACGGCTGCAACGACGGCGGAGGTGACCCCATGCCTAACCCTCCATCAAAGTTATTATTCTTTTTTGTTGGTACTTATGCTTATATTTAGATTTGTTTTGTCTCTTCTGTTGCATGTGAGTTTTTAGGTTTACCTGCTGATGATGTTGGGCTTGCATTTGAGGGTTTTCAGATTCATGCTTGATTGGCGCAGGTAACCATATCTATGTATCTGGTTTATGAGGGCTTTAGGGTTTAGTTTAAATATTTTGTTTACACTATTGATGTAGTCTTGAGGTTTTAATTAAATTGGGTTTAGTCATAAACTAAACTCTAACATCAACGTATTCATATTCTTTCCATTTTACTTGATTGTTGATGGAAAATTAAGCATATAAGAAACATGTTTGACGCATTATTGAAACACAACTTTTACTCCCGATGGTAAGGAATTGATGAATTATGGATTATTTTTGTGGGTTTTGTAAATCAAGCTTCTTATATGTTTAATGTTCTGTTGTTGTGTTGTGTTTTTGTGATATTAGCAGGTCAAAATTAAGTTGATGATGAAGCAAATTATAGCTTTTAATCATGGTTTACTGTGTGCTTTTAGTTACTAATTTCAAAAACCAAAGGAGTGATGGTGGATAATTATTTTCTTTCATATTTACGCAATTGGATTCCTTAATTCTATTTAATCAAAACTTTAATCTGGTAATTCTCATCAGTTGTTGCTGTGCACTTTCACAGTTGATTGTATTGTCTCGAGTGCCATGTCCAAAAGGTCATTCAGACTAGAACATCATGGTAATTTGTTTACTTTTGATACTTATGATCTAGATTGGACTATCCAAAATCAAATTGTCACACCACGACAACGGCGGAAACACGTGGCGCGACGGTTCAAAAGCATAAAGTCAAGGTTATTGCTAAACATAAGTAATTTAAGAAAAGTGGGTCATTTATTAAGGCGTCATTACTTGTTCCAAACATTACACAAAAGTAAATTGTTTCTTTAAAGTAACATCGAGGTTTCTCAAATATATCCCAAGCTTTGGGAAATAAAGGTGAAACCCCGCAAAATGTACAACGCCGCATTGGGAGATTCTCCGACCCAGCTCGCCTGATCCTTCATCATCTAGTTACCTGAAAGATATGTTTAAAAAGTTTCGTCAATATAAAAATATTGGTGAGTTCACAGGTTTTCAGTTTCTAAAACTTGAATACTTGGGAATACCATGTTATGACAATATATAGGAGTTGCAAATTCCTATAAATCTACTTGAGACTATAATCAAACCAAGACGTATATAAGTAAAATGCCCCGCTCCAAGTCGTTACTCGGTTTCCCACGACTTAAGTTCAGAATATTTGCACCCCAGGCATAACCTAATGCACAATCGACGCTATCGATTAGGGGTGGGCCTTGTCAGGCACCAATAGTACTATCCGAATATTCCTCCGGTTTCAATCTCCGAATAAATGATTATAGAGGCGAGGACTCAACCCCGAGTGGCGGTCACACCTCAAGTAATAAACCCGTCAAACATTTCCCTAACATATCTTTCCCCCGAAAACGTAAAAATAGTTTAAAATGGGGCCGTGAAACTCACCTGAAACTGCGTCTGGCTCAAAAGGTAGATAGCAAGTGGGTGGCCTCGCACCTACAAACGTCCTAGACGTATAAGTCACTATTCCTATAGTGCATGTGCCTTGGCAAGTTGTACACCCAACTCCCGACCACAAGTTGTTCCAAATCCCGTTTAATTAAGCGCGTATCCTAGGTTTTGTTGGCGTTACATTACCCTTTGTGTTACAAGTTATATATTACTCTTGTTAATATTTCCATAACTTGTATCTTATTATCATCGACTCGACTTCACTTAACATATAATTATTTTCCCATTTAAATAATTATACTTAAGATCGCATCGCTCGATATAATATATATTTCAATGCTCGACCCGACTCACTTTGCCACACATTTGTTTTTCCCATTTAAACAAATATGCTAAGATCTTGTCGTTCGATTGTATATTCTTAACACCCGATTCAACTCACCATACCGTATATTTATTTTCCCATTCAAATAAATATACTAGGATCTCGTTGGTGCGGCATACACATTTATATATCTTTGTCTTCTCGTCGCGGCTTTCCTTCCCACATATCTACTTTCCCATTAAGTAGATATACTAGAATTTCGCCGAGACGAGCGTACATATATATAAATGTGTAATTTTCTCGTTAAGTATATACGTTTGTTTTAACGTCTTATTTGTTTATGTCATGTGTTTCTCCCACGAATAATTCTCTTAACACTTAGGAAAGTGTTTATTAGTTTTCACCCAATGTATATATATATTTTACTTCTTAAATATATATATTTTTCTTATCTTGCCGCAATGGCATTTTTCTCATGATTTGTCCGTGTACGGTTCGTTAACGCGTTTTAGTTCGATATCTCAACGTGATTAGTTAATTTTTCCAAGTTTTTTCCCAACATGTATTTTATAGAAATATTATCCATATTTCTTCCTATTTTCACATGTTAC
This sequence comes from Ambrosia x helenae, assembly GCA_030844895.1. Lineage (NCBI taxonomy): Eukaryota > Viridiplantae > Streptophyta > Magnoliopsida > Asterales > Asteraceae > Ambrosia > Ambrosia x helenae. Next base: position 140,588,434 of record CM061228.1, on the reverse strand, counting down.
TTGGATGGTTTAAAATACTTATGTATTTTTAACCCAACTTGTTAACTTAACTACAAAAATGTTTCCAACACTTTTATATTCCCATTTATATAAAAGTATTCATTTTTGTATAAGTTTCCCAAGTTTGTTTAATATTTTTATAAAATCTCTATTTTATAAAAATCCTTATTTTAAAACCCTTTATATTTTTATAACTTTCAAAAATACACTTTTATACAAAATACCCAAGTATTTCTACTAGTATTTACAAAAATCATCCTTAGACTTTATTACTTACATTTTTGACACCAAACTTTCCATACTTGTATTTTTGGACTAATAGTTTCTAAAATATCCATTTTAGTCCTCTAACTTTCAAAGTTACAACTTTAGTCCCTTAACTTCCAAAAGTTGCATTTTTCCATTCTAACTTCTAAAGTTAACATTTTTCACTCAAAATAGTAAACTTTGAAGATTCAACTCTTTATTGGTAAGTTATTTTTGTATCAAAACACTTATGTTAGTCTTGTATTTCATAAGGAAGACCTATTATATGTGTGTTTTATGTATTTCTTCATCATAGCCAAATTTCATTCACCTAAGTGAGCTAACTTTAATTTTCCATCTTCTTTATTTATGAACTTCTAACATGTTTTACCACATATTATAACATGAATGATCATAATAAGATGATTTAAAGTTACTTTTAACATATTCAAGTTCATTCCATAATCTTAACCAAAACATCATCCTACTTAGCTTTAAATGTAAACTTTACATATTTTCAAGATTATATCTCCATCATCATCAAATCCATGATTTATTTTCATATCTTTAATCATCCATTTTACATATGTAAAACCTATTAAAGATTATGTTCAAACCTCTTTTTAAACCCTTCATGTACAACTTGCTACTAAGAACACATACATGAATAATAATAATCAAAAACAAGATTAAGAATGCTTACTACTAGCACAAGGCTAGGGAAGACAAACACCTTGGATTTGAGAGGGGTTTAGTGTGTTCTTCCAAGTGGTTTAGCTCCAAGCTCTTGAAACACACAATAGGGGTTTGGATGATGGATGGTTTTAAGTGATTTGGAGATGTAAAAACTTGAAAGGATGATGTGTGTGTGTGTGTGAATACCCACGGCCACAAGAAGGAAGAAAAGAGGATTTGTTTTGCTTTGTTATTCAACCTTCTAACACATGTTTATATATAATTATCACATGTAATCTTCCAAAGATTTAAGAAATCTTATGAAGGATTGTATGTGTACTTGGGAATCTTGGAAGGATATGAAGTGTGTGTGTATGTATATAGCCGTATATGTATGTATAGGGATGTAGGATTTTGCTTGCAAATCTCACTAATATCTTGCAATCTCTTATAATCTTCTCATGGATCCTTGTGATTATTACCAAAGATATAAGAAGTACATAAGAAATCTTGGATGGATGTGGGGGTGTGATGATGAGCCTTGTATGTATGTATGTAAGAGTAGGAGATTACTTGCAAGTTTGCTAAATCTTGGTAATCTTTATGATCACTCATAACCTCTATATACAAGACTTCACAAGGCATGCATCCACTAGTGTTATGATGGTTTAGAGTTGTGTCTTGGATTTACTTGGCCTTTGGCCGAAAATTTGATCAAGGGGGGAACAAGATTTGGGCTACTTTTGTACTAGTGTTTCTTACACACTTTATCTTACACATTTGTCTTATGCATGCATGCTTTACATATTAAGATTATAGATTATTATTACAACACATGCATGTGTATAATTATGGCCTTTTAGGCCGGCCCCCAAGTGAGTTTAGTGGGGTCCACAACTTCAAATATTTACCCAATACTTGTTATGTTTAATCCCCCGTCGTTCGGGTGTCGTTCGGGTATTTTTCGGGTTTTAATCACGCGTTATCCGGACACTAAAAATACCTTTAATAATCCTTAAATATAGTCTATTTTAAGCGTTGATTGGTTATTTAGGCCTTTGCCGGGTGAAATTATGAGTTATACGCGTATCGGGTGCGGTACGCGCATTTTATTCGTTACCGGGAGATTTGTACAAGACGTTTTCATTTATGGTTTTGGAGTTCCAAAACTCATTATATTTCATGAAAATACCCTTTATTTTATATCCTGGGTGTCCGGGATTCGTTTCGTTTATTTAATTATTACCGGGTAATTGCCAACGTCCATACCGGATAGCTTATTTACACATGATCCAATCATGCTTTACCATTAAACGTATGCATTCCTATGCACTATTTGGAAATTGCTATCCCCTAAGGCCTTGATAATTAAATCACACATAATTGCATTTAATTACGTTAATCATATATTAATTAATTTGTACGGAATTACCTTATTTTTGCCGGTTGTTACATTCTCCCCCCGTTAAGAGAATTCCGTCCCGGAATTCACTTCGAGTTCTCCGGTACAGGTGTCTTCTCGAATAGGGCGGGGTATTTTTGCTTCATCCGGTCCAGCCTTTCCCACGTGAACTCCGGTCCACGCTTGGTATTCCAGCGCACTTTGACCAATCTGATCTTGCTGCGCCTTAGTTTTTGGACCTTCCAATCAGTTACCTCGATTGGTTCTTCCACAAAATGTAACTTGTCGTCAATCTGGATTTCGTCAGCTGGAATAATGAGAGTTTCGTCGGATAGGCACTTTTTCAAATTTGACACATGAAACGTGTCGTGTATTCCACTAAGCTCTTGAGGCAACTTGAGCTTGTATGCCACTGTGCCTACCCTGGACAAGACTTCGAACGGTCAAATATATCGTGGGTTCAACTTTCCGCGCTTTCCAAAGCGCGCGACACCTTTCCAAGGTGACACTTTCAGCAGGACCTTGTCTTCGACTTGAAACTCTAAAGGCTTTCGCCTCATATCAGCATAGCTTTTCTGGCGGTCCCGGGCCGCTTTGAGGCGTTCCTTTATCAAAAAGACCTTATCCGTGGTCTCTTGAACAATTTCGGGCCCGGTGAGTTGCTTTTCTCCAACTTCCGCCCAACATAATGGCGATCGGCACTTGCGTCCATATAAAGCTTCAAACGGTGCGGCTTGAATGCTCGTATGATAACTGTTGTTGTAAGAAAATTCTACCAATGGCAAGTGCGTATCCCAATTACCTCCGAAATCAATCGCGCATGCCCGTAACATATCTTCCAAGGTCTGGATGGTTCGTTCACTTTGACCATCCGTTTGGAGGTGATATGCGGTACTCATGTCGAGGCGAGTACCGAGGGCTTCGTTTAAACTTTCCCAAAATCTTGACGTGAACCGACTATCTCGATCGGAGATGATAGAGACAGGTACACCGTGTTTAGATACCACTTCCTTAATATATAGACGGGTCAGTTTCTCCAACTTGTCCGTCTCGCGAATCGGAAGGAAGTGTGCAGATTTCGTCAATCGATCAACAATTACCCAGATCGTGTCATGGCCGCTTGTCGTCTTGGGTAACTTGGTGATGAAATCCATGGTGATTCGTTCCCATTTCCATTCCGGTATTTCCGGTTGTTGAAGCAAACCGGAAGGTTTCTGGTGCTCAGCCTTGACCTTTGCGCAAGTCAAACATCGCGCAACATAGGCTGCTATATCCCTTTTGAAGTTCGGCCACCAATAAAGTTCCTTCAAATCGTGGAACATCTTGTCTGCACCCGGGTGAACCGAATATCTGGAACTGTGAGCTTCGGCCAATACTAACTCACGCAGTCCACCATATACTGGGACCCAAATTCTATTCATGAAATACAATGTCTGGTCTGCTTTTGGTTCCAGTGAATCAACCATCTTTCGTAACCTTTCACCTTTGACATTCTCGGGTTTGAGGGTGTTAATTTGAGCTTCACGAATTTGTTCAGTCATATTCGTGTGGATAGTCAGTCCCAAAGCTCGAACACGCAATGGTTTAACCCGTTCCTTGCGACTCAAGGCGTCGGCTACGACATTCGCCTTACCGGGATGGTACTTTATCTCACAATCGTAATCGTTTAATAATTCAACCCATCGCCGTTGTCGCATATTCAAATCCTTCTGATCGAAGATGTGTTGTAAACTCTTGTGATCAGTGAAAATCGTGCACTTGGTTCCGTACAAATAGTGCCTCCATATCTTGAGAGCGAACACCACTGCACCTAATTCCAAATCGTGTGTAGTGTAGTTCTTCTCATGGATTTTCAGTTGCCTGGAAGCATATGCTATTACTTTTTCTCGCTGCATCAATACACAACCCAAACCTTGATGCGAGGCATCGCAGTAAACCACAAAATCTTCCGTACCGTCTGGGAGTGACAGTATCGGAGCGCCACATAACTTGTCTTTTAACAATTGGAATGTTGCCTCTTGCTTTTCCGTCCACTCAAATTTCTTATCCTTCTGGGTTAGCATGGTTAAAGCTTGTGCTATTTTTGAAAAGTTCTCGATGAACCTTCTGTAATAACCCGCAAGGCCTAGAAATTGTCGTACTTCGGTGGGAGTTCGAGGGGCTTCCCAATTTTTAATTGCCTCGATCTTGGCGGGATCAACGTGTATGCCCTTCTCGTTTACCACGTGGCCTAAAAAGTGAACTTCCCGAATCCAAAAGTCACATTTCGAGAATTTAGCATAGAGCTTCTCTTTGCGTAATACTTCGAGAATTAATCGAAGGTGATTCTCGTGGTCTTCTTTCGTGCGTGAATAGATCAAAATATCGTCAATGAAGACGATGACGAATTTATCCAGGTATGGCTTACACACGCGGTTCATTAGGTCCATGAAAACCGCTGGTGCGTTGGTCAAGCCGAACGGCATCACCAAAAATTCATAGTGTCCATACCGGGTTCTGAAGGCTGTTTTTGGTACATCTTCTTCTTGTATACGCAACTGGTGATAGCCTGACCTCAAATCGATCTTGGAGTAATAGCTGGAACCTTGGAGCTGATCAAATAAATCGTCGATCCCGGGAAGAGGATAGCGATTCTTGATGGTTAGCTTGTTCAGCTCTCGATAGTCGATGCACATGCGAAATGTGCCATCCTTTTTCTTCACAAATAAGACGGGAGCTCCCCAAGGTGAGAAACTCGGTCTTATAAAACCTTTGTCCAATAATTCTTGTAGCTGGCTGGACAGTTCCTGCATCTCTGATGGAGCTAGGCGGTATGGCGATCGTGCCACAGGAGCTGCTCCGGGAACGAGGTCGATGCGGAACTCGACTTGTCGAGGTGGCGGCAACCCCGGCAAATCTTCTGGAAATACATCCGGAAAATCTCTGGCGACTGGAATGTCTTCCAATTTTCGCTCGTCGGCCTTCTTGTCCACTACGTGTGCCAAGAATGCGACAAGTCCTTTTCTCAGACACTTACGAGCCTTCATGCTCGAAATAATCCTTAGTGGCGTCCCGTGTCTTTCCCCTTGAATTGAGAGAGTTTCACCGCTTGCGAGGGGAACTTGAATAATTTTATCGTTGCAAACCACAATGGCATGGTGCGCGGACAACCAGTCCATGCCGACAACGATGTCAAAACTTCCCAATACAACTGGCAATAGATCAATCCCAAACTCGTGCCCACAGAGTTCTAATTTACAATCTTTTGCTACCTCTCTCGTTTCAATAGTTTTACCATTAGCCAGTTCTATAGAGTAGGGTGTATCTAGTTTGCTAGTTTTTAATCCAAGTAGTCTTTTAAACTCAATGGATACGAAGCTAAAGTCAGCACCGGTATCAAATAATACAGAGGCATAATGACCATTTAGAGGAAACGTACCAGTGACCACATTGGGGTCTTGCCGTGCATCACCGGCTCCAATCACAAATGCCCGGCCGCGGGCCTGATTGTTGATCTTGGGGCAATCTTTCTTCCAATGATCCAACGACCCGCATGCAAAGCATGGTCTAGCCCCTCCATTTTTCGGTGCTCCAGAACGGCACTCTTCAGTCTTGTGCCCTGTGCGGTGGCACTTCCCACAAGTTAACCCGTTGTTTCTCCCCTGATTTCCCTGCTTGTTACCGTTACCACGTCCCGTGGCGGCATATCCCTTTCCTTTCTTGTTCGAGCTACCCGACGCTCGGTCCCTTTTTCCTTCATCCCTCTTTCTTTTCCCAAACCTCGGCTTGTTACCCTGATCATTAGTCACAACAGCTGAATTTGATCCCTGATTCTTGGCCTCAACACTGCTTGCCTCCGAAATTTTTAGTCCTGAAACTTGGCGGATTAGGGTACCCATGCGGATAGCATCTTCAGTGAGGCTTAGTGCCAGATCAATCGCCTCGCGCATGGTCGTGGGCTTGGAAGAGGTGACCATGCTGCGGATCTGTGGTGCTAACCCGAATAAGTAACGTTCCACCTTGTTCTTTTCCGGTGTAACCAGACGAGGTACCAGTCGAGCGAGATCATGAAATCTAGACGTATACCCAGTAACGTCTGCTCCTACCATGGTGAGGTTCCAGAACTCGGTTTCCAACTTCTGTACTTCGCTTGCCGGGCGGTATTCGGCAGTCATAAGTTCCTTCAGTGCCGCCCATGATAGAGAGTATGCAACATCATCTCCTAGAGACTGTACTTGGCCGTTCCACCAAGTTAGTGCCTGATCTAGGAACAGATTGGTGGAGTACATGACAGACTGTCGAGGGGTACACCCGCTGATGCGGATAACTGCCTCGGTCTTTTCAAACCATTTGACCAGGCCTATGGAACCCTCAGTGCCGCTGAAGTTTATTGGCTTGCAGTCCAAGAAAGCCTTGAAAGTGCAGCCGCGCTCTCCCGAGGCTGTCCCTGTAATAGTAATGTAGTATGTTATTATGGGATAGGAGTTTTTGAAATATCCTCCCATCACTTTTTCATTTATTCTTAAACCTCTTACCAATGGGAGAGGTCTCTCGTCGCTCGCTCCCTGTCCTGTCATGGGAGTGTTCAGAGCGTGCGGCTTCATGTTCGGCGATGGCGCGAGCTATGCGCTCTGAGATCAGTGTCTCTAGTTCAGCGGGGGTGGTCGGTAATCCGTCCGAGCCGCTGTTGCTTCGGGTGGCAGGTGCCATTTTTCTTCAATAATATATATCAAAGGTTAATTCGGCAACATTTATACAATATCATATAAAGCATAAATAACAACCCAAAATATGAACGCGATAGTCAATACAAAGTCATCACACAACATGCAAGCACACCATACAGAATAAATAATAATAACTGTAGAAGTCATAACACAATTTTACCATAACAAGACTTTCATAAATTTCAACATAATGATTACACTGATTTGTTCGATACAACAAAATTGAGGATTTCTTCCTCTTACATCATTCATTTGAAATACATCAGAAATATATTGTTATATGCCGGCACAACCCGCTCGGCTAGGCAAAATACAAGTGGGTGTCATAACCCACGTAGTGCTATCATACAACTACTACTACTACTACGGCTATCTTCAAATACTCTTCCATATGTCCCAATGAGTCCCTACTGTGGCGGTGGCGGAGGGAACTGGTACTGAGGCGCATGCATGCTAATCGTCATGCTGATCTCCGTGATGCGCTCGTACAAAAACTGTCGGTGCGCCCAGTGTGCATCCCCAGTAATCCCGCATTGCGCATCCATGCGCAATAGCTCCTCTGCGTAATGCGCTAAGGCATCACGAGCGTCAATCATCCTCGCCCACATCAATCTCGTCTGCTGCTCAACCTGATTCACGGTGCGCTGCACCGTGTTGACTAGAGTCTGAAAGTCCTGCTCTAAAGTGATGGTTGAGGTCCAGGCGGGTCCAGAGAGGGGTGTCATCCTGTGAAGGTGGGACGGTCCGGGTATATCAGGGTGAACTGGCGGGAATGGGCCAAAAGGGTCTGGTGCGTGGAAGAACATTGGGGCAAAGCCCTTTGGATAGATTGGACTATCCAAAATCAAATTGTCACACCACGACAACGGCGGAAACACGTGGCGCGACGGTTCAAAAGCATAAAGTCAAGGTTATTGCTAAACATAAGTAATTTAAGAAAAGTGGGTCATTTATTAAGGCGTCATTACTTGTTCCAAGCATTACACAAAAGTAAATTGTTTCTTTAAAGTAACATCGAGGTTTCTCAAATATATCCCAAGCTTTGGGAAATAAAGGTGAAACCCCGCAAAATGTACAACGCCGCATTGGGAGATTCTCCGACCCAGCTCGCCTGATCCTTCATCATCTAGTTACCTGAAAGATATGTTTAAAAAGTTTCGTCAATATAAAAATATTGGTGAGTTCACAGGTTTTCAGTTTCTAAAACTTGAATACTTGGGAATACCATGTTATGACAATATATAGGAGTTGCAAATTCCTATAAATCTACTTGAGACTATAATCAAACCAAGACGTATATAAGTAAAATGCCCCGCTCCAAGTCGTTACTCGGTTTCCCACGACTTAAGTTCAGAATATTTGCACCCCAGGCATAACCTAATGCACAATCGACGCTATCGATTAGGGGTGGGCCTTGTCAGGCACCAATAGTACTATCCGAATATTCCTCCGGTTTCAATCTCCGAATAAATGATTATAGAGGCGAGGACTCAACCCCGAGTGGCGGTCACACCTCAAGTAATAAACCCGTCAAACATTTCCCTAACATATCTTTCCCCCGAAAACGTAAAAATAGTTTAAAATGGGGCCGTGAAACTCACCTGAAACTGCGCCTGGCTCAAAAGGTAGATAGCAAGTGGGTGGCCTCGCACCTACAAACGTCCTAGACGTATAAGTCACTATTCCTATAGTGCATGTGCCTTGGCAAGTTGTACACCCAACTCCCGACCACAAGTTGTTCCAAATCCCGTTTAATTAAGCGCGTATCCTAGGTTTTGTTGGCGTTACATTACCCTTTGTGTTACAAGTTATATATTACTCTTGTTAATATTTCCATAACTTGTATCTTATTATCATCGACTCGACTTCACTTAACATATAATTATTTTCCCATTTAAATAATTATACTTAAGATCGCATCGCTCGATATAATATATATTTCAATGCTCGACCCGACTCACTTTGCCACACATTTGTTTTTCCCATTTAAACAAATATGCTAAGATCTTGTCGTTCGATTGTATATTCTTAACACCCGATTCAACTCACCATACCGTATATTTATTTTCCCATTCAAATAAATATACTAGGATCTCGTTGGTGCGGCATACACATTTATATATCTTTGTCTTCTCGTCGCGGCTTTCCTTCCCACATATCTACTTTCCCATTAAGTAGATATACTAGAATTTCGCCGAGACGAGCGTACATATATATAAATGTGTAATTTTCTCGTTAAGTATATACGTTTGTTTTAACGTCTTATTTGTTTATGTCATGTGTTTCTCCCACGAATAATTCTCTTAACACTTAGGAAAGTGTTTATTAGTTTTCACCCAATGTATATATATATTTTACTTCTTAAATATATATATTTTTCTTATCTTGCCGCAATGGCATTTTTCTCATGATTTGTCCGTGTACGGTTCGTTAACGCGTTTTAGTTCGATATCTCAACGTGATTAGTTAATTTTTCCAAGTTTTTTCCCAACATGTATTTTATAGAAATATTATCCATATTTCTTCCTATTTTCACATGTTACTTGGATGGTTTAAAATACTTATGTATTTTTAACCCAACTTGTTAACTTAACTACAAAAATGTTTCCAACACTTTTATATTCCCATTTATATAAAAGTATTCATTTTTGTATAAGTTTCCCAAGTTTGTTTAATATTTTTATAAAATCTCTATTTTATAAAAATCCTTATTTTAAAACCCTTTATATTTTTATAACTTTCAAAAATACACTTTTATACAAAATACCCAAGTATTTCTACTAGTATTTACAAAAATCATCCTTAGACTTTATTACTTACATTTTTGACACCAAACTTTCCATACTTGTATTTTTGGACTAATAGTTTCTAAAATATCCATTTTAGTCCTCTAACTTTCAAAGTTACAACTTTAGTCCCTTAACTTCCAAAAGTTGCATTTTTCCATTCTAACTTCTAAAGTTAACATTTTTCACTCAAAATAGTAAACTTTGAAGATTCAACTCTTTATTGGTAAGTTATTTTTGTATCAAAACACTTATGTTAGTCTTGTATTTCATAAGGAAGACCTATTATATGTGTGTTTTATGTATTTCTTCATCATAGCCAAATTTCATTCACCTAAGTGAGCTAACTTTAATTTTCCATCTTCTTTATTTATGAACTTCTAACATGTTTTACCACATATTATAACATGAATGATCATAATAAGATGATTTAAAGTTACTTTTAACATATTCAAGTTCATTCCATAATCTTAACCAAAACATCATCCTACTTAGCTTTAAATGTAAACTTTACATATTTTCAAGATTATATCTCCATCATCATCAAATCCATGATTTATTTTCATATCTTTAATCATCCATTTTACATATGTAAAACCTATTAAAGATTATGTTCAAACCTCTTTTTAAACCCTTCATGTACAACTTGCTACTAAGAACACATACATGAATAATAATAATCAAAAACAAGATTAAGAATGCTTACTACTAGCACAAGGCTAGGGAAGACAAACACCTTGGATTTGAGAGGGGTTTAGTGTGTTCTTCCAAGTGGTTTAGCTCCAAGCTCTTGAAACACACAATAGGGGTTTGGATGATGGATGGTTTTAAGTGATTTGGAGATGTAAAAACTTGAAAGGATGATGTGTGTGTGTGTGTGAATACCCACGGCCACAAGAAGGAAGAAAAGAGGATTTGTTTTGCTTTGTTATTCAACCTTCTAACACATGTTTATATATAATTATCACATGTAATCTTCCAAAGATTTAAGAAATCTTATGAAGGATTGTATGTGTACTTGGGAATCTTGGAAGGATATGAAGTGTGTGTGTATGTATATAGCCGTATATGTATGTATAGGGATGTAGGATTTTGCTTGCAAATCTCACTAATATCTTGCAATCTCTTATAATCTTCTCATGGATCCTTGTGATTATTACCAAAGATATAAGAAGTACATAAGAAATCTTGGATGGATGTGGGGGTGTGATGATGAGCCTTGTATGTATGTATGTATGTAAGAGTAGGAGATTACTTGCAAGTTTGCTAAATCTTGGTAATCTTTATGATCACTCATAACCTCTATATACAAGACTTCACAAGGCATGCATCCACTAGTGTTATGATGGTTTAGAGTTGTGTCTTGGATTTACTTGGCCTTTGGCCGAAAATTTGATCAAGGGGGGGACAAGATTTGGGCTACTTTTGTACTAGTGTTTCTTACACACTTTATCTTACACATTTGTCTTATGCATGCATGCTTTACATATTAAGATTATAGATTATTATTACAACACATGCATGTGTATAATTATAGCCTTTTAGGCCGGCCCCCAAGTGAGTTTAGTGGGGTCCACAACTTCAAATATTTACCCAATACTTGTTATGTTTAATCCCCCGTCGTTCGGGTGTCGTTCGGGTATTTTTCGGGTTTTAATCACGCGTTATCCGGACACTAAAAATACCTTTAATAATCCTTAAATATAGTCTATTTTAAGCGTTGATTGGTTATTTAGGCCTTTGCCGGGTGAAATTATGAGTTATACGCGTATCGGGTGCGGTACGCGCATTTTATTCGTTACCGGGAGATTTGTACAAGACGTTTTCATTTATGGTTTTGGAGTTCCAAAACTCATTATATTTCATGAAAATACCCTTTATTTTATATCCTGGGTGTCCGGGATTCGTTTCGTTTATTTAATTATTACCGGGTAATTGCCAACGTCCATACCGGATAGCTTATTTACACATGATCCAATCATGCTTTACCATTAAACGTATGCATTCCTATGCACTATTTGGAAATTGCTATCCCCTAAGGCCTTGATAATTAAATCACACATAATTGCATTTAATTACGTTAATCATATATTAATTAATTTGTACGGAATTACCTTATTTTTGCCGGTTGTTACACAAATACTTAAGACCAAAGGTTTCAGGCGTTAGGTTCGTTTCCAGGCGACTACATCACCTTCACGACTTTGATCTCTCCCCACCGCAACAGATTTCGTTTACTAAACTTTTTTTACTAAACCATTGAAGAGGATGGTATTGCTGACCAGTGCTGGAAGGGTGGCGACGACGGCGTATAGGTCACCCACGGTGATGGGGTTCAACATCAACAGATCAAGACACAAAGACGATGAGTGAGAGGTATGTGTTGTCTTAAGGCATCGTGTTTCCGTTAACCCAACGGATTCACAGGTTGACCAATCAAACACTTTTGGTATTTGTATGCTTATGAAAATGGGTTTTGGGTTTTTACAAGGTTGGTCACAGATATGAAAATTACCAGGTTAGTAATCGATATTTATTTGTCTGAATAAGTCCGGCCACTTCAAGTATTTTCAGTGACTATGGTCTGGGTTCTTATCAGTTGAGGTGTTCATACTAATTTACCTTTCTTTTCTCCAAATGATGGTAGTAATATAGGTTTTATCATACTAAAAATGGATAAGAAAAGAGACTGCCCCTGTGCTCATTTGGACCCATTTATTATTGAACTTTGTAGCTGAATTATGCTCTTGGTGCTCTATATTATTTCTACAGTACATCTATCAACGATGACTTTTTGAGACCAGAGGCTGTGGATATCATTAAAAGGTATGTAGCTGCCGAGATTAAAATCATGAAATTAAAACCATTCGCTGTTATGTTCACATTTACTAATTGATCATTTCATTACCATGATGATTAATTAAGATTTAAGACTTAAATAATAATTTTCATACACAACAGAGTGGGTATGAAATTATTATTTTTTACCTATTATATTTTATAATATGTATAAATTTTCATCAAATCAATAATATTAGAATTTAAATAAACAAGTATTGTTTTGAACTTGGTGTCCGAAACTTTTATGCTAACAAAAACAAGTCAGAAAAGATGTCTTGCAAACGAATTCATGACATTCACATATGTTGCTTAGTTTTATGATTGTATAAAAAGATAGATGAGTTGAAGGTATGTCGTTCAGTTACTGCATCTAAACATTAATGTCTCTTACACACAATTTCAGAAAACCAATAAGTAGCTTAACAACTGAAAATTGTTGTCGAACAAAAGTATAGCCGCAGGTCATTTTGATTCAAGCCCTTTGTTATACTAATGCTAAAGAATTAGCTGTCGATTAATCATGAGGCTCCAAGAACCAATCAGAAACAGTTGGAAAATAAACAATAGCCAAAAATGAAAGTGTCCTAAAGAGGTACGGTTTTAACTCCATAAGACTATTGGTGTTTTAGAGTTGTTTGTTATAACCATTGTTGATGGGAAGTCAAAACCCCCAAAAGAAGGATTTGGATTTATAAATCTAATCAGTTGTAACAATATTTTTTTAGAGGTATTATGTTTAGTGAATTAACCAACTTAATTATTAATTTAGTTAGATAACGGTCTCCATTTTTTTATGCAGATATAAGCCGCAAGTCAAAGAAGAGCATTGGATAAAGACTTATGGTTATGACGAAATATGTAACCTCTTTTGTGAAGCCAGGTCGCTGCTATGCTGCCTTTCTGTTATACTAACACTAAATAATTAGTAATATGCTATTTGTTAGTACACTTTTCTGTTTTTTGAATATAGATCCAAGCCGCAAGTCAAAGAGCATAAGCCAATTAGCAAGACCGATGATGCTTGACTATCTAAGCATGTAATCAAACGCTATACGATTTAATATATCCAACTACTTATTAAAATTAAAAAAAACCTGATCACTAGGTTTCCCCCGCCGCAACGCGCGGGGGACGCCATCTAGTTAAGTTTAAATGTCATTTTGAATTGTTCAGCAAAACTTTACATATTATGTATTGCATCAATTATCATATGGGCCATCAAGTTACTAATGCAAGTGGGCTATAAATCAAAAGCATACATATGTTTGGTGGATCGTTACTGGACCGAATCAAAAAAGAATATCAAGTGGCAATTAATATTTAAAGGGTGGAATATTATTTAGAGGGTACGAGACTACGAGAGGATTTTTATATAGACGGCAGCCTCTTGGCTGTCGAGAGAAGGAGAGCAGATAGGTTCTTTTGATGGCAGGTCGGACAGCAGGAGAAGAAACAAGGGGATGGAGGTTTATGCTATAAACATGAGCGGTTAAGTCATATGTAGCTTTCCCCGGGTGAATCTTTGTATTGATTTTGTTTTCTGAACTTGTTTTAATTATGTATGAACTAGTATTTTTACTACTTGTGTTGGATTGAATAAACCTTGCTTGTATTTGAATCAATTTATCTATTAACTGTGATTTCTGACATTATAGGGAGGTTGGTTGATATTTGTATAGGGATAATTAGGTTGCACGGTTGGTGTTAGAAATCGGCTTTAGTTATTGTGACAGGATAACTAGATTGTTCGGTTACTATCAAAGATCATCTTTAGTATTGTGATAGGATAACTAAATTGATTACCATTGAGTAAATTGTCCTTAGTTATTATTTCAATCTGAATAGTTATTGTGACAGGATAGCTAGTTATTGTGACAGGATAACCAATGCCATGTCTATGTGGTGTTCTTGTAGTTAAATCGAATAGGTTGCAAGATTATACAAATAGGATCCCGGGTAGAAGTTATATTTATCTTTATTATTTATTTAAATTATTTTGTTATCATTTCAACATTTTTATAAAACAAACAAAAAAGATAAAGTTAGCTAGCTTAGACAAATAAACAAACAATTGTGACGCTAACCACATGCTCCTCGTGGATTCGATATTCCTTACTTACCCTGGCTACCTAGGTTATTTAGGTTTTGTATGACCTTTGACGACAGGTATCACTTCGTGAGAGGATTGGTTGTTGATGGCACAATCAACTTGAAGAATATCTCAGGTGCTAAGAATCCAGCAGACATGTTCACTAAATATGTGACGTTGGATAAGCTGAAGCTGTGCGGAGCTTCAGCTGGTCTCCAGGAATAATGTTGAGGAGATCGGGGTAACTGGAGGTGCATTGAAGATCAAGGGAAGATCTTATTTACAGATGTACAGAAGAGGTGGTGCAGTTCGTGGTCCGAAGACACCAAGTGGGAGATTGTTGGAGATGTTGCCTTCAGCCCACCTATAGGCCCAATCGTTTGAAGCCTAGTATGATTAACTTGGTGATTAAGTTTAGCATAGGGTTTAACCTAATTACGAGCCTATAAATAATCTCTTGTACTTGTAATCTTTACATCACTCAATAATAAAGAATACCCAGTTGCCCCCGTGGACGTAGGCCAGTTTAGACCGAACCACGTAAATACTTGTGTTCGTGTGCGTGTGTGTTCTCCGATCCTAACAAGCATTTTCTGGTTTATAGGTACTGAAATACAGGGTCGGCTCAAAGTTTTAAGCAGATAACAAAACTGGGTTGTTTTAGATCCTATGATTCATATATGTGCCTTGTATATGCATCGTTATAGATCATAAGTAGGGGTGCAAATAAGCCGAGCCGAGTCCGAGCTCGACCAGGCTCGAGGTCGACCTCGATTAAGTTATGAGAGCTTAGCTCGGCTTGATTCGAGCTTTGTTTTCAAAGCTCGAGCTTGGCTCGTTGGTAATTTCCCAAGTTCGAGCTCGGCTCGGGCTCGACTCGTTTGTTTTCAATTAGTTAATATATTAAATAAAAATAATATAAATAATAGTTCGTTTAGGCTCGTGAGCTCGATAAGTGAAGCTCGAGTTCGGGATCGTTAACTTAACAACTTTAAACGAGGGGTAAATATTATTAAATATTAAAAAAACTAATATTATACATATGTCAGGCTCGAGCTCGGGCTCGATAAATAAACGATCTTTGTTTTAGGCTCATGCTCGGCTCGAACTCGATAAGGCACAAACGACTCGACTCGTTTGCACCCTAATCATAAGTCTCAATGTCGACAATCTGAAAACCAAAATCATTTACATATAATATATTTTCTTTAAGAATTTGAGTCCGTAACGAAGGGTGGGTCCAAAACTTTGTTTTATTGCACTCTGTTTGAGTGCAATTTAAATACTACTTTCTGTTTCCATTGATCACCATTCATTTACATATAATAAATATATTTTCTTTTAGAATTTGAGGCCCTAAGAAAAGTGGCTTAAAACTTTTGTTTTATTTCACTCTCCTTGAATCAGCCATAGGATGGTTATCACTCCATTATTAATTGGTTTAAATATCATTTTATGTTTTTCGTTATTCACCGGTCGTTTTGATTATTTGAAACAACTCATTGAATTTAATAGATATTTTTCGAGATGCCTTAAAAAAAAAAAAAGAAGGATATTTTTCGAGACAAACATAAAATAATTTGGTAGATCTTTTTCGAAACATAAAGGTAAAATGCAGATTTAGAAGAAAAAAAGGATAATTAATGGATGATCATGAAAAGCCTACCACCTATATATCTCTTACACGTATACACATTCAAGCTGCCACCTTCCCCTCTGTTTCCGCCTTTATAATCAAAACCTCCTCACAGCCAACAACACAACCAAACCAAAACAAAACCAAATAATCTGCAACGTACATACTGTAGAGTATTTGAAGGTTTGTTAATTAATTAAGGATGGCTGCATTAATGCATTTCACACAAACTGCTGCTATCTTCGACATCTCTAAATCAAGCATTCCTCGTTTCACTTGTCTTTCTTTCCCTCAAAAAGCTTCGAGGGTTTGCTTCACATCTGCCTCCAAACACTCTCAGGTAGCTACATTAATCAATATTCTAGTTAACCCATTTGTTATATTAAGGCAGATTTGTTATGTAAAATCTGATGTGTATTATTTATTATTTTTTAAAACTAAAACAAGAGTTCACAGCAAAAGTTCATCTCCAGGGGTAAGGATTTGTTTTTAGTAGGTTTGGGTTCGCAATTTGGAAAGGGATGGTGATGCATCTTGTTGCCCGTCTACCTTCTATTGTGATGTAACTTTCGTATTTCGTTTTAATAAATAACATTAAACTAAAAAAAAAACAAGAGTTGGACCCTTGACTTTAACGTCATCATCATACTCAGTTAATCCAACTGATAGCAAGAGCTAAGGTAGGGTAGGAGGAAGAAGGTAAGATGTATACAATCTTACCTCTACCTGTGGAAATAAATAGCTGACCCCGGCTCAATAGTGGTTTTGTATCAAGCCTTAGACATAAGACGCATATGACTTAGGACAAACCCGATTGGTGCATGTACCCCTTGTCTTTTGCTATCAACGTCACCCCTGACGTATGATTACCGTCCGTCATTTTTAACTTTAACGAGTAAAACCTTGACGACACCGTGCTAAAAAGTTATAATGGTTCAACCACCTATAGTGATTATATTAGGCATAGAATTGCTTATATTTCAATTTTCAATCAAGTTTTAATTTAAAAAAGTATTTTGTTATGTAGAGAATACATGCAAGTAAAGGAGACGAATCATTCAACAAAATAAAAGAAGGTGCAGGGGAAATCCAGGATAATATAAACGCAAAAGCCAATGAGTTGAAAGACGAAGCAAATGATATGGCGAGAAGAGTCGCCGACAGAGCTGGTGAGATGAATGACACAGCGGCTGACAAAGCCGGTGAGATAAAAGACATAGCGGCTAACAAAGCCAGTGAGATTAAAGAAAGTGTTCAGGAGACTGCAAGCATGGTGGCCAAAAAAGCCGAAGAAGGGGGGAACAAAGCCGTGGAGATGGCGAACGAGGCTAAGGATAAGACTATGGATGCGGCTGGAACGGTGGCCGAGAAGACGGAGCAGGCGGTGGCGGGTGCATGGGACGCTGCCAAAGAGGCCGTCAAAAAAGATTAAGGAGCTGACTGTTGTTGGGACGAATTCGTCTTCATTAGATGATGAAGGGAAAAAGGATTACTAATTTATTATATCAGTCTTATTTTACATTTTGTTGTTTTTAAAATGCTGCATTTTTTGATTCATTATAATTCACAAAATTAACCACATGGTGTTTGGGATTGAGTTTGGAAATGAGCTATTAACTTAGGGTCTGTTTGGTAGCCTCTTAATGAGGCTTTGAACCATTCAACTCTTAATGGTTCAACATTCAGACTGTTTATTTCAACCTAAAAAAAGGCTCTAAATGAAATGATTAAGAGCTGAACCATTCAGACTTGGTGCATAGCTGAATCATTCAGCACTTAATCATTCAGAGCCTATTAACCATTCAGACCTCTTAATGATTTAGTATTTAATCAACCAAACAACTCCTTATTAGCTTTAAAAAAAACCAATAAATTAGTATGGTCAAAAAGTTATAGTTTTTATAGCTTTTAGGGAGGAAGGGGCATAAGTCTAAAGTAGCCAAAAGCGTACCAATCACATAATGTCATGTTATTTTACCCTTCAAGTAGCCTAAGTAATTTAAACACTAGAAACAGAAACGTCTAGTGTAAGGTAGTCTATTTTTTTTTAATATTAATTAATTTAAACAAAATAAAAGCAAATAAACTTAAATAAAATAAAATACATGTAAATATAATAAAAAATGCGAAACATAAAAAAATTCAACTATAAATATTAAAAATGCGAAATGTTCGACTAGGTCAATGCGAAGTCGGAAATGCGTGTGTGGATCCGTAATTCCACGAAAGGCATCATCGTCAAAAAAGGGTTGAACAACCGGATCCCTAACGTGAACCGGCGAGAAGGCATTTCTCTCGTCTTTAAGGATCATGTTATGCAATATCATGCATGTATACGCCACGGTTCTAATCTTGTCCACCGTGTAGGCACGCATGAGTCGCCTTAAAATGCTCCATTTTCCCTTTAGAGAACCAAAAGCGCGTTCAACATCTTTTCTTGCGCCTTCTTGCAATCTTTTCCACTTCTTTTCATTTGGATCTGTTGGATGTGGAAATATTTTCACAAACAATGCCCAAGTAGGGTATATCCCTTCGGTTAAATAGTATCCATGTTTGTATGTGTATCCGTTGACAGTAAATGGACATTTAGGCGCTGTCCCATTCCGTTCATTTAGTAAATTAGGAGAAGTTTGGAGGACATTGATGTCGTTGAGTGAACCAGGTGCACCACAATAACCATGCAAAACCAGATATCCTGTGACGTAACCGCCTCAAGTAAAACCGTTGGGTGATTGTAGGTACCTTTCGTAAATGTTCATTTCAGCTCTCTTAGACAATTTCTCCATTCTAGATGTGTACAATCGATGCTACCCATAATGTCAGGAATATGATATTTTTCTTCGTGGTTTTGGTATAAAATTGCAACATCGTGGTTTATGGGTCGACGCGAAAACTCCTCGCCGTAAGTTTGAATTACGGCGTTGCAAAAAAATAAAGGGACTCATGTGAAGTCCTTTCATACATGCACAAACAGTCGTCATATTCATTCGGTGTGTTACCGTGTGCAAATTGTTTAATGACATAAGTGATTTTTTGAATAAGTGTAAAACTTTTATTCATCCTTCCATCGTAACCCTCTTGAAGCCATGGATATTTGGCTGTGATGTCGGCAACAATCTTTAAAAACAATTGTTTCAACACACGGAACCGATAGGGGAAAACATCATCGTTATATTTGGGTTCAGCAACAAAATAGTCATTCATAAGGATTTGCTTACCTTTTTCATGATCACGTTTAATGACTTTTTTGATGATGTCATGTCTTTCTCGTCAACTTGCTCGATGAGATCGTTAATAAAAAAGCAGACTGCTATCGTTTGAAATATCGGCATCCAACTCCATTGGTGGAATAATCACAAGTAATTTATTTGCCATGATAGTAAATTTTTGGTATGAAAGTGAGAATGGTAAGATGAGAGAGCTATAAAATTTTATGTATTAGAGTTGCGTGTTTATATACTGTTAAAAATAATTTTATTTTTTAATGTATAGCGGTCATTTGACAGTTTGTAGCATTCAAAACAATCGGCTACCACATGCCAAAATCTATATCCGATTTCCTAAGCCGAAACGGTCGAAACCGTGTAGCCGATCCGGGTACTAAGCCGAATTCCCAATACCGAAGGTGCCCTGTGGTGCCTTATAAATGATTAATTGACTCATTGGCTTTTTGAAAAAACCAATCTATACATATAATAAACCAAAGCCATTTTAATGACATGACATTCAAAGAGAGTATTCTCTTTATTGAGTGTGCCATGTGTCATCCCATGTGACAAGGCCTTTATGTTAGGAAAATAATAACTTAAAATTTAAAAACAAAATTAGATTTTTATCTCTAATGTTTCCTCCCATAACTTTTAAACGTTAATATCTTTTATACACGAGATTTTTTAAAGAAAAAAATTACACCAAATTAACGGGCGTTTTATTATCTTTCCAACGAGTACCATAGTGCTATATAAAAAACGGAGAAAAAAACGACTATTTTTTGTAACCCGACAAGTATTGTGTCAGGTTTGGAATTAGTTTAAAAAAAATTGTGGGTTTGGGCGGGTCTGGGATTAGGTGATACCCGACCCAATTACCCTTTTTTTATATTAATATATGATAACTTATTACAGAGATTTGTTTAAAATAATAATAATAATAATAATAATAATAATAATAATAATAATATTCATTAATCATATATTGGCAAGTCATTAATTATGTTGTCATATTAGATATTTTATTATGTCACATTAGATATTTCAACCCGGGACGCTCTCCAACAGGTAATTGCTATGTTTTCTTTTTCTACCATATTCTGAAATAGCTCAAATCTTATTGTATGCAGTTAAAGACCTTTGACTGAATGTATTGGTGCTAAACAATCTATGTCCCTTGAAGTGCTTGGGATCTTAATATTCTGTTTTAGGTGTTGACGTTGTAAGGTGAAATAGATCTTTTGGTATTTTTTTTAAAGTATCTAATGTAAGTTGATACATAGATGCCATTTTTATAGTTTTGATAATTCTAATTTTATTCACTTTACTTAGAGGGTGTTTGGGATTGCGTTTTGAATTTGATTTTTAGATTATTGCGTTTTGAAAATGCAGATAATCAATTTTTAGTGTTTGGATTGCGTTTTGAAAACGCAGATAATCAGTTTTTTAGGCTGCCAAAACGCAATAATCTATAAGCAGCTCCACCCCTGCTTTTCCAAAACGTATAATCTGTTTTGAATAATCAATCCCAAACACCCCCTTAGATTTTTCAACCCGGGACGCTCCCGGGGTATAAGCTAGTAAATCAATAAATCCTTTCCAATCGTAATCCATAATTTCACAATCCAACAAGCGTACAATGAGTTTTATCTCACGTGCCACGCGCTGATCAAACCTACTTTGGATTCCTTGCATCAATATGCCTATCGCCAACCCCATGCCGACAAACATCCAAGGAGTTGAGTGACGTGACCGTGTCGGGAACACCGCTCCACGTAACATCCGAAGAAGAATTACTGCCTACAAGACAATGTGGAACGACTTTAACTAAGATAATCAAAAGCATGAGTCGAGAAGGAAAAAGAGACGTTGGTGAAGAATTTTGTGGATATGTCGTTAAAACCCATTTCATGAAAATCAGCAGCGATCATCTTCAACTTGGAGGGACCCGATTCTAGATAGAGTTGTTTCTAGATGGTTATAGATTATTCTAGATTGTGAGTTAGTTAGTTATGTTTAACCGCCTCACTTGTATTCCCTATATATATGGGTGTATGTTTGTATTCATGATCATAATAATAAGAACAAGATATTTGAGAGCTCATACATTTTTTCACACCACACCACCGAATCAACAAGCAACAGGCTGCTGGTTCACTTGAAATCCTGACCATTGATCTGTCTGAGCTGGATGGCCCCAACCATGAACAGGTGGTGAAGGCCATAGCCCATACGTCCGAAACTCTCGGGCTCTTTCAGGTGGTTAACCATGGGGTGCCATTGGAACTACTGGAGTCGCTTAAAGTTGCTGCTCACTGGTTTTTCAGTCAACTAGTCGAAAAGAAGGTTGTGTATCTCAAAGTAGTTAGCCAGACTCCTTGGTCAACTATGGCACGTTTGGCTTTGATCCTGAGAATGATCACAAGGCTTTGGAATGGAAATTTAAGTAAGAATTACACATATATAAATTAAGACTCATCACATGCATGATGCATGTTTAGCTAAATGGGCCGTGGTCACGTCAGCGGGTTCAAAGGCTGACCTGTTTATTTAAAATGTGTTTTATGTAATAACTTAAACTATTTTCTTGTGTGTAAGACTGCCTGTAGTGGAACAAAGGGGTAGCGCCCCTCCCTCCAATTTCATTGGTGGAACAAATTTGCACACAAAACAAAACAAAATGGCGTTATAACAATAGCGCCAAACACCCTTTTTTTCAATTTGAAAGTAAAATAGCGCCCCATAAAGCCCTCCTGTAGCGGTGTTTGGGCGCTATTTTTCAATTTTAAGCCCAAATAACGCCCTACTACACATGGTCTAATAAAAGAATAATAAAAGACTTTGCAAATTGCAAGTCTTTTTATTATAATGATCTTATATGTAACATCCTAAATTATACATATGAAAATACTCTGTTTTATTTAATAAATAAAAATTTCACATCAAATTAGCACTAAACTTAACATTTCTCTACTTTTGTGGAGGTGTCCTAATACACAAGGGAATACGAGTGTCATTCAGAGCTAACAATTTATAACACGGTTTGTTAATAAACATGACTCATAATGAATTGAAGTTAAATGGATTAAGATTTAAGCTAAATAGTCTTAAGTCATAAATGGGTCACATGTCAATGACACAAATTACAACATGTCTAAACAGGTTCAACTAGTCTATTACGTGGGTTATGACACAAATAACATATTTCACTAAGTGTGTTACACGAGTTAACACGCCAGGGTGAACATGGACCGGTTTGGTTATAAGCTAAAACCGAACCTATATCTGATATTTCTGTTTTTAGATTTTCATATTCAATTCGATTATAAACGGTTTGGTTACTTCAATTACTAAAGATCAATTATATCCCGAGTCAAATAAAATAGTAGAATTTCTGTAAAAGACAAGGAATATGCGTGAAAACCATAGCAAGACTTTTCCGAAACATAACATATTATTTATAGCGGAACACAAACGTTGGTTTAGTACAGTTAATTATACACATATAAGAATAACACACACCACATAAATCGATTATTGAAATTATTATAATCAAACCATTAGTTTATCAATTAAATCGCTTCCCTAACCAACTGGCATACTTCGTCAAGAACTTTATTGATCTTAGACATTCTTAGTTATTAATACGTTTTGTCTTATCATCTTAGTTGCGTATTTTTATCTATCCACCTTATTATAATGTTAAACTTAATTTTTATTTTTTGCTTTACTATTTATGCCTTTTGGATAATCAGGCGTCATATATTGGACGCAAATAACTAAATTAATTGAGAGTTTATAACACCAAGGATCTGTGGCGCAATGGTAGCGCGTCTGACTCCAGATCAGAAGGTTGCGTGTTCGATTCACGTCAGGTTCAATCCCTTTAATTTTTATTATTTTTTTTGTTCAAAGTATTTTCAATTAAACCATTCTCTCAAGTTTCCTGTCTTAGAAGATTTGTGGCCTGAGCTTTTTAATCTGTCTTATTACTTTCAACTTTTCAAGTGTAATGTCTACATATTGTTTCGATCACCGTATCAAAGCTCATATTCGTTGAAGTAAAAAAATTCAAATAAGTTAGGAAGAGTTTATAAACGCGATCGGATTTCAGCAACAATCGTATCAATGCTTAGGTTATTATTTAATAAAGCCGTTGTTTGATAAATTTTTTTTTTTTTTTTTTTTTTTTCGTGTCAAGTTAACCTTTGATTAATAATATTCAATAAAGAAAAATTTGCGAAAAATTACATCAAGATAGCGGGCAGGCGGGCAACAAGCTGCGCCGCCACCCCTTTTTGGACGGCAAACCCTAGCCTACTAAAAACGAACCCCTGCCCCCCCGGAGTCGAGACACTGCTATTAATAACCCGTTGGACTCTGGTCAGGAAACGAATGGCTTCCGGTGCCAAGGCGCCAAAGGTATCAAATGCCAGGGGTACGAATGGACTCTGATAAAATGCCCCAACTGAACGTTGGTAAAAATGCGATAACTTATATGACTTGTTTCATGGTATATATATTATTTAAGCGTTTTATGTATTTTTAAACAAAAAGGTATACATACATTCGTCTGTACAAACAAATGCACCACTTTATATTTCCATTTATCCATTATATCTAAAATAAAACAATATTTCCTTTTTGTATAGAATTTGTTTCAAGTTTACCTAAGACTACATATAACCAATCTGTACTTCACAACTCCCTATTACAAGACTAGGCATTAACGACGGAAATAAATGTCACTAACGGACTTGTCAGGGGACACCATATATACGCTATATTGCGATGGAACCAGCGAGAGTAAGCAATTGTGGAGGAACATGGTAGTTCTTAAGTTTTGGCGAATGACATGACTGCCATTGTAGAATTAGATTAGCAGCGATACAAATGTTTTTGGGCGTTGCAAATGCTCCTTTTTCTAGTGTAGTGCAAGTTCTATCTACAATTATTTGAATCCAAATACAAATAATTAAGGAACAATATATGCTATTTAGAGCTGAAAAATTGTGGCATGATCGGTAAACACAACATTACTTAACACAATTTGAGTTATCACAATGATAACATACACATCTAATTAAAATGTGTCAAAAATGGGTCACACATTAATGATACAAAAAAAAAAAAAAAAAAAAAAAAAAATTGTCTAAACAGGTTCAACCAACAGCATGTGGTTTATCACAATGATAACATACAAATCTAATAAATTGTGTTACATGAGTTGGAATGTCAAAAAATAGGTGAGTACCGGTTTGTTCAAGTTATGGCTTATGAGCTAAAATCGAACCTAAGGCTAAGACTGATATTCTGGCTTTTTGATTTTAGTAAATGTTCGGAGCAGTTTCTTTGTTTACTAAAAATATTTTTCGGTTTGGATGTGAGTACCTTGATTCAAGCTAATTTAACATAATAATCTAAATATAATAGTAGCAATATTTTTAAATTAATCGAAAAGATTAAGCGATAACTAATATGTTATTTATAAGAGCAAAGCTTTTCCGACATATAACATATTTGTTACAACAAAAACAACCGAAGAAAAAAAACATAAACGTTAGTTTTATTGTCGGTTCAATACTGTGAGTTGCCCGCTTGCCTGCTATACAAAACGGGGTGGCGACGCAGCTTGTTGCTTACTTGTCTGCTATCTTGATGTAATTTTCACATTTATGGAATGAAATTTAGTGACTAAAGAAAATTTATAAAGTTTCAGTAAAAAAAAAATAATGTGAGTTAAATTCATGGCCGGCCCTTAAGGGGTGCAGGGATGACTCCCGGCCTGTGCCCAATTTCTCGGAGGCACATTGACCCTCCAACAATCTAAGTTTTCTTAATAGTTATGTTATTAATTCGATTGATTTTTGTATGTTTGAGCCCCAAAATTGTTAATCAAGTATTAATTAAAGTAAATGGTAGTTTATATAAAACAGAAATTAAAGAAATGTTGAGAGAGGTTAAGAATTAAAAAAGAAAATGAAATGGTTTGAGAAAAAAAATTTGCAGATTTATTAATTAGTGTAGGACTAGAGAGGATGAAGAAGATGAAATTAAGATGGCTCACACTTAGTTGTTTTTGCTTTTTACCAGTTGGTTTTGACTTCATTTTACTTTTATTTTTGTTATGAAACAATTTTTTTTAATTTCTAAACTTTCACCCATTTATATTTTCACATTTTGTGGGATTCGAACTCCCAACCTCCCCCAAGAGGGTTTGTTCCCTCTACCGTTAGACTACAACCTAAGTGGGAAATATAATTTGATATTACTTTAATCGTAGCTTAAAAAATAGTTACATTATTTATTTCGTTAAGGCCTACAGCTAAGGCTACGGGGCACAATTTTTTGCAGCTCGTCAGGCACTTTAATTTTTAGGGCCGGTGATTAAATTATTTATACATATGCAATTAAAACCAAATCATAAATACCAGTTATTGAAATTATCATAACATACCATCTTAGGTGAGTCTTTATATAATCTTGCAGCCTTGCTAAACTTGTACTAATTATTATCACCATTTTTCTTTTTTGCTTGACTATGGCTTTAGCTTACCATGATGTCGTTGATTCGAATTTGACGAATAAGTTAGCATATTAGTTAAGTAGAAAAAGATAAGCCATAAGGCATAAGGAAGGATCTGTGGCGCAATGGTAGCGCGTCTGACTCCAGATCAGAAGGTTGCGTGTTCGATTCACGTCAGGTTCAATCCCTATTCTTCCTTAATATTTTTGCTCTGTTTTAATAGATCAGCGGGTTCATTTTTTGGGTTGCAATCGGATTTCAGCCACAAGCATTTCATTGATTTGTTTTAGGTGATTGTTTAATGTGGTCTTGCTGGATTTTTTGTTCCAAAAAAAAAAAAAAAAAAACATGGGTTGTTGGATAATGCACTCAAGGTGTTTGATAAAATGCCAAACTCATGTTTGTCAAATATGACTTGTTTCTTGTATGTTGGCTAAGAAATATAACAAAAAGAAGTGCCCTCGCCAGGGGCGGACATACTTCAAGAGCAGGGGTTGCGGACGTTGTGGCTCAACTTCGCGCGCGTAGTGGAAAATTTGTTTTTTTTTTTACGAAATTTGGAAAACGTTGCTACTAAAATGAAAAAAATGAAAAACGTTACTACTGATTTTGTGGCCTAGATCCGCCACTGACCCTCGCTAGGGAAGTATGGATGGAGCCCAATCGTGATTCATGGTTCTCTACATATGACATTCCATGCTAAAACTCCTACATTAATCTATCTAATTTTTTAAGCAAAAAAGTTATAAATACTCTGTATGTACAAAAAATACAACACTTTGTATATTCTATGTATCTAAAGTAAAATAATATCTCATTTTTAGATAGACTTTTATTCAAGTATTTACCTATTTACATGATATAAATCGTTTCAAGATAAAACACAGGTTATTGTGGTTCACATCACTACTACAAAACTAGGGTTGGCGATGGATATAAACCGTCGCTAAGATGTGACAAACTTAGCAATGGAACACGGTAGCTAGTATGTTGCGATTGATTTAGCTCAGGTAAATAATTGTGTCCGAATTCGCTAAGTTGTGACCGACTGCCACCATGTAATTATGTTAAAACGTGTAATTTAGGAGCTCCTTTATTGATGGACCTTTGTATCATATGGTTAATAAATAACTTATTACCCAAATTATTAATTCTAATACTTTATGCCCCACTTACGGTGTGCGCATATAATGTATATATGTGTGGCCCTTGGGGGCAAAAGTAAAGTTGCACTAGTTTTAACGTTATTTTACTAATTTCGTGAAAATAACGTTAAAAACGACGGACAGTTAATCATGCATCATGTGGTGGCGTGGATAACCAAAAGACAAAGGGGTACATGCACCGATCGGGTTTGTCCCGATTGCTAAGTGTTCTGTGCTTTATGTCCAAGGTTTGATACCAAACCACATCGAGCCGAGGGTCTCACTGGAAGCAGCCTCTCTATTCTTAGGGGTAGAGGTAAGACTGTCTACATCTTACCCTCCTCAGACCCTATCTTAGCTTTGCTATAGGTGGGATTAACTGAGTATGATGATGATGACGACGACTACTTTTGCAAAGTAAAAAGAATACGATAATGCATAAAAAAAATATATTCCTATCTTGTGTAATAGTCTTGGAACTCATTCTGGAATTTTTCTTTTCCTTTATTTTTTATGTTAAGGCTTTCTCTTTTTGAGCCATAGTTTATGTGACAAAAAATATTAGCAATAACAATAATTGTTTACAAACCAAGATCTACTACATTGTATCATCTCTTACTCCTAATTACCATCCCTAACCAAGCATCTAAACCTAGTGACCAAAATGTGCTTAATCATGCAAAATATATGTACATGTTTCACATGCTCAAACTTAACTTGTACATTTTAATAAAGAAAGGAGTGATAAAACAAGAAGCATCACAAGGCTTCTTTTTATCTTTCAATTTCAGCAAGAAAAGCATCTCAACCCTTTTAAATACATCATTCCCTCCAACAAACATTAATCTTTCAAACATTAATATTTCAAATTATTTTTATTGGGTGTGTCATAAATGGCTCAAGAGAATGAAGAAAATGTAGTTGATCAATTTCTAGTAGACAAAATCAGTAAGGCCATCGATGTCTTAGATGAGCCGAAGAATCTAATGGCCGCACCATACTCATTTAAAACTGAGTTTGGAAATGCGTTGAATTATCTGCGAGAAACTAGAAACCCGAGATATAAGAAAGATGAGTGGTTGGGTATAAGAAGAGGCAATCTTTATACACTCAACAATTTGGTGACTGAATGTCATCAGATTAACAAGATTCAAGCGTCATTCTCCCCCAAAGATGTTTATGACGCTCGTGATAACATCAAGAAAAGCAAAGCTATTGATAACATCAAGAAAAGCTTAAGGAAGATTAAGAAGGAGACCAGTCCTATTAAAGAATCCAGTTCAAGAGGCGTTAATGAAGAGTCTGTTCGTAGCGAACCTGATCAAGAACAATCCAACATCAAGAAAAGCTTAAGGAAGATTAAGAAGGAGGCCAGTCCTAGTAAAGAATCTAGTTCAATAGGCGCTGATGGCGAGTCTGTTAGTAGCGAAATTGATCAAGAACAATCCGTTCACAAAGCTTTTACAAAACACACCCAAGAGATGTATAGATGGAGTTCAAGGCATGAACCAAGGAAAGTTCATGGTATTGAACACAGGGTGTTGACAGCGGTGAGAGAGCTTGTCATGCAAAACACCGATGCTCCGTTTAAGGTGTTTGGAGTTGTGGGTGCTCCAGGAATTGGAAAAACCACTTTTTGTCAAAGTCTTTTTGGCAATAAGTTTGTGAAAGAACATTTCTCTCCAAGGATTTGGGTATGTTTATCCAAGCGAAAAGAAGACGAAAAGAAGCCCTACAAAGAGGAGATTGTTGTCAGGATTTTGCATGGTTTGGGGATAGAAGATGAAGTCATTGATAATGCAAAAGAAAATGGACTCAGGAAACTGATTCTTCTTCTCAGGCTGCAACTGATTGGCAAAAGGTATCTGATTGTTCTTGATGATGCATGGAATGATGACAAATTCTTCTATAACTTGACGGGAAAGGGCCGGTTTGATGAGAACTTAGGGAAGGACTTGGCATATGGTTTGACTAAAGGGTATGGTGGAGCAGTCATTTCGTCAAGTAGGTCTAAGGAATTACTACAAAAAATGTTTGGAGAAAATGTTAGTTTGGAGCATATGGAGCCACTCAAACCCGAGATCATCTACGAGATATTTAAAGATGCGGTGATCGGATACGATGATGATGAGATGGAATTTCCTAAGGATGAGTTGGATCAAATCAAAGAGGAATTGCTTAAGAGGTGTGATGGGGTACCATTGGCTGCAAAATTGCTTGCTAAAATTGCTAGGGAAAACCTGGATATAAAGCCCAAGTCGAAAGGCCCGAAACCGCAGCAAACATCAACCGGTGGCGGAGAAAGTAGTCGTGATGTTAGAAAAGCTCCGACAGGTGGTCATGAATAACTTATAGGAGGTGACAGCGGTGTTCATGTTTCGGAGATCGGATACGATCAGAAGTCATAAACAGCCGCAAGAAGTGAACGTTAATAATAAAAATGTGTGTGTGTTTTGCAATGTTTTCATAAACAGATCGGGCCGGCCGGTCTGACCGGGGTTCGGTAAGGTGAGCGATCCGTTTGTGTATGGTTGTTTAGTCTTCAAATACTCGGTTGATCTGTTTAATTAGTATTGAGATTTGCTTTGTATTTTGTGGTTTGTGTTTATGTTGTAAGGAAACAATAAAATTGTAACTGTAATATTGGTTTGTAGCTATTACTCATAGTAAGAAAAAAAATTATACTATAACCTTTTATTTACTAATAATTTTGTAACCTTTTATTTTCTAATAGTTTTATTAAATTTAACGACTCGGCCTAATTGAATGATAACAGATACACTCGCTCTTCTTTTTTCTTAAAACGGCAAACATATACCGCTTGAAATCTACTCTTGAAATCTTAAAATCCACATGTTGCAAGTTTATGGAGCTCGAACTCACAACAATTTACTGGGATAGACATCTAATGCCACTAGACTCAAATGTCATTTGCGGTCATTAGTCATATCGAATGTTAGCTGAGATAAAAATAAATTAAACCGATACTATTTGGGCCTTATTCATAACAGTTTATTGGGGATTACCCCATGTATCATTCGGGATAAGACGATAGCATTGTCCAAACAAAGAAGGCCCAAGACTGCAATAATATTTGTCCATTTTACGCAGGTTATGAGTTTACCCTCTAGCCTAGTCTGTTTACGATTCAGTTAATTAGTACCATATGTATCGGCCCTTATTCGATATTGTTTTATTTATTTATTTAGAAACAATGGTAAACATATGTGAAAATGGGGTAGTCTTGACTCTTGATATATCCATAAATAATTTTATTTATTTATTTTTAAGTTTTAATTTAACATCGATATTAATAACAAGGAAAATTACATCAAAATAACCGGCAGGCGAGCAACAAGCTGCGCTGCCACCCCTTTCTGAATAGCAAATCCTAATCTACTAAAAACGTAACCATGCCCACCCGAAGCCGAGGCACTACTATGAATAACCCGTTGGACCCTGGTCAGGAAACGGGTAGCCTCCGGTGCAAATGAGCCAAAGGTATCAAAGGCCAAGGGCACAAAAACGTGTTGGTTCTCCTCGCAGGCTTTAGCATGTTTTTCTACCTTTTTTTCCTCTGCTTTTCGCACCGCTTGCCCTGCTACAAAGCCACTATCCCTCAACCCAACTAGGGGAGATACACCCGTCAGGTCAACACAAGCATGCTTCCCCCCGGCCCACCCAAAGACAAGGAGATCTGCTGTCGCAGAGTGGATCTCCCTTCTGCTGGATCCGAGAAGAAGTTCACAGGGGCCTCCTTCTTGGCTGAGATCCCAGCCCGTCTTAAAATGTCCCACAGAATGCCTCGAACCCAATCATGCCGATATTTGAAACCGGGTAACTCCTTACAATGAGCTGCATGTTCCTCGTATTCATCCATGCAGACCTTACGGCAAATCGGGCATATTCCATCCTCCTGGTACATGGGGATCATCAGACGATATTTAAGAATGGCTCTGTATTCAATGGCGGACATGCTTTGGCCTAGACCTTCGATCGGGATAACAGTCAGGAAATCTTGGGCGTGGGGGCTTTGCAAGCATTCAATAACTGCCCCTCTGACGAGGGCACAAACTAAAAACTTCACCCAGGCTCTGAGCGATTTTGCCAAAAAGGGCATTCGCCAAAGTTTTCTGAGGCTTTGGGGGCGGTGTCCTTGTTAGAAAAACCGCCAATATCAAAACCTGGGAGATAGTCATTTAGCTTTTCGAGGGCCTGCACGTAGTCCAAGTCTGAGCCGAAAACGCATACATGCCGACATCCTTCGCGGAGAGGAGCCCTAATCCTCCCATACGCATCGGCAAAGACGCCATCCGCCATTGCAGGTCACCAAAGAAAGCCCCCCCCCCCCCCCACACCACTATGTCTTCAATGGCTTCCCTTAAACCCTTGTCAAAACATGACACTGCTTCATCCATCATAGGGGTTGGCAGGTCCGTAACCCAAAAAGCAACTTAGCAACCCCCATACAGGACCTGAGTAAGAGGAGTTCACTCTGGGGATCCCTAAGGCAGGGCAAGAGTTTCATAAGTTCAACCGCGCACGATGCCCTTCGCTTTGCCAATTCACGGATAATAACATGTACTTTATAATAGTTTTCAAAAATCTAACTACACCATTTTGTTTTAACTTTGTCTACGTTATAATCTATATCTATATCTATATATATAATAAACTAAAGCATTTTTGATTACATGTCATAATATTATGCAATCTTTCTTTTGAGAGATGCCACATAGGATGTGATGAGGCAACTCTAGACCAATTAAAAAAATAAATAAATATGATTTAAATATGATTTAACATAATTTATTAAATACCTAATCTACTAAATGTAAATATTAAAACTTTATTATTTTCTCTCTCATGTCATATTAGATATTTTATTATGTCATATTAGATTTTTCAACCCGGGACGCTCTCCAACAGGTAATTGCTATATAGATGTCATTTTTATAGTTTAGATACTTCTAATTTTATTCACTTTACTTAAATTTCTCAACCCGGACGCTCCCGAGTATAAGCTAGTATAAATTTTATTGAAAACCAAGTTTTATTTTGAAAAATTGTACCTTTTGACATCAATACCAGAAAATATGTTAATACAACTTTGAAAAGCTTAAGCAGGGTTTGTGTAAAAAAAATCATGTCATGTCAATACCGACGGATTAGCAATGGATATGCAGTTGGTAAATTTCCCTCCAATGGATTGGAAAGTCTTGTCGTAATCAATTGGTAATTACCGACTGATTACCGACCATAACATTATAATTACAGTTTTTTTTGTTATGCGGTTTCCATCAAAGATTCATTAATAATCACTCTTCGATTAGTGATACTCATTTATGTAGATAGTAGTGAGTTGTATTGTCCGCTCATGACTCATCGTGTATAGAGTTATTCTTTTCTATCTAAAGTCAATGTTAAAGGGATTAAATCTACGGTATGAGAAGATCAAACGACCGATGCCTGAAACCCCAAGTCACATTCTCTAATTTCAAGATTTTAATGGTCATTACAAATTCAAGTATTTGTTCCTAATAATCTCCAAGATTTAAATTGATATGGAGGAGCGGTTCGATATGACCCGCATCAAAAGACAGTTTTGGCTTGTCTCAAAGGGGCTCATGCCCAGGATTTTTTGACCGTTGCACCCATTGAAGGTCTTGGGCAACGGATGTCAGCAGTTGAATACCGAGCCATCCTTAAATACCGTCTCATGAGTTCCCTTTTTTCGCCAGACAGCTCATGCCCCATCTGTAAAAAAACATGTTTGGATAGATTTGGCGAGCATGCCCTTCACTGTAAGGAATTGCCGGGGTTTAAGTATCGTCATGACTGGGTTAGAGATGTTTTATGGGATGTGCTTAGGCGTGCCGGGATCTCAGCCAAGAAAGAAGCCCCTGTTAACTTTCTGACAGACCCACGAGAGGGAAGATCTACCCTGCGTCCTGCGGACGTCCTTGTGTTTGGCTGGGCGGGGGGTAAGCACGCGTGTGTTAATCTCACTAGGGTGTCCCCACTGGTGGGGCTGAGAGATAGTGGATTCGTTCCAGGACAGGTGGTTTGAATGCGGAAGCTAGGAAGGTTGCTGTAGAAAACTATGAATCTAATCTTAACAAAGACAATCAACCACAAACATACAATATCAACACAAAGATAAGCGACAGAAAAACGGTGACAAAATCTTATTATTACCAACCCAAAAATGTACCCAACCAAACCCTAGATCTCTACAATCGTAGAGATCTAAATAAGAACAAAGGTTAGGGATCAACTGATTGATTAGATCAGTTGAGCTCCTAACTAAGGAAATACAAGAGTTCGTACAAAGACAAATACAGAAAACCCTAGAAAGGTGTAAAGAAGACGAGAGGATACAAATAAGAAAATACAAAGAAAATGAGCTGTAAACTTGTGCACGAGAGACGAGAAGCCTTTTTATACAGAGCTCAAGAATCTTCCAGAGAGAAACACAATCTCTCTCAATAGAGACCACACGATCAAGCCATCACACGGATCGTCAAAATAAACGGCACAGATCATTCCGCAAATGGATCAGGCTTTTAAGCCCTTTAAGCAAAGCCCAAATACCAACACCGGCCCATACAACAATTGACCTGCAATAATAATAATAACAAAAGCCCAATAGACCTGGACGATATAATAAGCCCAACATTTGAACACATTATTTCAACACGCCCCCTTGGCTCAAATGTTAAACATATCAAGCATTCCAAGTTGCTTGCAAAGAGTTTGATGTTGAACAACATTCAACCCTTTTGTAAAGATGTCAGCCACTTGTTCATTAGAACTAACTTTCAAGGCATGTATTATACCTTTAGAAATTTTTTCCCTGACAAAATGTAAATCAACTTCAAAATGCTTAGTCTTATCATGAAATACAGGATTTGCTGCAATAGACAAAGCAGCTTTGCTATCACTATATAGTTTCACAGGTAAATCAACATCGACCTTTAACTCTTTAAGTAAATTAATGAGCCAAATGACTTCACATGAAGCTGAACACATTGCTCGGTACTCAGCCTCAGCACTTGACCGAGAGACAGTGCTTTGTTTCTTTGATTTCCAGGAAATCAAAGACTGTCCTAAGAAGACACAGAACCCAGTAACTGATTTTCTAGTTACCAGGCACTTGGCCCAGTCAGAATCAACATAAGCACTTAGAGTAAAACTGTTCAGTCTTCCTGAACAATATACCTTTTCCAGGAGATAGCTTGAGATATCTTAGTAATCTCAAAGCAATCTTCAAGTGAACTTTATAAGGCTTATGCATAAATTGACTAAGAAATTGAACAGTGTAACTTATATCTGGCCGTGTTAAGGACAAATATATAAGTTTACCTATCAATTTTTGAAACCCAGAAACATTATCTAATAATTCATTTTCTTTACAAATTTTTGCAGTTACCAAATAACTTTGTTATATTGGAGTGTTAATAGGCTTGCACCCCAAATAGCCAAACTCATTTAGTAACTCAAGACAATATTTCCTTTGAGATAAACATATTCCTTTTTCAGAATAGAGAACCTCTATCCCAAGAAAGTATTTCAACTTCCCTAAATCCTTTATTAGAAAACTAGATTTTAGAGATTCTTTAACATTACATATTTCTTTATTATCATTTCCTGTTAAGACTATATCATCAACATACACTAGAAGAACAGTAATAGACCCATTACTGGACTTGACAAACAAGGAATAATCACAAAGACTCTGAACAAAACCCAAACTAAGAAGAACATCAACCAATTTTTCATTCCACTTTCTTGGGGCCTGTTTCAGCCCATAAAGAGACTTAACTAACTTGCATACTTTGGTCTCATCCTTTGAATAGTATCCTTCTGGTAATGTCATGTAGACATCCTCAGAAATGGACCCATAAAGGAATGCATTGTTTATATCAAGCTGATATAAAGACCAACCATACTGAACAGCTAAACTAAGAACACATCTAATGGAAACCATTTTTACAACAGGTGAGAAGGTTTCACCAAAGTCTAGACCTTCCCTTTGATTATACCCTTTGGCAACAAGTCTAGCTTTGTACCTTTCAACCTCACCATTTGCCTTATACTTTATTTTATAAACCCACTTACATCCTATGGGTTTCCTATTAGCAGGTAAATCTGTAAGAACCCAAGTATTGTTTCTATATAAGGCCTCCATTTCAGAGTTCATTGCTTCAACCCACCTAGGGTCTTTAGCAGCCTCATAGTAAGTACTGGGTTCTACAGTTTTATTTAAAACAGATGTAAAAGACAAATTTTCACAAGACAATTTGGAATAATTTACAACTTTATCCAAGCTATATTTCACTTTTCCTTCAACAACAAAATCCTCAAAATGTTTAGGAAAAGTTGACACTCTATCAGACTTCCTTACACTTCCCTCAGACTGGGTTTGCTCAGCATTAATGGACCCCACATCCTGGTCTACCCTACTAGAGTTCCTGCAACCTGGGCTACCAGGCTGCTGACTAGGGTCAACCCCCCCAGCAGCCCTGGGAGGAGACTCTGTTTGCAAACTAGTAGGATCCATTTGAGACGTAGTTGGTTCCCCTTCATCATTGGGAAGGTTACCATTCTCAAAACTTTGACCACTTGTTTCAATACTATCAAAAAAATTAAGATGAGTTATCTCTTTTCCTATATAACTATTATCTTTTTCAACAAAGAGTGTTTGTTTAAAAGGAAAGATTTCTTCATAAAATCTTACATCTCTTGAGAAAATAATTTGTTTTGTTTCAATACACCACAACATGTATCCCTTTTTAAAATTAGAGTATCCAATTAGAACACATTTTTTCTGCCCTACTGGCCAATTTATCAGGTTCATTCAAGATAGTATTGAAACAAAGACAACCAAAGTTTTTCAAATGGTCAAGAACAGGGGGGAAACCATAGACTAACTCATAGGGACTTTTACCTAACAGAACTGAAGAAGGAACCCTGTTGATCAAATAAGTTGCAGTTAGAACACAGTCAGCCCAAAACTTAAGTGGTAGCCCACTCTGAAAAAGCAAGGCTCTAGCTGTGTTCAACAAGTGCCTGTGCTTTCTCTCAGCAATACCATTTTGCTGAGGAGTATAAGCACAGGATGTCTGGTGCATTATACCATAGTTATTACAAAAAGTTTGCATTTGTTTATTTACAAACTCAGTACCATTATCACTCCTAATTATTTTAACACATTTCTTAAACTGAGTTTTAACCAACATATAGAAAGACATTAAGTTTTCAAATACTTCAGTTTTGTTTTTTAACATATAGCACCAGACAGTCCTAGAGTAATCATCAACCACAGTAAGGAAATACTTGAACCCTTCTCTACTAGTAACTCTATAAGGACCCCAAACATCCAAGTGAACCAGATCACCTATTTGTTTGGACTTATGTTCACTAATAGGAAATGGAACCCTAACTTGTTTTGCCTTGTGACAGACATCACAAGGTTGTGAGTTCCTATGACCAAGGTTCAAATCTTTCCTTAACACAGCCAAGACTTGATCAGAGGGGTGACCAAGTCTGCTATGCCAAAGATTGGCATCACTTATACTACTGAAACAAGAATTGTTAACACTTACACTTGTGCCAACAAAATAGAGGCCATCACTTTGTTTACCAGTCACCAGGACTTTCTTGGACCTGGAATCCTGGATAAAACAGTGTTCCTCATCAAACAATACACTAAGCTTGTTATCCCTAGACAGCTTATGAACAGACAACAGATTTACACAATAGTCAGGAACAAGAAAGACATCAAATAGAACAACACCATCAGCTAACTTAATGTCTCCTATCTTAGTTACTTTGGCACTTGTTCCATTTGGATGTTTAACCTGAATATCATACTCTGATACATCAACACAATTAACCATGTTTTTTTTCACAATGGGTCATGTGTTGATTGGCTCCAGAGTCTGTTATCCATCCTTGACTAATAGCATATTTAACAAAACTAGAACAGTAACTAAGGTTCTCTAGGACTCTAGTTAGGTTTGAAAGTTTAGACATACATGAAAAACCATTAATGAACACACTTTTACCTCCAGTATTGGAGCTTTGTGCATCATTTCCACCCTTGTCACTGATCAGACTTATGATTTTTGTAATCTGTTCAGGTGAAAAAGGTAACACAGAAGAAGATCCACTAGGCATGGTAGTTGATGGACTACCTTGCTTAGGGTTAGATGTATTACAAGACATATTAGACCTTGATACTTGTCCAACAGGTTTCTTTTTATAACCTGGAGGATACCCAACAAGTTCATAACACCTATCAACAGTGTGTCCTATCATATTACAATGAGTACATTTTAAGTTTGGGTTAGGACCCCTATTTGTGACCTTCCTTCTATTCTCAAATGCCTGATTACCTTTGGATACAAAGGCAACAGTCTGCCCTTTAACATTTGTACCTGAACCTCTGTGAGATTCTTCTCTAGATACAATTGCAAAGGCATTTTTAATAGAAGGCAAAGGTTCTCTAGTTAACAAACTGGACCTGATTGGCTGATAGACTTCATCTAAACCCATGAGGAACTGCATTAACTTTATTAGACTATTAAAGTCATTAAAGTCCTTTGATGCTTGACAAGTGCAAGAGGGTAGTTGCACAGTAGCATCAAATTGCTTCCACATGGTGTTCAGTTTGTGATAGTATTCAGCAACTGAACTGCCATTTTGACTTAGTGAATTAATCTTCTGATAAAGATTAAACACTACAGACCCATCAACCTTATCATAGGTCTCTTTTAGATCATCCCAAACCTCAGTAGCAAGTTTTGAGAAGACCTGTCCTAAATACAATTCTTCACTAACAGAGTTTAAAAGCCAATTTAGAACTACAGAATTACACCTATCCCATTGTTTACTTAACACTTCATCATTAACAGGTTTAATACATGTGCCATCTATAAAACCTGCTTTATTTTTAGTTTCTAAAGCAAGTCTCATAGAACTAGACCAAACAGAATAATTCTCAGTCCCTTTTAACTTCATACTTATGATAGACAGACTGGAGGTATCACTTGGATGTAAGTACAAGGGATCACTTATATCCAATTTGCTGATGAGTGTTACATCAGCACCTCCATTGTTGGGAGCCCCTCCACCAGGGTTCACAACATCACCCATAATAGCACAACAAGAACTTAGACAGAAGAAAACACAAAAAGAAACCACAACAAGCAGATGTCAGACAATAGAATATAAACCCTAAGAGGTCGAAGCTGTGTCAGGGTCAGATAGTGGGTTCATCACTCAAAAGGTGCCCACCCAGATCTTAACACAGGAGACCTTTAACTATATATATAGTATAGACCAGAATCCAAAAAAAAAACACAAGACAACAAGACAAGACAGACAATCACACAAGACACCAAGTAGTTGGCACAATACCGGTCCACCTAACCCGGTCAGTTGCCCTAGACACAACAATAGTAAAAAAGGTAGAGACAGAACGATCTCACAATGGGGGGAACCCAAGTTAGGGTTTCGCCAAACTCACAAGCTATACCTTCACTTAGGGTATAGACTTGTGAGAGCAATTGAAGCTATTATTACTCCAATCCAATACCAGAATATCAACAGTCACAGCCAACAATGGTTGACCACGTCACAACCTGCAACACAACCAATAATACCAAGATAATACAAGATAGAAGACCAGATCTATCAAGAAGATCAGATCTAAGACAACAATACTCAACCAAGAACCAGATCTACAACAAGATCAGATCCTTTTACCACAACTTTTTTAAATGTGAGATCTAGACCTAGACAGCTCAGATTTGCAGCGGAAAAAACCAGAATCAAAAACAACAACAAGACACAGATAAGAGAGCCAATGGCTCTGATACCATGTAGAAAACTATGAATCTAATCTTAACAAAGACAATCAACCACAAACATACAATATCAACACAAAGATAAGCGACAGAAAAACGGTGACAAAATCTTATTATTACCAACCCAAAAATGTACCCAACCAAACCCTAGATCTCTACAATCGTAGAGATCTAAATAAGAACAAAGGTTAGGGATCAACTGATTGATTAGATCAGTTGAGCTCCTAACTAAGGAAATACAAGAGTTCGTACAAAGACAAATACAGAAAACCCTAGAAAGGGTGTAAAGAAGACGAGAGGATACAAATAAGAAAATACAAAGAAAATGAGCTGTAAACTTGTGCACGAGAGACGAGAAGCCTTTTTATACAGAGCTCAAGAATCTTCCAGAGAGAAACACAATCTCTCTCAATATAGACCACACGATCAAGCCATCACACGGATCGTCAAAAATAAACGGCACAGATCATTCCGCAAATGGATCAGGCTTTTAAGCCCTTTAAGCAAAGCCCAAATACCAACACCGGCCCATACAACAATTGACCTGCAATAATAATAATAACAAAAGCCCAATAGACCTGGACGATATAATAAGCCCAACATTTGAACACATTATTTCAACAGTTGCTAAGCAGGAGGTAGCGTGTCTAGAGAATCAGCATGTGTTCATTCCGTTTGCCTTCGACACTTTTGGATCCCTTGCCCCTGAGGCAGTTCGCTTTTTGGAGCGGGTGCAGAAGGTGGTCCACAGTGACTCGCAAAGCCCGAGGAACCAAGGGTTTGTATTTAGTAGAATAGGTTTTGCGATTCAAAAAGGGATAGCGGCGCAGCTTGTTGCTTGCTTACCCATTATCCAGATGTAACTTGGTTATTATTAATGTGAAAACCAATTGATATGGTGTGCACAAAATGGTTTACAAAAAATACAACAATCCTGTACCTTCGGTGCACATATGTTTGATCGTCATCATGTTCGACACAAAAGCTAAAGCATCTCATACAAAACATGCACGCTCATAAAGGTAGCTTTTTTTTCTATTCTTGTGATGTAAAAATCATTATAATCATTATGTGTAAAAGTTGTTTAAGTGAGAAATTATGTCAACGTTAATATCAAAAGCTCATAAGTCATAAGACATCTTTCTATTAACAAAATCATGATTCATGGTGACACCACGAAAAGATTTAAAAAATGTGTAGATTTTAATTATTAGATGATCTAACCTTGTTAATAAAAGGTTAAAGTAATAGATTTGAAATCTTTAACATTTTTACTAAAGTTTTTCGACATGAGTGGAAGGAGTCACGTGCTTTAACAGCTTTTATAAAGAGAGTTCATTGGGGTGCACATGAATAGTTTAAGAAGGTAGAATTGGACCACAAGGACTTATACAACATTACCATGCATATCGATTAAAAGAAAAGTATATATATTTTTCTTAAGGTCTT
Organism: Ambrosia x helenae; assembly: GCA_030844895.1. Classification (NCBI taxonomy): domain Eukaryota; kingdom Viridiplantae; phylum Streptophyta; class Magnoliopsida; order Asterales; family Asteraceae; genus Ambrosia; species Ambrosia x helenae. The sequence goes on along the minus strand of CM061228.1, from coordinate 140,547,851 downwards.
TATAAATATTATGTAGCGAACTCAATTGGAATGTGTCGTGCACATTAGACCACGCCTTCATGTCGACCTGTTTCATGATAGCCTCACGAAAAAATCGCCCATTTCGCTCTTTCTTCTCTTACGGATTGCACACATTTTCTCTCTCCTCCTCTCTCAAATCTCAAAGGAATGAGCACATTAGATAACGCCTTCACGTCGACATGTTAATTTATGCTTGCCTCACGAAAATTAGCCCATGTCTCGCCTCTCTTAGTAATTACACACATTTTCTCTCTCCTCCCTACTACTCTCGATGAGATGAGCGCATGCATTAGACCAAGCCTAAATTTACGTCGACCAAATTTATGCTTGCTCGCGAAAATTATCCCATATGTACTCTCTCCTCTCTCACCGATTGCACTCAATTTTCTCTCTCCTACCGCTCTCAAGGAGACGAGTTTCTTCTCCGACGGACAACGTGCCCACAAACCGCAACCCTTCTCTCTCCTTGCCACGTCAGCATCGCATACTGTCCCCTTCCACTTAAGCATTCGTGATCGGCCAAAATCCTTGTGTTATTGATAAATCTCAAACATTATACCATGGTGCTTACATGGATTTGTTTTACCAACTTATTGCATGGAACATAACCCAAAGCTGAAATGCATCATACTAGCTTGTGCTCCACATTCCAAGAGACAGTTTAAAGAATCTAATAAAGTTCAACTGAGACATGTTCCCAGCAGGTCTCAAGATTCCTGGTTAACTCATATAAACACATCACATATGTCAACCGCCATTACTTTTAATTACAAAATTTGCATTGTTTCCTTTCCATATTAAACTCCGAATACATTAATAAGTTGGATTAATTATTGTGTGTTATGCATTATACCGGTTTAATGCTATTGATATGAAGTAATAATATTAATAGGAGAACAATTATTTCATATAATTCAAAACCATAAATGTTGAGTGTGCAACAAAAAAAGATGACACAATGAACAAAATATAATTCAAACTAAATATTAATACCTTACAATGTAAGATTAAAAAGCAAACATATCCCACTCTCTTCTATGCCAATATACCCCCATTCTTTTTCTCTTAATCCACAACCAAAAAAAAAAAAAAAAAAAACACTATTGGAAAAAATCCACCTCATCAGAAATTAAAACCACCACAAACCCTAATTTATATAATGCATAAGTACTTGTATATATACAAGAAAAGATAGAAGAACACACCAGGATGATCAGTATTGAACCCAAATTCTTGATGGTAAATTCTTGCATACTCGATGATCATCGAACTCGGGCTGATGAGAGGAAGAGGATCCGAGGTTCCTCTCAGCGCAAAACGTACCGATTTTTTATTTTCCAGCCTTGTTCATGTAAAATTAATAAAAAGGCTGAAATCTACATTTGCTAGCTGACATGATCGCTCCGATCCAATCCCCTCTCATCGATGCGCACTTTGACATGAATGCTTCCTATACTAACTAATAAAACAGACCAAATTTAACTGAAAAAAAAAAGTACGTCATCAATTGACACTACTAGAAAACTGGCCAGTCGTAATTGGCCAGTTTTTTAGCAGTGTGAAAACATATCAGAAACTAGAAGAAAATATTTTTTGTGGGGTCTAATTGGGATTAGATCAAGGAAGGAACAGAAGAACCAATGTTATTAATATTCGGATCAAGCCAGCCTCCTCCCCCTTCAGCATCCCATAAAATAGAATTTGTATCAGAAGAAACAACACCACCTTCAATTGGATCATTCTTATTTTGTTCATGATGAAAATTATTAACATTCCATTCCATCATGTTTTGTGTTCCTTCCATTTTCAAATCTTTAACCATCGAACCGCCATCGTAAGATGCGAATCCCATGAACCTTTGTGGTTGATCAAGGCTTGAAGCTAAAAGAGAAGCCATGGTAGGAGCACTAGTGGAGTTAGAACTCGAACCACCACCATACATGGATGAGTTGTAGCTTGAAAAAGTTAAAATATTATTCAGATTATGACCATGATTACCCATAACCGAACCGCCTGTCCCCGAAGACGACGAAAACACTAATCCGGATGCATTCATTTGAGGTTGAAGAAGTTGATCATACCCGGAAACCCTAGCATGATCAAATCTAGGAAAATTAGGGTTTTGGGAGAGTAACCCATAAAACAAAGGGTTGAGATTATGATTTGAAGTGGTGGAAGATGGGATTGGATTATGAACAGGATTAGGATTAGGATTAGTATTAGTATTAGGGTTAGGGTTTCTTTGATGAATATTAACTGGTGATGAGGTGGCAGCTACAGTAGTAGTGATTGGTCTCTTGACTCTTTTATTCTTCCTGCAGCCACCACCTACAGGAACATTCCTCAAGGTGCCTCCTCTAGTCCAGTATCTTTTACAAGCCTTACAAAAATGTCTTGGTTGAGACAAACTGTAGTTGTTGTAGTAACAAAATTTCGTGTTCGACGAATCGCATCGCGGGCACTTTAACGCTTCATGTGATTTTTGTTGTTGCTGTTGTTGTTGCTGCTGTTGCTGTTGTTGTTGTGGATGTTGATTGTGAATTGGTTTCTCCATAACATGAAGTCCAGAAACCATCAAGTCATTGTAGAAGGTTGTGACCAATCTAATGGTAAAAATGTTGTGGAAATTGAAAACAAAAAAGAGAAAGAATGTTGCAGTGTTTGTGTGTTTTGGTTTGTGAAGGGGCAGAAGAAGATGAAAAACAAAGAAGGAGATGGAGATAGATACTCCTTCCAAATGCTAGAAAACAAAAGACATGGGTCATGTTTTGTTGTCTAGAGACTTAATAATTGAGACAGTGAGAGAACCTGTGGCCACTCAGCTCGTTACGAGCTGTTGTAGGCATGGGTATACAACTATTCTTCAAAATTCATTTCTCGTGGTGAATAAAATACTCACCTAAAAAAGATTCAAGGAACTTATATTAATAAACATATATATAAACAATAAATGTGTGTTATCGAGTTGGGGGTGTCTCTCTGAAAGCAGTCTCTCTGTTCCTAGGAATAGAGGTAAGGTTTGCCTACATCTCACCATTCTCAGATCCTATTAATAGTTTTTGCTATTGGTAGTAGGGGTGTTCAGAATTCGATTCGGATTCGCAAAATTCGAAATTCGACTTAGTTCGATTCGATTACCAGGAATTCGATTCGTTTATTAAGAATTCGAATTCGATTCGATTCGAATTCGAGTCAAGTAAATCGAATACGAATTTATAATTTTAAATTCGATTCGATTTGAAATTCGAATAAAAACTGTACATGTGTATTTTTTAAATATATATACACAAATACACATTGTTATATACACATTGAAAAAAAATAACTTCTAAAATTTAGTCAAACTCTAAGAACCGATAGTGTCTACAACTTTTACCATAACCATAATTTACATATATACCGTATACCTCATAAAACTCTAACAAACTATACTCTCTACTATTTTTACTATTCCTGTATTTGACATATTGTTATTTATTAATTTTGTAGATTTGTATTTTATATGTGAAAAATAATGAGTTTGTATTAGTTTTAAAACTAAAAGTAAAGCAATTGATTGTTTATGGTGAATTTGAACTAAATCGAATTTATTCGAATTCGAGTTTCTTATTCGAATCAAATACGAATCGAATAAATTGAGTTTTAAGCGAATACGAATTCAAGTAAAAATATTAAAAATTCTAGAAATTCGATTCGAATAATTCGAAAATTCGTTATTCGATTCGTTGAACACCCCTAATTGATAGGATTTACTCTGTTTGATTGTTGTTGTATAAACAATGTAGAAAACTTAAAAGTTAAATTTGGATTAGGGTACTTTTTCGAATATTTGTCAATTTTTTAAGAGCATGTTTGGCTCTCCTTATTTCCACCTCCTTATAACTTATAACTTTTCTAAAAAGTTAATAAGTTGCAAAAAGTGTTTGGCAAAAGGAAAAGGACTTTTTGTTTTAACTTTTTGTTTGCCTATGATAAGTTGTTTTGGAAAAGTAAGGGAGGAGTGACTTTTTGAACCTCCTTATAACTTATTTGATGGTTATTTACCTACATGCCCTTATTATATCCTTACACATTCCCTCCTTATACCCTTTTTTGTCATTTTACCTAAATAAGTTAAACCAAACACTTTTTTACAAACTAACTTATCAACTTATTGTTTTTCCCCACCACATAAGCTAATCCAAACACTTTTCTAAAAACTCCTTTTTAAAAAGTCATAAGTTAATAAGTCCTTTTAACAAAAAGTCCTTTTTGCCTCAAATAAGTTTATCCAAACATGCCCTAAATGGTAGACTATGAATGCCTCTTTAACTAGTTGTGAATTTTGAACAAGTCGGACCTGTTGTTGGGGTTTCCGCCTATGGGGGCATTCGAGTCGGACCTGAAAGGTAAAATAACTAGGGACAATTGAAATCCCGTCACAAGTAGACTCGTAAAAAACGTTGTTAAAAAAACACCTAAAGGCCAAGTAAAAAAATTTATAAAATGTACGTATATATATATTTTTTTTACATGCAACTAATTCAGTAATTAAATGTATATATTGGGGAGAAATTAAATGTGTACCATCATTATATATATTTATATTTATATTTGGCTTTAAATTAAATGTAGGAATACTAGTTTGAATGACTCATTTAATTTAAGTTGTTTTTTTCGATCCTACGAAATTGGATTCAGGCATGGAAACAAGAGTAAAAAGACAAAAGGGTAGGATTATAGACCAAGAAGGAGATGGTTTTCCAGATAATTAAGGTATAATTAAAAGTGTTTTAAGGGTCTAGATTACATCCACAGCACTACCATGTTATCATTGGTTTATTTTTTAAGAACCAACTAAGCATAATGTCCTGACTACCTGAGGTAACTCATGGCTAAAGACACCCGGCCCATACGTCTGTGAACGTAGACAGCGCTAGGTAGCCGAAGGCTCACACCAGTCAGGAACAACCCGACCTCCACCCATCCAAACACTAACCCTCACTTCCCATACCACTTGTGAATTTTAAATATATCGTTTTTTTACTCTGAAAATTATGAGTACGTTTATTTGGCATTTGGATCCCACTACCATGCACATATTGTGATTCGTGACAAAGGATTTTTATCGAGAGATGCATACATCGGAAAGGTAGAAAGAGCTAGTAAGCAATTTCTCAGTGAAGGCCGGTACTTGGAAAAACGCATGGCTAAAGACTTTAATTAGCAACAGATCAACGGGTTACAAATATACAAATCACTAAATTAAGACATGCCGATGAAGCCTAGCTCAATTGGTAAAAATTTGGGGAGCTAGAGTGGAGGTCATGTAGAGGTTGGGGGTTCGATTCTTGTCGGAGCCATATTTACCATACGTGGGGGTTCCACATGGGGAGATCCCCAATCCAGGTGGAATGGGTAATCAGTACAGGCTGGCCCAGGGTGTTAGCCGGAGCTCCACCGGTTACACCACTTACTGTTAAAAAAAACTAAATTAAGACATATTCACTGGTGGTGTTTGGGATATCATATTTATAAGTACTAGGATTTAGTAAAATATGTCTTTGAATTAAACATTGTTCCACGTACCTGTTTAAAAAAAGGATGTTTAATTTAGTATAGAATAAGCTATAAAACATATATTAAAAAGTACTTGTAACGTTTATGTCGATACTAATATTGATATTTGTTTTTTGCTTATTACTTGGATCAGAGAAAGCTTTTAAAACACCTTTAAAAAAAAATTAAAAAAAATGCACAATATAATTAATAAAAAAGCTACTCCGTAATAGGAAAGGAAAAGAGTTGGAGACCCCTACACCATTACATAATGTGAATTATTTTAGCATTCAACTCTTTAATTAGTTAAGTACATATTAATAATGCCAATGTGGGGCCAACCCATTGGGAAGAGACATGTGTCTTTTAGACGAGAAGTTTAAGGTTCAATCCTTAGGCTTACCGGAGTGGGGGGCGGGAAGGGGGGGAACACCACCGCCGCTATGGCGTGGGGGGGGGGGGGCGGGAGGTGGAAGGGCGGGGGGGAGTTCACTGGCGTGGGGCAAAGGTATGAGACACGTGACACTTGTGGATTGGTCAGCTTTTTTTTTTTTTAACTTTAACACAATATAATATTATTTCCTTTTCCCCTCGATCTCTTCCCCCCCTTTCACTCCCAACAATTTTTCCCCCCACATGGGTCCCACAAATGCCACATGGCGCTTCATCCCCCTCTTTCCCCCCCTCCCACTCCGGATAGTCTTAGCAAGAATGTTGTAACTTAGAATTATTGGTGTAATATATAGGAGATGTAACGTTTGTTGTTAAAAAAATACATATTAATAATGAAATATTAATTTCCATACTAGCTACTAGTACTCTACGTCTCTACGTACGTAGCCATTTGTAGCATGAACATTATGCAATTGGAAGTATGGAACTGAAAACCAAATTCGATAACTACTCTTCTTTTAATAATTATAGAAAATAGAAAATAAATAATAAAATAAAGCAACAATGGTGTCATATATTTTATTAATAGAAATTTTGACCAGAAAGGGCTATCTCTAGTTTTCTACCCTGAGTTGGAGAGGCTGCAGTTGAATAGGAAACGTCTCGAATTGGATATTCAAAACAGAAGTCAGAAGAGTTTAACATTATGTCTCAAAGTGTCGAGGGCCTTCCAGAGCGAGAACGTATGATAGTGGCGAGGATAAAAGATAAGATTGCAATGAAGTGGCTAGGAGGAAATATTTCTTAGTTTTTTTTAATTAGTTTCATTTTTTATGTATTTTTCAATTTTTTTTTTTAATTTCTATGTATTTTGTTTTTAAATTTAATGAAATAAAAAATATATAAGTAAATAAAAGAGAAAAAGAATAAAAAAAGGAAGAGGGAATGGGGAAGAAGGGATAAGCATTTTCTTGGTTTGAGGAAGAGAAGGATGAAAATAATGTGTCGCTAATATGAAATTTAAAAGAGTTGGAGAAGAATGTCCACACCCCATAACCTAACTAGATCGATGGTTGATATCCTATTAATGCCTTCATAAATAAGGGGTGATTATTTATCATAAAGGACCAGCTTGTTTAGCATGATTTTTGAATCATTATGTTAAGTTTTTAATAAATCATGAATTATTTATCATAATATTTGGCTATTTATAATTGGTATGTATGTAATCGATATGTTTAGTTACATTTTCTTTAACCGTCCACAGACATTTCTTGACATGTGATTTATCACAACACGGAGGTCATCTTCACATTAATTAATTATAAAATTACAAACACAAACATATAGCAGATAAGGCGGGAATGATGGTGGTGATGATGCAACTTTTAGAAGCATTCATATGATGAGTGAGTGTGAGAGGCATTTAACAACTCTCAGGCGACAAAAGGATGTAGAATTGGCTTCCTGCTTTGCATACTACATGCATGATCACCTCATGCATTACTTTATGTATGCTCCATAGATCAAATGCAAAAACAAAACAATAATGTCTAAAATAATTTCGTTACGTGGTAAGTTTTTTTTTACTAATGAAGTTAGACTAATCATTGACTACAGGAAGTGTTCGACTTACGATATTTTATAAAGTGATGACCAAACCATGAAAATTGAATAGGGGCAGACTCCAATACATATGTATTTGATTGTGCTCTAACAGTTAACCTAAATATAAGGACTTGGAATCATGCTCATGTAAACCTAAACTTCGGAATGTCAAGGAAAATGCACAATAACGTAAATAGTAAAAGGACTTGGAAGGTATTATGGTGCCTTTTGATGAAATTGGACTGCAACACTACAATGACAAACCAACATCAATCAAACCCTATTGATTCGTTCAATCAAAGACTCTTGTATAAACCTACGAATCAAAATCTAATTAGACTACTTATCCACAATCACCGGTGACATGACGATTGTAGAATGAAAGATGAGGGACAAACTTAAACTAAAACATATTAGGGTTTGATTGGAAGTTTTTTTATGAGGTTTAACATGAGGAAAAAGAGCATACAAATGTATTCCAAGAACCGTTGGTTTCTAACGTATGGATTAAAATCCCATGAATGAAATTAAGAACACTATCATTAATGCTTGGAATCGTCGATTCGGATCTATAATCGTACGATGGCATCTTAAAGAATTTAAACAGTTGCGTCTCTTTTGGGATAGTGGATGCGTGAAGCACATGTTCTACATTTATCTTTAAGACTTATTTTATTAGCAAATCATAGAGATAATCATAGAAGATATATTTTTACACATAGATATAGATATAGATTATTATCATCATCATCATTATTATTATTATTATTATTATTATTATTATTATTATTATTATTATTATTATTATTATAATAGACTTTTCAGCAAAGTGGTAGCATAAATTTTAAAGAAAGTACAAAATTGACTTGTAGTTTTAAGTAATATTTGTGTAATTTCATAACAATGCTTCTTGATGTCATCTTATATTATAAATTCTCTAATATTTTTATGTCATGATGCTAAACTTTTCAAATGCTTCAATGGTTTTAATACTATTATTAATTATTTTTAATAGATTAAACAAGTTGATTAATTAATAGTTGTATTAAATTTGTCTTGAGGACTAAATGAAATTACATTTTTACCCATTTAAATGAATATGAAATGACAATCTTACTTATCCAAAACCTATTATATATATATATATATATATAAAATATGTGTGGGAGGATTAAATGAGAAGAAACTTATTTTGAGAACAAAAAATAATGAAATAATGGTAAAACATTAAATATTTTAAATTTTCTTTCATTAATTATTATTTCTCTAATTAATTAGTCATTAACATTTTATCCTATACGTTATCAAAATGTATCCTACACATCAAAATTCATTCTACATATATCAAATTTATCATACGTTTATCATACACATATCAAAATTATCAAATATTAGTCCAATACATATATAAAATCATTCTACATGTGTCCATCACATATCGAAATTAACTTTCACAGTAAGTTAGGTTTTAAACATGATTTATAAGTTTCATTTATTTAACTAGTTTAGAGGGTTTACAGCAAATTAATCATTTATTTAACATTAAATAGAATTATTAATGGATGATTCATATTGGTTTAAATTTGTTGTTTTTCTTCAACAAAATATTTTTTCTCATTTGAACTTTCCAGTATATATATAATAGAAGTATACAATGAAAACCCTGGTTATAGTGAAAACTCTGACTTCCTGCGCTTTTCTTTTAATGAAATTTTTAGGGCATGTAATATACATGATTTTAAGCATTTTGAGCCAAAGAAATCGAAAAATCGCCGAGCTTTTTTTTTTAAATACGTTTTCGGGTGACACATGTGTAACACATGTTATTTTCATGTAACATGTGTTACATGGAAACTTATTTATCTTCTAAAAAAAACGTTCGGCGTTTTTTTGATTTTTTTTTTGGCTCAAAATGTTTAAAATCATGTATATTATAAGCCCTAAAATTTTTATAAAAAAAACTCGAGAGGTCAGATCGAGTTTCGAGAGATTTCACTTTAAGAGTGGGTTTCCAAAATATCTATACCATATGTATGTGTGTGTGTCTGTGTGTGTGTGTGTGTAGAGAGAGATGGATACTTTGAGAATAAGGGTGTAAGCGAGTCTATCTCAGCTTGGTTCAAGCATTCTCGTGAATTGTTTTTTAAGCTCGTGTTCACCACATTTATTATTTATTAATCTTTTATATTAATTGTAACTATTAATCTTTTATAAATGAATTGTATGTGTCTATTTTATTTAGTTAATTTATCAAAACTATTTAGCTAAATATTAATTATGTTATATAGGAATTAGTTCAAATGAGAACCTTTGGTCAAATTGAGAACTGAGAAAATCATTCTTGACCACACATTTCTCTAAGGCAAAAAAAAATTGCTTTAATCGCTGTTTTTTATACATGAATTTTTTTTTAATTTTTTTTCAATATATGCATGTGTATAATTGCAATATACACATATGTATAACTGAAATATACACATATGTATAACTGAAAATGTAGTATACACATTTGTATGAAAAAATAAAAATTCTTGCATAAAAACGTTCAATTAAAACAAAATTTGTCTTTATAAGAAATATATGTGATCCATAATGGTTCTCTCAGTTTTCAAATAGAGGTTGGCTCGAGCTCAATAAGTGAATCTCTGACTCAAACTGTTTTAATAAAGAAGCTTATTTTTAGGTTCGCACTCTAACTCAAGCTTGTTTACACCACTATTTGAAAACTACTACGGTTGTGAAAACGGCATGAATTACTATCAAAGAAATGTGTATTTTTATTTTATTTTTCTCATAATTTTATATATTACTTAGATTTACAGGGAAAAAACTCATAAAAAATTAAAAAAAAAAAGAAAATTCTCTTATCTATATTAGAAAAAAGTTGTTACATATTTGTAGATTTATTTAACATATATATTTGTAAAAGTTGATTAGTCATGAGAATTTTTCGTTTTCTATCACTCGTGCAAAGCAATTAATAGTAACTTCGAATTTGCGGAAATTTGCAACAAACTAAATTTCTGTAACCAATTTTGCCATTGTTTTATTTTCTTTTCTTCTGTTATAAACTGGTGATTAATTTTACGATCGTTTTTCGGTCTCTAATTTGTGAACGTTTTTTGCTCCAAGAATTAGGTCACTTTTAAATATTTAAAGTGGAAAAAATAAATTTTTGAGTTTTACATGAGCAATCAAACGATGAATACGAGCATGAAATAGTACAAGTCAAATGTTAAAATGAAAGCTCGAGATTATAAGATGTTAAAAATCAGTCAAGAAATTTCACATTTAGTTAAATCTTTAAAGATGAAATAATTATATAAATTCTAGTCATGTTGACGTGAAGAGAGAATATATTTTAAAATTATATACAAAAACTGGATAACTATTTTATTTAAATCATAGAAGATCATTATTTGTTATCGTTTCTTTAAAAGAAGGGTAAAAATCACAATGGTTTTAATTGACAAAATCAATTGTAGAATGATTATAATTTGTTTTCTGCTATATAAATAATTAACTTACAAAAATCAGCCAAAAACCCACTATCTATAGTTGATCTAGAAGTGTCATTCAGGTGCGCATATACACATATATGTACACTTATACAAACGTACATATCTGTGTGTTTGGAGCTGTGGGGGACTATATATATCTGCTGATCATGGTGAACCTTCCAAATGAAAGGGACAAGACAAAGCAAGTGGTATAGACTGAAACATAGTGGAGGACCATACATTCATACACATTACACATATGCATTTCGGTAACTAACAAGATTTTGGCCAACCGATTACACATATGATAGATATATAACAAGTCCTATTATAATATATACATTACGAAATAAAAAAGTTTGTAGTCATTCATAGGTACACTGGCGGATCCGGTTCATAAACATTTCTTTTGAAAAAAAGAGTGAATTGTTTTCGGATCCGGTTCATAAACATTTCTTTTGAAAAAAAGAGTGAATTGTTTTCGGCTTTCCCATAATAATTAATCTAATTCACTTAACAATTAACCAAATTACCCAATCAAGTAATCAACTAACCTAACTCATCAAATAATCAAAAATTATACTAATTAACTCATATTTTATCCTAATCATATTAATTAACACATATATTATCCTAATCAACTATCCAAAGTCCATAAATCACCCAAAAGATCTTGGGGTCGAACTTAATACATATACAATTTTTGAATTTTTTTTAACAAAACTAGAGCGTTGGGGTGGGGCCACCATGGCCCACTGAAAGATGTGCCCTTCATAGGTATGCATGGTGATGTATAACTTCTTTCGGCATGAATTAATTAATTAAACGCAGAACTAAGTTACAATAGTTCCTCTACATTTATCGTTTACACATCAATTTGTCTTTTAGGTTATGAAACATGACTTACACAGATTTTTTAAGTTTATATTTTTTAGATTTTTTCTCTTATAACTTTATTATATATGATGTTTATGAAATTCTAAATGTACAATTGGGACATATTTTTATCTATTTTCGATATAAATTTTGTTCAAAACCGGATTTTCGTGAAAGATAGTATGTACCAAGAAAATTTAGTCGGCATGAGAATACCGTGAACCTAATGTGAAGTAAGTAACATAAACCGAACCTAAAATAATATCGGAAAATATTAGGTCGAGTTACAAAGCTCAAAATTTTATATAATAAGAGTATAAGACCAAGCCTATTAGGAGCAATTTGAGACTACGCCTAAACCGATATCAAACTTCTAGACATGGAAAATAAGAAATAGTATGGTAGTATGAGAATCTAATATGATCTCTTCTTGACAACCCAAGAGATCACGACGACTCGTGGGGTACCCACTCAGATTTCTTCTGAATTTTAATAATATTTTTTTGAAATTAAAATATAGTTTCAATGTCGTGGTGTAATTCTATATACTACTAGAATTATTGAGTCAGTTTTTTATATATATTCTTACTAGATTATGCCTTGGAAACGTCCTGATGTTAAGAAATCTAATATGACATATCAATTCACTACAAAGATTCAGAGCATTACCAGCAACAAATGTCGTTGCTAAAGACCCCATTTGTCGCTGCTAAAGGTATTAGCGACGACCTGTCGCTGCTATTGATGTCGCTGGTAATACCTCGTCGCTAATGATCAATACCAGCGACATGTGTTGCTGGTAATGCTATGTCAGAGACTTTGCCTGCAAGTTCGTCGTGCGCAGTCCAGATTTGAGCCAAAGCTTTTACAACAAAACAGGTTGATGGTGTATTTGATTGTTGAATGTTTTAAGGAGGTGAATTTGATTGTTTTTAATTTCTGTATTCTATTTCTTAAAAAAAAAAATCCAATTATTAATAGATATTAATTTAACTAAAAAACTAAACAAAACAAGACTAATTTCTCATTAACATCCATCATACATTACAAAATTTGTACATAAAGTTATAACTGATATGACGGTGGCCGGAGCTTGACGGCATGGAGCTTGAAGGTGGAGATGGTTGAGGTTGACGGTGGAGGTGGTTGAGCTTCATGTTGGTGCTGATTGAAGTTGACAGTGATGGTACTGTTGAGGTTGATGGTAGTGTCAGAGCATGACGAAATGGAGTTTGAATGAGGTGGAAATAATTGAAGATGTGTTTATTTGAGGAGGATAAGAAGGAGGTGGAAATGGTTGAAGATGTGTTTGTTTGAGGAGGATAAGAAGGGGAAGGGGAGTTTTTTGGCCATTGGATCTAACTTTTATCAAGGGCCAGGAGCTGCTCTTGGAGCAACACACGGATCGAGCATTAGCAGCGACATCAATACCAGCGACATAGAGCAATAGCGGCGACTGAGACGATGTCGCTGGTATTGCTCCGTGTCGCTGGTATTGATGTCGCTGCTAATGCTTGAATTTCTTGTAGTGATTTTACATATGAAATATAATAATGCGCTTTACAGTTACATGTAGGAAAGTTTCGGGTAGCACCTAACAAAAAACAATTAACAATGCATCTCCAATGTTAACGTCTAACCTTAAAAAAATGTATAACTCTAATATTAATACCTAACATAAAACAATGTACAACTTCAATGCTAACACATGTTGAAAATAGAATTCATATTTACTGATTTGAACATAATTAGTGACTTGCTTATACATGATAAATAAATTACCTAAATACTTTGTGTTTTTTTTCCTGTATGAACAAAACCCCACAAAATAATTGTCGTTTTTTTCTCCTTTTTTTATATAGCACTATGGTACTCGTTGGAAAGATAATAAAACGCTCATTAATTTTGTGTAATTTTTTTCTTTAAAAAATATCGTATATAAAATATATTAACGTTTAAAAATTATGGGAGGAAACATGAGAGAAAAATCCAATTCGGTTTTTAAATTTTTTTTTCCTAAAATCAATTAATGTCACATGTCATGCCACATGACATACTCAAATGGGAAAATACCCTCTTTAAATGTCATGTAGAATTTATTGTTTTCAATTATTATAATAGATAAATATTACTTGCATTTAGACCATGTGTAGTGGGGAAGAGAAAAACATAATGCCCTTGTTTTTCATTGGTCCATGTGGCAGCTGAGTCAGCATGGGGCTTGAAATGAAAATGTGGTGTAGTTGTGGGGTGAAAAACATAAGGCCCCTATTTTTCACTTTTTTGACCGTTGTGCACACATGACAAGCAATGGTTGGTGGTTTGATTTGGTGCACGGCGTGATAGATATAGCGCTGGAGGGATTTTTTGCAACATAGCGCCCCCGTGTAATGGTGTTGGGGGCGCTATGCTAGTCTTCACGTTCAGAAACACACCCCAGTACATGTGGTCTTATCCCTATTTTATGATGCTCTTGAACTTTAGGTTCTTTGCAAACAAATGTCGGGGCCGGGTGGAAGGAGTGGCGGGTTCAGATTGCACACGGCCCACCCTTCCTCAGAGCCCCATTTTTTAAATTTATTTATTTTTATTGTTGTTTTATTATTATTACTATATATTAATAATCAAACTAAATAAATACTGACACAAAATAAATAGTAAAAATATTAATATTTTATTTATATTATTATTTTATTTAAAAACTTTATTATATTATATACTATTAATATATTATATTATATATTATTAATATATTGATTCCGACAATACCGATACCGAATGGTACGGTATCGGTACGGTACCGGTATGGTATCGGTATTTTACCTTAAAATACCGATACCATACCGATCCCGTACCGATACCGATAATACCGAAACTGAAAATCCCATAAATATGGGTACCGATACCGATCCCGAAACCACTCGGTTCGGTATCGGTTCGGTACGGTATCAGGATCGGGACAGGATAGGATCGGTATTCGGCCTTGTATGCTCATCCCTAATTAATATATTATATACTATTGTTTTAGTCAAAAACTTTACGGTATCGGTACGGTACCGGTATGGTATCGATATTTTACCTTAAAATACCGATACCATACCGATCTCGTACCGATACCGATAATACCATAACCGAAAATCCATAAATATGGGTACTGATACCGATCCCGAAACCACTCGGTTCGGTATCGGTTCGGTACGGTATCGAGATCGGGACGGAATGAGATCGGTATTCGGCCTTGTATGCTCACCCCTAATTAATATATTATATACTGTTATTTTATTCGTATTATTTTAATAAAAATTTTATTATATTATATACTATTAATATAAATAACATAATCTTATGTAATTTCGTTACAAATTTCATGTGTTACCTTATGTGTAGATTTCTTTATTTTTTTAACGTTTACAACCAAAATGGAATCTCGATTGTATAATTCATTGATTGATTAACACATCATCTAAATCTCGATTGTAAAACGCGCAACGCGCGTGATTTTATACTAACTAGTTTTTTTAAATTATATTTTAGTGGCCGATTTTTTCCTATTCGTCCAAACTCTTACATTTTAAGGGCGGCTTGCAAACAATGATATGAGTAGTCACTTTCTATTGGTTTTATCGTGGAGTAGTTGTCTTTCTTTCATAAATAACATGCATACTAGCAAGCATATCTAGATTTTGAAAAAAAAAAAAAAAAAAAATAGGGAAGATCTAGTTCATCAAACGTTTTTTCATTGGAAGATTTAGAATATTTACATAAAATCATTTAATTAATCATATGACAATCTAACACTTATAGAGTGTTACATTTGTTTACCTCGTTCGATCTACAATTTTATTTCAAAATATATTTAAAGTGTTAAGAGACATAGTCATGGAATCAAAACTAATGTTTATCATCTTCCTCAGCCACTCCAAGTAAGAGCTCTGCCATCGCAAGCCATTCCATTTTCCCCATCAGGATTCCTCAGCTATTCAGTTAGAGTAGAGGTTCTCACAATAATCCTAATCTTCACGTCGTTGCCACACTAATGGACCACCACCTTCACACCTGAATCACAGCCCGAAAGGCGATGTTTGACAACATACACATATGTATAAATGAAAAAAAAAACTTTAAAAAATATTCTTGCAAGAAAAATTGTGATTTCGCCTTTTTTTTTTTTTTTTTTTTTTTTTTGCCTTAGAGAAATGTATGACCCAAAATAGTTCTCTTAATTCTTAATTTCCCAAATGTTCTTCCTAGATCCCTACCCTTATATATGTAAATGAGTGAATTACAAATTTCGTCCTTTATGTTTATGTCAAATTTCAATTCATATCCTTTGCCTTTAAAATTGATGAGATTTATACATTATGTTTCAAAATCTTGCACATTACGTCCTTTAACCCTAACCCAGTTAATATTTAACGTTACATTTTAATCACACAATGGTGATTTAGTCTTTTTGCCGGAACATATTTGTAATTTAGTCATGTATATAACACTATCTCTATATATTTATTAACACACATTAGCCAACCATCATGTATTAATTAAAGATTGCTAAGAAAGAAAAAACCAAAATGGTCGAGAGCTGGGCTAGGTACATCGAGGCCCAAATTTTACATAAAGCTCTAACAGGTTGGGTCTGACATTTTTGGGCCATCAACATGTGTGTAACATACACAATCACACTTACACAAAACATATATGGTTTGTGACATTGTGGCATTATATCTGGCCCAAGTGGGAACATACTTGTGTCGAAAAGATAAATGTATAACTAAAAAGATCACACCGAACAGATTAAAGCATGTCTTTATGTTGTTCATGTGTTTTCACAATTTCACGTATAATACTTACAAACAGTCCAATAGAATTAGTTAAATTCAAACTCCGTAAAACGATATCAATTAACGACACATGTAAACACATCGTAACTTTTGATAAGATGTAAACAAGATTATGGGTGTAACTAGGGCGTGCGATGATATGTAATGATAACGTTTTAGGTTTGATTCAACTTGCAAGGATTTTAATCAAGATGTGTAATTATAACAAAACTGGTTTATGATAAGACAACTATGTTATATAACACTAGGATGTTTTCCTATCCCCTAAGAGTATAATAGAGCATCAACGAACATAATCATAATCATTGAGAGATTATTTTTGTTTAAGCCGGGTGTAATAATCACTATATTGATAGATTCACTTTTTTTCATTGTATTGTTATTATTTTTTTTATTATTTATTAAGTATCACAATTCAAACAAACAATTTTTCATAGAATTACAACTTAGCCATGAATAGTGTTTGAATATGGTTTGCTTTTAGTTAAGTAATATATCGCTAGGGCTGGAATTGGCAATTTAGACACGAACACGATAACACGGCGCGAACCTATGCGACGTTAACAGGTTTTGTGTTTGACCTTAACAGGTTTCGTGTCTTTAACAGGTCAACATGATAAGGCTTTAACAGGTTTCGTGTCTAAACAGTTTAAAGACCTGTTAACATGTTAAACAGCCGTTAAGACATTTTAATAATTTATTTAAAAAAATTTGTATATGGGGTGGCAGTATGCCTTATACATCATCATCATCATCATCATCATCATACTCAGTTAATCCCACCAATAGCAAAAAGTAAGGTAGAGTCTGAGGAGGGTAAGATGTAGACAACCTTACCTCTACCCCATGGGAATAGAGAGGCTGCTTCCAATAAGACCCCGGCAGTATACCTTATACATATGAGGATTAAAGATGGAGGAACCCTAATTTGCAATTTATAAATCACAAGAGTACAAACATATACACCGCTCAGTCATCACTCCTCGTCCTTCTCAACTCCACCGTCTCCGTCACATTTACACCATATCTGTTGGCTCACCCATCACTCATCCTCCCTCTCAAACCCAGCTCTCATTCATAGGCAGTGGATACTATTTCAGGGTTAATGTTTATAAAACATGTTCTTGTCTTATCACGCCTTATCGCGTTTTATCATGTTAACATGTTATAAATAGGTTCGTGTTCGTGTTTAGAAAAAATGACACGATAAGTTATCGTGTCGTGTTCGTGTTTACTTGTTTCGTATTTGTGTCTTAACAGATTGTGTCTGACAGATATGCCAACCCTATATATCACTATCTATCTTTCTCTCACCTATCTCTCTTTATAAACATCCATATATGTCTCTCTCTCTACCATTCTATCTCTAAACATTAAAACCACTATGTTTTCCGATGATTTGCTTTGGTTGTTGTCGACCACCATTCGTTTTCTTAGCGTGGGTGGATCTGCGATTGTTTAGAGAGAAATAGACAAAGGGGTGTTGCATGCCGTTACCAGCGACTCTAGCCGTCTATGGTGGTGGCGATCTAGAGAGAGAAGTAAGCACACGTGGGTGTTCCCTTGTTGTTTCGACGACCGTCTATGGCAGCGGTGTTGCCAGCGGCTTGGCTGTTTATGGCGACGGTAGACTTACAACGTGTGATGCTTTTGTTGTTCTTTGTTCGTCGTTTTGAACCTTTTGGTTTGACTTAAATTTGTTTGCTCTTATTTTGTTGTTCCATATGAGTGGATTTTAGGGTTGTGATGAAGAGTTTGTACTCATATGAGCCTCAATGTAATGTTGATTATGAACTTGTGATGATGCTTTTGGGTATTGTTGCTTTGGCTGTGATGATGAAAGTCGATTTATCTGAGCCTAGGTTAGATAGCGGTTGTTTGCATGTCCATAGTTGAGAATATTATCGTTTTTTGATGTTCACGTCGGGTGTAAATGACTATGTTGATGATCGTACACTTATTTGAGGCGTGGTTTTTTTTTTAAATACGATAATCTAAAAATGTACAAGCAACACCATACATGTTTGTAATTCATTAGAGAAACCAAAACATTAGCAAATTTGATAACATGTTCAACAAAAATATGACAACTTTTTGATGTAACTTTTGATAGCCATGACAAGCACATAACTATGGCATCATTTTTATGCAACTCATTTAGCCTTTTTTAAGGAAATTGGATTTTAACACCCTGAACTATTGACAATTGGCCGCTGACGCACTGAACTACAAAATTGAACAACACCGCACTATACTTTCAACTTATTGGCCTGTATCACCCTCAGACTAACCATGGCTAATTTTTGCTGACGTGGCATGGGGAATTGGATTTTAACACCCTGAACTATTGATTATTGGCCGCTGACGCACTAAACTACAAAATTGATAGATTTGAGCTTGGTTCAAGAGTTTCAAGTCTGGTTGTGTTTGATTTGGTTTGTGGTGAAATAATTTGTTAACATACACATAAATGGTTAACAAGTTTGATTTGTTAACCATTTATATCTTTGTGATGAATCATTTTGTTAACATACACATGAAAATGGTTAACAAATCAAACACAAACCAAATCAAACACAAACGAAATATCTTCAAGTGTGATTATTGTCCAAAATGATTCACCACAAAGATGGATCTTGGTCCAATGATACAAAGAACCTAATGACCGAACAATACAAATAATCGAACTACAGAAGATAGAGATGATGACTTGAAACTCTTGAACCACGCTCAAATCCATCAAATTTGTAGTTTAGTGCGTTAGCGGCCAATAATCAATAGTTCAGGGTGTTAAAATCCAATTCCCCATGCCACGTCAGCAAAAATGGACACATCACCACGCCATGTCAGCAAAAATTAACCATGGTTAGTCTTAGGGTGATACAGGCCAATAAGTTAAAAGTACAGTGCGGTGTTATTCAATTTTGTAGTTCAGTGCGTCAGCGGCCAATTGTCAATAGTTCAGGGTGTTAAAATCCAATTTCCCTTTTTTTATACACCACAAAATATTATGCGATTGACTTGTTGCGAAGCACAACAAATGAAACTAACTTAAAGTGTCAGAATATTGTGAAAATGAAAAACTAAAAAATACAAATGCTTTTTTTTACTGAATGATACAGTAACTAGGGATGAGTACATAGAGCCGAATACCGATACCGTTCTGTCCCGATCCTGTACCGAACCGATACCAAACCAAGGGTGTTCGGTATCGGTACCCACAATTATAGTGTTTTAAAAAAATAATAAAATGTAGTGTTTTCACGTACTTATGATAAAAAAAAACTAAATAAATAAAAAAAAAATACACCCGAGTGTATTTCTCATAAATGTCTCGTATAGTATAGTAATAATTATCTATAAGCAAAGTACCAATATACCCCTGAGAAATGCATGCGTGTCTCTCATTCAGCACGTACGTCAAGGATACAACTCGGAAAATCCCTCAAATAAATACCCAAAGCTAATTCACCCCCATCTCTCTACTCTCTCTCTAAAAACTCAGCGTATAATAATAATAATAATAATAATATCATATCGTTCGGTGGCTTAATTAACCGGCGGCGACTGCAGTCAATGCCTGCTCAAAATCGTTCGAACGCCTCTGTCTCCGAAGACGACGACGATGACGTTCACCTGAAACGTAACAATCAGAACGTCTCTGAACAAAACCACATCGAACAAGAGCAACAAGGTCTGTTTTATTGTTTATTTATAAACTTTTTTTTTTATTTCTTCTAATTGCTGTACGCGTACGTTCCGATTACGTTATTTAGTGTTCCGCATTCACGTTTATTACTGTATTTTTTTGTTTATTAATTTATTAGCAGAGTCTGATGATGATGACGACGATGATGATGAAAGCTCTTCCTCTAGTTGCAGTGACAAAGACGAGTGAGTTTGTTCACTATATTGATTATTATTAATAATTTATTATTCTATACGTACTGATAACTTGCCCTAAGTTGATTATTATTGTTTGCGTTTGCGTTTGTGTTATGTTTCGAGCTGCGATTATTCTTATGCTTTTTTTCGTACGGTCGATTGTGATTGAAGATTTGCATGCTTCTTAATTAGAGTAATTGAATTCATATTTTGTTTTCTGTAACCGTTGATTTTTTATTTTATTTTTTTTTTTTTTTTATTATTATTTTTTTTTTTGCTGTGGCAATTAGTTAGGAAAAATACTGAATAAAAATTACTTTAGATGTGAACAATACAACAGTTTGGTAGCATTAAGGTCAAAATATGATTTATGAGCAAGTAGATATATGTGAGTCACTGAGTTTTTCTCTGATATACATGTTGTAATATGATAGGCACCATGCATATGCTGATATCAGTTCAACTGCTTGATAAACTTTCCAAGTTAGACTTTTGATTTCTGTGCTATTAAATGAAGTATATTGATTCATAGGATTCTGATATTAAAGTCATGTACAAGATATGCAACTAGTAGATGTTTAAAAGGAGATGATTTTTAGCTTATATGCTGCATTAGTGCCCTTAAACTATCCCTATTTTTTCAATAGTAATAGTGTATTTGACCATTTGTGGTTTTGTTATTATGCTATCTTCAAGGGTAGAATGGGAATGTAAGCGTTTTTTTAGTTAACATAGAGTCAACTCTTGAAAAACCAACCTTTATGTTCAAACTAGTAACGAATTCTTATAACATACTTCATAAAAACTCTTTGTGTGTATTTATATTTTATTCTGTTTCTTCACTCCCTCTGAAATCTTCTATATGGAATGCAAAAAGAAAAAGTTATGCTTGCTTTCTGTTAATTCTCTCTGCAAACATGGGTTAAAGAGGCTTAAACCAGATAACTGCCATTTATAAATTTGGAAAGCTGAAAGTCCTGGAAGATAAAGCTTTAAGTTCACTATGTCTGCGTAGAACCAAGGTTTATAAGTTCTCCATCCAGATAAAGGCTCTTTTCAAGGAAAAGAGATGAAACTTTTACAAAAGTTATCATTCCCATTAGTAATCACAGTGTCAAAATCCAAACTTTTTGTGCCTATGACTCTTACAGTCTTCTTCAGTTCATTTATAGTCGTTGTATAGTCTTCTTCTCTAAAAGTATATGCCAAGCTGGTGAAGGATTTTGTAAAGGCGCGCTATGGAGTGGAGATTTTTTTTTAGGTCGAATTTATCTTTATTTCCTGTTGATATTCAGGTAACTAATTTGTATAGCGGCATATGCATATGCCTACATGCGCATGTGCTTTTTAGTATTGTAATTGTTTACCACACATACGATTGATTCAAGAACAGTATTAGAGTTATAGCACTTAAACCTGAGTTTAGTTTTCTGAAATGCATATAGTCGATGTGTATTAGCAGTAACAGTTGCAATAGATTGTTTCAAGTATCATATCTGGGAAACATATGCACATTCATGTTGTTCAGTCATCAATCATGCTTTCAGTAGTATATATTTAGATATTTATTCTGTTTGCAGGTTTGTTTATGTGAAGTTGGCTGATGTTCGCAATGACGTGCAATGCCCAATTTGTTTAGGTACTATTTCCGCTTTTAATTTCTACTAAAGATAATATGGATATCTCATTACAGGTGAGCAAGGTTCGGGGGTATATTTTGACATTGTTGGCCTAGAGGATATGTTAATTACAAGAAAACTAAATTCTGAAAATACAATATGTATTTAATATTCATAGATAAAATTTTGTTTCGGTTATTCAATATGTTGATCCCCAAAGAGTACAGCAATGATCATACATTCTACCATGTGATGGAATTCTGGGTTGCATTTAGAAAACATTTGATATTAAAACATTTGAAGCATCCACACGTACCAGATGACATGCAATTGATTCACATGAACCTTAAAAGAGTAATTAGAACTAACTTATTTTTGTCTACTTGGATATTTTTTAAGTTAAACTAACAGTTTTATGCTTGTTTTTCCATATAGGTATTATTCGGAAAACAAGAAAAGTTATGGAATGCCTTCACAGGTTTTGTCGAGAGTGCATAGACAAATCAATGAGACTCGGGTGTGTATCAGAATGTTTGGATAAAGTAAGTCAACTTGGGAATTCATTATATTTTAATTTGTTTGACCAATATGCAACAGGAACAATGAATGCCCTGCTTGTCGTGCTCATTGTGCAAGTCGTCGTTCCTTAAGGGATGACCCTAATTTTGATGCCCTGATTGCGTTGTTGTACCCTGACATTGATAAATACGAGGCAGAGGTACACTTTTATCGATTCGTGCTTCATTTTGATGATATAATACTATTTTTTTATGATATTAAATATTTGAACTGACATGCTTTTTTACCGGAACAAAGGAAGCAGCCTTTTCTAATGATGAAAAAGCTCGGAACAAACAGGTAATTTCGACATTAAATTGCTTTATTTTGAGTGTTACTATTTTAATGTTTTAGATTCATTTTTTAATTCTACTATTATTATTTTGAGTGTATTTTCAGATCCAAGAATCAATTGCCGAAACTTCTCGCCGCCAGTTAGAAGCACTTGGGAAAAAGCGAGCAAATGCTAAAGCTACAGAGAATGCATATACGAGACGATCACAATCTAGCACCCGGAATCTCAGGGGTAGAAAACGTCAAAGGTCTACTGAGCCTCAAGATTCCGACAACGAAGTCGAAGCTGATAATGGTAATGGAGGCAAATATTCATCTTCTACAGACGAGGCCGAGCCCCCCGCAGAAGTGAAACTCATACGATACAAGAGATGGTCAGGAGGTCCATCTTCATTACCATCATCAAGTACTGCAAATGGAGGATGCGATGACAATAAACCAGGAGTTTCTAAAAAAACAGTTGGTGGATCTGTTGGGCTTGTTGGCAGCCCGGAAATTCTAGCCTGGGGCGGTGGCGGTATGAGGAGTCATACTCGCCATGGTGGCCAAAGTAGTACTGGTAAGAGTGCAAAGAACAGTCAGCAATCCAAGCTGATTCATCATCTCCAAAAGTTACCACAAAATGATGACGAGGTAAACAATAAAGTCTTATTTGTTCAACGAAGTGTAAAATTCTTTTCTTGGCTTTGAAGATTCCAAAAGTCAAATGTGGAGTTTTTCTGGATGGAGAGTAATATGTCTAATTTGACTTTTTACATGATTATGTTTTTTTCAGCTAGATATCAATCTCATGCTCGTATCTTTGCACGAGCAAAATATACCCAGTCTGCGGAATTTATATGTTTGCTGCAAGCCGACCATGCCAACCACTAGTATCTGCCAGGTAAATCATATTTTCTGCTTTTTTTTTTCTTCCCCCTACTTACTGATAACCGGATGTTGGTTTCTACTTTTCAATCAGTATGTTGCTATTGAAAACGGTTTGCGAGCTGATGAGATTGAGTTGTTAGTAGTGAAGACTAACCGTTACGACATCACTCCTTTAAGCTTTTCAAGTGTTTCAGCTGATGCACAATCTAAAACCGTTGTTGTAAATCCCTTGACCGATGAATTACAACTGTTGGAAGGCCATCAAATCATGTTAGATGTTGCCAAATTTTCCAGTCAAAACAATCTGGTACTCTCCTCTCTTAACCAAATAATTAGTTAACACACTCGTAAGTTCACATTTGCATTTGGTTCACCAAGGTTCGTTACCACCAAAGTCAGGGTAGTCTTTGACTCATTTTCCAAGTCGATTTTACTATTTTAGTTATGTTTTCTGTCAAACAAGTGAAATTGAACACTTTGCTAATAACAGCATATACTGTTTTATTCAGATAAGACTGTTATTTCAATAATATAATATCTGTAATCATATTTAATACATAAATTACATGTAAGATTCAGAAAATGGGTAAAAGATAGCGGTGGAATGTCCGACCCGATTCAACCGCTCCACTTACCCCCTAGACCGGTCTGGTTCTAATCTAGCGTTTTCTTTCTCAGACAATAGCCTACAGGAAGAAGTCACCTGGCTCGTAAGGTAATTATGGAAGAACTCGCCCACTCAATCCTTGAAAGATTCGTGTGATATGCGAGAATTTTATGAATATAAATTATATGATATGAGGCCCTTTTGTAGTACATTAGTTGATACATAAATTATCTATCTATATTACAGCACAGTAGTTGTTAATGAAAAGGTCGACTCTTGATGTCATGTTTATGGATAGAAATAAGAGAAAATAGTGTTGGTAAGGGACTTATTTTTGGCCAAGTCCGTGAAACCAGACCACATCCCTGCGGACCAATGTGCATTGTAGGGGTAGTCCGGACACCATCTCTGGCTGAGCTCAATTAAAAAAAAAGCTCTCAACGTAAAATGTATAAGTAGGTGATGATGTGGACAGTGAGACGAGACGAAGGATAGTAGAGATTTGGTGTTGTGGGAAAACGGGTGTTACTAAATGTAACCCCTCTTACAAACTTGATTGTGGAGTCCACTTAGAGAAATCGGATGTGGCATACCGAAGTGCATGTTTATGGATTTTTGCGTTGTGGATACATTTAAATGATTTTATGTTTTCACGTATATCTCAAATCATTTTAGGGTGGTATAACAAGTAAAGTGGGGTGCATTTAGAGGGGTTTTTTAGGAGGGGTTTGAAATCGGATGTGACATTCTGAGGTTGAGGTTTATGGATTTTTGCGTTGTGAATACTCTTAAAAGATATTATGTTTTCATGTATATCTCAAGCCAAAATGATTTGCTAGTTGACACATTTTTTTTTTTTTTTTTTTTTAGTTTCATGTGATAAATTCATTAACCACGAAATAAACCAAGTTACATCTGGATAATGGGTAAGCGAGCAACAAGCTGCGCCGCTATCCCCTTTTGAATCGCAAAGCCTATTCTACTAAATACAAACTTTTGGTTCCTCGGGCTTTGCGAATCACTGTGGACCACCTTCTGCACCCGCTCCAAAAAACGAACTGCCTCAGGGGCTAAGGATCCAAAAGTATCGAAGGCAAACGGAATGAACACATGTTGATTCTCTAGACATGCTGCCTCGTGCTTAGCAACCTTCCTAGCTTCCGCCTTCAAAACCGCCTGTCCCGGAACGAAACCACTATCTCTCAGCCCTACCAGTGGGGACACCCCAGTGAGGTCAACACACGCGTGCTTACCCCCCGCCCAGCCAAACACAAGGACGTCCGCAGGACGCAGGGTAGATCTTCCCTCTCGTGGGTCAGTCAGAAAATTAACAGGGGCTTCTTTCTTGGCTGAGATCCCGGCGCGCCTAAGCACATCCCATAAAACATCTCTAACCCAGTCATGACGATACTTGAACCCCGGCAATTCCTTACAGTGAAGGGCATGCTCGCCAAATCTATCCAAACAGGCTTTTTTACAAATGGGGCAAGAGTCGTCTGGCGGGAAAAGGGGAATCATGAGCCGGTATTTAAGGATGGCTCTGTATTCAACTGCTGACATCCGTTGCCCAAGACCTTCAATGGGCGCAACAGTCAAAAAATCTTGGGCATGAGCCCCCTTGAGACAAGCCAAAACTGCCTTTTGACGCGGGGTCATATCGAACCGCTCCTCCATATCCTGTGCGTGTTTACCATAAAGAGCACTCGCCAAAGTTTGTTGAGGTTTCTTGGGGGCGGTCTCCTTATCAGTAAAACCGCCTAGATCAAGGTCTGGGAGAGTTGTTCCAATATTACCAAGCGCAAGGGAGTAGTCAGGATCCACCCCCATAACACCAGCACTTCGCAAGATGTGGTCCTGCAGTTTCCACGATTGGGCCCTGGACGCTACAAAAGCATATGCGGAGACGTCCTCCGCCGATATAAGCCCTAAGCCCCCACAACGCATAGGGAATGAAGCCAACCTCCACTGGAGGTCCCCAAAATGCGGTCCTCCGCTGACAACAATGTCTTCAACAGCCTCTCGCAGACCTGCATCAAAGATAGACACAGCCTCTTTGACATGTTCTGGTTGACAAGTCCGGAGCCCAAACACTAATTTAGCCACCCCCATGCACGAGCGCAACAGAAGGAGCTCACTTTGGGGGTCCCTTAAGTCCGACAGTCGTTTCATAAGATCAACCGCCCGAAGAGCTCGTCTAGATGCCAAAGACTGAATAAACCTTGCATCCCGACTAACCGCCCCCCCGAGGAGTTTAACCCCCCCTACGGGCCTGCTAATCTCGCTAGGGAATAAACCCGGCACTTTCTTCGCACCATTGCATGACGGCCAAAAAATCTCCGTTTTCCGAATATTAAGCCTAAGCCCAAGAGATGCCCCCTCTGAACGGATAATGTCCAACGCCCTAGAAACTTCCTCTGCCTTACCAATGATAGTGCCATCGTCCAAGTACCAGGCATGGAAGGGCAATGAGCAGGCGTCCTGCACACGGAGGATCAGCGGATGAAGAACAAGCGCAAAGAGAAGGGGGCCGAGAGGGTCCCCTTGCTGCACCCCTGTGGTAGCCCCAATATGGGTATCCCCCACATATAATCTGGCGGGCTGCGCATATAAAAATTGGACCCACGGGAAGATAGATGGGCATCTGCAACTAACTTCCCTGAGAAGTGTCGTACGGTCCACCTCGTTAAAGGCGTTAGAAAAATCAACAGTGAGCATAGCCAGGGACCCGTCAGAATGGAACGCGCTCAGAAACCTGTTAGCACTGTGCAGCACCGCTTCTGCCCCATTAGGGACCCCAACCCCAAACTGAAAATCCCCCAGATAGGTTGCCATCTCTTTACCCACTTTACGCATAGCGACTTTTGACACCAATCTTCTCCAAATGGCCCCCGCCGCAATGGGCCTAATCCCGTTGTCAGGCTTTAATAAGGGGGTCAACGGTGCCGAAGCAATGAACTCCGCCAGAGCTTTAGGACATAACCCCCCAAGCCACAAGTTGACAACATCGGTGATGGCTTTAAGGAGCCCGGAGGCAGTTGGAGACCCCTGGCCACAGAAAGCGTCTAAAATATGCTGCGCCCGCAGACCATCCCTCCCACAAGATGTCCCTTTCGGGAACGTTTTAATACATTCCAACACGCACTCAGCGTCCACCTGCAAGGCTGGCTCCAATGGCAAGGCAGAGGGCATGGCCGGGGGGTCCACAACAGGGTGTTTATCTATCAGGGCTCTCAATGTGTCCTCCCCAGCAGGCGCAACCCCAGATGAACACAGAACCTTGACGGCCGCAGTATAATGGCCATCCGCTACCTTCCGAAGGCACTGCTTAATATTGCCCCCACCATCTACTTTAGCTTGGTCCCCTACCCTCCCCGAAAACGACGCCACGGGGAGTTCAAGGAGGGGCAGGACCAATTCCTCTAAACCTGCCCCATCTTTCCAAACCGCCAATGCCCGCATAATAGAGCTACATTGAAGCGATTTCCTGTTACCCGATCTTCGTTCTTGCCTAGAGGCCGGTTTGACCACCCTTAAGGTGCAGCGAGGCAACAACAAAAGTTTAACCCAAGCCTCAATGGACCCTGGGGCATCCACCACTTTACGGAGACCCCCTGACAACGCATGGGCAAAAGCCATGCGACATGCAGGCGGGATACTCTTGACCGTAGCAACAGGCAGGGCGAGGATGCGCTCAAGGAGAGTGACATCTACCACCATCTTCCCAGACGTATCACTCACATGCGTCACTAGCGGATCACGAGGTTGTGGAATCCCCGTTATAAAATCGATCTCGCCTCCTGCACGCGAGGTGCATTTAATCACTTCTTTGCCGTGCCGACAACGCCCATTCAAGGCATGCAGGGTCATGCACTCCCCACATAGCCAATTCTCCAGCACACGCAAGGTGTCAACAACGTCATTGTAAAGGTCAAAGTTTGAAGCAAGATGCTTCTTTAACTCACCTCTCCTTTCTTTCCCATTAAAATGATCTCGTTGGAAATGCATAAGTAACCGAGAGTATCCCTTGTATCCCGGCGTACCATCCTTGCAAGAATGATAATTTTTAAAGGGGCAACGCCATATCCCTGTGGCCGAGCTGGGTCCAAGTCCCCCACCACTGTCTCTCATGGATCCTTTAAAGGAATAATTATATATATATAAATATATATATATAAATATATATTTTTAAATATGTAATAAAGGTGTTTTTAAAATTAAGAAATAAACCCGAAAAAATGGGTGAGGCCCCATGTTTATTATTATTATAATTATTATTATTATTATTATTATTATTATTATAATAATTATTATCACCCCACTCCAACCATTACTCAACATTTAACACATTTAAACCCATATAACAAAACTTTATAAAGGTGAAATGTTTACTAACACATTTCAGATCTGAGTTAGTAAACATCAAAGATGATTGACGTCATCTTTAGCGGTGGGTCGAAGGAAGAACACGGTGGGTCGAAGGAATAACACGGCGGTCGAACGAAGAAGACGGTGGGTCGAAGGAAGGAGACAGACAGCAAGGAGGTCGAACGAAGAAGACGGTGGTCGAACGAAGGAGATAGTGGGTCGAAGGGAGACCAAAGGAAGAGTCCGGTCGAACGAACAAACTGACCGTTACAAGGTTCAGGTAAGCGGATGGGTAGATGGAGGTGGAGGTGAAAAGGGTAGATCTGGAATGGAGTTGAAGACTTGAAATAAGAAGAAGAAGAGACAGATCTGGAATGCCGGCCCAGCGTATGTCTTGAAATAAAGGTAAGTATTAATAATAATAATAATAATAATAATAATAATATGTGGTTTTGGATTTAGAGAAAAAGAAAAAAAGATCTGTGTTAGAGGTTGTGTTTCAGGAAGTCAAATGAAGAAGATGATGATGGTCAGCCTCCCTGACCCGTTTATGAATTGCAAGTGGCAAATGTTGTTTAAACTTTATTGACACATGGAGTGTGGACAACGAATATTACTATACTAGGTTAGAGCCCCGTGGGTACCCACGGTGCAAACCAAAGTAAATTAAAAATTAAAAAGTAATATTAAACTAATAGTTTTATGCTTTGAAGTTGAGTGTGCATAAAAGCAATGAATATATGTAAGATTATATTAACATGCAATTCCAAACCAAAAAAACATCTTATCGACTAAATAAAATTAAACGACTTTTATAAGGGTTCAACTAAAAGATCCAATTATTTCTTCTTGTTAAGTTGATGGTGTTTCTCCAGATATGCAACTTAAAAGTAGTAGCAAAAGTAAGTAATAGAAATGGCAATTTCGACCCATTTATGAGTGAGTATATGAGTCGACTTAGTGTGACATGGGTTTTTAATACAACAGATTAAGAACATTGTTTTTCCATTGACTATTGTCCGCGTGGATACGCGGTTTAACAACTAACAATTATTTGGAGCGGAAAAACCTATAAACAAAATAAAGTATAAATATTTTATTAAAATTTAAAAGCAAGAAATACACATTTTATTCAAATCACGACATGATAATTAACAATTCTGTGACGCCATCAATGGCATTACTACATTGACCATCAACATTTTGACAGTAGTACTGACATATAATATCTATAGTTTAGCAAGCTGATAGTTGGTTCAAACTAAAAACTTTATGAATCCAGAATTGTTGTGTATATTAAATTGGCAATAAAATTTTAATATCCATATTAATGTGTATGCAAGTACAAAAAGATAGCAATGAATATGCCTTCAACTCATGAATCAACTTTATCTCACCCACATTATCGTCATCATCGTCATCCATATAGTCGGGATTCTCACTCCTCTTTTTTTCCTTCTCTATATCCTGCAACACGTTAAAACACATTTCTCCATTTAATCACCTGGCATGAAATAGAACATGTAATTTTAAAAAAAATAAAATAATGAAAGCTTACTTTCTCGATGTTCTCCTTATTGCATACTTACAGGCCCGTTGACATATTTTAGTAATACACGCCCCATTAAATCCTTGTGTGTACTTAGCAAGAGCTCTCAAAACTGTTTCTTACTGATACATTTGCCGGTGAATTAATATATTGATAAATTCAAATATGTATATATATATATATATATATATATAATACACTACAATTACCATATATATCTGAGTAGGTAGCAACTTGCAATTAGCTTGAACATACCAAAACTTGTACTCGCAACCCGCAACCTTGGTAACGAAAACGAAGAATTCCAACCTATAAAGTCAAAGCATGTTCATACTTCATACGGAAAGGTTCAAAACCCAATAACTCAAATAGATAAGCATCTTTAAATATATTAATCGTCTCGAAAATGAAACGGGTCAAATGAGTAAGAGACAAATAAATATCCATAAAGTTAGAAAGAGAACAACAAAAACTATTCATATGCAGATTACTTAGCATGATTAAAAGAAGGAATAATGTGTTAATAACTTATTAAATAACAAAGTAACACATAACACCTTAACCCCAATTATTGCAGCACCCTAACTACAAACATAACAACAATCTAATCTAGTGTTTAACCCAAAAATTGTAGTATTTTGACCCTAAAAAATGCAGATTTTAACCCAAAATTGTGCAGTATTTTTACTGCATACAGTGGAGAAATTAAACCCAAAACGGTTCAAAACTTTGACCTATAAATGTGTAGAAATTAACCAATAAAAGAGCATAATTTTAGACACAAATAGCGCAGTAGTTTAACAAAAAACGCTGCAGAATTTTGACCCATAACAATACATAATTTTAACACATTATATAAAAGGTTGAGTTGTCAACAAATACTAACATATCACTAACTTTTATTACATCTAAGATTGACAGAATAGCATCATGTCCATGTGCACTCACTAAATCAAGAAAAATACTGTGCTTAGTGCCAGTTAGTTTTCATTCAAAATTATAAGGATCAGAGTATCGATGGAACAACATCATGAACCTTCTCTTTGATGATGTCCTCTTATCAAAATATTTCAGCAAACACCATATGTGTGTAGTCTATTTGCCAACGCATGCTTTGAAAGAACATCTACAATGGAGACAAATAAAACAACCCTCGGCATAATCTATGGTTATAAATAGGTAAAGCCATATATTTGATGCAATTTCTCGTCTATAAAGCACATTGTCGAACACTTGAACATGCAATACTAACGACAGCACAATAGGGTTTTAAGAAACCATAAACGCTAACTGCCGCAACCAAAGAGGGAGACAAACCGAGTAACTAAAACTGGCAAGGATGACAAAGCATAATTCCACCATCAACGCCAAGTTTTCAAGTAACAAAATCATAGGTTAACTAAAGATGGATAGTCTCCGGGAGACACAGAGGAGCAACATACCTGTCCCGACAGAATCCAAAGTGAAGAGGTATAACCATCAGCGTGAGATGAGAAGACAGAGAGTAGGTGGTTGCAGACACAACGAACCAAAGTCTGGTGGTACATAGTGGCAATAATATAACTTTCACAAATTGGTTGGTTATACTGTACAGTTACATCATTAAACATGAGCTCTGTTAATACCAATTCATCTGCACTACTAATTTCACAAGCAACTTTCCCCTTCAGTTCCACAACATCGTCTCTAGTCTCATATCTGTATCAAATTGTACACAATCTTATTAGTTCTTATCAGGATATGTAGGTACTGCTCTTAAAGAAGACCAAATTGAAAAAAAAATATATGTATAAAAGTTGGCCCAAAGAGTGATAATAATGCGTAAAACCTTCTAAATAACTGGATAGACGGATACCAAAATTTGCCACCTATATTTAACACTAATTACAAATTATAAAATAAACATTTTAATGTAAAAACGTGTATTTTTACCCGAGTCTGCAAAGAACCCTTTTCCTTGCTTTCAGCTCATCTTTAAAGGCAAGTTTTATACAACTCGAACAAATCTCTAACCGTAGCGTAGATCGGAGTAACTAAACACCGTCTTGACAAAAGGAACCAAATCGTTGCAGCAATCCCGCAAGCACAGAACACGTGCTCTGCCGACTATTCCACCTCACCGCAAAAAAATGCATAACGAATCTTCCAAATGTATGTTTCGTCTTGCTATCACCGCCTTTGTTGTAAGCCTATCCAATTCCGCTTGCCAGGCGAATATGTTGCATTTTAATGGGACCCATTTACAGCGCCTAAACGTGTAATTTGGACGAACTATTTCGCTACTAATGATTAGATTTTTAACCGACGCAACTGTAAACTGACCTGAAGTATATTCCTTCCAGGGCCACCCATCACTTCTGTCCGCTAAACAAATTGTATGGAGAAGATTTAAACAATCGGTCAGCTCTTGTAACTCGACACCTGTACATGGATTGCGCAGCTAGTTCCACTAAAAAACCGCATTCCCTTTACATCTGTCCGACACACAGCAGCGTTTAACCTTTTCAAGCCGAAATAAATTCGGAAAAGTCACCCTTAGCGGCTCATTTGTAACCTACCATTCCAGCCAAAATTTAATAGATTCCCCATTACCAACAACCCCATGAATCCTGGAAACAATACAGCTGCCATCTACCACCCAACCCCTTTCCCATTTAACCAAAGTATTCCACAAACCTGTTTAGCGAGAGTTTCTTGGTAACGCCTCCTAGTTTCGCTTTGTATTGTGAATTGCCTTAAACACTCTTTACCATACAAAGATCTAAAAAACAATTATGCCTAAAATTAGAGTTCAATAAGTCTATCTATAGTTTAAAGAAATAGAAAACAATGCAACAACGTTATACCCTTTTATGTGGTTTTGACTTGTGACATGAGACTCCAACATATGACTATTTGGGCCGTTGACATGAGACTCCAATTTAGCCATCAGTTGGACATCAAGAAGTGGGTTAGTGGTTACTCAAAATCCATCGCTATATAATTATTCCAACTTTTTGAATAAATCCTTATAGGTTATAAAAATAAGATGCACTAACATTAAAAGTTAATGATACAAAAGGAACAAACACAAGCTCGAAGTTGATCTTTACATCAAGAGTTTTTTTTCTTTGACCTTGCGTAACCCAACCAGCATTCCTTCAACATGAATCCCTCGCTGCAGACCTATCTATCTAAAAATGCTACCCTTGAAGCAATTTAGATGTAGTAGCACCCTTACATTCCAGCAACGGCCTTCAACATTTGTCTACTATCTTGTCTTTGGGAACAGAAACAAAACCATCACACGTCTTGACCTTGAACGCATTTATGACCAATTAATACCGTTGAACAACATTTATGTACACCAAATTTTGAGCAGCTGGCTTGCACCCTAGCTATGCAGCAATCTTTGGATTGAGTATGATAGAAGGCAAATAATTATTTCATCACCCAACATGAATACTTGAAGACAGTGAATGTCCCAAGCCCAGTCTACTCATTCTTGCCTTTCCAGCGATATAGCCCAAGTGACCCGACCATTCAACATTGGTCATCTCAAGATGCTGCTTATTGCTAACATTTCCCATTCTACATCCAACCATTTAAATAATAATATTTATTTATTAATATGTGATTTAAAAAAACATAAATCATTAAGATGCTTAATTCTTAATAGTTTTGCATAAATAACCTGTAAAGGGTTTTTCCTATCCATATATCATCATCACCTCCATATTGTTCCAAGTAATATCTTGCCTCGAGTCGAGGAAAACTCGCGTACCATGGCACATCATCTATTGCTTGTCCGTCCCAATACCTGTTAACAAATGTTAATATAAGAATATTTTGGTAAATCATCTATTCTAATGTGCATTCTATGATGCTACGGACAAGACATATTTAAGCGCAAAGTGTCCGTCTTTCTCAAAGAGTCGAAATGCATTTATCACATTTTTAAAAATGTTATAATAGTCACAAAATAACACCAATGTACTGAACTTCTGCTTGTTGATGAGACTAACCTGGAGAAACTTGATAACAATTGGTTCTTAAAACCCGAGATCCCATACACGTGTCGTCAATATCCAGTAAATTGCAATATCTTGTAATCCCGATTGCTTGTCCGTCCTAATACCTGTTAAGAAATTGGTATACTTAATATACAATTGTGTCTGTTTCGACTGGTACAAAAAAAACTCCCACTTTGACCCATTACCCAGCCATTCTGCTACCTCTAGTGAACATGCGCAAAAAACAGCAGAAAAACACGAGTGATATTAAAACAAACGTGAAATTTGCTCACACTTTGTAATTTCCGGTTAGATACAGGAGACCAAGAAATGTCTCATTTAGCATTGGTCCAGATTTTTTGGGGCATTTACTGCAAAACATGTCAGAAACCCCTAAAAATGGTACTTTTATTCTATACACCTCATTTAAAAAAGCCCTAGGTTTTTAAGCGCCGTAGGCCTAGCTAAGGCCCAAGGCTCACCCTTTGCGCCTTCGACTACTATTTATTGAAGCAAGTGCCCAGTTCTAAAAGTTTCAAGTGTTTTTGAAACCGAAACGTCCAGACTTGCTTCTGGTTCTAGACTTTCAAAAAAATAAAACCTCACTTCAGGAGTCGAAATGATATGCGGCATGTCCTCTCCTCAAATTTAGGAGAAGACATACATTCATGTTTCATCAAAACAAACAAAAAAAAAGCCATATCTTTGTAAAAACAACATTTGATATATATGTAAAAATAATAATGAAGCTGGTTAATTTCTTAAATTCAAGTTTTTTTGTCATTTAGATTTAGATTTTCGAGTATGTAGCATAAACAAAAAAATCTTACATTGGATTATATGTTAAACTCATATGGTACTGGACTTGAAAGCTCTAAAAATCATATCCCCAACAAAATATAAAATTTTGGTTCATGGTGAACTAACTATATGAGGAACATGTCAAACATATGTGCTAAGGTCTTTAAATTGAGTGCTCAAACTGTCGAAAGTGATGAAAATAAAACAAATGCAAATGATGAAAATTAATAGGCAATCATCAAGAATTTCACATATACCACACCAATGACATGAATATGTAGGAGAAAACCTAACCTAGAACATAAAATGTGGACAAATGGAAACCTGCAAATCAGAAAAAGAAAAAAAAAAAAAAACTTCGTCAGGCAGCCTAAATAATGAATGCTTTTAAAATCACTCAACTCGATTTATAGACATTAACCACTTATTTCAATTACTGAAATAATATAACATATAAATCATACAATATATCACCTGATGCAGTTGTGGTTTGGACTATAGCAGGGACGACCAACGGGGCTGCTATGGTTAAAACAGAAGCTTCATGTTCATTTGCGCAACTGCAGTTTGGGCATGAGCTGCAAAACAGAGGCTGCAGTGTTAACATTCAATCGATTACAGGAGGAGTTCGAACTTAGTTCGAACTATGTAGCGATATTAAAAACATATAGACACACCTATAGATAAATGTATATGCAATGTAAATCCATTGAAACTGATACTTCATCTCATTTGCAGCCACTGAGCCCTCTAATAACTCCCTGATCCAACACAAAACTCTAAAGTATGATCAATAAAGCACCAAAACCAAAACATGAACTTGTATTGTTAATGAAAAACTTATCCCTTGTTGTTTTATGAGAAGGGAAGGCAATCAATCATCATAAGAGGTCTTTTCCCAATGCTTGCAGATCATCGACACGCTGTAAGTCACTACATAATATCTCACACACCAACCCTGTTACAAAAAAATATAAAATATCATGCACCCTCTAAAACTCGTATTAGCAGCTTGTTATCCAACTTAACAACATATAAAATAAACTTTATTTACTAAAATACAAAATCCACGATGATAGAAGATTACACAGATTCAATAATAGAATAGGAATGTCTTATGGATTAGTAATAGTTGAGGCAGATGTGTTGATGATATGTAGAAAAAAATGAACTTCGTAAAAAAAAAAAAGGAACACAATCTGTACACAAATAAACTATAACAATTATAATGTGAAATAGGTACCTATCTTGATTTGTATGCCTGAATATGAAGGTAAAAAACCCAAGTTAAACCTCACTTAAGATCAATTAGTAAATAGTTGCTGAAGTCGGCCTCACTGTAAATCACATGCCTAACCGATCTCACACTGAACAACCCCGATTTATCTCCGAGCCAATTCCATTAATCCCTCCTACCTGTCAGCGCCAAAAAACCCAACACACTGGCTAAAAAATCCAACTCAACCAATTCCTGTTCAGCCGCCATCGGCCTGCTCCAACTCCACTGATCACCCAGTCGAATAAGAACTTATGAACATGAAAAAAATATGCAGAATGTGGGTTATGATGCAGAATACATAGATTACATACCTAGAAAACTTTTAAAATTGATGCAAAATACATAGATGACATACCTAGATAGTATATTAGCTTTTAAAATTGATAAAGAATACATAGATTACATACCTAGAAAACTTCTAATGCTTCACGAATTGTGATTTCAGGATCGTTGACGGAAACTTCCTGCACAGATTTCGCCAAAAAAAAAAACTACTTCATTTCTAGACTACAACTTTAATGATTCAATTCTTCATTAATATTTCCAATATCTATTGAAAGTCAATATATACACAATAACCCACTGACTTGTTTAAATCGCTCACCAGTCACCAATGAAAGCAACCTTCTCACCCAAGTCCGTTAAAGCTTAACAACCAATATGATCTTGTATTTATGTTATAATCATAATCAATTGCAGATTTTTTTATTCAATAAAGACACTACAATCTAAATTCGCAAGCGAATTTCATTCAAGCATTTTCACAAACAGTTGGCGGGCATTTGAAAAAGTCATCAGGTTCTCACAAACTTTTATTGTCTATCAGCACTAATCAACAACAAATCGTACATGTGATCTGAAAAACATATAACTAAACATCAAATACCGAACAAAAACATCATATATCTAAGTTACGAAAAAACTATACTAACCTTGATTTGGGCGATACCGAGATTAGGATAACAAAAATCCTAATAAAATCAACACTTTTAAGATGAAAGCGGTGAGAGAAAAGTAAAATAAAGCAACGAATTTGTAATATAAACTGATTACTTACAAAAACAGCTTCCATGATCAGTTTGACTGAAAAAACCTAATGAAAACCATTGATTATTCGACTGTATTTGATTTTAGATTGAGGTGAAGAGGATGACTGAATCAAAAATAAAATCAAAATCCAAGAATGAATGGGATATCGGTGGTTTTTACCTTGTCAGAATCAGAACCCTAATCTGCTGTCACATGAGATGTAGGCGATTGCGATGTAAAGTTAGGAGGAATACGAAACAGAATGCGTAGGGCTTGTGGAGGAAGACATATAGATCCAGGGGTGAGTGAATGAGAAACCCTACATCATTAGATGCCAAATCTGATTCAAGGGACCAGCAAAACAATTGATTGAAATCGGTAACATATTAGGGTTTCTAGTGAGGAAGAGTATTGATAGGAGCGGCGATACATTGTTTGATTTTAAGGATGAAACGTATGTGTGCAGTACAAGAATGAAACGTATGTGTGGTTTAATGATATACGAATCGGGTCAATGGATTAAATTTCGGGTATGGGTTAGTCAACAGCTGATTGACAAGTGTCCCATTTTGATGAGGAGCTCTAGGTGGGGGACAAGTGTCCCCCTAGTTACTCCTTTATTAGTATAGATAGATTTATTCTTTATTTAAATACATACAAAAAGAGATTGTTATGCATTATTATAAATTTATCCATGAGGATCATCAAAATATTGAAGGTCTTTATAACCATAAGATCAATTGATAATTGTGGTTTGCTCATAAAATGAGTCATATGAATGGTATTATGCAACATTATCATATGATGCAAGATTTGTTGAGCTTGGTGCTCCCTCGTTTACAAGAGGTTGAGTTTTTTTTTTTTTTTTTTTAAATTAAATTAAAACCGCAACATAACATTTTCTGTTTTTTTTTTCTTTTCCCTTCTTACTGAAAACGGGTGTTACTAAATGTAACTCCTCTCTTAAGCTTGGTGCTCTTCTTTTGTTTTTTAAACTAGCACTGTATGATATAGAAAATATAATTAGTCTCGTTTAATGTTTGAACATGAATTTTATTCACAAGACGTCACAACATACGACATATTAGCAAAGAAAAAAGAGGCTTCTTTTTTTTTTTTTTTTTTTTAACTCTTTGAAGTCTTCAATGACAAACTAGTCCAAAGAAATAACTATTTTATGTCGTTGCTATCAGGCTATATGGTGTGCCATCGGGGGTAACAATCGGGGAGGTGACTTGGCAAGTCCCCCGATCGGGAACACCGCCCCCCCCCCCCCCCCCCGTAAATTTTTCGGGGAAAACGGGGAATTTTGCCCGTTTGAACCGAGCATCATGATTGGTCCATTTTTTTTTATTTTTTTTTAATTAAACTTTATATAATAAAAAAATGAAGGGGGAGTGGGGGAATTAGGGGAATACCATTTCCAAACTTTGGGGGAGAAAATAGGGGAAATGATGTGACGCTGATGTGGCACTTGGGGGAGTTGGGGAAAAGGGGGGCACACCATATAGTCTCAGGGGTCACCTCAAAAAGAATTTATCTTTTTTATTTTGTTTACAGCTCAACACATAATTGCAGGGCAATATCGTAATTGTATTCAAACCACTCAAACAAAAGATAATATTGTTTAAAAATCAACACATAGATAAACACAGGGTAAATATAATACATACAAAAGTTATATAACTTAAAACACCACTAGTAAAATACATAACATGTCACATGCTTATACAGTAGTAGCTCTTATCCACCGTCCATACCATATTCATCCAATCCAACGCTTATCAGATGAGAACATACCATACACTCTGCTTTAAAACAACAACAACAACAACACGTGGCGACCTACAAGAGAGAGTTGCGTATTTACATCTCACCGACCTGTCACTTTAGCATGTAGCTTAACGATGCTTGCTCCTTGTTTCCCCACTGTATAGCCTGCATATGTAAATAACAAATAATATTAGATTTTATACCTTAAGTCAGATCATAAAATCAAATACTGAAACTTGTCAAGTGTATAATAATAATAATAATAATAATAATAATAATAATAATAATAATAATAATAATAATAATAATAATAATAATAATAAGAAGAAGAGTAGGTAGGTAAGGTAAGGTAAGGTACCAGTCATAAACAGTGGGAGAATTGGCGGAATCAGGTTTATCAAAGTAGTTAGATCCAATTCCTTTGGTAGCTAAGTTACTACCAGGATGAAACACACTCCTCCACACGTTCTCCTTACGCGCCGCCGTAGGCGACGGTGTTCCCGGTGTCGTTGGACTCTTCGGCATCGATACAGACTTCTGCAGGAACTTACTGCTGCTTCCTTCTCCTACACAACAACAACAACTCATCATCAGTTAAAGTTTATATATTATCAACATGATATAATTAATGGATGTAATGAAATAATAATAATAATAATAATAATAATGAATATTAGATCGAGGTGCATGGATATGAATATCGATCGATGAGTACCTTTTTCTGAGATGGTGGAGACTTTACGGAGGTTGCTAAGGCCGTGATCAGGCTCAGGTCCAGCTACTGATTCATCCCACATGGTATGGTATGGTATTTGATTTTATTATATTTGATCTCTGTATGTATCTGTGTGTGATGAAGATAGATACTTCAGTGACATTATATAGACAGACAGACGGCTGCTGCTAAGCTCAAATATCTTGTTGCCTCCTCTAGACTCATCTATGGTTATCTTTTTTAACTATGGTTAACCTTTTTTATTAGATTTTTACTATTTCCACACCAAAGCAAACTTTGACTTACTATTTGTTCAACGGTAACATATATAAATTAACCGTTTTTTTTTATCGGCGAACAACTGTGTGGTAACCACCCTTGCGGGGCGTGGTGCTCAAGAATCGACTACTCGACCTCCAGCAGCCCCCGCCTTCTCCCGATGTGCGGAAACCCGAGCCCCACCCGCCCGAAGGCACGACAGTGTTATAGAACTCGGTAAAACCTCGCCGTCCGTCAGATTCGAACCGGCGCCACCCGTATTCGATCTTCACCCGGATACCAAACCATAAATGTTGGAAGTGGGAATTGAACCTTTGATCACATAGGTGAAACAAAAGCCACTCCACCACTATGGATGGATATAAATTAAACGGTTTAGTTATACTCATTCTTATTACTCGAATGATCATCAATCGATAATAGTATGCAGTTTAGTTGAAATTTAGTTTGATCGTTTAATATGTTTGAAATTACATATGTAACATATCAGAATTATGTTTCAATAATTTGAGTGTCGAGAAAATATATATCTAAATTACCATGAACAAAGATTTATTCAAACCCGACTAAAAAATATAATTATAAAAGCTTATAAGGAAAAATTATTTGGAGTCTTTTGTGAAAAACAAGTAACAGAATCAACTTTTGTATCTTTTATTTTATTTTTTATATTGGCCAGCATACAGATGTCCTGACTACCTGTGGTATCCACTAATTTAAGGGCAGATCTTCATACGGGCCTGACCAGCCTCGGCCCACCCAACCTTTTTGCTTCGTAGTGTAAATTTTATCGAGTTTTACGTTCAAGATCCGCCATTGCACCAATTGGTTACAAAAGCACCTTGTACGTCTTTGGATGAATACGTGTCTTAGGTGTCTACCCATAGGTGACGCTGAGTAGCCAACAAAGTCACCAGTTTCGAAAAAAACATGATCCCTTACCCGACCGAAGGCACGACAGTAGAGAAATCAAAGATTGAACCTGACACCTCAAGAAGGATAGATATACCCAATACCCATCATGTTTTAATTTCATTATAAAAATTTAAGGTTTAATTTATTGTTCTTCTAGAAAGTAAAAGATCTAATTATTTACTGGGGGAGTGTGGAAATAAAGAAAAAGAGAGTGGAATTGTAGGAAAATGATATGGATAAGGATAGAAACGATGAAAAGGTGGGTCCAGAAATAAGTATCTTCACATTATTGTACGTCTGACGTGTTAGCATAATTGCAATACCAACCCTTAAATATATGTCTACTTCCATTTTTGCAACGTCAGTTTAAAAACATTTCAAAGTAGCCCCTAAACTATTTCCTGTTGTTAAAATAAGCCAACTTCTTAAAGAAACAAATGGTAAAAACTTGATGATTCGGTTGATTAACTTCATTTTTTCTTTCAGGTCTGAGTTCCCCTGTTCATGATAGAGTAAAAATGTCAAACCATTCGAATTTTTAAATATTTGTTCACTAAAAACAGAAAAACCAAATTCCAGTAAGAATCTGTGCATTTATGTTATGGACTTTGGAAGTAATTTGCTCCAAATTTTAAGTTTCTATCCCACATTTATGCTGCTTACAAATCACTTCGTTTTATGCATATAATGTTGGAAATTTGATATTCAACGAATGATTTGAGAGGCGTATAGTCACTTTCAGATCGAATTAATTTTTATGGTTCTCCCGAAAAATCCAATCGGATACAACTCAGATTTGAGAAAATAAGAACAAAATATGTGTTGGCCCAAACAATTAGATCAAACACGAACACGAGATATTCGGGGAGACGAACCCGCGACTCTTTCTATTCAATCAAATAATAATAATAAGACGAACCCGCGACTCTTTCTTTACTAACTCAGATCTGAAAGTTGAGCGGCTAATTGTGTCACCTTTATAAAGTTTTGTTCTATGGGTTTAAATGTGTTAAATGTTGAGTAATGGTTGACTAAAGTGGGGTGATTATAATTATTATAATAATAATAATAATAATAATAATACTAATAATAATAATAATAATAAACATGGGGCCCCACCCATTTTTTCGGGTTTATTTCTTAACTTTAAAAACACCTTTATTACATATTTAAAAATATATATTTATATATATATATATATATATATATAATTATTCCTTTAAAGGATCCATGAGAGACAGTGGTGGGGGACCTGGACCCAGCTCGGCCACAGGGATATGGCGTTGCCCCTTTAAAAATTATCATTCTTGCAAGGATGGTACGCCGGGATACAAGGGATACTCTCGGTTACTTATGCATTTCCAACGAGATCATTTTAATGGGAAAGAAAGGAGAGGTGAGTTAAAGGAGCATCTTGCTTCAAACTTTGACCTTTACAATGACGTTGACACCTTGCGTGTGCTGAAGAATTGGCTATGTGGGGAGTGCATGACCCTGCATGCCTTGAATGGGCGTTGTCGGCACGACAAAGAAGTGATTAAATGCACCTCGCGTGCAGGAGGCGATATCGATTTTATAACGGGGATTCCACAACCTCGTGATCCGCTAGTGACGCATGTGAGTGATACGTCTGGGAAGATGGTGGTAGATGTCACTCTCCTTGAGCGCATCCTCGCCCTGCCTGTTGCTACGGTCAAGAGTATCCCGCCTGCATGTCGCATGGCTTTTGCCCATGCGTTGTCAGGGGGTCTCCGTAAAGTGGTGGATGCCCCAGGGTCCATTGAGGATTGGGTTAAACTTTTGTTGTTGCCTCGCTGCACCTTAAGGGTGGTCAAACCGGCCTCTAGGCAAGAACGAAGATCGGGTAACAGGAAATCGCTTCAATGTAGCTCTATTATGCGGGCATTGGCGGTTTGGAAAGATGGGGCAGGTTTAGAGGAATTGGTCCTGCCCCTCCTTGAACTCCCCGTGGCGTCGTTTTCGGGGAGGGTAGGGGACCAAGCTAAAGTAGATGGTGGGGGCAATATTAAGCAGTGCCTTCGGAAGGTAGCGGATGGCCATTATACTGCGGCCGTCAAGGTTCTGTGTTCATCTGGGGTTGCGCCTGCTGGGGAGGACACATTGAGAGCCCTGATAGATAAACACCCTGTTGTGGACCCCCCGACCATGCCCTCCGCCTTGCCTTTGGAGCCAGCCTTGCAGGTGGACGCTGAGTGCGTATTGGAATGTATTAAAACGTTCCCGAAAGGG
This sequence comes from Ambrosia x helenae, assembly GCA_030844895.1. Lineage (NCBI taxonomy): Eukaryota > Viridiplantae > Streptophyta > Magnoliopsida > Asterales > Asteraceae > Ambrosia > Ambrosia x helenae. Next base: position 140,504,294 of record CM061228.1, on the reverse strand, counting down.
ACATCTTGTGGGAGGGATGGTCTGCGGGCGCAACATATTTTAGACGCTTTCTGTGGCCAGGGGTCTCCAACTGCCTCCGGGCTCCTTAAAGCCATCACCGATGTTGTCAACTTGTGGCTTGGGGGGTTATGTCCTAAAGCTCTGGCGGAGTTCATTGCTTCGGTACCGTTGACCTCCCTATTAAAGCCTGACAACGGGATTAGGCCCATTGCGGTGGGGGCCATTTGGAGAAGATTGGTGTCAAAAGTCGCTATGCGTAAAGTGGGTAAAGAGATGGCAACCTATCTGGGGGATTTTCAGTTTGGGGTTGGGGTCCCTAATGGGGCAGAAGCGGTGCTGCACAGTGCTAACAGGTTTCTGAGCGCGTTCCATTCTGACGGGTCCCTGGCTATGCTCACTGTGGATTTTTCTAACGCTTTTAACGAGGTGGACCGTACGACACTTCTCAGGGAAGTTAGTTGCAGATGCCCATCTATCTTCCCGTGGGTCCAATTTTTATATGCGCAGCCCGCCATATTATATGTGGGGGATACCCATATTGGGGCTACCACAGGGGTGCAGCAAGGGGACCCTCTCGGCCCCCTTCTCTTTGCGCTTGTTCTTCATCCGCTGATCCTCCGTATGCAGGACGCCTGTTCATTGCCCTTCCATGCCTGGTACTTGGACGATGGCACTATCATTGGTAAGGCAGAGGAAGTTTCTAGGGCGTTGGACATTATCCGTTCAGAGGGGGCATCTCTTGGGCTTCGGCTTAATATTCGGAAAACGGAGATTTTTTGGCCGTCATGCAATGGTGCGAAGAAAGTGCCGGGTTTATTCCCTAGCGAGATTAGCAGGCCCGTAGGGGGGGTTAAACTCCTCGGGGGGGGGGGGGCGGTTAGTCGGGATGCAAGGTTTATTCAGTCTTTGGCATCTAGACGAGCTCTTCGGGCGGTTGATCTTATGAAACGACTGTCGGACTTAAGGGACCCCCAAAGTGAGCTCTTTCTGTTGCGCTCGTGCATGGGGGTTGCTAAATTAGTGTTTGGGCTCCGGACTTGTCAACCAGAACATGTCAAAGAGGCTGTGTCTATCTTTGATGCAGGTCTGCGAGAGGCTGTTGAAGACATTGTTGTCAGCGGAGGACCGCATTTTGGGGACCTCCAGTGGAGGTTGGCTTCATTCCCTATGCGTTGTGGGGGCTTAGGGCTTATATCGGCGGAGGACGTCTCCGCATATGCTTTTGTAGCGTCCAGGGCCCAATCGTGGAAACTGCAGGACCACATCTTGCGAAGTGCTGGTGTTATGGGGGTGGATCCTGACTACTCCCTTGCGCTTGGTAATATTGGAACAACTCTCCCAGACCTTGATCTAGGTGGTTTTACTGATAAGGAGACCGCCCCCAAGAAACCTCAACAAACTTTGGCGAGTGCTCTTTATGGTAAACACGCACAGGATATGGAGGAGCGGTTCGATATGACCCCGCGTCAAAAGGCAGTTTTGGCTTGTCTCAAGGGGGCTCATGCCCAAGATTTTTTGACTGTTGCGCCCATTGAAGGTCTTGGGCAACGGATGTCAGCAGTTGAATACAGAGCCATCCTTAATTACCGGCTCATGATTCCCCTTTTCCCGCCAGACGACTCTTGCCCCATTTGTAAAAAAGCCTGTTTGGATAGATTTGGCGAGCATGCCCTTCACTGTAAGGAATTGCCGGGGTTCAAGTATCGTCATGACTGGGTTAGAGATGTTTTATGGGATGTGCTTAGGCGCGCCGGGATCTCAGCCAAGAAAGAAGCCCCTGTTAATTTTCTGACTGACCCACGAGAGGGAAGATCTACCCTGCGTCCTGCGGACGTCCTTGTGTTTGGCTGGGCGGGGGGTAAGCACGCGTGTGTTGACCTCACTGGGGTGTCCCCACTGGTAGGGCTGAGAGATAGTGGTTTCGTTCCGGGACAGGCGGTTTTGAAGGCGGAAGCTAGGAAGGTTGCTAAGCACGAGGCAGCATGTCTAGAGAATCAACATGTGTTCATTCCGTTTGCCTTCGATACTTTTGGATCCTTAGCCCCTGAGGCAGTTCGTTTTTTGGAGCGGGTGCAGAAGGTGGTCCACAGTGATTCGCAAAGCCCGAGGAACCAAAAGTTTGTATTTAGTAGAATAGACTTTGCGATTCAAAAGGGGATAGCGGCGCAGCTTGTTGCTCGCTTACCCATTATCCAGATGTAACTTGGTTTATTTCGTGGTTAATGAAAAGTTATAAACTAAATTTAGATTCAATCAAACAAACTTACAAGCAAGGGACAAATAAAACCGTTAACCCAGACCCCTATTTATACTAAATTAATCATACTAATCCTACTCAAATACTTCTACCAATTCTATTCTAATACTAACCCCACATCATTATCTCTACCAATTAAACCAACTAGATAATTCTAAACATTCAAACTAGTCTTAAACCACTCTTTCACTTTGGTCCTTCAACTTTCAACTCATACGTGTTTTAGGATTAACTTTCAACATTCCCCCTTAATCCTAAAACCTCACCATGATTCTCTTACTTTCCCAATTTGACCACTCGAGTCTTGATCACTCTCACTTTCTTCCTCAGTATCTAGCTTTATTTCTTGCTCTTCTTTCTCGATCGAACCACGCTAGTTCTTGATCTTCATGCGTCAACTCGAAAACGAGTTTCTTGACTGCATTTTTCCTTTCAGTCTTCAAGATTTGCTCTTGATTGCATCATCTCTTTCTTTCTTCTTCAAGATCCACTATTGAGGGCACATTCATCAAGATCTGCTCTTGGGGGCACATTCATCAAGATCTGCTCTTAGGGGCACATTCATTCTTTCTACCGGTTTGATTTTTTCAGTTGGAATTGATTCCCGATCCCGAAACCAATCTCCAAACACCGCATAACTTTCTTCTTTTCTCATCTCATCTCTTTCTAGAAAGATTCAACGTTACTTTCTTTTCAAGAAACCGGTTCTTGATTAACTTACTACATTCTTTCATAAACAAACCTGACAACACTTGTTGCCTTACGATCAACAAAACAAAACCGCCAAACAGCACCACTAACAACCGCTATATTTGGGGAGACAAACCCGCGACTTTCTATTCAATCAAACAAACTTACAAACAATGGACAAATAAAACCATTAACCTAGACCCCTATTTATACTAAATTAATCCTACTCAAATACTTCTACCAATTGTATTCTAATACTAACCCCACATCATTATCTCTACCAATTAAACCAACTAGATAATTCTAAACATTCAAACTAATCTTAAACCACTCTTTCACTTTGGTCCTTCAACTTTCAACAATATGGTGATTGAGAGTGAATTCGTGAACCTATATTTGTGACCAAAATTTTGATTTCGAATATAGGGCAAAACTTGCTAGTAACAACCTTTTGGCAGTTATTCCTTTTAATTAAAATTGCCTCGGGACCCTGCCAAGGGGGTGTTGCCCCCCTTGGAACCCCCGAATTGTAATAACTTAAACAAGCGTGCACTCCCGCACCTCCTAACTTGCTTGATGTGTATTACAATTCAATTTGGTCACCAAATCAATCCCAATTACACCAAAATAACCAACACATAAGCAGCTCCGCGCATAAATCATAACTTACGGGGCGTAAAAGTGTAACACGGTCAAAGATCAAATCAGCAGGGTGTGAAAACTGCCATGACAGTTTGTTAGAATGCCAACCCTGAATACAGATTTCAATTATAACAATAGATAGAAAACAAGAAAGTGGATAAAGACACATGCTTGGAGCAATATATACACACATATATAATCATAAATTACAGTGTTGCATATGACCACAAATATTATATTATTCAACAAAAATGTGATTAATGAAGGTAGAAGATTAAACAAACTAAACATACACTTTTAAGCCACTTTCAACCGTTCGGCATGTTTTCACTATAGTTAAAAATTTCAAATCATTGAAATTTATCATTATGACACGTTAGAGATAAAACCTAACCCAAATCAGCCCATTCGTAAGTAGATGGGTCCAAATTCCCTCTGCTAATATAACATTGGACCTGATAGTAGGTTACTCGCATACCTGAATGGTGATCAAAGAAATAGATACAATCTCATCTGATTGTCTCCTTTTTGGCCTTGTATGCATTCAAGAAAAGTATCCGATCCTGAGCCCAAGCCCGGTCAACTTCTGACACCATATCACTGAAAAAACACCAACCATAGTCCAGCATTTGTATCAACTTTTGAGTTTAATTACTCCACAGTCTCCGGTTACTGTTAATCTGAGCAATGATTCGCCATCAGAAAAAAAAAAATCCAAATTCAGGTTTCATCAGCAGTTATAAACTATAAACATTATAAAGTTTCTTAAGGAAGCACAAAGTACAACTAGTCAATGCCGGACCTGTAAGACTGCTGCTGACAGTTATTGCAGCAGTTGCTGCTGGAATACTAACACTTTCTTTGCAGGGAAGTGTTTTTATGCATTGATAAAGTGCGCAGAACAGACGTATAGTCTACTGGTATGAGGATAACTTTTTGGAAACCGAAGAATGTTTTAATTTCAAAACAGGTTCACTTGAAAAGATTTCGTAGGTAGACATTTTCATGTGTTTACGAGAAGTCGAGTTTGAAAAGTGTTATAAGGTATATTATTAGTTGCAAATTCCTCCCGAAAACATATATTGGATGCGTTACATGAAAACATGAAGATTTACATTTGATTTGTAAAATATGCAATGCAAGTTTATAAAATGCAAGATGAAACCATTTCATGAAGTGTGTGTAAATCTAATGTGTTTCGAAAGACCAAGATTTAAAATGATGTGAAGGTTGTGAATGATCCCAGATGCCTTGATGAATTTTGGAAAATAAATTTTTTTGTATTTAAACATTTCTTTAACTTATGGGTTGAAAAGTCGGAAATTTTTTAGTTAGAACTTCTTAGTCAGACTAAACTCATACATAAATGCCTACCTACACGATACGCACTCGTACACTACTCTCTAAAACGATAATGCCCCTCAGGTTTGGCCCAGATTGCTTGTTTGGCCAGTTATCTTTTTTTTTTCTGCCAAAAGCACCCCTCAAAGTTCGAAAATTGCCATTTTGGCCCATATTTAACTGAGTTTCTAACGAGGGACAAAAACTCAGTTAATTCTGAGGGGCATTTTCGTCCTTTCATTCTTCCCATGGAATCGAAACATTGCTATGAATGGCCCGTTGGACCCTTTTCAGGAAACAGATAACTTTCGGCGCCAAGGAGCCAAAGGTATCAAAAGCTAATGGGGCGAAAACATGTTGGTTATCTTCGCAGGCTTTGGCGTGTTTTTCCACTTTCTTTGATTCCGTCTTTCTCAATTTCTGTCCAGCCACGAAACCATTATCACGTAAACCAACTAGAAGAGACACACCTGTGAAGTCAACACAAGCGTGTTTCTCCCATCCCATCCAAATACCACCCAAAGATTTATTCAAACCCGACTGAAAAATAAAAAAAATCCTAATCTGTTTTTAGCAGATTATGATTTTCTATTCAAAAAGGGGTGGCGGCGCAGCTTGTTGCCCGCCTACCTACCATCCTTATGTAATTTACCCTTTTTTTTTATCAATGAATTACAAACTAAAGCTTAAATTGAAAATTATTTGGAGTCTGTTGGCAAAAAACAAGTAACATAATCAACTTTTGTATCTTTTATTTGGTAAAAATATATGATGTTTTAGTTTCATTATAATTTATAAAAATTAAAACGATCTAATTATTTACTGGGGGAGTGTGGAAATAAAGAAAAAGAGAGTGGAATTGAAGGAAAATGATATGGATAAGGATAGAAACGATGAAAAGGTGGGCCCAGAAATAAGTATCTTCACATTATTGTACGTCTGACGTGTTATCATAATTGCAATACCAACCCTTAAATATATGTCTACTTCCATTTTTGCAACGTCAGTTTAAAAATATTTCAAAGTAGCCCCTGAACTATTTCCTGTTGTTAAAATAAGCCAACTTCTTAAAGAAACAAATGGTAAAAACTTCATGATTCGGTTGATTAACTTCATTTTTTCTTTCAGGTCCAGTGGCGGATCTAGAAACATTTTTCAGTAGTAACGTTTTTCATTTTTTTCATTTTAGTAGCAACATTTTTTAAATTTCGCAAAAAAAAAACAAATTTTCCACTAATTTTCCACTACGCGCGCGAAGTTGAGCCGCAACGTCCGCACCCCTGGTTGTGCGTTGGATCCGCCCCTGTTCAGGTCTGAGTTCCCCTATTCATGATAGAGTAAAAATGTCAAACCATTCGAATTTTTAAACATTTGTTCACTAAAAACAGAAAAACCAAATTCCAGTAAGAATCTGTGCTTATGTTATGGACTTTGGAAGAAATTTGCTCCAAATTTTAAGTTTCTATCCCACATTTATGCTGCTTACAAATCACTTCGTTTTATGCATATAATGTTGGAAATTTGATATTCAACGAATGATTTGAGAGGCGTATAGTCACTTTCAGATCGAATTAATTTTTATGGTTCTCCCGAAAAATCCAATCGGATACAACTCATATTTGAGAAAATAAGAACAGAATATGTGTTGGCCCATGCAGTTAGATCAAACACGAACACGAGATATTTGGGGAGACGAACCCGCGACTCTTTCTATTCAATCAAACAAACTTACAAACAATGGACAAATAAAACTGTTAACCTAGACCCCTATTTATACTAAATTAATCATACTAATCCTACTCAAATACTTCTACCAATTCTATTCTAATACTAACCCCACATCATTATCTCTACCAATTAAACCAACTAAATAATTCTAAACATTCAAACTAATATTAAACCACTCTTTCAATTTGGTCTTTCAACTCATACGCGTTTTAGGTTTAACTTTCAACATTCCCCCTTAATCCTAAAACATGACCATCATTCTCTTGTTTTCCCAATCTGACCACTCGAGTCTTGATCACTCTCACTTTCTTCCTCAGTGTCTAGCTTTCTTTCTTGCGCTTCTTTCTCAATCGAACCACGCTGGTTCTTGATCTTCATGCGTCAACTCGAAAACGAGTTTCTTGACTGCATTTTTCCTTTCATTCTTCAAGATTTGCTCTTGATTGCATCATCTCTTTCTTTCTTCTTCAAGATCCGCTCTTGAAGGCATCATTCGTCAAGATCTACTCTTGAGGGCACATTCATCAAGATCTGCTCTTGGGGGCACATTCATTCTTTCTACCGGTTTGTTTTTTCGGTTGGAATTGATTCCCAATCCCGAAACCAATCTCCAAACACCGCATAACTTTCTTCTTTTCTCATCTCATCTCTTTCTAGAAAGATTCAACGTTACTTTCTTTTCAAGAAACCAGTTCTTGATTACTTACTACATTCTTTCATAAACGAACCTGACAACACTTGTTGCCTTACGATCAACAAAACAAAACCGCCAAACAACACCACTAACAACCGCTATATTTGGGGAGACGAACCCGCGAATTTCTATTCAATCAAACAAACTTACAAACAAGGGACAAATAAAATCATTAACCTAGACCCCTATTTATACTAAATTAATCATACTAATCCTACTCAAATACTTCTACCAATTGTATTCTAATACTACCCCAGATCATTATCTCTACCAATTAAACCAACTAGATAATTCTAAACATTCAAACTAATCTTAAACCACTCTTTTACTTTTACTTTTACTTTGGTCCTTCAACTTTCAACAATATGGTGATTGAGAGAGAATTCGTGAACCTATATTTGTGACCAAAATTTTGATTTCGAATATAGGGCAAAACTTGCTGGTAACAACCTTTTGGCAGTTATTCCTTTGAATTAAAATTGCCTCGGGACCTGCCAAGGGGGTGTTGCCCCTCTTGGAACCCCTGAATTGTAATAACTTAAACAAGCGTGCACTCCTGTGCAGTCCCGCACCTCCTAACTTGCTTGATGTGTATTACAATTCAATTTGGTAACCAAATCAATCCCAATTACACCAAAATAACCAACACATAAGCAGCTCCGCGCATAAATTTCATAACTTACGGGTCGTAAAACTGTAAAAGTGTAACATGGTCAAAGATCAAATCAGCAGGGTGTGAAAACTGCCATGACAGTTTGTTAGAATGCCAACCCTGAATACAGATTTCAATTATAACAATAGATAGAAAACAAGAAAGTGGATAAAGACACATGCTTGGAGCAATATATACACACATATATAATCATAAATTACAGTGTTGCATATGACCACAAATATTATATTATTCAACAAAAATGTGATTAATGAAGGTAGAAGATTAAACAAACTAAACATACACTTTCAAGTCACTTTCAACCGTTCAGCATGTTTTCACTATAGTTAAAAATTTCAAATCATTGAAATTTATCATTATGACCCGTTAGAGATAAAAGCTAACCCAAATCAGCCCATTCGTAAGTAGATGGGTCCAAATTCCCTCTGCTAATATAACATTGGATCTGTTAGTAGGTTACTCGCATACCTGAATGGTGATCAAAGAAATAGACACAATCTCATCTGATTGTCTCCTTTTTGGCCTTGTATGCATTCAAAAAAAGTAATCCGAACCGATCCTTAGCCCAAGCCCGGTCAACTTCTGCCACCATATCACAGGAAAAACACCAACCATAGTCCAGCATTTGCATCAACTTTTGAGTTTAATTACTCCACAGTCTCCTGTTACTGTTAATCTGAGCAATGATTCGCCATCAGAAAAAAAAAAATCCAAATTCAGGGTTCATCAGCAGTTATAAACTATAAACATTATAAAGTTTCTTAAGGAAGCACAAAGTACAACTAGTCAATGCCGGACCTGTAAGACTGCTGCTGACAGTTATTGCAGCAGTTGCTGCTGGAATACTAACACTTTCTTTGCAGGGAAGTGTTTTTATGCATTGATTGCAACGTTCTAACTTTGGCCGTTATAATGGAGGCTCAGATGCTGAATGCATGAAAGATTATTTGCATAAATAACACAATGTTGAACCATATTAGAATAGTACATTTCCATTAATATGAACTGGAATTTTGAGCATCACAAAGACAGATATTTATAAAAAAATTTATCTCCTTCAATTTAAGCTTTTATAAAATTGATTCAAATTTTGAAGTCGCCCAATATAAGTAAGAAAAAAACAGAAATTTAACTATATAATGATGCATAGCCAATCCATAACTATCATACAAAATCATGGTTTACATGGCCTTATTCTGCAAGGTAGTTTTCAGTGAAAAATATGTGTTGCTTTCTAAAGGAATAAGTGAAGATAATTATTAACATAATAAAACTAAAAGCCAAGAATCTAGCCTGCATATTTACCCAAGTATACTAAAGTACAGAATCAAAGGAAGACATCAAGCTAAGAAAAACCAAGTTTTTCCACTATTTATTCTACAAAAACAATAAAACTCGTAATTGCGTTCAGCCAGACCGCTTTTACATGAAAATCATGTACATGATTGTGATATAGTTCATGTGAAAATATTTCTAGATATGCCTGGTAGTTTTACAGAACTTTTAGCTTGTAAGATTTTCTGATATACTACATTAACGTTATTAGATTAGATTAAATACATTATTTAGGGTTTATTGTTATTAGTTTTACCATGGTTAAAAGATATGATTTGATTTATTTTCCTTTATAACTACTCTTATTTATTCCTATACATAGTTGATTGACTATACATAATAATGTAATGTGTTTCATTATACTATATGGTATCATTTGACTTATAGTTCTTGTGTTCTTCCTCCAGCCCTCTTCTCTCTCTGAACCCTCTACGCATTGTACATAACTACATATAAGATCAGCCCTCTTCCCTCTCCAACCCTTCTACGCATTGTACATATATAACTTTTACTTGTTTTCTCTTGCCACCTCCATGCAGCCACAATCGTAGCTTGGTGTAGCTCGTTGTAGCTCCTATCACCATAGCTTTGCCATCTTGCAACTTGTCGCAGCAGTTGGCCATAGATCCATCGCTGCCATTTGCCATTACATAGTATTTTTCCTGTTCCAAGTTTTTTTTTTTTTTTTTTTTTTTGAGTTTTTTCTTATTTTTTCGAGATTGTATGTTCTATTGTTATGGACTAGAACCATTGCAAGGTATGGGACTTGTCCCACGTCGCTTGTATGGGCAACAAATGTGGGGGTTTATAACCAAAACGGGCTATCTCTCCCGACAGACTAGTCTTTTGGGATGAGTTCTCTTGTTTGGGTTGTAACATCTATATCTATATACTAACATATTCCATAATACTATATTGGGTTCATTATAATATATGATATCAAAGACTTAATAGTTCTTGAGTTCTTCTCCCTCCAGTCATCCTCTCTCTATGAAGTCTGACCCCTCTATGCATTGTACATCATAATAACTTCTATTTGTTTCTCTCTTGCCACCTCCTTGCAGCCACAATCGTAGCCTGGCGCAGCTCGGTGTAGCTCCAGCCACCATAGCTCTGACATTGACCCATTGTGCAGCTTGTTGCAGCAGTTAGCCATAAAGATCCGTTGTCGCCATTTACTGGTTAACTTTTTATGGGTTTTTTTCCTTAGTGTTTTGTTTGTGTGAGTTTTGTACAGGGGTTAGCAACAACATAATTACTTTTACAAATAATAAGTAAACATTCATTTAATGAATTTTGCATTTTGTTACCATAAGAAGATAACATATTGAGTAAGATCCAAAACGGCGTTACCTTGATTGAGGCAAGATGTCTTGTAGAAATTGGAGGAATGTGAAGCAGATGAAAGAATGTGAGGCATGCAAGCTCTAAACTCAATTAGGGAACTCGAGATGCTTAGGATGAAAGAGTGATAATGATCAAGGGGGAAATAGGACAGATAGCTGGATATTGAAAACAAGATAAGGATGGCCGCTCGCAAATTTTTAGAATTTTCGAGAAAATTCGTGCTAGCGAAACCTAATGCTAAATGCGTTACAGGCTCGAGCAACATTCAGGCTACAAACTAGAGTTGCCTACCTTGTAAGGACCGTAATAACATGGGTCATTCACCATTCAAATGTTGGAAGACCAGAATCACTAGATGCAAGCAAAGTGCGGCAGATGATGTGATCAGGTCAGCACAAAAGCCAAAGCGGAGAAAGGAGTATATTCCAGTCAAAGGAATTGGGACCATTGCAATCACAACCTCAGTTACCTGGCTTAAAGCAAACACCAAGAGCCAGGTACAACAGATTGTACCTCGGTTTGGCATGCAAGTCTACAACAACCACCATACTCAATCATTCCCTTGGTTTTAAAAAGCGTGAAGCGCACAAAAGCGACGAGGTCTAAAACCGAGGCGCAAAGCGCGAAGCGCAAAAGCGGTGGGCTTTTCGTACGCGAGGCGCAAGACGATTATATAATTTTTTTTATATATGCTATAGGTTTTTACCATTATTTACTCAAAATATAGATACAAATAAGGTATAGATATGATTTAACTTGAATGTACAACCTTTTTAGCTACATGTATAACAATTTTAAGCACAAAAATAGCATGTGTACAAAAAGCGCGCTTTTAGTGCGCTTTTTTTGTGCGCTTTTTGCGCTTTTAGGGCGCTTTTTGCGCTTTTCTTGCGCTTTTTTCACACTGCTCGCCTAGGGTTACATAAGGCACACGGGGTTGCGCCTAGGTGCGCTTTGCGCTTAAGCGCGCCTCGAGCGCGCTTTTTAAAACCAAGATCATTCCCACAAACAGCGCAACTATTGGTAGGGTCTATAGGGAGGGTGAGATGTAGGCAGACCTTACCTCTATCTCTGGGGATAGAGAGGCTGCGTCCGAAGAGACCCTCGACTCCAAAGCAGTATATAGCTTGTAATTGTATACATGTTAGTTTAACAAGTAGTACCAGAGCCACGGTTTTGAGACGTTTTCCGATAAGGGGAACCAGCCTCTCACAGGGTTGCAACGTGGCATAAAACCGGCAGTGCACGGAGATGATATTAGAAGTGAAATATTATTGGATTGATTATAGCGAGTCGATGTCATTGGTACATAACTTATCACAACATGAGTATGCATGGGTTAAATTGAAAAAAAATTCATGGGGATTCACTTGATTGGGATGGTGGAAAAGGACAATTCGGTGGCATGGACATTAGGGGCGCAGCGACAACAAGGCCGTGGCGTGTAATGGTAGGGCAATCTAACGTCAGTAGGGACATGAGAGGGAAGGTTGATGTGAGATTTTAGTGGTGGTGTCATCTAATCTAAGAAACATTGGCAGTGGTTTTTTCGGGTGCTTTTTGGAGTCGATCAACAATGGGTTTCAGCGGAACAGCAGTGGCTAGCAACCCTATGTGAGACGTAGTATGACGGTGACAACAATGCGATTCGAATCCGTTAGTATCATACTTGAATGAGAGGCAGAGTGAAATGGACCATTAAGAGGGAATGAAAAATAGGGTTTTAGTTGGTCAATGGATCGAATCACCCATTACACAAGGCATTCAATTCTCTTAAAATCATTCCATCCACCCCGACCCCTTGTTTTTTTCCCATTCCATTCTCTCACACATTTCATCAACACCACCACAACCCACCACCATCGTCACCACCCACCACCACCGCCACCACAATCATTGTCAATACCCACCACCGCTGCCGCCACACCCACCACTGGCACCCACCCACTCATTGCCGCCTCCGTCGCCCACCACTGTCAAAACCACCACCCATCGTGGTTGCTACAACCCACCAACACTGTCGCCGCCATCCACCACCGCCGCTACCTAACTCCGCTGCCACTCATCACCGTCGTCGCTACCTACCGTCGCCACCCATCACTATCTTTGCCCCCACCAACCATTGCCAACCACCCACCACCACCCATCACCGTCTCCGCCCCCACACACCTGCCGCCTCCACCAACCATTCCACCCACCATCACCGCCACTAACCACCATCCACCACTAATTTTATTCCTTCGTCTTTCATGCCTACCAAACAACACAAAGTAATGATTTATTTCATTCTTACATGGCAACCAAACAAGACATAGAATGGTAATGATCAATTCCATTACCCCATACCAAACAGACCCTAACTATTACAACTATTCTAGTCCGACTTTCAAGAAATTAAAAGAAAAGGTGCTTGAATCTCATCATCAAATTCAATATCAACCGACACTAAACAAGATACGACTAAAATAAACTCGATGTGAACGTCAACCGAAGCACCTTCTTTCACCCGAATAGTGACTTCATTCATTCTGGTATTGACTAAATGTCAAATTAGGAATACTTTACTTGAGACAGACGTCTTTTGGTAGTCAGTGGTTAAGGCCTTTAATCGTCCGGATGTGGTCTTTTCGTTGACAATGTCGGTGGCCACACTCTTCATCAATAAATGTCAAATTAGGAATACTTTACTTGAGACGGACGTCTTTTGGTAGTCAGTGGTTAAGGCCTTTAATCGTCCGGATGTGGTCTTTTCGTTGACAATGTCGTTGGCCACACTCTTCATCAATAATAGTGTGATCCCCAAGTTTGTCGATCATCAACTCTCAATCCGTGCCTGTCAAAGTTGTCAATCATGATTTTCCAATCTTTTGCCATGATTTTTTTATTAATCCGAACTAAGCCTAAGCTCGGATACCACTTGTTAGGTTAGTATCACAATTGTCCAAAACCAGACTTAACTTCCTATGCAAGAACCTAGCCGCTGAATCGTTTTGTAAATTGTTGTCAATCAATATAAAACAATGTTGGTTGTTGTGTTGCTGATGCTAATCGAGTGCTGGAATTTAGTCTATGGTGTAACACAACATCAATAACCACTCATATGTGGCGGTGGCAATCTACTAATGATGTGCGACAGTTTAGAGGACATCACAAATTTGTTAAGAAGAGGAACTCTTATCTCTCACTAGCAGATCATAAACAAAGGGACACAAGATTTACGTAGTTTGGTCTAACATCCATGACTACAACTAGCGAGTCAACTTTAATACTTTGGAGGTAATAAAAACTACAACTACATAAAGATTATACTTATAGGCTAACAAAATCAGGGTTGCCCTAATCAGATTTCTTAGGTCAAAGAAAAACCTTGGCCGAAATAGATTAGGGTTAGCAACCCTTTTGATAGATAGTGGATTAGGGTCGGCTGCCACCTTTTGGCCAAAAATAGATTAAGATTGGTTGTTCCCTCTAACCAACCCACTCAACATCAAGATAGCTCCAAGTAATCAAATATTAACTATCTACAAATATAATTACCTGGATGCACACAAGGCAGAACTTGGTTTCTCATAACACTTGGTAAGAAACTTCATGGTTCAAAACTTCTCCAATACTTCAAAAGGAATTTGAAGACAATGATCAAATTCATCCTTCTTTGTATATTTGAGTCAAAAACGGCAGTCCACAAGACATTAAGTCTTGACATAAACTCCACCCGCTTTAATAATCAATAGAAACATATATCACTCCCAACATAAACTACCTACTTAGAAGAAACTATTCTACATATTTAATCCCTTTAATTTTTGTTGATACAAAATAACACTCTTATGGCATCTATTAGGGATCCACATTCCAAATACATTTAAATTAGTAAAAGTAATATCACCAAGACACCTTAATAGGGCCAAATTCAAGTTTACCGCAACAAATACACATAAACCACATTTGAATTTTTTAAACCATCATTTTCACCTTAAGACAGAAAACAAATGAGATTCCTATAGAAACAAACTCATGACACCTAACAAGTAGGATGATTCTTGTCCCGTTACAAGGATGTCACAATTTTCCATACTTTTCAATGTAACCCTGCAATAAAAGGTACCTAACTGTCAATAATGTGACTACTATCACATACTTTTATATACGCTAGGGTTCCCGAATACACAGTGAGAAAAACGCACCTCAACAAGCTTCATAAGTTTTGGTTGTGAGGAGGTGAGATATGCGTCAATAGATTCTTTGATATCCGGAACCTGCTCTGGTGGTAGACTAGTGAGAACCTTATCAACAGCCTTTTTAACAATAAGTTTGTGGGCATCTTTGCTCAATTTACCATCACGCCAAGATGGTCTCACTAGTTCCTTCACAAATTCTATCAAAGCAGCACGAAAATGTCTAAGGGATTTAGATTCCCTATGCATATCCCCTTCTGCATCAAAATCTAATTTATAATTATTAACTTCTTTTGCCAGCCCATCATCGTTTTGTCGAAGAGAAGAGTGGCCACTAGCATGTACTTCACTTGCTTGTATTACATCTCCAATATGTCTTTTACCTTTACCTTTACCTTTACTTTCACTTTTTGTATTCTCCTGTTTGGTGTCAGCAATTTCATTGCTATCCACATCCATATCAATGTCATCATCATTGCCATTTACATGACTGCCAATAGAGAGTCTATCAGATCCAAAATCTGTTTTTAATTTCTCTTGTAAAGGGGAATGTGTGCCAGAAATTGATGGCACACGACTGGAAGATGATACTTTGGATAGCTTATAACCATTTTTGTCTGGTTGCTCAATACTATCACGAATTGGATCATACTGGATATCTGGAGTAGATATTCCTTGAGAAATAAGAAATCTTGACCTAAAAGGTTTTGATAGCTCCCAATCATTAATAAAAACTTTTGAACTTAGAAAAGTTGAAGTCCTGGGCCACACCGTACCATGATAACTTGAGTTATAACCGTGATTATGAAGCCCAAGGTGGTATCCTTTACCGCTGAATTCTTGGACTTTTGGTGCAAAAGAAGCCCAACTGCTTCTATGGGTGTTTGGACCCATGAACGGGTTACCTATAGATTTATTAACAGGAGAAATTTGTTACAGTATTAGGATTATCTTTCTGTGGCCCAGGCTTACATTCAGCAGAAGAAGCTATGAGAGTTGGTGCAGTTGTAGAAGTTGCCAGATCATCAGATCTTCCTGTGCTTTCTTTTACACCTGGTATGGCAACAAGGCCTTGTAAATATATTTTTCGAAAGGAAGCCACAGATGTCTTAAGACTTTTTTCAAAAGAAAATATCAATTACCTTCATCCTGAGGTTTATTTTTCTGAGGCTCGGTTTGTTGGTCAACAACATTTATAGGCGAGTCTTTTATATGACGAAACTTACAAGAAGTCCCCTTAATGCACCAACCTTTTGCAAAGAAATCACAAACAAGAGCTGGGCGTTTGTTTCCTTCATTAACTTCCACTGCAGGTGACAAACTTTGAGGTCTTATCAGGGTAACATCAACATCCAATCTGAGAAAACCTACAAGATGTTAGTACCTGATTCTAGACGAGCTAAAACCCCTAAAAAGTCAACATGTCCGTTAACTGATACTCAAGATTTCTAGTACCAAAACACGAGCGCACCTGGGTTCCTTTAGATGTGCATCAGTCACATCCTTTCTGTCCATCTGTGCAGTTTGCTCCTCAGAAGGTGGAACTTTGTCAGATTCGTCAACAGGTTCTTTTAGATGTGCATCAGTCACATCCTTTCTGTCCATCTGTGCAGTTTGCTCCTCAGAAGGTGGAACTTTGTCAGATTCGTCAACAGGTTCTTTTAGATGTGCATCAGTCACATCCTTTCTGTCCATCTGTGCAGTTTGCTCCTCAGAATGTGGAACTTTGTCAGATTCATCAACCGAATCTCCAACGGTGACTGGTTTACTGGATCCATTGATGGGATTAGTGGTGATGGCAGTCATGATTCCACCATCACATTGAGAAGCTTTCTCATCATCAGACATGATTTTTTCTTTCCCTGCAAGGGTCCATAGTATATCGAATATCAGCAATCAGATTCCAAGTTCATGATCCCTAACAACAATCCTACTGTTTCCTAATTACAATGTACGATTAAGAATTCCCCCAGTAGTATGTTAAGCGGAAACATCATAAAAGATCATGCCTAAGACATGCACACAAAAATAGTAATTACAAAGTGAAGCCCATGACATAAATTGCATCCAACCATATGCTCCAAGCCTCCAACCTAAACAGATTCAGTTACCATCCTATTAAGTTCACACTTCAATATCAATGCGAGTGTTGAAATTTGCCAAACATCTCACCGGCAACAATTTTAATCATATCGTGACTATATTCGCACTTGTCTACTTCACATCTCAAACAGCACAGGACGTGTTTCCCAATTTCTAAAAGTCTTCACGTCCCCACGTGCTTTCATAACATTGTCAAAAGCTGCACCGCATGTACTTCATCTAATTCAACTTTGTGCAAGACCTTGAGATACCGGTAGATACACACATTGTTTAATCACGCCAATCAAAACAACGCACTAAATGCATAAAGATATAAGCATATGAACATGGATGGTCTTTAGTGAGCTCATACATGTCAAAGCAAAAAACTTCCTCTATGCACCCTCTGTTGTTAAAGCTCACCTAGGCGGACGCCTAGGCCCACTTTTCAAGCCCAGCGCAATCTTCTTGCTTCGCTTCAAAAGCCCCACTTGCAGGCCCTCAGGCACATTTCTTGAGGCCAAGTTCCGACGAAATTCCAAATTCCAGCCAAAAAAACGTCTGAACAGGTCTATCTAAAACAATTATACCACCCTAAACAAGCCTACAATCAACCTGAAACAACCGAAACTAACCCTAAAGAAACCTACAACATGTTTAAAACCCCTAAAAACGTATTTTTATACTATACGTCTCGCCTAAAACTAAAATAAACTTAAGCTTTTTGAGCGCCTTGCACTGAACCCCAAGGTTAACCCTTTACTCCTTGAGTACGCCTTGCGCTTTCGACTACTATGTATGCGCCCTTCTTGCGTACTGATTATGAATATAATAAAATGTGTTTGTCTTATAAAATATGCCATGGTTATACATTAAATCAATTCACATATAGTGTACGGGGTTTAGTCCGCCAAACCATCACTTCCCTTGAAGCCAAATCCTTGCACCAATTCAAGCTTTGTTGCCATTGGTCACTCCAAAAAAGAAGGAAGATTTCTAAGTAGTTGAGCACATGAGAATAAATAACTATTAATTTATTTCAATGCTCAATTTGTCCTGCATAACTTGGAACATTACAATTGAAGTGTGGAGGTGTTTGGGAGATGATGGAGTTCAATGGTTAACTACTTTGTTTAATCTTATATTCAAATCCAGAAGCATGCCAGAGCAATGGAGGAGCAGTATTGTAGTACCTATATATAAGAACAAAGGAATGCCCAATATTGTGGGAACTATAGAGGGATTAAGCTACTAGGCCATTTAGAAAAGAAACCCATGTTACAGTAAACCAAGTCTTTCATGCCAGGATGGTCGATTATGGAAGCAATACACATTCTAAGGAGATTGATGGAAAAGTATAGAGAGAAGAAGCGAGATCTATATATGGAGTTCATCTACCTTGAAAAGGCATATGATAGTGTGCCACGTGGATTGATTTGGGATAGTTTGGAGAATAGAGGAGTTCCTGGAAAGTACATAGATATAATTAGAGATATGTATGTTAGGACTAAAACTAGTGTTTGTACACTAGTAGGAGAAACTAATTTCTTCCCTGTTGAGGTAGGACTTCATCAAGGGTGTGCGTTAAGTCCTGTTCTGTTTACGGTTGTCCTAGATGAGTTGTCTAAGTCGATCCAAGAGGCAGTCCCGTGGTGCTTGCTTTTTGCGGATGATATTATGTTAGTTGCGGAGAGTACACAAAGCCTAAATGCGAGGCTAGAAGAGCGGTGAGTAGCTTTAGAAGGCAAAGTTTTAAGGATTAGTCGATCAAAAACCGAGTACCTTTACTGTGATTTCAGTGGCGCAGGCTAGGAAGAGGACACTCAAATTAGTGAATTACCATTGAGGGGCAAATAGTTCCAGAGGTGACTAAATTTAAGTATTTAGGTTCTTTTGTATAAAGGGATGGGGAAATAGATAGTGACGTAGCCCACCGCGTTCAGGTTGGATGGTGTAGGTAAAGAGCTGTCGTAGGGGTTGTGTGATGAGGTCCCCGACTAAATTAAAGGGAAAATTTTGTAGGGTTCCGATCAGACCGTCTATGTTATACGGAACAGAGTGTTGGGCCATTAAGATGATATATGCACGTAAGCTGGAGATAACGGAGATGAGGATGTTGAGGTGGATGTGTGGGCACACTAGGTTGGATAAGATATACTATAAGGTTTTTAGGGATAGGTTAGCGGTAGCTATTATATCGAATAAGATAAGGGAGGGGAGACTCGGATGGTTTGGGCATGTAAAGAGGAGACATGTGACAACAACAGTTAGAACAATAGAAAGTCTCACTGTTAAGGGGAGAAGAAGTAAAGCAGGCCAAAACTTACATGGGATGAGCGAATTAAAAAGGATTTGCTAGACTTGCACCTCTCCAAGGACATGGTTGATGATAGGAGTTCGTGAAGACGTAGGATTAAAGTTAAGGACTTGTAAGGGGTGTTATATTGTGTTGGTGTCTTGTTGTAGTAGCACAGATCCTTTTTTTTTGGGTGGGAACTTGTGTAAGTTATCACCTAACTATGCGTGAATATGATGCGTTATTTATTTTATATGTATTCTTTTTATCATATTTATGTGTATATTATTTACCTAGTTGTGTGTTGGTATATGTTTCCTAACTCTCCTATCTGGATTGTCTTTGGAGCCGGGAGTCTCGCCGGAAACAGCCTCTCTATCCCTTGGGATAAAGGTAAGGTGTGCCTACTGCCTACATCTTACCCTCCCCAGACCCTATGTTTCCTAACTCTCCTATCTAGGTTGTCTTTGGAGCCGGGAGTCTCACCGGAAACAGCCTCTCTATCCCTTGGGATAAAGGTAAGGTGTGCCTACTGCCTACATCTTACCCTCCCCGGACCCTACGAATAGCTTTTATAACTATGGGTGGGATTATACTAGGTAAGATTGATTGATTGAACGAACTTGGAACATTACAATTGGAATGAAAGGAGAAAGCAACCAAAGTCCAAATTCTGAGTACTGCAGGGTGAAAATACATCAATGAAGCCTACTCAAATGAGTCAAGTTAACCCATTTAGGTAGCACATGCTTAACCCATTTAGGTAGCACATGCCCCGCAGTGAGGCAGGAAAGCTCGTATGAAGCCTACTGAAATTAATCAAATTGACCAATTTCGGTAGCCGATGCCCCATAATGCAGCAGGAAAGCTCGGTAAGTCCTTCATGTTAGCCGAAGAAGTTGAACTTAGAATTTTTAGTCCACCTGTTAATTGGGATGCAAGAGTTCTTGTTGGTATTAAATCATAGCAAGCCTTCTCATCCTACAAATTCCTCAATGGTAACTCGCGCATACTTCTCCAACAATATACTTCAACTTCATCTCCAACAAGCTAAGCTGGTTCTTTTGGCACTTTATGAACAAATTATGATGTTTTGTCAACCTAATTCAATATTTTTCCTCCTACAATGGTATCCTAGGTAATGCTCCTAATTTGACACTGTGGAGTTCTTTTCATGATGGAAAATCTCCTTTACCTCATGGGTTCAACAAAGGCTTTGGAAGCAAAGAGAGTATCTAGGTAGTCAAAGTCACAAGGCGCCCAGAGGGCGCCAAGGGTTCGTATATCGCGTAAGAGCAAGGCGCCAAGCCGAGCAAGAAAAGTACAATAATAGTAAAATAAAACATATACAATGACACAAAAATGGGGAAAAACAATATCGGTCAAAAAATGTAGCAAAAAGTCAAAACCAAATAGAATTAGCAATTATAAGCATCGAATGAACACTGAAAGTTTAAAAATAATATCAATTCACAAAAAATAAGCAAGATCCGTTGTTCATCATCAAAAATTGGTAAAACCTAAATTTAAAAACATGAATCGCATCTCTACTAGCCAAAGATGTGCGCCTCAGTACGCTTTTAAAGTGTTTATTACAATTGTGTTAGTTTGTGCCGGGGTATGTTGACCTAACCAACCCGCCGCAAGACCTGCTGCCGCCTACTGATTATCGCCACCAGCAGCCCTTGTCCCCTGCCGGTCTGACAACAGCAACCTGTTGCTGCTGTGTTTCAGTTTCTTCTCGTTTCTGATAGTCGTGATACCACCCAACATTAAAAGGATAACTTAGATTTTATTTGGAAACTTTTGATATACATAGGGATGTAATCCAAGCTTTCAATGATGTTAGGTTTTCTGAGTTTATTAACTATCTTTTAGCTTTTTCAATAAAATGGTCATTACTTAGTGATGCCAAATAATGATACAATTTCAAAAAGCTTAGTTACATGTTCTCATTCATTTTGATGTGTTGGCTTCCCCCCTCTAACCTTAGAATATATTTGTGCTGTTGGTTGCTTTAGTTTTGGCCAAGTCAAGTTTTGTTAGATCTTCTAATAGTTGTGCATAGCTATTTATTATTTAAGAGTCAACCTTCGTATGTTGGGTTGTTTTGGTTAAGATAACTCACTATAAAGCCAAGACCCACTTAAGTCATTACTTCATATGAAAAGTGCAATCACATTTATAGAGCATCATATGTTTCTTATTTCTTTTAATTCCTTCTGATTTATACATTGAGCATTAAAAAAAATTAGATTCATTGTTGCAGGTTTGATTCCTATTTGTAGGCATTCACATAATTGATATTCATTTCTTTAATTCTTTTACACACCTCCTTGAAAAGAACCCTTCCCAAATCCCAATTATCTGATCTAACTTTACTTTGTCATTGTTTCTTAAATGGGGAGTATATGCACGTCTAAATCGGAGCTTAGATGTTGTATAATTAATAATACACAGAGGACATGATATAAGATCAACTGAACATAAACGTAACAGAAATATCTTTTTATAAGATTCAATTATTGCAAATGTCCAAAAATAAAGGAGCTACACTTAATTCTCTTAATGTCAAGTCTGGTACATCAAAAATACTGTATGTATCATGTAAGTATGTAACTAAATCAAATCTTATAAACTTGTTACAGAACTGACATAATCACTAACACTTTCTTCATAACTTTCTAGTTTGCAGCATTTTCAGTCTTTCAGATTTAAAAGATGACTATTTGACGTTCCAAGACAAACTTATAAGTACACATGCACTAAGTCATAAAAAAACATGAGCATGCATGTAGACTAAAGATAAAAACCTAAATGAACACAATGCATAATCAACTAGCATGTAATAAAACCCTAGAATGCCATAAAAAGGATAACACAGAGATAATCACATAAAAACGACACTAAGTAACAGGCATTGTTCACAATTTAAATTCGTACGCAATTCCATAGCTCAAACGGATAATTAACTAGAAAGATGACAGAATAGGGAAGATGCTCACTCTTTACATCGTCTCGGTCTTCAATTGACATCGATACATCTTCTCTGCTCCCTTTTTCTTCTTGTTGTTGTTCTTTTTGTTCTTCTACTAGCATTGTTCACAATTTGAATTAGTACACAATCCCATAGCTCAAACGAATAATTAAATAAAAAGATAACAAAATAGGGAAGATGCTCACTCTTTACGTTGTCTCGGTCTTCGATTGACACCGATACATCTTCTCCGCTCCCTTTTTCTTCTTGTTCTTCTTTTCGTTCCTCTACTTCTTCCTTTAAGTCTTCTTCCACTTCTTCACATTCTTCTTCCTCGTCATCGTCATCGGTGACTTCCTCTTCAACTTCCATCTCTTCTTCTACTTCTGTTTCCTCGTACTCGTATTCTTCAGAGTCCGACACGCTTGGCGACCGATCTTCAACCGGCGCAGCCTCCGTCGGAACTGCAGAAGAAAAATAACACAGAGGCGATCAAAATAATCAATTAGCATGTTATAAAGCCCTAGAATACCGTAATCAAAATAACACAGAGGCGATCACATAAAAATAACACACAATAAGTAACAGTCATTGTACACATATCAAATTAGCACCTAATTCCATAGCTCAAACAACTAATTAAACAAACATATAACATAATAAGGAAAATACTCACTATTTACATCGTCTCGGTCTTCCGTTGACCGCGATGCGTCTTCTTTTTGTTCTTCTTCTTCGTCGTCGTCGTCATCATCGGAGACTTCTTCTTCAACTTCAATCTCTTCTTCTACTTCAACCTCCTCGTACTCGTATTCTTCTTCGGAGTCCGATGCCGTTGGAGACTGATCTTTGACCGGCGTAGGCATTGAATGAATGATTGCGACTAAAGTGATGATATCTGTGTGCGGTAGTTGAGACTTGAGGGAGGGAATTATGCTGATGAAGCGTTCTCTGAATTTATTATAACTGGTTTCCCCCAAATCAATTTGTTACCTCTTAATTTAGGTTTTCAGCTTAATTATCTATCTTAATTATCTATCTATATCTATATCTATCTATACATATAATATTTAGGAGCAATTTTTGACACATGGCATTCATTTAGCCCCCTAGCAATTAATTCTCATTCATCATGGCACAATGAGAGAATTAATAAAATTTTCTTTTTTTTTAAATCAAAAATCATTATAATTAATTAATATGTTGACTTTTGGAGGATGCAATTCTCATTTATTACACAGTTGTCAATCTATGGCCTTGGCCTTTGTCCTTTCTAATTTCTATAATAACAATAATACAGAGTATTTAATGACAGTAAAAAAAACGTAGAGAGGGTTCTCTCCTCTCTCTCTTACCCTTACATGAAGATGAATATAACTCATTTCAATGTTACTGATTTCAGATCCAGCCGTCTGCGGCCATAGCAGCGTCATGACGAACAGGTTGGAGCTTCAATCGATCCACGGTATTATTTTTGTATAAGTTCTTTGTTCATTCTATCATTATGATTACGATTTCTTGAACGATTAATAATATTGGAATTAGGGTTTAATTTGAGTCTATTTATGTATGTATGTATGGATAGGGAGAAACTCAGTTTGTTCTTCTCTGGCCGAGGATCTGAAGGTTGAAGAAAAAGAGGATGGGAGACCTGACAAGAAAAAAGAAGAGGTTTGTTAAGTGTTATTCTTTTTTGGTTACTGTTTAGCTCGTGAAACACTAATAACAGGAGTATAATATCTATTTTGAATGTATGATCGAATGCTTCAAAAGGTTATTGAAGAACAAATGTATGGGTAGGTTTGACGACAATTGTTCGAGTACCCAGAGGCATATGGTAACAAAATCTTTAACACAGAGTACCCATGTAGTGCAAATCATACACGTTAGTATGTTACTTATCTAGCAAAACAAATCAAGTTACTTTCTTTAGCATATTATTTACTTTCATATCTAACAAATTTTCATGTAATTATATTTTGTTGTAGATGCGCATAGAAGGTATGGTGGGATGGGGACGTTGTTAGTTATAAAGGTGAGCACTTTGCTGTAAATTTTCCTCTTTATATCAATTAAACGGCAAATTTTGAGATTTGGGGATTTTCTGTTTCGTTGAAGTATGTTCTTGAGGTCAAATAACTATCAAGAAAGGAGGTCAAATGGGTCAAAAGGAGTTAAGACCATGACTTTATTGAAGGGGATTTTCTGTTTCGTTGAAGTATGTTCTTGAGGTGAGATTTTTGTTTTGTAAATTGTGATTATAGAAAATATCATTCCGATACAAGCAGAGGAATAGTTCGAGAAAAATGGCGACAGAGCAGTCGGCTGAGGTCACACCGGAATTTGATATTCGTCCCTGGCAGTTGCAGGTACACTCTGCTTTGTTCATCGTGCTTGGTTTCCGGTAACTCAAAATCATTTTGCCTTTGTTCTTTACTTCTTTTCATTAATGAATTTTTGAAATATATGTACATATGATACTTATTTGTTTCATCTAAAATGGCTGTTTCTTTTATGTTTTGGAGGTCAAGAAGCTTAGTTGGATTTGCTGCGGATGTGGTTGCTGCCATTGATCAGGTATTATGCTGAATAAGATACACATGAATCGTAAACTACATTAGTGTTTAGGGTGAGCAGCGTTCTGTCATATACTGATAATATGGAACATGTAGCGCCTTTTTTTTATCAAAATCGAAAACCAACAAAAGGTTTGTTTATATTTAATATTATTAATAAAACATTAATTCTTATTTTCGGTTAGTAAATGGTTTGACTTTTTTAAAAATCATATTAATTTCTTATTAATGTCAATGTTTGTAATTATGGAAATAATTTATGTTGTACACAATCATCTGTGATTTTTAAAAAAAAATTCCTTTTGAAAACAATAATTGTTTTTTTCGGTTAGTATATGGTTTGACTTTTTTAAAAAATTCATATTAATTTCTTATTAATGCCATTTTTTTTAATTATGGAATAATATTTTATGTTTTACAAACCATACTTGACAAACAATCAAAAGTAAATTTTTGGTAAATTGAAATCGTGCAATTTTAGCAAATAAAGAATCAAGGTTTGACTTTGTTTTTTAAAATTCAAACACAATCTTTGAATGCAAAACAGATTCAGTTTTTTTTACTTCTAACAATTTCTGAGTTTTTATTAATTGTAATATTTTAAATTTTTTTCAACAGAAAAAATAACAATTACTAAACCCAATCAAACAGATTTAACAAACAATTAAAATAAATTTGGTAGATTGCCATCTTTAAATTTTAGAAACAAACATTCAAATTTTAGAAATAAAGAATCAACCTGTTTTTTGATAAATTTAAAACATTGAAAGATTGAAATTAACCATTCAATAATTTTTTTTAAACATTAATTTGTAGTTTTTTGGTTTATAAATTTAACATTTTAGTTAATTATTTTATTTTTTTGATACTTTTAGCAATGTTTGACTTCTTTAACCACCTTAATTGTTTGACACAATTTGACTTTTTTTAGTCAATAGATGCTAACAAACAATAAATTATATTTAAAAAATATACCTATGCAACTTAAAAATCTACGGATTATATATGTTTAAGTTTATTTTAGGTATATTGAAATCTTTACATTTTATACCTATACATTTTAAAAATCGTCTATAATTTAAATAAAAAAATTTGAATTTTTAATTATAGCAACATTTTAATCTAAATTAATTATAGCAACATTTTAAGCTAAATTAATTTTGATTTCCATTTTATATTACTTGTGTTTTTTCATTTAACTTATGTTTTTTTAAGGTAATGACAAAGGAACACTGTTATCTAATATATCTAACGGTAAACGAATTTCATATATTTTACATCTTTATTTATATGCTAATGGTATTATGCAAGTAATTTATTTTTCTTCACAGTTCTCTCGAATGAAGAAAAAATTAAGAATGCGGTCGAGTGCCGCAAATTTAGAAAATTACAACTAGATGCCAAGAGATGCAAGGTCAATAATCCTACAAATGATGAAATACAAAATGTACCACCAAGTGGAGTATTTAACTGCGACTCCATTGAATCTTCACACCGTTTCAATGTGTCTAAAGATGTGGTGTATAAAGAAATATTTAGTGATATTTGAATACAATGTGTATTGGTTTCTTTTAAATCTTCATAAAATATTTCTGCTACATTTTTTATATGTTTTACCCCTCAAAATAATTGTACGTTGGTGAAACGCGTGTAACGCGGGCAAAGATCTAGTATATATATAAAAGAAAACGTATATGCTGACGTGGCGTGTAATGGAGGCCTCAATCTCTCATTGAGAGTGCCACGTGGCATCGTAATTGAAAGATTTTAGTGTTTTTGAACTATTTCCTTTTTCAATTAAAAAAAAATAAACATAAAACCCTAAATTAAATTGAGCTATTTTAGAAAGAAAAAAAATTAAAAATAAATTTAAAATTTTCTCTCTCATGTTTTCTCCCATAATTTTTAAACGTTTATATCTTTTATATACGGGATTTTTAAAGAAAAAAATTACACCAAATTAACGAGCGTTTAATTATCTTTCCAACGAGTACCATAGTCCTATATAAAAAACGGAGAAAAATCGATTATTTTTTGTGGGGTTTCGTTCATACATGAAAAAAAACACACAAAGTTTTCATGTTATTCATTAATCATGTTTTTTAATAGTTGCTGACGTGGCGTTCAATGGTGGCCTCAACCATCTCTTGATTATGCCACGTGGCATAATGAGATGCAATGATTACAACTTCCAACTTAAGTGTTTGTTTAGTTGATTAGGTTATGAATTATAAGAGCCATTAGAATGTGAGAAATTAGAGAGATGTGATGAGTTTTTTAATAGTTGCAGCTTACATAAGTGATTCTTTAGATGATTACTGATTAGGTTTTAGATTATGGAATATGAGTTATTACTGATTAGAATACTATGAACATGTAATGATTGAGAGATTTTGTGGTTAGTTAACTTGAGCCATTTGCAATAGGTTATCATGTAAAATTAAATTTTTCAACCCCGGGACCCTCCTGGGGTAATCAACTAGTTAATTAATATATGCATCAGGCGGTGACGTTGATAGCCAAAAGACAAGGGGTACATGCATCAATCGGGTTTGTTTTGGTTGCTAAGTGTTATGTGCCTTATGTCCAAGGCTTGATACAAAACCACTATCGAGTCAAGGGTCTCATTGGAAGCAGTCTCTCTATTCCCACGAGGTAGAGGTAAGGCTGTCTACATCTTACCCTTCTCAGACCCTACCTTAGCTTTTGCTATTGGTGGGATTAACTGAGTATGATGATGATAATGATGATTAATTAATATATACGTTTTTAAAACCACTATTACTAATCTTGTAAAAGTGCCAATGACCCCAGCTCAGTTTGGGAGAGGTGGGAGGGTTTACTCCTTATGGAGGATCCCGTCTGGGAGGGGTACACGGTTCGAATTTTAGGGCTTGCAAAAATACACCCCTTGACGTTGAAAGGGCTATTGCCATAAGGGACGATGCGGAAAAATGGGATTCAAAACGGGGTATCAAGGTGATGTCCTTAGCCGATCCAAAAAATAAATAAAAATTAACCTTGTAAAAGTTGAGGTCAAGGCAGTAACAATTTACAATGCGGTATTTAATTCTATTTTTTTACCCACTCCAGACTAAAATGAGTTTTG
This sequence comes from Ambrosia x helenae, assembly GCA_030844895.1. Taxonomy (NCBI): domain Eukaryota; kingdom Viridiplantae; phylum Streptophyta; class Magnoliopsida; order Asterales; family Asteraceae; genus Ambrosia; species Ambrosia x helenae. The sequence goes on along the minus strand of CM061228.1, from coordinate 140,476,369 downwards.
GATATTATTGTACACTCGCTCTAGAATGAGCGACGTTAGGAATAAAGATGAGCATATTGCTCCGAATACCGAACCGATACTGATCCCGAACCAGTATCGTACCGAACCGAGGGTGTTCGGTATCAGTACTCACATTTAGAGGTTTTCGGTATCGGTATGTGATCGTTATGGTATCAGTATTTTAAGGTAAAATACCGATACCATACCGGTACCGTACCGTATGTTTTCGGTATCGGTATTGGGTTTTGAAAGTTTTCAAGATCGGTATTTTTTGGATCGGTATCGGTTGGTACCGATACCGCCCCGAGCTCATCCCTAGTTAGAAACTTCAAGAATAAGAGTACCATTAGAAACTTTTTCAAAGCATTTATCAAGTTCGAACTGAACACGGCAGTGAACAATGTTTAAATCTAACTGTTTAATATTCTTCTAATTTAACATTTTGTATATCATTTTAATTTTTTCTTTCAAATAAAACTACAAGATTGACAGACACAAATTTATTATTATTATTATTATTATTATTATTATTATTATTATTATTATTATTATTTTTTCTCCTTTCTCTGTCACATACCATATCAAGCGTTGGTATCGTAACAAAGTGACCGACACTGGTAAAGCTCCATGCTTTGTAGACTCAGGGTATGTTTGGCAAGGAGCTTTTAAGAGCTTTTAGGAGCTTCAAGCTTCAAGCTTTTAAGAAAAAACTCATACTTAATAAAAAGCCTTGTTTGATTGAAGGGGCTGGAAGCTTTTAGGTTAGAGAAAAAGCTCTACAGTGAAAAGCTACTAGTAGTAGCTTTTCAGAAAAAACTCTACTAGCTACAAGCTTTTAATTACTAAATGACACAAATACCCATTCTATTTTAAAAATAAAATAAAAACCTTCTTTACAAGCTTTTAATTATGACCATTTTGGTCATTTTATACATTTTATTAAAAGCTCCAGCTACTCTGCCAAACACCAAAATATATTTAAAAAGCTTCCAGCTACCAGCTTCCAGCTACCAGCTTCCAGCTACCAGCTTACAGCTTCCAGCTACCAGCCTCCAGCTAATTTTGCCAAACATACCCTCAAAACTCCAAGTTTAGATATTATTTTGGTCATATTACAATTTTATTTTATTTTTGTTAGTTTTTCTAGTTTAGGTTTAATTAGAGTGTGCCGGTACCACCGTATCAAACTAAAATTATACCGATCGGTTTCTTAACGGTTGGTTGATACCACTAGTCACTAGTGTATCATATCATGGATCCAAATGTTCTGGAGAGTTCATAATTGAGTCTAAAATAAAGCCTAATGTTCTATTTGTCTACTAGGTGGGCCTAATATAGCTTGGGCTTAGTTTGGGTGTATAAGTGGGCCTACGCTTGAATGAAGTAAGTCGTTTTTTGATTCAAAATTTAACTCTTACAAACGCAACAAAAGCTCCATTGAATTGAACAAAGAACTATAAATAACATAAAATGTACACGTCTTGTAACAAATAACTATAAATAAAAATACTTATAAGAAAATCTCAAACATAGGATGAGCAAGTGTGATATAGTGTATACCTATTCTATGCACACAATAAATTAAAACATAAAAAAATAATACACAAATATGTATATGTAACGATCTAAAAGCCATAATATAACAAACTGATGTCCACTTATGTACCGAATGTAGAACTAGATTACATAAACAACAATTTCAACTATTTGTTTGTGTTTAGCAGGATAGGTTTTGCGATTCAAAAGGGGATAGCGGCGCAGCTTGTTGCCCGCTTACCCACCATCTAAATGTAACTTGTTTTTTCATAAAAAAAAAAAAAAAAAAAAAAAAAAAAAAAAAAAAAAAACTATTTATGTGTAGTTTGGATTTTAGGATTATACGAATTCGTAACCTAGAGAGTGGTCGGGACAAAGGGTAAGAGTAGAACCATCAATCACGAACAAGAGTTTGGTGATTTTCAGGGTTCAACATAGTGTTGGTAAACAGTTGTGATCGTTTATTTATTTATTTATTTTTTGAGATACTTGAGGGGAAGGTATGCGAGGGAGTCAAGTAAAAATATGGTTACGGGCTAAAGTCATTGATTGAAATTGACTTGTTTAGTTGTTTACATCTGTGTATATTCCTATTTACTTTAAACGATCCACGCATGGGATCAACCTCTAATGCATTTAAGTGCTGCCCACAGCCCATTTAGCGAATCCTTTAAGGCCCTAAATAAAAGCGGCCCAATATTAATAACATAGCCAATTTAAACAGCTTCGTTAGGGCTGCAAACGAACCGAACGAACACGAACAGAGCCTTGTTCGTGTTCGTTTTTTAACGAATTTATGTGTTCACGAACAGTTCATTAACACTTACCGAACAAGATTTTCTATCCATGTTCGTTTGTTAAGAAAACACTCGTGTTCGTGTTCGTTTGTGTTCGTTTGTTAATTTTGTTCATGAACGCACACGAACACAAAATGACATTAATGAACACAAACAAGTGTTCAAAAACACAAATGAACAAAAACGAACATAAAGAAGTGTTCATAAATAGAAACAAACACAAACAGACATATATTAACTTTCGAATAAGATCAAATTCACATATATTAAGATATTAGCTAAATCCACCCAAAATATAACCTAATTGTCCAAACATACTTAGTACTTAACATAATATTAGTAAACATAATAAAATTAAAGTAGTGTCTGAAAAAACTAGGTTGGCATCGACGATGGATGGAGAAGGGCGTCGACGCTGGAAAGTGGAAACATATGAGTTTTTATACTAAATGTAGGTTTATTGATCTCATATAGTCATATATTTACCTCACATATATTATTTATTTGGGTAAGATAAATAAAAATAAAAGAATATACCCTGATAAATTATCGAACATAAACGAACACGTTACCGAACGTTCACGAACATAAATGAACGGACACGACCCATGTTCATGTTCGTTTGTTTAACTAAACGAACAAATTTTTTTATTCATGTTTGATCATTTATTAAACGAACGAACGAACACAATACGAACTTCCCGCCAAACAGTTCATGAACTATTCGCTGAAAGTTCAGTTCGTTTGTGTTGGGTTTAGTTGAGACCACAGTTACCAGAATGAAGACTTTTGATAGTTTATTAAGTATTGTGTAAGTCAAGGGACTGAATATCTAATTATGTGATAGTTGTTAAGCAAACCCTAGACGCTGCGTACTTAGACACGGGCCCTGCGCACTTAGCTTAAGTGCGCAGGCCCATCAGCCCCTCTATAAATAGACAAGTTATGTTGCAGCTCTAGGGTTAGGGTTTTTGGTTATCTTCTTAGCACAAGTTGAATCCGATGCGTACTTGTCTGTAATCCATGGTGTTTCAATGATAAATCAGTAATGGAATCATGTTCTTGTTCATCTTGTGTGTCGGTTCTTATCATATTCATCTAGTTTCTTTGTTGTTCAAGATTAATCACTTAAAACACCTAATCCATAGGTGTTTCTAAGTGATAACAATCTCTTGCACTTAACAAGATCTAGTATTTGGGACTTACAGTTTGCAACCTTAAGCTTCGTTATGTCACATTCACATTCACATATCTCTCTCTCTCCCTCCCTCCCTCCCTCCCCATATATATATACACACACACACGATCTTCGCTCTCTCTCTTATCAAATTCCTAACAACAAAAACTGCAACAAGATCATCTTGTTGTGTTTTATGTTCAGCAGGATCATCATGTTGTGTTTTATTTTCAACAAGTTATATATGAATGTTGTGTTTTATGTTAAGCAAGATTATCAAGTTGTGTTTTATTTTCAGCACGTCATATGACCTGCTATGTTTTATATTCAAGAAGTTCTGCCATTGAAATTGATTAAAAGATAAAAAGAAAAGTTGAAGAATAATGGATTAAGAGAAGGAAATGAAACTAGAGAGGATTTGAATTTTGTAAAGAGGATGGTTTCCCTCATTTATATAGGTGTCGTAGTTAATATTGTGGGAAACCGTTCCTTACAACGTGCACGACGGGCAAATAGCATGGCGATACATATGAAAGAGAAACAACGCGACGGTTGACGTTACGAAGGACCCACTACCTTTCCAGATAAAGCAATCGACACATTTTCAACTCCCCTTACGCCTCAAATACGTCCCTTCACTTTATTTGACAAAGAAAAACGTGCCAAACAATTAAGACACACGCAAACAACATCCGCAAAAAACCATAAAAAAGGCCGAAAATCACAAAAAATCCAGAATCTCACCCGTAACGCAAGTAACACACTAAACTGGAAGACTTGAAGAGATATATCATAAGCCTACCCACAACTCCACAAGCCAGGTACACTATATTACCATTAAAATGATGAAAGGAAGGATCCGTGATTCCGCGAGACCTTTAGTTTACATGACTCGTATATAGGTTAAGCATCAAGTGAATATAGCAATTGTATTTGTAATGTAACATTGGAATTTGTGGCGTATTTTCTAGCTTATTTCAAGTTCTCGGTTTTTAATAAAATTTATCCGCTCTAAAAATACGATTTAAAAAAATAAAATAAAACAGGTCATGAAACAAAATTATGACGTATAGTAATACATACAAGGTACATCTACTTAGTAGATCTCGGTCAACACACTTAGTTTGTTGCCTTTTGGAATATTTCATCTGTAAAATAAGCATAAACATTAATCCATCCAAGAAACACACGTATGGCTTCAATACCAATCAAATTTTCATATTAACAAAGATCTTGATGTCTCATACACTAAAAAAAACCACAAACAAGAGAAAAACAAGTCTCTAAACGGTGTCGTACTTAATATTAAAAAAAAGTAAAAAAAAAAAAACTAATAATAATAATAATAATAATAATAATAATAATAATAATAAACCCTACACTTCTCTCAAAGCCAAATGGGTGGAGGCTCATTCAAATCTATACCCAACCCACGTCTCACAATCCCAAAAAACACCGCCGTATTCCCATCCGAACAACCACCACCCTCTTCCACCGTAAGTCCACCGGACCCACCACCATTATCCACCACAACACCGTGGTGGTGACGAAACAAATCCAACTCCGTTCCAACAAACAACTGTCGGGTAGGTGGTGCAGCAACCCACCTAATATGTTGGTGGTGGTGTTGGTGGAGATGTGACGGAATGTGGTTCAGGTCAAGTGTCAACGACGGTGGAGACGGTGGTGGGGAAGGGAAGTTGGTCTTGGCTTTGGGTCCACGGAGAGAGCGTGCGGCGCCGTCGTAGGCTAGTGCGGCTTCTTCTGGGGTGTCAAATGTGCCTAACCATACACGGGTTTTCTTCCATGGGTCGCGTATTTCGGCGGCGTAACGGCCCCATGGTCGCTTACGAACACCACGGTAGTGGGTTGCAGTTGCCATGAGAGAACAATGAATAGGGTTTTGGGTTTTAGAGAGAGAGGGAAGATGAAAAGGGTAGGGATGGAAGAGGGTGGTTGTTATATAGGTGGTAAAATTGTGGATAAATTATTAAATTTATAAAATTATAGGATTTAATGGATATGGATATGTTTGTATTTGTTTTTTCACACTTTTTTTTTAAATTTAAATATTATCTTTTCTAAAGGCATGCAATGTATTAATTAACTAGTGATTTTATTTTATTTTCTAAAAGAAACAATACCAAATACTTTAGAGTGGATAAATTTGAAGTAATTTTACATTTCATATTAGTATATATATTAAACGCTAACTGTTGGCGCAACAGTGTCTGAACAGATAACAATCTGGTAATTTTGAATGTGAACTATGGGCAAAACGGCCTTCACTTCGTATTTAAAAGTCAATTTCCACAACGTGATGAAAGGTAAACTTTGTTGAGACTTGAGAGTAGAGTTGTATGTAAAATAAAGTGTAGTATTGTGTGTACATGTTCATGGTACTTTCGTTGCAATGCCTTGACGAATAAAATCGATTACTATCGAACAATTATTTTCAATCAGTGTAAATAATGTGTTGATAATCTTTTGGTCTATCAAGATTTTATTTATTTGTCTTTTATCTTTCGGTTGCTATAACGAGTTCTGATATCGTAACGAAATGAACCGATACCAATGAACTTTTCGCCGCACGGCACGGGGAATCCCTAGGAACGCAACACACAGTTTTTGATACCACTAGTTAATTTAAACATATGTTAAGATATTGTATTTGAGTTCGGCAACTTTTGATCAGACCTCAAAAGGATTATCCTAGGTCGACTTTGATGGTAGAAATTTTCGCTAAAACTGGGAATTTGGGTTGGGTATACATAAATGCTATATTTTGATAGATGGTTTCACTATGGGGCATTATATTAACACCCCCCCTCCCCTCAAAGCGTCTCGCTTTGGCCTAAGCGAGGCGCTTTGTTTACTTTTTAAACTACATCGGTCCGATGTAAGTTATTCTGATTTGACCTCAGGTGCCTCGCTTAAGCCTTGGAATCCAGCTTTTATTTTTGTTGTATTTTTTTTGTTTTGAATTGGTTTTTTATTTTATTTTTTTAATTTTTAATATAATTATTGTAAAAAAATATAAAAATTAAAAAACAAAATAATAACAACCAACTTTTATCGACATTGCTCCAACTCAACTCAACAAGACATTTAAGCCGAAGACACTTTCCATCCAACACAGGGTTCACTAAAACTCAACTCAACAAGGCATTTAAGCCGAAGACACTTTCCATCCAACACAGGGATTGCTCCAACTCAACTCAACAAGACATTTAAGCCGAAGACACTTCCCATCCAACACAGGGTTCACTAATCTTTTTGCTTGCCTGCCTGAACATGTTTAGAATAGCGATGGATGATATCGATCAAATTGCCAGAGGGTCATTGGTCTTCAAAGTTTCAGCCTTTAAGATGACACTTCTAGGAGATTCATGAAGATATTCATCAAGACATTTTGCAGAGGGTCACTATTCATATATAAAGAACATTAACTAACCAATTGCCAAATGGTCACTATTCATCTGAGTTTCCAACGACTAGTAAATTTATCTACTCACAGTGGTGTGGTTTACCTTTTTACTTATGATCCAACACCAAATCTCATTATCTGTCAACGATAAAGGCAACCTGAAAACAACCGGATGGTTGGTAGCTCTGGGTAAGAACATTGTGGATGAGGATTGTTTACCTTCCCATTGATTTCAAATATGTTGCCTTCATCGTGACAGATATCTCTCTGACAACAGCTGAAGGCAACCTGGAACTAGGTGATGGCCATACCGACGTGAGGGTAGTCCATTGGTATTAATGGCAAAGTGATTGTAGGGGAAGAAGAAGAGAATGTTATATAATGTGGCAGAGAATGATCAGGTGTGATTAGTTTCTTTTGCAGCAAGATATGTTGCCTTCATGTGACATCCGTCACTTTTTATTTTAATAATAAAAATAATAATAATAAATAAATAAATAAATAAATAAATCACTTATTTTTTTTTTAGTTAGTTAAAACAAAAAAAAAAAATTTATTTTAACCAAACCCAATACATAACCCAAACTATAACCAAACCATTAGCCTAAACCCAATGCTTCTTTGTGGGTTTCCTGAAGCCCAACAGCCAGCTGGATCGGCCCACCAGAACAAACCCATAGCCGGCCCAAACATCTCCCCTTGCCCCTTTATGTTTTAAACAAAAAAAAAAAAATGCCTCTGTCAGGGTTCGAACCCGGGCAGAAGCTGGAACACCCTCACGTCCTGACCATCCGAGCTACAACTCGTTATACATTCAATCCCAATCCTGATTTTATTTAAACCCTCTTTCGCTGCTTTCCTTCTTTTCCCTTCGCTACTGTTACGCGAGACAGCAGCAGATATTTTTTTTTTCTTTTTTTTTTTTTTTGCTTCACCTTTGACCAATCAAGTAGCAAGATTTACGCGTAATTAACCGTGGTTTGATTTGGAATCGTGATTATCGGCCTTAGACGCGTATTAACATTATCAATTCATACCAAAATTCTAACCATTTGCGCGTATGCAATAACAACGAGTCAACCTTACCATTCCATTGATCCAGAGCGTAATACTATAAATTGATCATTGTAGAACAATCCCAACTCGCCAATACATCTCTCTAAATCCCCAATTATTCTTAAAAATCCTCTGTTCGTTGGTTTTTGTTCGTATCTTTGACCAAGCCGTTGACTAATCGTGCAAGCTCAATAACGTGATTGTAAGTGTAATCTTAGTTGTGGGTTTTGTTAATCGGCGATTGCACAATATTAGCCCCATGTTTAATTGGGTTAATGCTGTGAGAATTGTCTGATTGGAAATCTAGGGCTTGTAATTATTGATTTGGGAAGAAACTGATTCTCCTTGTTGTATTTATTCTTTTATAACTGAGATAAATCACAACCACAGGCCTAGGCCAAGTGGTTGTGACTAATGCCTACAACTAAGGCAACCCGAGTTCGAGTCCTGTCTTGGACACCATTTTTCACTTAATTTCTTTTCTTTTTTAACAAACCATTATATATATATATATTACACTTAAATCTTGTAAAATCCTTTTTAAATATTAAAACTATTTTATAAATTCTAAAAAAATTATATTTATTAAATCTGGGTTAAAAGTTTTATTTACAATTTTTATTTTTCTAAAATTCATTTATTTAATATTTATTTAAATTAAATCAATTTTATACTATTATATTTATAAAAATCTATAAAAATATCATAACGATCTTATTAATTTCCACAAAAATTATCCTAAGTTTTTATGACATTAGTCTTTTCAGAAATGATTTTTATTTCTGAAAAATCATTTATATAATATTTTTAATCAATTTTTGTTAGTTTTTAATCATAAATAAATCATAAGAAATTCATTTTTCAATATTTTTGTACCAAAATTTTACATAAATTATTTCTATTCATTTGGAACTGAAATACAATTTTTAATTCAGAAATTCTTTGATTTTAATATTTTTAGATATTAAAGTCATATTTCGACAATTTGTAATAAATAGATTTAATAATCTATTTTAAGGAAAATAATTTTATAAAAATTATTTTTATACTTTAAGCACATTCTTGTGACCATCCCAGGTTTAACATTTATAAAAAGATTTTTAGTTATTTATTTACTAAATTTCCCTCAATTGGCGAATATTTTTAATATTAATCAAACGAGCAATTATCCCCAATTCGAAGCCCTAGAAATACATGCATCCTAGAGTTATTTCACTTACACATTATCAATTACTTTAGGTTGATACTTTGAGATAGTTCCAACACATATTTCGTTGTCCAAGTTCAATTACAAGCTATTACGTAACCAGTGAGTATTCCTACCCCTTTTTGCTTTTATACATTTTTGGGGTGTTACATGTACACTATTACAATTTCAAATACAAGATTTCATTTTTACAATACAATTCTAGTACTATGTGCATTGCTTACAACGTGCTTTATGCTTAGACAATACATGTGGATTACATTTGTACTTAGTGAAATCATTAACATGGTACAAGCCGACCTTAACATTGGATAGCGCTATTTGGATTGACAACCCGCCTAGATTGATTCTCCCCCTTTTTCATCGGAGAATCCGTGGCCAGTGTTAAGCTTTTATCCATTTATTGGATAAGTACACTACAGTTCATACAGTACATTATACAGTCACAGGGTTGATTTCGCTCATTTGTATGATACATAGTTTACATAATTGCACTGTAGCTTGCACTTGAATTGTATAACTTTTTAACCTACTATATATATCAAAACTAGGAATGCTCACCAACATTTCATATGTTGACCAAATCTATTTGTACATGTTTCAGGTGCAGTTTGATCTAGTGCTTTAGCAAGGAACATTTAGTGCTTATTTTAATTCAGTTATTTCAATATTTACATTTCATATAGACAATGTATTTTCCATTTCCATGTAAGACAATTTTGATTATTCAATAATATTTACATTTTAGTACCATGAGCTTTTGAACAATCGTCACTACGTGGCACCTCGATGATTCCGCCATCGGTTGGGGTGTTACACTTCATACCTTTACAGAGGTTTGCCAAGGGGTCATTGGTCTTCAGAGTTTCCAACCCCTAATACATTCATCAAACGTTTGGCTGATATCCAGGTGCTGGAATTGTTTACCTTCCTATTGATTTCAAGTATGTTTGCCTTCATTGTTTACCTTCCCATTGATTTCAAGTATGTTTACCTTCCCATTGATTTCAAGTATGTTTACCTTCGGTTTGCTGTAGGATTGGCACCCTGTATGGCCCAATTGAAATGACTCATGCAAAATGTAATGTCATGCACAATGTGTACTCATAGTGACATCGAACACTTTATATGAGTTTGATTAGCTTGAATCTCTCTGATCCATGGTATCCACTAACCGTAGCGAATATGAAAAGATTTATTTCCACAACCATTGCTCCAACATAACTTGCACCGGCTTGAGATATGAGTTTGATTAGCTTGAATATCTCTGATCCATGGTATCCACTAACCGTGTTAGTCACCCTCATAGGGAAATCTACTCTATTCATATACCATTGTTGTTGGATGTTCATGTGAGAATGCATAGTACAAAATTCTTTTGACAAACGTCTGGCTGACCTGAAGTTCCTTTGCAACCTAGTTCCTTTTAATTATAAACAACATTAAAGAATGACTTGTGCTATTTATTTTCAAACCCTTCCATCATATACCTAACACACTACAATAATTCACTATTCACTATTTTATACATACAACACACCTTCAAACCATTCATCTTCTGTAATGATCAACAACATTCCAAATTGCCATAGGGTCATTGGTCTTTTAGAGTTTCCAACCCCTAATACCATGCAAAATGACCGTGTTTGAAAAACGGGGAGTTCTTATGGAAGTTGCTAAAATAGTCAAACAAATGTATTTGTGAATAATACATTCATCAAAAAGACCATCTCTTTGTTGGTCACCCTCATAGGAAAATCGACTCTTACACTTATGCGTAGATCTAGGAGAATGATGAAGATATTCATCAAGACCTTTGGAATTGTTCACTTTCCCATTGATTTCAAGTATGTTGCCTTCATCGTTGACAGATATTTCACTGACTGTGTTGGAGCACTGTTCTTCTTGATCTTGATCTTCACACTTGCTTTTGACAAACGTCTGGCTGACCTGAGGTTCCTTTGCAACTTGGTAGAAAGGAACTAGGTTGCAAATATAAGAATCCATCACATCACGATTTGCATCCCGGCAATAATGAGTAACCTACTAACTAACCATTCATCTTCTCTGTTTAAAGTCATAACAAAATGTAAACTAAAAGAACAAGGCTTCAAACACAACTTTTTGCTCAAGGTAATATTATTGTAATATAATACTTCAGTTGTACTGATTGTCGAAATAAATCGACAGTAGGATCGACGCTAACAAGCAACCCATACAGAGTTCGTTGTACTGGCTGTCGAAAGAAATCGAGTGATGATAACCGTTTTCGGCGTTGTAAAGCGATCGTTACTGTAATGATCAGAAACACTCCAAATAACTGTAATGATCGCTATAGTTAGTGGATACCATGGATCAGAGAGATTCAAGCTAATCAAACTCATATAAAGTGTTCGATATCACTATGAGTAGACCGTGCCCGTGTCTGTGTAAACCGCGCCCGCAACAATGCATGGGTATCCGCTACTCTAGTTTATTTTAGGAAGGAAACTAGAGATTAATAATGGAATAACAATAAATGGTAAAATTGTCATACGTAACAAATTAATTTAATAAAATAATCAATTTAAAATTTTGTAATGACTTTAGTCATATTTGTTTTTAACAAAAAATGTTACTTGTTTGGGAGGGACCATTCCATGCGAGGGCAGCCGCCGCTTGATTTGACTTATCAAGGTAGGTCACGTGACTTTTGGCACACGCAGTCTTTAGTCACTCGCTTACGTATACGCCCGACTTTCGTTACACAACCCTGTTCGTTTAATTAAAAAATAAAATTATGTCATTTATCGTTAAAAAAAATCAATAAAAATAAACATATACATATATTTAATTTTGTATTTAGGTGGATTGTTTAATGGAAATAAATAACAGTCCCAACTATTGACCAATAACAGTCCCAACTACGAAAATTAACAATAGTGGTCCAAACTTTCAACATATTGGAATATAATGGACCCAAACTAACGAAGGTCTAACTCCGTTAGAGTGATGCTGACGTGACATGCTTTGGTGGCAACTTCTCAAAAAAAAAAAAAACACAAAACAAACCTGCTAAACTTTCCACCATCGTTCCATAACCAACCCACTGACACCATGGCAGCCACCACCACCACCACTTACTCCCTTATCACCATTGCACAACCACCACCACCATCTTCTTCCTCCAAACCTACAAATCGAAACCCCAAATCAAGCCCCGCCACTATGCACACGTGACACGACTTTGAGTACTCGAGGCTAACCTTCAACTAATAAAATGTATGGGAGGTTATGGCGTTATGCCCTAGTGGTAAAAAAGGGGTTCTACAACTAAAGTTGTTGGTTCAAACTTGCCTAAAACAAATAGAAAAGAAGATTATGCTGTTAGACTAGTGGGTATGGAGGAGGCCCATCATCCATGATGGTCCTCCACCTCAGCTGCCACGGCAGCTTGGGGTAGGAGCATCAATGAGATGATGGTCCTAGGGGTGTGGAGAGGCCCATCATCATTTAATGTTTTTTTTTTTGTTTTTTTATTAAATAATATTATCATATTAATATTTTTTTTATTTTAATATATTTAAATTTAAAGTGTTTAAATTTGAAATTAATATATATAAAATCAAATAATTTGAAATTAAATCTAGAAGTCACCAGTTGCTTCTGTTTAACCGGAAAACCAAACTCCGATTCAACCTTCTTCCTCAAACCCGAGTTAACAATCTCATCTTCATTTACTCGAATCGCCACCGTCTCCAACTCCGGTCCACTCTCACAAACCACCGGTTCACCACCGTAACTCACCGGCGGAAGCTCCATTACACCAAAACTCGGATCATTATTCGGCACCGGTGTCAGATCAGACGGTGGAGAATTAACGTTGGGTGTGTCAAAAACCTGAGGCTGAGATTGATGACTCTCGTAGTGGTGTTGGAAGCATGTAGTGGCGGCAAATCCAACGTTAACATTTAAAAATAGAGGCCCGGCATCAACGGTAAGGGGAAGCCGGCTATGCCGCTGCCGCCCCAGGGGGCCGGTGTAGCTTGGCCCGGCATTAGGCTGTCGCCCCCTTGCCGCCCCCATACCCATTGGTCTTAAAACATAATTAATACATGTTTTCAACTACCAATTATATGAATCTTATAAATTGCACCATGTTATATTATCTCATACCAATATTAAACCCTGTAATTTGACCATATTATCGATTGATGTCATTTCATCTTACCACCACGACATCTTAAAAGACTAATTAATACGTAGATTTTTTTTATCGGCGAATAACCGTGTGGCAACCATCTTTGCGGGGCGCCATGCCCAAGAATCGACTACTCGACCTCCAGCAGCCCCGCCTTCTCCCGATGCGCGGAAACCCGAGCCCCACCCGCCCGAAGGCACGACAGTGTTATAGAACTCGGTAAAACCTCGCCGTCCGTCATATTCGAACCGGCGCCACCCGTATTCGATTTTCACCCGGATACCAAACCATAAATGATGGAAGTGGGAATTGAACTTTTGATCACATAGGTGAAACAAAAGCCACTCTCTACCACTATGGATGGATCTAATTAATACGTAGATATCCTTTAAATATTCATGCCATGTGAAAAGACTAATAAGGTTTATGAAGTACAATTTTTATGGATGAAAATTTATATTATATGGCATACAAATATCAGTGATTTGATAACAGAAGTACTAATATTTTTCGAACTTTGACCGTTCAAAAAAAAAATAGAAAAATAAAAAAATTCGAACTCACCGTACAATTGGAAGACAATGGAGCTAGAAAGCAGGGACAGCATAGGTAGAGTAGGGTGAAGGTGACGTAATATGGGTTGTGTGTGTCAGTTGCTAATTGGATGTACTGGATTGCGGTTTGTATTTTTTTTTTTTTTACATATACTATAAGCATTAATAAAATTCAACTCTTAGAAATTGGTAAATATGCCGATAAAGCCTTACTTAGCTGATTAAATTGGGCGGAGCTAGAGTACAGGTCATGTGGAGGTTGAGGGTTTGATTTTGGTTAGAGTTATAGATTTCTAATTCAGGTGAAATAGGTAATCAGTACAGGCTAGCCCATGGTATTAGACGGAGCTCTACCGTTACATCACTTGTCGTTCAAAGGTTGAGATCGCTGTTAGGAATTTTTGAAGTACAGATTATTGTCGGCCAATAGGTGAAAGTTTGGATTATTAAAATCCAATACCCCGTTAATTTACAACATTTTGAGGAAGAGGGATATATTTGTGTCTTTTGTGGGTTCCCTTTTTCATAGTAACTTAAGGTTTTATTTTTATTCGACTTTATCAACATTTTTACGTTATGTGAGTCGCTTGGTTTTAGTAGTTCGTGTTTTTTGCTTTACATTTTTTCCTAGTTTTTGTTGTCGTTTGTTTGTTACTTAGCACGATTTTACGCTTCCGTCCCACAACGATGGTAGTATGGTTTTATGCCCAGCCCCGCAACTCGGGGGTTTTAAGACTAGTTTATAAGAAAAATCGTATCATCTTAGTTATGGTTTTCTACAAAGTAGTTTAAACCATGTTTATAAAAATCAATTTATATTAAGTTATTACCAAAAAAATATTATATGCAAGAGGGAAGGCCTCGATAAAACCCACTGGCAGCCAAAAAAAAATATATAGTTTTTAGAATACTTATTTTTTCTTTTTTAATGCTCTTGAAGAACCTAAATAGTGGATCTATTTAGGCCATTTAAAATCTTTGGAGTTCATTAGTTTTCTCTGTTTAGCCAAACGCTGAGTTTATATATATTTTTTATAAGATCTATTTTTTTTTTTTTTTGGACTAGCTGCAGTGGTGATGAAATTTGGTGTGAAATGGGCAAAAAAACCGCTTCCAAAACACTCGTACACAAGCCTCAGTGTTTTTACCGTCCCACCGCTTTTTCTCCACCCTCCTCCCAATCCTCTCACCACTGTCCTCCCACCCCTCTCATCACCGTCGTCTCCTCCCTCTCACCACCACCGTCTCCCATTTCCCAACCCTCTCACCACCAGCGTCCCATCCCTCCACCCTCTTCCCCACCACCAGACTAAACCTATCCTCTTCTGAGACCACCCACCAGACCACCACCAACTAAGACCACCCACTGTCTAAACCCCACCCTCATCTGAGCCGTAAACCGACTAAGATCACTCTCGTCTGAACCCAACCTCCATTGTACCCTTAAGGTGGTTAAGCCGTCTTCCAGGTAAGAGCAAAGGTTTGGTAATCGAAAATCTATTACAATGTGATAGTATTTCGTGGGTCTTAGATACGTGAAAGAAAGGTTTTGGTTTTGAGGTTTTGGACACTTCTCTCATAACCGATAGTGAAGAAGGGGTTCTGCATGGGAGTGAAGTAGCCGGGAAGTGAGCCGATGAGGTTAGCCCCAACATTAAGCAATTTCTTAGGAAAGTTAACGGTGGTCACTTCACTGCCGCAGTGAAGTTGTTTGTGCTCAAATGGGGTTGCTCCCTTGGGGGAATCTACCATGCAAGCCCTAATCGATAAACATCCCTTTGCGTCGCATCGAACCTCCCTTCAAGCCCTCTATCCCAAAATGTTTTATCTGTAGATGTAGATTGCGTCCATAGGTGTGTGAAATCTTTCCCGATAAGGAAATCATGTGGGCAAGACAGCCTCCGGGCTCAACACTTATTGGACGCCCTTAGCAGTGAGGGGTCGACAACTACCTCTAGACTGCTTGATGCCATCACCGAAGTGGTATATCTTTGGCTAGGGGTTATATCCCTGGGTGCTCGCGAATTTTGTTGCTTCGGCTCCTCTAACCCTGTTGTTGAAGCCTGATAATAGGATTCGCCCCATAGATGTAGGGGGCATTTGGAAATAGATTGGTTTCCAAAGTAGCCATGAAGAAAGTGGTGAAAGAAATTGTTAAGTACTTGAGAGACTACCAATTTGGGGTAGGGGTCCCAAATAAGCCAGAGGGGGTGTACTGTGTAGCACCGCGCTAACAGGTTCCATAATTCCTTTGATTCAGATGGTGCGCTGGCCATGTTTACAGTTGATTTTTATTATGCCTCCAACTTAGTTGACCGTTCAGTTTTGCTACGCAAGGCCCATCGCCATTGCCCCCCATATTCCCTGTGGGTTCAATTTTTGTACGCCTAACCAGCTGGAGTGTAGGTGAGGAATGACCGCATCGGGGCTTTTACGGGGGCCTAGCAAGGGGATCCTTTGGACCCTTGCTTTTGCCGTAACTTTAGACCCTCTAGTGCTTTAGGTGCAGGGAGAATTGCAAAATCTCCTTCCATGCTTGGTACTTGGATGGCGAGAGGGTTATCGAGGACGCTGTCCAGGTTGCTAAAGCTCTTGACATCATTAGTTCGGACGGGCCAGCCTTGGGGCTCCGACTTAATACTAGAAAAACAAAGGTATTTTGTCCGACATGCAACGGGGTGAAGGTTCAGCAAGGGCTTTTTCCCAAACGAGATTGGGAGGCCTGAGAGAGGGTTCAAACTGCCAAGTGGGGTTGTTAGTCATGATATCAGTTTTATCAGTAGTCTAGCAGCTAAGAGGGCAACGCGGGCTATTGACTTTACGGGACACCTTCCTCGTCTGCGAGAACCTTAAAGCGAGCTTCTCTTGCTTAGATCATGTGTGGGGGTGGCAACGTTGCTATTTTATTTGCAAACTTGTCAGCCCCCTGATGCGTTGGGTTTTAAGCCAAAACTTTTATGCTTGTGGTTTTTAAATACTTTAAGTTTTAAATCTATAAATAAAACGATAGTTGCTTAATGTTCTAAAACCCACACTATAGACAATTGTACCTATCGAGTGTAGTATAGAAATGGGAAAGTACCGAGTATCGAACCCAAAGACATGACTTTTACTACGCAGTTTTAAGATGTTTTTAGGAAAGAGTGTAAAAGAATAAAAGATAGCGGAAGTAGCCGAGAATAACCAATAATCAAATTAAAGTGTTGTTTCGGGATCCGACTTGTCTTGGTATGAACTATTAGTAAAAATTTAGTCGAGTGATGTGTCCAAATTATGCCTTCCGCTATTACTTTAAAACAATTTATGCTATTGGTTGTTATTGTGAGGGGTTTCCATCCCGGAAAGCTCACCTCTCAACTATGAAGGATGTATCACCCGAGATTGTGTATATCCAACACCGAAAAACACACCTCCCAAAGCTACAATATGGACATCCTATTACTTTACTCTTTTGCAAATAACTTGCCAACAACCATAGTGGCTAACAAGCCATCACTTGATATAGTAATGGCGACGCAGCTTCCTGCGTACGCTCATCCCTTACTTGAAATAACTAATTTAACAAAAAGTGATTGATTTATTATTAATTGTGCGACAATATAATAAGAGAAGTAAATAAAGACCATTCACTTCTAAAACGAGTTCATGAATCTTTGGTTTGCACCAAAGCTAACACATAGACCATGTAGCTAAGTTGCTCAACTAAATCTTGGCTTATCACCAAGCCCAAGTATATAGACACTAAGTGAAGTTTTGATAGTTGAGGATCGACCACAAAGTGTGAATGTTTCCACTAAAAAATGGGCTAATCACTTCACGTGGAGTTAATGGTTAGCATACAAGTGGGCGAGTTTTTACACGCCACAGGTACACCCATAAGTCCTTCCACTTCCTACCAAATCACCCACTAGACCAAATACTAAGTTGATTAATTAGTTAATTCATCAAACAAATAAAGAGCAGAAGGAATTACGAATAACATAAAACATCACTTACACTAAATATAAACTATATAAATATATACCAAGATAGTCTTCACCCTAGCAACACTCTAAGAATCCTATCCAAACAATGGCATTACAACATGCTCACTAAGTTTGATTTTATGTGAATCGTGATGAGGGTTGATTGAGGATTTGGAGAGTATTGGGCAATTGGAGGTGGTTTCTCTATAGGCTCACTTGATCAAAGTGTTTATGGAGTTATCCCAAACTCCAAATATCACTTGCAAGCCATAAAATAGAAAAATTGTGGGAGAAAATCAAGTGGAATGGGATGCCAAAATAAAGAGTGAATGTCTCCTTTTTTTAGGAAAGCTGGCTGGCCTTGCACGGCCATGCTCAAGGGATGGCACGCCTGTGCTCAGTAGTTTGGTATTGTCCGTTGGTACTGGAAGTCCTTTTTGCCAGAGTTTGTCTTGAGCACGGTTGTGCTCAGGGGGTGGCACACCCGTGCTTGTCCACGTGTCGTAACAGCTTGTCAGTCTTGGTTTGTGGAAGCCTTGTGGTGCACGTTTGAAGTGAGTACGACCATGCCTGATTGTAAGCAGACCCGTGCAGGTTGACCTCTTTTATTCTGGTTGATTTGAAAATGTTGACTTCTTGACCTGGGCATGAGCACAGTCGTGCACGGCTGAAGCACGATCGTGCACCCTCTGTTGTAGTCTACAAAATCTTAAATTTTCCTCCTTATGTGCCAGTTTCCGCTTCTTTTTGCATGTTGCTTACAAAAACCTACATTTATATCTTCGGAACGATTTAGCTTTGTTTTCTAAGGGCAAAAGCACAATAATTGTGCAAAAAGGAGGATAAATATACATGTAAAACATGTGTAAATGATGACACACCACCCCTCTTCGTGGATGATGTTGTTTCCTGTTTTGATAAAGGCCTTCGGGAGGTGATATAAGACATTATTTTATGTGGGATGGAGTGTTTTTGGTGAACTCCAGGGGTAGATCGCGACCTTGCTAATGCGGCATGGTGAGTTAGGCCTTCTTTCAGCACAGTATGTACCCGTGTATGTCTTTGTGGCTTCGAGGTCTTAGTCCTCGGAGTTGTAGGACAACATGTTACGTAACATCGGGATTGCTAACACCAACTTGGATTATGCCTGCGCTTTGGAATGCTTGCACGAGTCTCTTCCTGACTTTGATCTCGGCAGTTTCTCTAACAAGGACACCGCCCTCCAAAAGCCACATAAAACTATGGCGAATGCCCTTTATTGTCGAATCACACAAAGTTTGGGAGATGATTTCTGTTTGTCCCCTCACCAGAAGCCGTCATTGAATGTCTACAGAGGCCTTACGTCCAGGATTTCTTAACTGTTATCCCTATTAAAGATTCGGGTCAACGTATGTAACCGGTGGAGTACCGGTCAACCCTTAAATACCGTCGTATAGCATGGCCGGATAAATACGGGGAACACGCGTTACACTACAGAGGGCTGCCGGGGTTTAAGTATTGTCATGACTTTTTTCGGGACGCGTTAATGGATATTCTCAGATGAGTAGGGATCTCGGCAAAAAAGAAGGCGTCAGTTAATTTTCTTATAGACCCTATGGAAGGGAGGTCCACCCCACGCCCGGCTGAGGTGCTAGTTTTTTTTTTTTTTTTTTTTTTTGCAGGGAGGGCGGGAAACATGCTTTTGTCTAGCTTACAGGTGTATCCCCCATAGCTGGTTTCAGGGAAATGGGTCTGTGGTCGGGCAAGCGGTACTAAGAGCAGAGTCAAAGAAGATGGAAAAGCACGCGAAAGTTTATGAGGATAATCAATATGCGTTAGTTTCCCTGCCGGTTGACACTTTCGACTCCTTGGCATTGGAGGCGGTTAGATTCTTGGCAAAAGTTTAGCGTGTGGTCCACAACAATTTTTCGACCTCTAGGAGCGATGCTTTGTTTTTAGTAGATTAGGATTTATATTCGAAAATGTGCGATGGCGCAGTTTGTTACCCGTCTATCTGTTATTCTTATGTAATTTGTCCTTTAAATATCAATGAAAGTATATTTGTTATAAAAAAAATTACGAATTAAATAATTTTACCAACTAGGATTTAAATGCTCTTAAATTTAACTTTTATTTACTTGCATAATACTAAAAAAACCTAAAAGTAAATATAAACTCTAGTCTAGTATAATACCAAAAAAAACTAAAAGTAAATATAAATTCTAGTGTCCAGTATATTTTGACGTAATTGAATGAATAGAGAGTGGGGGGTTTTAAATCGTGAGTGTCAGGGTAGCCACGTTGATTGTACATATGTGACGTAAGTGTTGCATGTGCAGGAGACAGCCGCTAGTTGCGTTCTAGGCCCCGCTTTGACTCGATCGAAGCTGGACCGGACCCTGTTTTTTAATTTAAGTTACCCAGATATTGATAACCACCAATAGAAAACAATAACACATATATATATTTTTTAACGGCCAACAAATTAATCCCGAACATTTAAGAAAGATTCACTTGACAAATGAGTACTCCAAGAGTAACACGGGTCCACCAGTTCCCGGGGAAACTCGTAACCGAAGGCCCACTACGGTAAAACTCGGCCCACTAGCAGCATTTTTATGCTGATAGAACTCGAACTCCCCACCTCTCATAAGACCGGTGGGTGTGGGGCACGGCATGGCACCGGCAAGCCTATGCCGCCCCGGCAACACCGCCCCTCCAGGGCCGGCAACGGCACGAGCGGCAACCACAAGCCGGTGATGCCGGGCCTCAATGGTCTGATTATTAAAAAAAAAAAAAAAAAAAAAAAACCTTGATGCAGGTGGAGTTTGCCGGTGTTCCACACCCCAGGCCCGGCGAGGGAGGCCCGGCTTGACGAGGAGGTGGACGTGGCGGCCGGTCGTTCAGTGCCGGAGCTAAACCACACCGAGTGGTCTAAGGAATAAAGGAATTGAAGGAGGGTGCCATTCCACCATAAGAGGATTGACATAAAACAATAACGTATATTTTTTATTTTATATACAACAGATGTATAATAAAATAATTGAAGCAAAATCGTTACAAGTATTTAAAGCTGATTAAAAGTGAAACCGAGTATATATGTGTTTAGCTTGCTATTGCGTTTAGGATTATGAGATCCATGAAATCCGTAGAGCATTCGCGCATGGTTTTATACGTATTATTCAAATTTTGACTTCAACTGCTAAATATGGTTTATGAAAAAAGACAACTCAAACCGATTAGGTTTACGGTTCAGGTTTCAGTGTCTTAAACCTTTTTTTTTTAATAATCATTACTTATATTCATTTCTTAAACCTGTCACATTATATTAAAATAGAAGTTAGACGGGCAAAAAGCTGCGATGCCACCCCTTTCTGAATTGTGAAACCCAATCTATTAAATACATACCCCTGTCCTTCTGGAGATGAACTATTGTTGTGGATAACCCGTTGGACGCTGTTCAAAAACGAATAACTTCTGGTGCTAGGGAGCAAAAGGTATCAAAAGCCAAGGGGACAAAAACATGTTAGTTCTCTGCACAAGCTTTAGCGTGCTTATCCACTTTCTTCGATTCTGCCTTTCTTAATGCTTGTCGAGCTACAAACCCGTTGTCCCTCAAACCGGCCAAATGAGATACCCCTGTGAGGTCCACACAAGCATGTTTCCCCCTCAGCCCAACCAAATACAAGCAGATCCGCTTGTCTTGTTGCAAATCTCCCTTCCGCAGGGTCCGTGAGAAAATTAACAGGGGCTTCCTTCTTAGCAGAAATCACAGCTCTTCTCAAGATGTACCACAATACATGTATTTAAAACCGGGAAGCTCTTTACAATGAACAAAATATAAATATCTATCTCATCAAAAGACAAACCAACCCGACTGGATTTACGGTTCAGGTTTCACCGTTTTAAACAAAATATATATGTATATCTATTTTTATCTAAAGTGGTTGTATTAGGTTTTGAAATTAACTATATATGATATTGATTGTATCAAAAGTTCAAAACCATCCTCATGCCCAAACGTGGTCGATTACCATGGCTAAAAGCATAATGCAAAGAGACTTGAAAGAAATTTATTGGTGATTATTAAGTGATTTATCAAATTTTTTACCAGCAAAATGGTACTAAAATTCCACCAAATACTGTTAATATCTCATTTGGAATACTGATGATTTATAAGTGATTTATCACATATTATAAAATTTTCATATGGTATACTATCGTGTACAATTCATATTCACATATGAACTATACAATAAAATAGAAATGGTAAATTGTATATTACAAGTTTTTGACAATGTAAAAAATTTAGAAAATGGTTATTTAAGGTGAATGGTCTTTTCAAAATTATTAAATATAGAAGAATCTTTTTGATTTACATATACACCGACTAAATGTAAGAATAAAGCTATGCCACAGTTGAATTGTCATTTCAATTGTTAATTTGTAATACAGAAATATTAAATTCTAATTAGTGCAATAAAAATTTTGAGGTATAAATAAATAAATTTAAATATACAATTTAGTATCATTTATTATCAAATTCTTAAACAAAAATAAGACAAATAATATTTAAATACTTGGTTAATTTCTTAAATTATTCATAATCATTATTAGAACAGTGTTTTTGGGTAGTGGATCATATCTTTTAGTGCATTGTGAGTCGCATGACTTTTTAATGTGAAGGTTATAATCTCATTTACAGCAAATTGTTATGAGGTTTATGGGTTCTATCTAGGGGTGTAAATGACACGTAGCGGCTCGAGAGCTACCCGAGATCGGCTCGGTAAAAAGCCCGAACGAGTCGAGCCTTAACGAGCCCGAGCCTGAAATATGGCTCGTTTAGTTATCGAGCCCGAGCTCGAGCCCGGAATACAAAGCTCGATTGGGCTCGCGAGCCTAAACGAGCCCAAACATAATTATAAGTTATTTATATATCTCTTATAATTTATAGCCCACATCTCCAAAGCCCAAGTCCTTATTTCATAGGCCCATTTAATAACACTCGCGAGCCGAGCTTTGAGCTCGTTTGAGATTGTTCTCAAATCACCTCGAGCCGAGCCGAGCTCAAGCTTTTGATTTTGCTAGCGAGCCGAGCTCGAGCTCAAGATTGTAGGCTCGAACCGAGCCGAGCTCGAGCTCGAGCTTCATAAATCCATAATGAGCCGAGCTCGAGCCCAGTCAGGCTCGGGCTCGGCTCGGCTCGTTTACACCCCTAGTTCTATCATAATGGATCTGTGAGGGTGGGTTTTCTTCTAAATGATGTTGGGTCAGCTTAGCAGCGCCGTCTGCATTCGATGGGCGTGCGTTGCCTTTTGTTATTAGGTTTACACCGATGGCCAGGCTTTTGGTTGCTCGTTAAAATAAGTGAAGCTAAAAATATTTTCATTTTTTATAAGCAATATAAAGAGTATGTGAAGAGATATGGCCCCAAACAATGAACTTATTTGGGCCAAGCCCACATCCCGAAAGGCCAAAACAACTAAGCAGGCAATAAGCCCACATCCTGGACACCATAAGCCACACAACCTATTTTATTCGCTTAGCTAGGGAAGCTACAGGCGGACACTTTATTGCAGGGCAACCATGGCGCAAGTCCAAAAAGGGACAAACAGTGTGAAGTACAATATATGACAAGTTAATCACAACCGAAGGATGTGCATCCAGGTGCCTCTCCAAAAGATCAGGTAGGAGGCGCATGTGACAACAACGGCTGGCCAATGAAGATCTGTGTGTGCGAGGTGTCAATCCTCTTAACAAAGAAGTAGGAGGCGACATGAGGTACACTTGACAACGACGTTTGGTCAACGAGAGCCTGTTGTACGCCTCCCTACGATTGCGCACGACAAATGGTAGACAAGAAGTACGGTGACACGGTAGCTTGACCAATCAAATGCCTCGAATGCACATCATCCTAAAACTCTACCAATATCTGCCAACATAGGAGACAATAGTACATCCGAAAGCAACGTTTGGCCAATCTATGACATGCAGTCAGATCTCCATCTATGCGGCCTACAGTAACTACTAAATATAACGAGTTAATTTTTTTATCTTACCCTTAAATGTGTACATTTATTAATTGTATGACTTGAATCTTTAACCTCGTAAGGATTACATTTTTTCAAATACGATATATATTTCAAGGAAATAATCAAAGAAAACCTTCTAAATCTAACATTTACTCTTTGCTATTTAATGAGTTGGCATTTTTTTTAATGGCTAGGGCTAGCATAACAGGTTACACGAACCTGTTAAGACACGAACACGACACGAAATCTAATCGTGTCATTTTTTTTAAACACGAACCTATGCATGATAGGTTAACACGATAAGACATGATAAGAAACACGATAAGACTTGTTATGACACGAACACGAAACAGGTAAACACGAACACGAAAATAAACAGGTCTTAACATGTCGACCTGTTATAGACACGAAACTTGTTAAGGCCTAACACGAAACCTGTTAAAATCATGTAGGTTCATGTCAGGTTATCGTGTTCGTGTCTCAATTATCAGCCCTGGCTATGGTTTAATCTTATTTTGCTTCAATCTAAATCTACTCTACCCCTCAGAACTCATAGCTTTACCACCAGGTTGTATATGATGATTTAATCCCCTCAACATATTAGGGGATCATAATTTGGGTATGGATCAGGTTATTTTACAAATTGAAAAAATAAATGAGATGAGTAAAATATTAATAAATAATTTAATTTATAAAAAAACGATTTTACGTATACTATTCTTTGGTTGTTATTTTTTCCCTGATTATCTAATTTGTTACAAGATTTTCCGGTGTTAATAGTCATTGGGTCCAGGTTCATCGTTTTTACTGTCGTCTTTTTGGGGCAGAACTAGATTCAGCTATGACATGGTATACTCAGAGGGCAGGTATGGTGGAATTATTAGCATATGGGATCCGAGAGTTTTCCAAGCTTCTAGTTCGATTAAATAGGTACTTTCTTATTACATCTGGGTCGTTGGTTGCTTATGGGAAAATATTAAATGTTGTAAACGTATACGCGCCCAATGATGCGGTCCTTAGAAGGGGTATATGGGAGGAGCTGTTCCGGGTCAAAGTTTCATTACCGGGTTTATGGGTCTTATTCGGGGATTTCAATGATGCCACGAGTCAAGATGAAAGGTTGAATACAGAGTTTGTGGCGTTAAACGCAGAGTATTGCAACAACTTCGTTGCCCGAGCAGATCTTAGAGAGTACAATATGGGTGGTCACCGTTATACTTACAAGTCCAACAATGGTTTAAAAATGTGCAAATTGGATAGGTACTCGGTGAACGCCTTGTCGAGACACGTATCGGATCACTGTCTGATCACAATGTCCGTGGTGGCAGCCGAATACGGACACATTCCGTTCCGATTCTATAATACGTGGTTCGAATTACCTAGCTTTGTGGAGCTTGTTGTGAGGAGATGCGCGAGGTTTCTATCCCATGGATCGGCAGATGTAGCGCTGTCAACAAAATTGAAATTTCTGGAGAATCGGATTAAGGAATGGGTTACTTTGGAGAGGCAAAATAGGGAAGGTATGTTCCAACAAAAGGTGAAGGAGCTTGAGAGGCTAGAGCTTCTAGCCGAAACCGTGGGTTACTTGAGTTGGAGCAGGCGATGAGATTGGAATGTAAGTCGTTGATTTCAAAATTCAAAAGGGAAAAGGGTCTGGATGCGAAACAAAAGGCAAGAGTTAGGTGGGCTTTGGAGGGTGACGAAAATTTCGGGTTTTTCCACAGGTTCACTAATGCGAACACTACAAGTAATAAGATAAATAGGGTGTTAATAGATGGGGAGTGGTCAGCGTGTCCGACGGTTGTCAAAGACGGGCCTTTAATTTTTTAATGGATAAATTCCAGGAACCAATGTCGAGTAGGCCATCCATAAACTGTTCTCATGTTAGTAAACTTTCAGATTCCGATGCAAGTCGCCTAATATAACCTTTATCGGTAGCCGAAATAAAAGACGCAGTGTGGGAATATGATAGTGACAAAGCCCCAGGACCCGACAGATTTAACTTTAAGTTTTTAAAAAGGTGTGGGGGGGGGGGTGCTCGAGGCGGACTTTGTGAGGCTGTTTCAAGAATTTTACCAACAACCACAAATGGGGGCTGGGTGCGCATATTATATAATTGCCTTAATTCTAAAGATGGAAAGCCCGATGGATTTTTAGGAATAAAGACCGATTAGCCTGATAGGGTGCATTAACAAGGTAATTTATAAGGTGCTAGTTGCGAGGTTAAATGGCGTTATAGATAAATTAGAGTCTCATGAGCAATCAACATTCATTGCGGGTCGGAACATAACGGACGGGCCACTTATGCTAAATGAAATGTTGAGTTGGATCAAAAGGATGAAACGTAAGGGATTTTTTTTACATTGATATCGACAAAGCATATGATTCGGTGAATTGGGCTTTTCTGGAGTCAATAATGGCGCATATGAACTTTCCACAATTATGTTGTAGATGGATCATGGCTTTGGCGTCTTCGGCTAAGGTCTCAGTATTGGTAAATGGGTCCCCGACTCATGAGTTCTCGTGTAAGCGCGAACTTAGACAAGGGGATCCGATATCTCCCTTTCTATTTGTATTAGTTATGGAAGCGTTGACTGGGGTAATGAAAAGGGCGGTTGAGATAGGTGTGGTCAACGGGCTGCATTGCGGTTAGGGGTGTAAACGAGCCGAGCCGAGCCCGAGCCTGACTGGGCTCGGCTCGGGCTCGTTAAGGTTTTGTGAAGCTCGAGCTCGAGCTCGGCTCGGTTCGAGCCTACAATCTTGAGCTCGAGCTCGGCTCGCTAGCAAAATCCAAAGCTCGAGCTCGGCTCGGCTCGGCTCGAGGTGATTTGAGAATCTCAAACGAGCTCAAAAGCTCGGCTCGAGCTCGCAAAAGCTCGGCTATAACTTAGGCTCGCGAGCCCAATCGTTAAAGCTATAACTTAGGCTCGGCTGTAACTTAGGCTCGGGCTCGGGTTCGGGCTCTAGCTCGTTAAGGCTCGATTAGGCTCGCGAGCCCAATCGAGCTTTGTATCTAGGGCTCGAGCTCGGGCTCGATAACTAAACGAGCCATATTTCAGGCTCGGGCTCGGGCTCGTTAAGGCTCGGCTCGTTCGAGCTTTTTACCGAGTCGATCCCGAGCCGCTACGTGTCATTTACACCCCTAATTGCGGTAATGGGAGTTTGGTTTTGTCACACTTCCTATACGCCGATAACGTGATCTTCTTGGGGGATTGGTCCGAGGGGAATGCGATGAATCTGAAAAGAATCATGAGATGATTCTATCTAGCTTCCGAATTGAAGGTTAAGTTGAGAAAGAGTAGTTTATACGGGGTGGGTGTTGGCACAAGCAATGGCGAATATTATAAATTGTAAGCTGGGAAACTTGCCTTTTGTGCATCTCGGACTACCGGTGGGTGAAAAATATGAATTTATACAAGCATTGGAAGCCGGTTCTAGATACTTTTCGTAGCCGATTATCTTTATGAAAAGCGAGACTTTTATCATTTGGAGGCCGGGTGGTGCTTATTAAATCGATGTTGAACTCTCTACCCATTACTACTTCTTCTTTTTCAAAGCACTGGTGCGAGTTTTGAAGGATTTGGATCATATAATGTGACATCCGTCACCCTCGTCTTTCATCAAGTTGTTATTTAGAGTCCTTGGATTTTTCTATCGTTTTCAAATATAATAAATGTTTGAGTTTCTATGGATCATATAATTTTTAATGGGATGCGCTTACATCTTGAACCGAATTTATATACTAAAACATTAGTTAAGTTTATAAGAGTTTTCATTTTAAAAGTTTAAATTAATTTGTTTTATGATTGAAACTAGTAAAGCTTATTATTTGAAAAAAAGGTTAAGTTTTATAAAGTTAAAAAAAAAAAAACATTTAAGTTAACTTATGCTAACTTGGTTAGTAGTTTGTAAAGAAAAAAATTTAACCAAACATAGTATAACTAACTCAGTTAACTCCTGAGGGATCATTCTTGCCAATTAGTGAAAGTCTAAAAAAAAAAATACTCCTCTTGCTGTCTTTCACGTTTTTCCGGCCAACCTCGCCGGCGGCGGCCGGAGTTCATGTCCGGCGAGTCTTAAACTCGCAAATTAATGCCCGTTTCAACTTCTACTTGACGCCAAACCGTTTCCCCATCATCAATAATGAGTTTCGACCATAAATTGGGGTTTTAAACGCATTAAAAGGTGAGCTTTAATCGGGCGCTTGGTATGTAACGACCGGAATAATAAAAATTATAGAAATGCCTTGTTTAATCGTCAAATACGTAAATTAAACATCCCATCTCGTTCCTGCACCCAAATCGCTCAAAACCCACTAAAAAAATAGTTCAAACCCGTCATGAAGCTGCTTAAATGGGCGGATATGTGTTCGAACCTGCAAGTCAAAAATTCGAACCTTAAATCGCGTTGTGAGTCCTCTTGTGCTATGTCGTTTTGATTCTTATGTATCCAACCTCAAAAACCCCATGAAATCGTGGGTAATTTCTGTTGCATTGGGCTAATTGAAAATGGGGTTAGGGTTAGGGTTTAGGTGTGATTTGGGGAAGAAGATGGAAGGTTGAATAATAATGTTTTATTATTTTCTTTCTAAACTTTATTACAAAATTAACTTTGGACTAGTGGTTGGGATGGTGATGTACCATGGAGGGTACCCGGGTTCGAGTCCCCATGGACGCGCATCTGAAGTTTTTTTTGGGTATTTCCTTCTTAATTTTCATTTTCTTATTTTCTTTAAATGTATATAATATATTTAACTTGAAATATTCATAATAAATTCCTTGTTGCTCTAAAAATTATAAAAATTTAGGTGTAGCTTCTTGATACCTCATAGAAAATTGTCATATTTTTAGTTTTCTGAAAAATATCTATTTTCATGATTTTATTAATTTAAATTGTTTTAATCATAATTAATTGATTAAAAATTCATTTTTAATGATTTTTATCTCAAAATTTTTGATAAATTATTTCTAATCATCATGAACTTAATTAAAAATTATTGGTTCAGAAAACTTTTATTTTTATTGACTTCCCTATTTTTAATCATTTAAACATGATTTAATCGCATTAAATCAGTTTTAAATATAAATAAGTTTATATAAATTATGAGAAAATTATTTTCATTTATTTACATCTTTAAGAATCCATTTTCTATAAAAATAGCATTTTTGGATTATGTCTTGTATTATTAGTTTTATTTATCAATTACGACATAATGAAACATTTATTTATTTATACAATTTAAACATCTATTTTATAAATATTTTTCTTATAAAATAGAAATACTCATATGGTTTAATGTCTTTATTATCTTTGGTTGGATCATTGTGTAATTCAAAATTACTTATTTATATATTTATGATTATTGTATTTATTTTATTATAGTTAAAGTAATTAACTAAATTATTTCGTCTTAATTATACAAACATATTTTTATCTAAATATTTAATTGGTAATAATTATACCACCTAAATCGTAGTTTTAAACTTGGTATATTATTATACAACTTTTATATTAATCTCATTTATTATAAAACTCTAATTCCCCAAATCGACTTAGCAAACCCTAATGCCTTAGTCCCTAGATACTCTTAGACTTTTTTTTCCTTATTAGTATTATTACACATTATAGGTTGGATTCTTTGGAATTCCCATTACTTAGCTCACGGCCGCTTAAGTGGATTTTGATCGCTTTCGCAAACTGTGAGTATATTTTTCCCCTTTTTCATGTTTTACTCTTTTGGGGCTATTCATGTACACAATGACTAAATGTTATTCTTTCACTAAATGCAATTCTCATGTGTGTTTGCTTTATGTTAATTTGTGTGTCTATGACTTGTCAAAATCATTAACCTTTGAGGGCCTGGCATTTCAATGAATAGTACTATGGTATATACCCTTGTGACTCTGTTGAGAGTCCTTGTCATTGCTATGTATTACATTACTACTAGCGCATACTATATATATCTGCTTTTCTTTACATAGGGTTGATTTTGAACGGATATTACTTATTACATAATTGCAAATGGTACCGCACATGAATTGCTAAACACTTTTCTACTATATGTTTCCAAACAGGGTATGCTCACCAATACATTTTGTATTGACCAAATCGTTTTCGTACATGTTTCAGGTTGTTTTGAGACGCTTCTTTTAGGCTTATGGATTTTATATTTCAGTCTTGTCTACATTGTATTTTAGCTAGACTTGTCACTTTAGAATTATTGTATCCCGAAATTTCATTTCAATGTAATAAATTATTTAATCAATGTATTCAAATTTATAATTTAGTCCATGTGCTATTGAACAATCGTCACTACGTGACACCTTGATGTTTCCGCCATCGGTTGGGGTGTTACAGATTGGTATCAGAGCCATGGTTATAGGGAATTAGGTTATTAGAATGCCTTTTAGCCTAGACTATAACTAAGCCTACTTTCACGAGTCCTCTCGTTTATATTTCTCTTATTTCCTATTATTTTCTTTCAAGATATTTTCATTATGATTATTTCTCGTTATTCTTTCGATATTTTTCTTGGCGAAGCAGACACTCGTATTTCACAAACGAAACGATATCATCAAGTTAGGAGTGGTATCCATACCTTGGTGATTAGTTTCACTCCTCTATAGGTTATTTATCTTAGGAATATATGTTTGAGATAGGAGTGACATCCACACCTCAAAGAGTATTTCCTTCAAAAGATAACTTAACCACTAAGCTGGGAGTGATATCCTTAACTTAGTGATTGGTTTCATTCCACAATCGTTTTCAATTTTGAAATACATCTTTGAGTTAGGAGTGAAATCCAAATCTCAAGGATCTATTTCTACATCTCGTTGATTATGAACTTTCTTAAATATTGGTAATCTATTACATACGTTAATTTTATCATTCACGTCATTTTAAATCTTGGTCTTTTGAAACACATTAGATTTACACATACTTCATAAAAATGGTTTCATTTTGCATTTATTGCATATTTTAAAGGTCAAATGTAAACCTTTTGACGTATTCAATATATGTTTTCGAAAAAAATTTGCAACTAATAATAAGCCTTATAACATCTTTCAAACTCAACTTCTCGTAAACACATGAAAATATGTATTTACAAAGATTTTGCAAATGAACCTGTTTTAAATCTAAAACACACTTCGATTTCTAAAAATTTATTCTCATGCATCATTACTATTCTTCCAACAATATCACAAAGTCGAGTAAACTGCGAAAATTTACTTTTTACACTTATACTCTTTCAGTTGCAAAACTTTTGGTTTAACAAAACAATGGACATATCTTTTATCAGAATGTTGCTAAATGTCTTTTATAATATAACGCATATATGTAAAATTACTAGATTTTAACTCACATGCCAGTAGGCAGTACACCCGTTCCGTGCACATTCATTTGCTATAAATTTCATTATTTTATTCTTGCACCATTTTATTCATAGTTGTTTTTAACACATTATTTGTGATTATTTTCACATTGTCTATCTGTATTAATTCAACTCGTTTACTTTCATTTTGTACAATTGTGCGATTTACTCGATTTATGTTATACTATTCTTTCAGTCGAAATTTTATGCTATACTTATATACTTACTTGAACACATATTTGGTATGCATATTTTCTTTCCTGTTTTGAGCAAAACCCTGTTATACTTTACATTATTTTGTTCATCATCATGGCCAACGGACATACTAGCTGATAACTCGTATGAGATCTAAGCCGGTGCCCACGTACGACTCGAATTAAAGTATTTCTTCAATCCGAGGGGAACGGTGTAAACCTCAGGGTCTATCAATATGAGTGTTCTGAGCCAACGATGTGAACAAAAGTTACCGGTTAAGGGTAAACCCGAAAGGGAAGAACCTCTAACCATGTCTTATACTTACATGTTACTCTCATTACGGTTAAAGGGAAAACCCGAAAGGGAAGGACCTCTAACCATGTCATGATTAAACATTATTTCATTACAGTGGCTATTACATATGAGTTGCACGCATTTATTTCCAGTATTACTTAGGATAGGGTTATGGAAAAGCATAACACCTAAGTGTAAGGTAAATCGATGATTACGGTCCGGAACGCAATCATGGGCTTACAGGTACATGAGGGTGGTGTGTAATTCTAATCAGGTTGTTGGTAGACAATCAGTACGAATCCAAAGTATCGGGAGTGTGGTGGGTCAGCTGCGGTACACCCTATATATAAGCATAAACGATACTGCGGGAACGGACTAGGAGTCTAACCAAGAACCGACCCGTTACCCATTACTACCTCCTTATTAGATAGTTGACTAATAGCTATTATTTTCAATAAGAACGTTCTTACACGAGCTTCAATTCGTCTTCCTAGAGTCTTTCTTTTGACCACCCCTACAGAAAACCTTAAACTTTGTATACACTTACACCTCCTGTTAGTCGAAATCCCGTTGCCTGTATTTAATAAGGTTCGGGCAGAAACCCTTCTAAAGTAGGGGAGACTACCGTCATTAGTGCCTTTTCCTCACCTGTTATACATTCCTAAAACTTTCCTCATTTAAACTATCAACTATCTAACTTTGGGTCAATTATCAAGAACTTTGAAACTTTTACTTTGGGTACTAGACAACTATTTAAAATTTTGTCGAATCATAAATGATGAAATTTTATTTAAAAAAAAATATATAGTTGACTATTACAACACCTTTTGTTTCCTAGTAGCTCCACTAGAAAGAAATTTCGAGACGAAATTTTCTAAAGTAGGGGAGACTGTGACATCCGTCACCCTCGTCTTTCATCAAGTTGTTATTTAGAGTCCTTGGATTTTTCTATCGTTTTCAAATATAATAAATGTTTGAGTTTCTATGGATCATATAATTTTTAATGGGATGCGCTTACATCTTGAACCGAATTTATATACTAAAACATTAGTTAAGTTTATAAGAGTTTTCATTTTAAAAGTTTAAATTAATTTGTTTTATGATTGAAACTAGTAAAGCTTATTATTTGAAAAAAAGGTTAAGTTTTATAAAGTTAAAAAAAAAAAACATTTAAGTTAACTTATGCTAACTTGGTTAGTAGTTTGTAAAGAAAAAAATTTAACCAAACATAGTATAACTAACTCAGTTAACTCCTGAGGGATCATTCTTGCCAATTAGTGAAAGTCTAAAAAAAAAATACTCCTCTTGCTGTCTTTCACGTTTTTTCCGGCCAACCTCGCCGGCGGCGGCCGGAGTTCATGTCCGGCGAGTCTTAAACTCGCAAATTAATGCCCGTTTCAACTTCTACTTGACGCCAAACCGTTTCCCCATCATCAATAATGAGTTTCGACCATAAATTGGGGTTTTAAACGCATTAAAAGGTGAGCTTTAATCGGGCGCTTGGTATGTAACGACCGGAATAATAAAAATTATAGAAATGCCTTGTTTAATCGTCAAATACGTAAATTAAACATCCCATCTCGTTCCTGCACCCAAATCGCTCAAAACCCACTAAAAAAATAGTTCAAACCCGTCATGAAGCTGCTTAAATGGGCGGATATGTGTTCGAACCTGCAAGTCAAAAATTCGAACCTTAAATCGCGTTGTGAGTCCTCTTGTGCTATGTCGTTTTGATTCTTATGTATCCAACCTCAAAAACCCCATGAAATCGTGGGTAATTTCTGTTGCATTGGGCTAATTGAAAATGGGGTTAGGGTTAGGGTTTAGGTGTGATTTGGGGAAGAAGATGGAAGGTTGAATAATAATGTTTTATTATTTTCTTTCTAAACTTTATTACAAAATTAACTTTGGACTAGTGGTTGGGATGGTGATGTACCATGGAGGGTACCCGGGTTCGAGTCCCCATGGACGCGCATCTGAAGTTTTTTTGGGTATTTCCTTCTTAATTTTCATTTTCTTATTTTCTTTAAATGTATATAATATATTTAACTTGAAATATTCATAATAAATTCCTTGTTGCTCTAAAAATTATAAAAATTTAGGTGTAGCTTCTTGATACCTCATAGAAAATTGTCATATTTTTAGTTTTCTGAAAAATATCTATTTTCATGATTTTATTAATTTAAATTGTTTTAATCATAATTAATTGATTAAAAATTCATTTTTAATGATTTTTATCTCAAAATTTTTGATAAATTATTTCTAATCATCATGAACTTAATTAAAAATTATTGGTTCAGAAAACTTTTATTTTTATTGACTTCCCTATTTTTAATCATTTAAACATGATTTAATCGCATTAAATCAGTTTTAAATATAAATAAGTTTATATAAATTATGAGAAAATTATTTTCATTTATTTACATCTTTAAGAATCCATTTTCTATAAAAATAGCATTTTTGGATTATGTCTTGTATTATTAGTTTTATTTATCAATTACGACATAATGAAACATTTATTTATTTATACAATTTAAACATCTATTTTATAAATATTTTTCTTATAAAATAGAAATACTCATATGGTTTAATGTCTTTATTATCTTTGGTTGGATCATTGTGTAATTCAAAATTACTTATTTATATATTTATGATTATTGTATTTATTTTATTATAGTTAAAGTAATTAACTAAATTATTTCGTCTTAATTATACAAACATATTTTTATCTAAATATTTAATTGGTAATAATTATACCACCTAAATCGTAGTTTTAAACTTGGTATATTATTATACAACTTTTATATTAATCTCATTTATTATAAAACTCTAATTCCCCAAATCGACTTAGCAAACCCTAATGCCTTAGTCCCTAGATACTCTTAGACTTTTTTTTCCTTATTAGTATTATTACACATTATAGGTTGGATTCTTTGGAATTCCCATTACTTAGCTCACGGCCGCTTAAGTGGATTTTGATCGCTTTCGCAAACTGTGAGTATATTTTTCCCCTTTTTCATGTTTTACTCTTTTGGGGCTATTCATGTACACAATGACTAAATGTTATTCTTTCACTAAATGCAATTCTCATGTGTGTTTGCTTTATGTTAATTTGTGTGTCTATGACTTGTCAAAATCATTAACCTTTGAGGGCCTGGCATTTCAATGAATAGTACTATGGTATATACCCTTGTGACTCTGTTGAGAGTCCTTGTCATTGCTATGTATTACATTACTACTAGCGCATACTATATATATCTGCTTTTCTTTACATAGGGTTGATTTTGAACGGATATTACTTATTACATAATTGCAAATGGTACCGCACATGAATTGCTAAACACTTTTCTACTATATGTTTCCAAACAGGGTATGCTCACCAATACATTTTGTATTGACCAAATCGTTTTCGTACATGTTTCAGGTTGTTTTGAGACGCTTCTTTTAGGCTTATGGATTTTATATTTCAGTCTTGTCTACATTGTACTTTAGCTAGACTTGTCACTTTAGAATTATTGTATCCCGAAATTTCATTTCAATGTAATAAATTATTTAATCAATGTATTCAAATTTACAATTTAGTCCATGTGCTATTGAACAATCGTCACTACGTGACACCTTGATGTTTCCGCCATCGGTTGGGGTGTTACATATAAAGAGGGTCTTTTTTAGGGGTGGGGTGGACGAGAAAGCAAGGTGAATTGGGTGGCGTTGGATAGCGTTATTTCGCTGGTTAGTTGGGGTGATTTGGAATTCGGATCATTAAAAGGCGCCAACTTGTCGATGCTGGCGAAGTGGTGGTGGAGATTTAACCTAGACTCCTACGGGTTGTGGAGAAGGGTAATATGGGCAATACACCATTCGTCTAAGGATTAGAATCTTATCCCTGCTAGGATGTCCAATGCGGGATCATGGAAAAATATTGCAAAGTCGATTGGGGGAGATGAATAGCTTGGGCTTGGATGTTACTAATTAAATTAAAGGGACTGTGAGGGACGGGTCAAAGGTTATGTTTTGGTTGGACTGGTTACGGGGGAAATTTAAATAGTGGCTCTTAGATGAGCACGCCCCTGCCCATAACTGAGCACGGTCGTGCACCTGACTGAGGTGACGGTTTTCAAACCTGTTTTTGCAAAATTTCTCAATTTTTTTTTTACCCCATTGTGTTTCTAGCACTACCCTAATCATTCCCTTAAAGTTCCAGGCAAAATTTCGGGCTAGCGAAACTATAAAACTAAGGTTTTTCTCACGAAACCTAGCTACACAAAAACTCAAAAATCTGGGCAGAACTTGACATAAAAACACTTAAAAGGTGTTAAGGATTGATTATACATGCCTTGTATTGAAGATTAGAGCCTGAAATGAAGAAAAATTGTGGAAAATGGCGTTTTAAGGGGGAGGCGACGGAGGTTCGTGTTTGGGAAAGAAGGAGAATGACTTGAAAAGTCAAAAGA
This sequence comes from Ambrosia x helenae, assembly GCA_030844895.1. NCBI lineage: Eukaryota > Viridiplantae > Streptophyta > Magnoliopsida > Asterales > Asteraceae > Ambrosia > Ambrosia x helenae. The sequence goes on along the minus strand of CM061228.1, from coordinate 140,440,144 downwards.
CTTTTTAAATACCCATTTAGACCTTTCTCCGTTTTCGCGTTTTTCCATTTTTAAACTGTTTTTAAAGGTCCGGTTTTAAAATTTTTAATTGGATTTCTCCACAATAATTTTTAAAACCCCATTTTAAGCTCGAAAACACCTTAAGTTTTAATTTTTTGAAAAACTTTTCCCCCGACTTATTTTCCACTTTTCCTTTACTTCTCTAGAATACGATACTCGGTATTTTCCCTAGCAAGCTATACTATACACGTCAGGTTCTCTGCCTATGTGTTGGTTTTAGCTTCTGAGTGACAATCGTTTACTTTATAAATTTAAAACTTGTAAAAGAGTTTGGTAAAAATCAGTCGTTTTCCCCAAACCAATGTTTTGTAGTCGACACATCAAGTTTTTGGCACTAGGAAAATTGACATCTTTTTAAATTACTAAAACCAAACGCATCAAGTTTTCAGTGCTGTTGCCGGGGAACACAATGATTTCCAAATAAAAACCCAAGTCACTTAATTGATAGGATTATTTTTATTTTTTTATTTTATTTTCACTTTATTTTTCTTTTTATTTTTTGCCTTCTTTATTTTTCTTTTTCATTTTTATTTCTGCTTTGTTTTCGATGATTGCGGTTGTTTTTAGTTTTTTTTTTGCAGGTTTACTTCCGGATTGGCAACCTTGGACAATTCCCGTGAAGGAAGCCGAGATCACCAATTTCATCAACTATATTTGGAGGGTTTTTGTTTCTTCTTTATTTTCGTTTCCACTTTCCCCTACTCAACCGTTCATCAGATAACTTGTTAGGTGGGGGAGCACGGACGTGCACTTTATCTTTGTTAGATTTCTTGTTCCCAAGTTTGCTGCGTTGTCTTCTAGCGTGCATGGCCTCCGTGCAAGTGTGCATGGGCGTGCTGGGTCAGTCCCGGACTGGTTTTATCATTGTTTAAGTCCCGGGATGGTCTTCAAACATACAGGGAACATGATGCAAGTCTCATATCCTCAGGAATCTCTAGTTTTTGCCTGTTTTTGCCTTAAAAATCTTCTGTTTCCGGCTTAGAGCTCCAGTTTCCTGAGAAACACAAATAGGAACCAATTAAGTACCCAATATTGGTAATATAAGCCTAATTCTACCATATTATGAGACTGATTATGCCAGTTTTATATGTTGAATATGTGATACATCAGGTACGTCGGAAAGTGCGGATTCTAGCTTGGAGGGCAGGGTTGGGTCGACTTCCTACAATGCGACGCTATGAAGAAGACATGTAAATGTCGGATCCGAGCTATGTCCATTGTGTGGTGCGCAGGTGGAAACGGTGGAGCGCCTTTTCATAGAATTTGGATTCGCTCAAGCGATGTGGCAAATTATATCGCAATGGTGCAAAGTTGGTAATATTTATACTTTTGTGTTCAAAGACATACTCAAGCTTCACTGTTACATATGCGGCTCAAAAGGTACCAGGAAAGCATTTCATGTGGTCTGTTTTACGGTTCTTTGGTGCATTTGGAATTCGAGAAACGAGACGGTTTTCAAGCAAAGACAAGTTTCATTACATAAAACAATTGGGGATATTAAGTCGCTAAGCTTTTTATGGGTCAAGGCACGTGCAAAATAAACTAGTTTGGATTGGGAAAAGTGGCGTGGTTTCAACTTATCAAACATTAGGTGGTGATGTTTCTTGTGGGCGATCTTAGTCTGTGTCTGCTTTCGTTGTGTTTTTCTTTGTATATACTCTTTTGGGTGTTGTATTTAGCGATTTCGATAGTGACCCGTTATCTTTAGGTGATTAATAAAAAAAATTTTGTTGACCGTAAAAAAAATAGTCATCGGTGTTGATGTCACATTAATGTTACTCAACACGGTTTTAAAGTTGGAGTGCTTAATAACAATTATATTAATTAAAACCAAAAGGTACTAAAGAAGAGGGACATGCAAAAAGGAGGGTAAAAAGCAAAAGCAAGGTTCCTTCCTAAAATCGTGATTGTGGAAAACATGTGTGGAATCAACTTTTTATTGTATTTTTCTTATTTTCAGGATGTGTGGAATCAACTGACCTACATAGATTTTGTTTGAATTTATACAACACAGGAATAAAGATATAAGGTGCACGTTAGCAAGCATCCATTAGCGAAGCCCACCACTAAATTTTTCTATCCAAAACTACAAAACTCTTTTTTGTTTTTCGTATTTTTATATCATATTTAATACCTAGTTCAGTCTTCAATGTTATGGCACATTTTTGTTAGAAACTTGTTAGAAATTCATCTCGGATCTAGCAGAAGGGAGATCCACTTTACGACCAGCAGACTTTCTTGTCTTTGGGTGGGCTGGAGGGAAGCATGTTTGTGTTAACCTGACGGGTGTATCTCCCCTAGTTGGGTTGAGGGATAGTGGCTTTGTAGCAGGACAAACGTGCGGAAAGCAGAGGCAAAAAAGGTAGCAAAAACATGTCAGAGCCTGCGAGGAGAACCAACACGTTTTTGTACCCTTGGCTTTTGATACCTTTGGCTCATTAGCACCGCAAGCTACCCGTTTCCTGACCAGGGTCCAGCGGGTTATTCATAGTAGTGTCTCGGCTTCGGTTGGGCATTGTTATGTTTTTAGTAGATTAAGGGGCTGTTTGGATGATTAAGTGTTGAATCATTAAGATTGTCTGAATAGTTAAGAGGCTCTGAATGGTTAAGAGCAGAATCATTCAGCATCTCTTATTAGCTTAATGGTTCAGCACTTAATCATTCCATTCAGATGCTGAAACAAACAATCTGAATGCTGAATGATTCAGACCTGAATGGTTAAGAGACTGATTAAGAGGCTACCAAACAGCCCCTAAGATTTGCTATTCAGAAAGGGGTGGCGACACAGCTTGTTGACCACCTGCCCGTTATCTTGATGTAATTTTCTGTCCTGAAATGAAAGTATTATATTAAAAAAAAAACTGTGATTGACGCGAGTCGTTTTTTTTTTTTTTTTTTGAACGGCAAATTTCACTCCTTGTGAGACTTGAACCCATGACCTCTCCCTTAGGTGTTCCTAGAAGCTTTACTTCTACCATTGGGCCACCAACCCCAATGGCAATTGACGAGAGTCGTTAACTATGAAAGTTGGAATATGTGAAATTAACGTTTATTTAAGTATAGGACTATGTACCAGGTGCTTATTCAGTTATTCATGTATGGACCATTGACGTAGTTTCTCGTGCCTAAGGACAAGAACATTGGAATTCAATCAGGTCTCTCGTTGTGTAGGTTCTATGGAGTATGTAGATCACACGCTTATTTTACGCCCTTTTCCTACAGGATTTTGGAGTCGGATTTCATGGGTGCTGTAGAGATTTAAATAAAGCAAGATTCGATCACACGAATGCTAGCTTCAAAAGCCCTGCTGACAGTTTAATATCTGCATTTAGGGTGCAAACGAATCGAACGAACGTTAAGGAAATAATGTGTTCACGAATATTTATCAAACGAGATTTTATGTTCGTGTTTGTTTTTAGGGAAATGATCGTGTTTATGTTCGTTAGTATTTGTTAATTTAGGTATTGGACAAAAGCGAAGACAAACAGACATAAATCAACATTCACGAAAACAGACCAACACCAATGAGCGTTCATGAACATAAAGAACATATAATAAATTTCAAATAAAACTGGTATATTTCGTCACTATAAATAAGAAACACGTTTCTGAACGTTCACGAACATAAATGAACGAACGTGACATCTTTTCATGTTTATTCATTTATTAAACGAACGAACACAAAATTATAACTTCCCGCCAAACAGTTCACGAACTATTCGCTAAACGTTTGATTCGTTTGCAGCACTACCATTAAAAAGTCCGGTAAACATTATCTCCACATGCCAAGTCGTGGATGCTATACATCAATACCACGTTTCTTAACCGGTTGTTTTGATTATAAAAGCATTATAACGATTCATTGGGAAGTCGAATAATAAAATTAACGTTCAATCATTTTCAGCCGTTAAAAATAGATAAAAATAGAAAAGAATTAACGGCGCCGTTAATATGGAAGGTGCATCCTAAGAAGAGGACAAGAAGGAAACCGTCGCCGCTGTCTGCGCCACACAAAGACAAAAGAAAGGGAACCACAAAAGTCGCAGGACCGCCGTGACGCCAACTTTTGCCCCTCGTGATGTGTCCACAACTCTTTAACATAATAATCTCTCGACACGTGTGGATTTGTGGTCCCCATCACTAGATATGTTTTCTTGTCACAAACTATGGCCTCCAGTTGCTATTAACACCCTCAACTATTCTTCTTTCCTTTTCCTCTTTTCTTAAAGGACCTTATACTATTCATTGTTTACATAATCACTCCTTACATTTTTTGTTTCCTGATTTTTGTCTAGTATTTTTTAAGATTATAATTAATTTTTATTTTATTGAACGACGACGATATTTGTGTTTAGCCACCGTACTCTTTAAATTTAAATTGAAGAGTTCGGTGTCTCATTTTAATCAGACTATGTTTTAAATGTTATTTTAGATTAACAGACAATATTATTTTATTTTATAACAAAGGAAGTAGTACACATCCGGCCTTTATTTAATGCATGCTATTTCTATTTGCTAAATGTTTTGGAAAAAAAATATGTTATATAGCCAATTCGAACGTTTGATATGTGAAGAGATAAAATTTGGAATGGGACTCCCGAACCGTTTTGAACGGGTCACTATTTCGGGCTTACTTATTTAATATTAATATTGTTTATTATATTGTATTAACTCGTTCGTGGGGTTCAGCGCTACTATACCTGAGACTTGTAGAGAAACCCCTAACCGAGCCTGACCCAATTATGTTAGGGGATCCATTTGGGTGGCATATTGACTTGGGTCCATTTGAAAAGCCCATTAACTTCTTGTATAAAGAGGTCTCAACCTCTTGTATAGGTAATTTATGAGCACACTACTTTTTTACTACTAGGTAGAAGAGAGTTTTCTCCTCTAAGCCTAGGTCTCTCTCTACAGTCCCATTTTCTCTCTCTCTCTCTCTCTCTCTCTCTCTCTCTCTCTCTCTCTCTCTCTCTCTCTCTCTCTCTCTCTCTCTCTCTCTCTCTTATAATCACAGATCTGGACCCGAGAAGATAAAGTGCACTCTCATCCTCACCTTCTCTTAAAGGGCTTAAACCTACCCGATCATCTGGATGAGTTTTTTCCTCTTCATTATGGATATAGTTGTTTGAATCTTTATCTAGCCAAAAAAGACGAATTAACAATTACTACAAAACTGACACTTAGGTTATAGCTTAGTGGTAGAGAGGAAATCCTCTTTTGAGTGAGGTTGGGAGTTCAACTTCAAAGGTGTGCAAAAATGAAATAAAATGTTTAAAGAAAGGGGTATAAGAAACTAGCAGTTAAAAAAACAATTAAAGTATGTGTTATTTAATTAAAAAAAATAATTCGTGTCTTTTATTTTAGCTTTTTGCTATTTTTAAGCTTTTTTATTTATTAAATACGGTTTACTTAAAAAAGTGTTATATGAATTGACAATTTTTAATAGTGTCTAAATTTACTAATTTTTTATTTCATAATTTGGAAAACCATATAAAATTTAGAAGAGTGTGGGCAAGCCGTATGGCAGGCAGTGGCGCTGTCAGGTGTGGCTGCTGTCTACGGCTGACGCTTTATTAGGTGGACCAAATAACCCACCAAACCTTTCTTTTCTTTTTTTTTTTTTTTTTGAACGGCCCTTTCTTCTTTTCTCATCCACACTTCTTTTTTCTTTTATTAACTTTTTTATAAAACTACTTTTAGTATTGTAGATGGTTTACATAATAATTATCTAAAATAAAACAAAAAATTATACATAAAATTAAATCATTATGTACGTTAACTTTTAAGACAGTCTATTAAACAAAAATGAAATATATATAGTTTCTTGATTATGCATCTCATAAACCCGTGATGTTCATCAGGAATCGAAAATTCGGTTTGAACCAATCCAAAATCTGTTACGCCTACTTCATAATTTTTTTACAACATAAGATCATCCCTATGCACAACATTTACGGTTGCATTTGGGTGACTTAGAAATATAAAATATGAAAAAACAAATGTTGTATTGGTGTGACTTGCATCTGGTGGGGCACTTCAATATTCTCTACATATCCGTTCCTTCAAAATAATAATATTTTTAAACCGCTATAATTTATACACACTATTTTGTTTTAGTTTTAACTAGTAGGAAACCCGCGCGATGCGGCGGGAGTGACACTTTTTATTTCGGTACTTATTTCAAATTCGTATAGTATTTGTTGCATCATTGCAGTGGATATACGTCATAAGCGTTACACATGTCTAGTAACTAAAAAGATTTAACATTTAAATTGTAAAGTACTTTTAAGAAACACTTGATAAAAATAAAGTAACATACGAAAGAAAAAATAAGTATTAATAAACATAAAAGTTGAGAAAAATAAAAGCTAGTGAACTACTTGAATCATGAGATCAATTTAGTCACACACGTTCCAAGTCTGCATGATCTCATCTATATTGTCTGCCCACCATTTGTCATCAAGAATGATCATTGAAATTTCTTGTATATCTTCATGTTTGATTATTACATCTTTTGGCGAGGATGAGTTTCCCTCATTTTCTCCTATCTAAAGTGTCATCAAATATGTCTTCTTTGTCATTTTCATCAGAACTGTCTAGATCAATAACTTGACTCTATTTCCATTAAGAGAGCCTCTTGGATCTCTTCCTATTAATTTCATGCATCTGATCCTTAAAATAAATTAAAAATATTTAATACACAAGTTAATAGAAGATGAAATAAATGTTGATATTACCTATTCACTAAATTCATGTTGAATATCAGATTTGTAGGGACTAAACATTGCACCATAGCAAATAATCCCAACACTATTATCACCATTATTCTACAATAAAACACATACAATATACCACATAAAATAATAGCCATGTTAATATTAAAAAATTAAACATTAATAAATACAACCTTAGACGCTACTTTAGACGCTTGTATGGCTATTGGTTTGTTCATCTCCGTATGTTTTTCATCTAAATGAATATGCAAACCAAGAAGTTAACACTTAAATGATTAAGATATGTATAAAAAGGTATAATTAGTAAAATGAGACGAATGAAAACCATAAACTAACAAATAACCAACATTAGAAGCTTCAACTTTTGAATTCAATATCCATGCATACGTATTTTAGCAAGTGAAATAGGTGTGCATTAGTATGTATTTATAGAATAAACTTTAGTAGGTTAGCACATGGTTTAATTTTCAAATTCATGATTTTCCCATCCCTTTAAATTATGAAATTTTGTTAAACTTTAGTAGGTTAGCACATGGTTTAAATTTTGAAATTGATGATTTTCCCACCCCCTTAAATTAGGAAATTTTGTTTATCTTTGACTAAAGTGTAAAAAATAATTGTGTTTTCTGTGAATACAAAATTCAGTGCATTTATCTTTTTTTTAAACTTTGTTAAAAAGAACCCCTTCAAATTAGGGAGTTTTGTTGTTATTAACATAGATGTTCATATCACATGGATATATAATATGCATCATGTGTTTTCTACCAAATTGATGCAGCTAAGGTTTTTAAAAGAAATTTACCTACAATTAATATCTACAATGCATTTTTATATTTTTTTATAAACTTAATTATTTTAAAGTTTTATACATTTAGCTAGTTATGTATATTTAAAAGTTTAATGAGATTTCTTTTAGTTAATTATATTTATGTGTATATCTATTAATATATGCATGCATACCCATATACATATGCACATATTGCTAATGTTGATTATTTAAATAGGGTACTACAATTGAAGCTATCAGTAACAAACGTGATAAAGCATTCTTAGAGCCCAGTCTTGTGTTGCAGTTTTGTTACCGTGTGACAAATTAATTGTCTGTCAAAGCAAGGATGAACCATAATGTTTAACAACATTATCATATTTTAAGAATCACCAAAGCTGATATGTGGATTTCGAGTGCCCTGTTTGGTTTTTTACATCGTTGCATTTGATTTATGTGAATTTTTCATTATTGGGCGGAACGGTATTTAACACCAAATTCAAATTTACAATTTTGAGTTTTACTTGATCATGAAATGGTGTTATGATTCAACATCCATATTAACTATAAATCCATATTATATTCCATCTAGTTAGTATTTAAAACATAAAATGCAATAATCACTTGTACATAAGACATTTTTTCTTGTACATTTCAATCCACACATTGGTATTGACTACGACAAACACCGACATGTCGACCAAAATGAGCCGGTCGTCATGGTATATTCGAATGTTTTTAAAATATAATAGTTTTAAAGTTATGATAGAATTAAATAAAAGAAATTATAATTTTGTAGGGGAGGGGATGAAAATGTAATTACTAACTAAAAATTAGGGAATTAAAGTGTAAATAATGTATGAATGACTATTTTACCCTCATTTTAGGATTATTAATGAAAATTAGTTCTTAACTTTTGGGTATCTTAAAATACCCATCCCTCATGCATTATAACATAGTATAGATATAGATAATATAGATTGGTTATTACTTAACCCCAACATATTATTTTTTTTAAATAAAAAACTATAGCAATACTATACTCAAATTAAAAAGAAAAAAATGCTCGTTTATACAGTGTAATAATATTAAGAAAATATTAACATGTGAAAAAGTTATGGACATTTAAAAACCGTGGGGTAGTTGGTTAAAATAAGGGTGAAAAGTGTAATTATTATTTAAATAAAAGGAATTGAGTATAGTTGAGGGGACAAATGTGTAAGTATTATGTAAGTAGTTAACATGTGCATTGTGTGTTGTACTCTAAGCAATTATACATGTATAACTTGAATTTTAAGACATCAATGAGAAATGTATTAATAAAGTTTAGATGATTTCAGTTCATTTTCGTATTTTTCTTTTGTTTTTGTTTCGGTTATTGCTTAACCATAACATATTTTTTAAAAAAAAATAAAAAACTATAGCAACACTATACTCAAATTAAAGAGAATAAAATGCTCTTTTATACGGTGTAATAATATTAGGAAAATATTATCGTTTGAAAAAGTTATGAATGTTTAAAAATCGTGGGGGTAGTCGGTTAAAATAAATATGCAAAAGTGTAATTAGTATTTAAATAAACAGAAATTGAGTAAAGTTGATGGGGGCAAATATGTAAGTATTGTATAAAATTATAATATAGTATAGATAGATAAGGGATGGAAACCGTAACTAATAAGGAGTATATGTGCAAGTTATATTTGAAAAGACATAAATGCCCTTAAAAAGTAGTTACTACATGCATTATGTGTTGTACTTTAAGCATTTATAATTGTATTACTTAAAAATTAAGAGGTCCTTGTGAAATGCTTTATAAGATAGTATATGATGGAAGACTTCTGGCCACTTGGTCAGGAGTTCGATTCCTGATCCAACCGGTTTTACCGGCTCTTTACCGTCGTGCTCTCGGCGGGTGAAGGGTCGGGTTTTCTCCGGAATAGGTGGCTTGGTGTGTGTTAGCTACCCGGCGCATTCTAGGGCGGGCACCTAAGACGTGTCTTCACCTAGGAGCGTATGGGTGCTTTCACGATTGTTGGGTGCCCGGGTAGCTGGCACGTCAGTTTGTTGGCCGTTCAAAAAAAAAAAAAAAGTATAGATTATTTTAAATTTAACTTTAAGTATGTCTAATCATTATATAATTAATTAAATAATTTGCATTTTTAAGTACACAAAAAATAGAAAAGTGATCGTCTATATAAAGAATTTGAGTATTCAAGATAAAAATACAAAAAAATGGTGATGATATGAATGGTCAGTTTGGTTTTATTTGTTTTTTATATAGCTTCGGTTACGATTTTTGCTACTCACCCTAAATATTGTTAACTGCATAACATATCAATTTGTTTTGATTTAAAAAAGCTATAACAATAATATACTTAGATTAAAGTGTATAAAATACCTGCCCCACCCCTTGTGGTGTGGTGGTAAAAGGGGTTCGGGTTTCAAATGGAAGGTCGAGAGTTCAAGCCTTATAAAAGGCAAAAAATGATGTATTTAAAATGAGAAAAATTAGCCGTTCAAAAAAAAGAAAAAAAATAAAGTGAATAAAATACCTGTTTTTATAGTGTTACTTTTTTTAAAGAAATATTAAGGTAAGAAAAATTATGTCTCTTGGAATATCATAACGTAGTTAGCTTTTTAGAACGGGGATAAAAATAACTTCTAATTAATTAACTAAAGTTTAGTTAAACAAGTGATTAGAGTGTAATTAAAAAGGTGGTAAAATATATATACGTTAAGTAAATAAAACACTTATAACTTTTATATAGCTTAAAGTGTTTTTTTTTTCAAATGCATTATATCTATACTATATATAATGTATCTCATGATAGTGTTTTATGATACCAAAAAACTAAAATCTTTTTTATTTTAATGAATAATGTACTACCCTAATCGTCCCTTACAGCCCCATACGAAAAATATAACCCCTAGCACTTGCTAAGGTTAAAGAACATCATTCGGGAGACTTTGAAGGTGTTCAGTTTGTGATTATGAAGAGCTCTAGGTAGGGCTGTTCAAAATCGGATAATCCAAAATTCGAATCCGAAAAATCCGAAAATCCGAATCCGAATTATCCGAAATTTTGGATAATCCGATTTTCGGATATCCGAAAATCGGATTATCCGAAATTTCGGATTCGGATTCGGATCCTGATTTTGAAAATTTTCGGATAATCGGATTATCCGAATCCGAATATTAAATATATATATATATATAAATATATAATATTATATACACTACATAACACAATACACAATCCTAAATCCTTAATCCTTCTAACTCTAAGTCCATACTCCTCTAATCCATAGCTGTTGCTCTCTCTTCTCTCCTCTATAACAGCCCCCGTCCACCTCGTATCCGACCTCCACAGTCCCATTCCATCAAAATAATAAGTTTTTTTTATATATTTGTTGTTCAAATTTCGTTTATCTAACTTCGATTTTTGTTTTTTTAATAGGTTCACGTTTTAGGCATAAAGGAGAACGTTTTTTATAGTTTTTTTTAATTATTTTTTATTATTTTTTTAATTTTTTTAAGTTTCGGATTATCTGTTGGATGATCCGAATCCGAATCCGAAATTTCGGATATCCGAATTTCGGATATCCGAAATTTCGGATATCCGAATTTCGGATATCCGAAATTTCGGATTTGGATTCGGATCTCAATATTGACTATCCGAAATTTCGGATTATCCGAAATTCGGATATCCGAAATTCGGATTATCCGATTTTGAACACCCCTAGCTCTAGGTATAACACTTAATCTCTTGCGTTTTAATCTTCTTAGTTATGTTTTAAAACACCATAAACAAGTTTATCCGGATCTAAGATGATTTTATTAAAACTAAAACATGAGTTTTATGAAGGATTAACATGATAAACATTGAGTTCCTATGATTGTTAGGTGGTATATTATATTATATTATAATGCATGATTATGATTATTGAACATGTAGGGTGTATAGAGGATATTATGTATGATAAATCTTGTATGTTTTGATCAGATTTATTCATGAGAAGTCTTTTATTATGTTTATACGATGTTTTTAATCGACAATATACATCTAGGGTTTGTAGAAATTAAGAGTTATGCATGTTTAAAAACAGAGAGATTTCATGTGTGGGCTTGTAGGCTCTGTAACATGATCTTAAACTACTTGTTTTGATTGTTTCTTGCTTTGAACATGTTATACGTGATCTTAGCTTTCCAGAATGTGTAAGATTGTGTGATTTGGTTATCGTTTGATGTGTTTTTGGAATTTTATACAAACATGGGTCAAATCTGATTTTCGGAGTTGTAAATTGGATCAACTTTATATGGCCATAACTCGGGTTTAACAAGGAGTTAGGTCACTTAATTTGGTCAGTACGTTGATATAAGAATAACTCGGCTTTTCCTAGTAGATTCATTCCGTTTGGATAAATACACGATTTTTTAAGAATTTTTCTTGAAAACTGACCTGATGTGAATGTTTTCAAAACCTAGTTGTAGCAAACAATTTTTCATAAATTTTATATATGGTTTTGTCACGAAACAAAAATATGAGCATGACGAATGGACTTCTAGGAATATTTAGTAAAATTTTGGGAGTCTAATATGTTGTTTAAGTATTTTTTATAAAATCGTTTTTATAGCTCATAATCTGTCCTAAAAACACAAATTGTGACATATGTATAAGTGCTTGTTTTGAGGCTTATATGACTCGGTTATGACTTGAACTTGTATGAACACTTGTATGAGATGTATATGACGTGTATAACTAATAATAAACATAATGTTCAACTCCGTAGGGTTACTTGTGCATGTAGTTACACTGGGTGTCACCTAAACGTTTTCACATTATTTAACGTCTTGGACAAACGATAGCACGTCCTGATTACTTGCGGATTTTGGATTTAGCTTTTGCAACCTAAGGTGAGTTTCACTATTTTTTTCTCAAAAGCATGTGTCTTTGGTTAGAGACACACACATTAATTTCTGGTTGAGAACTACTTAATTTTCTAGTCCAGTTGAGACTACATTATATCTCGGGTGTTGGGATACATTGATTCACGGAGTGAATCGGATTTTACTAGTTTCACACTTTTTATCCTTGATAAACTAAACTACATGCTATCACGGAAGTCCTTCACTTATACCGAATGAGTTGTCGGGTTATGGCAAGCGAGTTACTAGTTGATAGCGTTATTAGGTTTGACAAACCTCACACCCTGCTGGGAGCCGGGCATGAACTACGACTTCATATTTTATCATTGTTGATAGGTAATGATGGGAGGCAAAAACCAACTCATGGGGTGAGTGCATCATTTAAATAGCAGTTCGGTACTTCATTGTTTAGTTATCATGAGTGGGTTAGCTACCTTTGGCATACGCTGAACTAGTGGTTCTTGGTTTTGGTTACTGATCACTGGTTTGGAAACTTAAACTCTTACTTACCTTACTTTGTGAACTCACCAACTTTATGTTGACACATGTTAGCATGCTTTTGCAGGCCGCTAGGTACAGAGCATGTTAGGGAATGCATCATTGGTGTCACTGGGTGTTAAATATTATTAAAGCTTATTTTGGTTTATTTACATTACTTTGATTTCGGTCGTGGTGTTTTGCGCAGGATGTTTTACTTTAATACTTTCTTTACGCTTCCGCTTTACTTTAAACATTTTGGTTAAACATTAAACTCCGCAGTGGAATTTGAGGTGTGACAATAATGGTTGTGGGGATCCTGACGTGTCACGCGACTCGCGATATAAACTACGCAGTGAAATTTGAGGGTGACAAAAAAAAAGGTTAACAAGTGAGCTATGAGATAAACTTACCTTCTTATAAACTGAGCGAACAAAGCTAATTCCAATTGAGTCATGAAGACATCCTAGCCTTGAAAACATACATAAGGATCTAAAACCATGTGTACTGGTAAATGAATTTCAAGCCCCTTCCATAGGCTTTGTGTGACACGTGGCATCTTAGTCGCATATGAGGCATCATGGGGCTTGAAATAAAACACGGGTGTAGTGGTTTCAAGCTTCAAGATGCCCCTTACAGTGATTAGCTAATTATTATTTTCTTTTTTGAAAATTAAAACAAATAGTATTTCATTAAATACAAATAATGAAAATTACAATACCCTACAAAAAAAGAGAAAACATGCAAAAGTACTAAAAAATAAATTAAAAGACGAAACAATCTAAAACCCGTATTTATCACGGATTTGTTAGCAACACATTTGTGCTAGTAGTAACGCGACAAACTTTTTGTTTTCAACGATTCTTTCTTGCATTGTGTCCAAACACCTAGCTCCAAGGTCTTGTATATCTCGAAGTCGTCAATTCATCTATTCGAAGTCTTCTTTCATTTCAGACACCCGCCGAAGACGACTCCACCCGTCCCCCCTTTGTGTTCTTCTTCTGCTGAGCGGTCGGGGCAACTCCTCTTCCTATTCCACGACATCCTCATTTAAATCGACATTTCAAGCATCGGAAGTGAATGTGTTTGGATCAATCGACGATGAGGTTTTGGATCGTTTCGCTTTACGACTAATAGTAGACCTCATGCCCGGTACGTTAGCCCATTTAGGATTTCCTTTTACAAGCTCCCAACACCTAATGCAGGCGAATGTCGCACGCGAAGCGTTGTTCTCCTCTAACATTTTTTTAATATATTCACATCGCTACATCCGTTACCCAAATTGTCCTTCACAAGTTGGAAAACTTCTTGAAATGCATGGCATCTCCCGATATTCTCATCTACCCATGGCCATAAAAAAAGGTTTCTCGAATCCTCGTCTAAAACATGGGAGAACTTTGATAGTTGGATGCAAAACCCATTGGACTTTGAACATATTGTTGGGGCATGTTAAATAGTTGCGAAAAATCGACCGTACTCGGGTCACAATCTTGGTAGTTAAAGGTTGGTAGTTGTTGGGTGGTGTTTGGGCGTTACACATTTAGGTTAGTTGGGCGAGATGGAACACCAAAGGGGGCGAAAGGATGCATGTTATTTTTTAATATAAAAATAGGAGAGTTTATAAAAAAAAAGAGGGAGTATAAGATAGTAGGAGATAGTGCATATAAAAATAGGTTGAGTTGGGGTTTAAATAGGTAGAAAAATTGAATTAAAAAAACAATTATTTTTTAAACGATCATATTACTATTTCCAACGTAACATTATCGAATAGCTCTCAATTCCACGTCGTTAAATTTTCCACGCTATTGCATTTTTTGCTTTAATAATGTTGGGGGCGTGATACCGATCCCAAAAACTTTCAAAACTCAATACCGATACCATACCGTACCTTAAAATACTGATATCATCCCGATCTCAAACCGATACCAAAAAACTTTAAATGTGGGTACCGATATCGCCGCGTGCTTTAATACAAAATCCAATTTGTTGTTAAAAATACATAGCACAATGCCGCCCGCCACGTAACCCTCCCTTTATGGGCGGCTGCCCTCATCTACGCTCCTTACGTTGACCCGTTCTCCACGTTTATCCTATATAATAATCAACCTATCATTTCTTCTTTCCTCCTAAACTGCCGTCAAGCTTTTTATTATTATTATTATTATTATTATTATTATTATTATTTTATATTTACCCCACCATTAAACAATCCCATATCCTTATCATGTCACCTAAAGACACACCGCCGATGGCCGCTAAACTTAACGCCAACACCTCTGTCCCTACCCTACAACCCAAAGAGCCACATTTTAGAGGCGTACGGAAGCGACCATGGGGCAGGTACGCCGCCGAGATTCGTGATCCCGGCAAAAAAAGCCGTGTCTGGTTAGGCACGTTTGATACGGCTGAGGCGGCGGCTAGAGCTTACGACGCGGCGGCGCGTGAGTTTCGTGGCTCTAAGGCTAAAACTAATTTTCCTTCATATGATAATAATAATAATAATAATTGTTTGATTAAGATGGAAAATAATTGTTTAGTGAGTCATCAAAGTACGAGTCAGGGGAGTACCGTTGAGTCGACGGAGACGGAAACGGTTGTACCGTCGTTAGATCTAAAACTGTCTTACGGCGTTACGGTTCCGTCTACCGTTCAATTTCCGTTACACCAGAATAAAAATATTAATATGAATATGTACCGGTTTTCTCCGGTAACCGGATATTATTCACCCCAAATGTTTTATTACAACGGAACATTACTCTCCGGTCAAGTTCACGTTAACCACAACTCCGGCGGTATTTTCCGGCAATCATTGAGCAGCGACTCGAACTCATCCTCGGTTGTTGATCTGAAACCGTTGATTTCATCGGCACCGAAACGTGTCACAATCGATCTCAACCTTCCTCCACCAGCTGAAACCGCGTAGTTTTACCTCTTAAAAGTTCGGTTAAACTTGGGTTCGCCTAATAAAATAAATTTTGGGTTCACCACTTAGAGGCTAGTTGTATTAATTTCGTCTATTTGGAAACGTAATGTAAATACTTTTGATCGGTTGTATGTTTCTTTTTTTTTGCAACGTTTAGAGAAATTTTCATTGTAATTTCTTTTATTGTTGTTCGGGAACGGTTTCCTCAAGTGGTATGTAATCTGATTTTGTTGAGTTTTCAGGCGAATGCGTTACCAAGTATTTTAAGATCTATGGTTTTAACCTAATTAATAGACAGTTTTCTGGTATAATCGTCGGTATTTATTGTTATTTCGGTTAATTGAACTTGGTTAGACTTGTTTAGTTGAACAATTATTTATAACTGATTTAAGTTATATTGTGTTTGTAGTTTGTCTTGTAATCGTACTCGTAAACTAATTCTACTTTGGTAATCAAATAAATGAATAACTAGATTATACTACATGCAGAAAAACTTCGGGTAGTATTTAACCTAAAACAATTAAGAATGTGTCTCCAATGTTAACGCTTAACCTTAAACAATGTATAACTCTAATATTAATATCTAACCTAAAATAATGTATAACTCCAATGATAACGCATGTTGAAAATAGATTTCATATTTACTAATTTGAATAGTGACTTGCCTATACATGATTAATGATTTACTTGAACACTTTGTATTTTTTTTCCTGTATGAACAAAGCCCCACAAAAAATAGTCGTTTTTTTCTCCGTTTTTTATATAACACTATAGTATTCGTTGGAAAGATAATAAAATGCTCGTTAATTTGGTGTAATTTTTTTTCTTTAAAAAATATCGTATATAAAAGATATTAACGTTTAAAAATTATGGGAGGAAAGATAAGAGAGAAAAATCCAATTTTGGTTTTAAATTCTTTTTTTCCTAAAATATCTTAATGTCATATGAGATGACAAATGATACACTCAAGGGAAGAATGTCTCTTTGAATGTCATGTCATTAAAATGACTTTGGTTTATTAGGCCTTTGTGTGTGGAGGGGGTGTCATCATCATGATGGGCCTCCATGTAGGCGCTAAGTAGGAGTGGGGGAGAGACATCTTCATGATGAGCCTTTAAGGGGGTGGGTGTACACTATGATGACGGGTCTTCCCATTTGCCAGAATTATTAAAAATAATAAAAAATCTATTAAAAATAATAACAAATGGCCCCACGGATCTCCCCATTGACCAGAATTATTAAACATAATAAAAAATCTATTAAAAATAATAACAAATGGCCCAGCATCAAAGTCTTTAGCCTGCCGCCCATGCCGTACCGGGCCGGCATGGGCATGCCCCTCCTAGCCGACCCTCATGTCGGATCCATACCTAAAGGCCTTATATATAGATATAGATGTGATACATATTTACCATTACCAACTACTTTAGATCGTAAAAGTAAAATATAAAAAATACCAACTACTTAATTTAGATATTAATTTTTTTGCGCAACATAGGGGTTAGCAATTAGCATGGGTACATATTAGTATTACAGTGTGTTGACGCGTGAGTTTCCAAAGTAAATAATGGAGAGCAAATGGTGGACTATATTGACTTTGAGTGGTATTAATAAAAAAAATTGTTATGTATTCTTGTTTTTTTAATGTTTATTTCAACTCTAGTGTTTTGGGCTTTAATTTGAAGTTGAAAGTGTGTCTTTTAAGCGTTTGTCCTGAGCCAATAATCTGTTGATTCAGTGTTCTAACAGTGAGTTAAAAGGGTAACCCGCTTATGTGGGGTTTTTTTGCTCGGGATGTCTCTATTTTGATCATCGCCACTTTTTAAGGCTTTCGGGTGAGATGGTTACAATATCCGTGGGTGCTTGAATTTATACTTGGGAGGGGGTGAGTTTATTAGGGTGGTATCCTAGACCGCTCAAAAAAAATGTTCATGTCCTGAAGCTGAAATTAATGATCGTAAACTTATTTATTTCAATTTGTGTATACTACTATATGATCACATGGATCGCCTACTTAAATCCATGGCCACTATTCTTGTCGTGCATGTTTACGAGTTCTATTGAATAAAAAATAAACAAGAAAAGTTGAGAAGTTGGGCGTATATAACTTAAGGAAAATGTTCAATACGCGATTCTATTAAAACCGTGCTAAAGTAGCCAAACTTGATTGGGCTTAAACGTTTCTTTCTATAGATCAGTGACTGTTTTTAAAGTCTGTATTAGACATTTAGGAAAGAAAAAACTTGTAAATAATTGAAGAAATCACGTGTTCCACGAAGAAGAAAAGCGTGTCGTAGTTGTGAGCATGTGTGGACGAAGAGAGTAACGAATAAGAAACAAACGAGTGGAAAATTGAGATGAAAGGCAGGCATTATTATTAATATGGAGGACCCTATCCGACAGCCTCCCTTAAGGTTGTGAACAAATCGGCAGGGGCCACATCTAAAACTACTTAATGCTCTTTAAAGTCACACATTCCCATCTTTGTTTGGTACCACATGATTCTCGGCCTCTCTCCATTTTTTTTAACAAACCGGCAATCCTTTTAACCAAGGTTTTCAGAACCGGACCGGACGTTGAACCGGACCCCGTCCGGTTTCCGGTTCGACCGGTTCGACGAACCGGCCCAAAAAACAAAAAAAAATTAAAAAAAATTAAAAAAAATTAAAAAATCTGGTCCGACCTGTCCGGTTTCCGGTCCGACCGGCCGGTTCACCGGTTCAACCCCGGTTCGCTGCAAAAACGGTCCGACTACCCGAACCGGACCGGTCCAGGCCCCGGAGCCCGGTCCGACCGGCCGGTCCGGTCCGGTTTTCAAAACAATGCTTTTAACCATGCAAAAATTAGTGTTAATTACATACCTAAATTGCCACTTAGCTGGTACCCTAACACTCTATTTCAGAGTTTCATTAAAGGATGGAAGAGAAAAGATTGAAAAGGAAGTACGGAAAAAATGTGTTCCAAAGTTTTTTGTAGGAGGGAAAGAGAGGGAATGAGAGCGATAATAGGGAGATTTTTAGGGTGATTTTCAATCTTTCCAATTTGGAAGGAATTAAAGAAAAAGTAAGAGGAGGAAGATCCTTTCTCTTCCATCCTTTAATAAAACAATGAAACAGAGTGTAATAGTAAAGAAAGAATCATCTCTTTGAGGGAATAGGAGTTTGAGTCTACAAAAGGTGGAAAAAAAGGTGTGTAAGTTTTTTTTTTGAACGACCAACAAAATTTTATTATCACCCAACGCTAGCGGGGTACTAGCTAATCACCCAATACAATAATATGATCGCCTAATGATGACCAAGAACAAAGAAAATTAAAACAACATAGACTACCACCCAATATTATGCACGTTGAACCCTCGCCACTTCTCCCAATCTAGTGAACTTTGTTTCGCCCGCGCCTTGATCCAAAGAAGACTCAAAGTTTTGATGTCACCCACGATCTTCTAAATAGTAACTTGATATTGTTTTAAAAGCCACTTCGTTCCGATACTTCCATATGCACCAAAGGTGTGTAAGATATTAGTTGTTAAAAAAATTACATACCTAAATTGTGTTAATTACATTAACATACTTCATGCATTTTTCTAACCCTTATCATTTATGAGTAAACCGTTCAACCTATGCGTTTCAAAAAGGTTGGTCAACGAGTCACCTGGCTAGGACTAATGCATTAGATGTATTACATATTTATAAAATTTGTCCTTGACATATTCCTATGTTTTCTTTGCCTTCATGACATAGTTGTCATAAGTATACACAACTTAGGTAAGTTGATGTTTTTGTTTTGAGTATATGCTATGTGATTGAAAGTGAAACAAGTAATGGTAGATATCATAGATTTTGCATGACTAACCCTACCAAGTTAAATTTCGGTTGTGGGGCAAGATAATCTATTGTTTTCTCATTTGAATTTTAATTCAATTGAAGATGTGAGCTTATCCCCAAGGCCTTCAACAAGTATTCTAGGATTTTCCTGGGTTTTGCCTTAGGGGTTCCCATCTTCAGGGTAGGTCACAGGTTCGATTCATGCACACCACAAAAAAAATTCCCCGTGACGGTTTGAGCTTAGGCAAGGTGGACACCGGTGTGTGGTTAGGGATTCGAACTTGGAACCTCTAGGTTAGGGTTGTATAAGGATTTCCACTGAACTAAGCCTTTAAAAAAAAAGCTTATACTTTACTTAAAATGTGATGATTATTAACTTCAAATTGACTTGAAAAATTGTCATCAAATTGTTAACCGATTCTTTATTACTAACTCAGTCCTTATATCTAAATAGTAGGTCAAAATGTCATGGATGCGGACTCAAATGTCTCGGTAGTTGCATGTTTAAGTGGAGAAGAACAATTAAAATATTTAATCTAAGTTTTAGAATGTTAACCATGGTGGTTTTGGGTTGTGTCCATGCTGAAAAAAAAAAAAAAAAACCAGGGAACTCACACCCACGAGGTTTTTGAACATTAATAAAGTAACCAAAGTTATTCAGAGGGTAGAGATTACTAAATAAATGTTTAATATTGAGTTGCGGCAAGTATTATTGGTGGTTGAAAGTTGTTGGATTAGATGGTGGGATCCCAGGTTCAATCATCGGCAAGGGTGTTGTAATATAGATTTACTAGTTTTTATCCCGAAAGCGTCTCGGGTTGAAATATCTAATATAACATAATAAAATATATTATTATTATTTTAAACAAATTTCTGCCATAAGTTATCATATTTAAATATAAAAAAAAAAACGAATCTTTGCGCCGGGGTATAAATCTAGTGCCATTACAAATGAATTCGGAAGTTTGTAATCGATCATTCTAAAAGGAACTAACATGAAATAAGAAAAAAAAAGTTAATTATTGAAATATCGAACGCATTAGTCTAAAGGTTATGTGATGCGTTAAAAATTTCATGGGTATATGATCGGGTATGTAGTTCGGGTATTTGGGTATGTTGTTTCGAGTAATCGGGTCGGTTATCACCTAATCCCAGACCCGACCCAAACCCACAATTTTTTTTAAACTAATCCCAAAACCCGACACAATACCAATCGGGTTACAAAAAAATAGTCATTTTTTTCTCCGATTTTTATATAGCACTATGGTACTCGTTGGAAAGATAATAAAACGCTCGTTAATTTGGTGTAATTTTTTTCTTTAAAAAATCTTGTATATAAAAGATATTAACGTCTAAAAGATATGGGAGGAAACACAAGAAATAAAATAATAAAGGTTTAATATTTAGATTTAGTAGATTAAGTATTTAATAGATTAGATTAAAGATTATAATAGATTAGGTTAAATCATATTTATTTCTTTTTTTTAATTAGTTTAGAGTTGCCACATCACATCCTATGTGGCATCTCTCAAATGAGAGATTACATAAGAGTATGACATGTAGGATTAATCCCTTTGCAATATATATATATATATATAGATATACATTGGTGTAATATATAGGAGATGTAACGTTTGCCGTTAAAAAAAAAGATGGCGGGATCTCAGGTTTAATACCATAATATTAGTGTGAAAGTACAGACTCTAGCTCAGTTGGTCATTGCAATGATGGATGAGAACCATTGAGGCTATAGGTCTCTGGTTCGATTCTTGAGCACACCCGAGTTTCTATTATAGTGCGGTTACTTTGGCTTCGGTGCGGAGGCTGCAACAGAAAGCGCCCATTAGGGAGTAGCTTCCGGCTGGAAATTTCTCTGGGAGCGCCTAGCCCCTTTCGGATGCCTCGCCCAAGGGGGTAGCTGGGCCCGCCAGTCCAACTCCGGACTTCGTGGTGCGATCCTCTCACCTGTTGTAGTCAATCGCCGTTTAAAAAAAAAAAATGTAGAGAAGTAAACTTAGCCGTTAAAAAAAAGATGTTGATGTCTAAAAAATTCACATGTGAGATCACTTTCGAGTGCACACACGAGTTGTTTCTTTTCCTTTCCATTTTAATATTATCTAACTAAAATGATAAATGTGTCACATTGAAAAATTAAAGATCTTTTTCACAAGACTAGAAAGGTAGGCAAAAGTTTACTTTAAATTTTGAAATTCACTCGTTGCATGTTTCATGTAATTCCAAAACTCGTCGACCCAACTCATGCTTGATAGCGGCCCCCATCACCCATGATGTCGACCTCCCCTCTCAATGTGCATTGGCTACGGGTATCCCTAAGTTGCGTTGTTAATGATAACAACCCCTCACCAACTTTTCTTCATTTAGTACAATTGATTTTTGTCACATAAACATAATACAAGTTCCTGTTAATAAGTCTTAAGCTGTAAAATGTACAACAAATAAAATCTTTTGAGTGAATTTCTTTTCGAGTCCTTGAGTTTTTCTTGGTTACTTTAGGGAAATGAGTGATGTGTGAAAAAAGAAAAACCACTAAGCCACACAAAATCGGAAAGTGCACCGCTTGCAGCGTAGCAGAAGTAGGTCTGGAATATTGATCAATGGACACTATAATGCAAACTTTCGATACTAAACCTCTATTGACTCCTAGTCTATAATGATCGAGATTTGGGTTTTTTTTCTATTAAAACTACCGAAGCAAACAAATAATAAAATAAGAACAATGCAATTTCAACTAATGACTTGACTGCAACAAACTGGACTTAACACACAAACAAGCACGCGATCTGTAGATTTACACGTTTTCATCTGATAAGTTTAACGGTGCGGATTTTAGTTGGTGAACCGAGGTGTAAAGTTCAACTAGGTTGCAGAAAAAAACGAACAGAAGGAAATCGAGCAAGTGGTTTTGGTTTTAGTTCGTTTCGCACGGTGAAAGAAAACGGCATAGGCAAGTCGATAGCTTTGTTTTTTCTTTTACTAGTAAAACCTGGAGAAAACAGAAGCAGCGGGTGTGCTGATGAGGACATAAGTGAAAAAAAAAGGCTAGTGGCAAGTCATGTGGACTGTTGCTATTTGGATGACCTTTCAGTTAGTGTTTGCATTAACTGATCGTGTGTACGGTCATAGAATCCTTGGTCTCGCTTGATTTCATGAAAGCTCTACAGCTGTTATAACCGTTTGCTTGTTAGCTGGTTGGGATAACATGGACAGTGGGAGCTTGGCATAGTTGCCTTATTAGGGCTGCATAGAGGGGTGGACATTTGTTAGAGTCGATGTCATATATATGAAATTCTGCTTCTGGGAATGTGTTTGGGTTTGATGCATTGGGACTAAGTGGAAGGTAGTGAGACTCTTGGGTCATGGATTCTGGTGCTTCATTTCATGCTACCCACAACAGTGAAGCATTGTAGAATTTAAAGAAATGTGACTTTGGTAAGGTAAGACTGCGAACGATGAGGTTCTTGAAGTTACAGGCATGAGTGACTTAGATTTGAAGACTCCAGCCGGTTCATGGACTTTGAAAGAAGTCAGGGTCATTCCAAGTTTGAAGAAGAGATTAATTTCTATCGGGCAGTTGGATGATCAGGGGCATGAGGTTAAATTAGGGAACATGCAATGGAAAGTTGTTAAGGGAAATCTTGTCATAGCTCGAGGAAGAAAACGAGGTTTGCTTTACATGGTCAGTTTACTGTCTGAGGGAGTGACCGTCCTAGTTTAGAAGAGAAACAAAGTCGGGTTCACAGAATCTTGTGAGCAGAAGAAGGTTGTCTTTGCAAGTGAGGAAAGGTTCAGGTAGACCAGTTTTCGTGGTAGTGGGAGCACTGGTTGTGCTTCAGTCAGAATTCCTAGATGACATTGGGTCAGGTGAACCAGTATTCCAGTTGATAAAATCTATCCAGTGGATTACTTGCTGAATATGGAGAGTGTTTATTCTCACGGTGTTTCAGGATCCGACAATTTGTGTTAGTGGGAGCCGGTAGAGACAGAGAATGGGTTAGTGGCAGACACAACCATGACTGATGAGTTGGAGCTCAGGGGAGCTTCAGCTAGTCTCCAGGAATAGTGTTGAGGAGATCGGGGTAACTGGAGGTGCATTGAAGATTAGAGGGGAGATCTTATTTAAAGAAGTACAAAAGAGACGGTGCAGTTCATGGTCCGAAGACACCAAGTGAGAGATTGTTGAAGATGTTGCTTTCAGCCCACCTATAGGCCCAAACCGTTTTAGGCCCAGTATGATTAACTTGTTGAGCAAGTTTAACATAGGGTTTTAACCCTAATTAGTGCCTATAAATATATCTCTTGTACTTGTAATCACGTATCACTTAATAATTAAAAAAACCCCAGTTGCTCCCGTGGACGTAGGTCAGTTTAGACCGAACCACATAAAATCTTATGTTCGTGTGCGTGTGTGTTCTGTGATCCTAACAAAGGTAACCCATGATCCGCTCCATACCACATAATTACTATCTAAGGTCAACGAAGTTAATGATGGACGAAAAAATTTAATTTGACAATATAAAGAAAAGGTCAGCCCAATTCAAAAGCCCAACAATCAAGTTGGCTGGTAGCAACCGAAACTGCACTACCCAATTACTCGACTCTGCAAGACCCATTCGGGCTTTTCAAAATGTCCCATTTTCATAACTCGTACTTAACTAATTGGGTTTAATTGAAAAATGATTTAATTGTTTAATGGACTTAAACTAAACTAATGTTTAACATATTTATTGGTGTTTTAAATTATATTATAGGTTTTGTTTTTTTCCATATAATAATTTTTTAAGTAAAAAAAAAACGATTATCCACTTTGCCCATTTCATAGGCAGGCCGGCCCTGCTTTAGACTATAGGGGGGGGGGGGGTGAAGCGCTATGTGGCACGTGTAGGGACCATTTCCACCCCCACTCCGTTCACACTTAGATGGTTTCAGAAACCAGGATTTTGGAAGTGGAAGTTGTGTCGAATCAATTGGGTCATGCTGCTGTGAAAGACAATGCAACTCATACTTAATGTGTCCTATGTGCTTTAACTGATATATGAAGTCAACTTCCTTTGTCATGTTTATGTTCGTACATCACTAGCATGGAGAATTGCAACCAGTTATGACACACATCTTTTACTAAACGTTAAGGCAGCTCTAGCAGGTGTGATCATGAACCCACACGGTTAAGCACGTTTTTAAGTAGATATGATCTTTGAACTTTTGTGTTGTCGTGTTTTTATATCTACCTTTTGTTTTTGTAGCTAATGACTTTGAACAACTTTTGGTTTGATGTGCAACAAAAATATATATTTTGATTTATGACCTATCCATCTTCATTTGCCTTGAATTGATTATTAATTTGTGTTGCTAAATAAAACTAAATGATAGTAGATTAGTTGTGTTTTGCAGTATTATACATATCGTGTGTCCGGATATGGATATAACAGGACATGAACTCTAAAATTTTACATGTATCCAAAAAGGTGCCAAACACATACCCGAAAACAAAATGCGTATTTACGGGCTGACACAAACACAACCCTTTTAACATGATAATATATTCCACTTTATCTTTGTTTGTGTACTAAAACTCCAAATTATAAGTTTGAAATCAGCAATACAAGTATGTATAAGACAATTATTATATAGAGAATACATAATAATTAACGAATACAAAGCATGATGATTACAATAACATGACAAGTAGACATGCTACAAGTTGTGCTCTAACCCACTTTTGCGTATTAAACTATAAAACTTAATTTATTCTTTTCTTTTAATTTATGACATAAATGCTTAACTAATGTGAGCTACGACATAATACAATTTTTTAAGAACTATAAAAATAAGTGGTTTAAATAGTTTAACCCACAACCTAAACTGGTTGCTAAATGCGTTTGTAGGCTCGAACCAAATATGCCGTAAGCCCCGTAAATCTATTTTAACTAGGGGTGCAAACGAGCCGAGCCGAGCCCGAGCTCGACCAGGCTCGAACTCGAGCTCGATTAAGTTATAAAAGCTCGAGTTCGAGCTCGGCTCGATTCGAGCTTTGTTTTCAAAGCTCAAGCTCGGCTCGTTTGTAATTTCTCAAGCTCGAGCTCGGCTCGGGCTCGGCTCGTTTAATATTTATTAGTTAATATGTTAAATAAAAATAATATAATAATAGTTCATTTAGGCTCGTGAGCTCGATAAGTGAAGCTCGAGCTCGGGGCTCGTTTACTAAGCAACTTTAAATGAATGCTAAATATTATTAAATATTCAAAAAACTAATATTATACTAGGCTCGATAAGGCTCGACGAGCCTAACGAGCTTCACATGCTAGGCTCGAGCTCGAGCTCGATAAATAAACGAGCTTTGTTTTAGGCTCAAGCTCGGCTCGAGCTCGATAAAGCTCGGCTCGTTTCGAGCTTTTTGCCGAGCCGAGCTCGAGTAGCTCGCGAGCTGCTCGGCTCGTTTGCACCCCTAATTTTAACTATTCCCAAAATCCTTAATATCGTGTCGTAAATTTGATGTTTTATGCAAACTTTAATTTCTTTCGATGTTTAGCTCCTTGCTAGCCCTTCTTTTTATGTCAATAATGTGACGTTAAATTTATTAGACGTATTATATACTTAAGACTTAGTATTCTTACTCTTATTATTATGGAATTACTATGTAATACACTTGCTTAATCTTAGGTTTGAAACAATATAGCAGTTATACTTGGCAGTTAAATCGAACCGGTATGATCTTTCAGTTGTGTCAGTTGTTTTTGGCACCAAGACACGCTCAAAGTATGTATATAATAGATGATCATTAACATTGATCATCACCAAGAAATAATATCCTCATTTCGCTCTAAAAACTCGCCACTCTTCCTTATGATTTCCATCCAACAAAAAAGGTTAAAACCTCTAGCTGTGGTATTGGCATGAAATGAAATACAGTATCGTTTTGTCAATTTGAATTAGCCCACTTAATAAAGGTGGATGCCATGGCCTTTTAGAGGGGAAGTCTCAAATTCAATCTTAGGTAATGGTGTTTAATTATGATTATTGCTGTTAAAAATCCTTCAATAGTGGTGGAGTGGTGGAGAGACCTTATGTTTATTTAGGTGATCAAGGGTTCAATTCTCACTTCCAACATTTATGGTTGGATATTTTGCCAAGTGATGGTTGAGCCTACCCTCTTTGGAGGGGTCAGGTTTGATTCTAATGCCCCCCCGGTTTTCTATTACCGTGCTTTTACTCCAGAGATGTTTGCCTCTTGTGGAGGGTGCAACATCTGTCAAGTGGCAGGTGGCGGGAAATTTTCCGGGTGGAAGCTTTAGTGCCCCTTATGCGCAGCCTCGACTCGCTTGTGGGCCGGCCACTATCGCGTCAGCGTGGACTTGGTTAAGACAACATAGTCTGACCATTGTAGAGTGGCTAGGGAATCCCCTTCTGGGAGGTTGTGATGAACTCTGTCACAACATAAAAAATCACCTTTCAAATTTTTTTTTATTGGTGTTAAAAAGAGTAATAACCGTTAAAAAAACAAATGAATTTTTTATTTTGAATATTCAAATGAAATTGTTGGAAAGAGCAATTAGTTGACCTGCTAAAATATTTGAGAAGTAATATTTTCGTTGACAAACTAATTAGTTTCATGTGAGCGTGCTATTGGCCCGTTTCTTTACAATTAACATTTAACATTATAAATATTCGTTTTCAATGTTTAACATAATAAACCTTATTTTTTAATTGGCACTAAAGTAAACTAATCAATTATAAATTAACTTCTGATCGAAGTGGCTGGCTGTATTTTATTCTATTGAAGGTTGGGATACGTAAACAGCTAAAAAATAATTGTGACTGACATAGCCAACTAAGATTGAGTATATATTGACGCTTTCTAAACACAGTATCCAGATTCCAAAATTTTAATTTCTGTTTAGATTTATTATTATGGCTTCGTACATAAAGTTCATGCTACACGTGTTCAGGGCCGGCCCGACAGGCTTAGCAAACCAGGCAAAAGCCTAGGACCCCCAAAAAATAAGGGCCTCCAATTTTGTTTTCTACTTTGTTTATATATTACATGTGTATTTAGGACTAATTTAACAAACTAATGACTAAAGGCATAAAAGACCAAACAACTCCTATCCTCTGTACTTGCGACCTCACTAATTTAAACCGACTTGGATGGCAATTGGCAGTATGAGTGAAATTAAGGGTAATCAATCATCATCAATGGTTACTCAATGTCTTAATATCAAGCGAAACAAGGATTATTCATGTAACGACTATTTTTTCTCAGAACGCTAATCTATATGTGTAGTGTGATTTGTGATTGAGTAAAAAAAATAATCAATGTTGCATTTTGATATTTGCGTTTTTTTATACCAATTCAAAGGGCCCCAACTTCCTAGTTCGCTTAGGGCCTCAAAAAACCTTGGACCGGCTCTGCACGTGGTGAAGATTTTCTACTTACTCTAACTCTGTAGAAATCTTTTCGTATAATTTTGTTATATAAATTTTTAATTTTTTTAATAAAAAATATCGGTTTCTCATACTGGTTTTTTTCAAACTGGTTTGGGACCGGATTGATTAAAAACCGGTTCTGGTCAGGCTCAATAAGAAAAATACGGGATTGATGTGGAACCGCCGGTTCCTATATGGAACCAGAACCGGTTCGGAAATACCGGTCCCAGATCGGGTCGGGTCGGTTCCACTAGTTCGATTCATCATACCGATTTTTTTTTTGTGCACCTCTAACCCAGCCCAACACTCTTTATCCGTTGGCCCAATAACCCATTCCCAGCAAACCCAATTCATTTTCGTCTTTTCATCTCTTTCCCCCTAAAGAATTATCGTCTGAGGGCTTCCAAGTTATCAATCACACATTTTGGTGCTTTATACATCGAAAAATAGTATAGTGCAAGACTAACACCGCCTTCAACATTGTTACTCTACCGCCCATGGATAATGTTTTAGTTTTAGACTTCCAACTTGACAGTCTTGCTTTGAACACGTCCACAACACCTTCCAAACTTTTACTTGATTCATATTGGCGCCCACTAACAATCCAAGGTTAAAAAAAAGTAGTTTCCCCACCTTACACCTAATTACATTAGCAACATTTTCATCTATACTTTCTTCTACTCCCAACCCAAACAAATTCGATTTTTGGGACTTAATTAGTTTCAGCCCCGAAGCAAGGCAGAAGCACCTCATTAGTCTAATAACATTTCTTATATTATTCTCGCTCCATCCTCATATGAGTATAACAAGGGATAAAACCATAAAATATAAACAAAGAAAGTTACACTATTTTTTAACAACATAAACTACTTAAGTTAAATTTTGTTGCAATCTTGAAAAGTTTACTATAGATGCCAATAAAAAAGAAACTAGAATAAAACTATGAGAACTGTAACCTAGTCATAACATGTAGTATTTTATATTTTTAAAAGTAATAGTTCTCTTGTTCTAGTTTAATACTTTATAATATTTATATAGTATTTTTTATTTGTATAGATTGAAATAAGGTTAGGATCAAATGCACGGCGAAAGAAAAATAGGAGGTCGTAGGAATGGTATCAAACGGACTCCGAATGAACTCATTTAAGCGGTATTGGAGCCGTCTCATCGAACCCTAAGATCTTAGTTTTAACAGACTCCGAATGAACTCATTTAAGCGGCATTGGAACCGTCTCATTGAACCCTACGATCTTAGTTTTTAGGTTTACACTTTTTTTTTGAATTTAGCTTATAGTTTTTAGAATTTACGTTATATCATTGTGTCTTTTATGTAGCATTGTGTCTTTTTCTTATTTTTATCATTATGTCATTTTGTGATTCATTGTGTCTTTTTATTAAGCATTGTGTTATATTTTTCTACATTGTGTTATATTTTGTGGCTCATTTCATATTTCGTGATTTATTGTGTTTTTTTGTATCTTTATCCTTTTTCTAATTTTTGTTACACTGTGTAGAATAATTCGACTTTTAAAATAAAACGTTAAACAACGTACTTTTCTTGTCTTATACCCTAGTAATTATTTTGCAAATAACTTTATTACTACGTATTCTTGTTGTTTCAATGTTTCTCTTTATACACTGTATAATAAGTAATGAGTTGCACCTTATAGTATAAACGATTTTTATATTATTATCAGCCTTATAATTTAATTGTCACATTTAGACTATATTATTATCAGCCTTTTTTTTTTTTCAAAAAAAAGACTATTTTATTTGGTGCACTCTCCATCACTAAATATTTATATATCAAAAGTTGTGCGCTCAAAGTTTGAACACGAGTATTTAATTTAGTTTGGTCAACTCTCTTACCCCTATTGGTCATTGGTTAATGGTTAATGGTTAAGGTCGGTGGAGCCCTATTTTGGGTCGCAGCTCAACTACTCTCATGACAATAATAACTCTCCATGCACCTCATGTGAAATAAATATACATCCCCATATGATTTTAAGAACCTCCGTTTACTTATTTTATCATCTGAGAAACCATGTTAAAACAAAAATATTATATCTTTGATCTATTCATAAATTCTTTATAATAGTGTGATTGTGTGATAACTTGGTTATATTGATCGTCATATTTTTGTAGCTTTTACGGACACGTACGCCCCTGGATTGTTTTCAAGATTCCACTATATAAAACAAAAGTGAATAGAAACACTTTTATATATATATATATATATATATATATATATATATATATATATATATATATATATATATATATATTGTCCTTCACGGGTAGCTCAGTTGGTGAATGAGCCAGAGATATTCCCACGAAGGACATAATGAGAAATGATGGATGACTCATGGCCTATGGTCATAAGTTCGAGTTCTGATCTCGCCAGGTTTTACCGATTCACTACTGTCGTGCCTTCGGGCGGGTATGTGGGTCGGGTTTTCCCTGGAAGCGGGCTGTCGGGCGGGCTAGGGGCTTCGTGCGTCCGGGTGGGCCGGGCTGTGCCCCTGTCTTTGCCACTATGGGGCCGCGTACGAAGTACCCGGCGTTATTTAGTTGGCCGTTCAAAAAAAAAAAAAAAAAAAAAAAGAAAGAAACACTTATATATGTTTTACATTTTATATCATACATTAATTCATATGTAACTTCTACAAACAAAATCAATAAATCATACATTACAATATTCAAGATGGCTTCAAAGTTCAAATCAATACGAAAAGACTAAATAACTGAACAATAACTTAAATCAAACAAACCCTAGTTTAATAGCAAATTAGCAACTCATGGTAATTGTTTTGTATATTCCAAAATTTTCATAATTTTTTTCACATACTACATGTATTGTGTCAATTAATAAACAAGGGTTATACTTTTGATCAAACATGACACTATCCCTTTTTAATGACTATGTAAACAAAGGTATTCCTTCAACTCACTAGGAAAACAAGGGTATCGACTCCATGAGTTACCATGCTTCTTGAACATATCCAACACTTTGTTCTTCATCGACGACGGTCCACTCATATGCAACAACACCACAAGCTTCTTGACCGCCCCGTAGAGCATCATCTCCTCCAAAACCTTCTCCGTTGGATGGAAACAACATATTAACGAGAAAATCTTCACACAAATCTTCGAAGCCAACTCAGATACATTAAACAATTTCTTCGATACCGCGCTAATCCCTAAGCGGTGTTCAGTAAATGCCACCCTTCCATCCGCGCATTCACACAATAATTTGATTATACGCAATATTTTCTCACACTTTGATCTATTCGAGTCAGGTAGTAACTCGATTAGGGTACACATTGCTCCAACCTCTATGGCCCTTGTTCGGCTTTTCTTAGATGAATCCAAGATCTTTATCAATACTTGCAAAGCAGATGAACTTGCCTTCATTGAAACCTCATCTGAAGCAAGCTCCAACATTGATTTAAACATACCAATCCCTTCTTCATTTACAATAACATTCCAATTGAAATCGGTTTGTGTTAGTTTTTTAAGTATTGTTATTGTGTAAACCCTAGCATCCATACTTCCTCTTTGAAGAATAAATGACAATGACTTCATGCATTCCGGTTTTGACAATAACTCGATTACTTTACCTTCGTATTCGTTTGATATAGGGAGATGTTGAAGCACACCTAAGGCCTCTTCACAAGCTCTAAACACCATGAAATCCGAAGAATCGGATAATATTTGGACAATTAGTTGAAATAGCACATCCAAACCTCCTAATATAATGAAATCAAGCTTCATCTCATCCCCTAATTTAATAATTTCTCTTAGTTTCTTTAGAGAGTTTACCTTAAATGGACTAGAGCCAAGGGTCTTGAGCAATGACACCATTTCATCGCGCTTATACGATGGCAAAGGTGACGAAGAAGAAGATGAAGATGAAGATGGTGATGGTGAATGACTATTTTGCCATACAAGAATAAGTCTCTTGAGGGTATGATTAGGGGTAACATTGAAATTTTGTATGTTTTGCATTGTGGCTGGACAAGTCTTCTTCTTGTAGCTAAAGAACCATTTTTCGATGTTTTTTCGTTCGTATGTGACACCGGTTGAGATGATCACTGGTTCTTTCATGAGCTCCATGGATATGGGGCATCTGAAATCTTGGGGAAAGTCTATTTCTGAATCAAGATTTGATCTCTCCATTTCCATTGTAGGTGAATGGTTTGACATCAAGAACATATGTATGTGTGTGTGTATATATAATCATGCAGAACTTATACAAGTGGGGGCGTTGAGAAAAGTATAATAAAGGAAAAATCAAAGTCAAATACCGAGATTGATCGAGAGTGAATAAAATATGCGTGTACCAGGGTAGAACATGTAAGCAACAGTAACATGGTATAGTTGATTTTCTTGGAGTCCAACCCTTGTAGTCTAGTTGGTTGAGGGTCTAAAGTTTTCTATAGGAGGCTTAGGTTCAATTCCCACTAGCTACATTCGGAGGACATTGGTGGAGGGGAAATGAGAGATGACCCGGCCATTGGCTTGGGTTCGAGTCCTAATCCCGACCGGTTTTACCGATTATTTCACTGTCGTGCCTTCGGGCGAGTGAGTGGTCGGGTTTTCCCGGGAATTGGTGGCAATTGGTGGCCCGGATACTATGGAGTACCTGATTCGCAAAAAGAGTATGCCCGAGAGTGCTCGGAAATTGATTCGTTGGCCGTTCAAAAAAAAGTTGCTTTTCTTGGAAATTATAATATATTAATAGCCGATATATTTTATGTATATTAAGAATAGATATTAATTCGAAGTGGTTGTCCCATTAGATGTAATCAT
Source organism: Ambrosia x helenae (assembly GCA_030844895.1). Lineage (NCBI taxonomy): Eukaryota > Viridiplantae > Streptophyta > Magnoliopsida > Asterales > Asteraceae > Ambrosia > Ambrosia x helenae. The sequence goes on along the minus strand of CM061228.1, from coordinate 140,407,180 downwards.
CCCTATTATAGAGTATTGTAGTTATTATATATGGAAGGAAATAGAGATGGGATTACACAATTTGCCCACCAAGCTAGCTATCATCTTTTTCTGAATTACAAACCCTAATCTACTAAACAAAAAACCTTGCTGTAGTAGAGGCATTGCTATGGAATTAAAGAAAATAAGATTTACTCTACTAAAAAACACAAGTCATCCATGCGATATAACTAGACTATAACAATTTAGCATATCATGTAAGAAATAGTAAGAAATTCGAAGGAAAACATACAATCCACTTTGCGAGTTTAATAATTAAAACTTAATATTAATTCATACATTTTCACTTGTGTTATCACACTTTTACCTAACGAGTCATAAAGGAGACGTGAATAAGGTTGTAACTGGTAACGGAATTTGCATTTTTAAGTTTCTTTTGTTATTTTAATAACTATTGAAGAAAGTCCTTAAAAAAAAAATATTGAAGAAAGTATATAGGGTGCACACTGAATTAATGTCCACAAATACAATTGGTGGAAGAACTCTAAACTTAGTCTTGGTTCGTTGACCTACGAATATCGAAAACGAACAATCAATTCTTTTGTTATTCCTTTTTTTTCGTCTTTTCGTTGGGTAACATATTAACATACAATCAATTATTGTGTTTTCGCTTTCTGCTCAACATAAATAGTGTGGTGCGCGAGCGAGTGGGTACGACCACCTCGAAATCATCGTTCGCGTGGGGTGTTATGGCTCGCTCCAGACCATCGCTCGCGTCCCACTTAAAATCCAAGACAATGACGCCGTGACCGTGGTCGCTTGTGCTCGCGCGGGCTTTAGCGTGGGGCTGTTGTGGTGTTCGCGAATGGCTCGTGTCATGCTGTTCGCGTGTCCACAACGGACAACCTTATAGCGAACATTGTAGCAAGACTTAGAACATTATAGTACTTCAGTTTTATTAGCATAAATACTATTTTAAATGATCATTTCATAAATTTGAGTCTTTTGGATTATAGAGGTTAGATATTAGATTTCAAAATCTACCGCTTGCAGGTTTTTATATATATATATATATATATATAGGAAAAAGATCAAATAGGAACCAATACCCTAGTTAGGAACTTAGGAACCAATCCTAGCCATCCATCCTTGATTTTGATCTAAAGGGTATAAGGGTAATTAGACATCTAATTAATTATTTTTTACTTTTTTAATTATGAATGTATTACCAACCAAACCTCTTGTTATCATCATTTATTAAATTAGGGTTAATTTCATTATCCCTGTATCATGAGAGGCATCTTCTTCTTCCATTCCTCATATACCAACCAAACCTCTTCACATCTTCTCCACTCATTTCATCATGTATTACCAACTAAACCTCGTCACGAACGTCACTGGGCGTCCGACACCGTCCCAGACAACTTGTTAAGTGGTGGTTATTCTCCGGCATACACCGATACGTCGTTGTTGAATTCAGATGAGGAGTTTGTGGAAGGCCCTATCAAATATATGTTAGTTGAGCCTACTAAAAATGAGGAATCGAAGGAATTATTATTTATATTATTTGTGTTTTGTCTGTGTGTATATATAATTAATGTTAATAGTGAATTTGTTACATAGCAGAGTTTAGCCGATTAAGAAAATACGACACTATTATTCTACGTAGTGTGGTTCCTGCTACAGTTATCCACGTGGATAAGGAAGGCGACGACGGCGGCGGTATTAGGGTTCCGACTGATTTGAAGCTGTGGTATGTGTTTGATGATGATGGTGATAAAAAAAACTGATATACACCAATGTATTTTTGTGTTGGTGATGATGATGAATGGAAAATCGAATATACACTAATGTATATCTGTGTTGATGATATTGAATGAAAGAAAAAAACTGATATACATCAATGTATATCTGTGTCAATGATGATGATGATTTTCAAATATACATTGTATATATGTGTCAACGATGATGATAAAACAAAACTGATATACACCAATGTATATATTTTGTGTTGGTGATGATGATGAATGAAAAAATGAATATACACCAATGTATTTTTGTGTTGATGATGATGGTGATAAAAAAAACTGATGTTACTGGTATGTGTTGATATACATCAATGTATAACTGAATATATACTATTAAAATCATGATGTTACTGGTATGTGTTGATGATGATGGTGATAAAAAAACTGATATACACCAATGTATTTTTGTGTTGGTGATGATGATGAATGAAAAAACGAATATACACTAATGTATAACTGTGTTGATGATATTGAATGAAAGAAAAAAAACTGATATACATCAATGTATATCTGTGTCAATGATGATGATGATTTTCAAATATACATTGTATATCTGTGTCAATAATGATGATAAAAAACTGATATACACCAATGTATATTTTTTGTTGGTGATGATGATGAATGAAAAAACGAATATACACCAATAGTTCATTGGTGTATATACATCCTTGTTTTGATTTTATTTTACCAAATATATACTGTTGTATATATATCGAGATATAATTTTAATAGTATATATTCAATAAATACGTAATGGTATACTGTCTAATATTGTAAAACAAATATTATTTCTTGGATGTGTACACCTGTGTATATATATGTGTGTGTACACGTGATGGTGAATGTCAGTGAGGATCCTATTTCTGATGATGGATGGAGTATTAAAATACGACGAGAAAACGTTATTTTACAAAATGTGGTGCTTGGTGTTATCATGTTGCTTATGTACACCAATGCATAATGAGAAATACACTAATGTATGTCATAAAAGCACTGGAAGGAAACTCAATATTGTTTCGTATTTTGTTTGTAAATTGTAAAATAAAACTAATGTACACTAATGTATAACATGTTTATAGACCTGTGTAAACCATCAACAAAATACAAATTCTTGGATAGTTATCAAAACTCAACATATAACATGTTTATATACACCATTGTACAACATATATACACCCATGTATAGCATATATACACCTATGTATGCTTGTATTCCATCCATCCTCAGCATTCGTGTCCTCACTTGACGCCAGCATCACCTTGTACCCAAAACCTAAAATAAAATAAACCATACATAATTATCCAAATAGTTTTCTTGATCAGAATTATAACACTTTATACATTTCAGTCATAAAACAAAACGTAAATGATTGTTATTCACATTACAATAATATACACCAATGTATAGTACACACTAATGTATAGGCATAAAATAAATCATACAATAACTTCAACTTACAACAGCTATACAGCTGAATAAAAATTTACCATCATATACACTTGTGTATAGGCATTTAGCTTTGTTTATCCTTATAGTGGTTATGTCTCTTATTCTCTTTACGTAATATACACTAACGTATAATATACACTAGTGTATAGGCATTTGATAATAACAAAACGTCTCATTTTTTGGCGTGAGTATCATCTTTAAGTGTGGTTGATTATCCTATTTATATAATATACACCAACGTATACTGTCAATAAATAGGTAAACTCAATACCCTGCACATTCGCCGATGTTTAATGGAGATAACATTCAAAGAAAAAAAATGCTTCATATACAATTACCGCCGCCGCATAATCTCTATATTAAAAAAATTCGATTATAACTGACAATTAATCACTGATACACACATGCATCAATTTTTACACACCAATTCATCTAAACATGGCTACACTATATTAATAGCAAATGAAGGCTCATTAAAACCTTCTCCAAAACTTTTGAAATATCGCACCTTCATACATAGATGTAGATGATTTGTTGCTCTTCATTCGATTTCTGCACATCAAGATCGCTAATTATGATATTATTGTGGTGTTGGTCAGTTATAATGTATAATAAATAACCTATTAATAATCAAATACCAAAAGACAATATTACCCCTTACTTTAATTAAAAAGTTAATTAATGTTTAACATATTTACCATCATGCCATTGAAGATGGATGGATGAGATTGGTTCCTAAAGTTCCTAACTAAGGGTTGGTTCTCAATTGAACCCTACCCTATATATATATATATATATATATATATATATATATATATATATATATATATATATATATATATACACGTCAAAAGTAGACATCAAACAAGATCTGTGTATTTGAAAATTGAAATTAAGCTTTGCTACTCCTCACGGATAAATGTCAAACAACATAAGCTGGCGATAAAACATGGCAAGATGATGTATATATTTTTATTTTTTTTGCTCAAAGTAAACCTTTTGATAATGACATTGATTATATACAGTTTACCAATGATAATAACCCTTTAAAATATCATGTTCCGTTACTATTAACAACAAACTTAATGCCCATGTAAAACACCTCTTACGTTTGATATGAAAATACAGTAAATGACAAACAGAAACACAAACATTTTTCTCTTGTTCGGCACATAAATATAGAGTAAACATGCGTGTTTTTTTTAAGTAACTTTCATTAAAAAAAACGCCACAAATAGTCCTTAAAACAAGGACCCCCGGGCTAACCAGACGAATTACATCAAGTCTAAAGGATAATTACACCACGAATTCCAATCCAAAGTCCTAAATCTCAATCTATGCCGAAACCAAAAAAACGAAGTAGATTTTATTTGTGCCAAAACTTCAATCGCTCTTCGAGACTTGCCTTTAAATATACGATCATTCTTTTCGTTCCATATCTACCACAAGGTGGTAAATATAATACCTCTCAAGATGTATTTTTTTCCTTCGGCAATGATAATGATTCCTCTAAGTTTTAGAACATCGGCCACATCAAAAACGAAAAAAGGAGTCAACCGGCACCAAGCTGTGATTCTGTTCCAGATTTCGTAGGAGATCATACACACCCAGTAAACATGTGCATCGTTGTTTCTTGATTCGCTTTACATAAAATACACAAATCCTCCTGCAAAGGAACGCCACGTTTAGACAGCTCCATACGTGTCGGGAGACGGTCACGAGCAGCTCTCCAAACCATAATTTTGCACTTTAACGGACCCAACCTTTCCATCTTATGCTCGGTGTACTTGTCGGGTAAAACGCATCATACATGACCTTTTTGGCTGAGCTAACATAAAATATGCCTCTAAAATCTGGCTGCCGTCTCCAATCGTCACAACCCCCTCTCCAATTAAACTCGTGGATGTCCTCCAACAATTGAAATAATTCCGTAACAGCCTCAAGAGACGAGGGAACTGTCTTCCAACCCCAACTTAGAGTTTTGACCCCATTATGAACCTTCAACCGATCACAAACTGCGACCCATTTGTTGGACTCCAATCTGAACAGATTGGGGTAAATAAGGCGAAGAGGATGAGCCCGTAGCCAAGTATCTCCCCAAAAGGTTATTGTTGTCCCATTGCCAATGGAACCAATGAAATAACTGTTGAGAGAATTCCCATTTGGTAACCTCTTCTCACCTATTTTGACTATGTTTTTCCAACACCCACTAGCCGAAGAGGAACATGGCAGCAAAGACTATGTCCTAGACAAACCATTGCAACCCAAGATAATATTTTTCCACAAACAATTACCTTCCTTTTTGAAACGTCAAGCCCATTTTAAAAGGAGAGCTTCATTAACCACGTGTAACTTTGAAACCCCAAGGCCACCATTCTTCTTTGATGATGTTATAACATCCTAAGCTACCAAAGGTATCTTTTTTCCGACACTAGATCCTGCCCATAAAAAACGCCTCATAATGGATTCTATATTTTCAATCACTGCTTTAGGGGCTTTATAAAGCGAAAGATAATATAAAGGCAAGCTCTCAAGAACCGATTTGATTAAAATCAAGCGACATCCAATAGAAAGAAAACGTGCTTTCCAAGAAACAAGCCTATTCTTTATCACTTCCACTACCGGATTCCAATTATTAATCCGAGACATATTAGCACCAACTTGAATACCAAGCCCAAAACCTCCAACATATCATTCACCTCTTCATCTACCGTCCCAACCCCGAAGAGGTTAGATTTAAAAATATTTATGCGCAACCCCGAACATAAGTGAAAAATGCGGAGAATTCGAGCCGTATTTTGAAGGTTCTCCCTAGACCACTCCCCCAAAATCAAAGCGTCATCCGCATAAAATAAATGAGTGATATCCGTATCAATACCCGAGAAACAAATACCTTTAAACTCCTCAATATCCTTAGCCTTCTTAATCAAACACGACAAAGCCTCCATAACAATAAGGAAAAAAAAGGGGAAATGAGATCGCCTTGTCTTAACCCCTTCTCACATTTGAATTCAAAAGTCGGAGAGCCGTTACACAAACATGTTATGAAATAAGATACTATGAACCCACGGAAAGTGATGTATTAAAAAAAGTTGTGCATCAATACTATGAACCCACGGATTCACCTTTTTTTTTTTTATAAAATTAATGCACCCTTTTTTTTAATATGTTCTAAAATGATATACATCAACATTCTTTTATACATTTTTCTTAAAATTATTTTCTTTATTCGATCTTCACTTTATATGAATATTTTTGGTCAACTTTATTGCTTGAGTTATGGAGCAAACTAATAACTTAACTTTGCAATGAGCTAGTAGGTCAATATTTTATGACAATCAACAATAGTTTTGGTTAACTACTATGTGCTCATTGCCCCTAAAAATCAAAATGATGACACGAACAATATATATAATTTTTTTGCAAAATTAATAAAATTTTGCACTTGCTAGTTAGGTAAGACTATAAATCATGAATTAGTTGAACTTAAAACACTCATATGAGTGTTGGCATTATTCATAATCTTATAATAAAGTTCTAATCCAATGTTATAGTTTCACAGTATGTCTTATAGCGAACTTAATAATTATGAATTAGATGCTCATGTTTGTGCCAAAAGAAAAAAAAAAAAAGAGTGAACGATTTAGGCAAGCTTTCCTTAATTCATACCACAAATATGAGTGTTGGCATAATCACTAACTACAATTAAAATTTAACATTACACCAAAGAAATCAAGAATGAAGAACGCACCTAATCGAAATGGTTAATACTAGTTTTATGTTAATAACGAAATTGTCCGATCTCTAATTTGCCTTGATTAAAATTATAGTTTACTTTCGCGCAGTTTTTTTGGAAGGTACACTTTCAATCAATGGAACCCTTATTACGAGGGTGTTTGAGATTGAGTTTCAAAACAATTTATTGACTTATTGGCTTTTCCAAGAAGCCAATAAGTTAATAAGCTGTTTGTTTGTGTAACCCAAAAACACTTTCTGTTTTGACTTTTGGCTTTTAAGTGTGGAAAAGATGTTTTTGAAAAGTTAGAAATCCTGGCTTTTGACTTTTGGAAAAAAATTACAAATTTACCACCCATACAACCAATATTCACAATAAGTTAAGCGTAACACTTAAAAAACAACAATTTATTGACTTTTTGACGTTTCTCACCCGAAAAGCTAATCCAAACACTTTTTTTAAAACTCGTTTTCAAAAAGTCATAAGTCAATAAACACTTTTGACCAAAAGCACTTTTGCACTTTCAAACACGATTCCCAAACACCCACTACATATAAACAATTTTTGACAAAGCTATCATTTAAATGATTACATTTAGCACCCCTGAATTTACCAAGGCATCTAATCAGTACTACCCGTTTGACATAAATTAATTATGCAATGCATATTTAACAATATAATAATATTAAAGCATCCTCATGTCTATGCACAAGTAGCATGTCAATATAAGTAGAATATGGCAACCATGAGGCATATAAAATTCAAACCAAACCTATGTTTGAACAGTCGTATATTTGTACCTGGTTACGCAACTGTTCATTAAATATGCATATTTATATCTTAAGATTCGAACTAGCAAAAAAATTATTCTACCAACTGAAAGTTTGATTTACAAATAATAAAATATAATATAATGATAAATATGTCAATATGGAAACCACGGATTACTAATTTATGAATCATATGTGCCCCACACGCATACATTTATATTATTCTAAATAAATCATAACGATCATACCAGTGGAATTATATAGATTTTCAAAATCATTGTTAAATTTAGAAAGGGGTGGCGGCGCAGCTTGTTACCCGTCTACCTTCTATTGTGATGTAAATTTCGTATTTGGTTTTAATAACATAACATATCTTTAATTTAGAACATACAAAATGAAAAAGTGTTAATGATTAATCTAAGACTAATCTATGTTTGTAGCTTTTAAAATGTTATTAAGATCTAAACTTGTTTGGGATTGCGTTTGAAAACAACTTATTGATTTCTCGAAGAAGCCAATAAGTCAATAAGTTGTTTGTGTAATTAAAAAACATTTTTGGTTGACTTTTCAATAAGAGTGGAAAAACTGTTTTTAAAAAGTCAAAAATCGTAGCTTTTAGCTTTTGGAAAAAAATTACAAATCTACTGTCCATACAACCAATCTTCACAATAAGTTAAACAAAACATTAAAAAAAAACAATTTATTGATTTTTTTGACGTTTCTCATCACAAAAACTAACCCAAACACTTTTTTTAAAACTCATTTTCAAAAAGTCATAAGCCAATAAGCATTTCTAACCAAAAACACTTCTACATTTCCAAACTCAATCCCAAACACCCTCTAATCTATGTTTGTCCAAACCGGAAAACTGACTAACCAATCTAGTCTATTGGTCTCACTATTTACAAACCTTTGGCCTCAGTCCGGTCTAATGACGCTCGGGGCCTCATTAAAAAGCAGCAGAGGGTATTTTAGTCGTTAAAAAGCAGCAAATATAAATTATATAATGATTTAAATTCATTGGAACATACAAGTAGATCATTAACAAACATAGACTGATTTTGATTATTCTTTTGACAATAATTATCACAAATTTGATGGTTTCAGAGCTTAGAAATGGCATATGATGGTATGTTTGACTTTGGCCTAGCAGGGAGTTTGAGATCTTCCCAATCTTTATCATCTAATGCTGTAAAGTAACGGTCAACCATATCCTTGCTCACAATCTCCAGCTTTGAAGGCTTCCACTACAATATAGAAGTCGAAAGAAAGAAACTGTCAATAGATATCATGATCCTCAACTCATTATTATATAAATGGGTCGATTTGGGTTGTGTTATATCTCTAACAGGTCAAATGCATCAAATAACTTCTTAATTCGCTTTACTATTAACGGGTTAGATTATTATCACAATAATACAGTTTTGTAATCATACTTATAAACATTTTCATAAAAAAATTGGAACAGAAAATGTTTGCACGAATAGTTATCAAAGGCGATAGGCGCACTCAAGGCGCATAGGCCTCGCCTGGGGCCTAGGCACGAGGCGCAAAAAAAGCAAGGGCCTGAGATAAAAAGGCGAACAAAGAAAGTAAAGTAAAAATATATTAAATAATACTATTTTTCATCTAGTTAGTATAAAAAGTTTAAAATATTGATGTATTAATGTATAGAAGTAGTTTTCCTTAGATAAAAGTAGAAATATGGTTGGAATCTAGCCATAATTTAACGAATTTGGCTGGAAACTCTTCGGAATTTGGGAATCTAGCTGAAATCTGCGCCTAAACCATCACCTGGATAATTAAAGCGCAATTTCCTCGACTCAAAGCGCAAACGCATAGCCTCGCCTAAAAAATGGGCCTAGGCGCAAGAGGCGATGGCTTTTGACAACTATGTTTGCACGTAGGTCCAACTGGACCCAACCCACACTAAAAGTTACCCATTTGACCCGAACTAGTTTTGACTATTTACCGAATGACCGAATCTGTTAGGTTTTCCAAAGCTATCTTATACCTTTGGATTTTTATCCTTGTCAAGCAGCAAAGCTCTACATCCCTGCATTATAAAATAGTTAATCTTGCATTTTGTCAAGGATGTTCAGGATATATGGCTATTAGTTGAATATTTCTTTTATAGTTGGTAAATATTTGATTTTTTTTTTTATTATTTTTTTTTATGGAATATATGAAGTAATAAACTGGTACCTCAAAGAAATCCCTGCTAAAATCTCCTTGCATGACGGTACAGACCATACGATATTCACGGATAAGACACTGACCAACACCTTGGAGTCTCCCTTCTCTAAACTGCACACCATAATAGATTTACATATCAAGGAAATTGTCAAATTGCATAAAGATTGCTTTGTGTTATAACGAGTTTATAAAAAAACAATATTTAATATCAAGAACAAAGTGAATATTTACAGAGCGAAGAGAAATTTTTAGACTTGTCGGTGATGCTTTCTTTAAAGACTGAATAGTCCATGAGATCCAGTCATCCATGTTTTTATCCGCCTCTTTTTCCTATTGCAAAAGACAAGGCTTCATCGGTTTCTTGAAGGTGAAAATAGGGGGACTTTATGTGTTCGACAAATAGACAAACGTTTTAGTTGTAATATGTACTAACATTATGATTTTTTCAATGTGATTATACAATGAAAGATATTACAAAAGGATAAAAGCGTAATTTCATGCAAAATAACTAGGGAAATGAGTTCATTTCATGTTGAAGGAGCTTACAAGTGCAGAGATAATTTCTTCAACAGTTCTCTGAGAGAAACACCTATCAATTGTTTTCAATCTGCAGCATAGGTTAGCAAAACTCAACTTGAGAATGACTGTTAAAAAAAGCTATTAGAATATAAGCAACAAATACCGAAAATATTGACTCTTTTCTTTCAACTTAGGATTTTTGTTTGAGAATTCGTCTATAATATTGCTGATAATTTTTGGGTCACCCGTATTTGCTTTGCATAATGCGTCTTCTAATAAGGATAATTTCTGTTCAAAGATGGAATACATATATGTCAGTCAAGCATTAGTAACCTATATTGGCTCAAGAGATGAAGAATGTGGCCCACAAATATTGAAGTCCTAAGTTATTGTGAATCGGGTGGATTTGAACAAATGGGCGCAAAACATTTATCTGTTGGTATAATTTTTTTAAATGCACCTCGTTTAACACGTGAATATTGAAATGAAGGGAATAGACTTTGAAAAATTAAAATGGAAGCACCTCTAATGGGACAAAGTGGGTAGCAAGACCGCACGCAAGCATTTCAGCACCATCCAACCTAGCACCCGTAAGACCAACATATTCTCCTGCAAGAATATGAATATAAAATTTAAAAGTAGCATGCGGCATTAAAACTTAAATTGCCTAATTATATCGTTCATCAGTTCATGGACCTAAAAAAGTTTTAATAATGAAGATTACGTTGTATTTACATAATGTAAGACACCATAAAAGTAAGATCAAACTAGAATTACCAAAGAATCCAGGTAGTCTTGATAAGTAATAAGAGGCACCTACATCTGGGAATAACCCTAATGCAGTCTCTGGCATTGCAAAAACCTGCAAAACGATGTTATCAAATTTAGAAAAATCACCACTATTATGGAATATCGCACACACACATAACGCAAAAAATTAATGCTTGAAAGTTCTTTCAAGTGGATGAATATGGCAAGAGGGATACCGTATTATCAGTAACAACTCGGAATCTACCATGTATGGAAGCGCCTGCACCACCTCCCATTACAATTCCTCGAAGGAGTGACACCTTCAAGTATGATAAGTTAACATAAGGATTATAATACATACTGCAAGCAGCAATGCATTAATACGAATTTTCAGTTAATGAACACAAATGCCTTGTTACCTGAGGTTTGGTGCAAGTTGCCATTAAATAGTTCAATGAAAATTCTTTTGAGAAAAAACTTGCTCCTATTTTCCAGCCAGCTGATACAAAAATATCATCAGATAACAACAGATTACAAAACACTATCAAAAATTCAAAATCATGACAATAATTTGCAAATATTACTACTGTGAGTGTCAACGACGACATTAACCTTTACTAATATCATTAACAACAGCTGCAACATCTCCACCAGCACAGAAAGCCCTCCCTTCACCCTACACCCATATTCCCTTACAAGTCAGCTGTTAATAACATTGATAGCAATATAGATGGGTCAGAGTCAATATCCAGTGGACTCAAGTTAAACCAAATGGAGCCCCATGGGGCAGGTTGAAGAATTCATGGTGCAACCAGTACCCACGTCGCCACTATGAGTGGGTTATACCCCACTCCTTTTAGTTTTTTAATTACTGCATTTCCATTAAGCTTCGGCTAGTTGTTCTTTGTACTTTTTAAGTAGTACCTTAGTTTATTTATTTCCCTAAAATTAGAACATGGTAGGATTTGTTCTCTATATGTATTGGTTGTTTTAATCAACGAAGGTGGTGTTTTTATGTATGTATTTGACTATTTTATACTGTGTTTTTCCTCTTTTGAGATTAACCAGTTTTATCCTTCCATTGCTAGCCGAATCTTGGCCAATTAGGTGGTGTTCTTTGGACCCTAATCGCGAGTTTCGGTGGTGTTTCTGTATCCGAAAACTCTGTTTAGGTTTGCCCGACGGAGTTGATCAAGTGGTGTTTCTGTATCTTGATCAACAGTTGTTATTCGCTTTCGTTTAAAATTTCAAAACTTCTATCCGTTGGTACTCCGATTCCTATCAAACATGAAAAGAATTCAACTTGTTTTTCATTTAACAGAATGAAGAGTACCTTCATAATAATCAGCTTGACATTTGGATCCTCCTCGTATGCATGAAAAACTTCCAAGAGACGGGATACCTAAAAAGATAAAATACGAATGATCCGTCTCCTTTTAGTTACATGAATAGTTATATTGCTTCAAAGGTATGTGAGACATTTGATGGAAACTATATATATCATCATGTCTTACCATTTCTAAGTTAAGCGCATTTAGTTGCTTAGGCCTGTTCAATGTAATGATCCTCACATTTGAGCTCTCTTTTATCAATACCTGACAAATGAAGAAAGTTCAAATACTAACTAATCTTTCCATAAAATATTATAGCTAAATGCATGGCCCTAAGTTGAGTAGCGATAATTGTAAAAAAAAATGAATTTTGCCATGGCTCTCGCTAGCTCCAGAAGGCATAACGCTCAATTGCACGTGAGGTGTATTAAAGTCGCAGAAATACAAAATAACACCATAACAGAAGCTTTAAGATATCATTTACAAAATATGAGAGCTAACAAATACCCCATGAGTGGGGTTGGTTTTGGGACAAATCATGTTTTTTTTGTAAAAACTGTGACAACCAAATTGCTTAACAAATAACTCTGTGCTGATAACTAATAACTCAGTGCTATTTCATGCTACTATTACGTCAACATTGAGTTATTTGTTATCAACACTTTGGTTCTCACGGTTTTGACAAAAAGTAAGGTTTGTAGTTGATCCTGCACCCCCATGAGTGAATCCAAAAGTATAGGAGGGGTGACCTTTTATGGCCAACAAATCGTTCATGCAAAGCAAGTTAAATCCTTTCAGCAGAAAATAAGGGATTTTTTTTTCCACTTTTGGTGGGAAATGTCAAATCATAGTTATCAAAAGCGCGAGGCGCACTCAAGTCGAGTGTGCCTTGCCTGGGGCCTAGGCGTGAGACGCAAAAAAGCAAGGGCCTGAGATTTAAAAAAAAAAAAAAGCGAACAAAGAAAATAAAGTAACAAAATATTAAAATAATACTATTTTTCATCTAGTTAGTATCAAAAGTTTTAAAATATTGATGTATTAGCGTATAGAAGTAGTTTTCCTTAGGTAACAGTAGAAATCTAGCTGGAATTCAGCCATAATTTAACGAATTTGGCTGGAAATTCTCCGGAATTCGGGAATCTAGTAGAAATTTGCGCCTAAACCATCACCTGGAGAATTAAAGCACAATTTCCTCGACTCAAAGCGCAAAGCATCGCCTCGCCTAAAAAATGGGCCTAGGCGCTAGAGGCGACGGCTTTTAACAACTATGTGTCAAATGTAGTTATAACCAATATAACAGTCATTTATGACAACTATATTTCTGTTCTAATTTATAGCTGTTTTATTGAAGTCAATCAGTTCCGAACATCTCAACATAAGTCACGGCAACCAGGGCGGATAAGGTTAGCGTAAAACTACCTTGGAAATGACCGACCTGACCTTGGAAAGGTTACACTGACTATTTCATAACTACCTAAATCATGTATGGACAAGCTTTTTATCCTACACTGAGCAACAAATTTGTCCAATGTTAACCCTCATTTTGGCGTTGACCTTTAGAAGGTTTACGCTAAGCAACACATTCCTACGCTGACGAGTAACAAGGTACGGGTCATATTTCAAGGATCTGAATTCAGTTAAGTTTATCTAAGCACGTACACTACATCTCCTAACTTGTATTATAACTTAACTTGAATTCTTTTAGTCTTATCAGTGGCGCAGCTTCCTTGGGGCGGTCGCCCCCTGAAATTTTCTCTAAGAAGTTCCGATTATATAGTATCAGTAAAGAATTTTTTTGGTATATACGGTTTTGAACCCCCGTAACCGGTGACTCCCCCCCCCCCCCCCCCCCCCCCCCCCCCCCCGATTTACGCTCAAGCTTCGCCACTGAGTCTTATTTGAAAATCCGATAACATTAAAATATGTCGATAACACTAAAATCACCGCACAACTAGTAGCACATAACATTTTTAATAAGGCTAGGCTCCCACTAAAAAATAACTGCTCGATTACACTGAGAAAATTGATGCAAAACATAAGTTATATTCACGTAGTTTGTTATTGTTATGTACTAATCATAAAGTATGATTGAATAATAACGAAATAATCCTAAATTATGATCGAAAAATAACGAAATAATCCTAAATTATGATTGAAAAATAACGAAAAGGAGGTGGGGATTAGGGTTTAGTTCTTGTTAATAATAAGGGCAGAGTTCGATTAAAGCAATCTAAACACTATAATCAACAGTATGTATAAAACAATCAAACAGAGCGAGCATGTATATAGAAAGGGTACCAGATTTGTTGGCGCCATCTGAGAGTCGTAACGATAATAATGACTAACCACAGGATATTATTATTTAGCAATTTAGACTTTAGAACCACGTGTCGGGCCGGGTCGGCTTATTATTGGGTTGGGCTTTTTCCTGATCAGCAAAACGGGCCAGCATCCCTTTTGTACATTCGTGCTTTCTAAAAATAATGGTTAAAGCAAATAAGAAGGATAAAAAGACACATACATAATGATTTAACGACTTCTATGTTCGTGGAGTTTGATGAAACGGTTCCGGTGCCGCTAAAATAAGTTCAATAGAAGTCTGTTTGATACAATCCATATAACTTCTTATTTTTAGTAAGGGGCTGTTGGTAGTCTCTTAATAAGGCTCTTAATCATTCAGTGCTGAATGATTCAGCATTCAGCACGTTTGTTTCAGCCTCTTAATGGAATGGTTAAGGCTGAATCATTAAGACTTGGGATGTTGCTGAACCATTAAGCACTGAATCATTAAGCACTGAACTAGGCTGAACCTTAATGAAACTCTCATACCAATGTGAAACAAGAAAACTAACCATTAAGAGGTCCAACTTAATGATTCAGCACTTAACCATACAGACCTCTTAACCATTCAGACCTCTTAATGATTCAGCACTTAATCAACCAAACAGCCCCTAATCTTATAGTGTTTATTCTTTCGATGCATTGTTTTCAATGTCTAGGATGTTATCAGTAGTTTTGTGTGTGTGTATATCTTCCTCTTTTTTTTTTTTTTTGGTGTGTGTATGTTTTTCGTTGTGTGTTTGAGCAGAGGGTCTCCCTGAAAGCGGGTCTCTCTATCCCTAGGGGTAGAGGTAAGGCTTGCCTACATCCTACCCTCCTCAGACCCTACTAATAGCTTTGCTATTTGTGGGATTTACTTGGCTTGGTGGTTGTGGATTATTTTAACACAATTTATTATAACCAAACTTGTATTAATACAAAATGATTTCAATCTCAGCTGATTCTAACATATATACACAACTAGAGCATAGCATTACTCGGCGAAAACTGAGTATATTGTTATATGATTCGGTTTAGAATTTATAATTGATCGGTTATAAAGGTTCGATTGTACAGATTATAGGAAGAAAAGCATGGTTGATTCGGCTACATGCATTTTCTAGTCTATGTCAAGTATTTAGAGCTCCAACTTGAAATATAGTTTCTGGTGTTTGATAGGTGTGCTTTATGGTTATCCTCACTGTTACTCCCTCCGTCCCTATTTAAATGTCGTGGGCCCAAAAACACACATTTTAAGAAATCTTTTGTTTGTATGTGGTAAAATGACAATAATATCATCATATAATAATATTCAACGTCCACAATTTAAGATCATATATAAAACTGAAACTGTTAAGATAACCGGACCAAACTAGGCAGATTAAAATTAGTCCATCTTATTGATTTATTTACTTTGTATATCTTGGTTCTGATCCGGTCCGGTCCGTAGGCTCACAGCATTTAAAAAGCGGTCACAAATAACACAAATAACTTACAGAACTTGCATAACAGAGTAATAGAAACTTGGGTCTAGCCTGACGGGCCATCTATGCCTAGCTGCCCCTGTAGGTCGAGAACGAAAAAGGAGACAACAACAAAGGAACATGAAAATGTTCCAATTTTTGGGACTCTTTGACCTTAAAAACAATGGAGACAAATGGGAAGAAGCCATCTGGGTTGTATTTGCCCGTGTTGAAACTGATACGGTATACACCAGGGCTCAAATCATTGACTATTTTCATCAGCTGACCGCTTCTTCCGTCTTTGTCTGTAGTTGACGAGCCTTGCAGTATCCAGCTGTCGTTATCCGAGTCACCAAACGCTGGACCAGGCTGCTTGGCATTGTACATTTCTAACTGCACTTCGATCCCAGCTGCAGGACACCCACGGGCTATATCTAGTATATGGGTTGTGATGGTGGGCGAACCCGTGTAGTTGCTGATGGAGCAGTTAGATGCCCTCCCAAAATGTTCATCCGACCTTCTACATTAAAAGGATCAACGTCAACCGGAAGGGTAAACATATAGCTTATTTTTAACGCATACAACCTTCTATATAATGTTTCTTTATTAAAAAAAAAAAAAAAAAAAAAAAAACCCTTCTAAATTGCTTTATTCAAAGATTTAGATTATTATTATAACAATCCTGTTTCATAATCATATTCAACACATTAGTTGTCTACAAAAGGAGTACCTTCCGCCTTAGTGACACCGCTTGCCGTGGACTGGGCCTGAGTTGAAGCAGAAAGTTCTACATTTGAGAAAAGCTTATGAGACGTAATTCAGTTATTTTCATTTGTTCTTCGGCTGCATTCTCAAATTCAACGATTGGCCTGTTTGAAAAACGTCTCTACAAGAGTAGCATAACATCAGTCAATACGTAGCATAACTTCATTTTTTCGTATGACATACTTATTTTTCCGCTTCCAAGTAGACAACAGAAAAAAGATATTAATACACATGTCATGATTTTACCTTCAACTCGGATAATATTTCAGGAGTGCTTCTTCCAGATGCACATATCAGGAAAACAAATCCGAACTTTTGCTTATATCGAGAATTCCACTCGTATAATTCCTGCAAAGAAAACTCCAATTCAGATATATGCAGCAGTCACAAATTTAAATACACTTTATTAAATTCAAGAACGGTGAATGCAGTGGAAATTGCAATTAAACTGAAATACAACATTCATCAAGTCATTAACATAGCACATTCAATATTCTCATCAAGTCATTAATTAACATAACACATTCAAGTTTTAGTGTTAAGGTTCATACTTGTAGAGTAGAATCGTTGCAGTGGCTAGAGCAGTGGACTGCTCCCCTTTGCTCCACCTATAAACAGAGAAAGCAACAACAATCAGTCAAAGAACTAAGAAGAATGCAAGGGTTTTCAAATAAAAGCACAATAGGATTTTCATTTCCTAATGCATATGATATAATACATTAGAGTTCTATAATTTTCACTTTTCATGTTTTTTTTTTATGCTAAAAAGGTATGCAATCTGCTTGACGGATTAATTAAATCAAAACAGCCTTCATGACCCATCTAAATTGTAGGACGTGTTCTTTATAGAACCAATTTTAAGTAGAACAAACTAACAAACAAACGGGCCAAGTAAAATCTCACTCATAGCAAAAGCTACTCGTAGGGTCTGGGGAGAGTGGGACAAGGGTTTCCTTTATCTCAGGGGATAGAGAGGCTGCTTCCACTAAGACCCCCGACTCTAAATAAACATTTTTGACATGTAAACATGTGTACATATTGATTGACGTGGGATTTAGAAAATAACGGGGTTGGTTATTACATAACTGCCATATGCATCACACTTGAATCAAAAGGTACAAGTATCTATAAGGTTCTCGCACTCTACTTCAAATTGGTTTTGTTTCAAACACGTATCATGCCATATGCTAACAAAGTATCTATAAGGTTCTCGCACTCTACTTAAAATTGGTTTTGTTTCGAACACGTATCATGCCATATGCTAACAAAGTATCTTGAGTACTCATCTTTAAAACACATAATGTATCCCTCCCCCCAATAAGGCAATGAAGATATGAAATTAGTCATGGTTTGTTATAAAGCTTAAAGCAATCATAACTAAAAATTAAAATCCTCTAAAAATTCAGATCGATTTCTACGCTAAAACTGTTCCACTATATGTCTATACCTAAAAACCAAATCAATAAGTATTCCAGATCACAAAAACCAAGCTTCCAAATTAAATCATTGGTTTTTCCAACAAACATAACAAGCGAAAATCATATCGATCAGTCGATTAACCGATCGAGAGGGAAGGAACTAACTGGGCACTTGTGGAACTTTTGTGAGCAGATGAAGAAAGATTTTGGCCGATTTGGGGGTGAGCAGCGAATGCTTCAAGCCAACCTTGTACATCAACCTGTATTCAACAAATTAATTAAAATCGTAACTCAATCTAATTACTTACACACAGAAACACAGACCTTATTGAACCAAATGTTCTTGGCTGCAACAACAGCTTCGTCGTAACTAGCAAAGGGTCCATCGGCGACCATTTGTTCCGCAAATTTGGTGCTTCCACAGCAAGAAAAGAAATCATCTTTTCCAAACCCTAGAGACATTGCTGCTGCTGCTGTATATTATTATGTTTCAACTAGTGATCTGCTATGTAGAGAATTGAGGGAAAAAAATAAGAGATTGGAAAATTGAAGGATGCAAATTAAGTTTGGAAAAAAAAACAAGGTAGATCAAATTTCAAGGATCTGAATTCAGCTAAAAGTTTATCTAAGCACCCTCTGTTGTCAAGGCTCACCCATGTGCGTGCTTAGGCTCACTTTTCATGCCCATCACAGCCTTCAAAATCCCCACTTTCAGGCCCTCAGAACGCATTTTTTGGGCCAAGTTCCGAGTTCCGACAATATTCTGGTAAAAAATTGTCGGAATTTGTTTCATCAGGTCTGAAACATTTATACCATCCCTAAACAAGCCTGAAATCAACCTAAAACAACCTAAACTAGCCCAAAACATGTCTAACCCCCTTAAAAAGTGCATTTTATACTATACGTCTAGCCTAAAAAAGCCCTCGCTTTTAAAGCGCCTTGCACCGATGCCCAAGGCTCACCCTTTGCGCCTTTGACAGCTATGCAGCATACACCACATCTCCTAACTTGTATTATAACTTAACTTGAATTCTTTTAGTCTTATTTGAAAATCCGACAACATTAAAACACGTTGATAACACTAAAATCACCGGCACAGATTGTAGGGCGTTTTTTATCAATGCTAGGCTCCCAAGAAATAAACTGTCCGATTACGCTCAGAAAATTTACGCAAACCGTAAGTTACATTCATGTAGTTTGTTACTACTATGCTCTAATCCTAAATGACTTTATATTACATTAGTGGTTTTCTAATTCTTTCTAATTTATGCTTCCTAATATATATAACCTTGTGAGTCCAGATCATTTGGTTCTCATTGAAGCGAATAAAAAATATTGCTAAATTATATTTAATGATAAAATATCAAAAATATAAACCAACAAGTTTTACATGTGGACGACGGGTAAACAGGCTACAAGTTGTGTCGCTAAAAGATGTGAAATTATCTATATATATTAATTCAAAGACACTTTAACAGTGTCTTTGTTTTAATATATATATTGGCCACTAACTTTTACGTTAACTTTATTTCTGCCACTAACTTTTAGGTTAACTTTATTTTCTTCTAATTTGACCACCAAACTTAGACAAACAAACTTTTAACTTTTAGGATTTAAAACTTTGGCCACTAACTTTTAACTTAACTTTATTTTCTTCCAATTTGACCACCAAACTTTTAGGTTTTGGGATTTCAAATTTTAACCACCAAACTTTTAGCTTTTAGGATTTCAAACTTTGACCACTCAACTATTACACTTTGGCCAAAATTTTAGTTTTTAGGATTTCAAACTTTGACCACTAAACTTTTAGCTTTTAGTCACGAGTATTTTTTTGAAGCTCATGCAAGAATAACAGTCACTTAATATTATCTTTTATGTCCACGAAACCCTCCACGCAACAGGAGCTCCCACAGCGACGCGCGATCTTTAACGTCCGCCAAACACTCAACGCAACAGGAACTCTCGCCGCGTTTCGAACAACAGCCGCACCCGCGGCGAAGCGCGGGTAACTAATACCTAGTTTGATTAAAAATAACGAAAAAGGGGGGGAAATTAGTTCTGCTGACACTTAGGGAACAAGAAATTATGATAAACAGTTGGATCAAAGCAATCTAAACACTCTATAAACCGATGGAAATAATAAATCATTAATAAACAAACACACTAGGTATTGGGTATAAATAACAGTACGCAATTTCATTATAAAACAATCAAATCAAATCAAATAAAGCGAACATATATATACAGAATACCTGATTTGTTGGGATCAACCGAGAGTAGCAAAGAACAACGAAAAACCAGGATGATTGGTAATTCAGCAGTTTAGAACCAATTGCAGATCATCAAATCACTATCGGGTCGGGTCGGATCGGTTTACTATTGGGTTGGGCTTTTTCTGATGGGCAAAACGGGCCTACAACCTTTTTGTGCTAGAGGCGTACAAAGCCAGTTTTTTTTTATATTTATTTTTTTACAGACAGAAACGGTTTTAAAAGCAAACTGTTTTTTTTTTTTTTTTTTTTTTTTTTTTTCATTAAGGACTCGAACCGGTTGGCTTAAGCTAGCCGGTTCAGGTTAGGCATCAGCTTATGATGAAAATTGTTCAAACCTAACACACCGGTTAGGGTCTGGTTTAAAACTACTTTGGGGTAAAAATGGTTTTTTGCATGATTCAGGCTCAAATCGCGTTTTAAAGATGAAATCATTCACCGGGTCAGGTCCGAGTCGGATTTAGGGTCATCGGGTCAAACCTTTCTTTTCTATAACGAAAAAAACACTCCACTCAGTGATATTGGTGAGAAAGCTAAATTAGAAAAGCTCAGCAAGCCAATGGCTCAACGGTTCTCACCACCATCCTCTGACGCAAGCACCGTTTGTTGATCAGTAATTGTACACCGCTAGTTTGTACATTCATGCTAGTTTTTCCATTTATTTTTATCTAAGTGTTTTTTTTTTAAATATGGTTATCTTATGTTATCTTAGTACATAGATTATTTTTAACACAAAATTGTTAAAATGATTCAACTTTCAATTGAGCATATGTTTAAGGTTTAGAATTTATAATTGATTGGGTTATGATGTGTTCTTGAACGCATCAAGTTAATTCGTAGTTTTATACATACTTCGGTATTTATATTATGTATTTAGTATGTTTTATATTGTAATTAGTAACTAGTCATGTTGACAGGTGTTAGTGTGTAAAACAGTGAAAAACGAGCTAAAACGGAGAAGATACGAGCACACGAGGATTTTTGAATAAAATAATTAAAAAATCAGCATTTAAGGTCTTTGTGGTACGTAGAGACATTCAAGAGACACGCGCCATGGTACGCGAAGAGCCTGAACACAAGCCCGACTATTTTGTGTTCATCCACACGCGAAGAAATCATGCAATGGTGCCCACGAGAAAGAGTTATGTCGACAAAAAAATTAGGTTTTCACCTAAAATAACCTACGTTGGCCACACAATTTGATTATCTCCTCTTCACAGATATTCCAGAGCAAAAACCACAATTTTCATCCTCCATAATCATCCACACTCAATTCCTTCCATGCAATCATTCCACAGTACATTAATTGAAGACCGAACGGAGATCATGAGCGACTAGAACACTTTGGATCATCTTCGGGCGTAGGATTGTATTCGCATTTATTTTTCTTTGTTGTTACTTACGGTTGGATCTGGATTTAGTTACTGTATGTTTATTTGTTTTTGTATGCAAGTTTGGGATGATTTATGTTAATTATTTTCAAAATTTATTTGGTTTTGCCCTCAACAATTAGGATTAGGTTCTGAAGTGTCATTGCTCTTAAGCCTTTAATCATTGAACTCAGTAATGTTTTGAAACCTAGACTTGGTAATTCCTTAGGTTAATATTCAACAAGTAGTCACAAATAACTTATAGAACTTGCATAAGAATCGGATATCAAATGGACTCATTTCAAATTGAATCATTGGGGGAAGACCTTAAATGTTGATTTTTTTTTTATCTTTTATTCCAATCTTAACTTAAGAGGTTAACAAATTCAATTTCATAAACCTAGGTTACACTAAAATCAAATGCTATTTACATAAACATTACATCCATAGAAGATTACGGGTGATTTTGCATTGCTTCGTCATGATTTGATATTCAATTCTTGTTTGAGACATTAGAATTTTGATTGGAATCATCAGAAGCCTCTAAATCCGGTTCGTCTTAAATCTGTAGACCTAAAGATCCTTTCAATACCTAGAGGCTGATTTTGAATAGGGCTCGAAAAAAATTAGAGTTTTCCGAGCGCAGACGTTTGTAATGCCAGGCCTCAGCCTCTAAAAAAAATCGCCCGAACTTTATATAAACGTTGCCAAAAACACACAAATGCTTGAAACGCCCAATCTAGGAGATTGAAATGCCGAGTGTTTGGGTGATAATTTTATTTAAAGACTTCTCATCTTCTCCGGTCTGCATTTCAGGTCCTCATTTTTTTTAATCCAAGTGCTTCCAAAACACGTATATGTGTTTCGACCCGCAATTCACAAACACTCGCAAAGTGAATGTGTTCTATATGAAGATCACATATAAACACCCACTTTAAACACATTAAACGCCATAAAACATCTCACCAATCATTGATTCGACTTACCCTATCTTGGTCATCTTGCTTAAAATTATTCTCCTTTACTAATTCTCCCCCAAATTCTCGGTATGAAAAAAATACCTTTTCTAATTATTTATAAAAAAAACGTTTTTTAATTATTTAAAAAAAAAAAACTCCACATTTTGTAATCTTTTTCCATATACAATTGAGTACCAACTAAAACACAATTATCGTCATGATTGCTAAACTTATTGTGCAATTTAAAAATGTACTAAAGTTTTAAACAACTTTATATACATTTGATCAAGTACCAACTAAAACACAATTCTCGGCATGATTGCTAAACTTATATTTGTAACTAGCTGATTACCCCGGGAGGGTCCCGGGGTTGAAAAAATCTTATTTTACGTGATAACCTATTGCAAATGGCTCAAGTTAACTAACCACAAAATCTCTCAATCATTGCATGTTCATAGTATTCTAATCAATAATAACTCATATTCCTTAATCTAAAACCTAATCAGTAATCATCTAAAGAATAACTTATGTAAGCTACAACTATTAAAAAACTCATCACATCTCTTTAATTTCTCACATTCTAATGACTCTTATAATTCCTAACCTAATCAACTAAACAAACACTTAAGTTGGAAGTTGTAACCATTGCATCTCATTATGCCACGTGGCATAATCAAGAGATGGTTGAGACCACCATTGAACGCCACGTCAACAACTATCAAGTCATCCCGAGAGCGTCCCATAGTTGAAAAATATAACCATTCTAATAATACTAATACTAATAGTAATAATTATTATTCTTGTAATTAAATAAATAAAAAAATAACCTTGCTATAAGGTGACACCATGTGTTGCAGTGTTGCGCGATTCTTTCTCATAGCCTCTCTTGATGAAGTATACCTAGTAAAATTCCAATGATAACATGGCGATTGGGTTGATTTTCAACATCGTAGATAAGAACCTGGTTTAAAAGAAAAAACATGATTAATGAATAACATGAACACTTTGTGTGTTTTTTTCCTGTATGAACGAAACCCCACAAAAAATAGTTGATTTTTTCTCCGTTTTTTATATAGCCCTATGGTACTCGTTGGAAAGATAATAAAACGCTCGTTAATTTGGTGTAATTTTTTTCTTTAAAAAATCTCGTATATAAAAGATATAAACGTTTAAAAATTATGGGAGGAAACATGAGAGAAAATTTTAAATTTATTTTTAAATTATTTTTTCCTAAAATAACTCAATTTAATTAAAAAGGAAAATAATTCAAAAACACTAAAATATTTCAATTATGATGCCACGTGGCAGTTTTATGGAGAGGTTGAAGGCATCATTGCACGCTACGTCAGCAATGTTCAATTCTTTTATATATATTAATAGATTTAAAAATGTACTAAAGAGAAGGTGTCTTTATCTATTATGAAGTTGTTAATACATACTCGTATTCAGTGGCGGATTTAAAAATTTGTTTTATGGGGTGCGAAATCTCTAAGACCCATCAGGTGGTTCGGGTTGGTCGGGTCGTATACCAAAAATAATAACACTAAAATTATATAATCAACAAAAGGAACCAATAGTAATTTAAACGTCGTTACATATGGATAACGAAATTCTGAAATTTAAAGTTTTCTCTACAGGTCTTCATTTTTTGGAATCTATCTATAACATCTTCTATCCCCACGTTTCTAAGCAAGTCATTTTCAATAAAAGCAATATAACTATCGTTTAAATTCTCATCACTAATCCTATTACGCAAACTGTTCTTCACAAACTTCATTGCCGAAAAGCTTCTTTCAACGATTGCGGTTGCGACGGGTAATGTGGGAGATAGCTTCAATAAACGATACACCAATATAAAGTTAAGGTGTTTCTTTGTTTCAAGTTTTTAGGAAGAGGAAACTAGGAAAGAGACACAAAGGTTTTGGTATTTACAGTGTTGTGCTCTATAATTTGTTTTAGAAAGTAGGTATTCTTTTTTTTTTTTTAAATCAGATTTATAACTTATAAATGACCATTGGGCTAATTCTTAATATTGGACTAGTACCCTACTAACTATTTCAGTTGGGCTAACTATAAATACTATATTTTTTCTTGGGTTCGGTTTCAAAAATCTGAGGGGTGCGATTGAAATTTTTTATGGGGTGACAGGATAAACACGTATATATATAAAAACTAAATTTTTTTTTCAAGGTGTGCGCCCGCACCTCTTAAGCTTGGGGTGGCTCCGCCCATGCTCGTACCAGGAATTATAAGGAATTTCTGTAACATAATAGACTTAGGGGCTGTTTGGTTGATTAGGTGCTGAATCATAAAGAGGTTTGAATGGTTAAGAGACTCTGAATGATTAAATGTTGAATGGTTCAGCTATGCACCAAGTCTGAATGGTTCAGCTCTTAACCATTCCATTCAGAGCTTTTTTTTTTTTAAGTTAAAACAAACAGTCTGAATGTTAAACCATTCAAAGCTGAATGGTTCAGAGCCTCGTTAAGAGGCTAACAAACAGGCCCTTACCAACATTTAAGAGGTATATAAGTAATTTCCTAACAATTGCTCTATATTGCATATATATGATGGTTCATATAGGCACTATAAATTTTGATTAATGATTCCATTTGAACGAAAAAAAAAATAGTTATACATATGGTTATTCACAAATATACGTTGCTCCATTTTCACATTTCTAAACTTGAGGTATGTTTGGTAATGAGCTTTTAAGAGCTTTTAGGAGTTTCAAACTTCAAGCTTTTAAGAAAACACTCATACTCAATAAAAATCCTTGTTTGGTTGAAGGAGTTGGAAGCTTTTAGGTTAGAGAAAAAAACTCTATAGTGAAAAGCTACTAGTACTAGCGTTTAAGAAATAACCCTACTAGCTACAAGCTTTTAATTAGTAAATGACACAAATACCCATTCTATTTTAAAAATAAAATAAAAAACATTTTTTACAAGTTTTTAATTATGCCAATTTTAGTCATTTTATACATTTTATTAAAAGTTTCAGCTACTTTGCCAAACATCAAAATATATTTAAAAAAAGCTAGTTTTACCAAACATACCCTTGGTATTAACTAAATTGAAAAAAATAAACCAAATTATCTAATATAAAACTTTGTTTATAGGATGTACTCATGGCTTTGGAGGGCTAAAAATAAAAATAAACTAGATTTTCAAACTTTGACAATTTAACTCTAAAGTTTCAACCTACCTAGCCAATTTAATCCTTTGATTAATTTGATTTTTCACTTCCAACTCAAAGTTTTAATCTTTTTCAATTTAACTAATTTGGTTTTTTACTTTTAACCTCAAGTTTTTCATCTTTTTGCAATTTAACCCCAACATTTTTTTTATTTTCAACTTTGGTTCCTTTTAATTTTCATCTTTCGTAAGTTTTTCGTTTTACGTTTCATTCTAAATTTTTCGAGTTAACACGCCACAACGTGCATGTGGGGTTCAACGTTTTTTTCATATATTTTTTCATGTTTGACATGTCTGTTGCATCGCGTCTATTTTCCTTGCTTAATAAGTTAGTTGCAGCACGCAAGTCCTAGCTAGATCTACTTGTTTATTCTTTCTATGTTGTTTATTCTTTCTATGGTTTACACGCAGACGTGCAGGGCAACGTTTGCGGGCAAAATACTAGTATTATAAACTTTCAAAAAGTTTCAAATTTTGAAACTTCACCCAAAATTAACCAAATTTTATAAGGGTTCCCCTAAAGTTGTTTAGGTAAACTTTTTTTTTTCTCTCTAAAGTAATTCAAATTTCAATCGGTACGTATTTCAATTTAGTTAATACCAAGTTTGGAAACATGTGAACTTTAAGTAACTTAAAAGAAGGAATAGTTTCATTTATAGCTTTCACAATGGGGAGGTGGTTTGGAATTTTTAAACTGTTACGTTATCATACCATATCATTTCAAACAATAATCTTTCAAATTAAACACATTTTTTTTTCTATAACCATGAAACATTTCAAACCTCACCTCATCACCGGCTATTTCTTTTATTTAATTTATACCCCCATAAAAAAATTATTTAATCATAAAATACAAACGCCCCCACAAATTCAGCTTTTGGACCGTCTGATAGAGCGGACCGGACCACTCCTATGTACGATCGATCCCTACAATGGTGAGGTTTGGAAGTGGACCGTCCGTCAGGATTGACTTCAATCAGATTGCCCCATTGTTGCTCCTCTTATATAAACTATACACGTGTATGTGTGTGGTTACATTATCTATACACTTTAGATAAACGGTTAAAACTAAAAGAAAAATACGAACACACTAATTTTACGGTTTTCACGTATATAGGATACGCATTTGGAATAGTATATATCTATAAATATAAAGTTTGAGAGAGAGAGAGAGAGAAGATGAACACGAAGGTATATCTTGTATGGTGTGGTCTTTGGCATCGTCCATATGATCTATATATGCAAAACATGTCTCTGCACTAATCAACAGACTTCAGTCCTTATGGGTTGCACGTGTGACTTTTTAAATTAATGCTAGACAACACTAACCATATTTGCATCCCCAACCACATGATTTCTAATTAATTTATAATTTTACCTCGTATCCTCAACTGTGATGTTAAAATTATCAAAATAAAAAATGCTTGAGGTGGGTCACTCATCTCTTAATTTGGTATTTGTTTTATAACACTTTAAAAGAAAAAAGTGAAACTAAATCATTAATGTTTTGGATGATTAAGTGGAGTCAATCATGCTCCAAGATCACTTAATTTTCCTTCTTCAATCCTTATCAAATTATATACCATTCAAAATAATAATGTTTTGTTGTATCATGAAATCCATCATATGGTAGTATTATATCACAGGCTAGACAACTTTATCAATTCATTAAACTTGGTTAGCACCACTAATGTAGTTTCTAATCTCTTAAAACTAAATCGGCATCATAAACTAGACAATTTCTTGAAATCACAAATTCGTAAAGCTTAACGATCTCTCTCACACACACAGAGATTAATTTGGTTTACCTAAAAGGCTAATTAAATGGAAAATGTTGCATGTTTTGAAATCATGATGTCAGGACTACAAGCAATGGTCTTGACCAAGCATACATACAAGCATAAGCATTAATACCCATGGTAAATGTTGCATGTTTTGTTGATGGTAATATTTAAAACCTAATCTTGATACACAAGTTAGGATCTTGTTCTTCTAAATACTTATCAAGATTTGTATCCGGCCAGTTGATATATTGACTAAAACTATATATTAGTATCACTTCAAAATAATAAAATAGCCATGAAATTATAATAGTAAAAGAGTTTAACTTTATTGAGTTATACATTTCATACTTGTTTTGAGCAAAGCTTTTATCGAATTCAATGTCGTAAGTAAAAACGAGTTTAAAGTATGTAGTGATTTTATCGTTGGCCCCGTACCCACATGGCCACATTCACAAAGGATTTCTAATAAATCTATCATGTAAATATAATTTGTTTTGTAGTGATACACGTGTATATATAAGATATATAATATTTACACACATATTTGGAATTTCAAAAGGATATTAGATATTGTAATAATCTATTACTTTTTTGACATTTTAATTGCCTAATATATATATACGTGTTGATGTAACTTATATATGTACTTGCAATTTGTTTTGTCAGCGAATATAATTTTAACCTATCTTTAAAATTGTTAGATTAGCAATAATAATAATATTTTAAGCTTTTCAAACAAAATTCGATCTATCATGAATCCTTCTCGAGCCAGTATTTTTGCATCATATCAAAACTTGTGTAGCTATCAAGCCAAACTCGAGTTCGAGTAGAGATCAGAATGTGTTAAACTCAAGTACTAAACTAGCTACTCATAATCATAAGGTGATAGGAGGTAATGATGTCTATACTAAACACATTTAATGGAGCTTGTAAACATTTAAACTTTATTCAGTATCTAAAATAAAATAATAAAAAGACAGAGCATCTATTCAGGAAAAAGGCTAGATCTTCACATGCCCAGATTATTATCCCCGAGAACACATGTTTATCCATCGAATTCAGCAACGGACTAATTAAGAACCCAGCATGGAGACTACTTAGAAAAACGATAAAAAAATAAAATAAAATGGTTTTGTATGTTTATTTATTTAGTCTAGAACATATATCTTATATAACCATTAACCAACATAATGAAAAGCACTAATCATACTTCGAAATCCATTGGATGATTTAAGAAAATATAATATATATATATTCACACACCAACATAACAAATGTTCATAGGCTCCCAAATAAAATATTGTGAAATCCTTTGTTTTTGTGGAGTGGTCAAAGTAAGGATAAAGAAATTTATTATAAGCTAATCCGCAAAAGTTATACGTAACGATATATACATGTCCTCTTAAATCTGAGTTTAGATCTGAGAAATTCCGAAAAAATTGTTAGCTCAATGTTTTTAAAATTTTGGAAAACCTATTAACATTTTGTTAAAACTATGTAAATATATAATAAGCCTTTGAATGTTGAAATCTTTGTGATTTTCTACGTATAAAAACTTAAACTACATATATTGTTTCTTATCATTAAATTAAAAGTGATTTAAAACTTGATGTTTTCTGATTTTAAAAAGTCAAAATTGATTGATTAACTCTAATCAATACAATATATTATTTATATGTTTGATTCCAAGAAATGATAAAGAAGATTAATTAGTTTAATATTATATTCACGTTGATGTTAGAATAATATATTGTCGTATTATGAAAAACGTCATTTTATTTTAAAATATTTTATACATGACCATCTTTAACCATTTTTATATTATAAATTAAAGAACTCATCGAACCCAATAAAGAAGATTAATTAGTTTAATATTCATGGCACACTTGTTGCAATTAAACTAAAGCTTACTTTTAAAAAGACCAAAATAATTTCACAAATACAGACGAATTGATGATGAAGATGAAGATAAAGATAAAATAATCCGATCTTAATTCACAAACTTAAAAAAAAAAAAAAAAAAAAAAAAAAAAAAAAACTAAAACCTACATTAATTAGCTTAACAAATGAAACCCTAATGAAATGGAACAACATGATAAATGTTTTAATAGCAAGTAATAAGTAATAACCAACGAACAATGATCCATTGGTTTAAACTTCTACCCTTTTAATAATATTGATCATCATATCGATCTGACCTTATTTTATCCAAACGGCGGCCTGCTAGCGGCGTTACCTGACCAACCACCACCGTCAACCGGTAACTGCACGTTAGGCATATTCAACGGTAGGTTAAAAAACGGTAAACCCATCGAACCCGGGTCAGGAAAGTGATGACCACCATCACCATCCCCACCATCACCACCACCACCACCACCACTACTAGCAGCCGCTTCATCTTCATCCAAAGGCAGCCTCTCATACGCCACATTAGTAAACGAAGCAGCAATAACAATAACCGGTCCAGAAGCCACCAAAGGCCCGACAACATTCCCACCAACGACCTGACCTTGTCCACCAGCTAAATAAATAGTTAAACTAGTGGCCCCTGGTGGAGCCGGTGGTGGTAGAAAAGAACCCGACAGTGATAATATCTCGAACCGGCCATGAAGCGTTAGTACAGATCCAGCAGCAGCCGGTTGTCGGAGAGTAACATTATTAACCGTACCAGTACCACTAACAATACAAATCCCACGTTGTCTTTTTCTTGCATAATCAGCAATGGATTCAAACACATCACAACCATTGCTTATTTCAAGTATATGAGCTCTTAATGTGTTTGCACTTTCACGGGTGATAATAACCGGTGGTTTTGGTTTGTTTTTGGAGCCGGGAGGACGGCCACGTGGACGGCGGCCGGAGGCGTCACCGGAGCCGGGTGTGGTTTGGTTAGGGTCATCTTGGTCGGAGTGTTGTGGGATTTGGAGGTGAAGATCAGGACGGTCTTGGTGGAGATGGAAAGAAGAAGTATTAGGGTTGTTGGTAGCCATGTTTGTAGAACAAGTAGAGAGAGGTACAAAGAAGAATAATAAAGTATGATGGAGTGGAGGAAATTTAGGTTTTAAAAAAAAGAACACATGACAACATAGTAATAAGGATTCTTTCTTTGCTATTTACATGATGATGATAGATAGAGAGTTTTAGAAAAGGAAAGCTTAACTTGATTAACCCTATACAAGGGAAATAACTTGGAAATTTTTGGTTTTCATGATCCACTATTGCTTATTAAAATGATGTTATAACCGACATGATTTATAAATTATTATTGAGTAAATAGGTTATTGAAATAGTATACTTAATGAAATTTTGCTATTTGTACTTTTTTTAGTAGTTGTTGCAAATTATATATTTGGAAACACACCCTTCCTAGATTTGATGTTTGGATTCTATTATAATTCTAACATGAGAATGTTTATATCATATGTAATTGGCAAAGGTTGTGTTTATGATAAATGATAGTTGAGAGTTGAGATATTGTTTTGTTTATTGAGGATTCAAAGTTGATATTTAAAAAAAATTATAAATAAAGGTAATCCTTATGTGGAAATTAATTATGCTACTTGTTAATTTTGTTTAACGGTCAACGAATCAATTTCCGAGCACTCTCGGACACCCTTTTGGCGAATCAGGTACTCGAGAGTACCCGGACCACCAATTGCCACCAATTCCCGGGAAAACCCGACCACTCACCCGCCCAAAGGCACGACAGTGAAATAATCGGTAAAACCGGTCGGGATCAGGACTCGAACCCAAGCCAATGGCCGGGTCATTCCTCATTTCCCATCCACCAATGTTCTCCAAATGTAGCTAGTGGGAATTAAACCCAAACCTCTCATAAGAAACTTTAGGCTCTTAACCAACTGGGCTACAAGTGTTGAACAATGGGTAATGGGTGAGATAGGGCAACACTTGTCCATTACCGCTCAGGTGTTTAAGAACATGCACAATATACTCGGGAACTTGAAAGTGGCTATTTTTGTAAGGGTAAATTAATTAAACCAGAAACTAGGATTTTCTTTTTTAGTTAACTAATGGAAACTAGTCTCATTAAATCACTAAAGGCCAACCATCAAGCCGGTAAGGGCATAATATATAACAAAAGTACACTAGAGCAATAAAGCAAAATTAAAAATAATATAATCATAAAACAATCAACCATAAATTAATCTGCAAAAACTTTAGAAGTAAATTTTGTGGGCGTGGGAGTTTGCCGTTTGAAAAGAAAAAGATTTTGAAAAATGATTAAAAAAAAAAAAAAAAAAAACCCAAACGAATCCCGTCTAATTGAAAAACAACAAACAAGGATCAAGAACACAAATAAACCACATGATATGCACCTTAGGATCAAGCAATTATTTGAAATACAACGAGTGTTAATTGGTGAACCTAATTCTGAGTTCTTTTGACGTACGTTAACTCAAGGATTCAAGAAATTAAGGTGAACTCTTTATGTCAAGCATGTATCTTAATCGTTGGTGTTATTTTTTCTTAGGAAAATTATGTAGCGTTTTAGTTACAAACATAGAGATAATGAAACGATCGATAATACATTGGTCCTTTCTATAATGAAACGATCGTTTTCATAGAAGTTTAATCAGGTGAAAGAGGGATGGAGGAAGTCCAGGAATAACAACGCAAACAGATGGGGAGACGTCTTTGCGGAGAGTAACAATCTGTTAAGATTGGTTCACTAGCGGAGATGACTAGCTTCATGAGCCAATCGCATTGTACATAGATGTTCTTATAATCAATTAATCACAAAAAAAAAAAAAAAAAATCAATTTCAGCAACACTTAGAACAGTGTCGTGAAGTGTGGGAACCTAATATAAAGTCTTCAAGGGCCGAAGTTAGTTTTTTGGTTGAAACCATAAGCAATATGGGTACACTACATAACGTTTCCATCTCTTTTGCCGGGTGATGAGCCGTCAAGGAGACGGCTACAGATAAGCCGAAGGAGAAAACTTAAACGGCTCAAGCCATGAGCCGGGAAGAGATGGAAACGTCTCCCACGTCTTCGGAGTGGTCATGTCGTCCCAAAAGACGTTTCGGAAGAGTCTCGGACTCGTGGCAACCTTTCAGCGGTTCTTTTTGCCAGAGGTCTTTGGAGTCGGCTTAGGGCCTCGGGAAGTGGGAACCGTCTCTCCCGAGACGCTTCAGCTGGCTATTTTGGTAAATTGACTCGGTCAATAGTCATTTCCGTGATTTTCCCTTAAAAGAATATTGGTTGTTGGGTTGAACTTTTCAACAAAACACAATTGTATCCTTGTCATACACATCGCAAAGGGCAGAAAGGACGATTGACAAGGACAACCGACACATCGCAAAAGGACAACGCACAATATTCCCTGATTTTTATAACGGTTGTCAGAACGTGGGACCCATAGGAATGAGCTGTCATTCTAGATCAGCCTATGAGCACGATGAACCTACACTAAAAATACCCTTTCTTCTTGGAGAAGATGGGTCGACATTTTAGAGAGAAATGTTATAACACCTACTCGTGATAGTTTGGCGGAAACCACTTGGTCAAAGTGTTGTCTAGTTGTAATCGTTCTTACCATCTTGTAATAGTTCGGATCATTAATAATAACACCTCTGCATTCTTGTTTATATATTCGTTTGATTAGACTAGGGTTTCTTCACTACTTAAACAACAAAATCACTAACAACAGTTTTTTCTAAATATCATATAACTTTTTTTTTTCTTTTTAAATAAAAAATTAACTAAACAAATAAAAATTAAAATATGAACAATTAAACAAAATTAACGGAATAAGTTATTTTTGTAACGGCATAAAACTCTTGAAACCATACATGTCGTGCTTCTACGTCAACAACAATATTAAGAAACAAGAGTTTCGACATATGAAGCCGTTGACGGAAAAAAACATCATTGTATTTTGGCCCCTCCACAAAATAAAATATTTCATAAGATCTTTGTGACCTTTACGTGATCACGTGACACGGTTCTTTTAGTAGATGTTGATGTTTTCGTGTCTTCGTTCGGCCTGGTTGATGGGATCCTTGAATATTTGTATGCTACTATCGTTTATGAAAATATTACTATCGTAATCGTTGAGAGAATGAATAAGTCAAAGTCACCGTTAGAAAAATTAGCCATGCTAATTGGGTAATTGCTAAATTGAGAGTATAAAAGGTTTGTGAATGGTGGATAATTTGACTGAATTAGAATTGTGAATGGTTGGGTACATATTGAAAAGTCGCGATTCGAATCAACATTCAAACAAACTTAGCTTGGCTCAAGAGGAAACTTTAAGACACAACATAAACATCAGTTGACACAGATTTCATCACACGAAAGTATACTATCCTGAAAGATTTTACATCATCTACGGGCCCGGGGAGATCGGGCATGACCCCTTCTCATAATCTAAACAGAACATCTCAAAATTAACACTCACCCATAGAAACTGCCTTATATAAGCATGGGTCTCATTCACCTAGTCTTTCTGGGGGAATGGAGGTTCATTCACCCTGACCTCATTCGCCCGGTCTCTTCAGGTGAATGGAAATCATTTGCCTGGTCCATTCCATGCGAATGGATCTATTCTCCTGAATCATTGTGTAAATGGCTCTTCTAATTCATATATACCCATACGAATGGGTTAGTTTCACGTATTTACATCGTTTACGCACACGGTGTTCAACTAAGACTCAACCCTAGTCTATTCGTCTAGTAAAGGGCATACAATATGAGTTGACATTTATGATGTTTTTAAATCATTTTTTAATAGTCCAACGGTCACAAAAATGTTTGCTTCGTGCGGCTTGGTATACTCAAACTGCAAACTCGCTAGCTCTACCCGTGAGGGTGATGATGGTATCACCGCAAGAGGTTTGAACCCATAAAACCTTACCCAAAGGGTGCCCCTTCCGGCCTTCCTTGGGCATTTAGGTCCATCAATGATTTCAAGTAGTTTATTTTTATAAAAGAAAAATGGGAACATTATTGTTTCCTAGTAAAGGGGCATAGATACCACCACAATCCAACCGTCCTTTTTAGACACCCTTTCGCCTCTTTTTGTTTTAACATGATAAGTTAAAAATAAATATTAGAATTTACTATTAAGCCGTATAATACTAATATAAGATGCTTCAGAAGACGTCATCAGGCCATATCAACGAAAACTCAACTTATGATATGGGTTAGGGTAATGGCACACCCTTAAAATTATTTACACACCCACTTATACGCGGCGTATATGTGGGTGCACCAACTCCCACACGTCATAAATGTCCATCAGTCATGCTTCTTATCAGACCTATACTCGGCGTATAAGGTCATACGAGACGTATAGGTCTGACAAGTGAAGCACAAGGAGCCCCAACATTTGTCATTGTCAGACCCCTATACACGGTGTGTAGGGGAGGAGAGTGTGTAGATACAAGTTGGAGGTATGCCAATATGAGAACCCTATGATATATACGTAGGATACATGTTCAAAATGACATAATTAAAGTTTCTAGTCCTTTCAAAAGCTTGTTGAAAATATTATTTACCCGTAAAGCTAAGTGGTATGG
Organism: Ambrosia x helenae; assembly: GCA_030844895.1. NCBI lineage: Eukaryota > Viridiplantae > Streptophyta > Magnoliopsida > Asterales > Asteraceae > Ambrosia > Ambrosia x helenae. Next base: position 140,371,556 of record CM061228.1, on the reverse strand, counting down.
ATTTAAGCCCCTAGGGCCTTCGTTACGCCAAGTCAATGCCACATAGGCAATCGTAATAGCGCCCCCATTTAACATCCAGGAAAGGAAACGGTTTACCTCCAATATTTTAGGTAGTACCCAATTTTAAGGATTTTTAGGAATGAGTACTTTTAGTACTGGTATCTGTACCGAGCTAATCCCTACCTAAGGTAATAATCCATGCACATTCTATATTAGAGTTTCCTGCGACTGAAACCTAAAACAATGTGTTTTATTGCTTAATAAACTCGAGGCACCTTTGCATCCCTAATAAGAAGTGTCACATACCTCTAGAACGCTAGCTTACAACAAGATGTGCTAAATAAAATGCCACAAGCGATATAAATAGCCAAATATTCAAACCAACAATAATTCAAAGTGCAAAGTGGTGTCCCCACTCTATATGCTACATGTGAGCATGTGGCTATGTTTGCGCTATTTAATATTGGCACTAGTTATTATTTGATGAAAACGATGTTTTAACCATACGTCATGTTCTCATAAAATTATTATTAGTTTTAAGTTTGGAATTTAGAATTCATAACCCTGAACTACATTACACATTAATAGGAGGCTCCACATATCCTAGAATGTGATATCACACCCTCAGAATGTGATATCACGTGATGCATCAAACCAAGAACCCTTTTAAGTTTAGTTAACATTAATCATTTCGTATTATTGTTTAAAACTTTATTATCTAGTTTGTCATGTTCTCATAAAATTATTATTAGTTTTAAGTTTGGAATTTAGAATTCATAACCCTGACCTACATTACACATCAATAGGAGGCTCCACATATCCTAGAATGTGATATCACACCCTCAGAATGTGATATCACGTGATGCATCAAACCAAGAACCCTTTTAAGTTTAGTTAACATTAATCATTTCGTATTATTGTTTAAAACTTTATTATCTAGTTTGTTTTAGTTTCCTTATTTTTAAACCTTTTTTCTTGTGTTAAAAGTTAAGGATTTTTACCTAAAAGTAACAAGGAGTACCAAAATTTGGCCCTCCTCATAACATTGAAGAGTTTAAGTCCTAGAATGAACAAATATATAAATTTAGAAGTGGAATTAGACGGTTGTGAGTTACAATAACACTAAAAACAACCATATATATATAGTAAAATCTCACCAATTGAAGGTTAAGATGCAAATAAATATACCCCTATTCATAGGATAGAGACATTGATTCTAGGAAAACACTCAGCTCTAAATCCTATTTGAACATAAAAAATACATTAAAACACAGTTTTACACGTGAAACCTAAACAACCAAAAAAACAACATAAAGAACTAAATAGAGCTAAGAACTAGGGATATAGGGAAACAAAGACAAAACGAATGTATAATACAAAGACCACATTATTTCTAGCCTCAAGTATCTCCAAACCACGTAATCACTGGCAACACTACCTACAAGTACCCTATAACTTTTTTTTTCTGTTAAATAAGTTTAACAATTAAATGTAATTAAAACTAAAACTACAATTTCATTAAAGCTAAAAAAATTACATTATTCAAAGTAAAAAATTATAAAAATTAAACCTAAAAAAATGAAAATACGACACTTTAATAATAAAAAAAAAACAAAATATCATCAAGGTGATATGTTGGCCAATCATGTGCTTTCGTAATTTCATGTTTGAGGGCAGTAGCGATTTTCTTGAATGCGTAGTCTAGATGATTGCGTGATCGAGTATACGTCTTGAAGTCTCTGTCAAATGTTAATTTCTTCACACTCTCGCGTTGTTCTGCAATCAACGCTCTAGAATCTTCCACTTGTTTTTTTAGCATCCACCAACCTTTGTAGCTTTGCTTCCTTTTTGACAAGTAACTGTCCAATCTAGTAAACAATTAACCTTTGCCTGAAGACCCCGCATGTTTCTTCTCCTTCCTTTTTGGTTGCGTAGGACTGACTTCTTCGTTCCATTTCGGCATCGACGTACCCGTTGTGAAATAATCATCGGATGCACCTTTGTAGGAGTTGCCACCTTTCGATGATCTTCTTCTCTTGCCAAAACTAGTACCAAAATCCTCGCCCAATAACGGGATCTTGGACCATTTAACATGGTATTTAACAATCTTCCATACACTAACGTGCTTAAAAGTGTTCATGTTTTTGTTTCGGAAATCATTAAGCAACTTTTTCATAACATCAAGCCGGTGCACCCATTTTCTCATACACGATGCTATAAATATAAATATAAATATAAATATAAATAAATTTAAACTAACATTAAATAAAAATAATATACCGAATGTACTTATAAATAAATTTAAACTAAAATTAAGTAAAAATAATATAACGAAGTTAATTAAAATAAATATAAATTGTAGCGCTTGTATCATAAATGCGTGTCATAAATAAGTGTCATTAAAAGATGACACACGCTTGCATGTCATATTAAGTTTATGACCATGCCTATAACGACTTTATTTTGTGTGTCATAAACACCCTTTCATGACGCGCAGTGCGCGTAAAAAAATTTGTTTTTTCTAGTTTTGTAAAAACCGTTGAACCAATTCATTTGAGTCAACATCGTCAACCATTTTTAGTTCACTTGTGAAATCGTTCAACAACTTCCACCCATGATTTCGTTGAAGTGTTTAACGACTTTCCATAAACTTTCTCTTCTTTGTTGATTTCCCTTTTCCCAATTTGCAGACACGTGAATATACACTTTAGGTAAATCAACTTCTTCCTCGGTAGTCCAATTCGATCGATCGGATTGATTACTGACACACGATCGACATCGTCAATGTCTTCACTTCCCAGAGGTGTTCTCATGTACGTACCAAACGGGTCAAATAAGGACAAAGCTTATTGAGAGAAATTGATTAGATCGGGTGCAACCATATCTAGAGCATTAGGTTGCGAAATAAAGTTTGGTGGGTATTGGTGGCCATAATAATTTCCTGGTGCTTGTGTATAATAAATTTGTGGTTGTGCTTGTGGATGGGTGTGGTTTATAAACATCACCACCAAAGACGCCACCTCGTTTGTTCGAACCGCTACCTCGTGTGTTCGAATCGCCCCCTCGTGTGTTTGAACCATCCCCTCTAGATTTAGTGGCTTTTTTGCTTGAACCGCCAACAAATTTTTTAACATTATCCATGGATAAAAATGATAAGATTTGTGGTTGTGAGTGTGAATTCGAGTGGAGAAAAATGGTTTGAATTGGAAATAAACGGCCCCAACGGTCATAAACGGTCAAATTTGACCTTCTTCTATGTTGGTTTAGTAACTCGTGGAAAGTATCCACAAGACATACCACAAGGGATGGCGACGGTGTAATTGCGTGGATTTGAATCCACAATCATCGTTGTAAAAAACACACTTAACCTCAATAAATTTTCGATTAATCGCTAGTCGGAGGTTCACTGAGTAAACACCGATTAATCGCTAGTCAATGGCGATCTAACGATTCCAACCAAATTTCGGCCAGATTCAGATCAAAACCCAAATTATGGCGATTTAATCTTATATACTAAAAGATATGAGTCAAGAAAATGGTTAAAACATGCCTACTTAAAAAACTACATATAAAATGTGCATGTATATATATAAAACTGAAAATTACATTTAAAATCTCAATCCAATTAATCACGGTTAATCCCGACTAATGACTAGTCAGTACCTCACTAACCGACTAACACTTAACGATTCTTACAATACTGCCCACAAGCCACGTGACGCTCCGTCCCCCACAAAGGGTGGCCCCCTTACCCGAAATACATGGGTAGACTTTTATTAAATAATGTGACTAAAGTTTCATTGAAATTAATCAAGTTTTTAGGATGTAAGAATTATTAAGTATAGAGATAAAGGCTAAGCTTAAAAACCTTTCTTTTTGAAAATGGGAAATTACAAAAACAAACTCGACTAAATTATTAAATTCCATGTTGACGTAACACACAAATAACTTGAACCTATTTTTATCTAATACCGTAAAACAAAATACATGTTATTGTTGACTTGGTAATATTGAAAGTATGATTAATAAATTAGGAATAGTATAGTTAATAAGTCAAAAAGAGATGACAAGAAGAACCGATAACTTTAAATAAAGGATATTTGATTATAACTATATGTGGCTATGCATCTAATTTGACTTATTAAAGACGAAACAATAAGAGGATAAAAACAAAGTACAAAAATAATGTGTCCAAAGGAAATAAGAAATTGATCATGCATAACATGGAATAGAAAGATGAAGGTGATGCCATGAGGTAGATATTAAGACCACATGTAACAGTGATCTATGGAACGTTCTGAAGGGTAAACGCCAATATTGCATTGAGAACGGACTATTTTGACTCGGTTTGGTGCCCAGGACCTTGCAAGAGCAGTTGAATTAATTAGGTTTGTGTAAATATGAACTTTGTGATATTAATCATGTTAGATTTAAAACAATAATAAACCATTTCAACTTGAAACAATGGTAGTTTAATTAAGGGCAAAAGTATTCAAAAAACACATACATACATGTGAGTAAAGACTAATTAAAGTGCAATCACCTGACCTCTTTCTTTGTTATTGATAGTTGTGACCATTCTAACATGCATGGGACGAATAAATTCTTGGGAGACTTGGAGTCATATTCTTGGACAAACATTATAAGGCTGAAAATTAATATTCTTTTATTGTTTTATGTTTGTTTAGTTATAGTAAATATAGTGTTGGAGAATTTTAACGAAGACCACGATTGATGTGAGAGTCGTGAAACACTTTCAAATTTAAACAATTTGATGGTTTAGTTGAACTTTTAATTGGATAAGCTCATAATTATACATGGCGTATAGGGTTAACCAATCGTTAATGATTAATCAGTCACCTGTCTATACGCCACGTGTAACACTATATGTTTAAAATTTTTAAAACAATATTCGTATCACATAGCGTTAGAAACACCATTTGCCACGCATGGAGCTATACGTAGCGTACAAACATGTCGTTATACAAAAAGTGATAAAACATTTTCTGATAGTAATGATTGAACCTTACACTATGTATAAACGCTATAAATGACATATAGGTGATAGATTGGTATTTAGATATCCCGAGGGTTGTGTAAATAAGCAACACTTAATAATATTTAAATGAAATTATCTGGTCTGATAATTAGATAAAATACCTACAAGACATTAGACATATATTAATATATAAACTGATTTGATGCAAAAAGGAAGACATTGTAATAGTTTCAGTTGACAACCTTGCAATCTATTTTATCAAAAGCACTAGATTCTTACCGATATCGCTAAAATGCCACAAGGCGTACAAAAGTACTAAAGTGTCATATGACATGTAAGATTTACGCTTGGTGAGTTCGTATATAATATTCATCCCATCTCTTTTCCAAGATAAATTCTATCCGTTTGTCTATTTTATTTTTTATTTTGTTTGTATATTATAAGAGAATAAATACAAATTGTTTACTCAGTTAGACCACCTTGATTCAATTCTTTATTTTAACATTTTTTATTGGTGTTAAAATCTATGTTAAGTTTTTATAAATTCTTAAACATCCTTACTATTAAAAAACTCATTTTCTTCTCCATAGCCTAATTTGTTTAGCCAATGTTTTGAAACCCGGACCGGACTGACCGGTCCGACCATAATATGTGTGTTTTGATACAATAAACATGCGTTTGTTTTATTCAACCAACCAATTTTAAACGCATAAAATGCGTCTGAAAGTATGTATGTGTGCGTCTAACACACTTTGTTATCCCAACTTCTTCTTTTTATTCTGCAACTTACGTTAACCTAATTTTTTTTTTTATGTTTAATCCTTCTTGAAATACAATCGAAAGTATTTCACAAATATAACGAGCGTTTATTCATTATCATACGTTTATCGTGTCATTTAATCGTCTACGTATACAATCCTCTATTTTTTTTGTTTATTTGTTTCTTCGATTATGTATATTTCAAAATGTTTAATCGATTTGAAAGCCTGTAAATTATTTTTTGGTTAACTGTCTGTTGAAATAAAAAAAATTGTGAACGTTTTTTCCTAATTTACCCTTGGTTAGATTAACCCAAATATGAGTAAGGTTGTTAATTACCATCATGTCACCATCTTAATCTAATAGCTAAAAATGCTTCCTACGCTTCTCACGTTAAGGAAGCTTTGTACGCTTCTCACGTTAAGGAAGCTTTGTACGTTATCTCGAAGGAATATGTGGTAAACCAAAAGTCAAGAGAGAATATATATTGATATATAATTATCGAGGTGCTCTATTTGTGTTTATACTTGAACTCTTTGCTTAATGGATGAGTAATTATCTACTTCTTAACATACCGTTTGGATAATGTATAGATTGGAAGTAGGCATATACGAATAACAAGTTTTTAAATCCGAATGAATTATATTAAACCAAAAACAGCCAATTACAAGTGATACGTAGGCAAACGGGCTATAAGTTGCGCCACTATCCCTTTTTGTATTGCAAAACCTACTCTATTGAAAATAAAACATTGGCCCTTAGCAGCTGGAGAATTACTTTGCACAACTTTCTTCACGCGATCGAGGAGCTTGATTGCTTACGGAGCCAGCGCTCCAAAGGTATCATGATACGTGCCCTTAGTTTCACCATGCACAACCACATATCCTTGACTCCATGTCTCACCACGTTCTCTTGGTTTTATTAGAAACATTATTAATTTGTGTTTACATTATTAATTTGTGTTTAGTTTAGCATAATAGTGGGTAGTTAATTTACATCATGTCTAGTTAGTTTTTTTCATTCGGTTACTTTCTATTGTAAGCCTTTTATAAGGGCCTTGAATGTTTTAGTAAGAAGATGAATAGAAAATTATAAAAGAAAGCTTTTGTGCTTTGATCTCTCATCTCATCTTGAGTTCTTGGAAGTTTTGTAGGTTTTTCTTTGTAAAACCTATCATTGGTGCTTTCATTGAGCCTAAGCCTCCATGGCTTTGGAAGAACTCAATGACCCTATAACCAAAGATCTTCTCCGGCAACTTATTGCCCAACAAGAAACTTACCTCCAAACCTTAATCGAACAAACCCGCACCCTTCACACCATATTCGATCGACTACCACCACCTTCAATTCCCGATCGACAACCACCGGCTCCGAAACCGTCACCAAAACCGTCTCCACCATCAATCGCCCTCATCTCACCACTACACCAAAAGCCCACAACACCATCGCCATATGCGTCATTTACACCTCCACAAAACAACAATACCATATGCTCATCCGTTGGCCCAATGTTAGTTCCTCCGTTTGTTGCAAATGGATGTTCATTGATGGTCCCATTAATAACCATGTGGCCACATAGACTAATTTTAAAAGCTGACAATTTAGTGTTTGATGCTCCTTTCAATTATCCAAAGTATGTCACGCATACTACAGTTAGATTTGGCATGGGATTAGGTATAATAGCTATGGGTAGTCCAACAAGTCATCCCATTCCGGAGCAAAGACGGGAATGGCGACCACCGTGGAAGCCACGATGGCGCATAGTTGAGACCGCACCGAATGCCGCGGGGAGACTCGAATGGCGACCTCCGTGGCAAAATCGTTCCGTTCTTGAGGACAAGAACGTTTTGAGGCGCACGGGAATGATACGTGCCCTTAGTTTCACCATGCACAACCACATATCCTTGACTCCATGTCTCACCACGTTCTCTTGGTTTTATTAGAAACATTATTAATTTGTGTTTACATTATTAATTTGTGTTTAGTTTAGCATAATAGTGGGTAGTTAATTTACATCATGTCTAGTTAGTTTTTTTCATTCGGTTACTTTCTATTGTAAGCCTTTTATAAGGGCCTTGAATGTTTTAGTAAGAAGATGAATAGAAAATTATAAAAGAAAGCTTTTGTGCTTTGATCTCTCATCTCATCTTGAGTTCTTGGAAGTTTTGTAGGTTTTTCTTTGTAAAACCTATCATATCAAAAGCGAAGGGCACAAACACATGCTGGTTCTCTAGACAAGCCGCTTCATGCTTATCCACTTTTTTGCTCTCGGCTTTCAAAACTGCCTACCCAGCCACAAAACCCGAATCCTGGAGTCCCACCAATGGGATACCCCAGTAAGGTCAACGCACGCATGCTTGCCTTGCGTCCACCCGAACACAACAACGTCCGTCAAGTTTTTAATTTGAAACTTATAAAATTTTATACTAAGTAGCCATGTCCAAACCTACTAAAAGCTTGGAGAAGAGTACTGGTCCCCAATACTTTCTTCAATATATTATGACCCGAACTTAAACGACAGCATAAACTAATATATTTGTTCTGAAGTACTTTCTTGTACATCTTGACCAAACTTCCCTTGTATTCCATCAGTTTCTTATGCTCCAACCCAATAATACTTCTAGTCTTGTCGATTGCTGTTGTTTAATAATTTCTTTTATTAACAAATACTCTTATTATTAATCGTTAAGTTATAAGTTATAAAACAAAATAATAATTAAGTTTTCACTAGGGGCGGTTTAGTAGAGATATCTTGGGGTGACGTGAAGCGGTGGAGGATATTTAAACAAAATCATAATTAGTTTATTATTAAGTTTAAGCTTTTCTAGTAATTGTTGGACGTAATTCCTGAGTACGTAGCACGATCAACGGAAGGCTAAACCAAACTGAGCATATGAATTAGTACAGATATTTGCTTAAGTGAATTACAAGGAAATTCATTGTATTTGATATAATAGATAGGTTAGACAAAACATGTGAGTTTATTCTAATAATACATAGTTAGAAAGTTGAGTCATCCTAGTAACCAAGTCATTTCCTATATAACCAAAAGTTGTGGTTAAGTTTAAGGTATGTGGGGGCACCATTCTCAAACACCACCCCACCAAGTACTCCATCACGGTAGTGATGGGTGAAACCGTAAGTGGTGATGAGTGATGACTAGTGGTGCACAAAATAACCGGACCCGAACCCGAGTATTTTAAAACCCTGGTATTTCATACCCGTACCCAACCCTACCCGTAGGGTATGGTCAGGGTATACCCAGCTCACCTAAAACCCGAACCTGAACCCGGTTTTTTTTTCAACCCGATTTAAACTCGAAACCGGTTATTATAATACACGTACCCGGTTCGTACTCGGTTCTTTAGAATACCCGGTTATCTAGAATACCCGGGTATTGAAAACCCGAACCCGACCTGAACCGGGTATATAGGGTATGGTTTTTCAGGAAAATACCCTACCCGAACCCGACCCGGTTATTCACAATGCCCAGTTATACCATACCCGATCATATCCGAACCCGGGTACGTACCCAAACCTGGGTATTCAAAAAACCCGGTTTTGTGCACCTCTAGTGATGAAGGGCAATTGTTTTTTTGTTTGTTTGTGGGCTTCCCTTTGCCAATGGGGGCCGCCGCGTACAAGAGTACCCGGCGATTCTTAGTTGGCCGTTCAAAAAAAAAAAAAAAAGATTTATGGCGATGATAGATCTTCATTGATTATATTATTAACACAACTTACTCCGGGAATCGAACGTGGGAGGAGTGCAAAATAAAAACACAACTTACTCCAGTAATCGAACCTGGGTGGAGTGTAAAGAATAAAACACCAAACCAATTGGACCGGAAAGAACTTTGTTAAATGCAACAGAATCGCAAACCTAAATACAAATAACATATAGCACTATTCATCAAACTTGTAAAATTAATATATAGGATAATTCCTATTTGCAACCAAAGTTTATTCATCTTGTATTGAGTTAACAGCCAAAATTACCCCTTATGTTTAATTAGGTTTGCTCATTACATCTAAAATTATTATTATTATTATTATTATTATTATTATTATTATTATTATTATTATTGCAGCTAAACACCTAAGGTTTGTTATTTGTTGTCATTTCCATCTAACTTGATAACCCCGTTTGTTTATTCTGTTAACTCAAGCATATATATCTAAAATACACTAACTTCACAAAAATGAATAAATTCTCATAATATGTTCAATTTATAATTTTGAAAATTGAGCTGATAATAATATACCCTTGTATGTGGTTCAAGAATTCATGATGTATATAGGACAATAATATATAAATAATAAATATGCAAATGCTTATTGAATGTAGAATGTTGAATAAAAACTATGAAATTGTATCAAGAATAACAATCAAATGATTCGAAATCTTATTAATGATGAAACGAAAGAAAATTACAAACTGAATTGAAATGTAATCGACTGATCTAGCTAATTGAATCAAACACTAGCTTTTATAACCCTAAATCCCAATCAAACGGTTAAAGTCTGTTAAGACTTTCTGGATTGACAAAACAGGCCCTTCAACTTCCCAGTCTTCTACTTATTAACCTAAACATAAAGCAAAAGAAGAACTTTGGATATTGTCACAAATGGCCCCTCAAACTTTGTTGACCAAGTTTGACTTATTATTTGACTAGGATTTTGACACATTTCTCTAACATAGAATATAAATTTTTTTTTTGAAATAAGTACTAGTGTGTGCACTAAATTATTCATTTTCTAGTGAGTGAAATGACTTTATTGAAGTGTCTTGTTCTCTTGTAAACAAGATGCTCTGCCACATGCTTCTCAAACTTCTCAAATAGCACGTCAATAATGGAATTTCCAAAATGAGACGTCAATAGCGGTTCCGTAATCGCTCTGACATGTTTAGCCGTATTCCTTCCGTGAACGCGGCTGAGCTCAATCGAATCATGTGTATGTGTGTAGTCGGTGTCTTTTGAATCCCAGATAACTTGAAAAAGTATCAAATTATCAAGAAAAAAAGATCCCTCTTTTTATTCCCCAACCACCAACTCCCCAAGCCCCACCCACTATGTTCTAAAAGGCGGATGACGCTAATGAAGAATTCACTAGTCACACCCTAAGTAGCAAGATCATTCACAGTATCCAACAATATCTTAAGGTTATTCACATTCTCCTCCTCAATAACTTGGACTGTTAATTCATGGATGTTCCAATTAGGGCCTAGTGGGAAATTCTGCCGATTGAATAAAGCTAGCGCCAGAGTGCCGATAGCTTTTTTTGGCATCAACAAGGGCCTGCTGCTAAGCAGGAGCGTCTAGTTGTCCAACAAGGTTTCCCAAGTTTCGGACAAGCTGACTTAGTGAGAGAATAGGCTCCATTGAGAGTCAAATTCATTATTGTAATTCCGCTTCCTGCTCGAAAAAAGCAAAAAGACTTGCTTGTTGGAAATTGCTGCTTGGTTTAACCAGAAAGACATGGGAGTTTTGGCTCTAACTTCATCCACACGGATAATAAAGTGGTATATTGAATGAGTTAAGATCGGCTTCTCGAACCAACCCCTGAAGCAAGTCAGAATAACTAGAAGTTATAAACGAAATATTCTTCATTATGTTTAGTTTAAAATTCTATACCTCTTTGACCATGTCCTGAAGCGACTGCGCAAGCTTCTCCCAGAGACTGCAAGCATATCATCACTAGTTGGATCAACGATACTTCTATCTAAAAATTTTAAAACCACGCCTCCACCATGTACTATTTCCTTGGAACGCAATTTTAAAAAAAATGTGAATTCATTACGAAATTGCTTTGCATATGCTTGGAACACATTTGGAGGACTTGTTTTCGCTGGGTATATATTTAACGTGTTGTTTCTTATGCGTTCAGGTACCTACCACATATTGCAGTTAACATAGTTTGTATAGCTTGAATGATGGATATAGAGAATAAGAGACACCTGAAGAAGGGAATTATTGGCATGGCTTGAATCTACATGGCCAATAGTCATGCCTTTGGGTGTGGAAGAGGCCCATCATTCATGATGGTCCTTCAACTCAGCTGCTATGTTAGCGTGGGGTAGAAGTATTATGGAGATGATGATTGATGGTCCAAGAGTGTGGTAGGAGTCCCATCATCATTTAATATTTTTTTTATTAATTAAAAGAAAGCACGGAGATAGAGAGATTATCGATTTTCTTGGCCCGGCACCAAAGTCATTCTCTTGCCGCCTATGCCGTTTCGGGCATAGGGGGGCGGTGTTTGCCGGGGCGGCATCACCTTGCCCACCCTATGCCTGCTCCTCACCGAAGGGCCTAATGCCATGTGGTTATTTTATATATATAACTTGGTTCTGCGCGCTGCCTCATGGCCTTCTTTTTCCTGCTTTAAATAGGCCTTCTACAAGTCATCACAACATTTTTAAGTGTTTTAACTTTTACGTATAAGATGAATATTGGTAATAATATAATTGGATGGTAATTTCAAACAAAAAGACACTATGCATCTTTTCCCTCGTCTTGATAGTAAAAAAACACACGTAAGAGCATTTATTACAAAATAAATTTGAAGTAAATATATATAAGTAGGAATCACGTAAGCACTTGGATGTGTGGCCGGTGGGTCAGACAACCTGGTTTAGTGGTTTGTTGACCGGTTTGAAACGATTAGAATATTAATAATTAAAAATGGTTAAACAATAATGAAAACAAACCGTGTAAATCTCAAACCGACCAAATAGTTAACCAGTTAGAACTATGAGAAGTATTGAGCACTCCTAGTCCTAGTTCATGTCCATAAGGACTTCTTCTCATATTCAACCCTTTCCTTGTAATAGTATCATCACACACCACCTTGGCTATGGCTCGATCCCATATATACAATGGTCCACTGCTCTTTGTCCATACATCTATATATTGACTCTTTTGTGTAATGAGTTGTCTCAGTAATGATGACTTGTATGGTTGATGTTATCGACACATTGAGTGGTTGTAGTCCCCAAGACAAATTAGAAACCCTACCACATTGAGTCAGCCATTATCATACAAAACGAAACAAAAGCAACCCCTTTTTAAGACATATACAACGCCCTAACCACATGTTTTTATTATTATTTTAAAAAAAAAGGCAATGTTGAGCTTCATTTGCTTTTATCATGACACAAAATTCGCGAAAAGAATTTACAAGCCCGATGGTATAGCCTTTTTTAGTAGGCAAACACTCCAAGAAAATAAGAGAGGAAACAAGAGATTTGGGACAATTTTCTGTGTATTCTCCAAAAGCAAATTACAACTATTTATAGATGCAATGGACTCAAAGCATAATGCCCATGATCCTTATTGTTAGGAGACATGCATGCCATTACTCCTACCATGCTCCACTACCCTATCATGCATAACTAATTTAATTGAAAAGAAATAACAATGCAGTAAATAAATAGTCAAATAATTGCTAAAAACAAGGCTTCCACTCTTAGCATTACTCCAGTAGCTTTGCGGGTATCTTGCGGACCCTTTCAGGCCTAATATTGGGCTCATTCGTAAACTGGCCTGGGCCATTGAGTTCTTCTGTTGGGCCAGCTGCTAGTTGGGCCGCATCATCCCCCTCCTCTTGAAACTTAACATTGCCCTCAATGTCGATAAACTCCGGAAACTGATCATGCAAGTCTTCGATACTTTCCCACGTAGCTTCTTCCAACGGCTTCCCTTCCCATTTGATTAAAACTTGTTTGATGTCATTAACAGTACGACGTTCCATAACAAATTCTGGTAAGGCCGCGATTTCCATGTCCGAATATATATTCGGAAGGTTACCGGTAGGATTAGATGGAGTACCAAAACTCGGTTTTAATAAAGAAACGTGAAACACCGGATGAATTTTTGAACCTACTGGAAGTGCCAACTTGTAGGCGACTGGGCCGATACGCTGTAAAATCTTATACGGGCCATAATACCTGCGAGATAATTTCTGATTAGACCGCCGATGGACTGAAGCTTGACGGTATTTGTGAAGTCGAAGATACACAAAATCTCCTACAGCGAATTCTTTCTCAGTTCTTTTCTTATTAGCCTGCTTGATCATGCGAGATTTTGCTGCTCCAAGTGAATTCTTCAAAGAGTCTAAGATTTGTTGATGTAGCACTAAAGAGGCTTCGATGGATCCAGATTTTGCTGAGCCGGGTACATAGTCGTGTATAGTGGACACTTGACGACCATAAAGAGCTTGAAACGGTGACATGTTAATCGCCGAATGATGGCTGGTATTGTATGAGAATTCGGCAAGGTATAGATAACGTTCCCATGTTTTGGGAGCATCTGAAACAAAGGCCCGCAAATACATCTCTAAACCCCTATTAACAACTTCGGTTTGACCATCCGTTTGAGGGTGGTACGCGCTAGAATGTAAGAGTTTAGTGCCCATTTGTTTGAAAAGCTCACGCCAAAATTTGCTCACGAAAATCGGGTCGCGGTCAGAAACAATCGTTTTCGGTAACCCGTGCAAACGATAAATTTCTTTCATGAAAATGGAAGCCAAGGAAACAGCGGTGTAATTGGTGGGTAAGGCAATGAAATGAGCAAATTTTGAGAGACGATCGACAACAACCCATATTGTAGTTTTACCTTTGGAACTCGGTAAACCCGTAATGAAGTCCATCGATATGTCGACCCATGGGTGTTCTGGTGTAGGTAGGGGCTGTAGCAATCCAAATGGTTTGTGATTTGGTGTTTTAATGGTTTGGCATATATGGCACTGTTTGACAAATGATGCTACATCTTTTTTTAGTCCAAGCCAAGTAAAGGAATTGGCTAAACGTTTGGTAGTAGCATTAACGCCTGAATGGCCACCCAAAAAGGAAGAGTGAAATTCTTCGACAAGACGTGATCGTAGGTCCGAGATGGGTGGAACAAGAAGCTTGCCATGAACATATATTAAGCCATCACGAAATGAATGGTGGGGAAAAGCGGTTGGGTCATTTTTCACTTTAGTAACCAATTGTGAGCCGATTTCATCAGAGATATAATAGGAGCGAAGCTCGGCGAGCCAAGTAGCCGTTGGGAACGAAATTGCTAAAAGGGATGGAATATCCATGCGGCTAAGGGCATCGGCTACGGTATTTTCTCGACCCGGTTTGAAGTGGATCTCGAAATCGAATCCCATGAGTTTCGTGAGCCATTTTTGTTGTTCGGGTGTTTGAATGGTGTGAGAGGATGTGTTTGAGGCTGTGGTGATCGGTGTAGATACGGAAGCGACGACCCAAAAGGTATTGACGCCATTTTTTTACGGACTCGGTTATGGCGTATAATTCTTTGGTGTATGTAGACTGGGACTGCATGGTTGTACACAATTTTTTGCTAAAGAAGGCAATGGGTTGATTGTTTTGGGAGAGAACCGCGCCTATCGCTTGACCCGATGCATCGGTGGTAACATCAAAAGGTTCACTAAAATTAGGCAAGGCAAGGGTAACCAACTGTTTCATGTGTGTCTTGAGTTGCATAAATGCTGCAGTGGCTTTGGAAGACCATGAGAATTCTTTATTTTTCAAGATATCAGTGAGAGGAGCGGCCATTTGCGCGTAACCTTGTACAAAACGACGGTAATAACCGGTTAAGCCCAAGAAGGCGCGAAGAGTGGTAAAAGAGTGTGGTGTCGGCCATCGTTGAATAGCATCTATTTTGTCGGGTTCGGGTGCTACGCCTTGAGCAGAAATTCGATGACCAAGAAAGGAAATGTCGGAGACACCGAAAGTACATTTGGAAGCTTTTGCATGAAATTGATGTTGGTGTAACGTTTGAAAGACGAATTTAAGATGGTTGTAATGATCTTCACGCGACTTACTATAAATGAGTATGTCGTCAAAAAAGACCAAAACGAATTTGCGAAGGACGGTTCGAAAGAGGTCATTCATGGCAGCTTGAAAGGTTGAGGGTGCGTTTGTGAGCCCAAATGGCATCACGACAAACTCATAGTGACCATCCATTGTCCGAAAGGCAGTTTTATGAATGTCATCAGGAGCAACGCGGATTTGATGGTAACCGGACCGTAAGTCAATTTTTGAAAAAATGGTGGCTCCATGAAGCTCATCCAAGAGTTCATCAATTGTGGGAATCGGAAAACGGTCACGAACTGTGACTGCGTTAAGGGCACGGTAGTCGACACAAAATCGCCAACTTCCGTCCTTCTTTTTGACTAGAAGGACCGGTGAAGAGAAGGGGCTTTGGCTTGGGCGGATAACACCGGTGGTAAGCATTTCGGCTATGAGTTGGGTCATGATTTGTTTTTGGAAGTGGGGATAACGGTAAGGCTTCACATTGACGGGTTGGTTGTTATTGAGGAGGGGAATGTGATGGTCATGAGGGCGTTTAGGAGGTAACGACTGAGGTTCGGCGAAAACCGGTTGGAAAAGGTCTAAGAGGGCAGTAATATTTGGGTCTTTTGTCGATGGTTGTGGGTTGTTATGGGAAGTCGGTTTGGGGTCTTCAACTGTAAGGGTGTGGATGGATGCGATTGAGCCATGGCGAAGAAGTGTGGTGAGTGAACTTGGCGAAAGTGGACGGGTAAGAGGTTCACCACGTAGTGTTGTGGTTAGACCTTTGTAAGTAAATGAAATTTGTGGAATGGAGAAATTAGCGACAATAGATCCTAATGTCGCTAGCCAAGCAATTCCCAAAACGATGTCGGCTCCTTGAACGGGAAAAATGAAAAAGGGAATGGTGAAGTTTGTTTTTTGTAATTGAACGTCAACTCCAGGACAAAAACCTTGACAGTGTATAAATTGGCCGTTACCGACCATGACCGAAAAGGGTTGTAGAGGTTGGATTGGTAGACCAAGGATAGACGCGATACGAGGTTGAATGATATTGTGGGTACTACCGCAATCAATCAAGATCGTAACGGGTATACCGTTGATATAACCAGTGATTCTTAAGGTTTGCATGGAACTTAGACCAAAAAACGCCGCGTCCGAAAGGGACATGAATTGAGCCGTGATAGTTTCGTCAGGAGGTGGAGGTGTAGGGTCGTCGGGCAGGGGTTGTTGGTCGTCGTTATCAACGATCAAAAGGAACTGTGGTGGTGAGCATTTATGTCCGGGAAAGAAGCGTTCGGGACATCTAAAGCAAAGGCCTTCTTTGCGGCGCTGTTGGATTGCTTCTGGCGATAGCTTAGTGAAAGGTAGGGGTTTTGGCGGTGGAAGTAAAGGAGGAGGAGAATTCATAGGAGGTGTGGTATTGGTTGTAGGTTTCTGTGATGAACTTCCTGTATTTGTGGAAGGTGGGTTGAATGTGGTTGTAGGATTTTGTGCAAGGTAGTTGGACTTTGGAGGATAAAAGTTGAATTTTGATTTGGAAAAATAGGCAAACTTATCCTCTAGTAAACGTGCAAGGCCACAAGCTTCTGTTAAAGTGGTAGGTTTCAAAACGGCTAGTTCGGATTGGATTTCGGGTTTGAGGCCAGATATATAACAATTGCGGAGTGTGGGTTGTGAAAGGCCGGTGATACGGTTACTAATGCGTTCAAAGTCGGTGGTGTATTCGGTGACCGAATTGGTTTGACGGAGTTTGAACAAAGTAGCTTCATGGTTTTCAAAGGAGGAAGGGCCAAAACGTAGTTCGACGGCTCGTTTGAATTCGTTCCATGAACCTAAAAGATCATTGTTTGCTTGGTTTTGGTACCACGAGAGGGCATCGCCTATAAAGTGAAAGGCGGTGAGGGCGACTCGGTCATTTTGGGCGATGTTGTAGTAGTTGTAGAATTGGTCCGCTTGAAACATCCAACCGAGTGGGTTGGAGCCATCAAACAAGGGTAAGGAAATTTTTGGGTGACGTGGGTTATGGTTTTGATTGTTGATGGGATGGTTGTTAGTGCGTGGTTGTGTTTTGGGTGGTTCAAGGTTGTTGGGGTCGAGGTTGTCCGTGAGTTGAGCCACATGTGTGACCAAACGTCCCGTGGTTTCGGTTTGGGTATCGATTTTGGAGTTGAGGTTGGCGGTAGCTTGGACTAGGGCCGAGATTTGGGTTTTGATATCGGTGTTGGTGGCTGCGGCTTGGGTGGAAATTTGGATAAGTTGGGATAGTTGATCGGAAATGGTTGGTGGAAGGTCTTCGGATGTGGAGGAGGTATCTTTGCGGGGGCCATGGTTCGGGAATGAAAGCACCAAGTTGGTATAGCCTTTTTTAGTAGGCAAACACTCCAAGAAAATAAGAGAGGAAACAAGAGATTTGGGACAATTTTCTGTGTATTCTCCAAAAGCAAATTACAACTATTTATAGATGCAATGGACTCAAAGCATAATGCCCATGATCCTTATTGTTAGGAGACATGCATGCCATTACTCCTACCATGCTCCACTACCCTATCATGCATAACTAATTTAATTGAAAAGAAATAACAATGCAGTAAATAAATAGTCAAATAATTGCTAAAAACAAGGCTTCCACTCTTAGCATTACTCCAGTAGCTTTGCGGGTATCTTGCGGACCCTTTCAGGCCTAATATTGGGCTCATTCGTAAACTGGCCTGGGCCATTGAGTTCTTCTGTTGGGCCAGCTGCTAGTTGGGCCGCATCACCCGACATAAAAATTTGGGCGTAAATAGTTGATAGTCCCTTCAACGTAATTTAACCTGAGACCTGCGTAAACTACGCCCTAACGAATATTTTACACCCAGACCTGCACAAAATTTCCATTTTCAACTTTTGCCTTAGTTTAACTTGAGACCGGCGTAAACTATGCCCTTACGAGTATTTTACACCCAGACCTGCACAAAATTTCCATTTTCAACTTTTGCCTTAGTTTAACCTGAGACCGGCGTAAACTATGCCCTAACGAGTATTTTACACCCAGACCTGCACAGAATTTCCATTTTCAACTTTTGCCTACCCTTTACGATCTTGAACTTCTTGTACCTGCTTTCTAATCAATGTAATCACAACCAAAGAAGGTAAACACAGAATTTAAATCATGGTCTCAACTTTGCCACTAAATTCCCATCTACGTACTTCTCACATCACAGATCTAATTCTAATTAGGTTCATGCTCAGAATTTGAATGCGTTTCACGATGACGGATCCCTGGCCATGCTCACGGTCGACTTTTCGAACGCCTTCAACTTGGTTGACAGGACGATTCTCCTGCAGGAAGTGAGCGTCCGATGCCCATCCATCTACCCTTGGGTTCAGTTCATATATGCCCAACCTGCTAGGCTTTATGTGGGGGATTCTTGTATTGGGGCCTCCACTGGGGTCCAACAGGGAGACCCATTGGGGCCCCTTCTCTTCGCTCTTGTTTTACACCCGTTGGTCCGTCGGATAGAAGAGTGTTGCTCTCTCCCGTTTCATGCTTGGTACCTTGATGATGGCACTATTATGGGAGAGACCAGGGAAGTGGCTAAGGCTTTTGATATTATCCGAGCTGAGGGGCCAAATCTAGGGCTTACGCTTAATATTAAGAAATGTGAAATTTTTTGGCCATCGTGCAATGGGGAAAAAGTGAAGCCTGGTTTATTTCCTAGTGATATCGGGAGACCAGAGGGAGGTGTGAAGCTCCTAGGGGGTGCTGTTAGTCGGGACGGGGGATATATTAGATCCTTGGGTGCTAAAAGGGCCCGCCGGGCAGTGGAGCTGATGGTTTTTCTGCAGAAATTGGGGGACCTTCAAAGTGAACTTTTGCTGCTCCGTTCTTGCATGGGTGTTGCTAAACTGTTGTTTGGCCTTCGAACATGTCAACCAGCCTTTGCTGATGAAGCCGTATCCATTTTCGACAAAGGGCTTCGTGAAGCGGTCGAAGATATTGTAGTTTGCGGGGGCCCATTCTTTGGGGATCTTCAATGGCGGTTAGCGTCTCTACCGATACGGTTGGGAGGTCTTGGCCTGTGTTCGGCAGAGGACGTGTCTGCATATGCTTTTGTGGCCTCTAGAGTGCAGTCCTGGGGACTGCAAGACCACATCTTACGAAACAGTAGGATAGTGGGGATGGACTTGGATTATGAGCTTGCCTTGGACATCGTTCGCAACTCTCTTCCTGATTTAGATTTGGGTGGTTTTATGGACAAGGACACCGCCCCCAACAAACCTCAAAAGTTTTTGGCGAGTGCGTTTAACTGTAAAACCCTTCAGACTATGGGAGAGAAGTTTGCCATGACTTCGCGTCAGAAAGCGGTGTTTGAATGCCTCAAAGTAGCGCATGCTCAAGATTTCTTGGCTGTCCTTCCTATTGGGGGGCTCGGGCAACACATGTCAGGTGTTGAATACCGGGCTATCCTTAAATACAGGCTCATGATTCCTATGTTCCCAGTTGATGAACTGTGTCCGGTTTGCAAAAAAACATGTTTGGATAAATTTGGGGAACATGCCCTTCATTGTAAGGAGCTGCCCGGATTTAAATACAGACATGATCTGGTCAGGGATGTTTTATGGGACGTCTTGCGAAGGGCAGGGATTTCGGCTAGGAAAGAAGCCCCGGTTAACTTTTTGACGGACCCCCTAGAAGGGCGATCTACCCTAAGGCCAGCAGATGTCCTCGTGTTCGGGTGGGCACAAGGCAAACATGCGTGCATTGATCTCACAGGGGTGTCTCCGCTGGTGGGACTTCGAGATTCGGGGTTTGTGGCAGGGCAAGCAGCCTTGAGAGCAGAATCCCAAAAAGTTGTCAAACATGAAGCTGCCTGTCTAGAAAACCAACACGTTTTTGTGCCATTTGCTTTTGACACATTTGGAGGTCTAGCCCCCGAGGCAATCCGGTTCTTAAAAAGAGTTCAAAAGGTGGTGCAGAGTAACTCTCCAGCGACCAAGGACCTAGGTTTTATTTTTAATAGAGTAGGCTTTTCTATTCAAAAGGGGGTAGCGGCGCAACTTGTGGCCCGTTTACCCACCTCCTACTTGTAAGAGTTAATGGTTTTTTATTATAAAACCATTGAATATGTGAAAGTGTTGTAGGATCCCGTATTAACAATGGTTTAAAATCTTTACATGTTTTGAATCCATATATAACATATGTACTAGTTATTAGACTTCATTTTGAAATCAGATAGCCAATAAACGTTTGTTGGTAACTAATAATATATATGAACTAGCAACACAAAATAATCATAACTCAAAAGATGTCAACATTAAAAATCCAAATAAGCCCGAAGTAGAATACGCTGGTTGGGCTTGGGCTTAGGCTACTCCCCTATAATCCCAGTTCACCATTTTGAATCCTTTCAGTTTTTTTTTTTTTTTTTTTTGAACGGCCAACGAATCAATTCCGAGTACTCTCGGACACCCTTTTCGCGAATCAGGTACACGAGAGTACCCGGGCCACCAATTGCCACCAATTCCCGGGAAAACCCGACCACTCACCCGCCCGAAGGCACGGCAGTGAAATAATCGGTAAAACCGGTCGGGATCAGGACTCGAACCCAAGCCAATGGCCGGGTCATCCCTCATTTCCATCCACCAATGTCCTCCAAATGTAGCTAGTGAGAATTGAACCCATGCTTAATTAACGCTTTATATTCCACATTTCCACTATCATATGACTTTTGATGCAACCATGATTTAAACCACGTACACCAATCGTTGTTGATACTACTTGGAAGTAGGAACCACTTAGTTTATGAATTGTCACACTTTTCTTTGACGACTTCTTTAATCTTTTATAGTCATATTCTTGGCATGATTTCGGTACACTAGATAATCACTTCATCTTTTATGCTATTATCAATATAGGGAGAGAATCAAATGAGAAGAAACTATTGTGAGAATAAAAAGAAGAAATGAAACATTAAATACTTTAACTATTATTACATTAATTATTATCACTTTAACTAATTAGTCATTAACACTTTATCCTATACATTATATCCTACACATATCAAAATTCATCCTACATCTATCTAAATTGTCACACGTTTATCCTACGCATATCAAGATTATCATACGTTAATCCTACATATATAGAAAATCAACCTATATTTGTCCTACACATATCAAAATTATCCTTCACTATAAATTAGGATAGATATGAAATAATATATTTGAAAATGAATTTTGAGTTTCATTAATTTAACTAGTTTAGGGGTTACAAAATAAAAATCATTTATTTAACATTAACTACAATTTTTTTTTTTTTTTGAAAAGAAACATTAACTACAATTATTATATGAAGGATTCCTATTGGTTTAAATTTGTTCTTTTTTTTTTCTTATACTGCTTTTTCTTCTCATTTGAACTCTCAATTATCAATATATCCAGTCTATTAAATTTCATCTCTCATTCCTGCATATCAAACACTACGTTATAGTAAATTTTAAAGTTATCGCCATTTCCATCATTATACACTTTTATTTGACATCTATATATATGGTTTTTTGGTTCTCGCGAAAGATGCTATGGTTGTAATGTTCGTCTAATCAGGGGCGAAGTATTGTTGGGGGCAGGGTGGCCCTGGCCCCCCTGTTTTTTGGCGCAGTAGTGAAAATTTGCGATTTTCATAGGTAAATTGAGTTCGGGTTGAGTCCGGCCCCCGCCGATTTTTCACTACCAATAGAAAAAAATTGAGTTCGGCCCTCGCTGATTCCGAAACTAAGCTTCTCCACTGCGTCTAATGTTGTTTTTATTTATTGGTGATGAAGTTAGCGTCTCTTTACTTATGCATATTTGATGTATCAAATATATTTGTAATGCATGCATGTAATACAAGTGTGAATTTATATAAATGTTTTTGGTGAAAGTGTTCTAAAACATTTTCAAACAGTTTATTAAGAAACGCTAGCTTAACGTAAATGATTTTATATTAAAAATTTTCAAAAGTATATACTTCCATCGCAAACCTTCCTATGTATACATGTGTTATGCTTATCTGTACATTAATATGCACGTGTACATGTTGGCATGTGCTTTGCCGTGCGTTTATGTTCACATTAAAACGTATATTTTAAAAATAATCTATGCTACTATGTAATAGGTTCTGAGTAAAAGAGACATTTCATATTTATCTATATGGGTAAAATTGTAATTTTATTATATTGTCAAAACAAATTTAATACAACAATTAGATAACCATCCTATTAATTAAATGCACAAAAATATTTAAAAAATGAAAATTTATATGATATTTTACATATCCAAATGAATAAACAAGCAATAATAATAATAACAATAATAGAAATATAAAATGTAAATAAGACAAAAAAAAAAAAGAAACATGACATTCATCTTCTCACCGTATATTTGCAATCGTCATAGAAAAGGGAACCGACGTTGAAAAGAGAAATGGTCATCCAACCGTTAGCTTGTAATTAACCACTCATTCAACCCATTTAATGCGATTCAGTCATCATCAAAACAATTAGATTGAAATCGATCGGAACACATTTATTTAAAGACCAAAAAACTAGGGGTGTACAAAAAGCTCGCGGCTCGCTCGAAAAAAGCTTTAAAGAAGCTCGCTCGAAAAGGCTCGTTTTGTTTTCGAGCCGAGCCGAGCTGGCTCATTTTGTAATCGAGCCGAGCTCGAGCCAGGAGTGTTCAGCTCGTGGCTCGGCTCGATGGCTCGACTCGTGGCTTGGCTCGATGGCTCGACTCAGGCTTGTGTATTTGTAATTAATATATAGATGAAAGTAATATGTTTTGGCTCCAAACCAAATTCTAAAATTCAAATTTGGAAAGTCCTACTCATACTACCTAGGGGTGTAAACGAGCCGAGCCGAGCCCGAGCCTGACTGGGCTCGGCTCGGGCTCGTTAAGGTTTTGTGAAGCTCGAGCTCGAGCTCGGCTCGGTTCGAGCCTACAATCTTGAGCTCGAGCTCGGCTCGCTAGCAAAATCCAAAGCTCGAGCTCGGCTCGAGGTGATTTGAGAATCTCAAACGAGCTCAAAAGCTCGGCTCGAGCTCGCAAAAGCTCGGCTATAACTTAGGCTCGCGAGCCCAATCGTTAAGGCTATAACTTAGGCTCGGCTGTAACTTAGGCTCGGGCTCGGGTTCGGGCTCTAGCTCGTTAAGGCTCGATTAGGCTCGCGAGCCCAATCGAGCTTTGTATCTAGGGCTCGAGCTCGGGCTCGATAACTAAACGAGCCATATTTCAGGCTCGGGCTCGGGCTCGAGCTCGTTAAGGCTCAGCTCGTTCGAGCTTTTTACCGAGCCGATCCCGAGCCGATCCCGAGCCGCTATGTGTCATTTACACCCCTAATACTACCTATCTACCTCACCCCTTCATAATCTAATAAACCCTAACTTAGAAAAATAAAAAATATACATGTATATGTGTAATTTTATTTATTTATTTTTTATTTTATAAATCTTTGTAAAATATAAAAAAAACATAAAAAAATAACGAGCTGGCTCGAGCCAGCTCGAGCTGGGCTCGAACATTTTTTAGCCGAGCTCAAGCTCGACTTTTCAGCTCGATCAGAAAAATGAGCCGAGTCGAGCTTGCTCGTTTAATTTTGAGCTCGAGCGCAGCCTGGCTCGGCTCGGCTCGGCTCGTGTACTGCCCTACAAAAAACCATCGACTCAAACTTGTTTCCCTCGACCCTCTTTGTTTCTAACCACGTTCCTGCAAACCGAAGTCCAGCAACAAAACTACAACCACCTCTGTTTTGACCCGTAGTTCAACTACCGCCTTCAGATAACTCCACGGCCGCCCCGACCACAAAACAACACTCAATCGAAAATATTGTATGTTGGAAGTTTGAAACTGATTAAAAAAGATATGTGTGGTTAAAAGAAAGGAAGTATTCAATATTTCAAAACTAAATTGGTCTACCAACTCTTCCTAGCTGGAATATTCGTGATTTGAGCAAGATGAAATTGATCAATCGTTCAAATTTTGGAGCACGGTCCGTTCAAAATTTGTTTAGAAAACAATGTTTTTCAAAGTATAAGATGTTTAAACCACAGGTCCCTGGAAGATTGATATAAACAAAATTTTGACCCCTTAACTGGTAAGAGAAAATATATGGAGTTACACGTTAATCCGGAAAAAGTTGCGAGAAGAATTAAGATTTCCAAATAACCCTCTCCATGCCTGCAAAATTTCAGAAGTTGGTACTACGAATCTACGATGTTTCTACTGGAGATGCTAGAATAGAAAGGGATTATCTTCCAGAAATCCGAGTGTTAGATCCAATCTTTTTATGTTTAGTTTGGTGACTTGAGGTTTTCACAAGATAACAATATCAAATGCGTAGCAGAAAATCACTCCCGTGATGAAGCTTTTGCTATTCATAAGAGTTGTTAAAAGGGCTTTAAAATTAAAGGCTGATGCAACAAAGGTCATATGATGCTCAACAAGATAAAAAAAGCTTTAATAACAAACAAGTAGAGGATTGTACATAGCTTAACTTTTGTTGGAATTATTTTGGTTGTTTAACTTTTGTCGGCTGCATTGACAATTAGTTAATGATTTTGATTGTTTAACAAGTAGAGAATGCCTTTATGTCTACATAATCAATGTTTTTTTTGTTATTAAGCTTTCATAATACACAAATATAATAGATGTTTAAGGCATGTCGGGTTATATTACTCTCACCACTGTAAATTGTAAAATGTCGACTTCGCTGCATCGCACGGGTTTTACACTACAATATCTCGTTCACATAAACGAATTTTGTACCAGACACACACATAGGGGCTCGCGCGTAACATATTATTACTTAGGTACTCCAACCAACCGATATAGATTGTCACTTTACTATTCTCGCCATTTGGACGACATTCCAAGTCAAGCAGAAAACAACAGCGAGGCGATTAACCAAATGCAACAGCTAAATGATGTACAACTCCGCTGCAACGTGCGGTTTTCTGCTAGTGTCACAACACGTTTTCAATTATATAATTTATTATAAAGCGTCTTCCTTATTAGTATTAAAATATTTAGATGCACAGAATTCAATAATGACGTGTGTGATTTATAAATGAAGTATCCATTTGTGGAAGCAATAAAGTTAAGTCCAAGAAACACCAAATAAAGGAAAAAAAAAAACCATGGAAGTTGTAAACATCCTATACATGAATACAGGCGATGGAGACTCGAGCTATGCTAGTAACTCGTTACTTCAGGTCAGATCTCTTATTCTCTAGCTTGATAAACACTTTGAGCATGTCCACATTTGATTCTTTCTCTCATCCATGTCACACTTCTTTCCTGCATTCATGGGGGTTAACCGTTGACCTTATCACATATGGATCTTATACATTCGTGATCCGTGATTTAAAGGTATGGAAGTTTTATATATAGTGAATAAAATAGTTCATTTTAAAAGTAAAGATATACAACTGTATGGTTTAATAATATATACTTTTAATCAGAGCTGGTCCTAATGATTTAAGTGCCTCGTACGAGCCGAATAAAAAAAAATACCCTTAGGTCCTAAGACATTATATAAAACATATAACAAAATATATACTCTAAATTCTCTCTAGATAGATGGCCCGTAAGTTTTAAGGTTTTAAATTTTTATACAAACGGCCAATTAAGTTTTTTTTTCCGATTTTATAGTTATATATATATATATATATATATATATTGTAATTACCGGTGAGCACCTTCCTTTCCTACACTTTTCTTCTTATTCATTTTAATTACCATTCAACTAACAATCTTTGGGGTTAAAACACAAACACCCTCTGTATGAAGGATCAAAACGTGCATGGTCAGCCTCCGTAGTTCCACCCTTGTTTAGGCCCCCTAGAAAAATGTGCCTCGGTCGGGGGTGAGGCTCGCCCATTCCTAAGGCCGACCCTGCTTTTAACTTAATTATTATTGATGATTTCATATTTCAAAATAACTGGATGTATATTGAAGAGGTAATAAGTTGTGAATATTTTTATGCGGTGACAGTGATTGATCTAGAATAAAAGTAAATTAGTGGTAGTTTGAACTAAAAAATATTTTTTCGGGGGTAAATGTATTTCACCAAGAAAGTTGAGGGGCTACCCCTCAACCCCCTGGGTCTACCCCTGTTTTTTCGTGTAACGGATATATAGAACGAGACATACTATTTTCTTTGAGGGTTGTTTGGTAGCCTCTTAATGAGGCTCTTAACCATTCAATGCTGAATGATTCAGCATTCAGTGTGTTTGTTTCAGCTTCTGAATGGAATGGTTAAGTCTGAATCATTAAGATTTGGATATTGCTGAACCATTAAGCACTGAACTATTAAGCACTGAACTAGGCTGAATCTTAATGAGGCTCCTCTACCAACATGAGACAAGAAAACTAACCATTAAGATGTCCAACTTAATGATTCAGTGCTTAACTATTCAGACCTCTTAACCATTCAGATCTCTTAATGATAGAGTAAGTTAGGTCAACTTTTTTAATTTTCAAAAATAACTTGATATTAATATATTGTCTGACATTGATATATTTTGGTGTCTCAAATAGTTTTTTGTGTGCGAAATGTACGAAATGAAAAAAAAAATGGAATATGTGGTAACATTTTCATAAATATGATAAATCTGCTTTTCATCAAATAGTTACTCTACAAACCTAATTGAACTAGTGTAATTATTAATTTATTATGATTCTACAACAGTTGAAGTATTGTAAATTTGTAATAACAATTTCGTTACTTCAGTTTCGTTGTAGTGTATTAGTATTACTCCACTCTACATAATTATATTTATGAAAGTGTCATCGAGCTTTTTTATTTTTCACTTCGTACTATTCAAATGTGAGAAGCTATTTGTACTTAATCATACGACAAAATATTTTTATGGTATCTTTTTAATAAGAATAATAATATAATATATATAATGAAACTTTTACAAATTTAACAATGTATTTTAAAAAGAAAAAAATGACATTCTCAAATCTAAATCCAAAGGAATATAGGAGAAAGGTCTATTGAAAAAGTCATGCTTCCTAAGGTTCACACTGTTCGACTAATAAACCTACCAAAACTTGCATGTTTTATCTCTGGTATTTTATTAAACCAAAGAAAACCAATTACAAGTGATACGTAGGTAAACGGGCCACAAGTTGTGCCGCTACCCCTTTTTGTATTGCAAAACCTACTCTATTGAAAATAAAACATTGGCCCTTAGCAGCTGGGGAATTACTTTGCATAACTTTCTTCACGCGATCGAGGAGCTTGATTGCTTGCGGGGCCAGCGCTCCAAAAGTATCAAAAGCGAAGGGCACAAACACATGCTGGTTCTCTAGACAAGCCGCTTCATGTTTATCCACTTTTTTTTCCTCAGCTTTCAAAACTGCCTGCCCAGCCACAAAACCCGAATCCCGAAGTCCCACCAATGGGGATACCCCAGTCAGGTCAACACACGCATACTTGCCTTGCGCCCATCCGAACACAAGAACATCCGCTGGCCTCAATGTGGACCGCCCGTCACGTGGGTCCGTCAAGAAATTCACGGGGGCCTCTGTTTTGGCTGAAATCCCTGCCCTTCGTAAAACATCCCATAGAACGTCTCTAACCAGGGCATGTCTGTATTTAAAGCCTGGCAACTCCTTACAATGTAGGGCGTGTTCTCCAAACTTGTCCAAGCGTGTTTTTTTACAGATCGGACACGGTTCGTCGACGGGAAACATGGGAATCATCAGTCGGTATTTGAGGACCGCCCGATATTCGATAGCCGACATATGTTGCCCTAGTCCGTCAATTGGGAGCGTAGTGAGGAAATCTTGAGCATGGGCCTCTTTAAGACATTCAAACACTGCTTTCTGGCGCGAAGACATGTTAAACTCCTCCTCCATAGACTGCATGGCTTTACAGTTAAACGCACTCGCCAAGATTTTCTGAGGCTTTTTTGGGGCGGTGTCTTTATCTGTAAAGCCGCCCACATCTACATTGGGGAGAGAGCTGCGAATGTTGTCCAGTGCGAGCTTATAGTCATCGTCCATCCCAACCACCCCGCTGTTCCTTAGTATATGTTCCTGTAGTTTCCAAGACTGCGCCCTAGAAGCCACATACGCATATGCGGACACATCTTCCGCCGAGCACAGGCCCAAGCCCCCCGAGCTGATCGGTAAGGACGCCAACCGCCATTGAAGATCCCCAAAAAAAACTCCCCCACAAACAACGATATCCTCAACAGCACCTCGGAGACCTTTGTCAAAAATGGATACTGCCTCCCCAACAAAGGTCGGTTGGCACGTTCGAAGCCCAAACAACAGTTTAGCCACACCCATAGATGAGCGTAGCAATAAGAGCTCACTTTGGGGGTCCCGTAATTTCTGCAAAACACCCATCAGTCCAACCGCGCGCTGAGCCCTCTTGACTGCCATTGAGCTAATGTAATCCCCATCACGACTAACAGCCCCCTAGAAGCTTTACCCCTGTCTGTGGTCTTTCGATCTCCTTAGAAAAAATACCGGACTTCGCTTTAATACCATTGCATGTTGGCCAAAAGATCTCTGACTTCTTAATATTAAGCATAAGCCCAAACTGGGGACCTTCTGCTCGGATGATGTCTAGGGCTTTAGCTACTTCTTCGGCCCTGCCTATAATCGTGCCGTCATCCAAATACCACGCATGGAAGGGTAAGGAACAGTGTTCTTCCACTTGTAGCACCAGCGGATGCAAGACAAGGGCAAAACGAAGAGGTCCTAAAGGATCCCCTTGCTGGACCCCTGTGTAGGCCCCGATGCAGGTATCTCCTACATATAGCCTGGCAGGCTGGGCGTATAAAAACTGAACCCATTGGTAGATAGACGGGCAACGGATACTGACTTCGCGCAGAAGGATTGTCCGGTCAACCATGTTGAAAGCGTTCGAAAAATCCACAGTGAGCATGGCTAGTGATCCGTCGTCACGGAACGCATTCAAGAATCTATTCGCACTGTGGAGTATAGCCTCTGCCCCATTGGGGACTCCGACCCCATATTGAAAGTCCCCTAAGTAAGCCGACATCTCCTTCCCAATTTTACGCATTGCAACTTTAGAGACCAACCTTCGCCAGATACCCCCGACAGCAATGGGCCGGATTCCGTTATCAGGCTTTAATAAGGGGGTTAGGGGGCAGAGGCAATGAATTCCGCCAGAATCTTCGGGCACAGCCCCCGCAGCCAGATGTTAACCACCTCAGTGATGGCCACAAGAAGAGCAGATGGCGGAGAGGACCCCTGTCCGCACAATGCGTCCAAAATATGCTGCGCTCTCAAGCCATCCCTTTCACAAGAAGTTCCTTTGGGGAAGGAGCAGATATTCTCCAACACACATTCAGCGGTAACCTGAAGAGCATCTTTATTGGGCAAGACATGAGGCAAGTTGGGGGGATCCCTAACCGGATGCTTATCAACCAAGGCTTTTAAGGTGGACTCCCCAACTGGTGCGACTCCAGAAGAGCACAAAACCTTCACCGCGGCTGTGAAGTAACCATCAGCAACCTTCCTCAGACATTGTTTGATATTAGCCCCATTCTCCGATTCATTTTGGCTGACTGGTCCTCTAGCCGGCTCCACTAACAAATTGCTCCACTAACCATATATTTAAGATTCTGATATATTTTAATATACAACGCTTATATCATCAAAAATAGTTACGTCAATCACATTTATTTAAAGTTTAACCTAACACGTGAATATAGTTAGTAATTTATAAAGGTAAAATCAAAGTGGGGGCACATTCAAATTGATTTGTTTACATTGATTTGCGCCCATAACACATGAATCATGTGATAATACTAGCCAAACTATATATATTCTTGTAACTCTATATTTGTCTAGTAGGATTTTACATTGCTTCTTTTTAAAGTATCTACGTTACATTGCCACCCGTGGTGGAAGCTAGAAAAAAAGTTAAGGGGCAATATATGCTAAAAAAATTTATTCAATAATAGTTTATGCATAAAGCGAAGAAAAAAAATACATTTTTGCACTAAAAATTGCAGGGGATCGGCCGACAGCGTCCGGTTTACAATTCAACAAGAAGACGGTAGCTAGAAATCTAACTTGGCTTTTGTGCTTTTTAAAAATAAACCCTTATAGATAAATGTTTATAATATAATTAACACTATATTAATTTGACATATTGGTTTCTAGCGATTCGAGCTTGAAGATGCTAATTAATTTTGGGGATGTCGTGCTTTTACAACATTCAAAAACATGATGTCTTATAAATTCCAAGCATACTAGTTCGATGTGCTTATTTTTATCTAGATCTCGATTTAAATTTTACTCAAAACCAAGTTGTAATTAATGTTAGAATGCTACAGATATTTATGGTCCCGCAGGGTAGCTCGGGTTTCCCACTAGTTAAAATAGTTGTCTTCTTCATTTATCGATCAGACAAACCTATTTTGCTTATTAGTAAGTATTTTCTTTTGTAGAGCCTTTTCTGCCGCCTCTATTATATTTTCATCTGAACTCATCTCAAACCAAAAATAGGCAAATCGGCAAGAAAGTTGAGGGGTAGTGCGTGCTACTCCTCAAGGGCTAGATACCCATGATTGCCACCATCATATTTATTTTCAGACGTCTGAAAATTCATTTTATTTAACAAATATAAAATTATGTTAAACTTTCAAATTTTTTGAATTTCATTTTCTTTAAATATTAGTTAAATTAATCATGTCAAACTTTAAACGGGTTGATTCAACCTATTCTATACACGAATAATTTTAATAAATATAATTTTATAGACTTACTAACAAAAAAAAAAGTCACATCTTAAAAATACTCATGTATTAAATGGGTTGAATCAAAGTGTGTATTACATGAGTTAATTACTTGAATGTGCTATGTGGTTGTCCCATATTTCGCCTATAGTTCTCACTTTTTTTAAGTACATCATTTACCACAAAAATTTAATTCACTATTTTGAACGGTCAACTAAACAACGCCGGGTACTTCGTGCGCGGCCCCCCAGTGGCAAAGACAGGGGCACAACCCGGCTCACCCCGGACGCACGAAGCCCCTAGCCCGCCCGACAGCCCGCTTCCAGGGAAAACCCGACCCACATACCCGCCCGAAGGCACGACAGTAGTGAACCGGTAAAACCTGGCGAGATCAGGACTCGAACTCATGACCATAGGCCATGAGTCATCCATCATTTCTCATTATGTCCTTCGTCAGAATCGAACCTGAGACCTCCAAGAGAGATCCCTCGTCCATTCACCAACTGAGCTACCCGTGAAGGACAAAAATCCCATGTTTGAAACGGGTTTCGAACCCAAGATCTCAAAGCACATATGCATATATAACTATCCCGTTTGCAAAGAACACCCAAACTTACAGATTAGAGTAACATTTCAAAACTAAACATCAACCTAAAATTGAGTTCACGTACTTTATCAATCCAAAATCTAAATAGGACTGAATGCTTAGTTTATGATGGTGTATTAAGTGATGTGTTCATAATCGTTATCCAGGAAACAGTGATACGAAAAGCACTACCCGTCCTAAAGCATACAATCAATGGTATTACCAATCATGATCTATTCTCCGACCAATGTTTTAAGATAGCAGATCTGGGATGCTCCTCTAGTGAAAATACGCTATTGGTTGCATCTAACATTATGGATATGGTCATCGATGTGTGTAAAGAAAACAATCGTAAACCACCACAGTTTCAAGTATGCTTAAATGATCTCTTTGGAAATGATTTCAACACTCTTTTCAAATTGTTACCTAATTTTTATGCAAACCTAAAGAAGAAGGGGGGAAATTTGAGCCCTTGTTTTGTTTCGGCTGTTCCTGGTTCTTTCTATTGTAGACTCTTTCCGGACCACAGTTTGCACATTGTTCACTCTTCTTATAGTATTCATTGGCTTTCCCAGGTTTGTTTGATAACATTTTAACCATTTATCAATAACATATATTTAATTACTACAAATTGACTATACAACACACAATATTTATAGGTGCCTGATGGCCTGCTTGAAAGTAATGCATTAAACATATATATGGCAAAAACAAGTCCTCCAAACGTGTTCCAAGCATATGGGAAGCAATTCAAGACCGACTTCACAAAGTTTTTGCAATTACGCTCCGAGGAAATTGTATGTGGTGGGCGCATGGTTTTAACACTTGTTGGTCGTAGTGTTGTTGATCCAACTAGTGATGATGGTTGTCGTCTATGGGAGCTACTTGCGCAATCACTCTATGACATGTTAAAAGAGGTATGTAAAATTAAAAACTCAAATACCATATAATTAGAGGTGCAAACGAGCCGAGCTAAGCTCGAGCCTTGCATTATTGAGCCAGTATAATTAAGAACTCGAGCTCGGCTCGAGCCTTGTATTTTCGGCTCGAGCTCGGCTCGATAGTATAATTAAGAACTCGAGCTCGGCTCGAAAGCTCGATCAAAATGTATGTGGCAAGAGTTTAAACGAGCCCAAGCTCGGCTCGAGCTCGTTTTGGACCATTAAGGAGCTCGTTTTGACTATTAAGGACTCGTTTTGGAACATTAATGAGCTCGTTTTGGACAATTAAGAAGCCCAAGACCCAAAGTAATTTAGTTAATGCATGGGTTGCAATACAATTGGGCTATATAGTATTAATTGACATAAATAAGCAAAGCTCGATAAGGCTCGACGAGCCCAACTGAGCTTTATATTCGAGGCTCGAGCTCGAGCTTGATAACCAAATGAGCTTTAATTATTTCAGGCTCGAGCTCGGGCTCGAGCTCGATAAGGCTCAGCTTGTTCGAGCTTTTTACCGAGTCGATCTCGAGTAGCTCGCGAGCCGCTCGGCTTGTTTGCACCCCTACATATAATATATAAAGAATGCTTCCTTTTGAGCTTCAACTTTGTTCCAACAACTAATTTCCTATGTGCTTTAACAAAACCACAGGGGCTGGTTCGAGAGTCGGATATAAAATCTTTCAATGTGCCTATCTATTATCCATGTGAGGATGAAGTCAGGAATGTTATCCAAAATGAGGGATCGTTTTGTCTTGAAAGTTTGAGTACTTTTCACATCAATTGGGATCCACAAGACACGGATTACAAAAACTTGAATGATTCTAATGAGGCTAGCCAAATCCATGGGGAAAACACAACAAAAGCAGTAAGAGCTTTTGCGGAACCGTTGTTGACTTCGTATTTTGGAGAAACGATTATTGACGAGCTATTTAAAAAGTATAAGAAACATGTGGCCAAACATCTAACTAATAGCAAAACAAGATTCTTTAATCTTGTCATTTCATTAGCCAAAAAATAAACAATTAATTTGCGTGTTTAAATTTAAATCATTGTATGTTTTTATTTTTTTTATTTTATGTTCTCATGCTGTGATGTATTGTAGTCACTTTATATGAATAATAAAGCCTTGTTGAATGCATGTTTTTTTTGTTAAACTATTCCACCAACTTATTTGGTGTCTTAGAAGTAGATTTTGGGTGTTGACAATTTGACATGCAGTTTAAAAAATCCACAGTTATTATTGATTTTCCACCTTTAATTTTGCAAGAAAATACATGTGAAGTTCGTTGGAGATAAATCAGACCCACCTAAGCCACACAGGGTTGTTTGTGATAGACCACCCATGATGCTCGTAATTATCGCGAACACCACCCTGCCTGGTCGTGATATGGTGAGAATGTTCCAGGGCCGCAGTGTACCTCACGCCTGCAACAGTGGAAAGCTTCCGTTGACCGTTTAAAACAAAAAAATACCTTATATGTAAACAAATCCAACCAAAATTTTAACCTATTCGCTATTCTACAATTTTCAAAAACTGGTTCACGTAAAAATGGACATCTTAGTTCACACAAGAGTGCATGTAAAAAAAGGACTTACCATTTTCAACTATCAAAACTAATTTTGTTTCAACAATATTGTTGTGTTGATCTGAAGAGGATTGAGAAGATTTTGTCAGTAATTGTGTATTATAACGTACATGAAAATACGAGCTTGACTAGTCGGGGCAGTCGGGCTCCATAGTGGACTAACATTTTAGCCGAGTTTAGTGTCATGGTTGGAGGAACAAAACGCACTTGTTATTCAATCACGCACAAGTTGTCAGATCTCAAAGCGAAGTGCGAAAACTTTGAAAAAATGTTTAAAAAATCAAGGATGAAGACCTCAACACAGCCGAAGACATGGCTATAGACCTTGCTCATATTCAATATGTTTCTGAGGTCAGATTTTAAACATGTTTCGGTATGATAGATTTGAGGCCAAAAATTACATTAGGTTGATTATATAGATAAGGGTTCCCATACAAAAACCTTATATTGTGAGAAGGGTGAGAAGGAATCTCATAGTGACACGTGGCATCAAGGTGAAGGATAAATAAGTAAATTTACACAAATAATTATCTTATTAAATTTAAATCTTTTTTAATTTAAGAGTAATTATAAGGATATTAATTTTAGGTAGGTTTAATTGATGAGATATTTTAGGATTTTTATTTCAAATCTTCAACTGATTATACATTCAAATCAAATTAAATAGTTATACTAGACGACATTCTTGACGTTGTGTTTTATCTTCATGGACAACATACACAGGCTGCATGTTGTGTTTTATTACCAACCAAAATTCGTTTGTGTTTTAAAATTCAAATCTATTTCATCACTATCATTTAAACGTAAAACACACAAAACAAGTATTGATTGAACTATCGTTTAAACATAAAACACACAAACAAGAACAAGACTATTGTTTACATATACCCATTGTGTTTTAATGCTATTGGTTAAACATAAAACCCATTGTGTTTTACACGGGGTTTACGTTGTGTTTTAACATTACACACAAAGAGAGGAAAAAAAAAAGAATGTCTAGGTTTAATAAAAACACACTATTAGAATTATACAACTTTTCTAGTCAAATATAATTATATAGTAAACATAAAACACAATACCAAGAACCACTAATCTACAACACTAAAAAGCACTCTCATCACCATTTTGCTTTTTTCCATGTATAGGCTTTGTCCTTCCATTAAAATCCTCTCATTTGTTTTGTATAACACAATTTCAAATAAGCAAAGTTTATTGATATTGTTGACTTTCTAGAAGTTCTTATCAATGAAGTTTGTTGGTGTAATCAATTGTTTAATTATGGTAGACGGTTGTGAAGGAATTCCCGATAATTCCTCCCAATTTTGGAGGTTTGGCTAATTATTTAATAAGAGCATTTATTTAAATCTAAGGGATTTTTACCTTTATACCCCCACAACATATATTTAATTAATAAGATTATAACATAATTTACAAGTTTGCCACTCATTTAATCTCATCCATTCATCTATATGATCCAATGAACACAATTATTTCTCACCCTTCTCACAAAACACACCCTTTGTATCCTAACCCTACCCTGATTATATATTCTATTTATTATTTTATATTATATTATGTCTTTATTTTATTTTATGCAATTTTTATTTTAGTTTATCTAATGTTTTTATTTTCGTTTAGGAGAAATGTCACACAAATGTAACCAAGTTTGCTTGGTGTTCTAATTAAGTCACTCAAACTTTTTTTGTTTCTTTAAAGTCACTCAAGTTTTATTTATTATTCTAATACTATGTAATTATCAGATCACCAGGACACCTTCTTTTCTTCTTCTTTTTTTTATTTCATTTTAATGCTTATGTGGCATTATTTTTATTAGGTAGGTTTTATAAAATGAAGATTTCAAAAAAAAAAAAATTAATTTTACACATTTAAAAAATTTATTAAAAAAATATTAAAACCTGCAGACACATCATCACTTTTACCTAGAAACCTGATAATTACATAGTATTGGAACAATAAATGAAACTTGAGTGACTTTAGAGAGACAAAAAAAAAGTTTGAGTGATTTAAATGAAACAGTTAGCAAATTTGGTTACATTTTTACAAAGTTGCCCCTTTAGTTTATGTAATATTAAATTCTAGTTTATGTAATGTTTTTGTTTTATGTATTGTTATTTAATTTTAGTTTATGTAGTGTCATTTAATTTTAGTTTATGTAATGTTTTTATTTTATGTTATTTAATTTAGGAAAAATGAAAATAAATAATCCAAACTATTGACTATTGGCCAATAACAGTCCCAACTACGAAAATCACCAATATTGGTCCCAACTTTCGACATATTGGAAACCAACAGACCCAAACTAACGGAGGCTAACTCCGTTAGTGTGATGCTGACGTGGCATGCTTAGGTGGCAAGATGATCCCACGTGGCATCCTACGTGGCATGCCACGTGGCAAAATGATCCTACGTGGCATGCCACGTCAGCATCACACTAACGGAGTTAGCCTCCGTTAGTTTGGGTCCGTTGATTTTCAATATGTCGAAAGTTGGGACCAATATTGGTGATTTTCGTAGTTGGGACTGCTATTGGCCAATAGTCAATAGTTGGGATTATTTATTTCTATTATTCCTTTAATTTATTGTTTTTTTTTTAAAAAAAGTTAGTGCCTGTGTGATTAGTGCCCCATGTAAAATGCGATAGATGTGATCAAATGTGTTGAAATAAGGTGGCATGCGTGGATTAATTGAATGTAGTGTGATGGTGTGATGACCACCCTACCCACCCTTCTATGGATTAGTAAGTATGTGAAATAGAGTTAATCGACATTTCTTGACGATGCACCAGGAGATTGATGTTTTGCCGATGTCTCCTTTTTTGCTTTGTCTTTCCCGATGGGGCATTTCAATTCGAGAACATCCATGACATCATCATCAAGCTCGGGTTTGTAATCAATATTATTTTATGTTAGATGAAACAACATATTTTAGGATGGTATGAATAGAGAAAATGTGGCCAACTTAGTTGTGATGGTTCAACCTTGCTTAATAACTTACGCTTGTAATTACAGGCTAGTACGAGCTCTCGTAGTTGTGGCATCTACCTCTTCTAACAGAATCCTTATTTTGGATTTTTTTTTACCGTGGGGTTGTATCTCATGGATCTACAACTAGCTCTCGTAGTTGTGGCATCTACCTCTTTTGACAAAATCCTTATTTTGTCTTTCCCGATAGGGCATTTCAATTCGAGAACATCCATGACATCATCATCAAGCTCGGGTTTATCATCAATATTATTTTATGTTAGATGAAACAACATATTTTAGGATGGTATAAATAGAGAAAATGTGGCCAACTTAGTTGTGATGGTTCAACCTTGCTTGATAACTTACGCTTGTAATTACAGGCTAGTACCAGCTCTCGTAGTTGTGAAAAACCGATAGTCTAATCAAGCAAACCGAACCGATTGTTAACAAGATTATTTAGCCGATGACTTTCGTTTTGGTTGAAGGTAATAACTGAATTGAACAAAACCATGCATATCCGTAGAAATTGTTTTGTTCCCCATGGGGTTGTATTTCATGGATAGTTACTTAGTAGTTAACGACTTAACGGGCCGGTAAAGTGGTATATTACACCATAAAAACGAGCATTTTGTTCTTTTTAATTTGAGTATAGTATTTCTATTGTTTTTTAATTAAAAAAAATTGGCATGTTACGTGACCAGCGTTTTAAGGGTGAGAATAAATCGAAACCAAACCAAAAACAAACCGAAAACCGAACTGAATTCAACAAAAAAGAATTGAATTAACTGCAGAAACCTATTAACTGAAAACCAAGTTAAGCAAAAATCGGTTATCCACCAAGAAGGCGCTCAATGGCAATGGATCATCCCTATCCGACCAATTATCCACCAAAATTCGCTTGTGGGTTTGGTTATTCTTTGGAGGTATGTTTGTGTTCATGAATTGGGGTTTTTTTTTGCAGGATCATGTATCAAGATTCTTTATGCCAATTCCCTCTCAATAAACACTTCAATTGTATAATTAATACTCCTATTTAGTTTCCTACTCATGCTTATTAACTGTCTGGTTGAATTTATAGCATTTAGTACTTGAAAAGGCCCATTTTGTAGTGAATTAGTTTATTGTGTCTTTAAAGTGAGAATTGAATAAGTATTGGTGTGTACTTTATTTAATGGAATAATGGAAATAAATAATCCCAACTATTGACTATTGGCCAATAACAGTCCCAACTACGAAAATTACCAATAGTGGTCCCAACTTTCGACATATAGGAATATAATGGACCCAAACTAACGGCGTTAGTGTGGTGCTGACGTGGCATGCCACGTAAGATGCCACGTAGGATCATTTTGCCACCTAGGATGCCACGTAAGATGCCACGTAGGATCATTTTGCCACCTAGGATGCCACGTCGGATGCCACATAGGATCATTTTGCCACCTAGGATGCCACGTCAGCATTACACTAACGGAGTTAGACCTCCGTTAGTTTGGGTCCATTATATTCCAATATGTCGAAAGTTGGGATCACTATTGGTAATTTTCGTAGTTGGGACTGTTATGTTGGGATTATTTATTTCCATTATTCCTTATTTAATCATTCAAGGTCGTTTTTGTGTTCTTTAATGATAATTTGGTTGCTTTCTTATAGCTGCTTTGGTTATCATTTAGCGCTGTTTATTCAATTGAACGTATCAGTTACTAACTGTTCATATCTTATAGGTTGGGATAGCTGAGCTCAAAGTTGCAGTTAAAAGAACGGGAGGACTTGTTGCGCTAGCAGAAATCTTTGATCATCCTGACTTCCTGTGTTTAAAGATTCTCTAGTACGGGTATTCCAGACCATTTCCGAACTCTTAATAAAGCACTTTAGGACATTTTATGCATTTATATACACTTCAAAGTTCAATCCGTTTTTGTAGTTTGAAAATACTTGATTTGGATTATAAATGAAACGTGCAGACTCGATTTCTACTGTCAAAACTAAATCCTTCTACCTGGCAGAGATTTTATTTTCATATATGACGTCTGCTTTGAGTTCTTTTTCGACCATCTACAGCGATTAGCTGTTCAATAAAGGGTATGATTGGCAAGGAGCTTTTAAGAGCTTCTAGCTTCAAGCTTTTAAGAAAACTCATACTCAATAAAAAAAACATTGTTTGGTTGAAGGAGCTTGAAGCTTTTAGGTTAGGAGAAAAAAACTCTATATTGAAATGCTACTAGTACTAGCGTTTAAGAAAAAACTCCTACTAGCTACAAGCTTTTAATGAGTAAATGACACAAATACCCATTTTACCATTAAAAAAATAAAAAAAATATGCATACAAGCTTTTAGTTATGCCCATTTTGGTCATTTTATATATTTTATTAAAAAGTCCAGCTACTATGCCAAACACCAAAATATATTTAAAAAGCTACAGCCACCAGCCACCAGTCACTAGCTAGTTTTGCCAAACATACCCTTTAATCTCCATCTTCTTCACGCATTACAAAAGTATACACGTCGATCTCCAGTTTTGTAAGGTTATCCATCCAACGCTAGTTGTATAGATAGTACTCTTAGCCAATTCTACTTTATGCATTTTGGCCTAGTTAAAAAAATCTTGTGATGTCTCAACAAGATTTTGGCCGAATAATTATTTGAAAAGTCGTCAAGTACTTGATTTATTGAGGTTTCACATTTATTATAAGTTTCACATCAGAAGAGGAGTCTTCTTTTATTGACTTACATATAAAACACAACGAAAACGATAATAATATTTTCTTCTGTGGCAAGTAGTTGCTTGCAGCTATGCAAGGACTAATTAGCTCACAAAGAAAAAGCATCACGTGACACGTGGCCATCCCAGTGGCCGTTTTATTCTGTGGTTCGGTTGTGCAGCTTTCGCTGGAAATGCAGCACAACATGCAAGCTGTATTTTACACATCTAATTGTTTGTTGCTGTTTCAGTCATGTCCAGTGTCTGCTTAGCCAGATGATTTTTGTAGCAGCTCATAAATTTCGCTATGAATTCTGGCAAAACACAATAAGTCATATGTTATACATTTAAAAGACCAAAAAGCACGAACATTTATCATATTTGTAACAAGCTTTATTTGAATACAGATTCTTCACGTCACAATCAGTGTTGTAAAAGTCGACCTAGGCGGGATTAAATATAGGAATAAGGACCTAGTCGGTGAACTAGGCGTTTTGGCCATTAGGCGGGCCTAGGCGGTGGTATTTTTAATTTTTTTAATTATTTTCTTTAAATTTCTAAGTATTTCTTAGTATTATGTGTATATATCTAAGTATTTCTAAGTATTGTGTTTATATATCTTAACATATTTTAAAAAAAACACCTAAATTTGTGTACATATATATAAAATACTTATAAAAATACCAAAACCCCTAGTTCCGCCTAATTTCGCCTAGTCCCAACTAGACCCGACTAGTCCCTAGGCTGGACCTCACCGCCCGCCTAGCGCCTTCTGCAACATTGGTCACAATGATCAATTTTAAAATACAGATCCAGTCACACACTCACACCATAACTAGATAACATGAGAAACTTTTATTGGTGATCTTTTGTTATCCTTTCAGAAATTTACGTAATCAAGAATGTTAAATTACCTTCGATATTCATGAATTGTTGGATAAGCTTTTTCCTTTCATCATTAGAATAGCTTTTAGAACCTTATCCTGAAGAAGACATGAACAACGTACCGTCATGTATGCCATTATTCCATTCCAATCACATTTAGTAAACGACACTGAGTACTTACAGTATATTCCTTATGCGTCTTTTCAATCTGCTTATGCATTGACTCATCGACGTTCTTCTTCAGTTCAACTTCTAGAGTCTGCAAATAGAAAGATTAGAGAACTTATTTATACATGATGAGTTATTATGTATATGATACATACTTTAAATCCTTCTTACTTCAAATATAAACTCAGGTGGTACACTGTGGTCAATGAGATTTTGAAGTTTCTGACGAATAAGATACAGCCTGTCAAGATATATGATTCAAGATTGTTAGATATGACACTCGGGCATTAGAAGTATTAGTGTGCGGCCATGATTTTTCTAGCAGCACCGATTATATCCTCTAGCTAGTTTTAGAGCTACATGTAGTTTGTGTAAACATTTGTATTTAGATAACGTACTGTTTGGGGTTCTGTTTTTCTACTATACTTTTGGCAATGTATGCAATATCATCTTCCCAACCAGTCAAGATTATCTGATCTCCTTCCAGAATAGAGCTGCAGATAGATCATTAAAAAAACACGAATACAGGTAAGACGGAAATGATAGAAGTTGAACAAGTTTGGAATTTAATAGGTTACAAGTTAGTTCTAAAGCGTCTTGATTGTCATAAAGGCTAGAATAGCTCTTGAAGACACACACACACACACATATGCATAGATGTGTGTATGTACATACCTGGGTTTTAAAAAGCGCACCTGAGGCGCGCCGAGGCGCAAGGCGCAGCCTAGGGTGCCTTAGGGCTTTGCGCCTATCCTTTTTCCCAAAGGCGCGCGCCTTAGGCGCTTTTTTTGTCAAAATTTTAGTCGCTTTTCACCTGAGGCGCGCGCCTCATGTACACAGGGTATTTTTTTATGCATAAAAATGTTGTACCTTGGTGTTTTTGGCTTGTACATATAGGTAAAATCACATAAAAACCGTATTTATAGCTATATTTTGGGTAAATGAAGCTAAAAACTCATGGAATATATATGGGATATATATAAAAAAAAAAAAAATTAGTGTGCGCTTCGGGTACGAAAATCCCACGCTTTTTGCGCTTCGCGCGATGTGCTTAGACCTTGTCGCTTTTGTGCGCCTAGCGCTTTTTAAAACCAAGGTACATACGCATATAAATTTGTGTACGTGTTTGTATAAGCAGAATGAAACAGAACTTATGATGCCAGCTAGCTTCGAATGACCGAATGGCTTGTCGCAAGTTATTCTTGGAATTGATAGCTATTCTTTCGGCTAATTGCGTTGGCAATTCTATGTTCTCTTTCCTTGCTATGAGTTCCAGGACTTCAACAATCTGGAAACAACTAACAACTGTTTTAAATTTTTTGAATTAAAAGCCACTAAAAACTTGTTTTGGGTGCATACCCAAGCTAGCTTCCATGTAGGTCCATTTATGAATTGTACAGAGTTTAAAAGTATCAAATGATCACCTCTTTATTAGAAGGCGGAAGAAATTTGATCAGTGTGCAGATGTTTTGAAGGTGTTTTAACTTTGAAGCATCTTGGCAACAAAAGAAGACTTTATGACATCCTCTATACCGCTCTATAACCCATCGTATGTAAAGTAGTGCATCTGTTGATAGCTTGTCAGCTTCATGCAGAATGATGGCTGCACTTGATCATCCATTTCAGGTAAATTAATAATGTTGACTTGTTTTGTATTTATTAACTTTATTTATTTAGTTACTTTTTAAACGCTGGAATGAAATATTAATATACCTCTACAATTATCAACGTCGCAACGTGCTTTGTTGGTTAACATATTCGCCTCTTTTATAAGTTCAACTATAACATGCTTCTCGAATCCTTTTAGCTCAGATAGATTAACTTCTACATGTTGAGACGACTCCTTCACATTAACGATTATACTGCTCACATCTTCCCCTGAGATATGTACACAACAACACATATAAGCTCATGACGTAAGAATAATGAAATTTGCAACTAACCGCACACACTCAACTATATAGGTATGTCTCAATGTGCATACGCAAATACATACTATGAAATACGAGACAAATACAGAGATACTTGACTCTGTGTGTAAAGTGAAAATTGAACTTAAAAGAAGTATTTATTCAAAGCTAAGGCACTTAATTTCAAAAGCTGGCATGATAGGAGTTCGTGGAGACGTATGATCAAGGTTAAAGACTTTTAAGGATGAAATAGTTGTGTCTTTGCTTTGTGATAGAGGTGCAGATTTACTACACTCTAGGTGGACATTGCATAGGATAACCTTATAGCAGCTAGATAAATGTTTACAATGGTATACTTGTGTATATATTATTATGTTTCATGATGCATATTTATCAATATTTTACTATATTATTCTATCACCACCTGTTATGTTATGTTATTGTGTCGTTGTGGTATTTCTAGTCTAGTTTGTTTCCTATTGCTAATTTGTTTTGAGCCGAGGGTCTCTCTGGAAGCAGCTTCTCTGTCCATTCGGGTAGAGGTAAGGTTTGCCACTTTGCCTACATCCCACCCTCCCCAGACCCTACGAATAGCTTTGCCATTTCTGGGATCTATAGGGTATGGTTGTTGGTGTTCTTGTAATTGCCTACTATATGAATTTATAAACAAATAAGGGCTGGTTGCTTGATATCATTGCTATTTGCAGAAATAGGTGTTAGTGAGCGAAGTTTGCAAAAAATAAAAATAAAAATAAAAAATAGAAGCCCCTAAAAAAGAAACCTCAAAAGTGTAGAAAGCAAACGAAATGTTGCTTTACTAACTAATGTAAAACTTATATTATAATCTAGAATTCATAGTTTATAATTATTATTAAGTTAGTATAAGTTAATTAGTATTATTTAATTACTATCCTAAGTGTGTGATAGTTAAAGGAAACAAGTGAAATTAGTTAAAGGAATATTCTATAATCTTTTAATATAATACTTAGGCTATAAAAATTCTTTCAGATTCAGTGTTCTTTCTCAAATGTGGAGCAAATTTCGAAGCCAATGTTTTGTTACTCTACCATAAAGTTAATAAAATCATCCTAAACATGTCCTTTTGTTAGCTTTTGTCTTGCAATAATCATTTTCATTGATTTCTTGATTCTATCTGTATATATGTATGAGTAGCCGATGTTACCAGACAAATGCGTGCATACGTAGTTATGGCAGTAACAAATATACCTTCAAGTTAAATGTCTTGCACTCATCTCTTGCCTGCACAAACCATACAATTTGTAAGTAAACGAGCTTTCGTCCCTTGAAAATTGAACATTTATATGTGTTTTCATTTTT
The DNA here is from genome assembly GCA_030844895.1 of Ambrosia x helenae. Taxonomy (NCBI): domain Eukaryota; kingdom Viridiplantae; phylum Streptophyta; class Magnoliopsida; order Asterales; family Asteraceae; genus Ambrosia; species Ambrosia x helenae. The sequence goes on along the minus strand of CM061228.1, from coordinate 140,327,155 downwards.
TTTTCCCAAAGTTCATGCTAAATTACTGATTTGTCGATTAACTGTCTCTTCGTTAAATCTTCTTAATGGCAACTTTGACGTATGTATGGGCAAACTGTCCAAAAATTTGCTGTTTTCATGAGGTCGACAATGTTTAAGTGGCGTATATGGTTTCCTTCTCATGAAAATTGCATTTGTTTTTATTTACTGTGAAAATTTATTGCTTAAAAACGACAACTTTGAGCGACGAGCAAACATTTCAAGCGTCGCAGTTTCATGAAAACTGTAACAGCTTTTTGTTTTCGAAGTTTTAGTTTGGTATCAAGAACTATTTCCAAATGATATGTTAAGAACACTGGTCACACTGCAAGGATGCAATTATTAATTATAAGGTCAAAACACTAAAATAAATATATTAAGCAACAGAATTACAGATTTGCAGCTGTTATCTAATCTTACATCATTTTCATAATATTGTATTAATTACCTGTACTTTGTCGGCTCCATATGCATCGCGAAGCAACGCCCAAATCATTGTCCGCTTTCCCACACCTGCCTGTCCTTCAAATATGAAGTGACGGCATTCTTCATCTTTTATCTACACAATCAAAGCGCATAAAACAATCAAACTAATTTACATTCTTTGTTTTATAAAATATTGATCTCAAATTAATCATACCGTTTGTTGCAGCTCGATTGCTTTGTCTTTGTTGCAGATGAAATCTTTAAGCGTTTCAGGTCGGTATCTATCTGCCCAGACATACTTATTTCCATCCTTTGGCTCGATAGTATCATCTTTGGCGGTTAAAACTACGTTTGTAATGGATGGCACTGACGAAAGTGGCGGTGGCACCGGTTGTTGTGGTGATGGCAAAGTTGGCGGCAAAGGTGGTGAAAACTGTGGTGATGTTGGCTCTGATCCTCTCTCCCTCAAGGACTCCTCGTTCGAATTTTCGGTAGAGTAAACCTTTACCATTGTCGGGGGTTTCTCATCTTTCGTTTTAAACTTAAAACACCCCAATTCTGGCATCTTAATAGCAAAACTCATTCTGGAACTCGAGCTGACAGCCGTGGTGGCTACACTCTCGCGGTCCGGGCTTGTAGCTTGGTTCAATAGCCCTTTGTAGTAAGGACTATAAGTGGTGGTAAACTCGTGTGGTATAGCAGTAGTAGTAGCAGTAGCAGTAGCAGTAGCAGTAGTAGCACTCTCTGCTTCAAGAGTTATACCCGTACCCGGAACCTTCTCAGTGTAGAGGAGCCCTTTGTAGTAAGGACTATCCTTACTATAAGTGGTGGTAAACTCGTGTGGTATAGCAGTAGTAGCAGTAGCAGTAGTAGCACTCTCTGCTTCAAGAGTTATACCTGTACCCGGAACCTTCTCAGTGTAAAGGAGCCCTTTGTAGTAAGGACTATAAGTGGAGGTAAACTCGTGTGGTATAGTAGTAGCAGTAGCAGTAGTAGCAGCAACAGTAGCAGTAGCAGTAGCAGTAGTAGCACTCTCTGCTTCAAGAGTTATACCTATATCCGGAACCTTCTCAGTATAGAGGAGCCCTTTGTAGTAAGGGCTGCTCATGTCCTGGAAGTCATGCGGTATAGGAGTTGGAGTAGTTGTATTGTTCTCGGCTTCGGAACATGTACCCAAAACCTTTTCCTGAAAGAGGAGCCCTCTATAATAAGGACTCGTGGTGTATCGGTTGAACTCATCGAGGTTTTCTTTAGTTAAACTAGAGCTCTTTTTTTTGTACGAAAAATGACTCGTAACTTTTCCTTTTCCGGGCCAACCACCGGTCTTCAAGGAGCCGGTGGAACAAGAAGATGACTTTTCAACCAGGTTCGACACTCGGTCGGGGAGGTATGGCAGTGGTTCAGGGGAGACATGAGGGCTCTTCATTGTGAAAATTCTGAAAGGTTTCAAAATTTTGGAAGAGAAGGAAGGATGAGGATATTTGTAAGCCAATATTATTGGTTTGCATTGTATATCACGAACTTTTTTAAAAAAAAATCGGTATGATCAATGTGGTCACAGTGTCTAGTAGGAAACGGTCTGGGTTGGTTGTGTTGGTTAAGGTATTAACAGAAATGTAATGAGTCCAAAGTCTAAGCCGGCCAGGTTTCTATGCCGGATTCTCTTGATTAGTTATTAAGGTATGTACAATTTATTATTCTAACTATTATAATTATGTTAGTATAAGTTTTGAATGTTACTTTCGTGATACTATTATATACTAGCTAGAGGTAAATCTAGGGGTGTAAATGATGCGCAACGGCTCGAGAGCTACTTGGGATCGGATCAGTAAAACGTTCGAATGAGTCGAGCCTTAACGGGCCCGAGTCCGAGCCCGAACATGAAACATGACTCTTTTAGTTATCGAGCCAGAGCTTGAGCTTTTCATACAAAAACCATTGTTTCCGAGTTAACTAAAGAGTGGGGGAAAAAAAGGAGGAAAATCCTCTCCTTTCTTTTCTTTTCTCTTCCTCTATTTTTCCCTATTTCTTTTCCTTCATTTTCCTTCCAATTTGAAATAATGAAATATTGCCTAGTTTTTTCTCCTTTTCCTTTCCTTTCCTTCACAAAATGAACTCGGGAACACACATTTCCCTCATTTTCCCTTCTTTCCTTCATAACAAAAACTCAAGAAAACATTCTATTTTTTTCTTTCCCTCCCTTTCCTTTCTTTTCTTCTTCTAAGTCAACTCGGGAACACAGCACGAACCCAAACAAATTTTATATTATTATTATTTTTATATATAATATACCTATTATTTAACATTGGCGAGTCAAGCTCGAGCCGAGCTTTGGCTCGTTTAAGCTATCAAAGCGAGCTCGAGCCGAGCTTTTAGCTCATTTAAAATTTTTCTATAATTATTTCGAGCCAAGCTCGAGCCATTGGGTTTTACTTTCGAGTCGAGTTCGAGCTCAAAGTATTAGGCTCAAACCGAGCCGAGCTCGAGCTTCATAAAAGCATGACGAGCCGAACTCGAGCTCAGTCAGGCTCAGGCCCGACTCGGCTCATTTACACCCCTAGGTAAATCTAGCTAGTTACCAAATGAGGTCGGTATTAGTTATTACTGTATTCAGTTCGGTATCTATCTTTGCGATATGCATGTGTTTATTACTTTATTTGTTTGTGTGAAATACTAAAATATGCATTGTTTTGTGACTAAAACGTTTACATATTGGTATTGTTTTTACTTATACCCACTTTATTAGAGGTGTTCAAAAAAATCCGAATCCGAATTCGAATCTGATAATCCAAATCCGAATTATCCGAAATTTTGGATAATTCGATTTTTGGATATCTGAAAATTGGATAATCCGAAATTTCGGATTCGGATCCTGATTTTGAGAATTTTCGGATAATCAGATTATCTGAATCTGAATATTAAAAAAATATATATAAATATATAATATTATATACATTACATAACACAATACACAACCTTAAATCCCTAATCCTCCAATCCATAGCAGCCGCTCCCTCTTCTCTTTACTATAACAGCCCCGTCCACCTCGTCTCCTACCTCCACAGCCCCTGTCCACCAAACGATAAGTTCTTTTTACATTTTTTTGTTCAAGTTTCGTTTATCTTACTTTGATTTCTGTTTTTTTAACAGGTTCACGTTTTAGACATAAAGGAGAACTTCGTTTTTTTTTTTAAGTTTCGGATTATCCGTTTGATGATCCGAATCCCAATCCCAATATTGACTATCTGAAAATTCGAATTATCCAAAATTTAGATATCCGAAATTCAGATAATTTGAATTTGAACACCCCTACACTGTATAAAATTTGCAGAAAAACATTCTCATAAAATAATCTCCTTATTATAGCTAATAGAGTTAATTACCGTTTTTATCCCTGTGGTTTGCACCAACTAATAGATTCAGCACGAGTATAACACTCTGAGTCCCTGACTTTTGTTGGGCTAACACATTACATCCTTCATATTAACGTCCGTTAGTTTTTCTGTTAGTTTATGGGTTAAATGACTATTATGCCCCCCCCCATCTTATTTTCCATCCAACCCACCCGCCCACCACCACCATCTACACCCTCCCTCTCCTCACTCATCCATTGTATATATAGAGAGAGAACAGTATTGTGGTGGAGGAGAGAGGAGATGGTGAGGAGAGAGATGGTGGTGGTGGTGGTGGTGGTGGGTGGGTTGTAGAAGAAGATGGAGGGACATAATAGTTATTTCACCACAAACTAACAGAAAAACTAGGGACTCGGATTGTTATACTCGTGCTAAACCTGTTAGTTGGTGTAAACCACAGGGACAAAAATTGCAATTAACTCTAGCTAATATTGTAAACTAGTATTTTGTCTACGGGTGTTGCATCGCGAGCCTGCGTGTAAACTATAGAAAAGAATAACCAAGTTGATCTAGGACCCGCACATTGCAACAAACTTATCAAACGGAGAAAAATAGACACATTGTGAGGGGCATGTCAACTGAAAAAATATATATGAAAAAAACGTTGAACCCCATGTGTACGCTGCGGCGTATTAACTCGGAAAATTTAGAACGAACTGTAAAGCGAAAAATTTGCGAAAGATGAGTTTATGATGGACTAAAGTTAAAAGTAAAAAAAATGTTGGGGTTAAATTACAAAAAGAGGAAAAACTTGGGGTTACAAGTAAAAAAAATCAAAGTGGTTAAATTGAAAAACATGGAAATTTTTGAGTTTGAAGTGAAATATCAAATTAATCAAAGGGGTTAAATTTGCAAATGCTTAAACTTGAGAGTTAAATTGGCAAAGTTTGAAACCCTAGAGTTAAGGAAAATGCATTTTTTTTTTATGAAAACCACCCAAAGCCATAAGGCCACCCGTAGCGGCACAATCATTGGCTTCAAAAAATGGGAAAAAATATCTCAATTTCACCCATGAAAAAAATCACGCCCAAAGCAATTTTGCCCATTTCAAACCTAAGAGGTCGTTGTACACCCAAGAAATAGGGTGCTAAATGCCCCCTTTCATGTCTATTAACTCATCATTACTCAACATTACACATGATCTAGTAAAATTGCTAATTGCATAATGTAATTGATAAGTGATTTCATTTACAACCTCATGTTTTTGCTCCTTTAAATAATAGTACTTCTAATTCTTTTATTAACTAGTATGAAAACCTTGACTCCTTGAGAGATGTAAGAAAATAAAAAGACGGTATGATGCAGGGATAAAATTGAGTATAAATTTCCGTTGATTATTTTGCAGATTAATGCTACTACTGACTAAAGTAGTAGGTTACCATCGAATAAAATAGATTATTTTCGTTTTCTATAGTTTTTTTCTTTTCGCAACATCAAATTCCCTAGCCACAAGGTAATTAATTTGTGGCCGCGACAAGAACCAATAAGAAAGCAAAATATAACTATTTGAAACATAGTAATAAACTTTTATACCTTCGAGAAACAACACAACATATTGTTTAAGAATATACGTTGTGGGTCGCTAGTGAGCAGGCGCGACCACCACACTTGACTCTCAAGTAACCCGGTCACTTGACCCTGTTGTGGCTAGGGATGAGCAACGGTGCGAACAAATGTCACTTTCTCCCCGTTAACACACGCGACCACCATTGCCTGTGCCCGCGCCGCCTTGAAACCTCGCTCGCGTCGAGGCTCGCTCGCGGTTTACAACGGACAGTCTAATAGTTTTGTGATCATATTTTTTTTATCTTCTCTCTGCCTTTTCTTGTAGCAAATCTAAGAATTGAAATTGTTAATGCGTCAAAACAAAGCTCAATCGAATGTACAATTAAAAAGAAATATGTTGGATACAAAACCATTTTATACGTAAATCAACATGTACAAGTGTTACAATCTTTACATTTAAAATTGGTTATGTTTTAAGAAATTGTTGTGTTTATGTATGGACAAAAACCGCAGCTGGTTTAATATTAATTTTAGAAGTCAATGATTTTATGATGCAACATCATAATTCCTTGGTTTTATCATTAAATATACATTAAAGAATATGAACGACAAGATCAAATAGATAAATTTGGATGTAATAATTGGACAAGTATGTATGTCACCTTCACAAATAAGAGATGCCAAGGTGCCTTAGACAAATATGTGAATCTGTTGACAGCGGCAAAGCTTGATGATGTAACCCTCTATATTTTTATACTTAAGATTAATATTAATAAAGACGGTACTCACACAATGAATACAATTTGCGAATCTGAAAAAGAGAGCAATAATCGATGGAAATTAACCAAAATGATGCACTAGACATATTTGTTAACAAATAAAAGAAATAGTTGCGTTGTCGCCTTTTACCGGTTATAGTTCAGTATCTAGTTCATGATCAGTTGTATAAAATGGTGATATAGTAAAATTTTATGCTAGTCTCATGAGCGTCTATATCTTTCATGATGCGACAATGACAAATAGATGCAGTAGTTATAAAAATCGGCTTTTAAGACCTCTTTACAACAACCTAAATAAGTTGAATAAGCTCCGACAAATTTGATACTTATAAACATTATTAAGCTCTTCAGTCTCATGAGTGTCTATATCTTTCATGATACGACAATGACAAATAATTGCAGTAGCTATAAAATCGGCTTTTAAGACCTCTTTACAACAACCTAAATAAGTGGAACAAGTTTCGATTACGCTCTTCATTAATTAATCTCATGAAATCCCCATGGGACAAGATGGTAGTAATTAATTCAGAAGGTGAAGGTTTGAAATTCTACAAATTGAAAGTATAAGTAAGTAGTTTATATGAGTAAATTAGGATTACCATTAGGTGGTGTTCTAAACAATTAGTTTCTTGAAATCGATATGAGTAAAACAAAACTAACATAATAACATTAAATTTTAGTTTTTATAAATAAAGTAATAAACAACTTCAATAAATTTAACTAAAATATATAAGCTTTCTATTGATTATTACTAGTATTTAGGACCCCAACATTGCGACTACCCTTTTATAATAAACAAAAAATAGACATAGAAACGTTGAACGCCAGAAAAGCATGTTGCGAACGAATCAAAAGTTAATTTTTATTAAATGACAAATTACCCCGATTTGTTAAAAATCTCATTCTATTAAAATTACAAAATAACAACAAAAAATTAAAAATTAAAACAAACAACACATACAAGTTAGAGGTTTTCAAATATTTGGGGGGGTTTTTAGGTTTTTGCTTTTTTGGACTTTTAACTTGTAGTTTTTAGAATTTACGTTATATCATTGTGTCTTTTATGTAGCATTGTGTCTTTTTCTTATTTTCATTATTGTGTTATTTTTGCAATTCATTGTGTCTTCTTTCTTCAACATTGTGTTATATTTTTTGACATTGTGTTATATTTTGTGGCTCATTTTGTCATATTTCGTGATCTATTGTGTTTTTTGTATTCTTCTCACTCTTTTCATTTTTGTTAATCTGTGTAGGAATTAGGATTAATTTGACCCATTTAGGTTGGAGAGAAAATGAGTATTTTTTTTTGCAAACTAATTGTGCAAGTTTATAGATGCATTTAAGGAGTTTGCATTAGTTATGGTCTTAAAGGTGGAATGAAGTTAGTCTCTTAAAAAAAAGGAGCTTATGTTACGATTTTATGTTCAGTCCGTAAACCGATGTGTCCTGTAGGACTTAAAGGCAAGCCTCAAGAATATTTTCCAATGAGTGACATATGAATAAAATGGAAAATACAAATAAAACAGGCCACCATCACCATGTGCTTAAGTGAGCTAATAAACGGCCCATTATCAAATTTGTGGACCAAATCAACATCATTTTGTCACGAGTATGTTGGAACATGTGTGGGCCCAATTTCTTCAGCTGCATGCCATACAATTTCTAAATTATGATGCTCGCTCCTCTAGTAACTGGTGAGATCGTTCATCATATCAGCTTAATTTGATATTTTGAGGCCATTATGGACCATTCAAAGGTTCTTATTATATTATGTTATTGATTATTGAAAGGCACATCCTCAATTAGAAGCAGATATTTCAAACATTCGAGCATGATCTTTGATCACGAGTGTATGATGGGTGTTGTGTACCAAACCAATATTTGTCCAAAATTTAAGTCAATTAAAACATCTAGCAAGCCAAATACGGTTGTATATATTGCCATTGGGTATGTTTAACCATCCTCAACTCCACCTAGACCTAGACGTCATGTCACACACTTTTCCCTATTTCAATCCACTTCACCCTCAAGGATGTGGTTTTTCGTTTAAAAAAGGAAAACAAATTAATTCAGATTCTAAACATCCCGTTAACATGTTAACAAATAACTTCTTTAATGCCCCTTAATAAAGGAGGGAATGGTGTGCAACGTCGGTTAACATGTCATGTCACATTTAACGCCTCACATGTTAATGTTAGGGCTGACAAATCGTGTATACCCGACCTGTTAAGACACGAACCTGTTAAGACACGAACACGAAACATGTATACCCAAACACGACACGATAACTTATCGTGTACTTTTTTCTAAACCTGAACACGAACCTGTTTATACCAGGTTTGCATGATTAGACACGATAAGACACGATAATATCAGTTTATACCAAGTTAACACGATAATACCTGTTTATACTAGGTTAATACGATAATACACCAACATGTTTTCCAAATCCGACACGTTAAATGGGTATCATCAAGCATTAAAAAAGGTATAATTCCATCTATAAAAACGTATAACTCCAATACTCCACCCCCACAACCTATATTTTTTTTTTAAAAAAAATCCTTAACATGTCTTAACGGGTACTAAACAGGTAAATAAGTATTTAACCTGCTTAGACACGAAAATTAACAGGTATATTTCGTGTCTACCTGTTTAGGACACGAAATCTGTTAAGGTCATACCTGTACCTGTTAAAATCGTGTAGATTCGTGTCAGGTATTCGTGTTCGTTTCTGAAATTGTCAGCCCTAGTTAATGTACACCCTATTGCCTATTATTCGAATAGTTGAGTAAGTTATTTAAAACAACAACTAGCAACTAGCTAGTTAAGAGTGAAGACTTCCCTAACGAGTAAAGATGCTCCATTTCATATTTTTAGATTTTATGTCAACAAGATTTTTGCTCAACACAAGTCAACATGCACATCGTAAAGTACTTGATTTATTAGAACTTTCACATCAGAAAAGGATGAAAAGAAAACGAAAATACTTGAGTCAACATGCACATCATCAAGTACTTGATTTATTAGAACTTTCACATCAGAAGAGGATGAAAAGAAAACGAAAATACATTCCCAAGTGTATATTTAACTCACAAACACAAAGTATCTTTGGGATTCTCACTTGTCGTATTATTTTGTAGAAACTTCGTTGCAGCGATCTAGTCTTTACGTGGCACTTGCTTAGCCGGATAGCAACACACAAATTTCGCTATGTAAAAACACATAAAGTCATATGTTAAAAGACCAAAATAATAAATGAATTTTGATATTTGACATTTTATGATAAATTTTATATTATATTGGAGGAACTGTTGGTTAATCAGGTTCGTTCACAAGTCACATCGGTGGGTCACAGGTGATGGGTACAAATCATTTATCTGGTAAAATTTGTTGGTCTTGTTTGACCGAGTAAGCAGGGTTGTTTCGATTTAGTTTAACATCTCATGTTTATGTATTCCTAGTTTTCTGACCCGCCATGTGTTGCGCGGCGTCGAATATAAAGCAGCTTGAATTTATATTTTCAAAAAATTGACCTAGCTCGTTTCTAAGCGCAAACCAACTACAAACTTACATAAAAATACCAAAAATACCGGAACGTCTTATATCTAACCTAACTACAACACGAAAAAACACAAAAGTTAGGACACCTTAGCTCAAAGTTAGTTTCAAATTTTATTATTATTATTATAATATAATAAAGCAAAATTTTCGATAAAAATGATGTTTAATTTATAAATTTAAATTAAATATCCAAACAATGATTTAGTTATGACTTTTAAAATTTCCACTTTCTTTGCGTAATTGTATTTGGAGACCTTGGATTTCAAATTAAGTTTAAAATTGATTTAATAATGTGTTTTACTCTATTTCTCCTCATACAAGAGGATTTACATCTCTTTTATCAAATTTCCACCATTAAATTACACTAAAAATCATTATTTCATCCAAAAATTTTCTCTCTCTTTTTTAAAATAATAATATTTTTCATTATATTTTCTCTGTTCTCACTCACAACCACTTTCAAAAATATTAAAATATTTTTAGGGGTGAACAGTAGCTTTTCAAATATAGGGTAAACAGTGCTTCCACCAAATATTTTTTCTCTCCTCCACTCACAACCACTTACACCCACCTCATATAATTTGGTGGATACACTCACATAAATTTGGTTCCCCAAATCTAAATGCTCTAAGTTGAACAATCTTCATAAAGTTCAGAAAGTCTTGTTACTTGTTCTCCATCATTGTCATCATCTCTTTTCTAAGTCCTATTACTTTAGAATTGAGATTCAGGGCATGTTTTGCTCTCCTTCTCCTTATCTACTTTTCAACCTCCTTATCTCTTTAAACTCAAAAGTTACAAATTGTAACTTATGACTTTTCTCCTTTTCTACCTCCTTTTCACCTTATTCAAAGCTCAAAAAGTCAATTACAAAACATCACCGAAACACTTTTTTTTTAACTTGTAACTTTTTGAAAAAGTCATAAGTTAAAAGGAGGTGGAAAAATAGAGAGCCAAACATTCTCTCATATTTGGTAACAATTGACATTCTATTTCTCCTCACATTCGTCAGGACTTGTTTCCTACCATTGTAACCGCTAAAACAACGGAAAATCACCAAAAGAGCCATTGACCAACCATTTTTATCAAAATAGCCACCTCCTATCCCTTGGGAGAGTCAGCTCACAATTTTCGAGGCATCTAAGGCCTTTCCAAGAGGCTTCAGCCCAAAGCCAATCGTTGAGCGACACGTGTCATTATTAGTGGGATACCTCTCTGAGAGGCTTCAGGGAGACCTCTTCGATAAACTTCATGGCCCACCACCACCATCTCCACCTCCACAGGAACCACCCACCCAATCCCCACCCTACCTCCACAGTAACCACCCACCACCACCACCCCCACCTCAACATCAACGCCCCCCCCCCCCCCCCCCCACAACAACCGTCCACTACCACCACACCCACCCCAACCGTCACCATTAATAAAAAAAACAGAAACATAAAGTACTAAATAAAAACCAACCTGGAATTCGTGAGATATGCGTCGTCGATTCGCGAATGTTTGTCGTCGATTCCTAAGGTGGTGACCGGTGGTGATGGTTCGTGAATGTTCGTCGTCGATTTCTAAGGTGGTGACCGGTGGTGATGGTAGTAATGTTCAGTGGTGATGGTGGTAACAGTGATAATGTTCGGTGGTGATGGTGGTTGGTGGTGATGGTGGAGGTGGTTGCTGTAAAGCCTCTTGTAGAGGTGTCTCTATGCCTCTCGGACAGGTCTCCCTGTCCCTGAAGCCTCTCGAAGAGGTCTCCCTGTCCCTGAAGCCTCTCGAAGAGGTGTCCCGCCTTCTTACATAGGTGTCCCACTAATAATGACACGTGTCACTCAACGGTTGGCTTTTGGGCCGTAGCCTCTTGGATAAGCCTTGCCGACTCTCCCAAGAGATGGGAGGTGGCTATTTTGGTAAAAATGGTTGGTCAATGGCTCTTTTGAGGATTTTTCCCGTAAAACAATCTTCCACCATTGTTAACATCACTTCTTAAACAACCACCAACACAACACACACCATCACTACACCAACTGAGTACCTACCACCACCATCTGACCCTAACCTCCGAACACCCACAACCACCATCATACCTCAAACACCGGACATCCACCACCACCACCACCACCAAAAACCCAACACCAATATCGTCTCATCTCCACCACATAAGATCCACCAACACCAACGAACACCACCACAATATGTAAAAGTTTTGTATTTCTTAAAACATAATATCACCACCACAAACCTGCCACCCCCACCTCCACCAAAACACAACCATCGCTGATACCATCATCAAGTAAAAAACGAAAATCAAAAAGACAACCAACCCAGATCTAAAATCATCATCGTCGTTGCAAATTAAAGAGGCTCAAATACCGTCACGGTTGCAACCGAAATTTCCATGCCAAGTTGCAGGCCACCATCATCGCCGCAACAACTCCCAAAATGACGACCCTAAGGTATTAGGGTAGAAGCAAGACAGAAACAACCACATCAAACCATCATTTCATGTTCAATCTGTGGTGAATTTGAACTAAATCGATTTTTTTTCAAATTCGATTCAAATTTGAGTTGCTAATACTAATCGAATAAATCAAATCTAATCGAATACGAATGCAGGTAAAAAATTTTTTTCGAAAAATCGTTATTTGATTTGGTGAACACCCCTAACTGATTTGATTGGTTTTATAGGTGAAAAGCTAGTGCTTCTATTTGCTTTCCTTTAAATTTGGTGTAGATAGATTAGTGGGTTTCTCACTTTATTTATGCGGATGATGTGGTATTCTGTGGTGAATGGTCTATTGTTAATGCTTTAAATTTAAAACGTATTCTTCGGGGTTTCTACTTATTACCAGGCTTGCGAATTAGTCCGAATAAGAGTAATTTGTACGGGGTGGGGGTGGAGGAGGATGTAGTGGCGGATTTGGCTCGGGTTTTAAAATGTAACCCGGGTAGCTTTCCTTTTATTCATTTGGGAGTACCTATTGGATGCAATATGAACTTGATTCGTAGTTGGGACCCGGTAATTGAAAAGGTTAAGAGTTTGTCTTATGGTGGAAGAATGACTTTGTTGAAATCGGTTTTGAGTTCTCTGCCACTTTATTATTTATCTCTTTTTCGTGCTCCAGTCCTTGTATTAAATTCTTTGGAGCAATTGCGCCGTAATTTTTTCTGGGGTGGTAATGATGAGATCGATAAGATGAGTTGGATCGCTTGGGAAAAGGTTGTGGCGCCGGAAAAATATGGTGGGGTGGGTCTAGGCTCTCTTCGTGATGCTAATTTGGGGCTACTATCCAAATGGTGGTGGAGATTCAAGTCTGATCAATCATTGTTGTGGCGAAAGGTAATTTGGTCATTACACGCAACCGGACGGGGCTGGAATTTCATTCCCGTGAAGGCTTCGCTTGGTGGAGTCTGGAAGCAGATTGCAAGTATCCCTAGTTTATTTCATCGTATAAACATTGACCCGAAGCAATTCTTGAAAGGAAATGTGCGAAATGGTGCGTCTATTCTGTTTTGGCAGGATTGGTGACTGGGGAATGAGGCTTTAATGGAGACGTTTCCGCTGCTGTATATTCTTGACAAAAATAGGCTGTGTACTGTTGATAATCGCTTGAAGCGTTTAAATGGGGCGATGACTTTTAACTGGGAATGTAAGCGTGGGTTTCTGGATCCGGAAGAACAGCAGCAGCTGTTGGATCTGAGTCTGCTGGCTGCTGATGTGCAGCTATCCGTGGGCGATGATACGTGGACGTGGTCAGCAGCGGGTGAAGTTGGATTTTCTGTTAAGAATATGAGGCGTTGTATTTTTGATGCAGGTAATAGCTTACCGGTTTCGGCTTTCGAGTGGTCTAAATGGGTTCCAAAGAAGGTGGGCATTACTGCTTGGCGTGCTGAATTGGACAGACTCCCGACTGCGGAAGCTTTGGTCAGGCGTCATATCTATATAGATTCGAACCTCTGCAGCCTGTGTAATTCAGCTGTAGAATCGGCTGAGTATCTTTTTACTGGTTGCCCGATTATTTCGGATGTTTGGCAGATTGTTTTTTCGTGGTGCAATGTGCCAAATGTTATCTTGTTCCACGTTTCGGATATATTGCGATTGCATAAAACAGCTAAGCAGGGTGATCGTGCTAGGAAGGCTTTTTTATGGGGTTATTCTTACCGCTTTTTGGAGTATTTGGCGGGCGAGGAATGATCGTGTGTTTAATCAAAAACAGGTTTCGGTCCGGAAAATTGTTGATGAGATAAAAGTAATGAGTTACTTGTGAGTTACTAACCGGGCGAAGATGTCGGATATGTCATGGAATGCGTGGTGTCATTTTGACACAACGAAGATGGGATAGCTCCGGGTTTTCGGTTTGGGATTGTTTCTCTGTTTTGTTGGGTTTTTTTCGGGTTGTATTTTCGGACCTTTGCTAGCTACTTGCTAGCTTCTTGATAAATAAAATATTGGTTGGTTGTTCAAAAAAAAAAAAATTCACAATGCCATGTACGTAAACATTAATAATGATTTGCTTAAATACATAGATAAATAACTTTGTAGCTCTCACATGATCTATTCTCTTTTACTAATTACGTTTATATATTGAAGTAAAACTAGTTTATATTTCAGGAGCGTCTTGGGATAGACAAATCTAATATGAAGTGATAAAATGTGTGTAATATAAAAGGAATAGACCGTTTTTTAGATTTTTTTATTGTAAAAGAATTAACACTCATCTCTATACAACTGTCACTTTCTCAATACACTCTAAAGTTGTGATCTGAACCCGAAAAAAAAACCAAATTGGTATAAAAAGATATGTCATGATGATAATGATGATGGTAGGCGATTCTGATGTTTAAAGTGAGCATATGTTAATGATTGACACGGCTGTTTAATACACTTTATAGTTGCGTTGTGAACCAAAAAAAAAAACCAAATTGGTGTCAAAGGATATGTCATGATGATGATGATGGTAGGTGATTCTAGGGATGAGCTCGGGACGGAAGCGGTACCAACCGATACAGATCCCGAAAGTACCGATCCTAAAAACTCCCAAAACCCAATAACAATACCGATACCGAAAATACAGAAATCGAAAACCTCTAAATGTGAGTATCCATACTGATACCGAACACCCTCGGTTTGGCACAGGATCGGTACGGGATCCGTTCGGGATTGGTATCGGTTCAATATTCGTTACAATATGCTCATCCCTAGGTGATTCTGATGTTTAAAGTGAGCATATGTTAAAGATTGACATACCTGTTAAATTTTCACTGAATAACACAATCAATAGGTAAGCAGTGAAGATCTATTTTAAAGATAAATAAACATGATCTAACTACTATCGACTAAAAAGATTGTAAGATAATAACTTCTCATGTCTTCATACTATTTTCTCTACTCATATAATTTAATTATCTATTTCATTAATCACCACATAAAAAAAGAAAGTCGGGTTTTCTTTGTATAGCATTATGGTACTCGTTGAAAAGATAATAAAACGCTTGTTAATTTGGTGTATTTTTGTCAAAAAAAAAATGTCGTATAAAATTGTTATTAATGTTAAAAAATCATAGGGAAAAGTGCATGTAGATACTCATGAGAATGAAAAATATATATTTTTTTTAAAATTATCACAATATACCACATGACATAATTAATGGAGGAGAATGACCTTAATGAATCTCATTTCATCATGAGTGTTTTTCTTTATATACTTTATATACTGTTATAGATAGATTAAGAGAAGATATGTTTCCATTAAAAAAACTATGAGAAGATATTTGTTTTGGTGATTGTATGCCTACCTGGAACATTCTTCTCAGCCGGAACCTTCTTTTTAGCTGGAACCTCCTCTTCACTACTAAAGAGGAGCCCTTTGTAGTAAGGACTCAGCATCCCCAAGCCCCGGATGTCATGTGCCTTAACATGTGTACCATCTGCCTCAAAACACAAAAAAGACATTTTAAAAGGCCTAAAAGACACAAACTGCAGTATTGGTAGCAAGTCTTATAGGAAAACAAGTATATTGGAGCAGTGGCAAAGCTTGAAAAAATACTGGTAGGGGTCGAAAATCACGAGACCCAAACTTTTTTTCTATCAGTGGGAGTCGGAAGATCAAATTAGTGGGGGTCTGACTCAATTCATATAAAAATTACCTACGAAAATCACAAACTTCCAATCAAATACTTCGCCGTTGTATTGGAGCAACTTGTTTGCTTACATGTGACTAGTTGATTAACCCACCCACACGCAATAAGGATGGCATATAATTTATGTCAACAAATGAGTGATTCATTTGTTTTTCATGAAAGAATACAATAGTTCATAATAACATATGTTGTAAGCTTTTAAATGAGTTGAATAGTTAAACGAGTTCATAATAACATATGTTGTTCTTCAGGTATTTTTTTTTATTTAATAAATGAACGGATATGGACATAACTTTTGTTCATTTAGGTAAAAGAAGGAACATGAATATTAGAATATGTACCCTTTCTTATTTATATATGTTTGTGAATGTGTTTACGTTAATTAATATATTCATTTGAGTTTAATTATTAGGCACATTGTTACTCATATATACTTTTAATTGGTGTTAGCTCTATTATGCCCGTTTATCTACGTCCAGTTTCGCTCGTGAACAATTCATTTATACTACTAATGAACGAACCTAAATGAACACAAACACAAAAACATTCATTTCTTCACCATGGTCGATTGTGCTCTAGCTCTCTCCCTTACCCTCTAATAAAACTCCAACTATTCCTCCACAAATTGTTTGTCGCCTATCCTCACCACGTCTATGGCTTGTGCTCAAATCTCCTCCACATCGACAAGGATAATCATTCTCATGGGTTCAAAGGATGTGTAGTCACTCATTTTTAAGGTTAGAGATAAGGAATGCTCTCTCTTACGTTGTGTTCCCGAGTTAACTTAAGAGGATAAAAGAAAGAAAATTGAAGGAAAGGAAAAAGATATGTGTGTTCCTGAGTTTTTTTTTAAAGGAGGGAAATGGAGAGAAAGGATGAAATGTGTGTTCAAGAGTTGTTTTTTGAAAGGAAAGGAAAGGAAAAGAGAGAAAAACTAAGCAATTTTTAATCCTTTCAAATTGGGAGGAAATGAAAGGAAAAGAGAGAAAAACTAAGCAATTTTTAATCCTTTCAAATTGGGAGGAAATGAAAGGAAAAGAAAAAAAAAATAGAGGAAAAGAAAAGAAAGGGAATGATTTCCTTCCTTTCTTTCTTTTTCCTCCCTTAAGTTAACTTGGAAACACATCGTTATATAAAGAAAAGGGTGTGTAGTCGATCATGTTTATGGTTAGAGAGTGTTGGTATCGTAAGCCTAGCGCAAACTAATTCTATATAGCAAAACCTAATATCTAATTTTGTAAATCAATGTGTTAGGTATGTGTACTAAACAAGTCGTGTTCACGGGTCCAACTCGAACCTGAAAATTGTGTTAGACACAACACGAATATTTGCGGTTTGACCAGGGAACACAACATGTTTAACCCAAAGTTTTTTCTTTTTTGCATATTAAAATTTTAAAATTCAAATTTTACAACTAAAAAATCAAATGTATATAAAACAATTACATTTTAATTATAAAAACCAATTTCTCTTTTAAGTGGTAATTATGGCATAAAATACCCAACCAAATTAATTTACAAGATAAAACACCTTTCGAAAGTAATACATAAAATATAAATGGGTTAAGCGAGTCGACCTGACCCATCAGATTGACACGAATGCGACCCATTAAGCTAAACGGTAACCCAAACCGATATAGACTAACTTAAGCCCATAAATTCGATGTTAAGTTCGTATCTTCTTAGAAATTCACACCCCTAATATTGTAGTGGTTTTCTTATGTTCCAAAAAGTAGTAGTGCTTGTATGAAGCCGTACCTCGAACATCTTTTTCACGGTAGAGGAGACGTTTGTAGTAAGGAATAGACCCGCTCAAGTTCTTGAAATCATCTGCAATAGCTGTTGTACTCTTTGCTTCCAGAATTGTACCCGGAAATTTCTTCCAAAAGGGGACTTCGTTGTAGTAAGGACTCATGACGCACCTCTTCTTGCCTACCTCGAGGTTTTCTTTAGTTAAAGTAGAGTGATTTATTTTGTACAAGAAATGACGCGTAAATTTTCCGGTCCGAAAAGTTTTCGGGGAGCTGGTGGCACGAGACAACGATTGTTCTCTCGTGCTTGACCCTCCGCCTCGCGGTGGTCGTGAGGAGACATGAGGGCCCTTCATTGCCAAAATTTTGAAACATATGTCAATGCTTTTAGGTGGGATCGTATATATATAGGACGATGTTTAAAAAAGTCTATCGGTGTGATCGATGTGCTCATTAGTGTCTGCTACGAAATAGGCTGAGGACTGATTGTTTTTGGCTTAAAGAATTATGTAGGAAAATAATAAACGGCTACTATTTTAAATAATAAACAATTACATATGCGTTTGAGTAAAATATGCTGAAACGTACAAAATATATTGACAATTTGACACAGATCTCATGTATTTCAATATTACTATTTACTAATTAACCTTATTCAAGTAGGTGGTGCCAGAAATGAATATACAACCTTATTAATAGTAATTTTTTGAACATTTATTAACAGTAATTCAAAGAGATTAATTAACCTATATATTAATATTAATGACCAATGTAAATAACCGATGGAAATGAACAATAGAAGTGACACTAGGTCATTGGGCCACTTTTTGTAGTGATACAAACAAGTCGAGTCAGGATGGATTAGAGCTCAAGCTTAAAATTAAACAAGACAGCTAGGCTCAATTTAAGCACAAGCTCGAAGTTAAACGAGCCAATTTACCTATATATTAATAATCGATGGAAATGAACAGTAGAAGTGTTTGTTGGACACTAGGTCATTGGGTCACTCTTTTGTAGGGCTATAAACGAGTCGAGCTTAGTGGAGCCAGGGTGGGTTCGAGCTTAAGCTCAAAATTAAACGAGACAGCTCCGTTCGGCTCAAGTGTTGGGGAATAACCGTAACAAACGAACAAAACGGATAACAGAAATCTCTGAAGGCACATAATCGCTTTCAGATTGAATCAATTCGACGGTTCTATCAAATATTCAATCGGATACAATCAGAGATTGAGAATTTTCTGTATGTTGTGATTGAGATTTTGAAGAACCAGATAATTTTTTAACAAGAAGAAGAATACGTAAAGAAACAATTGGGCCATTAACTGCCTTTTAGGCAGTTTTTCCAACGGTTTTGAAATTACCAAAATAGTCCCTCTATTTCTGAAAATTAATTTTCTGAGACAATTTTACCACAACAATTTTAATGGAAATAAAATTTTTCCAAACCGACCTAGCCGCTCGACCCCAGCCAGGGGCTGCCGCCCCTTGGACCCTGCTCCCAGGGGCGCTGCCCCCAGACCCCCGTTCCTTAGGGGCTTCGCCCCTAAGTTCATAATAAATTCAAATAGGCGTGCACTCCGTACCACCATACCTATATGATGTATTATTATGAACATATTAGTCAAACAGTCAATCCAATTACACTAAAATATCCAACATCAAGTACAAGCTCGGAGTTAAACGAGCCAACGAGTTGAGCCAATAACTGAGCCGAGCTAACCTTGAGCTCAGCTCAGTTACAAAATGAGTCGGCTCGGCTCGGATCGTTTCAAATCAAGTTTTTTATGTAGGTTTATTTTAGCTTTTTTTCAAAATACCAAACAAACATTAGCTCTCCCTAAGAAGGTGGCAACCCAAAATACCAAACAAACATTAGCTCTCCCTAAAAAAGTGGTGATCCATCCATACACCTTCCGTTGTACAACTACCTTGTTACAACTTCACTCCAGTCACTAGCTCTTCTTTCGGCATTCCTCTCCTTGCGGTTAAGGTAACGATTTCGGCCATGGCCAACTCCCATAGTGTGACTGGCGGTGTGTACAAAGGCCCAAGAACGGATTCACCGACGTATGGCTGACCGACAATTACTAGAGATTCCGGTTTTGCAGACGAGTTGCAACCTTCAATCCGAATTGTGGACGGGTTTTTGGTGTCAGCTCACCTTCGTGGGATCGTGGCCCTTTGTCGCGGCCATTGTAGCACGTGCGTCACCCAAAGTATAAGGAACATGATGACTTGACGTCAATAACACCTTCCTCCAACTTATCACTGGGAGTCTATTCAAGGTTCCAAACTCAATGATACCAATAAACACGAGGGTTGCGCTCGTAGCTAATTAGCTTTTTACATGAACCTAACGACAAGTCATTAAGTGATCAAAAGTTAGAGCTAAGATCAATCTATAGCCAAGATACTAACCAAAACATAGAATAAACTTGATAGAGTGTGACTCGTTATCATGAGTTAAACTTGATCGAATGTAATATAAGTCTGTAATAAAATTCGAGTCATGAGTTAAACTTGATAGAATGTAATATAAGTCTATAATAGAATTCGAGTCAAGCTCGATCATTTGTTCTCTGCTAATTTAACTTAATAAAACTCTAAACCCACTAACATTGACATTTACACTTCCTCTAATCTTGTAAAATGTATAAATTCACATTAGTTTACGTTTTTACGTAACTGTTTTTCTAAATAAGTCAAGTTAAATATAATACATTTTCTTAGTAAGTTTTCATTTAGTACATT
The DNA here is from genome assembly GCA_030844895.1 of Ambrosia x helenae. Taxonomy (NCBI): domain Eukaryota; kingdom Viridiplantae; phylum Streptophyta; class Magnoliopsida; order Asterales; family Asteraceae; genus Ambrosia; species Ambrosia x helenae. Next base: position 140,306,816 of record CM061228.1, on the reverse strand, counting down.
TTAATTGTAAAGCAATTAAAAAAAATACTACATTAAGAAAACTGATCCCATAACACAACCCATAACAGAAGGAATAGGAATCAATTCTAGTAGTTGCATCTAAATTTCAAGAAATTTAGAGTTTAAATAAACAAACCTTCTGATAACATCTGAATTTTAAAAACTGTATATTATTATTAGAATCATTTGCATTAGTAGTAGAGTTATGGATATTCAAATTACATTTGGAGGGCATTGGGAAAAAAAACTAAAAATGGGGATGACACTAACCCAAATGGCGGTATCAATCAAGCCTTCTGCAATGATACAGTGATGCCGCCAATTGAATTGGTTGATTCATTGATGCCGCCAAACTGATTAGAGGCATCACCCTTGATACCGCCAATCCAATGTCACACTTCAATGATGTCGCCAATCCAATATCACACTTCATTGATACCGCCAAACTATGATGCACGGGGACGCCTGTAATGGTGCAGTACCCGTTTCAGAAGCGGTTTGGGGACTGAAACGCTTGAGGGACGGGTTGGGGACGTTTCCGGGCCGGTTCCTGTTTTCGGGGACGTTTCCGCAAAGTTTCCGAACCGTTTCCATTAAGTTTTAGGGTTATAGCCCTTTAGAGTGAGAGAGACATAAATACCATGGTTGGATTTTTTTTTCTCCGGCGGTAAAGAGTGAAGACCGGTGAAGTGAGGTAGGAGGAAGACAATGTGCTAAAAAGAGTTAATTATAAAATTGATTTCAAGGGTATCATTTCCAATGTTGAGACTTTAGAAACCAAAAGCTATGTGCTTCACAGCTGGCCTCTATATTATTTCTTGTTTAACTTTAAAAAAAAATACAAGAATTTGGCTTTCTTTTTATTTATTTTTAGAAATATCCGGTTAATGTATATATTGAAATAGTAAACTATGTATGTTTTATTTTTATTAAAAGTAGTGAATTAAAAAACAAAAAAATAATAATTAGATAATTATAACTTTTATTATTATGTAATTAAATATAATAATTATATTTTTTATTGCCGAATCTTTGCCGTACCCGTATCTTGAATTTTTGAGTTTTGTCGTTCCCCGTATCCCGGTCCTGTACCCGTCCCAGTGCTACCTAGCCGCCAAATGGGTTAGTGTCATCCCCAAACAGCATTCTCACTATAAATTGAACTAGTTAAGTACCCGTGTGTTACACGGGTTGCACAATGTCAATTACATAATTCATAAATTGTAAATAATATTTGGAAATTAGTAAAAGAAAAAATGTCACCTCTACATGTCTAGAAAACATCAGTGGTTCAGCTAATCAACTTACTTATCATCATAAACTTGGGTTTTACTCATTTCCAAATATTATTTACGACTTAGAAAGAGGAATGAACGCGGTTGCTTAGAAAGAGGAAAATGGCAAGTTAAACTTGTTGGGGAGTATAATAATAATACGTTGACTTATAAGGTACTATATGCGAACCTAATGATTCATCACCAATCACTATATACGCTGGTTTCAAAGGAGGTCGGCATATGATACGCTGTCCGATGTAACATAAGCTAGGTGGAGCTTTTCATGCATGTTGTTTTATTGTAGATTCATTTTAGCTTGGATTTATTGTTTCCCATTCGTTTGGCCTTTACTAATAAGAGTGTTTTTTTTTTAATATTTTAGGTAAAGAGATTGAAACTTTTTTTTTTTTTTATAATTTTAGGTAAAGAGATTGAAACTTGAAGGTCGTTCGTGATGAAGTATTGCAGGGACAAGGATTGAACACAAAATTTTCAAATGACGGGTCTTTTGCTAACAAGAAAACCCAAGTTTATGATGATTAGTAAGTTGATTAGCTGAACCACTGATGTTTTCTAGACATGTAGAGGTGACATTTTTTCTTTTACTCATTTCCAAATATTATTTACAACTTATGAATTATGTAATTGACATTGTGCAACCCGTGTAACACACGGGTACTTAACTAGTTCAATTTATAGTGAGAATGCTGTTTGGGGATGACACTAACCCATTTGGCGGCTAGGTAGCACTGGGACGGGTACAGGACCGGGATACGGGGAACGACAAAACTCAAAAATTCAAGATACGGGTACGGCAAAGATTCGGCAATAAAAAATATAATTATTATATTTAATTACATAATAATAAAAGTTATAATTATCTAATTATTATTTTTTTGTTTTTTAATTCACTACTTTTAATAAAAATAAAACATACATAGTTTACTATTTCAATATATACATTAACCGGATATTTCTAAAAATAAATAAAAAGAAAGCCAAATTCTTGTATTTTTTTTTTAAAGTTAAACAAGAAATAATATAGAGGCCAGCTGTGAAGCACATAGCTTTTGGTTTCTAAAGTCTCAACATTGGAAATGATACCCTTGAAATCAATTTTATAATTAACTCTTTTTAGCACATTGTCTTCCTCCTACCTCACTTCACCGGTCTTCACTCTTCACCGCCGGAGAAAAAAAAAATCCAACCATGGTATTTATGTCTCTCTCACTCTAAAGGGCTATAACCCTAAAACTTAATGGAAACGGTTCGGAAACTTTGCGGAAACGTCCCCGAAAACAGGAACCGGCCCGGAAACGTCCCCAACCCGTCCCTCAAGCGTTTCAGTCCCCAAACCGCTTCTGAAACGGGTACTGCACCATTACAGGCGTCCCCGTGCATCATAGTTTGGCGGTATCAATGAAGTGTGATATTGGATTGGCGACATCATTGAAGTGTGACATTGGATTGGCGGTATCAAGGGTGATGCCTCTAATCAGTTTGGCGGCATCAATGAATCAACCAATTCAATTGGCGGCATCACTGTATCATTGCAGAAGGCTTGATTGATACCGCCATTTGGGTTAGTGTCATCCCCATTTTTAGTTTTTTTTTCCCAATACCCTCCAAATGTAATTTGAATATCCATAACTCTACTACTAATGCAAATGATTCATTATTATTATTCACCACGTTTTATAACACACGATACATCATCAAAAACAAAACCAAGAACAACCGTAAAGCTTATTACAGTTACAAACAAACATCACATCATGTGATTGATCTTAAGATTCATGAATTCAAGCAGTAGTCTTCGTTGCTTTAATATCTTCACCAGAGCTCTCCTGTCCCATAATATCAATAACCTTCGACTGCTTCTTCACCTGAGCCAACTTCGGCACCTTAATCTTCAACACACCATCTTCAAGATGAGCCGCTATCTTATCCACGTCAGCATTCGCCGGCAACCTAAACTGTCTCCAGAACTTGCCACTTGTCCTCTCCACTCTATGCCACTTGTCCCCTTCAGCTTCTTCATCCGCCTTCCTGTCTCCACTCACCTTCAACACCCGGTTCTCTTCTACCTCGATCTTTATCTCCTCTCTCTTCATTCCAGGCACATCTAGAGTGATCACGTGATGGTTTGATGTCTCCTTCCAGTCGGCACGTGCTAGGTTGATTGTGTCCAGGGTTTTAGGGATGCTAAGAGGGTTTTGTTCGAGGATCTTGAATGGGTCTTCGTTAGGGATCATCATGTCCCATAAGGGTCTGTTGTATGGGATCAAAGCGTTTGTTTTTGTGGGAATGTTAATCGTCATGAATGCCATTGTTGTTAGCATCAAGAAAGTGGTTGTCTGTGTCTTTGACATCGCCATTTTAGGTTGTGTTTAGATGTGGGTGATATTAATGTATAGATTGCAACTGTGTGAATTGGATTTGTTGGTTTATTATGAGGAGAATGCTGGATTTATATATATGTGAGTTGTTTAAGATCAGAGGATATTTATGGAGTGTTCTATTAGATGATGGAATGTAGAAGGATCGGTGAGTTTCGAGAGATTGCAAGCAAACATGATCGGGAACCTTCGAGGATATATTTTCTGTCACCACGTCATCATAGGAGACACAAAAACTTATATCTTAAGTTTGTAGCGTTTTGAGTTTTATGTTCGATAATAAATAAATTAAAATTAACTTTTGTATATTTATAATATACTAATTAGCAAATGCTTTGTGCAGTAAGGTCTTGTACGTTGTGCTTAGAGAGTTTTCTGTGCATATTGGTTTTTACTTTGTGCTTTAACTTTGTTGTGCTTCCACAAAGAAATCCATTACTTTCTAAAATCCCTAGCCCCTTCTCATTTCTTCTTCACAAATACATGCCCCTTTGTCGAGCAATAATTACTGACGGGCCTCTAATGGCGACCTCCGAGGTCTAAATATGACGGTATCTAAGACCCGAGGTCTTAACTAATCCTCTGAAGCCGATGGTGGTGCTAACCGGTGCTGGAAGGGTTGCGACGAAGTTTTTCGTCTGGCCGCATTTATCTCTGCCGCCGTGAATGTCTATGCCCCTAGAATTTCTCTCTGTCGCCGCCTGTTAGGGTTGTTGGACAGAACCACTGCCGTCGCCGGAAACACAACCTGTGCCCCCTCCACCACAGCCCCTTTGTCTCCTGCACAACCGTACAGGAATGATTCCAGATACGCTACCAACGAGTGATTCTGTTCTAAATCCACCAGCACTATCATCTTATCACGCAGTTGGAACTACGGAAAGATGAAGATTACGAGCTTGATGAAGGTGGCAATTTTGTAGTTGTCATTGAGAGAGAGAGAGAGAGAGAGAGAGAGAGAGACGGGGGGAGAGACTTCAGGCTGGTATGGCTTGTTGTACAACAAAACCTAAGAAGACCATGGGTTTGATTACCGCCCACTGTTTCTTTGAAGCACATTCACCCAAGAACCACCGTGATAGTGGGCTTTTGCTCTAAAAAGACATAATAGTACTAAATATAAAAATGATAAATAAATTAGCAATGCTGCAACAGCATAGTAGGCTTTTCTAAAACTCAAAATAGTCATGTTATAATATGTATTTTTCTTAAAGAAAAAAAAAGTTTTTAACATAATGAATGAATATGTTCTAAAAATTATATGTTCTCTCTTAAAAAGGATCATCAAATTTTATGTTGTGCTTATTGGATTTTATGTGCTTTATGTTGTACACAATGCTTGGTTGGTGTATGCACACCATCGGCTGTGATGAAAAAATTTTATATGGTTGGTGCCATGGCATCAAATAAGCAAACCAGAAACTATAATTGCGAGCCAGTTAGATGATTTTATCATGTAGTCTAATGATTTGGTTTTACAAGACAACGTACTTTGATGTCTGTTTTTATATGGTTGACACGATTTTTTTTAACCATAGCTATATCATGATCTAATTAACTGATTTTACCATGTAGCGTCTAATGACCAAGTTAGGTGTCTTCATCTTGACTTTAGTTTTCTAGATGATTATAGATGTGTCTTTCTTCTAGAATGGCCGTTGATTTCGTAAGGTTACAACAACAAATTGTGGGGTTTTTGGAGCTCGACCATCATCTTACACAGAGAGTTAACATCCTACTCATTTAGGTAGAAAATTATCGTCAAATGTTGTGTGCATTGGAAGAAGCAATTCCGTCACTCCAGAAGGCTAACTATCTGAATCTCCTGATGCATCACGAAATGCAAAATTTTGGTATGTAAACGGGTTAACATTTTCTTGAAAATATAGCGTTATATAAATGTTTCTTCATTCATATTCGATTACTTATCGCCACCCGCCGCAACGCGCGGGGCTCAAATCTAGTTATTATCTATATATTAAAATTACGACACTTTAGACCATCCACGTTCAGAAACAAATATTTTAATAAAAAGTATTTTCTCTCTCTTCAATTTACACAACCTAACCTTAACACACATTCACAACCCAACTCAACCTAAAAATATTTTTTTTTAAAAGAACTCGGTTTTTAATAAAATTTATATAGGGATGTTCACAAAAAAAAATTAAGAAATACAGTGTATTTAGTTTTTTTTTTAAAACTTAAATATTATAAGTTATTTAAGTAATTAAATTAGTGAGGTGGTTTATTTGATTGCAAACATGGTTGTCACCACAAACCGTTTGGGGGTTTGTTTGCAAACAATTAAATTTTTTAATATTATTTTCACAAGTTTGTTTGCCAATGAAAATGGTCTTAATAGTGTTGTTCATCTAAAATACGCTGCCATCTTTATAATACACATTTTATTTTTATTGGTCCATTTGTAGGTTCATGGCAGTTTTGTTATTCATTTTATTCTTTTTAGTTTTCCTACTTTTTAACACAAGCAACACAAGCAGTAAAGAATAGTTATGTTCAGGCCTTAGGATTTTCTAACAAGGCAGCAAAGAACTTCATTTTTTTCACCACCATTGTAGTTAACTGTCGGACTATTTCCCGCAACCTACTCACACCATCGGAACCACCGACGTCCATTACCCTTGAATACCGGTAGGGGTGCAAACGAGCCGAGCCGAGCCGAGCCTGAGCTCGATCAGGCTCAAGCTCGGGCTCGTTTAAGTTATGAAAGCTCGAGCTCGAGCTCGGCTCGATTCGAGTTTTGTTTCTAAAGCTCGAGCTCGGCTCGAAGGTAGGTTTCCAAGCTCGAGCTCGGGCTCGGCTCATTTATTAGTTATTAATTGATTTATATTAATTATAATACTTATTTTATATATAATTTGGTTATTTATTCATAGTTTTATAAATATTAATTATTATATTTAAATACATATTTAATATATTAATTAAAATTTATATAAATAGTGGGCTCGTTAAGGCTCGCGAGCCGACTCGAGCTCGATAAACAAAGCTCAAGCTCGGGCTCGTTTACTAAACGAGCTTGGTTTTTAGGCTCGAGCTCGAGCTCGTTTAGACTCGGCTCGTTTCGAGCTTTTTTCGAGCCGAGCTCGAGTAGCTCGCGAGTAGCTCAGCTCGTTTGCACCCCTAAATACCGGTACTGTATTATAGCGATAATTTTGGGTACAATCACCGGTGCCTATTTTTACCGTCATTGGGGACCCGTACCGATTCAATACAAGTAGAGATGAGCATGGTATCGGTCCGGTACCGAAATTCCCCAAAGGTGGGTACCGGTACCGAAAACAACCGGTATGGTACGGTACGGTACCGAAAAACAAAAAATGTGGGTACCTGTTCGGTACCGGTACCAGGTACCATTTGCTCATCCCTAAATACAAGTATGGTGATTAAATGTTTTGCAGAAATGTGCAGGAATTTTGCTATCACATGTGCCACTACTGTAACGTAGTAATACTAACAGAATTACCGCTATATCGCGCGAAGAAATGCAAAAAACCGTTGGCCATAATACTACTAAATGCACAACAAACGCGCCCCGCTGCAAAACGCGGAGTAACTATAACACCGTAGTTCTAAACTATAAAAATTAAAAAATTAATTTCAAAATGATAAAGATGGACCAGTATTTGCTGAGAAACTTAAATTTAGGGTATTATTAATTACATGGGTTAGGTTAGGATACAAAAATCATATTTGATGAAAAGTGTGAGAAGGATTAAGAATTAAGAATTAATATGTAGACATCATTTTTGGACGTATTCGTGATGTTTTGAATTATTTCGGCTAAACATAACAATTAAAAACACAAAAAAATTATTTAAGACTTAAAAACTTAAAATATTATACCAAGAACATGTGTTTTAAATTGTTGTGCTTTAGCTGTGTGTTTTAGCTATGTTTTAAGTTTCATGGCTATAAAACATTGCATTCTGTTTTAAATTGTTGTGTTTGGTGTTTTTCTATCAAAAACAATTTAAAACATCATACTTAAATCCAAAACATGATGCCTAAATGTCAATTCTTGATACTTCTCATACTTCTTACGAAACATGACATTTGTACCCGAACCGTTACCTTATTTACATATATTTTTATTATCATTTTCTTTTAATGAACTTTTATAAACTACGAATGAATGAAAGAAATAAGAGAATGAGAAAAATTAAATCTTGGATCACAGAATTATTAATCATGACATAGACAAATTTTTTTTTTTGAATGGTGACTTTTTATGTACTGACTGAATTGGTCATCGGGTTTCGTCAAAGGTGATTACCCGTCAGCTCCGCCCGCGAACGCGATGTTCTATCGGGCCCCGGCCGCCGCGTAAATTGACCTTCACCCAGAAACCATACTACCCTCACACGAGAAACTCGCTGGGTAAAACCGGGTTGCCCTCAGGATCGAACCATGCCTCTGTAGGAACTATCCATCATTGGGCCGTCCCCCAAATGAAGCTTGTGGGGTTCGAACCCAAAGTCTCCCAAGGGAAACTTGGGCCGCCAACCACTGAGCTGCAAGTGGGGGATATGACATAGACAATTACTTATTTATCAAATATAGATTTTTCAAGAAAAAAGATAAATATGACAAAATATATTAACCAATAAGAAAAGAAGAACGTGTATCGCCTTTACCTGCGTCACGTGGCATGGTGTTGTTAGTGGACGTTCTCCTGCGGACAAGTGGCAGTAAGGGAGTGGCACCATGTTCAAGGGCTCTGATTGATTGAATGGCGCTGACCGTTAGTGGAGATTCCTGTTGGCGTGGCTCCTCGCATTCTAATTGGTCGAGCAGCGCCGGTACGTTGCCTTTTGACTCTTGATCCACAATAATTTGCCATTTCATTCTAAAACTTATTAGCGTGTTCCTTCTTTATATCGCGGTGAGTTTTCTTCTTTCTTCATTCGTTAGCGTGTTCCTTCTTTATATCGCTGAAGTTTTCTTCTTTCTTCATTTGTTACCTTGTCAGCCTGTTAGGTCGTCAACAATCAATATGGGCGTTATTAAATCCATATTGTCCTGTCTTAGGAGACTCAACAAAACATGGAGTATAAGAATCAACAAACTCCTAATGTGTGCAACTGAGTTCCTTTGGCTCAATATTATGTGCCAAAAAATTATCTGATCAGGACCATTCCTTTACGTTTCTCGTATGTTTACAATAAAGTATGTAATTACATGAGGTGTAAAGGTACCCTTTTATTGTCTAATATTTTATGGGAAACATATCTAATATTTTCTCTCTTTTTCACTCACAACCACTTAGACTATATGGTGTGGTATACATTTCCCCAAACTCCCCTAAGTATCACATCAGCGCCACCTCGTTTTCTCCATTTCCTTCCCCAAAGTTTGAAAATGGTATTCTCCAATCCCCCTTCATTTTTTTATTACATAAAGTTTGATTAAAAAAAATAGGCCAATCAAAATCGTCGGATTCCTCCCCGAGTTCCCCGAAAAAAGAACGGGGGGGGGGGGGGTGTTCCCCTTTGGGGCCGATGCCAACTCAACACCCCGAGCCATGTTCCCGAGTCCACACCATATAATCTTACACCCACCCCATATAATTTGGTGGACACACTCACATAAATTTGGTTCCCCAAATGTGAATGCTCTTAGACTTGAGCTCAGTTTGACATGTCCAATTGAAACTTTTCTAAAATAGCCTACTTAGACTTGAACTCAGTTTGACCTGTCAGCCAACCAAACTTGCCCGAATTTAGTAATGCTTTCTTCTTTATTTTTACTATAATTAGTGATTTGAGATTGTATAATGATATGGTCCCACCAAAACTCAATAATCCTCTTTTTCTAGAACATATCTTAAATTCTCAATTGAAGTTTCTTCAGAATATTCATTCGAGTCAAAGTAGACATATATGGAACGAGTGTAGAAAAAACCCTTTTGGGAATATTTTATATGTATCGAAATATGCACAACTCAATTGAAACTCTGGGCTACTGATTCACGCCTGTGTCTGACTGTCTGGGAAGTTGTTTGATTGATGTATACTAGTGTGTGTGTGCGCGTGTGTGTGGATGTATTTTGTAATATAGAGTCGGTTAGAGGTAGTTATAGAGTTTGTTATGTGTAGTAGCTATTGTTGGTATTTCTTTTCATGACTCTGTATATTGGAGATCATAGTGTATTGTACTTGAGATATTCACTATTGGTATGATATGAGAGCTTTACATTGTCTTTAATGTAAAGAGAAATTACTGTATACACTAGACTTGACCCAATGCCTAATAAATTGTATCAATTCGATTTTGATGTTGTGTATCCTTTTACACAATTTATCTGAAACTTGTTTTTACCGTTACCTACTTACCTGACCCGACCCTTTTGATGGGCATATATTTGTTATGATCTATTTAATTCAAACAAAGAAGGGATATAATTCATTCACACTTTAATAACCAAAAGCCTTATTAAATCCAATAGGATTGGATTTACTTAAAATACATTTGTCATAAATCGGAATCACCACACAACAATTGTGACTAAATTGCGCCAAGCTATTTTTTTTTTTTTATGTTGAAACATGACCCAAAAGGTAAATGACTCGTTTAAGACGCTTGTGGTTCAAGTTTCTCAATGATTTCATCAACTGTTGGGGTATTAGGCCTAGTAATAATACCAGTATCCCCTTGATTTAAACACACCTTGAATTCTCCGGGTGTGATTAGTTCATTATCTTCAATTGTTCTCTTTAGTACCGAATATGCACAATATTTTACTTCTTTCACAGGCAAGTGATCTTGTGAGTATGCAGTGAACGAAACCCCTACACCTTCACCTGCATCGAATAATTAAAAAATTGAAACATGTTATGGCACTCCTTTTTATTTTTCAAACTTAGCATGATACAAAAATAAGGTAGTGACATTTGGATCTCTGGCCCCTGAGGCAGTACGGTTTCTGAAACGAGCGTAGAAAGTGGTTCACAGTGACTCACAGAGCCTTAAGAACCAAGGGTTTGTGTTTAGCAGGATAGGCTTTGCGATTCAAAAGGGGATAGTGGCACAGCTTGTTGCCCGCTTACCCACCATCTAAATGTAACTTGTTTTGTCTTGACATGAAATAAATTATTTCTTATTTGTATAAGGGGAAATGGGTAAACTAAAAAGGAAACCAATCTATGGGTAAAAAAGTATGAAAAATCACCAAAAGTGGTTCTTTCATTTTTTTCTTTGCACTACTCCACGTAATTATTAAGATGGCAACACACATTTATAGGATTAAAATCCGTTTCTTGAAGGAATGATAAGTTGTATATTGTAAATATCTCAACATAATGAAATGACATCATCGTACTAGACGAGTTGTAGAGCAGTTTTCAGGCAGTATAAGGGCTAACTTAAAAAGGCATAAACTGGTCTACATACAAAGTTGATAGGTCCATAAGTATTGGACGGGACGTTTAAACAGGCAAGACCATATGTCAAACGACAGACCTGAAGTCTATCATTTTTAAAGCCTCATGATTTTTCGCTAATTTATTAAGTTGTTTGTTCCAAACGACAGACCTAAAGTCTATCATTTAAAGCCTCACGATTTTTCCCTAATTTATTAAGTTTTAATTCATTTTCTTTTACATGTAAAAACATGTGGATATTTGGTTTAATTAATTCATACGTTTGTTTAGGAAGTCAATTTTGTAATAGTGCAATCAATTTCAGATTTCCAAACTGGCCACGACTTGTCATGAACTCATGATGTAGAACTGATGAACTGTACACCATATAAGAGGGTTTGAAGTATTGGTTTAATCACTCAACAATATATTAATTTCACTCTTTAAGGCTACCCGGTGTGTGGGGAAAGGTGGCGTGGAGCAGGTGGGGTGAAAATTTCACGGGCGTGGGGTAAAAGATGAGAGTGAGCTGGATGGTTGTGGTTGTTCTTGGGTTATGAGTGATTTTTGATTGGTTGATTGATTAAAAAATGAAAAAACCTTCACGCCACCACCACCCCGTGATTTTTTTGGGAATTGACGTGGCTGTAACATGTCGCTCCATGCCCCCATCACCAGTGGCGAAGCTTGACCCTAGGGGTGTAAATGACACGTAGCGGCTCGAGAGCTACCCGGGATCGGCTCGGTAAAAAGCCCGAACGAGCCGAGCCTTAACGAGCCCGAGCTCGAGACCTAAATACAAAGCTCGATTGAGCCCGCGAGCCTAAACGAGCCCAAACATAATTATAAGTTATTTATATATCTCCTATAATTTATAGCCCACATCTTTAAAGCCCAAGTCCATATTTCATAGGCCCATTTAATAACACTCGCGAGCCGAGCTTTTGCGATCTCGAGTCGAGCTTTGAGCTCGTTTGAGATTGTTCTTAAATCACCTCGAGCCGAGCCGAGCCGAGCTCGAGCTTTTCATTTTTCTAGCGAGCCGAGCTCGAGCTCAAGATTGTAGGCTCGAACCGAGCCGAGCTCGAGCTCGAGCTTCATAAAACCATAACGAGCCGAGCTCGAGCCCAGTCAGGCTCGGGCTCGGCTCGGCTCGTTTACACCCCTACTTGACCCGAGACTTCGAGGGTCGGAAATCACTAGTTTCGGGGGGTCGAAACCGTATATACCAAAAAATTTCTATACGAATACTATATAATCGGAACTTCTGAGTGAAAATTCAGGAGGGAGGTCAGCCGCCCCTCCCCGCCCCAAAAAAGCTACACCCATGCCCATCACCCCCATGACCACACTGTCTACACCGTGTAGTCTAAGATTATTCTCGTTCTTTTCATTAGCTACACGTTAGAAAATGAGAAAGGAAGGCTTTACCGTGTGTAACAAGCAACAAGTTTTCTTTAGGGTACTTATCGGCAAGGATTCTGATAATGTTCATGTACCTATCTCTAGCACCCTCAATTGATTCTTCCCACTTTGGCACCTGATAAAAACAATCATAAACTGAAGATTTATCTAATTATATTCTTGATTTAAAGTGATTAATTAAGGTTTTATAGTCTTATAAATTATATAACCTGTTCGTAAACTCGTTCTACAGTCGAATCAACAGTCCCTTGTGGTAAAACCGCTTCACATTCTGTAATACTAAAAGCAAAGTCACCATCTTTAGGCACGTTCTCAGCCCGTATGGCTCGCTTGTTCATCATTTCGCATAGTCCATAGTCAACTGATACCTGCGACATGTCAACGTATCAGTTGATCTCAAAAAATCAAAAATAAAACTGAAAACATGTGTTGGTGAATAATATATGTTGTGTATTAGGCTGGCCGGTGTAGGCGCTATTGCCCTCTCCACCTTAGCTTCAAAACAATCAATAACGCCCCTCCCTTATTTTCTGAGCGCCAGGGAGGGTGGGTTTAACGATGGCTAACGGTATGATCAGATGGACCTCCTTTGTCACTACCAGTAATTTTTTTTCTTAATTAAATAGGCGTTATTGCATTATGTGTGTTATTTAATGTAGCTCATGTCTACATAACTTAGACATGACACTATTGTAGCGCAATAGAGCCCATAGGACATAGCCTTAGGGGGTGTTTGGGATTGATTATTCAAAACTGATTGTGCGTTTTGGAAAGCAGGGATGAAGCTGCTTATAGATTATTGCGTTTTGGTAGCCTAAAAAACCGATTATCTGCGTTTTCAAAACGCAGTCCCCAAACACTAAAAACTGATTATCTGCGTTTTAAAAATGCAATAATATAAAAATCAGATTCAAAACGCAATCTCAAACACCCTCTTAATATTCAAACCCTAGATACAATAATAACTCATAAAAACTTAAGGATAAATAAAAAATAGAAATATAAATCAAATAATAATGACTATAATATCAAACTCTACGTGACCTTGAGTTTGGAAGGATCAATCAAGACGCCATCTGCAGAACTCATGTCAGTCGAACAATCTTCAACCGAACACAAAGCATGGACGACTTCAGCAGCGGTCTGAAGGCATCGAAGAAAAGGCGAAACAAACACGCGATGGATCGGAAAACCAAGGCTGTTGTTAAACTTCTTACCGGTACCAAAGGCCCTAACCTTTCCCTCGAACACCAACGGTGGATCCCACGGTCTAGCAGCCTTTTGGGTCCATAGCGGCTCAAAGTTATCGAGCCGATCACCATGGCGCATCACCACAACGTGTTGATGAGTCATTTGGATGGAACCCATGGTTGATAGCCGCCGTCTGCGTGCCTGTAGGAGAATGTTGGTTCTTATTATAAGTGAATAGATGACACTGTTTACGTAGGTTCGTTGTAGTTTCGATTGAAGTTTCGTAAGAGACCGGGTCAGCGACTGAGTACGAAGCATTTGCTATTGTTTTGTCGTCTTGGATCTCTGGTGGGGCTGCATGTTTGGTTTTGTACTTATGTTTTTATATGTATTTGTGGGCGTTTTTTACGTTTGGTCTGAATTTAAAATCATAATCTAAGGAGGTTTTTCCATGGCACCACCTATAGTGGGTGGGTCTATAGAGTATTCAATACTCTCCTTTTTAAGTCAACTTATTTTATTAAATTATTATCTATAAGGCTGGGTGTGATCTTAGTTCGGTGGTGTTTAGGGTCGTTCATGAGAATTCAGGTGCTTGAACCGAGCTGGGAAAAATGGGCTTTTTAGACCTTAACGAAATAATAACATAAAATATTTTCTTTAAATGATTATTAAAGTAATATCAATAAACATATCAACGACCAAAATGACAAAAACATAGTATTACAGTGAGTTAATGACATACCGTAATAAGCGAATAACTAACCGAGTACGGGTAAAGCTCTCCTAGCATTCTTGATAGCAATTTGATGGATCAACTCTTCATAGTTCATATTATCGAACATTTCGCTTTCGATAGCTATTATCGCCAACCCTCAAAGACATTCTTGAGACATCGTACATCGTATGTAAGATTTCAATAAGTTAAATTTCAAAATATTCCTTTCAGCAGATGCCACCGTAATTAAAATAATCAACAATATTCTATAACTTCATGAGTATTAATGGACCATTGGCCCGATGGGTCTATTACAAACTAAAATATATAAAAGAACTTAAAAAAAATTACCCTCATAGAAATTGGGCTCGATCCAAGGACCTCCCTACACCTTAATGGATTGGCCGGGTGGCGCCCCAAACACCTTAAATACTATATTCGTTTGAAGAGGATTTCAAAATTATTGGGTTCTAAGAGTTTTTTTTTTTTTCTCTGGGGGATGGGGGCACACTCTAGGGTAGTAGCAAACCCCATCCAATCATATGGTGTCATGTGTACTCTAGAACTATTAAAACATTGTCAACACCTACCTTCGTATAAGGATGAGCATACAAGGCCGAATACCGATCCCGTCCCGATTCTGATACCGTACCGAACCGAGGGGTTTCGGGATCGGTATCGGTACCCATATTTATGGATTTTCGGTTTCGGTATTATTGGTATCGGTACGGGATCGGTATGGTATCGGTATTTTAAGGTAAAATACCGATACCATACCGGTACCGTACCGATACCGTACCGTACCGTATGTGTTCAGTATCGGTATCGGTATTGGTTTTTTGGACTTTTCGGTATCGGTATTGTCGGGATTGGTATCGGTTCGGTACCGATACCGTCCCGAGCTCATCCATACCTTCGTGTACCCTAAAACTTTTTTATTTAATTCAATCTTGTACGGATATGTCACGTTTGACCCTAGTTTGACCAACCCAACTGTCAAAAACAATCAAACCCACACGACAACATGTTGCTGTGAAACTCAAACCGGCAATCAAACTTAGGGGGTGGCAAGAGTGTTGTCGCGCGGCAACGAGTATCTACGCCCCTTGCCATGAGATCCCCGCGTTGCCTTATAGTAACCTTAGCTGGCTTCTGAAGGTATTAAAGATTTTTTTTTTTCAAAATTTGTATGCCATAAAAAGTAACTTAATTTCTAGTGGAAGTTGTGTTTGAGTTAATTTTTTTCTATTTCATATTTAACCTTCTTTTCAAACAAACAAAGTATCACTTTCGGTTTTGGACTTACGGCTTCGAGCTAAAGTAGTTGGATTTATTTTGTGGATATTTTTTTTGTTAGTTTCAATTCTTATGTATGTTTTGTTATCGAAAGAGTTTGGAATTGTGAGATTCCAAATCAAAATTGAAGTCCAATACCAATACTCCATTGTTTAATATTCCAAAGTCCATTTGACTAATTGAGTCAAAAAGTTAAATACTGAAATGTGAAGTGTATATATGGACACTCAAGTCTCAACCCACCATTGATTCAGAAGTATAAAACCCTAATCAAAACTCCCCATCGGCATTCATGATTTGATTTCTCCATCGCCACTTACCATGGTTTTGCTTTCATTGGTTCATTCGATTTCAAACTTTCGATAGACGGAAGGCCTACTTCAATTGCTTGACCAGGACCGGCTCTGGAAATTTAGGTGCTCGGGTCGAGCTGTAAAAATTGTGCCCCTTAGTCTTAGGCTTTAATGAAATAAATAATGTAAACTATTTTTTAAGCTACAATTAAAGTAATATCAAATTGATGGATCAAATTTTATTTACCACTTAGGTTGTAGTCTAACGGTAGAGGGAACAAACCCTCTTGAAGGAAGTTGGGAGTTCGAATCCCACAAAGGGTGAAAGTTTGGCAATTAAAAAAAAATTGTTTCATAACAAAAATAATAGTTAAAAAGGAAGTCAAAACCAACCAGTAAAAACAACTAAGTGTGAGGCCTCTTCATTTCATCTTCCTCATCCTCTCTAGTCCTACACTTATTAATAAACTTGCAATTTTTTTCTCAAACCATTTCATTTTCTTCTTTAATTCTTAACCTCTCTCAACATTTTTTTACTTTCTGTTTTATATAAACTACCCTTTACTCTGATTAATACTTGATTAACAATTTTGGGCCTCAAATGTACAAAAATCCATCGAATTAAGGACATCACTGTTAAGAAAACTTGGATTGTTGGAGGGTCAATGTGTCCCCGAGAAATTGGGCCCGGGCCGGGAGTCCTCCGCGCACCCCTTAAGGGCCGGCCCTGCGCTCGACGAACTATCTTCCCGCTTAGATCTCAGTAAAACCAGTTAAGTGTTTTTCTTATCACCTCCCAAACCATATTTATGAAATATTCAAGTTTCTTTCTTTCAATCCACTGTTGTTCGAAAATAAGTCAGATGTCTTACCTTCGATGCTATAGATTTTGGGTGGTTGTAGAAATCGGTCTCGATGGCAATTATATCACAGAGGCCGGAAGCCATGGAGGTCGAGCGACAGACTGTGGTTTGTGGTTGTGGTCTTGAAAACTTCGGGGAAGAAAATGGCGTTACGCTATTAAACCGAAAGCATCCAAGGTAAAGTGATTCATGTGATCTTTTGGTTCGTATTTACCGGTCAAGGGGTGTGGCGAGATAGTCTGGTTTGTCTACTATGTATAACGGAGATTAATGTCTAAGTAAAGCCATTGAACATCATCTTAAATTTTTAGGTTGTCGTTAAGAAGATGAAGAGATAAAATGATTAAGTTTTCAATTAAGAGGCTTCAGCCCTAAGTACAAGTGTTAATAATGACCAATGCTTTAATCTCATTTAATACGGACTATCTTCTAAAACACACGTTAAGTGGTATGGTGTCCCCCTTACAAATGTAAGGTCGTGGGTTCAAATCCTTACAAATGCAAGGTAAGGTGGAATAAAGGTGTAATAAAAATTTGCCGTTAAAAAAAAAAGTTGTTTAGTTAAAACACATGTTTTAAATAACAAATATGAAAACCTCAAGCCCAAAAGAAGGCCCAATACACGTTTATAGCTCCTTATTTCGGTTCTGTTCACACTTTTTTTTTTTGTTCCGGTCCAAATCTTAGCTTTTGCATGGTTCGTTCTAATTAACTTCTAAGTATCTAAAAAAGTTATTTGCCACTTAGGTTATAGCCTAGTAGTAGAAAGGAAATTCTATTTTGGGTGAGGTTAGGAGTTCAACTTTAAGGGGTGCAAAAAGGATGTAAACAAAGGGGTGAAGTTAAATATATTGCAGACCTTTAACTTCTATGAAATAAAAGTAACTGAAAAGTGAAAAATGCTTAATAAGCCTAATCGATAGTCATGTTTTATAGGTGCACAAATTTAATAGTTGAATAACTTACATAATCGAAATTATACTTTATAAAATTATAAAACAATTTTGATCCTCTTTTTCAAATGCCGGCATTGAAAAACAGATGCAATTCATTGATCAAAAAAATATCTTAAATACTTTTTTTGAAATAAAAGTCAACGTGTTATCCATAGCAGTGTCTCGACTCCAGGGGGCATGGGTTCGTGTTTAGTAGGTTAGGGTTTGCCGTCCAGAAAGGGATGGCGGCGCAGCTTGTTGCCCGCCTGCCCGCTATCTTGATGTAATTTTTTGCGGTTATGTTTTAATAAAAAACTTACAATCATCCTTGTTTTTTTTTTTTTTTAAAAAAAAGTATATTTAAACCAAAGGGGCAAGGCACAAGTAGTATTCGAATGAATTTCTCTAGAAGAGGCCGTTCGTTGGGGCGTCGTTCATGATAAAATGTCATGCACTAGACAAAGATTGTATCACAGCAGATCTTCAGCGGGGAATTTCCCCTGGAATTGTGATGCGCCGATCACCACTGTTATCTGTGGTCATAGAGGTGGATGGCTCGTAAATGTCAATTGAGGACAAAGAAAGAAACATAATAAACTCTCTTTTTAAATATTAAATGAAAAATCATAAAAAACCAATCCAATGGGCTTGTTGGCCAGCAAAATTGTCAATAGAGGCCACGTGTTATGAGTTTAGTGGGTCCCACATACATGTGACCATGTCTCCTGAATCATCCTCTGCCAACTTCTAATCGATTCAGTGTACATAATACCCAAATCGTATTAAATAAAGCTTCTTTGGTGTTAACTTGAAGAAGTATTCACTTTTGGTGGATGGTGAAAAGTCACAAGAATGCTAAGGATGACAAAACAACCGAACTCAACAGGTATACGTGAAACTTGAAGTATTTGAGACGGGTATATCTAATACCTAAGGGGTATGAGATGGGTTTGTTATTGGAAAAAAAAAATATTTTGCTGGTATGGAACGAGTATGGTATTACATGATATCTGATCTGATTACTCGAAATTAATACTCGTTTACTCGAAACATATACCCACAAATTTTTAAGTTTTATATATGTACTTTCTTAACTATTTTTTAGTAATGCTTCATTTTAATAGATTCATTATTTGATAAATAGAATTTTCTTTTGAAATTTATATTTTAATAAAATTATTATTTATATTTATAAGCTACAAATTATATAAACGTTTTTTGAGATACATATTATAATATATATTTACATTCTAAATATTTCAAACATGGTGATGATCATACGTATGTTATTTATTACAACTTAATATATTGTACATTTTTAAAACATAAAACTATAAAAAAATTATATATATATATACACACACACACACATGCAAATCCCAACAGGTATGTGATTAGATTTTATAACCGGGTATGGTATTAGTCAAACCCGACCCATACCCGACCCGTTGTCATCCCTAATTAGTAGGCTATGGATACGGGGAGCTGGTAAATTTGTGTGCATCATGTTTTGAGCGGTCCATTTTATTTTATTGGGGTTTGTATTTTCTTTGTGGTTTTGTTTGTGTGTTGTTAGGCTGAATGATATGGAATGAAGCCATATAAGTTTTCTTGCGTAAAATCAATGTTATATTTACGCACGAAGATAAGTGTCCCTTAAAAAGTTTGACGATTGTTTGTAATGCAGTTGAAAATGTTATTGAAATTAGTGACTTTTGTTCGCATTAATTGTAGTTCATTTGCCTGAGAAGGAGTCATTAGTACGGTAATTATTGCGGTTCATAGCAGCGAAAAATTTGTTCACAAAGCGCCTCCAAAACATGGACGCTTCTTGGCCATTTCATATTTAAACAAGATAAGCAAACAATTTAAAGAATTTAATTAACTTAGGTAAACAATTTAAATATTTTAAATAAACAATTTCAATAATTTAAATAAGTTAGGTAATAAACAACTTGAAATAATTTTATTTGATATAAATGTCTACTATTAATGGGGGTTTTTGGAAACGTTGAGTCACACTCGTGTCAACGCTAACTCCTCCTTGCTTGTCCACTTTTCGTGTGTTTTTGGAGCACGTTCTTCTTCCGTGGTCTTCTTACGATATCTACATGTGGATGAAGTTATATACTTATATTTGTTCACCCTCGTTTGTGTTGAATTGACTACCAACGTGTTGACTTTGTTAAGTGTTTGATGATTTGCATAACGCGGGTGGATCGAATCAAACACATTTGAAACGTTGTTTGGAAACATGATGAATAAAGAAAATAGTTAAATGGAGTTTTGAATATATTTTTAGTTAAGTGAAGTGTGTTTGAGTTGTGGATAAAAATATATGGTTAAATGGGATATATATTGTACCCCCAATGGCGCTCAAGAAATGGTGTGAGGGCAGTGGCGGATCTAGAAATATTTTTCAGTAGCAACGTTCAAAAAAAAAAATTTTCGCCATAGTTTCATACAATGTAAAGGAAATAAAGATAACAACATGATAATAGATAATTTTAGACACATACCTAATAGATTTCGCCTCTTCGGTTCTTGAAAGCTTGAAATCGAGCCATTACATCATCTTCTTTGACTTTATCAAAAGTGTCTCTTTCAACCGCGCAAATCAAAGCATTGTTCAAATAGTCCTCGCCCATTCTATTGCGTAAATCCGTCTTGATAAGCTTCATCTTAGAAAAACACCTCTCAACGGTTGCGGTTGCAACCGGCAAAACTAATGCTAACTTCAACGCCCGATAAACCAAAGGAAAAGTTTTATGTTTTTCGGTTTCCACCATTACACGAGCAAGATCACACATTCCATTTAGTTTTGCAAATTTTTCATCTTCCTTTAATGTGTGATAAAATACCGAAAGATCACCCGAAAGGCATCCTCTTTCCTCTTCACTAAAATCATTCGGATACATCTCACAAAATGTTAGGATCTTAGGTATGTCAAACTTAGAAAACGAATCACAAGGATTTAAACCCGACATATTATCTATCAAAGTTGTTGATACCTCACTGAATCGACTTTCAAGTTCTTGAATTTGCAAATCCAAAACCGTATTAAAAACTTCAACTTCAAAATGATGCCGGTTAGTAACGACATTCTTACGGTTTCTTTGATTACCATAACTTTCCGACATTTCTACCATCTCAATCTTATTTTTTTCACAAAAAGATGTCACCTTTGCCAACATTCCATCAAACCCGTGTTGTCTTAAATTATTCAATGCTCGCTTCGTTCCATTTATCAATTTAGCTGCTTCTAACAAATCTTGGCTCTTTTTTTGAAGATGTTTTGATAGAGCATTTGTGAGGCCTAGAATATCATCTAACAAGTGCATATAAAACACAAAATCAAGCTTCTTGAAATATGATAAAATACCTCTTGCATTAGATCGTTGTTGAATAAGCTCTCCTTCTTCTTTAATAAAAGCAAGTACTTCAACAACTTCCGGAAATAATTTAATCAAACTTATAACTGTTCTATGATGAGAACCCCATCGTGTATCTCCGGCTCGTGCAAGGGAAACCTCTTGGTTTAATCCTCTTCGGTCTTAATCTCACCTAGAAGAATTTCTTTTTCCACTCTTTCTCTTTTTGCCTCCAACATGATTATTTTTCGCTTACAAGAAGCAGAAACCGTATTAACAACCATTGCAAGGTATTCATAAAATTCTTTAACACCTGTATGTTTTTTTGCAACAGCCACAATCACTAACTGAAGTTGATGAGCAAAGCAATGTATGTAATGCGCTGACGGGTTATCTCTCAATATCAAAGCTTTTAATCCATTAAACTCTCCTCGCATGTTGCTCGCACCATCATAACCCTGACCCCTGACCTGTTTAAACAAAAGAAACAATTAGCATATAAATATATAATCTTTATTAAACTATTAATGAAATAGAAACGTATTACTTACTTGATTTATGCTCAACTGGTTATTTGCTAATAAAGAAACAATGGCTTCTTTAAGAGTTGAAGAAGATGTATTTCTCACTTGAGCAATTCCAATTAAACTCTCTTTAACAACTCCGAGTTTGTCAACATACCTCACAACTACGGCCATTTGTTCCATTAAAGACACGTCACTAGACTCGTCTACCAACAAACCAAACACATCTTCTTTAATTTCTTCACAAATCATTTTGGTTACTTCTTTTGCAAAGCAATCGATAATCTCTTTTTGTATTGAATCGTCTCCGTTCCTTACCATATTGTGTCCATTTAAATTGATGACCTCGTGGTTGAAAAGCCTTCTTCACAAGATATGCTCTTCTTATGTCATCTATTTGATTAGGGTGATAGCTATAAATGGGTGGTCTATCAGCGGGATCTGAAGGAAGATCATTCAAATCTATATATGACCTCGCGAATGAAGCCGAATGATTAGGAACAACTGGAATTGAAGTTGTAGCATCATCATCATCCGTTTGCATATCGTTAGCAACATTATTAGCAACATCATCATCGTTTGCAAATCGTTATCATTATTACCAACATCATCATCATCATCCTTATTTTCAATATTTGGCGAATTACTTGAACCAATTTCAGAATTTCCGGGGGCTTTTCTTTTAAACAAATTGCTAATAAGTGCTTGTTTAGTATTAGAACGTGGTTTCATCTTTATAATCGCAAACCTAATCAATTAATCAAAGATTCAAAGACAATATAATCAATTATAACAATCAACTAATCAAGCATTCAACCTAAAACACATAATCAACATTCAACTATATGTAAATAACTAGATAATAAACCTAATTAACACAATAAGTTAAAAAAAAAAAAAAAAAAAAAAAAAAAAAAAACCCTTACCAGCCGCTGCACTGCAGGAGCAGGAAGCAGACAAACGGAGCCGGTGACAGGCGGCGGAGGGCTGGGTTGGGTTAGGGTTTGGTCTTCTTCCTTGTCTGCTGTTGTCTGCTGCTGCTGGGGAGCCGCTGCACTGCTGCTGGTCTGTGTTTTTTTTTTTTTTCTTCACAAATCAACTAAATGAAAGATATGGGTGGGCTTTGGTTTTTGGGCTTGGGTTAGGGAAAAGGGTGGGCTTTGGTTTTTAGACTATTGGGTTAGTAACTTAGTATTAGTCTATTAGATTAGTTAGGTATTAGATTAGTTATCATTAGTCGAGTTCGGTAAATATTTTTTCGAGTAACGTAACGTGGTAACGTATAATTTCGTTTAGTAGTAACGTTTATTAAATTCTAGTAGCAACGTAAATTCTATTTCAGTAGTAACGTTTTTGAAAAATCGTAAAAAAAAATTTTTTTTTCCACTACGCGGGCGTTTTTCAGGAGCAACGGGCGCGGCCCCTAGTCCTTGACTAGGTCCGCCCCTGTGTGAGGGGCGCTATTAGGTATTTACTTTTAGATAGACGTTATAAAGGTTAATCAATTCTTTTTTAATTGAATAAAATTGTATTTAACATTTCGTCGTGATAAATTCACATGAAAAAACTTTTAGTAATTGATACATGTATTGACATATTGTTAAACCGGAAGTAGCATATTCCGACTTTTTTCTTTGGACCACATGAAACGTGTAAAAAGAGTTTTAATTGAGTGGATAACATATAGCGTTAATATCTACTTATAAAACATCTTTTATATTAAGTACGTTAAGAGCGTGTGTTGTGGTTTAGGTGAAAGGGGCATGAAGCCCTACATCTCACATTCTTACAAAACCCCTATGTTAAAAGTAAAACCATGCGCTTAGACTATCTGGAGTTGGAGGGGGATGAAGCGCCATGTGGTATTTGTGGGACCTATGTGGGGGGAAAAAAATTGTGGGGAGTGGAAAGGGGGAAGAGAGGGGGGGAGGAAATAATATTATATTGTGTTAAAGTTAAAAATTGTGGGGAGTAAAACCACGCATGCCACCTCACCCCCACCCCAAGCCCCACGCCGGTGAATTGCCTCCCGCCCCAAGCCCCACGCCAGGACCGGCGGCGGTGTTCCCGCCCTTGAAAGCCCTCCCCGCCCTCCACTCCTTACAGTCTTAGGTAACACCACACATATATAGCCTAACATATGTACAACGTTTAAGACATACATTGGCTTATATAAAAAAGGTGACAACCTTTAATTAAATAATATAATTGAGTTTTTCAAATAAATAATTATGAATTTTGGACATCATAAGGAAGTTTCTATATTTCCCCAAAAGACATGATAAAAAATAAGCATTGGGACAACAAATGAATAATCAAGTGTGAGAGGTTGCATCATTTGTCTTCATCCTATTAAACAAGCCACAGTAACATGACTTAACGACCACACCCTCCTTTCATTGCGTGTCAAATTATATATATATTTTTTTATTTGATTATCAATACACATCGTTTAATCAAGTGATACATGAAGAATATCAAGTGACACTTTAATATCGTTACCAATTATTAGTGACATTTTTAATAGTGTCAGAACAATTGTGAAATTACACGATTAAAGATATATGGTAAAGGTAAAGACGTCTTGAGCATCTATACTTTTTTTTTAATGACCAACGAATCAATTTTCGAGCACTCTCGGGTATCCTTTTGGCAAATCAGGTACTTGAGAGTATCCGGGCCATCAATTGCCACTAATTCCCGGGAAAACCCGACCACTCACCCGCCCGAAGGCACGACAGTGAAATAATCGGTAAAACCGGTCAGGATCAGGACACGAACCCATGCCAATGGCCTGAGTCATCCCCCATTTCCCCTTCCACCAATGTTCTCCAAATGTAGCTAATGGGAATTGAACCCAAGCCTCCCATAGGAAACTTTAGGCCCTCAACCAACTAGACTACAAGTGTTGGACTCTTGAGCATCTATACTATGGTGAAATTGTCATTAAACTGTTTTTAAGCTGATTTATAAATTATAAATACCTTTTTTTTATTTTTTTATTTTGTTGTTTTAAATAACGACCGATTGATGCAAATTGTGATTAGAGTTCTTTTTTATTTTTCTCATTTTTATTTAGTTAATTTTTCCGGTCGGTCATATGAGACAATTTTAAATTTCCATCTGAAATTCTTTTTTTCTACGTGACCAGATTCATGATCATTATGTAGAAAGATTTTGTTTTTGATATGCATTTTCACCAACTTGTAATCATTATATATTGATAATGACGGTGATAATAATAATAATTTTATTAATTTGTTTTCGAGAATACTTAATACATGGTTTAATCAAGTTAAAAGTTAAAAAAAGAACACCTAGGTCAAACGCTCAAACCTAGCATTTTTTTATAGAATAACAGAAGCAAATCAGTAATATGTTTTGTTTCTAAAATGACATCTTGTTTTTATTAATTTGTCCCGAATATAAATATTTAATTAAAAAGTTATGATATATACAAAAAAAAATGTCAAGATCGTCAATATCGATTTACAATGATTATTAATTGCCCCCACCTTTGTGGTGAGGTGGTATGGGAAATGATAGGTAGAGTCTAACCTTCTTGATGTGTCAGGTTCAATCCTTGACCCCACCTGGTTTTACTGATTTTCCACTGTCGTACCTTTGGGCGGGCGGAGGGGTTAGGTTTTTCCTGAAGCTGGTGGCTTGGTGGGTTCTGGCTACCCATCGCTACCTGTTAACGTGTTTTCATCTAGAGGCGTATGAGGTGCTTTTGTAACCAATTAATAGGTACCCTAGATAGTCGGGACATCGTTTGTTCGCCGTTAAAAAAATGATTATTAATTACCAAAACAGGAAATAAATAAGATTTTGACATTAGCCTAAGCTTTTCATACTATATTGGGCTTAACTTACCAGAAAATCATGAAAGTAGTATTTATTTTTTTTTAATCTTAACAATATAGCCTTTAAATCATGTCATAAGTCAACACGCAGTTATGTATCATTCTCGATAGAGTATCTTTAGCAAACGTACCATCCACGTTAGTTGCTTGATAAGATTCAGCACATCCACAAAATAGACTCACGTAGCGTCCATTTTCTTCGCGTGTCTCAGATGAAAATGACGACACACTACGCGGGTCAATCCAAGGATGACGTTTAGACAAAGGCAACGAGTATCAGTAGTTCATAACCCATGTAAACACATACATATGGATGACGTTTAGGAAATATACAAAATTTAAAATATAAAATATAAAGTTAAGTTACAAGTGCAATTGTATAACGTTTAAAAACCAAAATTCTGACCAAAAAAAATATCCAAATTAAGAGATTATACTTTCTAACAACATACCATAAGAGTGGTTAGATTCTTTTATATAGAAACATATTGTTGTACAGCAAATAAAAGATAAATTAAAGTATTAAGCCAAAAGTGAAAATTAAACTTTAATACAAGTAATACATCTATAATTATTAAAAGCATATGTATAAAGAAAAAGAGGTCATATGCACAATAACGAATTTGATGCATTGTTTGTCAGTCTATTCGTTCAATATCATGGCCCCCATATTCCCTTTCTTTTTTTGGCCTTTTCTTTTTCTTTATTCAACCAATAAGACTACAACACTTTTTTATTATAGAATGCTAAAAAACATGACATGAAAAAAATAATGAAAACTATTATACTCATATCATTGAGTCATGTTTTTTTCTTGTAGGTATCAATGCCTAAATACCATAAATATACCTCTTTGCTCATAGAAGTGAAGCAAGTCAACATGGAGATTAAATCTCAACTCAATCATTTCCCATCTTCCTCAACTACCACTACCACTACCACTACCACTTCATCCTCTTCCTCCTCCTCGTTCGCTACCACCATCACTGATGGTGGCTCCTCAGTTAACTCGTCCACCTCCGCCTCGTCTGAAACAACCAACCAAATCATAACACGTGGTGAAAATGAAAGCAAACATAAGAAAGGTTGGAAAAGATCTCAAACGGGAAAGAATGGTAATGAACAAAAGAAACAAAATGAAAATAGTGATGGTGGTAATGGTAGTGATTGTGTGTTGTATCGAGGTGTACGAATGAGGAGTTGGGGCAAATGGGTGTCAGAAATTCGTGAGCCACGTAAGAAATCTAGAATATGGCTTGGTACATTCCAAACTGCTGAGATGGCAGCTCGAGCCCATGATGTAGCGGCTATAGCCATAAAAGGTCATTCGGCTTACCTTAATTTTCCTCAATTAGCACATCTACTTCCACAACCAACCACCACTTCACCAAAGGACATCCGAGAAGCTGCCACCAAGGCTGCCACCACATCATGTGGCGGCGAATATGAAAATGAGCCACCAAGCCAAGCCATTCTATCTCTTTCTCAATCATCAACAACTCTATCATCGGATAACACACAAGAATCAATCAATTCAACATCGTTCGAAGATGATGATACATTTGTCAACCTCCCTGATCTTTCTCCCAATGACACCGATCGAAGCGATAGTTTCCTTTTATATCCTGCGCAATGGCAGTTGGAGGCTGGAGCCGATACATGCTTTAGGCTCGAAGCTGAAGAGCCATTTCTTTGGCATATTTAGTTATTTATTACTAGTGAAATATCCCTTTATTCAAAATTAGCCACTAACCTTCCTAAATTACCATATATACAAATTACACCCTTGTAAAATTCAACCACCATAACAACCCCACAATTTTGAATCTTTGTGTGTGAAACGATTTACCGTATTCTTTTGTACTAAACATGTTCCATTTTTTAGATTAAAAAAAAAATCAATCTTGTATTAGTCAGTAGAATAGGTTTAAGTTATACAAACTGTAATAGTGTGATACTATGATATTTTAGAAGTTTCATAATATTATGCCCATTTTTCTTTTGGAGTTCTCATGGTAAAATAAATTTTTTTTTTCTTTTTGAATGGCTAACTCAGAGTCGCATTCACCCTCTAAATCTACACTTAAATTTATATTTTTCTTTTTGTCTACCATGGGTAAATTGAACCCCCACCGTTTGTAGATCGAGTAACACATTTTTTCAATACTTTGGTAACACTAGGACAAAGGCCTTTGATATGTGCTAAAGTAAATCAAAAATGCAATTAGGGAAAAACATTATTTCATTCATTAATTAGTACATAATTAAATATTAATCATCTCTTAATAAAACAAGCAAAAAAAATTGCGAATCAAATTTGATATAATCAACAATTTATAATCAATACTAACAAAAACTTGTGTACAAAAAACTAATTAATCAAACATAGCATTTTTTAAGCAAATATAGAAACAAATGAAGTGATATAAGATAGCACACATACATACAAACTTACATATTTTTTTTCTTTGAAAGGCAAACTAACTTTATTACCAAACCCAATATTTACAAAGGTATCCAATAGCAAGGTGCTAATTAGATATAAACACAATACACCAAGCCTAATACACCAAGCCTAACAATTTAGTTATACATTAAGATCAAAAACTACCCATTTGTTCCAATCCTTAGATAATTGCTTCCCTCGGTTCGTGACCCAGTTGTAGGATAGTGACTTTATTTCGCCTAAGCATTGATCAAAACACGGTCTTTTTCCTGAGAAGATTTTCTTGTTCCTTGTTATCCAAATTACCCAAATTGTTGTTAAGATGATTGCCTTGATGATCTTTTTCTTTACGCTACCAACCCCGCTGATTTTGTGAGCATTCAATAAATCCTTGAAGTCAAAGGTGATGAGGGGTGGAATGTTGCACCAGTCGCAAACTTTCTGCCATATATGCGTTGCAAAATAACATGAAGTGATATAAGATAGCACACATTATAAAGATTCATATGCAATATACCAAAATCATATATGATGGAGATTTCTTTTATTTGATTGTGATATTATTGAATTAAATAAATATAGTGGAGTTTGATTGTAATCATATGTTGTTGGTTTTCATTAATTAAATAAATAGTTAAATATGATGGAGGTTTTTTATATTTTTTAATTGTTTTTTTTTTCTAGAAAACTCCTAGCTAGACATGCATGTTCATTTTCTGTACTCTGATTGAGATTTACATGACTTTTTTTTCACCATCAAGTGGTATGCTGCTAAAAAAAAATCCTTGAATTAGTCTCAAAATGCATTTTGTCACAAAGTCTATCTCACAAAATTGGGAACAACTATTGTTTTTGCCAATATAAGTGCGATATTTTTTTTGCAAGTTTTAATTCAAATATTATCAGCACCTACAACGAATAATTTCAGTCACACATTTATTTATTTTTATTTAAATAAAGGGGGCAAATTATTACATAAGGATAACAAGTTATTGTTCGATTATATTTACTTATAACAAACCCCTTTTCAAACTTAGAGGATACAAGGTTCTTACGTGTAAACTACAAGTTAAATATGAAATTTAGTTTTATACATCATTAATTCGATTAAGACCCTTCCTACTAGTCACATATGAAGATACAAGCATGTGAAGAGTATCCAAGAAGGAGACACCGTCTCAATTACGTATGTCGAATGAAAATATCAAAAAGGACAAATGGAAATTCAATCATTGATAGTCATAGATGCTTCATTTCGAAAAAGATATAATCAAAAACCATTTTATAAATATATAAGATGTTGGATACATCACATTTAATCTTAGCATGTACAATAAATTAGCTAGATGTCATTTACATTGTATTTGGTAAGAAAAAAAATTATTTAATTTATATCTTATGGGGAGAGATAACGGATAAATCTTTCTTAACGTGAAAAGCGTAGGAAGGAATCCTGGCCATTAGATTTAGGCGGTGGCATAATGGTAATTAACAACCTTAATTATGGTCGGCTTAAACAAATTACCAATGGTAAATTAGGAAAAAACGTCCCAAAAGTTTTTTTGAACGATTTCAAATCGAAACTTCAATCAAAACGATTTCAAATCGAAACTTCAATTCAAACAATTTCAAATCGATTAAAACATTTCCTAAGATTAAACACAATCAAAATACACAAATAAAAGTCGATTACACTGAATGAAAATGTAAGAACAATGATTCATTCTAAAAATCAGAACACAGAGTATCATACTGAAAACGATAAAGAAAACAACGTAATGAAATTGTTGAATAAACATCGAATTGATCTTTTCCAAGCTAAATATTGTTTTAATTTACATATTAAATGAAGCATTTAAGAACAAAATGTAACATAAATTCATCTATTATGATAGACGAAGAGTTTAAATTAACACCACTAATTAACACTTAATGTAATTTTCTTTGTCCGGGAATAAAAATTTTCGAGATTAACACTGATAACACACTACACTTGATAGCATGACTATTGAAGAGTTTAGGAGTCGATAGGTGGTTTATAGATGGTATTAATGTAATTGTGGATTAGTTTGGTATTATCATTGTATAATCGCTTTCTATCTTAGAAAGCGTTTTTTTTTTTCCTTTGGAATAAAATTGGGCTCCCTGTTAAAAAAATAAATAACCCTGAGGTGTAATGAATCGCGTTTTTTAAACTAATAGTAAAAAGAAAGAACACCAATGATGATTGAACACTTTAGATTCTAGTTTGGTTTTTGATTTAATTGGTTTATTGAACGCCATACTTTTAATAACCTAAATATGTTCTGCGCTAATTATGAATAGCGAATTTCCCTACCGTCGTAAAATGGAGTAAACTTTTGGTGTTGGTGGGTCACTATGATATTGGACAATGTCATTTTCCATCTTTTATTTATCTTAGCAGAATAACTTTTCTTTATTAAAAATAGTAAAGTATATGTATAGTGTCATTATCAAAGAAAAAAAAAATTATTTGGACAACCAGAAAAATAGGGTAATTTCAATTATAGTCTTTTAATAATGATGAATAAGACATTTATGGTAGACAGATTTTTATTTTACTAATTATTTATCAACATTTTATGATATTGATTGTAAAATACTTCATTTAGTAAAAAGCTGTAGAGTAAGTTCTGATTTAGCAATGTATGATATAAATTTTTTTGATAACTTAAATAAATAGTAAAATATATAACGCATTAGTCTAATTTTTTGATTTAGCAAATAAGATCTTTATGGTCTTTAAGCATGTCGGATGAGTTGTACGATAAAATTATATAAAAACTTATAAAATTTATGTTTCTTTATTTTTGTTTATTACCACTTCAATTTAAAACTACTTATGTATATGAAACTATATACAAAAGCTTGAAAAGCACACGTTTGATTTCATTGATCTACCTTATCTAACATAGCTAAAAAATGGAATAAGTTTTGTATATTCGTTAGTTGCGATTTTGAAGTCACCATGAACCAAAATGTTCCCTTCATGTTTTGGCCGCTCTTTGTATTCGAAGTTTTCAATTTAAAAATAACTTAGTATAAACACATTGCCAACTGAATTCACATCACCATAAAAGTGCATTAAAGATGATGGGACGAATGTGGCTACTCTTTGTCTCTGATTAAAGAAAAGGATTTTAGTGATTAATAACAAATAGATTATTATTTGAAAATAAGGAAAACGTCACTTACGACTTGATCGAGAAAGATAACTAATAATTTGTTTTCACTGACGATAGATAAAACGAACTTGACCCAAACGAAGACAACAATATATGAAACTCCCTATTGCTTGAGCGGTGAAAAAGAGTCAATAATAGAATCCACGGCCATTATCAATTAGACCTACAATTTTTATGTTTTATGAAAAAATCAGCAACAATGTAGTGTTGGGCGTGGCGTAATAAAAATTGATATTTTAAATACTTTTATTATTTTCCATTAATAAAAAAATAATGTATGCTGATGGGCTATTGGGCCACAATAAGTTTTCTTACTTAAAAATATTTACTATGTGGGTAGCTTAATGGGCTATGAATCGAAATGGTTAGATAACCCGTATGAAATAAGATTCTTAAACTTAATTGTATCCACATTGGTGCATATTTTCAGCCGCCTTGTACATTCTCAAACCTAAACCTAACCCTATCCATATTTTGGTTCGTTTATTTTTGATGAAGGATCATAACCTAACACTGTCACCATTTAAATTGCTGATGAAATTTTGTTCGTTAATGGCTTTGATGATGGATCGAAGGGGTACTGCATGTAAGAACTTCTATCTCTACCATGTTTATATTATCAATGTTATATGTTTTTTTTAAATTTCTAAGCTGTTTTTATTTGCTACAGGCAATCTGATATGTGGTGGACAAAATTTATGCTTATTGTTGAATGTTTGAAACAACCCACCGTTAGAAACCATGCTGTATCAAAAAAGTATTTTCAAGTGTCATTTAAAAGGTATGTCAATTTACACATCTAAAATGTGTTCACTATGTATACAAGTTTTGAAATAAAAATCTACAGATATGATACAGTATATAAAGTTAAGATTTCTGGAAAATAGAAAGTATATTCAGCCAGGGTTAAAAAATGTTATGTTGGGGTTATAATTATATATACACTATAGTTTTTTACTTTTATATTCAATTTTTTTTGGTAAAAATTGGGTTAATAGTGTTTAGTAATCATAATTTTTTATGTTCCTGTTTATTAAAGTGATTTTTTTATGTTAATGCTTGGCTAAGGATTACTGGTTCTTGTTTTGTAACTAAGTAAAACATGTGTGTGTGTATATATATATATTAATGTATATATTCATAGTTGTTAAAAGCCATCGCCTCTTGCGCCTAGGCCCATTTTTCAGGCGAGGCAAGGCAATTGCGCTTTAGTTCACCAGGTGATGGTTTAGGACTTTAGGTGCAGATTCCGGCGAGATTCTCAAATTCCCGAGAGTTTCTAGCTGAGTTCTCTAAATTATGGCTAGATTCCAGCCAGATTTCTACTTTTATCCAAGGAAAACTATTTTTGTACACTAATATTTTTAAAACTTTTGATACTAATTAGATGATATTAAATGTTATACAGTAGCTTTTGTAATGTTATTTGGAAAAAAATAATACTATTTTACTAATACAGAGAATATTTTTACTTTTTTCCTTTGTTCGCTTTTTTTGTCTAAGGCCCTCGCCTTTTTTGCGCCAGGCCTTAGGCTAGGCCTATGCGCCATGAGTGCGCCTAACGCATTTGTTAACTATGTATATATTTAATGTAGTTTTCTAAACGGAATTGTCTTTCTTAAATTAATTGTTATGATATTATACTAAAAACATGTATAAATCTTTTCATATGTGTTGCGTAAATAGATACATAGAAGACCATCCAAACTTGATAAAATCCACACATGAGAAGGAGGAATCTTAAATGGTAGGGTAATGATGGTTTTTTTTTTCAATCTTGTGTAGATCAGTAGTTATATTTTTTTTGTCTAAATGTGTTGCGCATATGTTGACAATGCCTCCTTGCAAACTCTTATGTCGACATAGACGACAACCATTCTTTACACACCTTCTTAACACGGACCAACAAATTTTGCTGAAAGCCTTGGTAGCATCTCTGTCATTATTATGTCAGCTCCAAGCTCAGGAAACAATAATCAATTAGTGTTGGTGCTTGTTTTGGATTATAAAGTCTATGTATGTTCTTTGTGAAAGATGTGTTAATTTTTTTTCAAACATCTTATTATGTGTACTAAGCAATTGCATTTTATTTTAGCTTACGTATTTCTATTTTTGGTTTCGTTTAAAAAACCTAGTACTATTTTTATATGTCTTTTATTTAGGAACTTCAAGAAGACATTTGAAAACTTGTAAATTGTGGTGTTGGCCAGGGAATGGTTATAAAGATGGAATTCAAATTATTATGGACTCGTGGATCAAGCAGCTGTTTTTCTTTAAACGTATAATTTAATGCTAGACTATTTTTGCAAGGTATGGTTTTTGAATTCACTTATTTGCTGCGCAAAGAAAGGCTTTTAATGGTTAAAAAAACTTGCTTAAAGTAGTTGGTCGTATATGTTGGTTGATTAGATTGTTTCATAATAAGTTCTTGATTCATACTAGTTTGGCTTATGTGATTAGGTTTATATTGACTTTTGAATTTAGAGAACATGCATTTTTTATATGTTTTGTTGGTTATTTAGTGTTTACCAATGAATTGCCTTTTATGTTTTGGTTTTTGATAGTGTTCTATCCGGGGTTGGACCCATTTTTGATAAATAATTTTTCCAACTACATTCTTTTGGGAAAACATCAACTTTTTTCCTCCATATTATCATATTTGTAAATGGCCAGTAGATAATTGTTACATTTTTAACTATAATGCATTTAATTTATATAATAAACGCTCCTTGTGGTCCAAGTTCCCAGCAATCCAATTGAAAACCTATTGTCCAAAATTACATGTCATCCGATTCTTTTTTGGCCCAAGTTCGTAGCAGTCATAATGAAATCTACAATTAACACTTCGTTTTGTTACCTTGAGTCTTCAAGCGCAATTTAAGTAAACGTGCAACAGCTTTAATATTTAATTTAAACATAATGTTAAGTAACAGTGCAGCAGCTTTAATATTTAAAAACGGGCGGGCTGCTTTGTGTCTCGCTTGGGCCTTGGCTGCTGGACTGCATCAGTAGTATCCTGAGTCTGGCCCGTATCTAACAGCAATTAAATAGGTTACACTACTATGGGCTTAGTTCTTATTTTCAATCCATTAACTTAAGTTTGTTTTTATGCAGCCCATTAGAAAAAAAAGGGAAACCAGGAGCCCAAGAAAAACACAAGACAAAGAAGTGGCAGAACAGTTTCAGCCTTTGAGGGAGTTTCTTTGCAGAACAGTTTCAGCCTTTTAGGTAGTTTCTTTTGCCAACAGCTTTAAACTATTAATTAACACAGTAAATTTATAATTTTAGATTAAAAGTAAGAAAATTTCATTTCAAAATAAAGAGTTACATTAGTTGCATAACATACATGAAAGAAAGTTTGATTAAAAAAACTACAGATAGATTGATAACCATGAACTAATAATCATGCTGAACATTAAAATAGAACCTTATGTACCTTTTGTGAGAGTGTGTTTCTATTGCCGACTTCATCGTCATTAATTGAACCGTAGACTCCCATATTAAGTTCTTCGTTTTCTTCCAACTTGTTATGAATTCTTCGGAGTTGTTGAATGCTAGTCGGATGTTGAAGTTATCCATGTCTAATATGCTTTTGTTTGTTTTAAATGGAATGTATGAAATGTTAATGAAAAACTTTTGATATCAATTGTATTTATACTAATTATGTATCTCCACTTTCCTTCAATGTAGGTTTTACTGCTGTGAATGAGGAAACGTGGGTGAGAGAAGCAGCTCCTATTTTTGTGGATTTACAACTTTAAATTTGGAGAGATTGTGGGTCACTAATCAGCTCCTGAAAATGTGGGTTTAGTGGTGAAAAAAATAGGCGGGAACTTGTGCAAAATAACTGCTCCAAAAACTCTAATTCTTCAATTTAAACGGCCAAGATTGTCTTATTTTCTGATCTAACGGACCAGTTTAAACCAAAAGCAGTTAATTTTGGCTGGCGTCAATATTATATTTAATAGCGAATTTCCCTACCGTCGTAAAATGGAGTAAACTTTTGGTGTTGGTGGGTCACTATGATATTGGACAATGTCATTTTCCATCTTTTATTTATCTTAGCAGAATAACTTTTCTTTATTAAAAATAGTAAAGTATATGTATAGTGTCATTATCAAAGAAAAAAAAAATTATTTGGACAACCAGAAAAATAGGGTAATTTCAATTATAGTCTTTTAATAATGATGAATAAGACATTTATGGTAGACAGATTTTTATTTTACTAATTATTTATCAACATTTTATGATATTGATTGTAAAATACTTCATTTAGTAAAAAGCTGTAGAGTAAGTTCTGATTTAGCAATGTATGATATAAATTTTTTGATAACTTAAATAAATAGTAAAATATATAACGCATTAGTCTAATTTTTTGATTTAGCAAATAAGATCTTTATGGTCTTATGTCACTAGCTAGTGAAATAATAGAAAGCAACATGGGCAAGTGATTACCACATTAATATAAGTGTATTCCAAATTTGATCACTAGGTCCCATATCTCCTAAGATCTTCCTACAATTTTATAATAATCATCTTAAAGTAAATAACTAATTTTCTCTTTACATTGATTTGTGTCTCAACAGGATTTGGATTGAGCTCTAGCTATATATAAACTTATGGATTGATCCTCATTGAATAATATTTATGGGTAAATAGATAATGTTTAGACTTTAGACTTAATGTTAGTCGATGGTAGACAATTGCAAGGGTCACTTAGAGACTATAGCTAAGCTTGAACAATATGTGATGTTTGGGAGCTTAGTAAAACTTCAACTAAAACATGACATCATATATAACCGTAAATGACTATATTTCTTCATCACGTTGTTATGTCTTAGCCCGCAGCGAAGCGCAGGTTCCCCACTAGTGTTACCTAATATATGAAATGAAAAATGTTTGATTGTAATATAACAAATCGTGTCATAGTCAATTATGAATTTATGAGGGTGGAGTGTGGACCTTACGCTTATGTATAAGACACATAAGCCATACCAACAATTGATCTTTATTGAATCAAATACAATCTTTATAAACTAAAATATTAATATTAATATTAATCTTTATTAAACCTGGAATTGGGGAAAGGTCATGTTGATCCAACTAATCCTTATTTTATTTAAACCAAAAATCAAATAACTTGTACTCCAATCTTTTCTAGTAACTTAAAGTTTTAATCCAACGGACCATGACAGTTCAAAATTATCAGGAACTATTTAATCGCTTGTTGTGGATCGCCGCGACTTACCTTGTGGTAGTCATAAGGTGTGTAGGTATGTTATTCGGATTAATAAAATTAAAGAAAAGAATAGGAAGTTTGTGTGGTGCTCATGGTCAGAAAAGAATGAAAAGTATGTGTGTGTAGTGCTCATGAGCGCAATAGAACAAGAGGAGGGACCCAAATTAGTTGGTAAATTTGCCATTTAAGCTAAGGAATCAACAACTCCAAAGTGTTAAAAGTTTCTAGAAGTCCTCCCTTTGTAAAGTGTGATGGATTATTATGCATGTTGTGATGTCACTTTAAGTAAAGTTACTTCCATTGGTTTATAGATGGTGGATATGTGATCATTAACCCAAATGCATGTTTAATTAGATGAAATAATGAAGTAATTAGTTAGAAATCATGAAAAAAGATACTAAGGGGTTAGGTTAATAAATTTGTTGGTTATGGACCGTTGAAAAACTAGACGGAGGTAATATTTTTGTTGACAGATCATTGACGAATATAACCGACGTATTTTTCTGTCAGTGGTTTTCAATAATGAACATGAATAGTCTTATATTTTTTTTTTTCAGCTAAAGGGTATTTTTGATATTTTTTAAATTCTAACTAGAAAAGTTAACATAAACTAATGTTAAAGCATAAATTTGTTTGAGAAAAAATTCAAAACACCACAGAGACCATTTATGTAATCAACTCTAGTTTTAATAATAAGGTTATGATGATGTAACAAAGAAATAGGGGTTGTTTGGTAAGCCTCTTAATGAGGCTCTGAACCATTCAGCGCTGAATGATTCAACATTCAGCGCGTTTGTTTCAGCTTCTGAATGGAATGGTTAAAGCTGAACCATTAAGATTTGGGATGTTGTTGAACCATTAAGCACTGAACTAGGCTGAACCTTAATGAGACTCTCGTACCAATATGGGACAAGAAAATTAACCATTAAAATGTCTAACTTAATGATTCAGGACTTAACCATTCAGACATCTTAATAATTCAGCAATTTATCAACCAAAGAGCCCCTTAGCATGTTCATATTGTTTACTAGTGTAGTAGTACTAGGGCTTTTTGGGCCCAAAGATCAAACCTAGGGCTTTTTGGGCCCAATTTATATACACCAACATACTTGCTTTTATTGGGCCTTTCTCATTATATGTTACCTCACAGCCCACTGATAGCAATGGGCCATTGGGCCACTTATCAGTAAAAGCTAGGTAAAAAATTTGGACATGATTCATTTGATGAATTACATAAAGCAATGGGCCAATGATACTCATCTTATGTTATTAATTAGTCATCAAAATGCAGCTTTGTGATCATACATACCACCATATTTTTATTTTGGATCAACAAACACATACAAACAGGATATATAATCAAACACCTAACCCTTAAGTCCTAGCTCAATTTTCTTAATAGTCGGCACATCAGTCTTGAACGACATTGCCAACACATTCTCATCAATACCAGTAGTGAAAACAGACTTTGGTACAGAAAGCAGGCCAGCGTTCGCGCTTCCAAATGAAGAAATCGCGATTGCAGACTGGTTATGATTCCTGTTGTACTGAAAATGAACAAGCCCTTTTGGAAACACAAACATGTCACCCTCTTGAAGCGTTTGGTTATACAATATGTTCGTAGTATCCACAAATCCAACTTCAAGTGTACCCAACAACACCACCAACAGTTCAGCCGCACGAGGGTGTGTATGTGGCGGGTTCACACCTGCTGGTGGGAACTGGAGTACCGCGTATGACACACTTTGACCGTTTAGAGCTGGAAACTCGTTCATTGAAGCTTTGATGACTGTGAAGTTTTTCGGGTCAGGGTTGTAGAACCCATTGAGTCCACTAAAGGTGAAGAAGCTAGCATCTACGGCGCTCGAATTTGGAGTGATGAAGTCGGACAAGATATCAGGGTCATTAGCTTGTGTGGTTGTTGAGATGGTTAGAATTAATATTATTGACAAAAGCAGCATAGGACTTGTGGAGGAATTGATAGCCATTGGTTAAACAAATAGGTGACCAACTGTTTTGTATAATCAGTTGTAGTGTTCTTGTTTGAGTAGTGAGTTTATATATAAGTTTTAGACAACTAGAATGACTTTGTTATTTATGTTTAAGTTGTAATATGATATTTGTCATATAACAAGGAAACGGATATTCCACTAATTATAGAAAAAAATGACATAAAAAACAGCTATACAAAGACAACATATGATGAATAAGTTCATCTTGTTCGGCTGCTTTGCCTTGTTATAATCAACAAGATGGAACCGTAAACAACATTGGAATAGTTATTTTAGTTTTTCAACCCTTGTTTTTGTGTGATTTGATGTTATGACTATAATAATACTATATTTTGAGAGAGTCTTTTTATTGTCGCAATAAGAGAATATTAACGAATAATATTTTTTAGAAGTATCATATTATTCAAATCTCATATTATTTGTGATGGGTTTACTTAGGGCTGTAAACGAACCAAACGAACACGAACAAGGCTTTGTTCGTGTTTGTTTGTTAAGGTTTCTTAGACAAACGAACCGTTCACGAACACACTAACGAAACATAATTCTATGTTTGTGTTTGTTTGTTAAGAAATTTAGTTGTTTGCGAACTGTTCGTGAACACGGGTCTTGAACACAAACAAACAAAAAAAACATTTAATAACTAAAAAAACATTGTTAATATTAACAATTAGACAAAGTGCATCTACTAAACGATGTCGATAAGTCAAATTGTACTAACTTAGACATAATTATCTAAAATTACTAAGGCATAGACATGAATACATGATATTCCTAATTCAAAGTTCATAATTATCCTAAGTTTTAACTAGTGATTGAACATAAACAAACATACACGAACGGATATAAATAAACGAACGTAAACAAACACATTGTCGAACGTTCACGAACGCAATCGAACGAACGAGACATTTGTTCGTGTTTGTTTGTTTAGTTAATCAAACGGAAATTTTTGTTCGTGTTCATTCATTTATTAAACAAACGGACGCAAACGAACTTCCCGCCGAACAATTTACGAACTGTTCACCGAACGTTTGGTTTGTTTACAGCCCTAGGTTTACTCATCCATAACTCAAAGTTTTGTTTTCACGCAAGGAATTAGTCAATTAGACTAAACGCATTCTAGTAGAGAAGGTTTCCAACTCTCTAAGGAATACTTCGTGCTCGTAGTCAACCGATGTAGGACTTACCTTTATGCATATGCATATCGAGTGAAAATTCCATTTTCACCCATATTTTCATTAATAAATACTTGACCTATCCTAAACCCCTTCAAATAAAACATAATAAAAGAATAAAATAAAATCCGCACACTTATCTAAACCAAATTGAAACCTCCTAACTTAGATCGACTAAACATATTAAAAACAAACATTGGCGGACCTATACTTACGCCAAGGGGGTGGGGGACCACCACTTGGATCTAAGGTATACCTTCCTTCCTTCGAACCCAACAACTAAACCCTAATCGGGATTCCAAACGACTTTTTTTTTTTTTTTTGTATGGCGAATTTTCTATGTTGTGGCAGAGATCATCACAACCCCCAGAAGGGGAGTCCCCAAGCCACTCTCCAATGGTCAGACTATGTTGTCTTAACCGGGCCCACGCTGACACGAGAGTGGCCGGCCCACAAGCGAGTCGAGGCTGCGCATAAGGAGCACTAAGGCTTCCACCCGGAAAATTTCCCGCCACCTGCCACTTGACAGATGTTGCACCCTCCACAAGAGGCAAGCCTCTCTGAAGTAAATGCACAACCCATGTTACTATCTTCCCGCCAAATAAATACAACCCTTGTCTGTGTTGGTTGGAAGTCAATGTTGGGCCTTGGTAAGCCCAATGAGTCTCTTTATAGCCCACGATAACATGTTTTAATTTGGGTTGGTTGGTTTAGTTATCTTTTTATTTATAAAGGCCTTAATTCATCTTCATCAATCTCATCAAATGTCGTGTGATTGTATTTGGGTTAAATAATAATCATCACTTAAATTTCCATTACAGTTATATTCTCTTTATTTTTTTAACTACATCATTTTACTTCCTTAATCTGCTCTATCTTTTTTTAGGATCATTATACTTCGTTTTTTTGTCAATTATGTACATAGAGTCAGAGACACTATGTAATCATGCTTATGATGGGTTTATTTTAACCCAATTGTTATTAGATTATTGGTATGTTAAATTGTTAATTACTTGATTTGGGTTTTAATTTGTGACCCGACCCAATCCGACCTGAACGGAATGATAAAAGAATAGATTTTTAGTGATAGATAACCAAGCCTATAAAAATTGAAAAAAGTTTATGGTTCCCCACTAAAGACTGTTAAGCTACAAGTTCTTTGGTCAACGATAGGTATGTAACCAATTTTGTTTGTGATAGGTATGTAATCAATTTTGTGCATTTTGACCGTTCAACATCGGCAACCAATTTTAAAAGTACTAGTAGGAAGCCCGCACGTTGCCGCGGGAGCGATAATATAAAATGTGATATTCTATATTTAGTTTAATCGATTCTCTCGTGTATCGCGTGCTCCTTAGGCCTTATAAATGGGTATTGGTCATATTAATGTTATGGAGCCGTATGGGTTAACACATTTTAATTTTTAAATAGACACCTGAAAAATAGCACTGAATTTATATTATAAAATCAAAGAAACACAAAAAAAAATCAAGAACATATAACTATAAAAACAATAAAATAGAAATCCAACCTTAGCAGAATCAATAGATTGTCAATCGAATAGAAGAACCAGCAAGATGCTAACATCTGGGTGATGGGTATGGAAGAACTTATAGTTTCAAGAAGATGGAGTTATGGAACTCGAAGAGACGATTTCGAATTTCCAAATTAAATTTTTGGTTAAAGTGAATTTGTTCTTTATAACAATGTTATGTGAATGATGATTGGAATGTGAACTAATCACCATTTGTGTAGTTAATATTGTATTCATTATGATGTACCGTCAAGGAAGATGAAAGGTTAGTATGAATTGAATTGATTAAGATGGCCCTAAAATATCTTAAAAGTTTGATGAATGTCCAACTTTAATCCCTCTAAATTGGCTTTAAGTGTATTGTAAATTATGCTTAAATATTTGTACACAATACAAAATTACAATGTTGTACATCTTTCGACATAATATTTATCAAACTCTTTGAAAGACACTCAAATTTTATTTACAACGTATACAACTTCCTAATAATCGAATATGCTATATTGGACACTATATAAAGGTAAAACTTGGACAAAAAACAAATTGTATGCAAGGCAACCAAATCCTGACTCGGCCTATTTCAACTAAACAAACTGTATTAAAGCAGCAGTGAAATAAAACGACGGGAAGATATTACCGATCCAATCTCGATCTCCAAGAACATTTTCAGTTTAGCGTTGTGATTCTTATTGGAAACTTCCCTCAATTACTCAACATGCAGTTCCAATAACAGTTTTGAGTTCAGCTTGATAATAAAACCAATAGCAACATGATAAATATTGATCTCAAATCTATAGATAAAACACATTAACATTTATAAAAGATATTAGCAATTAAAGAAAAACAATTCCGATTGGGTTTCCTACAAAGCTGTTGAAGGCCGATTAGGATGATGTGTGCGGTTCTACCTCTTTGGCCATACAAGAAGTGTTGAAATTGAATAGGCACACCAATTCTTTAGCAACCTCATCCTGCACACCATAAATATTTGATGAATATAAGTAAGTGTATGTTTCTAACAACTAAAGGTATATTATTAACAATGTAAAAGGACCAAAAATTACAAATCGACAGTAAAACAAATCGAGCAATGAAAAATACCTAAAATTGGTTAAATGGCGTTTCTTTCTGTATGCGAAAGCTATGAACTTTGTCGTGTTTTGCATCATTAGTAACCTAGACATGTCAAGTAATGATATTAGTAAGATGAGTTTCTTGAAAAGTAAAACAAGTTGAAGATACTGAGCCAATACAAAGTAAAAGCGTATGCCAAAGTTCAATATTTTATTGGGAAAAAATAATGCAATACATACCGTTTTAGGCTGATGACCCAGACAGAAAGCATCCATTAAAGCCTGCTAGTAAGAAGCACTAGCCTATGTTCACATGCTTGGTCGTCCCTTTTCACAGATAAATGGGAAGCATATTCTATTTCTCTATGGTTGGAGATGAGAAGAATGAGAAGCATGTAATTTTTTAGACATGAGAAGGTGATGATATATATACACTTCATGGACACTCAAAGGTCTTAATATTAAGCATTCAATTAAGATTTATTGTGTTTTATGAGAGTGAGTTACATCTTGAGATGGATATAAAATATGTATTAGATACATATATACAATTGGCATTAAATGTTGTACAAGAGGGCATAAAAGGAAGAAATTAGACAAAAATTATAGATTTATACTAAGACTCTTGATATGCCATATTAAAAAAGATGTAAATTTACCTTCTTAGCAATCAAGCACCCATTATATAGTAGTATAGATGTATGTACTTTTTATCAGGGACGAAGGATAGGTTTGGCCAGGGGTGGAAATTTGCGATTTTCGTAGGTAAATTAAGTCCGGGTTGAGTCCGGCCCCCGCCGATTTTCCATTACCGATCGAAAAAAATTAAGTCCGGCCCCTCCCGTTTCGAGAACCAAACTTCGCCACTACTTTTTATTTCTTGTGTTTTGCCCGTTTGAAATTGGTAACCACTTTGTCTATTTGTAGTTTTACCCTTTACAAAACTACAAAAGTCATGACACTTTGTTCATAATCGGACCGATTTATGTTTTAGTGAGATGCTTTATTCTTAATTAATTTGCCGCCCAAAGTATTGATTAAGAATAATGAGTCCGTTGAGACTTGAGAGAATGAAACGGCGCTACATTTTTTATTTTAACTAATTAAATATTATTAAAACAAAATACTAATAAAACTTGTATCTTTCACAAGTGCTTTTTTTTTTTTAATTTCTGCATTCACGTGTTTTTTCTTGTGTTATATATTTATTCACTTTATTGTGGTACACATATACGAGGAAGGTTAACGTAAAAAGGAGTGTTAGCGTAAAAAGTGTAAGAAAGAACAAAAGGATGACGCATGTCCCTAGCAAAAAAAGGATTACCATAATTGTTGACTTTTTTTCAAGTTTCACCTCCATTTTTAAAACGTCAATAACTTTTCCATACGACATTATTTTAAAAAAAATTACACCATAAAAACAAGTTTTTTATTCTCTTTCATTTGCATACCCTATTTCTATACTTTTTTAAAAAATCGTTGAGTTGATAACTTGATCATGCTCTGTTCTTCACTTTTTTCATTGTTCATGACTAGCATGCTCTATATATTAACTGGGAACTATTTGTCATTGTAATATGTCAAAAAGGAATGAAAGTAATAGAAAGAAGTTCAGATGGGTAGCTTCTTGTGAATCAATGAAAATGCAGAAACAATAAATCTCGCCAGGTCAACAACCTTGTTGCAGAACGTAAACACATCTGAATACTAATAGTTCTCAAAGTTTTTTACCTAAACAATTGAAGATTATTATCTAAGTAAGCAGGTGAAATACAGAAAGTGTTGATTTCATGTGATTTAAGCAAATAATAAATGAAAATAAATAAGTAGATATCATTGTTTAACAACTCAAAGATTAAACGCAAGCTATACTAGATAAAACACAAGTTATATCTTACAAAAAACGCAAGTTATACCTGATAAAAAGATGCAAGTTATATCTAACAAAAAACGCAAGTTATACATGATAAAACGCAAGTTATATATGATTAAACGCAAGTTATACTAGATAAAACGCAAGGTATACCTGATAAAAAGGTGCGAGTTACATCTGACAAAAAACGCAAGTT
Organism: Ambrosia x helenae; assembly: GCA_030844895.1. Taxonomy (NCBI): domain Eukaryota; kingdom Viridiplantae; phylum Streptophyta; class Magnoliopsida; order Asterales; family Asteraceae; genus Ambrosia; species Ambrosia x helenae. The sequence continues at coordinate 140,262,519 of CM061228.1, read as the reverse complement.
ATCAACCCAGCAAAAAAAAATTATTTAAAAAAAAGTATAGCAATAGGGTATGCAAATGAAAGAGGATAAAATACTTGTTTTTATGGTGTATTTTTTTTAAATAATGTCGTATGAAAAAGTTATGTACGTATACTTTTCTCATTTTAATCTCATCCATTGATTTATTTTGATCAAAAACACAAAATCTTTCTTATACTTTTTACGTTAACATACTTTTTACAGTAAACTTTCTCCATATATACATATCCAATAAAATAAAATTTAAACATGCTCAAAGTAGTACACTGGATAAAATTTGGTAATATGCAAGGGCAAAATCTACCAATTCTAATAAATTTTAAAGAGATAAATATAACTTTCAAATTGTTATTCTTTAACTAAATATTGATATATTAGTCAATACCATTACAGTTTAGTGGTAGAGATATTGGTGGGCAATGATTGAAGACGTTGAGGATTCTGGGTTTGATTTTTGAGCCAGACAGGTTTTACCGGTAATTTCATCATCGTGCCTACGAGCGGATGAGTTACTAGTTTTTCCCGGAATTAGTGTTTGACAACTCAGGTATTTTCGGATTATTTGAATTTGTCGAAAGAGTACCCCCAAAATGCTCGGATTTGATTTGTTGGTCGTTCAAAAAATATTGATATATGAGTTTCAAGGGGCAAGCATAAATAAAAATGAATTAAATAACATGATGCTGACAAACTTCTATTAGTCTACATTCAAAGAGCATGATTTGTTATGTAGAACATTAATATATTTAGTTTATAATTAAAACTAGGATTTCTACCGTGCGTGTTGCGGCGCGTCGCGGTGATTTCTGCTTCATCTTGAACTTTTTTTTAATCGGTTACTGTATGCATAAAACTGATTAAGAACATCAAATAAAGCTGCTGAAATAAAAAAAAATACCCGTGACCGCCTGGTCTCAAACCTAAGACATCCTATTGAGAAAATGCATCTTATACCACTATACCATCAAATCGATTTGTGTTTTAATATGAAATAGATTATACTTAACATTAAATATTTTAAGTTAAAATGAATGCAACCAGCTAGCCTCGAATTTGCAATTGATGTCTGTATTTATTATTAAGTGAAGCTGTTAAAATGGAAAAATAAATAAATTCCATCTACCAGGTTCGAACATGTGCCCTTAGGTAAGAAAACCTCACCACAAACCACTCCACCACCAACACATCTTGTGTTTGAAAATGAAACCATAGATATATATTATTAAACAAAGTTGTGAAAAAAAAAACAAAAAATAAAATAAAATAATGGCCACCGCCCCTCTCAACCAATGAGAGGGAGTGGCACTATTCACCTAACTCTAAATTAATATATAATATATATATATATATATATATATATATATAACTAGTGGGGTTCTTGCGCGCGTTCGCTGTCATTATTGTTTTGGTTTATTAGGGTACCAATGCGACAATATGAAAAAAAATATATATATAAAATGCCACTCACAAAGCCTCAAACCCAATGTTTTTAAAACCGGACCGGACATTAAACCGGACGCCTTACCGGTTCATTGGTCGGACCGGTCTAACCGGTTGAACCGGGTTTAAGAACCGGTTAACGTCATATTTAATTTAATAATTTAAATATATGATATCAAAGTTTATTTATAACAATTTTCTAGTTTTCATTCATGTTCACAAGGTTTTAAAGGCCCACATGTTATAATGGCCCAACCCATCTTATATTTGAACTTTTACAAAATACAAACCCTAGGTTATATGTTGACTGAAGTGTGTTTCAAAGCAAGTTGCTATATCCACTCTTCCGTGTCATGACAGCAACTAAAACAGAGCAAATACATTTTTTGGTGAAGAGACTCTCTATCATCTTTTCAGGTTTCAAGTCACCCTCCATTCTTTACCATTTATCTTCTCCCTCGTAAATCTAAATCATTGAATTGATTGAAGAATACATCTCAAACGTACGGTCTGGCCGGCCGGTTTCCCGGTCCGACCATCGACCCGCCGGCTCAACTGCCGATCTGATGCACAACCGATCCAATCTACCGACCCGGACCGGCTGAAGCTCCGTTTCCCGGCCCGACCGGTCCGACCGGTCCGACCGGCCGGTCCGGTCCGGGTTTGAAAACAGTGCTCAAACCTATGATCTCTCATTAAGGAAGTGCACCTCAAACCACTACACCACCACCCTAAATTATGATTTAATATGAGACTAATCATACTTAACATTAAAGAATGTCGTGGAAACTAAAATTAAGATAAAATGCTCTAACCAAGTTTTGAACCCATGACCTCTCATTAAAGGAATGCACCTCATACCACTACACCACAAAGCCAACTTGAGTTTTCTTGTGAAATCAATTATATTTAATATGAAATAATGTTGTGGAAATTACTATTAACATCTTAATGCCGTGGAAACTAAAAATAAAATAAAATGCTCCAGCCAAATTTTAAACATATGACCTCTCAATAAAGGAATGCATCTCATAGGCTCATACCACTACACCACAAAACTAACTTGTGTTTTAATGTGAAATCAATTATATTTAATATGATGTTGTGAAATCAATCTTTATAATGGTCATTGAGTGACTTGAAGGCAACAAACTTGCATAATTTCATAAACGAATTTCTATATCATGTTGTTGGTCAAGAAATTATAGTATTATAGTATCAATACGTCAATAGATTGTATACAACCATAAAATAGACGCCCTTTATTTTTTTTTTGTCAACTTGTCTCATTTTCCGGGTCGTGACTATCGTCCATACATATTATACCTAACATAAGATATTAAGATGGATGCTAATACGTACATTAATAAAACTATAAGAGAAGATTTACATATCACATTATCCGGTTACAATATTCAATGTATTACCCATTATTCAGATGTAACTTGGTTTATTTCGTAATTTAATTTCATTTGTGCAAAAAAAAATGTATTAAAAAGTAATTAGGCATCTGACTAGTCTAAAGTATAGACTTGCCACATCAACACATCACACCATTTCGACTCACAATGATTCCAAACCCCATTTTTTCCTCCAAAATTAAACCACTTAATTTTTCGCATCACAACTTACTTTTCCTTTTATTTAAACTATATCTAATTTATATAATATTTTTATGTTTGGCATCACATCACATCACATTATATATACATCTTCAACCTTTTTCTCTAACCATCGTCCACCACCAATCACTACATATCTCCACCATCCACCGTCTTCATTGACCACCATCATCACCTCCCATGTCCGATCGCCTCTTCACAAACCACACCCTACTATTGCCCTCACTTCCCACGGCCATCCACCTACAATCACCGCACCTCCACTACATTTCCACCAACCACAATCATCCACCTCAGTAACCTTTGACACCAACTCCTAAATCCACCACCAATGTCGTCGAGCTGTCCAAACCACTATACCTCCACAAGTATCCTTCCTACGTCGTCCACCAAATTTCACCTCTCCACCACCAACAACCGTTGGAAGTGTTTTTCGAAAATTATGTCATTGTTTTTCTACATGGGCCTGAACATCTTGGGTCCCGCCTCACCCCCTTTCAGACGAGTCAGCTGGAGCGGACCACCTCTCCCACACCCTTGGTCCGTTTGCCACCTCGTCCGGAATTCAGACCAACCAAGCAAACTCCAAGTTGTGGATGCTCTAATAATATCGTGTTTGTCACTTAATTAAAGTTTGAATATGTTTATATCGTACTATAGAATCTAGAACAGTCTTTATCACTCTCCTCCGCAATAATTCGTTACCAACTTGTGGGTCATAAATTGGAACACCTTCAATCACTACACAATACATAGTAACATCAAGTTTCATGTAAACTATTGTCTATTGCTTAACCTTTTTTTTAACGGTCAACAACTTAAACTCGGGCGCTCTCGGGACACCTTTTCGACAAATTCAAGTACGCCAAGAGTACCCCAGTTGTCAAACATCAATTTCATGGAAAACCTGGTAACCCACCCGCCCGTAGGCACGACGATGAAATAACCGGTAAAACCGGTTTGACTCAAGAATCAAACTTAGGATCCCCTGGGTCTTCTATCATTACCAATCAATGTTTCTACCACTACACTGTAATGGTATTGACGTTTAACCTCTTCTTTTAAACTGAAAATATATAATGATATTTCTTTATGAAGTTTATTCTAAAGAATAAATTAACAAATGCAATTCAAACATTTTAAAGAAACTAATCTTTTAATAACTTTTTTTTAAATTAAAGAAATAATAATAAATGCAATTCAACTTAGATATTTAAGGTCTGACTCCATGTTATAATGTGATCGTCACTAACAGTATAATTCAATTTCTGAGTAGAATAATTCAATTAAAACATTTCCCACACGTAAATTGTCATTCTAGCAAAACGTTGATCATTGGGACCGGTCTCATGTCATTATCATTATCTTGATAATTTAAACATTTTGTACAAAACAAAACAAACATTTAGATCCACAAGATTTATTACTAGATTACAAACCTAACAAACACTTGCAAGTTGCAATAGGAAAACCGATGTGTCACACCCACAAAATGATTTAATGTGGCAGTATTCTTGCTCGAAGTGTGAGTCTTTGTCATAGAAGTCAAGATATCCATAATGATCAAATGATTTATACTTTCTCAAGTGTTCATCATCAACTAGCTCTTCTGGTATCGTTATCATCCCTTTGTGATATGTAAATAACCCTATTGAGTATCTATGTTCATGCCCTTCCATCACTACTCGATGATAAGGAGAGTGAACTCGATCGTTACTCCATGCCTGTTATACATAAACTTGATGTGAGTACGTTTTCGTATCCAGTAGTAAACTCTAGGGATGTAAACAAGCCAAGCCAAGTTCAAGATTTTTAACACTCAGTTCGTTTTAAGCTCGCGCTCGAACCGGACTTAGCTTGTTTAATTAATTATTATTTATTAATTAATTTATATACCCCTTTACAATTATTTTTATGTATACATTTGTATTATAATTTTTATTTATAACATAGTATATATTATATAGCTATTTTTATCATAATTAATTATATAGGTATCGGTTCAAATACAAAGTCTTCGAAACGAGCGAAGTGTGCGAAGTACGTGATAACTACGTAATGATAATTACATAATGTTTTTGTCTGTTCATGAATGTGTTTTTCTGTTCATGAAAGCATTACGTAATTATGTGTTTTTCATTACGTAATTAGGAAGAACAGATTACGTAATTTATGTCATTCAAAATATATGTCTTTATCATTCATTACGTAATTAGTTTTATATCTAATTGTATCATACATTACGTAATTATGCAAATCTTCGCACGCTTTTGTTACTTTTTACGATAACCGGCTCCTAATTATATATGTGTGTTAAATAAAATTTATATGCATAATAGGCTCGTTTAGGCTCACGAGTCTACTTGAGCTCGGTAAAGAAGCTCAGCCCATGGCTCATTATCAAACAAACTTATTTTTAGGCACACGTTCGTTTAAGCTTGGCTCGACTTAGACTTCTAGTGAGCCAATCTCGAGTAGCTACCAAGTTGCTTGACTTCTTTGCACCAGTGAGCTCAAGTAAACTCTTTGATGATAGAAGGGATGGATAGTAACCTTACCTTGAATGCATCACCTGCCATGACCAAAAAAGAGAAAGGAAGGTATTCCACAGGAATCCATTTGTTGTCCTTAGTTTTAACCTCTAATCCTTTCACTTGATTTTGGCTGAGAATGGATATGAAGGACTTGTCCGTGTGAGATATGGAACCCATCTTAGTCTCCTTACTGATTGGCGGTCGGTATTTCATTACTCTAAGAAGATATGTCACAGATTCATTATAGGATTCAAGATACTTTTGCACTCCATAGCTTTCAAACACCATTTTCCTCACTGTTTCTTCAATCTCAGAAACTAGTTTTGCATAGGACTGAATAATTTCACTGTTGAGAGAACCAAAACAAAGGAATATTAGCTTTTATGTTCTAACAAAGATTTATTAGAATTTTTTTTCAATAATAGGCAAAAATCAAGTTGGAAGAGTGTTTATAGGTGGTGCATGGAATTTTTTTTGTGAAAATAGGTAGTTCGCTAGTTGAACTAGCGAACTTGAATCTTTTATTTTGAAGGTCGCTGGTTGGTTTAGCAACCTTCATTGAAGTTAATTCGCTGGTTGAATCAACAACCTTCAAAGAGTGTTTCTAGGTGTAGCTTTGTACACATGAAGACCTTCATTGAAGATTGTTAATTGGATCAACGATCTTTGAAGGTTGCTAGTTCAACCAGCGACCTTCGATGAAGGTTGCTAAACCAACCAGCGATCTTCAAAATGAAATATTCAAGGTCACTAGTTCAACTAGCAAACTATCTATTTTCACAAAAAAAATTCATGCACCATCTAGAAACACTCTTCCAACTTGATTTTTGCCTGTTATTGAAAAAAAAATCCTATTTATTATGTATATAACATACATGCATGTAAAATGTGCTTTTAATTTAGTTCTAACACATGCATTTTAGGTGAGTGCTATATAAATTCTCAATAAATTAAATGACTTCAAAAATTACCAAAAACTGTTATTCCCAGAGGGCCACATAATATTTGTGAAGGTATTAACTCCATGAACACTTGTAGCATTCTCAATTCCTAGGCTTTCTAAGAGAGGAAGAAAGGGAATTTGGCCTACATAACCATGGTAAGCCTTATCTGAAGTGTTTTTGACTTTTGTTTCCATTGGAAGATCAAATAGGATTTTTAAGGAATCAAATATTTCCTTATTGACTTCTTCAGTCATCCCATCACAAACAACCAAAAAGCAACCATACTCTTCAAGTGCATGCCTCACTTCATCACATACCGAAACCCGAAAACCTGTGTTTTGCTTCATATCTATCATGTTAATCACAGGAATCTTAGGTTGTACAAGAAAACCCATAACTTGAGAGAGAGAGAGAGAGAGAGAGAGAGAGAGAGAGAGAGAGAGAGAGAGAGAGAGAGAGAGAGAGAGAGAATCTAAGGAGAAGACTAGCTTGTTTAAGTTAATGTTTTTTGTTTTGCTTGTGAAGTCGTTGTATTGTGATACAAGAAGAGAGGGGTATATATAAAAAAAGACGTGGTTGATGAGGGAGGTTGTATTATTCTGACTTCGATAATGTTGTTTTTATTAATTCAACTCATTCTAATTAATTTTTTCAAAGGTAGTTGATTATTGATACAATGTTTCTTGTCATGTCACACTTCTGCTGACCTAATGACTATAGCTACATTTCAACTACCACTCCTAGAGGCAAAAATATATACATTTGGACTTCGACCATAAGTGGAATTAACTTGTCCAAAGAACATACACAAAAGTGAATCTTTACTCATCTTTAAATAATGCATTAACTTTTGATTAGTTACTTGTGAGTACGGATGATAATCAAACCCGTATCTGATGGGTAAACCCGAAACCCAAAACATTTAGGACGGGTTTAGGGTCGGGTAATCGGGTATGGGTTCGAGTATGGGATTAGTTTTTATTTTTTTGTGAGTTTAGGATTTGATGATAAACCTATTTACCCGTTTCGATACCAGATATAATTTATTATATAGCTTTTTACATATGTATGCATAATATATCTAATTGTCCATATAGATTTTTATCACGCTACAAAACACCAAAATTTAGTGTATACTATCTATATATTATTTATATCTTTGAGTGTTTTTATATGGTTTAAGTATTTTTATATTTATACATTGTAATCATTTGCATGTATATATAATAATGCTAAATGTAATTGGTTAGTAGTTACCTAGTAAATACCTGACAGGTTTTTAGTTGGATATACCCAATGGGTAAGTTTTTAAAATTAATAAGTTTACCCAAAACCCGTGGGTATACCCGATATCTGATGGATAGTTACCCGATATAGAGTTGGGATTACCTAAACCCGACCCATTGTCATCCATACTTATGAGTACAATTCAAAAAGAACTTATACCTAGAGAATAGCATGTTAGGCCGACATAGGTGACTCCAATAGAGATGGCACTAAAGTACAACGGGTCCACAAATAAATCAATCAGATAACTACATGTCATGTAAACTGTTGGCACTAGTTTAGCCAGCGGGCTAAAAGAGACGACTATGTGTTAGCCGACACAGAAAAAGAGGATCCACCAATCGAACAATTACATGTTTAAAGTACCGATGGGCTAAAGGAGTCGTCACTTTACACTTGTAGTTATTTGGCTAAAGCTATGCCTCCTCTGCTGACTCAGGCCCGCTTACCTAACGATTTATAATTGGATCCTTATGGAATCGCCTACTTTTCTAATGAAATAAATCCAACGTCTATTTTGCTAATCACGATGGTCAATATGTCTAGCTTGATTTTCCCTTATACTTTACTCTTTATTATCGTTTTAGGTAATTTGACTATTTAATGCATTGGGTTGCTTGGGACCATGTTGCTTCGCCCAAAAAGTTTGGTGGGTCGGGTTAATTTTGCCTTATTATCCAAATAGGTTTGGCAGTATAAGGGTGGACCTAATAATTTGCGGAATAAGTGGTCGGCGTCTATCATGGAGGTAAGAAGGACTGGTCGGTTATTCATGTCAATAGGTAGACCAATAGGTAGACCAACAACAACTCGTTAAAATTTTGTTTCCGAATTTGTTCCGGTTGGAGGAAGACAAAAAATGTAGTATCAAGGACCGGTTCAGTGTTAGGGAGCAAAATTTATGATACGTTGTCGTTGCGGTCATCAGTTGAGTTATAAGGTGGAGTTGTCTGAGTGGGATAGGGTGAAAGGTAATTGCTTTATCAAGTTAGTCTGGTTGGAGGGGCGAGTTAGGGAGCTGTTCTGTAGGTTTAGTGAAGAACCTGCTAATCAGTGAGTTTGACTTCAACAATAGGTTCGTTCTTAACGTTAGAGATCATATATGCGTTTTATGTGATTCAAAAACTGAGACGGCGCGACACCTTTTCATTTCTTGTTTGGTCGCTTCGGTTATTTAGTAACATATAAGTGCTTGGTGTCTGGTTTCTCCTATTTATATGCCTTTTCGGTCAGAGATCTTTTGGATTTGCATTCTAGCGTTGGGTATGGGGTTGCGGTCAAAGATGTGTTGCATGGGATTGTTATGACGGCTTGTTGGTGTTTGTGAAAAACAAGGAATGAAAAAAGGTTTTTCAACCAAGATGGTGAAGATTTATGCTATATGTCAAAATGTTAAGTCTTTAGGTTTTTTATATATTAAGAATTTAGGTTTTTTATAGTATAATTATAGATCTAAGAATAAGTCCATTTTGTAAGTCAATTTGTGTAAATTCATTAATGAAGTTTGCGTTTAAGAAAGTCTAATTCGACTTGTTATATTTATTGGTGTTTCACAGTGTCTTTTGGTTTCGATTTATTATTTTATTCTAGTTTTTTCAGAGGTTATTGTTGACTTCTATAATCATTATATTTTTTGTATGCCACGTTTTTGCTGACCCTTCCATTGTAACCAAGTTAACGACCTTGTAGAAATTTTGAAGCTACGAATACGGAAGTGCATTTGACTTTAATTTTAGGATAAATATTTGAAGTTTTTTATAATTTTCTATCATGAATAGATAATATAAAGGTCAAATCTTTGTGATTTAAGAATTGGAATAAAAAAAATATAAAATTTTATTGCATATATTAGACCAAAGGCGGAGACAGGAATAAGCGTTTTTGCCTTAAATCCACGCCCCCATCCAAATCAAACACTGCCCCTGGACGTTTTTGTGATGGCTGGAAAAATTCAATGCCATGAAAAACTAAGGAGGACCAATGAATTTGCTTCTTCTCCAACAGTCACATTTAGCAACGTTCGAATTTAAAAAAAAAATACACAATATCACCTATTTAAGCCACACCTCTCACACCCATTTTTTTCATCTTCTTCCTTATTTTTATAAAAACACTCTTTTTTTATAAAATTTCTTTCAACCTTGCACACCAAAAATACTATAATGCAACCATTTCGCGCCCCGTTCGGTGTTCCATCTCGCCCAAGTAACCTAAACATCGTTCGCCCAAACACAACGCAACCGCTACCATCCTTCAACCCAAATGAGTTCGACCCGAACACGATGGGTTTCTCTCAACTTCTAAACATACCCTATAATTTTTATAGAGGTCCAATGGGTTACGCAAATAACATGACGTGTAACGTTGGCGCTATGTCGGGATCTCAAGCCAACCAAGAACCGGACCTTGATATCGTGCCGGACACACAACCCGAACCGAGCAACAACCTAAACCCGAGCAACAACGAAAAAAATGCTCGCACAAAAAAAGGAAACGCGACGACGAGTCGTGTGACAACCGGCCCTTTTATTTTATCATTGGTACAACTTTAGTCCTTCTTGTATTTATGTAACCGCAAAACTAGTCCTCATACTTTTCGTTACAAAAAAAAAAAAAAAAAAAAAAGAGTTTGGTTAAGTTCTAAAGATAATTATTAAGTTTTATATAAATATATCAATTTTATAACCACAGGGGCCATTATTGTCAAATTCTGGAACATTTTGAAAGCTTCCCCCTCCCTACCTCCTGTCCGTTCGTTTTTCCGGCCAACAGTCGCCGCCGGCGATGAATCCGGCGACTCGGCAAGCAAGCTTAAGGCAGCTTTAATTCGTTCTAACGCTGGGACTTCATTTCTCCATAAATACTTATCATTTTATGTTATTATTAGGTGCATTTAACGCATGATAATCATGATTTAATCACGATTAATTATTGAAACCGTCGTCCTTTATGGGTTTTGATGAAACGCTCATTTACTTCAAACAACACTATAAATTGAATCTTTGAAACGATTTCTGCACCTTCACATACTATAAACCCACGAAAGATCCATTCTTTTTGCGTCCAAAAACCTTGTAATCGGGCCCTCCTCAGTTTTCTTGATTCGAACCTCAAACGTGATTGTAAGTATGTTTTTATTATGCCGTTTTGTTTATTAATTGATTCCGAACAAAACCCCTTTATTACAGATCGTTAATAGTGTCTTGATCAGGTTTATTAGAATTGGGTTAGGGTTAGGGTTCATGTGAGGATTTGGGGAAGAAGATGACTTTTAATAATAAGTTAAATATATTTATGTTTGAGTAAAATCAATAACTTGGTGGCTTGGTCTAGTGGTTGGGTGTGTATCATACACAGAAAAAGGTCAGGGGTTCGAACCCCATGACCAGCACTATTTTCTTTTGACTTTAGGTTGTTTCATTTTTGTTATTATCTTAATTATAAAATAACCATTTATAATCCATATAAATTTATAATATTCATAATAAATTCATTTTTGCTCCAAAAATTATGAAAATTTAGGAGTAGCTCCTTGACACCTCATAGAAAATTATCCCACTTTTAGTTCTGGAAAATGTTTTATTTTTATATTTTTATTGAATTAAATTGTTTTAATTATATTTAATTGATTAAAAATTCATTTTTAATGATTTTAATCTCAAACTTTTTGAGTAATTATTTCTCATCATCATGAACTGAAATAAAAATTATTGGTTCAGAAAACATTTATTTTTTTTTATTAATTTTCCTATTTTTAATCAATTAAACATGATTTAATTCTATTAAATCAGTTTTAAATATAAATAAGTTTATAAAAATTATAGGAAAATTATTTTCATTAATTTACATCAGAAAGCATCCATGTTATATAAAAAATAGCATTTTGGGTCATGTCTTGTATTATTAGCATTATTTATGTTTAATTAGATATAATTAAACATTTATTTATTTACACTATTTAAACATTTATTTTATAAATACTTTTCTTATAAAATATAAATGTTTTATGTTTGAAAATCTTTAATACCGTTTGTTGGATCATTGTTAAACTCATAATTATTTAGGTATACATTTATGATTATTATATATTGTATTATTTTAATTTAGTTAAAGTAATTAACTAAATTATTTTGCTTTAATTATTCCACAACATATTTTACGCAAATATTCAATTAGTAATAATTATGTTACCTACACCACATTTATAAACTTTGACATGTCATTTTTGATATACAACTTCTACATTAATTTGATTTATCATAAAAACTCTAATTCCCCAAATCGACTTAGCAAACCCTAATGCCTTAGACCCTAGATACTTTAGACTCTTAGACTTTTCCTTATTAGTATTCTATTACGTTATAGGTTGAATTCCTCGGAATTCCCATTACTTAGCTCACGACCGCTTAAGTTAGATTTTGATCGCTTTCGCAAACTGTGAGTATATCTTTCCCCTTTTTACTGTTTTACTATTTTGGGGTGACTCATGTACTTACTATCAAGTTTCTATTTCTTTTACTAAATGCAATTCTCATGTGTGTTTGCTTTATGTTAATTTGTGTGTCTATGACTTGTCAAAATCATTAACCTTTGAGGGTCTGGCATTTCAATGAATAGTACTATGGTATATACCCCTTGTGACTCTGTTGAGAGACCTTGGTCATTGTCTTGTGATTCATATTACTCAAAAATGTTTTGATTCTTGATACATATTTCTTAGGGTTGATTTTGAACGGACATTACTTAAATTACATAATTGCAAACGGTATACAACACAAGAATTGCGAAACGTTTTGTATTATATATATATCAAACAGATGTACTCACCAATACATTATATGTGTTGACAAATTATTTTGTACATGTTTCAGGTGACGTGTGATCTTACTTGCTTTCACGCTTAGGCTGGACCTAGTGCTTAAATAAAAATTGAACATTTATTTTCTATGTTTGGGATTTCTATTAAGACTCTTTGTATTTCGTCTTGAATAATGGAAGTTATTTTCTATTAATATTTACATCTTAGTCCATGTGCTTTTGAACAATCGTCACTACGTGACACCTCGATGTTTCCGCCATCGGTTGGGGTGTTACAAGTCGTCCAAAATCGGTCTACCAAAAGTGGTCCAAAGACGAGGAGTACATGCTCGTACGTGCGTGGTTTGACGTTTCGAAGGTTCCCGAAATTGGTAAGTGTTTTTTTTATATTATGTTTCTTTTATAAAAAAAATTAAGATAATATATGTTTTTGTTTTTGTATGTTAACTTTTTTGTTTTAATTTTTGTAGCAAATTATCAAAATTTGATCCTTTTTTGGCAAAGGGTTCGAGCAATGTTTTTCAAGGCGATGAACCGAGGCGAGTATCGAGACAAGGACTTCATCTCAAGCAAGTGGACCGACATCAACCGTTCTTGTCATGTTTTTCAATAAGTCTTCCAATAACTTAAAACAAATTGGGGCAGTGGTCGGGGCGACGTCGATCTATTGAAACGAGCATTGGAGGAGTACAATCAAACGCGTGGCAACTTCACTTATTTGAATTGTTGGGAGCTACATAAAGGATCCGCTAACTTGTCCAATGTACCGGGAATGACGTCGTTTCCTAGACACAAAAGCGAAACAATCCAAAACTTCTTCTTCCATTGATCCCGAGACGCCCACGTCTGATGCTCGAAACATGGATTTAAACGAAGATGTTCCTGATGAGGAAGACGACTTAGCCCGATCACCCAGCAGAAGAAGCATGCGGAAGGGAAAACATGTGGAGCCTTCGTCGACGGGCGGTGACTTGACTGGCCCTACCATGAGTTAAACGTAAGTTTTTAAATATGGCCACAAAGCTGAAAAAGAGTTTATCGATTTCAAACAGGGTGAAGCTTGTATGATGGTTTCAACAGAGCATAGCCTTGACTGGCCCTACCATGAGTCAAACGTAAGTTTTTAAATATGTTACTCAAATTTCCTTTTTTTAAACGAACTAAAATTTTCTTTCTTTTTAGGTCATTATGATCATACACATGGAGTTACCTCTTCTAGATCTAGATGTAGTAGAGCAGTTGGATGTTGTTGATCTTGATGTACCGGAACAGTTGCATGTTGTAGATCTTGTAGATGCATATTTCATATACGTGTTTGTAGCTTTCGGATTACAATTGAAGAAATCGTCAAAGTTTGAAGATTGTTTGATTATTATATTTTTTGGTTCGGGATATCGAGTGGTTGAACGAGTTTTGTCTTAGGTCGAATGAATGTATTTAGATTGCTTCGAACTTTATCAGGGTCGAACAAGTTGGTTCGAACCCACGTAAGGTCGAACCAAAACCTTTATATATAGGTGTTAGGTGGTGACGGTTATCAAAGTTGTTGGTTAGTTGTGTGTGTGTGTGTTTGTTAACTTGAGTCTGTAAGCTTTATTATATTTCTAAAGTTAATGAAAACAAGTTGAAAATGATTCTTATTGTGTTTTGATTACGGTTTTTATCATTTTGCATGACAATTAGGGTTTCCACACCTGATACGTCAATACTTGTGTGATCTAAACGTTTCTTTGTCCAAATCCGATCCTACAGATCTTCATATGCAGGAGGTTGCATATGAAGAATATTATAGGTGGTCCAGTCGCATCGAACGAAAAGGCAACAAAGGTAACTTTCTACACATTTATATCGTAGTTATTAAAAGCCATCACTTCATGCCCCTAGGTTCATTTTTCAAGCTAGGCCCTTTAATTGCGCTTTTGGTACCTAGACCCTCGCTTCAGCTATCCAGACACACTAAATACCAATTTATTTTTTTTATTATTATTATTTAATGCAAAAAAATTTATCTTCTCTACAATATAAGCTTTCACAATACCGAATTTAGCAACTTTCATCTAGAGTTGTGATCTAGTTTAGAATTTTTTAACCTTTAGAGTTCTCAAATTTAGAAATTACATTTGAATCTTCTCTATTTTAAAACTTTTTTTGTATTAATTAGATGATATTAAATATTTTATAATAGCTTTTGTTTACTTTATCTCAAGAAGTGTATGATTACACAAGTGTAGTGCTTAACCTCATACAAGGTGAGAGGATGAAAGGATGATGAATATGATGATAGATTGGAAATTTAGGCGTACGCCTAAAGCTGTGCCATGGAATGAAAGTAAGATTGAAGTGTTGAATAGGGTGCCGCAATTACAACATGGTGTGATGTTTGATAAAAATCTTAATATTTTACTCGCTCCTTATTCGTTTGATGATTTTAGATACATGTTTGAACATCTCATATCATAAAGGTTTGTTCTACCTATCAAATACACGTTTCAATCATCCTTAAATATGAACCAACATATTTTATTTATATATGGAAACAAGATGTTACAAAATTATAAAGGTGGTAAGGATGTTATATGGATTGAGGATGGTGGAAATTTGATGCAGGAGAAGTATGAAGATAGTGAAAGAAAAACAAATTTAGTTTAAAAACTTTAAGTTAGTCAAACAAATAGTCACTAAAGAGTAAAAAAAACAAAAAAACAAAAACAAATTTACCCTCACATTAGCGGTAAAATCTACCTGGATTAGTGTTAAAGGACAAACCATGCAACATTTTGAAATATAAAGTACAAAACTCGTCAATTTTAAACGATGCGTTGAAATAAGTTATAAAACACTAATGCTGTGTTCCCGAGTTAACTTAAAGAGGGAAAAGAAAAGAAAAGAATAGAAGGAAAGGAAGGAAAAGGAAAAGAAATGATAAGTATCATTTCCTTCCGTTTCCCTTCAAATCGGATTCTGCCTAGTTTTCCTTCCATTACTTTCTTTTCTTTAATGAAAATTGGGAACACACCATATTTTGTTTTCCTTTCTTTTCCTTCTTTTAATGAAACTCGGAAACACAGTCAATTTTCCTTTCCTTTCATTTCTTTTCTTTTCTCTCGTGTGGTTAACTTGGGAACACAACGTAAAACAATAAAACAATAATAATATGTTAACTAAAGATTTTTAGAACCCAGCCGCCTTCCTCTTCCATCTTCTTGGTCACAAAACCAGTAGGGTTTATCACAATCTAAACCCTAAAACCCTAACACCATGGTCCGATCCCGATCCTCTACGACACGGCTACTCTACACCCTCCGTTCATCACTATATCCATCACCTCAATCACCGCCGTCACCAATAACCACTCTCCTGAACCTCCACCGCCACTACTCCGCCTCACCATCACTTCGAGTAAAGGACGACAAGGATCCATGGTGGAAGGAGTCCATGGATCGGGTCAGAAACATAGGGATATCGGCACATATCGATTCAGGTAAAACAACACTCACTGAAAGGGTTTTGTATTATACTGGAAGGATCCATGAGATTCATGAGGTTAGAGGTAAAGATGGCGTTGGTGCTAAAATGGATTCTATGGAATTGGAGAGGGAGAAAGGGATTACTATTCAGTCTGCTGCTACTTATTGCACTTGGAAAGATTATCAGGTACTTTTCAACATTATTAATTATTAATATATAATAATAATAATAATAATAATAATAATAATAATAATAATTTGCTTCTCTTAAGTTGTTTTTATTATATATTATATATAAACCTCGTACGGTGAAATGGTGAAATGATTATTTATAGTGTATGAGTTTAGGTTAAAAGACTAGAATATGTGATGGCTTGTGACTAGTGTTAATGAGTTTTGAAGCATAAATGGATGTGTTATGCATGATTTGAACGGTTAAGGAGTATGATTTACGGTCTTATAATTTTGTGAAAATGTCTTTGTATTTTTTATTTTTCAATTATTTGTTTAGAAGGTTACATATAGCCAAATAGGAATAATGTGTGTCATTATTTAACAGATGAAAGACAAGTTTTTGTTAGTCACCAGCTATGTAGTTAAGGACAAAATTTTCGGTGTTTCGGTCAAGGACCGAGATACGAAGTTTTTGAAATTTCGGTGGGATTTTGGTGGTATTTCGGTAATTTTATTTATAAAGCTATTAACAAAATAGGACACTAATAGCTAATTTTTGGAGCAACAGTGTGTCGATCCCATAACTACGCCATCATACATCTACATTTTATAAATAAATGAAGTGATATAATGACAATTTTATCTATAAAAGCATGTGAATATATTAAAATGTTATACTTACATATTAAAATAAGTAAAAGATTTAGGTTTTTTTTAGTTTGGCCCAAAAAACATAACAACCGTAATACCACCTTTTTTACCGAAATTTGGAAGTCAAATTTCCAAAATTTCGGTATATTTTCGGTCAATTTCGCCGATTATTTCGGTAGCGAAATTTAAAACGAAATTTGAAACGAAATTTTATGGAACCTCCGAAATCTGAAATACCAGTGGTATACCACCGAAATCGACTACACAGGTCACCAGTTTAAGTATGCTTTCTTTCTTCTTGTTTCGCATTGTTTTTATAGCCTTATAATGTAAGTGGTTTTGTATCTGGTACTTCTTGTAGAAATTGTTATATAGGGATATAGGTTGGGACTTGGGATTGAGTTGCCTTCTAATGCTTTATTGCATCACTATAGGAGAGGTAAAAGTGTACTAAGTATTTGAAACATAAGTTGTTTAGATGATGCAAACATACTAGTATACTACGTATGAGAAGTAAAAGCCTGATCCTTTAAAAGGAGCACAATGTGATGTGATGGAGATGGCGATCAAAATGCTTAAGTTGGTGTGTGGCAGCGTGATCTTAGAAAGCGGTCTTTCACATGTTGGTTTAGGATAGTAGTTATGAGTCCTATGACTGTTTTTAATTGCAACCATAAGCAACTTCACTTTTGAAGATAATAATAGAGAGGGAGTGATTTTGGCAGATTCTGATTCTATAAAATAAAAAAGAGGAGAGAGAGAGGAACCTTAAGTGGTTTTGTATCTGCTACAGAAATTGTTATATAAGTGGGACTAGGTAGTTGAGCGAGCTACCTTCTAATTCTTATAGCTTCAATAGGGGATGCAAGCGTATGAGAAGTAAAAGTCTGATCTTGGTTTTAAAAAGAACGCATCGTGAGGCGCTTGAGGTGGCGATCAAAATGCTTAAGTTAGTTTGTAGTAGTGCAATCTCAGAAAGCAGACTGAAGTGTGCCTTTTATCTGGGCTCAAGTCGCTTTTTGCAAATGTCGGGTCTAGGATAAAAATTACGAGCGTTTCCAATCGCAATAAGCGACCATTGATCTTACTCTGGTTTACTTTCGAAGAGAATAGAGAGTGTGGGGTGATTTTGGCAGATTTTAATCTGAGAGGTTTATGAGAGCTGGAGGGAGGGAGGGAGAGAGCGAGAGGGGGGGGGGGGGTTGACACTCTCTCGTTCACTATAATAACTGAAAGAGAAGAGATAAGCGCACAGATACACATATATGTATAGAGAGAGAGAGAGAGTTAGAATTTTGGCAGATATTGTACTGGGTTTGAAGCTACTTTGGTTGTAAATACAGTTTTTTAGGCTGTAAATATAACCAAGATTCTAGGTTGTACATAACGTTTCTTAGGTTGTATGTTTTTCTTATACATATAAGTGAGCTTCTTAGGTTGTACATATTTTTTTTTGTTGTACATAGCAATAAGAAAATATTTTGTTTTCTTAAGCTACTTTAGTTGTAGATGGAGTTTCTTTATAGTATTAACCATATATATCTTTTATTATATTGTTTTATGGTGTTTAAAGATTAAATTGGTAGTAAATGTTAGCTACAATTAATTTGTAAGTATTTTATTAATATCGGACGCCTCACGTACTAGGGGAGCTTTCGCCTCACATCTTTTTAAATTAAGAGTCTGATGTTAGATCATGTTGATACAGTTACATTTCCATGTTAGTATGTTACAAGTAAAATTACATTAATCTGAAAATACCCGGAGGAATTCTCTCTAACTAGGAAAAGTTAGTTTTAAAATTTTGGTTAGTTGAATACATATTAGTATGTTTTTTATATGCCTTGTAACGTTGATCACTCTCATTTATTTTGTTTGGTAACTTAACTCAGGTTTGAATAAAAAGAAAACCTTATATTGGTGCAGATTAATATCATTGATACTCCTGGTCACGTGGACTTCACAATTGAAGTTGAGAGGGCGTTGCGTGTACTTGATGGTGCAATCCTTGTTCTCTGTAGTGTTGGTGGTGTGCAAAGTCAATCGATTACTGTTGATAGACAAATGAGAAGATATGAGGTTCCTAGGATTGCTTTTATTAACAAACTTGATCGAATGGGGGCAGATCCATGGCGGGTTCTTAATCAGGTATAGTCTCACATCATCCTGACATCATTTCTATCATGCTACGATGGCTAATGCTTCTCAAGTTGATTCAGACATGTTTTCTTGGTATAAATGTGTATCATATGATGATGTTTGTATGTTATTTAAATTTTTTTTTCCATATTCTTTAAGGCAAGGAAAAAGCTTCGACATCACAGCGCCGCAGTGCAAATTCCAATTGGATTGGAAGAGGATTTTCAGGGTCTTGTGGACCTTGTGCAACTAAAGGCGTATTCTTTTCAGGGTTCTAGCGGGTTTGTTCTCTAATCTTATATCTAGTGACAAAACTATATATTACACGGAAGATGAAATTTGCTAGGTTTTGCAAAAATGAAACAAAAACTTCGCTATTTTTTATTATTTTGTTTTACTTTTGGCAGTGAAAAGGTTGTAACTGAAGATATTCCGGCTGATATGCAAGCAATGGTTTCAGAAAAGCGACGAGAATTAATTGAGACAGTCTCCGATGTTGATGATCAACTTGCTGAATTATTCCTCAGTGATGAGCCTATATCATCTGCTGATCTTGAGGTACGCTGGATTAAAGGTGGCGGTTCTGATAGGTTTACTTATTAATTGGATGGTTCAGATTTGGTTTTACTTGTGACAGGTCAATCTGGTTTAATAAAATTTTAGCTTGACAAGAAATGGGTCATAAGTTCTATCATGTTTCTTATGCCTAAAAACTTTTGAAAATTCTTAGATGAAAATCTCGTTTAACATTGATTAATGTTGCTGTTGTAACCATATGATACACACTAATTAGAAAATTTAATTTTTTTGGACAAAAAGGTTTCACATTGATTAATAATATTATTGTCATAATTATATGGTTTATTGTTGAGCAGGCTGCTATTCGTCGGGCAACTATAGCAAGGAAATTTATACCAGTATTTATGGGTAGTGCATTCAAGAACAAGGTAACTATGCTTTGCTTTGCTTTGTATTTTGCCTGTTGAATGTATATCCTTTTTTAATTATATTTTCACCATGTAAAAATATTAAAGTAGTTCGCCTTTGCCATGTGTGATTTACCTAAAGTAAATATGAATTATTTGTTGACATGATAATCAACTGCTGAAAATCTTCATATCGAGTATGGATTTTAAGTATCATGTTTTGAAATTGTATTTTAAAAAGCATGTAACGTATCATCGTCATCTTTTATTTTCCTTCCTGTTTTTCTATGTAGGGGGTGCAACCGCTTCTTGACGGTGTTCTTTCTTATTTGCCTTGTCCACTTGAAGTTGACAATTTTGCCCTTGATCAGTCAAACAAAGAAGAAAAGGTACCCAGTAATACGAAAGAACTTTTACTTTACATTCCTTCTTGTATATGTTTTATTCAATAACCTTAATATGCAACTAAACTTGGGCATCAATTGGAGTACTGACAGGTTAAGTTGTCTGGAACGCCAGCTGGACATATGGTTGCATTGGCTTTCAAACTTGAAGAACGCCAATTTGGTCAGTTGACGTATTTAAGGTATGCGCTCATTTAAATACCATCTGTTCAAGTTATATGTTCGTTTATTACTGAAACTACTAATATAATTTCATTTTAATGAAGAGTCTATGAAGGTGTACTTAAGAAAGGAGATTTTATAACAAATATCAACACAGGGAAGAAAATTAAAGTGAGTTTAAAATCTTTAAATGACATGTATTATTCAAATTATGTTTATTTTTTTGTTGCTTCATCTCACATAAAATTTGTCACAGGTATCTAAACTAGGTCGGATGCATTCAGATTCCATGGAGGTATAGATTATTTAAAGTAAGTCCTTTTTTAAATATGATCATAATTATCTTTCTGATTCATGTGTTCTCTCTTATGGCAATACTTAGGACATTCAAGAAGCTCATGCGGGCCAAATTGTAGCAGTATTTGGTTTAGATTGTGCATCAGGAGATACTTTTACAGATGGATCTGTTAAATACACCATGACTTCTATGAATGTCCCAGAACCCGTTGTTTCATTAGCAGTCTCACCAGTTTCAAAAGATTCTGGAAAACAAGTATGCATTTCTATCATGTTAACACCAAGGGTGCTTAATTTTTTATTATTTAAGTTTTTAATGTTTTCTATTTTCATATTTAGTTCTCAAAAGCTTTAAATCGGTTTCAAAGAGAGGATCCTACATTCCGTGTTGGCTTAGACCCTGAGAGTGGTCAGGTAATTTTTATATATAATATTTTTTTAAAGTTTTTTTTCCTTTAAAATGTTTGTTGTGTCATGACTCATATAGATGCTTTCTCGTAGACAATCATATCCGGAATGGGAGAGTTACATTTAGAAGTTTATGTGGAGCGCATTAAGAGGGAATATAAGGTACCAATTTGAATTTTAGTTGAAAAATCATGTATTTAATTAAGTAGCATTGTTTCTTATCCATCTATTTACTTATCGCAAGGTTGATGCGACTGTTGGAAAACCTCGTGTCAACTTCAGAGAGACGATAACACAACGCGCAGACTTTGATTATTTACACAAAAAACAAAGTGGAGGTCAAGGTCAATATGGAAGGGTGTGCGGGTAACAATCTTCTGCACTTAATTTTTAAATTTGTATATTATTGTTTATTTGGTTAGTTCTCTTTTTAAATAACGGGTGCTCAATTAATTAACAGGTATATGGAACCACTGGAAGAAGGATCGGATACCAAATTTGAATTTGAGAATTTGATGATAGGACAAGCTATACCCTCTAATTTTATCCCACATATTGAGAAGGGTTTTAGGGAAGCTGCTAATTCGTAAGTATCTGGCGTTTTTTTAGTATATTGATTATTCTGTTTTGTTAAATCATGATAACATCATGTTTTTACGTGTGCAGGGGTTCTTTGATTGGGTTTCCAGTTGAAAATATTCGCGTTGTTCTGACAGATGGTGCATCTCATGCTGTGGATTCTAGTGAACTTGCTTTCAAATTAGCTTCAATATATGCTTTTAGACAGGTCTTGTTTTCTTTCCATTTTTCACGTATATATGTTAATGTAGTTTTCTGCGAAGAATTAAGAACCGTTACACCTGGTATTTTGCTGCAACATAACTTCTGCTACCGTGAACAAAAAAACGATCACAGTACTTTTTCTTTTTCCTCAAAACATGCCAATTCTTGCAAATTGTTTTTTATTTATGTATTCCGAATGTTAATTTAATAATTGTAGAAAGATTAATTTTGTGAGTTGATGAAACAGTGTTACGCAAAATGCAAACCTGTAATATTGGAACCGGTGATGATAGTAGAATTAAAAGTGCCGACAGAGTTTCAGGGCACTGTTGCTGGCGACTTAAACAGGTGAACCAACCTGTCTCTTTTTTATATTGGTATTTGTGTCAATAAAGCACAACCTTGTTCAATTCAACTGTATGTTATATAATTTTTTTTTTATTTTTCTACAGGAGAAAAGGTATAATCGTTGGAAACGACCAGGAAGGAGACGACTCTGTAATTAACGCTCTTGTAAGTAAACCATGCCCCATCGTAACTTGCAACCTCATAAGAAATATTGAACAGCAATTTATAGCACATGAATAATGTTGGTTTTAATATAACATTTCGGCATTTTGATTTTTGACTCAGGTCCCACTGAACAATATGTTTGGATACTCGACATCTCTACGTTCCATGACACAGGTCAGTTTTCATATCCTTACAATATTGGGATCCAAACATTGCACCATGTTGCTTTTAACATAAATGCTCATCTATTGAAGTTTGATAATTAAAATTAATGATATATATATTTATATTGTTCAACAGGGGAAGGGTGAATTCACGATGGAATACAAAGAACACGCCCCTGTTTCTTCCGATGTGCAAACACAATTGATCAATGCTCATAAACCCAAGACCGGCGAATAATTAGTCGCTGATGATTTTGCAACATTATTTTTCCTAGGAGACTTCTGTTGAACGAGAATTGCTTGTTATTTGTTGAGACCAAAATGTGGTCGGTGATTCTGTATAAGCGAATAAATCCTCATAGAATACATTCGATTTGGTAAGCTATTACACACACACGGGTATTTATAACGGATTGACATATAGTATAGTCCAGGACTTGTTTCTCACAACTTTTTTTTTTTTTGAAGTTGCAAGTTATCAACTAGTATTTACGAGTGATGGCGAATTTTGAAATCTCTGTTTTAATATTAGCTGTGTTGCCTATGCATACAGACATGCTTTCTTATCCCAACAAAATGACATGATGAATCTCACTATCTCACTCATCTGGTTGACCTCAACCGAACAGTTAGGAGAGCTTAAAAATGTTTGATAACTAGCATTCTACTCCGCAGTCGCGGCAGAAAAGTTATGCCTTGCTAATATGTTTTACATCGATGGTAAAACCTTTAAAGTTTAATCATGCTTAAGGATATTACACAAAACTTTAGCGTTTTTTTAACTTTCATGGTGATTACATGTGAGCAAACTCTTCTTTCAGAAGTAAGAGAGCTAGCTACTAACATTATAAATCAACAGACATTTAGTGTTAATACATATAACCATACGGGTTGCAATACGATACAAAATGTACTAATGTCTGTGAGTCTGTAATTAAATCAAAATAAAAAAAAAAAAAAGTTAATTATGTGCAATTTTAAATGTTAATATATTTGTTTGGGAGTTTACAATAAAGTTTACTTTCATTCCACGATAAAAACCAAGTTACATCCGGATAATGGATAATGGGTAAACGAGAAACAAGCTGCGCCGCTGTCCTTTTTTGAATCGCAAAGTCTATTCTACTAAATACAAACCCTTGGTTTCTCGGGCTCTGCGAGTCACTGTGGATCACCTTCTGTACCCGCTCCAAAAAGCGAACCACCTCAGGGGCTAGGGATCCAAATGTGTCGAAGGCAAACGAAATGAACACTTGTTAATAATGAAAAAAAAAACATGTAACACTTCGAAAACCTCTTTTGTATAATTACACCTTTAAGCGTGTTTTACAAGTAAGGAAACGAATCAAAATATCAAAACGAGCATTTTTCCAATATATATATATAAACGGAGATTATGTTCTAATGGGAATATAACATCGTTAGTATTGTTAGTTAAAAATGGAACAAATAATCTTTACCACTTAACCAAGTTAACTTGGTAAGTGATAAAATAACATAGAGAGGCTAAAGGTGTCGAATGGACAAACTTTGGCTTTTATTTAGTGAAATTAAACCACACAAATATCTAATTCATCTTAGCTTCAATTTTGAACATGGTTTGCTTCATTTTGTGAAACTTTCACACCATAGAACACAAACTTATAAGTAATTATCTATATAAATCATATATAAATACAATGATTTATTGTTCAAAATTAGTGAAAAATCATTTTCACTACCATTTTTCCAACACCAACCGTTCCATTAAGCAAGAAACGGTCCCAACATCTTTTCTCCGGTCAAAATGGTTGGACCGTACGTCGTTGTCACCAAGCTAACATTTCCTTCAAAACCGTTATAACCGCCGTTGTTAGCACTGGCCTTCCGACGCTAGATAGAACAGGCTGATGCCGTCTACGCCGCTTATCTAGTGTTGAACTCATCTTCGCAGACCACTTGTCGCGCCACCGACCCTGATGATGTCGACCACCATATGGAAACGGTGGTTGTGGTGGTGGAAAACTTATACCAGGTAGCGTATACTCTTGTTTATCCTTGTTTTGAATATAAAAAAAATAAAAATGATCAAATGTCACAATGGTAATTTCGGTGGATGACATTGTAGCCTTGTAGCTCACCACTTATGTTTTAATATATAGTATAACTAGATTATACTCCGAGAACGTTCTGAGTTGAGAAATCTAATATGACATATCAATTTTACATATGAAATTGATTGATGCGCTTTACAGTTACATGTAGGAAAACTTCGGGTAGCACCTACTCTAAAACAATTAACAATGTATCTCCAATGTTAACGCCTAATCTCAAACAATGTATAACTTTAATGTTAACATCTAACTTAAACAATGTATAACTCTAATATTAATACCTAACCTAAAACGATGTACAACTCCAATGCTAACACCCGTTGAAAATAGAATTCATATTTACTGGTTTGGACATAATTAGTGACTTGCCTATACATGATTAATAAATTACCTGAATACTTTGTGTTTTTTTTTTTCTGTATTAACAAAACCCCACAAATAAATTGTCTTTTTTTCTCCGTTTTTATATAGCACTATGGTACTCGTTGGAAAGATAATAAGACGCTCGTTAATTTAGTGTAAATTTTTTCTTTATAAAATCTCGTATATAAAAGATATTACTATTTAAAAACTATGGAAGGAAACATGGGAGAAAAAAGTCAAATTTTGTTTTTAATTATTTTTTCCTAAAATCATTTAATGTCACAAGCAATTTTTAGCTTTAATTTTATATCATTAATTAATTTTATGTCATTAATGACATGTCATTGCCACATGACACACTCAATAGGGAGAATGCTCTCTTTAACTGTCATGTAGAATTTATTGCTTTCACTTATTATAATAGATAGATAAAATAGAGTTTTTTCCCAAACTAGTGTAGTTAGAAAAAGTATTTACCTTTATGGGTACTTTGAAAAATATTTACCAAAATAGATAGTTTACTTTATCTCATTTAATTTTTGAAAATTTGTTTCTCTCTCTCCTAATCTAATTGGATAAATACTAAATTAATGATAACTAAATAAAAAATTAGTATTGTTATTCAATAAAGCTACATTTTATAAATTGTTATAATTTTTATTTCCGGCGTTTTTGTAAATTAGCGTTTAATGTAATAATGTTTTTTAATTAATATATCTCAGTTTTTAATTTGTAGTAAAAATACTTCAACTTTTAGAATTTTAATTATATGCATATTTATAGTTTTTGTTTATATACACATATTCTTATTCGTTAAAAGTATAAGGTAAGAAATAAATAATAATAATAATAATTATATATATCGATAACGATATTGCATGAATCCATTTTGTTTGAAGAATTTAAAGTTTGCATTCTCCTAAAAAAAAATTTATTGTTGTTGAACTATATCTAATTAAAAGTATAAATGTCGTTCAAAAAAGAAAACTGAATGTATGAACAAAGACATTGCACGATTTGATAATTCAAAGTTAAACAAACAATTAAAGCTTTTAGGAAAATTCAAATTTTAAATTCTTCAAACAAAATGGTTTCGTTGATCCATATATAGGGGTGTAATCGAGTCGAGTCGAGTCGAGCCAGGCTAAGCTCGAGCTCGAACTTAAACGAGCCAGCTCGGCTCGGCTCGTTTCTTTTTTGTCGAGCTGAAAAGCTGAGCTCGAGCCCGGCTCGTAAATGTTCGAGCCGAGCTCGAGCTGGTTCGAGCCAGCTTGTTATTTTTTAAAAATATTTATAAAATAAAAAAAATTTACACATATACATGTATTTTTTTTATTTTTTAAATATTTTAATGAATGAAAGACATACAAAAAGTATTATTTGTATAATTTGTGTTTTTGTTCTATTATTTTTCATATTTTATTGATTAATTCAAAGTATATAAAAGATGTTTATCGAGCCACGAGCCAACCCACCGAGCCGTGCCATCGAGCCGAGTCACCGAGCCAAGCCACTGAGCCAAGACCCCTAGCTCGAGCTCGGCTCGATAACAAAACGAGCTTTTTTCAAGCATTTTTCGAACGAGTTGCGAGCTGCGGGCATTTTATACATCCCTATCGATATATAACTATTATTCTCTAATTAGTACTTTATTTTTTCAATGAATAAGAATACAAAACCATAAATATACAAACAATTAAAATTCTAAATTTTACGGTATTTTTTTATAAATAAAAAACTGGGATATACTAATTACAAAAGCATAATTACATTGAACAATACTTTACAAAAATGTAAGAGAAAAATTATGGCATATCGAAAAAAAAAATGTATCTTTATTTCATAATAATACTATTTTTATTTAGGTATTATTAATTTAGTTTTCATCCAATTAGATTAGGAGAGAGAAACAAATTAAAAAAAAAGAGAGAGAGAAAGAAAGAGAGTTAATGAAAAGTATCCATTTTAGTAAATATTTTTCAAAGTACCCAAAAAAGTAAATATTTTTTGTAACTACACTAGTTTGGGAAAAAACTCTGATAAAATATATTTAAGAAAATATATTCTTTATACTAGTAGGAAATACGCACGATGCAGCGACGATAACAATTTATAACGCAATACTCGTTTAATGGGTGGTGGTGGTTCGCTCTCGATCTTATCTTTGGGATGCGCATGGCTTACATTAAAAATAACCAAAAAGTAGCAAAATGAAATAACATCTGCATATATTTGGTTTCTATCAGGAATACATGACGTGGACATATCACGGTGAAAGTTCAATTCCCCCGTTGTAGTTGTAGATGATGTTATGCGAAGAAACGATATGGACGAGGTTATCGAAGACCTTATAAGGGAGTGTATGGAATAGGATACCGTAACACCCTAACCGATGGCGGAAACATCGAGGTGCCACGTATGAATGATTGTTCAGTAGCTCATGGTAGTACACAAGTTTAAATAATCCTTTATTTCATTACAATATTGAATTACATTAAAGTCTACATCAAATAATCAAGCAAAGCTTCAAATATCCCCTCATGCTAGCTCTAGACTTCAAGCATCAGTATTTCCTGTTGAGTTGTAAAAATGGGGGGGGGGGTCAACTAGTAGTTGGTGAGAATACATAAGCCATGTCAAGCAATTAAGTTTAAGAATAAAAGTTTAGCAATTCATATGTCTATCGTAAGTTTAAGTCTACATGAATAAACATGAAATGTTGAATCGACATAATCAAACCTCCGACTAGTTTAGGTCCATCCCGTCATCCACGGTTCACCTTAATAATATGTTGGAACGATAACAATCACCCGCGCTCCCCATAAAAGATGGTCAACGAATCTAGGTGGGATTGTCAATCCAATAGATCTATTATTGAGTATCGCCGGCTTGGCCATGGCTAATGATTATGTATTGTTGAAACTTGTTGAAACTGTTGTTGTTGTCTAAATCATGAGGCATTAAAGTTTACAACTAGACATGTATGTAGAATTGCTTAAGTATAATGTTGTAAGTATAAAGAATTGCATAAACATGGTTACGTAAACTCACCTTAGCGAAGTATTAAGTCTCGAGAAAAAGTATAAGTGTAGCCCCAAAGTTGCCAAGTATTACCCTATGTATAAGGTAACAAATAAGTCTAAGTCTATCTAGTCTACAAGTATGTTCTTGGGTTTCGAATTGGGGATAAGTATTCGTTGATTAATAAATAGAATGTTTAATAAATAAGAGAAATTTGTTAAATAAATAAACAAAAGTCTTTTTGTAAGTTTTAGATTAAAGATGGTCACATCATAAAGTTTTTAATATGAAAATAATTTTTATAAAATTATTTTCTTAAAAATAGAATATTAAATCTATTTATTTCAAATTGTCAAAATATAACTTTAATATTTAAAAATATTAAAATTACAGAATTATTAATTTAAAAATTGTATTTCTGTTCTAAATAAATAGAAATAATTTATATAAAATTTTGGTGCAAAAATATTGAAAAATGAATTTATTATGATTTATTTATGATTAAAACTAACAAAAATTGATTAAAAATATTAAATAAATGATTTTTCAGAAATAAAAATCATTTTAGAAATGTTTAATGTTATATAAACTTAGAATAATTTTTGTGGAAATTTATATAATTGTTTTGATATTTTTATAGAATTTTATAAATAAAATAGAATAAACTTGAATTATTTATTATATATATTAAATAAATAATTTTTGGAAAAATAAAAATTGTATGTTAAACTTTTCTACTATAATAACATAAAATAATTTTTGTGGAATTTATAAAGGAGTTTTAGTATTTTAAAACTAATTTCAAAAATACAAGTGAATATATATAAAGCTTAAATGGTATAAAAAATGTTTTGTTGAAGCTGGGAATCGAACCCGGCCCTTGGCCGGCTCGTGTGTTTTAAATCACAAGCCCAGACCAACTGGTCTGGACCCTGAAAACGATTAATCTTGGTTTGGAATTAATTACATAGGTTAAATCATCTGTTTTTGATAATAATAATAAAAAAATCAATCATACGGGACTCGACCCCAGTGACACGGCCGCCCCAAAGTTTTAACAGACCAATGTTTCACCAACTCATCTGGGGTTCAGTTGATGATTAATTTTGTGACACCTGGCAAATTCGGGTTAACAACGTTGTCTAGATGAAAGTCTACCTTAGCGAGTCACGCGTATATTGTACTTAACTGGGTTAGTTAAGTCGGGTTATGGTTCGGGAACTATTGGTCAGTCTAGAAGATCATTGGATGTTGGTCTAGAGGTTCGTTAGATGTCAGTCCTTAACCAAGTGTACAAACGGTGACGATCGGTAGGATCGTCAGGGCATACGGAACATACGAGTCTCGAGTCCCGGGAATTGGTGAACGAGTGTGAATATGTGTATTTACTTGTGTTATGTGTTTACAATCATTATGTGACTTGTCGGTACATTAATATGTGTTAACATATGTTAAAACGGGGTTCATGTGGTGTGACTGGGAATCATGTGGTGTGACTGGGAATCATGTGGTGTGACTGGGGTTCATATGGTGTGACTGGGATTCATATGGTGCGACTGGGACTAATCGCATGACTGTTCATGCGATTAGGCCCCAAACGCGTTACTGTTCATGCGATTAGGATTCCTAATCGCGTATAAACCTGCACAATCGCATGGAACGGGCTGGACGACTAGAAACGCCTATAAATACAACACTTAACCTCCTAAACTCAATTAGACAAACCCTAGTCGTCCCATAACCGCCCCAAACACTGAAACAACCTCTGGAAGGCGATTTTGATCAAAAACACAAGGTTTCAAGGTC
The DNA here is from genome assembly GCA_030844895.1 of Ambrosia x helenae. Classification (NCBI taxonomy): domain Eukaryota; kingdom Viridiplantae; phylum Streptophyta; class Magnoliopsida; order Asterales; family Asteraceae; genus Ambrosia; species Ambrosia x helenae. The sequence goes on along the minus strand of CM061228.1, from coordinate 140,232,485 downwards.
TAACCATCAATCTTTTACAATTACAAGGTTTGATTCTCATCCATAACACTTTGTAAACGTTTTTAATCAATCCCTAATGGTCCAGACCTGATCATAAACGAAAAAGCTTTCTGAAAATCGTCAATAAGAGTTATTAATCGGATTATAATTAATAAACATGCGTTATGGGTATGTGTGATTAGAAAGATAGGATTTTTATGAATCTTGATGATGTTTTGATGTGTTATCATGCTAGGTCAGAATTGATATTGATAGTATGATGATAGAAACCTGATTAATTGATTATTAGGGTTATTGTTATGTATGTTGGTATGATATTGCATGCTACGTGTATGTGTTTGGATTGCTTTGGTTGCATGCAGGACTGATTTTACGAGGTTGAACGAAGGGCTTTGGGTTAAACATGTTTAGGATAGTGTTTGGGATGATATTGGGTAGTTACACACGCTCTGGATCTGATTTGGAGCGTTAAACGCGCGAAAAACCGAAACAGCATGGTTACAGGCGAGTAGCAATGCTAATCGCCTGTAACTCATGCGATTGGGGTGCTAATCGCCAATAATATCATGTGATTAGCCCCAATCGCCTATAACTTCATGTGATTAGCCCCAATTGCTAGTAAGTTCATGTGATTAGCCCCAATTGCTAGTAAGTTCATGTGATTAGCCCTAAATGCTAATAATTTCATATGGTATAGCCCCAATCGCCTATATTAGTGGCGATTAGGATTCCTAATTGCTAGTTGACTTTCCTAAATGCTAGTTGACTTTTCCTAATCGCGTGTACTGCTGCTGTAAGTGTATAGTAGCATTCCGAGACCCGATTTAACATGTAGTAACATGCTAGGAACCCCGTAACATGTCTAATAACTTGGTAACATATATTTGGATGTATTTCGGTGATACGTGAACTAGGTGCTATAATTTGTTGTGTGCTAACGTATGTTAAGTATACTTGCGTTATTGTATGTTTTGGAGCGTAAACATAACACGGGGAGTCTCGGGTCACCAATGGGATGTCGAGTCTTGTACTTTGGGTCAGTTAAACAGTCACGGTATTTCTAAACGAACTTGGTTATGGTCTGGACATCTAGGGACTAATTAACCTGCGGGTTATTAGTCTAAGTACTTGTAACTGTCGTATGTTAGGTCGCCACTGTACGGGACTAACATAGCAGCTGAGTTTACTCGGGATTAGGAGTAAAGCAACTTAAGGTGAGTTTACGGCCCCTCTTTTAAACTGGTTTTATACTTTCGGGGGAGAAAACATGTGTTAAAACGATTGTTTGGTAAATTCTGTCATACTATGGGTTCTAACGTATACTACACGATCTTTGGAAGTCCCGGGGGGAACCATGAATGTGCGGGTTTGCACAACGGGGAAATGTGAATAGCGCTATTGGGAGTGACCAACCCCGCTCGTCGGCTTGGAGGGCCGGGCGAGTGCATATTGTCTCAAACAGGAACAACAGGAACATTTGGAACTATTCGGGCACAAAACTGGTATTCGAGTTAGTAATGGTTTTCCAATCGTGGTAGTAACAAAACGTACGCCTAGCTAGCGTATACTGGTTTTCTATTTGTTATAGTATGGACAGGTGAACTTGGTACTTGAACTGCAAACCTGTAAACTCACCAGCATTTTTGTGCTGACGTAAACTTTTACATGTTTTCTCAGGTCGCTAAGGTAGCACATGGAACTAGGGCGCACGCGTCTGCACGGCGTCTAGATAGAGTTGCATGATTTCATAAACATTGAACGTTGGTTAATTATGTTGAACTTTATTTTGAATAAGCTTCCGCTGTAAACGGGAATTTTAAAACTATGTTTTGGTATTGCATTAATTACATTTAGACTTGTTTATTGTGATCGTTGGTTTGGATCCTGGTTTGTCATGCGCCTCGCGGTAAAACTCCGCAAGTGGATTTTGAGGGTGTGACAGATTGGTATCAGAGCCAATGGTTATAGTGAACTAGGACTGCATGTAGAGTCTAGTCTATAGCCGAGTCGCACACACTAGACGATCACATGGTACTAAACGTTATAGTGGGTTACGTATGGTCTTGTCGGGGTGTCTCTAAATCGTTGGTATTTCTACGTTACATCATCCGTTCTATCTTAGGTTGGGTTACTTGTTTTCTAGGCAGTGTGGTCTATTGGGGTAACTCGTGTGCTCTTGAGATTTGTCCAAGGCTCGGACATCTCCCTTTCGTATTCCAATAGAAACACTTGTCATGAACTACCGTAGTATTACGGTGTGTAGCTAAGAGTCTATGTTCGGTGATTTGAACTTTGAACTAGGAGAACACTTGGAGGACCATGTAGAGCGTTTTATCATTTTGGGTGCACACAAAATCATAAAACGAAATGCATGGAAGCACTAGTGAGCTCTGGGTTTGAGGGGATAGTCCTGGATTGGATCTGGCTTTAACCTTGTGAACATTAGTGGTTATCTTTAACTGCGAAACTAAAATTTCTCGTTCTTTCTGCCAGAATCATGTCTGGAGTGCGTGGAGGACGAGGAGGTGGTCGCAATGGTGGACGCGGTGGTGGTCGCGGTGGTGCTGGTGGTCGTGGTGGAGGAATTAACCTATCACAGGCTGATCTGAATAACTTGCTCCAGGCTGCCTTTCAGTTAGGGCACAACGGTGGTGGTAAGTTGTTTTATCCATTTTCTTTGCCTCATTGGTGAGTCTTGTGTACGTTATTCGTGATTTCTCATACGTTTCATTTCAGGTGGTCCTGTTGACCCACCCCCACCCATGTGCACCTATAAGATGTTCCGGGACTGCAAACCCCAGGAATTCTCTGGCACCGAGGGTGCGGTCAGTTTGCTTAGGTGGTTGGAGAAAGTGGAGTCGGTATTCCTGATGTGTAACTGTCTCCCAGAAGATCGGGTGAAGTATTCGGCTGCGTTATTTCAGGACGTGGCATTGACTTGGTGGAATGGTATCACCCAGAATATGGGTATTGGGGAGGCATATGCTATGCCATGGGAAAACTTTGTGCAGTTGCTGAAACGGGAGTATTGCCCGAGGGAAGAGGTACAGAAGCTGGAGCATGAGGTATGGAACCTCAAGATGACGGGATCGGAGATCGAGAAGTATACTGTGAGGAGGAATGAGTTGGCAGTGCTATGTCCCGATCTGCACGTGCCGGAGTATCGTAAGATTGAACATTATGTCTCAGGGTTAGTGCCGGAAATTGCAGGGTTAGTGGCTGCTGGGAATCATCCTACTTATGCGGAGGTAGTTCGATCTGCACATAGGATGACTAATTTAAAGGTGAATGAAGGGATTTTGCCGGCGAAAGGTTCGACTGCTAAGACTCCAGAGAACAATAAGCGCAAGTGGGAAAATGATGGGAAAGGGTCTGGGTCTGCACAGCAGGGTAAAAAGTTTGATAATGGGGGTTCATCGTCTTCGGGAAATAAGCAGGGCGGTTATGCGGGAAAACTGCCCAAATGCAACAAGTGTGGACGCCATCACCAAGGGAACTGCGACAGTAACCGTTGTCACCGCTGCCAGCGAACAGGCCACTATGCTAAAGATTGTCGGGTTACACTTCCATCGACTCAGGCTCCGACCAACAGTTCTGCTCCGACTACTCAGGGTACTACAGGGAAACAAGGGTGCTACAACTGCGGTGACACTGGGCATTACAAGAAGGATTGCCCAAAACTGAAACAGGGTGGAAACAACGGGAATGGTAACAACGGGGGCGGCGGCAGAAATGCACGTGCCTTCGTCATTGGAGCTGCTGAGGCTAGGCAGGACCCTGATACAGTCACCGGTACGTTTCTTCTCAATAATCATTCTGTTAGCGTGTTATTTGATTCTGGTGCCGACAAGAGTTTTGTATCCATGGACGTTAGTCGACTGCTAGATGTAGTACCTGTACCATTAGAGACCAAGTATATTATTGAGTTGGCTGACGGGAAAACGATTGAAGCTACTAGTGTTCTTCGGGAGTGTCAGTTAGAGTTGTCGGGTTTATCGTTCCCCATCGACCTTATGCCGGTACCATTGGGTAGTTTTGACGTTGTAGTAGGAATGGATTGGTTATCTTTGTATCGCGCGGAGATCGTCTGTTACGATAAGGTTATTCGGATTCCTCTCCCTGATGGAGAATTTCTTTCTGTGTACGGTATCAAGGGTGGTGTTTCGCTAAACATCATCTCTAGCATGAAAGCCCTTAAGTGTCTTCGAAAGGGTTATCCAGCCGTTCTGGCGCTTTTATCTGTTTCCTCCAGTGATGAGATGAAGATTGACGACATTCCGGTGGTACGCGAGTTTTCTGATGTTTTTCCCGATGATTTATCTGGTCTTCCTCCTCATCGTCAAGTCGAGTTCGGTATTGATCTCGTACCAGGGGCTGCTCCTATTGCTCGGGCCCCCTACCGTCTTGCACCTCCCGAGATGCAGGAATTGTCTGGCCAGTTACAGGAACTCTTGGACAAGGGTTTCATCCGTCCAAGCTCTTCCCCTTGGGGAGCCCCGATCTTATTTGTCAAGAAGAAGGATGGGAGTTTCCGATTGTGTGTAGACTACAGAGAGCTGAACAAGTTGACCGTCAAGAACCGTTATCCTCTTCCACGTATCGATGATCTATTTGACCAGCTTCAGGGTTCTAGTTATTATTCCAAGATCGATTTGAGGTCCGGTTATCACCAGCTGCGCGTCAGGGAGGCTGACGTTGCAAAGACTGCTTTTCGAACACGTTATGGCCATTTTGAATTCTTGGTCATGCCTTTCGGTCTCACGAACGCACCGGCGGTTTTCATGGACTTGATGAATCGCGTCTGTAAACCATATCTGGATAAGTTCGTCATTGTATTTATTGATGACATTCTGATCTACTCCAAGAACGAGACCGAACACGGGAACACCTGCGGTTAGTTTTGGAACTCTTGCGACGGGAACAACTTTACGCCAAGTTCTCAAAGTGTGACTTTTGGTTACGCGAAGTCCAATTCCTAGGACATGTGGTTAATGAACTAGGGATTCATGTCGATCCTGCTAAAATCGAAGCGATCAAGGACTGGGGAGCACCAAAGACGCCAACTGAAGTGCGGCAATTCCTAGGCCTTGCGGGCTATTATCGTCGTTTCATTCAGGGGTTCTCGAAGATTGCTCAACCCCTCACCACTCTCACTCAGAAGGATAGGAAGTTCGACTGGGGTGAATCACAAGAGTCAGCGTTTGAAGAACTGAAGTCTAAACTGTGTTCTGCTCCTATTCTGTCTTTACCGGAGGGTCCTGATGATTTTGTCGTTTACTGTGATGCTTCCATTCATGGACTCGGTTGCGTGTTGATGCAACGCGAGAAAGTGATTGCGTATGCTTCTCGTCAACTCAAAGTGCACGAGAAGAACTACACAACTCATGACTTGGAGTTGGGTGCCGTGGTATTCGCGTTGAAAATTTGGAGACATTACTTGTACGGTACCAAATGCACCATCTACACCGATCACAAGAGTCTCCAACACATTTTCGACCAACAACACTTGAACATACGGCAGCGTCGCTGGATTGAACTTTTGAACGATTATGATTGTGCTATTAAGTACCATCCTGGCAAGGCGAATGTTGTAGCAGACGCCTTGAGCAGGAAGGAATCTTCTAAACCTCGTCGCGTTCGGGCATTGCAGCTCACTATCCATTCGTCGCTACCTGACCAAATCCGTTCTGCCCAATTGGAAGCTTTGAAGGAGGAAAACATTAAAGCTGAAACTATGCACGGTGCCGACAAGCATCTAGAGCGAAGGCCTGATGGCCTGCACTACTTCGCAGAACGCATATGGGTTCCTTTATTCGGGGGACTACGGGAGCTTGTCCTTGATGAGGCTCATAAGTCCCGGTATTCTATTCATCCTGGTTCCGATAAAATGTACCAAGATCTGAAGGTGCTTTACTGGTGGCCAAACATGAGGTCGGACATAGCCTCATACGTGAGCAAATGCTTGACCTGTGCTAAGGTCAAGGTGGAATACCAGAAACCGTCGGGTCTCCTGCAACAACCTGAAATTCCGGAATGGAAATGGGAACGGATTACTATGGATTTTGTCACACAACTTCCTAAGTCACCAAGCGGGAACGACAAGATATGGGTGATTGTCGATCGGTTAACGAAATCAGCTCATTTTCTTGCTATTAAGGAGACCGACACCATGGATCGTTTGGCTCGCCTTTATTTGAAGGAAGTTGTTTCTAAGCACGGGGTGCCAGTTTCTATTATTTCGGATCGTGATTCCCATTTTACTTCTCACTTCTGGAAGTCTTTGCACAAGGCTTTGGGTACACAACTAGACATGAGTACAGCTTACCATCCACAGACTGACGGTCAGAGTGAGCGCACGATTCAAACTTTAGAAGACATGCTGCGGGCATGTGTTATCGATTTTGGCAAGGGTTGGGAAGCTCATCTACCGTTGGTAGAATTTTCGTACAACAATAGTTATCACACGAGCATCAAGGCTGCTCCGTTCGAGGCACTGTACGGACGGAAATGCCGCTCTCCTCTTTGTTGGGCTGAGGTGGGTGAGAGTCAACTCACTGGGCCCGAACTAGTGTACGAAACTTCGGAAAAGATCGTACAGATTCGAAATCGGTTGGCGGCGGCACGGGACCGGCAAAAGAGTTATGCTGATCAGCGTCGCAAACCACTGGAGTTCCAAGTCAGTGACAAGGTACTTCTAAAAGTCTCACCGTGGAAGGGCGTCATACGCTTTGGGAAGCGTGGCAAACTAAATCCGCGATATGTCGGTCCATTTACGATCCTGGAACGGATTGGGCCGGTGGCATATCGACTTGATCTACCGACGGAGCTCGGTAACGTACATAACGTCTTTCACGTGTCAAACTTGAAGAAGTGTCTGGCTGACGAGTCTCTCATCGTTCCACTAGAAGAGATCAAGGTTGATGATCGTCTTCGGATTGTGGAAGAACCTGTGGAGATCCTTGATTACAAGATTCGTAGCCTACGTCACAGCAAGGTTCGTATCGTTAAGGTTCGGTGGAACTCGAACCGGGGACCGGAATATACGTGGGAACGGGAGGATCAGATGAAGTCTAAGTATCCTCATCTCTTTCCTAAGGAAGCGTTCGAGTCGAGACATATCTCTTCGGCAGCTGAATGAATCTCGGGTCGAGATTCCTTTTAACGTGGGGATGATGTGACAACTCGGGTAAATCTCTCTTTTGGTTTCTACCTTTTGCTTGTTTCCTTCGTTACTTCTTTTGTTCTTTCTGTACTTGTACAAATTTTCGGGACGAAAATTCTTTTAACGTGGGGATGATGTGACACCTGGCAAATTCGGGTTAACAACGTTGTCTAGATGAAAGTCTACCTTAGCGAGTCACGCGTATATTGTACTTAACTGGGTTAGTTAAGTCGGGTTATGGTTCGGGAACTATTGGTTAGTCTAGAAGATCATTGGATGTTGGTCTAGAGGTTCGTTAGATGTCAGTCCTTAACCAAGTGTACAAACGGTGACGATCGGTAGGATCGTCAGGGCATACGGAACATACGAGTCTCGAGTCCCGGGAATTGGTGAACGAGTGTGAATATGTGTATTTACTTGTGTTATGTGTTTACAATCATTATGTGACTTGTCGGTACATTAATATGTGTTAACATATGTTAAAACGGGGTTCATGTGGTGTGACTGGGAATCATGTGGTGTGACTGGGAATCATGTGGTGTGACTGGGGTTCATATGGTGTGACTGGGATTCATATGGTGCGACTGGGACTAATCGCATGACTGTTCATGCGATTAGGCCCCAAACGCGTTACTGTTCATGCGATTAGGATTCCTAATCGCGTATAAACCTGCACAATCGCATGGAACGGGCTGGACGACTAGAAACGCCTATAAATACAACACTTAACCTCCTAAACTCAATTAGACAAACCCTAGTCGTCCCATAACCGCCCCAAACACTGAAACAACCTCTGGAAGGCGATTTTGATCAAAAACACAAGGTTTCAAGGTCTAACCATCAATCTTTTACAATTACAAGGTTTGATTCTCATCCATAACACTTTGTAAACGTTTTTAATCAATCCCTAATGGTCCAGACCTGATCATAAACGAAAAAGCTTTCTGAAAATCGTCAATAAGAGTTATTAATCGGATTATAATTAATAAACATGCGTTATGGGTATGTGTGATTAGAAAGATAGGATTTTTATGAATCTTGATGATGTTTTGATGTGTTATCATGCTAGGTCAGAATTGATATTGATAGTATGATGATAGAAACCTGATTAATTGATTATTAGGGTTATTGTTATGTATGTTGGTATGATATTGCATGCTACGTGTATGTGTTTGGATTGCTTTGGTTGCATGCAGGACTGATTTTACGAGGTTGAACGAAGGGCTTTGGGTTAAACATGTTTAGGATAGTGTTTGGGATGATATTGGGTAGTTACACACGCTCTGGATCTGATTTGGAGCGTTAAACGCGCGAAAAACCGAAACAGCATGGTTACAGGCGAGTAGCAATGCTAATCGCCTGTAACTCATGCGATTGGGGTGCTAATCGCCAATAATATCATGTGATTAGCCCCAATCGCCTATAACTTCATGTGATTAGCCCCAATTGCTAGTAAGTTCATGTGATTAGCCCCAATTGCTAGTAAGTTCATGTGATTAGCCCTAAATGCTAATAATTTCATATGGTATAAGCCCCAATCGCCTATATTAGTGGCGATTAGGATTCCTAATTGCTAGTTGACTTTCCTAAATGCTAGTTGACTTTTCCTAATCGCGTGTACTGCTGCTGTAAGTGTATAGTAGCATTTCGAGACCCGATTTAACATGTAGTAACATGCTAGGAACCCCGTAACATGTCTAATAACTTGGTAACATATATTTGGATGTATTTCGGTGATACGTGAACTAGTGCTATAATTTGTTGTGTCTAACGTATGTTAAGTATACTTGCGTTATTGTATGTTTTGGAGCGTAAACATAACACGGGGAGTCTCGGGTCACCAATGGGATGTCGAGTCTTGTACTTTGGGTCAGTTAAACAGTCACGGTATTTCTAAACGAACTTGGTTATGGTCTGGACATCTAGGGACTAATTAACCTGCGGGTTATTAGTCTAAGTACTTGTAACTGTCGTATGTTAGGTCGCCACTGTACGGGACTAACATAGCAGCTGAGTTTACTCGGGATTAGGAGTAAAGCAACTTAAGGTGAGTTTACGGCCCCTCTTTTAAACTGGTTTTATACTTTCGGGGGAGAAAACATGTGTTAAAACGATTGTTTGGTAAATTCTGTCATACTATGGGTTCTAACGTATACTACACGATCTTTGGAAGTCCCGGGGGGAACCATGAATGTGCGGGTTTGCACAACGGGGAAATGTGAATAGCGCTATTGGGAGTGACCAACCCCGCTCGTCGGCTTGGAGGGCCGGGCGAGTGCATATTGTCTCAAACAGGAACAACAGGAACATTTGGAACTATTCGGGCACAAAACTGGTATTCGAGTTAGTAATGGTTTTCCAATCGTGGTAGTAACAAAAACGTACGCCTAGCTAGCGTATACTGGTTTTCTATTTGTTATAGTATGGACAGGTGAACTTGGTACTTGAACTGCAAACCTGTAAACTCACCAGCATTTTTGTGCTGACGTAAACTTTTACATGTTTTCTCAGGTCGCTAAGGTAGCACATGGAACTAGGGCGCACGCGTCTGCACGGCGTCTAGATAGAGTTGCATGATTTCATAAACATTGAACGTTGGTTAATTATGTTGAACTTTATTTTGAATAAGCTTCCGCTGTAAACGGGATTTTAAAACTATGTTTTGGTATTGCATTAATTACATTTAGACTTGTTTATTGTGATCGTTGGTTTGGATCCTGGTTTGTCATGCGCCTCGCGGTAAAACTCCGCAAGTGGATTTTGAGGGTGTGACAATTTAGATTTGAAATAACTTTAAATTATGACAGTTCGTGATATTATCCCCCAAATCTTAAAGACTATGAACCCTAGAATTTCAATTAACTCAAAAACAATGTTATCGGCTAATAAATCATGGGGTAAATGATGTATTATGGCCGATTAACAATTAGAAACAAAAAGATTGAGTTCATACCAGACACCAGCCTCCAATTCGTGGTCAAACAAAAAGTCAAACGAACCCAAAAACTTATCAATTCGTGATATATAACGACTGTGAGGTATTTTTGATGGATGGGTTATGAAAATCGACCTCTTAGGCTCTAATGGAGGATTCAATTTGTAATAAAGCTCACGAATTGTAAGATTGGTGTGATTGACCTATTCCTTATTTATTAACGCGTAATAAGCTTAATTATAGTATGTTTCGAATGGAAATTGCGTGTATACTACGCCTACGGATCTGTCTATACATTACTACAAATTAATTAGATGCTTCTTACCATGTTTGCTCCATCAAATGGTCAACTACATAGTTGGTTTTAAAAAAAAAAAGAAAATGAATAAGTAGCAGAATCATTCGAAGGTTGCAGGGAAAACAATGGGAGTGGCCCTTGGCCGAGTTTTAGGAATACCTTGATTGGGTGGGCCGAATTTAAAAGTAATGGATTGGGTTTTGTTTTGTCGGGTCTGATCCAAAGAAAACGAGTATGGGAGATGGTGTTAGGGATGGGCCGGTTCTTTGGGCTGGGTTTTAAATGGGTTTTGAAAGTTTTTAATAAGTGTGTTTGGGTTATGTGTTTTGGTTGGTTAAAACTTAAGGTAATGATTAAATGAAGTTTGTAAAATAGAATTCAAAGTTGCAATGTATTATTATTATTATTATAGAAAATAAAGAGGGCTCAAATATTTAGTTTTTATTGAGCAAGTTTGTGTTTTAAAAAAAAATAATAATAACTTTGACATGTCTAAAATTTATAGGATAGAAAATATTGCTTTTATAAAATAAATGTCAATGAGACTTGAATGAATAAAAACGGAAATTTTATTATTTCCAAATATTTCAAAATGTTACAGTCTCCCTACTTTTAGGAACTTCGTCCCGAAGTTATTAAGGAACTTCGTCCCGAAGTTATGCAAAATTTTGATGTAAAACTGGTGAAAAATGAATTTATTATGAATTATTTATGATTAAAAATAAAAAATTGATTAAAAATATTGAATAAACGTTATTCTGAAATTAAAATTTATTTCTGGGACATTTATTGGTTTATAAGTTTAAACTGATTTTTGTGAAATTTTATAAAAATCGTTTAGATAATTTTTATAGAATTTTTAACTTATAAATGAATAAACTTGTAATATATTTTATATATATTAAATAAATGATTTTTGAAAAATTAAAAATTGGATAATAAATTTTACCATTTGAACGACATAAAATAAATTTTGCAGAATTTATAAAGTGGTTTTGGTATTTTAAAATCATTTTAAAAGAATGTAACAATAATATATAAAAAAATAAAAAGGATTTTGAACAAAAGAAAAAAATGTGGCTGCTGGGACTCGAACCCGAGTCAGTGGTGGTCCAAGTTTTATCACAAGTGTGGCTCACCACTGAGCCACACCTGAGAACGCTTTATAACAGAAACAAAAATCTTTATACTACAACTGTTTTGAACCTTCTTCCCAATTAAACCCAATCAATTCGCATCATGATCAAACACCACCACGAACTGATTGAGGGCTATTATACTACGTCTAATAACGAATCAGAAGGAGCGTTTGATTATAACATACCGGTTATGGAGAGGGTGTATTCGTGAGCCAAAAGCCGAACACAAACGAACCAAAAATCTGGATGATTGTGTGTTTGAAAGTGAAAAATGTTATAGGGTTTTTCAAATAGACAGATTTAGGACGTGTATGTGTGTTTAATTGCGTTATAACCTTCGTTTTTTAAGGGATTGATTTTGGGTATATGGAAAAGTCAACTCGGTAATGAATCAGTTTAATTAGGCAAAGATTTACGAGTAATGATACTTATTAGCAGTATTTAGAACGCGAAATTGGATTGCCGGTCAAGTCAAGTCATTTAATTTGATTATAGTTTCCAAATTTAGCTAAAATACTTGGTCAAAATTAAAGGTTTGTTGGTCAACTAGGGGGTCTGCACATCGAGTCAAAGAAGGAAACAAAAAAAAAAAAAGAATTTGGCCGGGTTTGGTTGTGCAACAAAGAAGGAGGGGGAATGGACCGATTTAGCTTTTGGGCTGGGGTTTTGAGATGGGTCAATGGTGGCCTATGTAGCACTGGGACGGGTACGGGACCGGGGTACGGGGACGGTACGGGTACGGGGAACGGCAAAAACTTAAAAATCCTAGGTACGGGTACGGCACAGGGACGGCAATAAAAAATATAAAAAAATAAAAATATATTAAACAGAAATGTTGTGGGTGAAAATCCAGTTATTTTTATTGGATAATTTTTGACCAAAACAATAAACATGTTTCATATTTGAATTACCCATTTTAAATTACAGAAACGACCCTTGTAGATTCACATTTTTTAAAATTACCCATTTTAACCCGTGATGTGCCGTTAATTTAACATATTTTACATATGTAATTATCATCCTTTTTACACTTTTATTATGCATTTATCTTTATTAAATACAGCTAAAACCTTCCTATGAGATAAACGCAGGTTCTTGGAAGCAAAATGCAAAAAGGAAAAGAAAAGGCACGTTTTGAGTGGAGATCAAGCTTCAGGGAGACAAAAGGGTACAAGGTACAACAACCTTGTCTCTCACATGCAAGTTTTGAAGGCCAATAAGAAAACGACACAAAAGACAAGGAATTGAAGACTTTCGAAGAAGTTTTTCCTATAAATAGAGGCCTCCACCCCTCATTTTGAACCATCCCTTCACCCATCCATTCCACCTGAGTTCTCACACACTTCAGCCATCTTGAGGGTCTTGTAAATGACATTTGGAGCCTGGGATCACTCCATAAACACTTAGAGATTGAGAGTTGAGAGAGAGATCACTAAAACTCACCCAAACACCCTCTTTAATCCCAAATACACTCACTACTATATGTTCTTGCAACACCCAAAAAGTGTGCAAGTTGTAAAGCCAATGTTTGGCTAGATTATTTGAGTGTTGCTATGGTGAAGACTTATTTTGGCATGGATTTATATACTTTTTTTTTAGTTAAGTGGTGTTGTGTTCTTGTTAAATTCTTTTACTCAAAGTCTTGTTTGATTAACTAAATAACTAATTAACTAGTCTTTGGTCTTGTGGGTGTCTTGATAGGAAATGGGAAGGACTTATGAGTGTACCTATGGTGTGTAAAAACCCATGCACTTGTGAACTTAAACCCATGAGTAGTGATTAGTCAATTTGTGGGTAGAAATACACACATTTTGAGTCCTAATCCTCTACTATCAAGATCTCATTTAGGGTCGGTACGGTCTTTATATTCGGTCCTAGTGATAAGTCAAGTCTTAGTTGTGCGACTTAGCTTCATCGTCTATGTGAAAGCTTTGGCGCAAACTAAGTTTGATGAACCCGCGTTGAGAGAAGACGATCTTTATTTTCTCTCATCTTTATACTGCCGCACAGTTATCGATAGACCGCTCACTTTTTAAAATAGTTATTTGGGTCAAGTAAAGGATGCACATGTGCTGGTAGGTCACGACTCCTTTATGATATCAAGTGGCTTCTTGTTCGGTCATGCTCCGTCCACCGACAAGTTGTCCATAGAGGTTTTGAGTGTTTAGATGTCTTTATTGCAATACTGGGAGGTGAATTCTTCGGGGTTGGATGCATACAGTCTTGAGTAGTCCGTCTGTCATTGTTGAGAGGCGAGCTTACCAGCTCGGAGACCCTCATTTTAAAATAAGAACACAGCTCGTATTGCGAAAACAGTCACCACTGGAAAATGTTGTAGCAACTTCAAGTTCAGCAAAATTGCGCACTTGTTTACACCACTTAATTAAATAACCACTATTAATCCGTCCCAAGATAAAGTTGGATCCCGAAGCAGCACTTTGTGTCGGTATTGATTTTTATTCTGGTCACTCTCACTCTCCTTCTTTATTTTATCTTTATTTATATTAAAGCAACTTAGAGTTGAGTAGGAGAAGTCGTGTCTTTGGGTTCGATACTCGGTACTTGCTGGAAGTCTATACTATACTCGATATGTACACTTGCCTATCGTGTGGGTTTAGAGTAATTCACAATTATCGTTATAACTTGTAAATTTAAAACTTGAAAAGTGTCTTAATTTAAAGGTCGCGTCTAATTACCCTTTTTCACCGAGTCTTGACATTTCCTTCGGGAAAGTGTTGGTTTTAAAAAGGAGGTTTAAAAAGACCTAATCCACACGACATCAAGCCGTTACCAACCCGACACCTCTACAAGTATGCAAATTATAATGCGTTGATTAATAGTTACTAAATTAATGTAGAAAATATATTAAATATAATATAATATAGCTGCTGACCTTTAACTTATTCAATTCAATTATATTGCAGGGGACCCTCTGAGAAGCCAATAACAATACCTTTTAAGCAGAAAATTTCAATAGATAACCTTTTCCCTGAAGTTTGGAATCAGGGGTATACTCCGTTTTGTGTTTCATATGCAGGGGCACACTTTGCCACAATGCTTTACCGTACTTGGAAACCACAGTTGTACAAGAACATTGTATTCTCACCTCAACAAATTTTAAACAACCAGTGTCTTAACGTACTTCATCTTAAGAATCACCTTTGTGGAATAGGAGGTGGGCTTTACACCCTAGAAGGACCAACCGTTTCTTAAAATCCGTGAGATTAATCCAGAACCACTAGAGGGAGGTAAATATGGGATTAAAGACATAGCATATTATACGGGCAGGTCACAAATGAGGAAAGCCTTAGAACTCAATTTTTGCAACAAAGGGCCGAAATACCCTATTATCGGCAGATGCTGCATGTATAATTTCAATATAAGGCTGCGAAAAAAACGACTCTGGAGCATCCATTTAAGAGAACGAAGCCTAGAAAAGTAGGTCAAGACCCGGTTGGCATGCGGTGGTCATAGCTGGCATATATGTGCCATCTGCTAAGTCTGGCGACATTGGGGTCGAATTAAGAAATTCATGGGGCATTAAATGGGGAATAGAAGGAAAGTGTTGGGTAACATAGGACTTTTTAGAGCAATGGGGTACCAGTGATGTGATTGTTGGAAGTGAGTTTATTTCTAGATTGTCGGAAGGGAGTTTATTTCTAGATTTCTAGTTAATTGGTCGTTTATTTGTTTCTTTTGTTTTAAACTAGTATGTTAATCGTAAGTGGGTAGTTATCATGGTCTTTTTATTTTGGTTAAGCATGAATATATTATATCAGAAAATTAGTATTGAATTATCTCTTGTTCAGAAATATGTGTTAGCTGACAATCTCTGTTGGTTTAGGCCCCTCTCCACACACTCTCTAATTCACTCACAAAATATATAGGTAAAGTTGCAGAACAAAATAAGAAGTGAAAAAGTTTGCAATGGAAAGGATATATTATTTGATAAAAGCAAATGGCCTTTATAGCCCTACACATGGACATGGAAAACAAAAGAAAAAAAATAAAAAATATTAACTTCTACCTAAAGAACCACTAAAACCAAGAGTATTTCTTTTAACCATCGTGTGCCTCTTCAAACGGTCACCTCCCTATTATCGGTCAACCATTATACCAAGTCTAGGCCACTAAATACAATATTATTAAATAAACTATTAAACATAAACCCATTTGTAGTAATACTTGATCTATTAGTTGCTAGCCCGTGACCCAGCGAGCCGTGAACAAAATCGATTAATCCAAAAATCTCGCAATCAATCATCGGCCACATTACTCCTCTTTAATATTGTTGTTAATTGTATTAATGTAGCTTCTATATTGTGACACCTGGCAAATTCGGGGTAACAACGTCGTCTAGATGAAAAGTCTACCTTAGCGAGTCACGCGTATTTTGTACTTAACTGGGTTAGTTAAGTCGGGTTATGGTTCGGGAACTATTAGTTAGCCTAGAAGATCATTGGATGTTGGTCTAGAGATTCATTAGATGTCGGGCCTTAAACAAGTGTACAAACGGTGACGATTTGTAGGATCGTCAGGGCATACGGAACGTACGAGTCTCGAGTCCGGGAATTGGTGAACGAGTGTAAATATGTGTATTTACTTGTGTTATGTGTTTACAATCATTATAGGACTTGTCGGTACATGAATATGCATTAACATATGTTAAAACGGGGTTTAACGCGCAAAACACACCAACATAGGGACTATAGGCGATTAGGCTTGGGGGATAGCCTAATCGCATGACTTAGGGGCGAGTAGGGGGATCCCTACATGCGAATAGGGCTAATCGCATGAACAGTCATGCGATTAGGCACCCCTACTCGCGTATAAACCTGCATAATCGCGTGGAACGGGCTGGACGACTAGAAACGCCTATAAATACAACACTTAACCTCCTAAACTCAATTAGACAAACCCTAGTCGTCCCATAACCGCCCCAAACACTTAAACAACCTCTGGAAGGCGATTTTGATCAAAAACACAAGGTTTCAAGGTCTAATCATCATCCTTTTGCAATACCAAGGTTTAATTCTCATCCATAATACTTTGTAAATGTTTTTAATCAATCCCTAATGGTCCAGACCTGTTCATAAACGAAAAAGATTTCTGAAAATCGTCAATAAGAGTTATTAATCGGATTATAATTAATAAACATGTGTTATGGGTATGCATGATTAGAAAGATAGGATTTTTATGAAACTTGATGATGTTTTGATGTGTAATCATGCTAGGTCAGAATTAATATGGATAGTATGATGATAGAAATCTGATTAATTGATTATTAGGGCTATTGTTACGTATGTTGGTATGATGATTGCATGCTACGTGTATGTGTTTGGATTGCTTTGGTTGCATGCAGGACTGATTTTTTCGAGGATGAACGAAGGGTTTTGGGTTAAACATGTTTAGGATAGTGTTTGGGATGATATTGGGTAGTTACACACGCTCTGGATCTGATTTGGAGCGTTAAACGCGCGAAAAACCGGAACAGCAAGGTTACAGGCGAGTAGCCTTGCTAATCACATGTAACAGGGGCGAGTAGCCCCCAATCGCATGACTAAAGGGGCGATTAGCCCCACTCGCCTGACTATAGGGGCGAGTAGCCCCAATCGTGTGACACATGGGGCGAGTAGCCCCAATCGCGTATAAACAGGGGCGAGTAGGCCCACTCGCCTGCCTTAAGGGGCGAATAGCCCTAATCACGTGACATTTCATGCGATTAGCCTCCCTAATCGCGTGTACTGCTGCTGTAAGTGTAAATTAGCATTCCGAGACCCGATTTGACATGTAGTAACATGCTAGGAACCTCGTAACATGTCTAATAACTTGGTAACATATATTTGGAGGTATTTCGGTGATACGTGAACTATGTGCTATAACTTGTTGTGTGTTAATGTATGTTAAGTATACTTACGTATTTGTATGTTTTGGAGCGTAAACGTAACACGGGGAGTCTCGGGTCACCAATGGGATGTCGAGTCTTGTACTTTGGGTCAGTTAAACAGTCACGGTATTTTTAAACGAACTTGGTCATGGTCTGGACATCTAGGGACTAATTAACCTGCGGGTTATTAGTCTAAGTACTTGTAACTGTCGTATGTTAGGTCGCCACTGTACGGGACTAACATAGCAGCTGAGTTTACTCGGGATTAGGAGTAAAAGCAACTTAAGGTGAGTTTACGGCCCCTCTTTTAAACTGGTTTTATACTTTCGGGGGAGAAAACATGTGTTAAAACGATTGTTTGGTAAATTCTGTCATACTATGGGTTCTAACGTATACTACACGATCTTTGGAAGTCCCGGGGGGAACCATGAATGTGCGGGTTTGCACAACGGGGAAATGTGAATAGCGCTATTGGGAGTGACCAACCCCGCTCGTCGGCTTGGAGGGCCGGGCGAGTGCATATTGTCTCAAACAGGAACAACAGGAACATTTGGAACTATTCGGGCACAAAACTGGTATACGTGTTAGTAATGGTTTTCCAATCGTGGTAGTAGCAAAACGTACGCCTAGCTAGCGTATACTGGTTTTCGATTTGTTATAGTATGGACAGGTGGACTTGGTACTTGAACTGCAAACCTGTAAACTCACCAGCATTTTTGTGCTGACGTAAACTTTTACATGTTTTCTCAGGTCGCTAAGGTAGCACAGGGGAAATAGGGCGCACGCGTCTGCACGGCGTCTAGATAGAGTTGCATGATTTCACAAACATTGAACTTGGTTTATTTATGTTGAACTTTATTTTGAATAAGCTTCCGCTGTAAACGGGATTTTAAAACTATGTTTTGGTATTGCATTAATTACATTTAGACTTGTTTATTGTGATCGTTGGTTTGGATCCTGGTTTGTCATGCGCCTCGCGGTAAAACTCCGCAAGTGGATTTTGAGGGTGTGACAGATTGGTATCAGAGCCAATGGTTATAGTGAACTAGGACTGCATGTAGAGTCTAGTCTATAGCCGAGTCGCACACACTAGACGATCACATGGTACTAAACGTTATAGTGGGTTACGTATGGTCTTGTCGGGGTGTCTCTAAATCGTTGGTCTTTCTACGTTACATCATCCGTTCTATCTTAGGTTGGGTTACTTGTTTTCTAGGCAGTGTGGTCTATTGGGGTAACTCGTGTACTCTTGAGATTTGTCCAAGGCTCGGACATCTCCCTTTCGTATCCCAATAGAAACACTTGTCATGAACTACCGTAGTATTACGGTGTATAGCTAAGAGTCTATGTTCGGTGATTTGAACTTTGAACTAGGGGAACACTTGGAGGACCATGTAGAGCGTTTTATCATTTTGGGTGCACACAAAATCATAAAACGAAATGCATGGAAGCCCTAGTGAGCTCTGGGTTTGAAGGGATAGTCCTGGATTGGATCTAGCTTTGATCTTGTGAACATTAGTGGTTATCTTTATCTGCGAAACTAAATTTTCTCGTTCTTTCTGCCAGAATCATGTCTGGAGTGCGTGGAGGACGAGGAGGTGGACGCGGTGGTGGACGCGGTGGTGGTCGTGGTGGTGCTGGTGGTCGTGGTGGAGGTATTAACCTGTCACAGGCTGATCTGAACAACTTGCTCCAGGCTGCCTTTCAGTTAGGGCACAACGGTGGTGGTAAGTTGTTCTATCCATTTTCTTTGCCTCATTGGTGAGTCTTGTGTACGTTATTCGTGGTTTCTCATACGTTTCATTTCAGGTGGTCCTGTTGACCCACCCCCACCCATGTGCACCTATAAGATGTTCCGGGACTGCAAGCCCCAGGAATTCTCTGGCACCGAGGGTGCGGTCAGTTTGCTTAGGTGGTTGGAGAAAGTGGAGTCGGTATTTCTTATGTGTAACTGTCTCCCAGAAGATCGGGTGAAGTATTCAGCTGCGTTATTTCAGGACGTGGCATTGACTTGGTGGAATGGTATTACCCAGAATACGGGTATTGGGGAGGCATATGCTATGCCGTGGGAGAACTTTGTACAATTGCTGAAGCGGGAGTATTGCCCGAGAGAAGAGGTACAGAAGCTGGAACATGAGGTGTGGAACCTCAAGATGACTGGGTCTGAAATAGAGAAGTACACGGTTAGGAGGAATGAGTTGGCAGTGCTATGTCCCGATTTGCACGTGCCAGAGTATCGTAAGATTGAACATTACGTCTCAGGGTTGGTACCGGAAATTGCAGGGTTAGTGGCTGCTGGAAATCATCCTACTTATGCGGAGGTAGTTCGATCTGCACATAGGATGACTAATTTAAAGGTGAATGAGGGGATTTTGCCGGCAAAAGGTTCGACTGCTAAGGCTCCAGAGAACAACAAGCGCAAGTGGGAAAACGACGGGAAGGGATCTGGGTCTACGCAGCAGGGTAAAAAGTTTGATAATGGGGGTTCATCGTCTTCGGGTAATAAGCAGGGTGGTTATGCTGGAAAACTGCCCAAATGCAACAAATGTGGACGCCATCATCAAGGGAACTGCGACAGTAACCGTTGTCACCGCTGCCAGCGAACAGGCCACTATGCTAAAGACTGTCGGGTTACACTTCCATCGACTCAGGCTCCGACTAACAGTTCAGCTCCGACTACTCCGGGGACTACAGGGAAACAGGGATGCTACAACTGTGGTGACACTGGGCACTACAAGAAGGATTGCCCAAAACTGAAACAGGGTGGAAATAACGGGAATGGGAACAACGGGGGCGGCGGCAGAAATGCACGTGCCTTCGTCATTGGAGCTGCTGAGGCGAGGCAAGATCCTGATACAGTCACCGGTACGTTTCTTCTCAACAATCATACTGTTAGTGTGTTATTTGATTCTGGTGCCGATAAGAGTTTTGTATCCATGGGTGTTAGTCAACTGCTAGATGTAGTATCTGTACCATTAGAGACCAAGTATATTATTGAGTTGGCTGACGGGAAAACGATTGAAGCTACTAGTGTTCTTCGAGAGTGTCAGTTAGAGTTGTCGGGTTTATCGTTCCCCATCGACCTTATGCCGGTACCTTTGGGTAGTTTTGACGTTGTGGTAGGAATGGATTGGTTATCTTTGTATCGCGCGGAGATTGTCTGCTACGATAAGGTTATTCGGATTCCTCTCCCTGATGGAGAATTTCTTTCTGTATACGGTATCAAGGGTGGTGTTTCGCTAAACATCATCTCTAGCATGAAAGCCCTTAAGTGTCTTCGAAAGGGTTATCCAGCCGTTTTGGCGCTCTTATCTGTTTCCACTAGTGATGAGAAGATTGACGACATTCCGGTGGTACGCGAGTTTTCTGATGTTTTTCCCGATGATTTATCTGGTCTTCCTCCTCATCGTCAAGTCGAGTTCGGTATTGATCTTGTACCAGGGGCTGCTCCTATTGCTCGGGCCCCCTATCGTCTTGCACCTCCCGAGATGCAGGAGTTGTCTAGCCAGTTGCAGGAACTCTTGGACAAGGGTTTCATCCGACCAAGTTCTTCCCCTTGGGGAGCCCCGATTTTATTTGTCAAGAAGAAGGATGGGAGTTTCCAATTGTGTGTAGACTACAGAGAACTGAACAAGTTGACCATCAAGAACCGTTATCCTCTTCCACGTATCGATGATCTATTCGATCAGCTTCAGGGTTCTAGTTATTATTCCAAGATCGACTTGAGGTCCGGTTATCACCAACTGCGCGTCAGGGAGGCTGACGTTGCAAAGACTGCTTTTCGAACACGTTATGGCCATTTTGAATTCTTGGTCATGCCTTTCGGTCTCACGAACGCACCGGCGGTTTTCATGGACTTGATGAATCGCGTCTGTAAACCATATCTGGACAAATTTGTCATTGTGTTTATTGATGACATTCTGATCTACTCCAAGAACGAAACTGAGCACGGGGAACATCTGCGGTTAGTTTTGGAACTTTTACGACGGGAGCAACTTTACGCCAAGTTCTCAAAGTGTGACTTTTGGTTACGCGAAGTTCAATTCCTAGGACATGTGGTTAATGAACTAGGGATTCATGTCGATCCCGCAAAAATCGAAGCGATCAAGGACTGGGGAGCACCTAAGACGCCAACTGAGGTGCGGCAATTCCTAGGCCTTGCGGGTTATTATCGTCGTTTCATTCAGGGGTTCTCGAAGATTGCTCAACCCCTCACCACTCTCACTCAGAAGGATAAGAAGTTCGACTGGGGTGAATCACAAGAGTCCGCGTTTGAAGAACTAAAGTCTAAACTGTGTTCTGCTCCTATTCTGTCTTTACCTGAGGGTCCTGATGATTTTGTCGTTTACTGTGATGCTTCCATTCATGGACTCGGTTGCGTGTTGATGCAACGCGAGAAAGTGATTGCGTATGCTTCTCGTCAACTTAAGGTGCACGAGAAGAACTACACAACTCATGACTTGGAGTTGGGTGCCGTGGTATTCGCGTTGAAAATTTGGAGACATTACTTGTACGGTACCAAATGCACCATCTACACCGATCACAAGAGTCTCCAACACATTTTCGACCAACAACACTTGAACATACGGCAGCGTCGCTGGATTGAACTTTTGAACGATTATGATTGTGCTATTAAGTACCATCCTGGCAAGGCGAATGTTGTAGCAGACGCCTTGAGCAGGAAGGAATCTTCTAAACCTCGACGCGTTCGGGCGTTGCAGCTCACTATCCATTCGTCGTTACCTGATCAACTCCGTTCTGCCCAATTGGAAGCTTTGAAGGAGGAAAACCTTAAAGCTGAAACCATGCACGGTGCCGACAAGCACCTAGAGCGAAGGCCTGATGGCCTGCACTACTTCGCAGAACGCATATGGGTTCCTTTATTCGGGGGACTACGGGGGCTTGTTCTTGATGAGGCTCATAAGTCCCGGTATTCTATTCATCCTGGTTCGGATAAGATGTACCAAGATCTGAAGGTGCTTTACTGGTGGCCAAACATGAGGTCGGACATAGCCTCATACGTGAGCAAATGCTTGACTTGTGCTAAGGTCAAGGTGGAATACCAGAAACCGTCGGGTCTCCTGCAACAGCCTGAAATTCCGGAATGGAAATGGGAACGGATTACTATGGATTTTGTCACACAACTTCCTAAGTCACCAAGCGGGAACGACAAGATATGGGTGATTGTCGATCGGTTAACGAAATCAGCCCATTTTCTTGCTATTAAGGAGACCGACACTATGGATCGTTTGGCTCGTCTTTACTTGAAAGAAGTTGTTTCTAAACATGGGGTACCTGTTTCTATCATCTCGGATCGTGACTCTCATTTTACTTCTCACTTCTGGAAGTCTTTGCACAAGGCTTTGGGTACCCAACTAGACATGAGTACGGCTTACCATCCACAGACTGACGGTCAGAGTGAGCGTACGATTCAAACTTTAGAAGACATGCTGCGGGCGTGTGTGATTGATTTTGGGAAGGGTTGGGAAGCTCATCTGCCGTTGGTAGAATTCTCGTACAACAACAGTTATCACACGAGCATCAAGGCTGCTCCGTTCGAGGCACTGTACGGACGGAAATGCCGCTCTCCTCTTTGTTGGGCTGAGGTGGGTGAGAGTCAACTCACTGGGCCTGAACTAGTGTACGAAACTTCGGAAAAGATCGTACAGATTCGTAATCGGTTGGCGGCGGCACGGGACCGGCAAAAGAGTTATGCTGATCAGCGTCGCAAACCACTGGAGTTCCAAGTTAACGACAAGGTGCTTCTGAAAGTTTCTCCGTGGAAGGGCGTCATACGCTTTGGAAAGCGTGGCAAACTCAATCCAAGATATGTCGGCCCATTTACGATCCTGGAACGGATTGGGCCGGTGGCATATCGACTTGATCTACCGACGGAGCTCGGTAACGTACATAACGTCTTCCACGTGTCAAACTTGAAGAAGTGTCTGGCTGACGAGTCTCTCATAGTTCCACTAGAAGAGATCAAGGTTGATGATCGTCTTCGGATTGTGGAAGAACCTGTGGAGATCCTTGATTACAAGATTCGTAGCCTACGTCACAGTAAGATTCGTATCGTTAAGGTTCGGTGGAACTCGAACGGGGACCGGAATATACATGGGAACGGGAGGATCAGATGAAGTCTAAGTATCCTCATCTCTTTCCTAAGGAAGCGTTCGAGTCGAGACATGTTCCATCGGCAGCTGAATGAATCTCGGGTCGAGATTCCTTTTAACGTGGGGATGATGTGACACCTCGGGTAAATCTCTCTCTTGATTTCTACTCTCTATTGATTCCTATCTGTTTGTTTATTCCCTTCGTTGTTTCTTTTGTTACTTACGCAATTTTCGGGACGAAAATTCTTTTAACGTGGGGATGATGTGACACCTGGCAAATTCGGGGTAACAACGTCGTCTAGATGAAAAGTCTACCTTAGCGAGTCACGCGTATTTTGTACTTAACTGGGTTAGTTAAGTCGGGTTATGGTTCGGGAACTATTAGTTAGCCTAGAAGATCATTGGATGTTGGTCTAGAGATTCATTAGATGTCGGGCCTTAAACAAGTGTACAAACGGTGACGATTTGTAGGATCGTCAGGGCATACGGAACGTACGAGTCTCGAGTCCCGGGAATTGGTGAACGAGTGTAAATATGTGTATTTACTTGTGTTATGTGTTTACAATCATTATAGGACTTGTCGGTACATGAATATGCATTAACATATGTTAAAACGGGGTTTAACGCGCAAAACACACCAACATAGGGACTATAGGCGATTAGGCTTGGGGGATAGCCTAATCGCATGACTTAGGGGCGAGTAGGGGATCCCTACATGCGAATAGGGCTAATCGCATGAACAGTCATGCGATTAGGCACCCTACTCGCGTATAAACCTGCATAATCGCGTGGAACGGGCTGGACGACTAGAAACGCCTATAAATACAACACTTAACCTCCTAAACTCAATTAGACAAACCCTAGTCGTCCCATAACCGCCCCAAACACTTAAACAACCTCTGGAAGGCGATTTTGATCAAAAACACAAGGTTTCAAGGTCTAATCATCATCCTTTTGCAATACCAAGGTTTAATTCTCATCCATAATACTTTGTAAATGTTTTTAATCAATCCCTAATGGTCCAGACCTGTTCATAAACGAAAAAGATTTCTGAAAATCGTCAATAAGAGTTATTAATCGGATTATAATTAATAAACATGTGTTATGGGTATGCATGATTAGAAAGATAGGATTTTTATGAAACTTGATGATGTTTTGATGTGTAATCATGCTAGGTCAGAATTAATATGGATAGTATGATGATAGAAATCTGATTAATTGATTATTAGGGCTATTGTTACGTATGTTGGTATGATGATTGCATGCTACGTGTATGTGTTTGGATTGCTTTGGTTGCATGCAGGACTGATTTTTCGAGGATGAACGAAGGGTTTTGGGTTAAACATGTTTAGGATAGTGTTTGGGATGATATTGGGTAGTTACACACGCTCTGGATCTGATTTGGAGCGTTAAACGCGCGAAAAACCGGAACAGCAAGGTTACAGGCGAGTAGCCTTGCTAATCACATGTAACAGGGGCGAGTAGCCCCCAATCGCATGACTAAAGGGGCGATTAGCCCCACTCGCCTGACTATAGGGGCGAGTAGCCCCAATCGTGTGACACATGGGGCGAGTAGCCCCAATCGCGTATAAACAGGGGCGAGTAGGCCCACTCGCCTGCCTTAAGGGGCGAATAGCCCTAATCACGTGACATTTCATGCGATTAGCCTCCCTAATCGCGTGTACTGCTGCTGTAAGTGTAAATTAGCATTCCGAGACCCGATTTGACATGTAGTAACATGCTAGGAACCTCGTAACATGTCTAATAACTTGGTAACATATATTTGGAGGTATTTCGGTGATACGTGAACTATGTGCTATAACTTGTTGTGTGTTAATGTATGTTAAGTATACTTACGTATTTGTATGTTTTGGAGCGTAAACGTAACACGGGGAGTCTCGGGTCACCAATGGGATGTCGAGTCTTGTACTTTGGGTCAGTTAAACAGTCACGGTATTTTTAAACGAACTTGGTCATGGTCTGGACATCTAGGGACTAATTAACCTGCGGGTTATTAGTCTAAGTACTTGTAACTGTCGTATGTTAGGTCGCCACTGTACGGGACTAACATAGCAGCTGAGTTTACTCGGGATTAGGAGTAAAGCAACTTAAGGTGAGTTTACGGCCCCTCTTTTAAACTGGTTTTATACTTTCGGGGGAGAAAACATGTGTTAAAACGATTGTTTGGTAAATTCTGTCATACTATGGGTTCTAACGTATACTACATGATCTTTGGAAGTCCCGGGGGGAACCATGAATGTGCGGGTTTGCACAACGGGGAAATGTGAATAGCGCTATTGGGAGTGACCAACCCCGCTCGTCGGCTTGGAGGGCCGGGCGAGTGCATATTGTCTCAAACAGGAACAACAGGAACATTTGGAACTATTCGGGCACAAAACTGGTATACGTGTTAGTAATGGTTTTCCAATCGTGGTAGTAGCAAAACGTACGCCTAGCTAGCGTATACTGGTTTTCGATTTGTTATAGTATGGACAGGTGGACTTGGTACTTGAACTGCAAACCTGTAAACTCACCAGCATTTTTGTGCTGACGTAAACTTTTACATGTTTTCTCAGGTCGCTAAGGTAGCACAGGGGAAATAGGGCGCACGCGTCTGCACGGCGTCTAGATAGAGTTGCATGATTTCACAAACATTGAACTTGGTTTATTTATGTTGAACTTTATTTTGAATAAGCTTCCGCTGTAAACGGGATTTTAAAACTATGTTTTGGTATTGCATTAATTACATTTAGACTTGTTTATTGTGATCGTTGGTTTGGATCCTGGTTTGTCATGCGCCTCGCGGTAAAACTCCGCAAGTGGATTTTGAGGGTGTGACATATATTTATCTTTGACCAATGTATTATATATTGTATTGTAATTATGTGAATAAGATCAAGGCATTATAATCTCTTACATGGTATCACCCTCTAGGTTAGGTTTTCGAACCCACCTTGTGTCGTCATTCCTCTGCTGATCTCGATCAGCCATCCTTCACCTATTGCCAAAAAAAATACAAGACTTAACCGACCAACTCCAAGCTTTAGACTTCCCCATGAATGACCAACAACGTGTCCTCCATCTCGTTAAAGGCCTACCAAAGGAATATGATACAATATCCTCCATATTGAAAAATTCCTTGCCTTATTGGGAGGACGCGGTTGAACAACTACACTTCGAAACCGGTAGAATGAGAACCCGCGATGCCATGACCAACATCCAACCAACCCTGCCATTGCGGCTGCTATCCCACCCTCGGCCCGCTCAAACCAAACAAACCCAACCATTCCTGCCGCAAACCATCAGCCCGCCTCTGACTCCTTACTTAGCCCAGGTCCACATCCTAACCCTACTCACCCTCAAGCCCATTCCTCCTATCCTCCAGCCCACTACAATCGCACCCCTTCCCACCAATCCAACCGGCCCTGTCCTAGATACCCCTATAACCGGCCCAACAATAAAAATCGGAACAACTCTAGGCCCCAACAAAATTCCTATAACCGCACCTATACCCCACCCCTCCCTACCCCAACAACCCTCAACAAAAACCTTACTACCCTCCCTTTTGGGCCCCTCCTTACTGGACACCACCACCTTGTCCCTACCCCACCCAAAATTGGTCACAATCGTGGTACCCCCCGGCTCCCTCAGGTTCTCATAACACCCGTGGCAATCAACAGTCGGCACAGGCACATCTTACAGAGGTAGATCCTTTGGAACCCACACAGCTGGCAGATGCGGTTCACGCTCTCTCTGTCGATTCAGGTGATGAAAATGATCAATGGAACTTCGATACAAGTGCATCTTCTCATATCTCTTTAGATAAAGATAATATTGACACGTTTTCTACGTTTGCACCAATAGCGTCAATAACTGTTGGCAATGGTAATAAACTTCCAGTTTTGGGCTCGGGCGACTCCACCCTAAATTTTGCCTCCAAATCTTTATACCTTACAAACATCCTTTTTAACCCACATAGTCAAAACCTTATATCTGTCCGTCAGTTTAATATTGATAATTACACATCTATCGAATTTGACCCATATGGTTTTTCTGTGAAGGATTTCAAGGATGGCACGATCCTGAGCCGTCACAACAGTACGAGTGATCTATACCCGCTCACCCCAAATGCTTTCGCCACCGCCTGTTTTGCATCCACCCAAAACTCTCCTTTTTGGCATAACCGACTCGGTCACCCGGGTCAACCTATTATGGATTTTCTTCGTTTGAATAGTTTTATTTCTTGTAACAAGCAAAGGACCTCGTCTCTTTGCCATGCTTGTCAGTTGTCAAAGCACAAACGATTACCATTTAATGATTATGTTTCTCACACTTTATGTCCATTTTCGTTATTACATTGTGATTTATGGACCTCACCCATCTTAAGTAATGCGGGTTACAAATATTATTTGGTAATTATTGATGATTTCAGTCATTACATGTGGGTTTATCCACCCAAATTCAAATCTAAAACCTTTTCCAAAATAACACATTTTCACCAATTTGTGACCACCCAATTTAAATTTGCTATTCAAGCAATCCAATATGACATGGGGGGCGAATTCGACAACACCAACTTCCATAACTTTACATCACAAAAAGGCATCCAACTTCGGTTTTCATGCCCTCACACCTCTCAACAAAACGGCAAAGCCGAACGCATGATCCGTCGCGTAAACGAGATCATGTTCACCCTTCTTACCCATGCTGATGTGCCGATAATTTAATATGTTTTACATATGTAACTATCTTCCTTTTTGTACATTTATTATGCTTTTATCCTTATAAAATATATCTAAATCGTTTCTATGAGATAAATGCAGGTTCTTGGAAGAAAAAATCAAAAAGGAAAAGAAAAGACACATCTTGTGTGGAGAACAAGCTTCTAGGAGACAAAATGGTACAAGGTACAACAACATTGTCTCTAACATGCAAATTTTAAAGGCCAAGAAGGAAACCGACACAAAAGACAAGGAATTAAAGACTTTCGGAGTTGTTTCAGATACAGCACGGTCGGGCTCCGACCGTGCACGGCCGTGCAACTTTTCCGAGTCAACAAGTCAACATTTCCAAGTCAACAGAGGTCAATTTTAGGACTTTAGGACGTGCACGGGCGTGCCCCAGTGTATGGCACGGCCGTGCTTTACTCCAGCGTGTTATCCAAGGCAAAAACCGACCAAAACTAACAACAATGGTACAGAAGATAATAAAAAAATACGTAAAATAATAAAGCTACAATTCATCGGTTTCGTCAAATTCGTCTTCGTCGTCATTCTCTTCTTCCTTTTCCTCTTCCTCTTCTTCGTCACCCCCGTGTGGAATATATCGAACCGACCGTGCATGTTGTATCAAATCCAATGCAAAAGCGTTATGTGTATCCTCATTACGCACCAGTTGCGAGTTGAGGATTCTCTCCGCCGGTGTCGCTTGTGGCAATTCCGTTGGTGCGTTTGCTACATAATTTTGACACGTTGCATTTCCTTTGTCTTTTAGAATCATGTTATGCATGATTATACATGCATACATAGCATCTCTCATTTTTTTTCTTTGGTCCAAGCACGAGCCGGATTTCTAATATAATGCCAACGTTGTTGAAGCACCCTAAAGCATCTCTCAATGTCTTTTTGCGAAGACTTTTGCACTTTCTTAAATTATGCTCTTTTTTCATCATACGGATTAGTGAACGTATTCACGATAATCGAATACTTAGGATATATTCCATCAGCCAAAAAAATATCCGTGTGGGTAGTACGTTCCATTAGCATAAAAAGATGCCGTTGGTGCTCTAGCAGAAATGAAATTTTCGAAAAGTGGTGACTGGTGAAAAACGTTTACGTCATTGCAAGACCCCGCGACACCAAAGTAAGCCGACCAAACCCAAAGGTCATGTGAAGCCATCACCTGAAGAATTACCATTGGCTCTCCCTGGTCACCTCGTGTGTGTTGACCTTGCCATGCCGTTGGACAATTATACCACAGCCAATGACGACAATCAATGCTCCCAATCATTCCTGCTAAACCATGTTCTTTAGAATGAACCTCATATATCTTTTGTAGATCGTACCAGCTTGGTCGTCTTAGGTAACACGCCCCGTACAAATGTATTATTCCTTTACAAAATATAACTTTTATAAGAATCAATAAATAAACTTTAAATAACATAAATTAATAAATAAATTTTAAATAACATAAATAACTAAATAAATCATATAAGAAATTGTAGTGTACCTTGACAAAAATGCTCTAAGGTGTCGCGTGTCGTTTTCTCGGCCAACTTTAAGTATTCGTCGTTTATGGCGGTCGTGTTACCGTACGCAAGAATGCGTAGCGCTGAAGTACACTTTTGAATCGAGGTAAATCCAAGCGCCCCTCTCGCATCCGGCTTTTGCTTGAAGTATTCAAACGTGTTTTCTAAATCACCCGAAATGCGTAGAAATAAACGTTTGCTCATCCGGAAACGACGCCTAAAAACTCTTGGATCCGGATAAGTTGGGCCTTCATCAAAGTAATCTTTCATTAAACGAGCGTTCGCCGCCATGCGGTCGCGATCAATACGTTTTTCTTCGCAAAATAGGACGTGGAGGATTACTAACATGTTGCATATACTTCGTTGCCAGCGCACAAGCACTTGTAATCACCTCCTGCTCGATCTCCTCGTCGGTTGATTCACCTGTATCGCCTAAAAACTCTTTGTAATAATAATCCCGTATGCCATATGAGGAGGTCGGGGAACTCATATTTTTATAAAAATAATTTGGTAAACTTTATAAAATAGTTGGGAAGATGTGTGTGTTTTTTGGTTTGATATGTATTGTTTGTTTAAAAAAAATGGGATGGATTTATATAATTATTTTTTTTTTTGACCGTTGCCTTCCACAAAGCCAAACGGCTATTTTTTTTAACGTTAGTGCCACGTGGAGCTTTATGATTGGCCATGCACAATTTTAACATACGCGAAATATTTCGCGCAGAGGCCTTTAGCGCCCCGTTAACCTGGGGGGCGGTGTTTCCAAGTGAAAGGGGCGCGTCTTTAACGCCCCTTTAACTAGTCATTACAGGTGGTCTTATATATTTTATTAAAAGCTCCAGCTACTCTGCCAAACACCAAAATATATTTAAAAAGCTTGCAGCTACCAAGAGGTAGCAATGGAGGTGGAGGTAGTGGTTGTGTGAGGATGCGAGGTAAAGAACGGACGTCAATGAAGGCAGCGGTGTTTGGTAGTCAGTGGCAAGACGGCGACAGTAGCAGCAGTGGCGTTGGTTTTGGAGGTGGTTGTGGAAGAAAAGAGAACGAGATATGTTGGTTTTTGAGAAAATAAGAACCAAACGACCCACATGTCACCATGACATCCCTTCTTAGGGTTGTTAGGCAACTCAAACTTCTCATTAGTACATTACACGAAAGAAATAAAGGACCTTGCAAACTAGCATTCATTTGATCAACCAAAAAGTAACACAAACATAAGTTGAAAGATTGATAGAATACAATGTTCGTGGTATCTTTGATCAATTACCCGATCATGAATAAGTGCGCTTCCTTTAACCGCTCCTATAAACAAAACAAAAAAACTTTTGTGCACCTTTTCTCCACAAGGAAGACATACCTGAAAATTATTAAAGCATGTTCAGTTATAGCCAAGTAATGTTAAGTGGAATGAATCTTAAAGTGTGACACATCTGAACCTTGCTGTCCTTTTATAGGACCTTTGGCCACTCTTATTTAAACCATTCAGATTTAGATTATACATACGCGAAGCGAATCATGTGGTGGCGTGGATAGCCAAAAAACAGAGGGGTACATGCACCGATCGGGTTTGTCCCGATTGCTAAGTGTTTTGTGCCTTATGTCTAAGGCTTGATACAAAACCACACGAGCCGGGGGTCTCACTGGAAGCAGCCTCTCTATTCTTAGGGGTAGAGGTAAGGCTGTCTACATCTTACCCTTCTCAGACCCTACCTTAGCTTTGCTATAGGTGGGATTAACTGAGTATGATGATGATGATGATACGCGAAGCGAACATATGCTCAAAGCAAACTAATAGTTGTTAAACTAAACTAAGTTTAAACATGCCATGGTAGTTGTAGATGGTTAAAGATTTAGAGAATGTCTACACACCTCAAGTAAAGTAAATCTTGCGGAGTTCCTTGCGGACGATCTTGCGCCTACAGATTGGACACTTGGGTTGAACACCAATTGCAGTTTTTATGCAACCTTCACAAAACATGTGACCGCACCCAGTGGCCATCGGTTCAACTAGCGGCTTCATGCAAACTGGACACTCAAAGGTAGGTGGCTGCGGTGTTCCTTGTGGCGGCGGTGCCACAGGCTTTGGCTGCAGTAATAGAATAAATCAATTGTAATTGACATGTTTATTTATCTCCCAACAATAAAATAAACTACTTCCAACATTTAAACAGGACCAGGCTAATCAAATAACAATAAATAGTTACTAAAATCCTATAACACACAAGCAAGACAGCACCCTTTAACCGCCAATGCTTATAGTACCCCCCCCCCCCCCCCCCATTCATACAAGTACATGAACATATGTATATGCGTGTCTATGGGCGAAATATCAAATCATTATGTTGGTAAAAGGATTGCGTAATGAATGGCGTACACCAGGGAGTTGTGGTATTACCATAGAACTCTCAGCTCCTCCCAAATGAACACTGAAGTCGCGGTTGTTGACCTGTGGCTGTGACTCAACTCTCCTTCTTACATTGCGCTGGTGATTATCAGCGATTCGCACTGCCATTTTACAAATCACAAAACATATCGTAACATAAGAAATTAAAACGATATTCATTGTTTTGAACACACAACATACTTTCTATGCTAAGTATCACTATTCAATAAACATTCATTATAAAGGGATGTATACCTAAGAATGTTGACAGTCAACAGTCTCATATTATAACCTATAATTTTCAACCAATATGTCTAAAAGAAGACATTATTTTGTTAATATGTTTGACATCTTCCATCAACAAAACAAGGCCACATTACTAAGGTATTTCTGCATTTAAAGTCATAATCCCCAAAAGATTACCATCAATTGAAAAGATAACATATTTAATACAATAGCGCTTACATGATTCCGAATCAATCCCTTGAGTTGCTCGAGAGCTGCCAGCCTGACATAAGACAGAAACTTCTTAATATATAATCTAAATACTCCATACAAAGATATAAAGAAAGGGTAAATCTTTACTAAAATGGACCTGTTCAATAGATGCTATAAACCTAGCAAGAGCATTATCATTATCACGATTCCAGTGACCGTTGTCTGCGCGCTCATCATAAGTATTCAATCGCACCACTTCATTTGGCCCATGTGGTGGAGGCCCTTGTGGCTGCTCAAACGGAGCCACAGGGACATTTGGCTGACCAACTTGAGCCATAGAATTAGTTTGACGTCTTTGTAGCTCATGATTATTAACAGCATAACCATTGAGATCATAATAGTAGAAATAATAATAGTTGGGATCATAATAGGGCAGGTTCATCGGCCAGCGCTCCCCTTTTAACAAGTAATTAATCAGTAAGATCATAATAGTTTAAGGCATAATAACATTGCATTTATTCAAGATAAGTATAAAACATATTCAAAAGGACTACTTGGACAACCTTGTAGCTGGAGGTTCAAATCGCTAATTGATATTACACGAGCTCTATAATAGTTAGAAAAAGCAGGCACCCACACCCAAATGTTTTGCTGATCATCTACCATCGACGAACTTAGAATGGGAACGCCTTCCGCCTCATTGTTGGTAAACGGTGGCGGTTCATTATTGAGATCCAAATTGAGGTGTCTAAGGCCTTGTCCGCATGGATCTGCAGACCCATGAATGTTCCAAGTGGCCATACCTGCTGGCCCTAGCTAGCTAACCACCATGAAACAAGTAATCAGAATTAAGAAACTTAAAAAAAAAAAAAAAAAAAAGATAGAGCTTATTTAGAGCATTTAAAGTAGAAAACTCTATTGATAAAGTTTATAAGGCAAACCCTAAAAACCATCCAGCGTATCTTACGCAACTTGTAATCAAGATAAATAAAACATGATAGGAATACATTGAAGACATGCATGACCGGAATCATAGAAGTTAATATATATATATATATATATATACACACACACACGTATATATCACAGCACAACACAACATAAAGAAACCTTTATATATATATAATATTACCAACTTCAAAACCCTATAATATATGCACAAACGCATACAATGCAGTCGCAAATATGTTGACAAACAAGGGAACAATCTACAAGATAACAGTGACAGCCAATGTACGTAGCATAAGTTAAAGAAAGTTCACATCGATCGATATTCCATTAAAAGAAAATACAAGCATGAACAATGCAAGTACCTATGTTAGGGTAAGAACAGAGAAGGAGGAGGAGGATACTGTAAAGATGGAAGAAAATTATCTCCAAAACAGTGACAGCCAATATACTTAAATTATCCCTTTGTATATTGAGAAGAGAATAATGTAAAGATGGAAGAAAATTATCTCCAAAACGTATTAATTTTGATTGAATCTTAAACCAAATATATATAAATCTTGGACTTACAATTTCCACCCTCTAGCTAACAAAAACACATAACATACCTTCGACTTATAATAATAGTAATAACGTAACAACGTATCAAATTATCCCTTTAAGGATATTGAGAGAGGTTATGGTACAAAGTATCCTTAATGTAAAAAGGATACGAAGTAATGCTGGCCGTTGATTAGGGTTAGATTTTACACGGTGGCACGGACGTAATTATTAAGCATCACTAAAACGGTTTAACATAGGCAAGGGCAATATCGTCCAAATGCGAAATCAAATTTCAATTGAATTCAAATTGGTCACGCCCTAATCTCATTAATTAGTTTTATGATTGGGAAAAAAACACATGTAATCGGTGAATGTAACAAAAAACCACCACTCCGAAAACCATGCTATGTTTCGAAAACCCACCACTCTTGAACCATGCTCTGTTGTCGAAACGAAAAACAGAGCATGCTTCATCTCAGAAATCATGCATGTATAAAATCATAACTAAACCAGAATCAGAAAATAACACATGTTAGAAAACATAATGACGCATGTTAAAAAAAAAATTATATGCAGGAATTTTTTTTTTTTTTGTATTTTTTTCAATATACACATGTGTATAATTGTATTATACACATATGTATAATGCAATATACACATATGTATAACTGAAATATACACATATACACATGTATAGCTGAAAAATGTTATATACACATATGTAAAATTGCTATATACACATATGTATAACTGTTATATACATATATATATATAAACGAAAAATAAATTCAAAAAAAAAAATCCTTGCATAAAAATGTGCGATTAATGCAAAAAAAAAAAAAATTGCCTTTATATGAAATGTATGGCCCAGGATGGTTCTCTCGGTTCTCAAATAGGGGTTGGTTCTCTTAGGATCCCTACCCTATATATATTTGACCGTTTTAATTCCAACGGTTAAGTTTCAAAAATTTTTTTAATCAACGGTCAAAACAAGAAAGACCCAACCAAAACTGACACGTGGCATCCTCCCACGCCCGTCTTCTTCACCCCGCCCAAACTCCCCCCCCCCCTTTTCCACGCCCTTAAAGTGCGGTGTTCCCGCCGGTGAAACTCCTTTCCGCCTCACTCCGCACAGTCTAAGAAGTAGGTAGGGTTGAGAAGAGGAGAGGACCGATGGATGATACCATGGGTATGTTTGGCAATGAGCTTTTAAGAGCTTTTAGGAGATTCAAGTTTTTAAGAAAAAGTTTCTTCTCAATAAAAAACTTTGTTTGGTTGAAGAGCTAGAAGCTTTTACATTAGGAGAAAAAACTCTACAGTGAAAAGCTACTAGTACTAACTTTTCAGAAAAAACTCTACTATGTACAAGCTTTTAATTAGTTAATGACACAAGTACTCATTCTATTTTAAAATAAAATAAAAACTTTATTTACAAGCTTTTAATTATACCCATTTTGGTCATTTTATACATTTTATTAAAAGCTCCAGCTACTCTACCAAACACCAAAATATATTTAAAAAGCTTCCAGCTACCAGCTTTCAGCTACCAACTTACAGCTACCAACTTCCAACTTCCAGCTACCAGCCACCAGCTAGTTTTACCAAACATACCCCATATAAGAATTTGATTCCCTTTCCTTCTCATTATCATTGATGTGAATATATAAAAACACAACAGGGATCTCCTATTTGGAAGGAGATATATTTACATTTATTTACAAATCAAATTACTTAAATTATAATAATCTATTACGAACCTTCTAATTCTTTGATGTAGAAATCATTAAACCTTGTATGATGCTGATTATGTAATTGTGTTTTGTGAAAAAATTGGCAGAGCAAGGAATAATACAGTTTAGTTGCGTCGCCAGAGGCACAAAATTTCAAATATGTCAACTCTATAAAAAATCGACAGTTTAGTTGGAAATATTTAATTAATGTATTAATGTTTTATTAGTATAGATTTATTCCACCGAGAAAATTACATCAAGATAGCAGGCGGGCAATAAGGTGCGTCGCCACACCTTTGTAAATGGCAAACCCTAATCTACTAAAAATGTAACCTGGCCCATCCGGAGCCGAGACACTACTATGAATAACTCGCTGGACCCTGGTAAGAAAAACGGGTAGCCTTCAGTGCCAATGAGCCAAAGGTATCAAAAGCCAAGGATACGAAAACGTATTGATTCTCCTCACAGAAATGAATCTATAGTAATAATAAAATTTCTTTTTTATTTTATCATTGCAATTTTTTTATACAACGCCAAATCATAATTTGTTTGTTTACATTCAAACTTTTTCTACAATATATCAAATACTTTTTTTTAACTAGAGGGCCTTTCCCTTATAGCACACGGGACGATTCATGATAAAGCCATGTGATGACTGTTATACACCGCTCGATGTGTTTAATGATGAGAAAAAATCATCACGGTTGTGATGTAGATCACGACCATAACAAAAGTGTGTATGGTGGGTGGTTTGTTTGGGATGAGATGTTATGTCGTGATCTTCGTATTGTAATTGTAATTGATGTTCGTATATCTTGTCTACAAAGTAGAAGATTCCGTTGTATTATATATAGGAGATTTCTATCAATCAAACAATCAAGTTGAGTAATATATTTTTCATGGTAACAAGTAACAACCTTCTCATTTAAATACGAGAATGGAATAGAGAAACTAATTTTTTTATTATCTGCTTAAACACTTTTTTAGATACATAATATAATAAAAAATTAGATAAATAATATAAAATTTTTTAACGTAACTACGTTATTAACGAAATTACAGTAGCTTACACTAAAATAATTACTCTACTAGAGAAGTTACACTATTTTGTTTTTAAATTTCAGTACTAAAATGCATGACCAGATCAGAAAAAACTCAAACCTTATATTCAGCCCTATTTGTAGGATAAAACTATTTATACAACATTCCTCTACATTTTATTATGACTATTTTTTGTCCTCTTTTATTGAATAACGAATACAATTTATTATTTAGCTTTAGTTCTTTTATAAATTTCATCTAAATTTCATCCATAGTCAGTAGATTAACAACAATTATTTTAGTTTTAAATATGCTAATTTTTTTTTCTTGTGGTTCCTGTTGAATACGAGTGTGCAACGGTTCAGAACCAGACCGAATCCATCTGAACCGGAACTGAACCGAAACCGTTAAACAATAAATATAAGAACCAGAACCAGATCATATAAAAATCTACCGGTTCAATTTGAACCGGGTTAAACAGTTCTTATGTAAACAGTTCTCACCAATCCTAAAAGTTAACAGTTAAATAAAAGACAACTTTAGTAAACTTAAGGTGTGGTTTTGTAGTTATATGAAGGACCTATCATTTTTTTAGATGTGCGGTACCAACATATAATTTTGACATTACGAATAATATGTAACACGCATTACTAATCTTACTAATCTTACAAAATTAATAAAGTTATAAATATAATATTTAAAGTTTAAACCTAATCCGTTCTAGCGGTTCTTTAAATAAACCCGCGATTCTGAACCAAACCGAATCAGAAACCGTTTTCACTAAAATTTAAGAACTGGAACCCGAACCCTAAATACAAAATAAGGTTCGGATCTAGCGGTTCAGTTTCAGTTCCCCGGTTATGACAGTTTCGAACCGTAAAGTGCTCAGCCCTGTCAAACCGACCCAACCCGCGTGGGTAAAATCCAATAGTTCCCGCTTATTTTTGGTGCCTATCAAAAGGCTAATCAAAGGAAAGAAGGGGTTTCTGCAAATCAATAATCCTCTAGGCGTAATAACACTTCACCAGCAACAGGGAAGCCACTGGGTATTTCTTTTATCTTTACCATCTCTTTATTTTTCAAATTAGGGTTTACTTTTTCATCAACATCCTAATAATTCCCTCAATTATCTGTCTTTTCTTTGCTATCATTTCAGTTATCGAACCTCTTTGCATTATTATCTCTGTTAATCCAACTAATTAGGTTTTTAATTGCACAGATCTTGACCTTCTTTACCTTTGCTAGTTGTACTGTGTTATTGAATGCTTTTTTGTATTGAATGTTGTCTGTTAACAAGTAATTATGTTCGGTTATGGATTGTTAATTTGTTACCTTCAGGATGGATACCGCTGAACCAACTTATTCCCAATTCGGAATATCCGAAGAGGTCAACCTGTCTTTAAAACTTATTTTTAATCCGCGCATACATTTTCGCTATTTCTGATTGTTTTGAATGTTTTCGAGTCCAGGAAGGCGATAAATTGGTTGCAGAAGTTATACGTTATATCCTTTTTAAAACACATCAAAATTCAGGATGCCCGATCAAGAGAGACGAGCTGACTCAGCTGATTACGAAAAATTATCACAACCGCTCCCTTCCCGCTCTTGTTATTAGCAAGGCTAGTACAAAGCTTTCTACGGTGTTTGGATATGATATGAAAGAGCTGCAACGCGCCCGCCCCTCTTCAACTAATCAGGCTCGTTCTTCACAAAGTGAGCAATCCAACTTCTTATTTATAAGTTATAACATCGTTTTCAGGATTAGTTAATTTCCGTTTAAAGATAATGTAATAGTGTCTGCTTCTCAGGTTCTGCCGATTCCAAATCATACATCATAACTAGTCAGCTTGACCCCGGAGTCTACAGAAAGCACGTTGAGGATCCTAGAAAATCACATTTAAATGGACTCACATTTGTTGTTCTCGGCATCGTTAATCTTGCTGGTGGCAAAATTACTGAAGGTATCATAACTGCTTCATGTAAACCATGATTTGTGTTTCGATATTACAATTAGTGAAATAAAAAGTTGTTTCAGTTAATAATATTTTTTTGGTGGTTATGGAATGTAGAAAGTCTGTGGCATCATTTAGCGCGATTGGGTTTGTCCCAGGATGATGAGAAAAATGGCGACTTTGGGAGCGCCAAGCAGGCGTTGGAAACACTTGTTCAGCAAAGGTATTAATAGTTAGACTTAGTTGGAATAAAGATTATTTTAATGTTGCAAAAGGAGCTTACTTTCTTATCTGTAACTTGATTTTTTTCGTAGATATTTGCAGAAGGATAAAAGTAATGGACCTGAAGGCTTAACATTGTATTATGAGCTTGCAGAGAGAGGTTTGCTGGCAACAGCGAGTAGCAGCTTCAAAGAAGTCATAACACAGGTTTTTTTTTCTTTTTTTTTTCTAATATTATTTTGACGTTGTATCTCTACTTTTCAAGTAACAAGTTTCCTTTTCGGACGCTTCTATTGGGTTAAATTTCTGAACCATCACTTGTTAACTAGTCATGATGTGAAAGGGCAATTGCAAATTTTGACCCGAATGGGCAAGACCAGGTCAATGCGGGTTTTCTTGTTAGCCTCTTGGTTTTGTCCGGGTGAGCTAAAACAGGTCCATATGCGCTAAAATTGTACGTGTGTTTCACAATTTTTGTAGGTTAAACAGGTCCTTGGCTTGTCTTGCTAACACTTTGTTGAATGTTATGAATAATTAAAGTGTGATTATTAAAGTTATCCTATAAAAATAATCGAAAAACAATCCATGTTTTTTGATGAACTAGAGGTTGTAATCATTTAGCATTCATTATATCGACGTTATTTAATTTGTTACTCTTGATGCTGCATATTATTACTTTTAGTTTAAAGTTGCACTGAATATATAACTAGTTACACAGTTCAAAAGAAAATGAAATAAAAACCCAGCGGGTCAATTCGACCCATTTGACCATCTTTTAATGGCATGTTTTGATCTCATCTGTTACCCAACCCGATCTGTGTGCACTAGGACCCTGGTTATTGTTAAAGATCACAGATTCCCATTAATTATTGCTGCAAATTCAGTGGTATACTTTTTCGAGATTCTATAGATGGATCAGGAGCATGTAAAATGTGTGACGGGTTGAGTATAGGCGTATAGCTAGGTGGTTGTGTTACCTTGTAAATAATTCATGACCATTAGATTGATTCTCTCATCAATGTTCTCTGTTTTTTTTTTCTTTGTGCATTTAAACTTAATTGTCTTTTAATTTCCAAATATTTTTTTATCATGTTACA
Organism: Ambrosia x helenae; assembly: GCA_030844895.1. Lineage (NCBI taxonomy): Eukaryota > Viridiplantae > Streptophyta > Magnoliopsida > Asterales > Asteraceae > Ambrosia > Ambrosia x helenae. The sequence continues at coordinate 140,192,350 of CM061228.1, read as the reverse complement.
TCGAAACTTTTCATTGTTGCAGATGGTGATGAGCGAGGCAACTACAATAGAGCTCGACTAGCAGCAGCGAGTTGTTTATATGGTGGATCTAAGTATTCTTGAAAATATATCCAACTTTTAACTCTTTTGGGTAGATTCTACAAAGGTGTTTGTTTTGCTGTTTTTGTGATTTAGGGATTGGAAATTAAGCTGTATGATTTTCCTAATCTTTGATTTATGAAATGAGCAGACGTTTTGGAGTATCCTAATATTTAATTATACATTATAGATTTATAGGTAATCAGAGGTTGGTGGCTCTAGTTTTTTTAGATATATTTAGGTGTTTGGCAAAGTAGTTGGAGCTTTTAATAAAATGACTAAAATGAGCATAACTAAATATAATCCAGAAATAAAATATTATCTTAGAAGGTTATTTTAAGTAATTTTTAGATACTAAAAGCTCGTAGCTTTTCTTAAACGCTAGTAGTACTTTCTAACATGGAGTTTTTTCTCCTAACCTAAAAGTTTTAAGCTCCTTCAAACAAAAAGGCTTAATGGCGTAAGCTACTCGTGATTTGCTTGGTTTGAGCTCATATTAGTCTAGCTTAAAGGCTTATAGCTTGTTTAACAAACGAGCTTGAGTTTAAGCTCCAAGTATCAAACTTATTAGTAAGATGAGTCTAAACAAGTTTATTATAATAAATTAAATCATAAATACATATAAATTAATTAGATATTTCCAAAAAAAAATTGAAATCATGCTTTTACAAGTACACTATTTTATGACATAGATTGCAATCATCATGGTTGATTGTACATGAAATTACGGTTACATAAACATTATGAAGTTCATGTTTATTAACAGCAAAGTACCTACTAACTTTTTGAGTTAGCTATAGAAAAAGAGAATGAAACATAAGTTTTGTCGGAGAAAACTAAAACATTATACTACATAAGATTGGCTCCCCCAAATGAGGACCAACAATAATCGGTCCACTCCTCTGCCTCTGGATCCTTAGACTTCATCGACAAAAGCCCAAATTCCAAAGCTGGACCTTGCTTAATTATCTCACCTGTCGTCGTTGTATCATCCCACATTTGCGTGTCGCCCAACCCAACCGGCTGGTTCAAGAAAACCGAAGAAGTAGTCGCTCTATTTGCCGCGATTAGTTCATAAAGCGCAGCGCTGCATCTCGACGACAAGTCACTAGAAGGGTTTGAGTTTTGGGTATCTGGAGATGACAGAAGAGAGAGAGCACATCCTGGGTTGGACGGCCCAAACCGTTGCTCCATCATAGAATGTGTCCCCTTTCTTCGTCGTTGATTATGTCCTTTTAATCGCCTTCTACAACTCCTTTTCGCTTCATCAAACTCTGTCACCTCATGAAACCTGTGTATAGTCACACAATTACTTTTTTTTTAACGGCGAAATTTTATTAAAACAAGCTAGCAAGATGCTGCTAGAAATACATAGATCTTTGAATTAAAATTAGAATTATCACTATGTAATAATTAATTTACTCTTAACATGTTAACAATTTTGTTAAAATTAGATTATATTTTATATATTAAAAAAAATATATATATTAGTTACGTTTCTATGATATTATTATTATTATTTAATATCTCATTTGTTACGTGTAAGATTATACTGGGTACGTTTCTTTAATATTATAATTTAATATCTTATATTATACATATATGTACTAGATTAACCGAATACTAACTAATTATTAAACTAAACCTGCTACACTGTTGACAGAACCGCTGTTGAAGTCCCGACACAACAACCTTAGGAGCCTTGGAGTGAATTTCACACACTTTATGCTTCCTATAGTACTCTTTAACGTTACCAAGTGCCACGTGGCACCCCTCCACCTGGCATCTAGGCACCCTAACCCCTGGTGACACTATAGTAGCAGTGTTATACGGATTCGGATATTGAAACGGATACGGTACGCCTCTTCTAGTGGCGGTTGGTGATTCGACCGTCATGTCCTCACAATAGTGTCGTTTTCCCAGCTTCAAACACATCATGTGTGGGTCCGGTGGCATGCAATTCGATTGGACTCCACCAGAGGTGGAGTTCAATAGAAATGCATGGACCATACCTGCCTCCTCTGTTACTGTTGTTGTAACTGAGGAGGCAGGATTGGTCCAGTTATAAAAATGTGTACTAGTACTACTAATAGGAACAGGAACAGGAGTACTAATGTCCCAGTTATTCCATGTACTATTAGTGAAACAACTGTTGTGTTCCTTACCAGTACCATTATTACCAGCACCGCCACCACTTGAGGGAATTCTCCATCCAGTTAATTCCATGGACTGTGTGTAAATTGAATGAATTGAAGAGTAGTGTTTAGGTTAGAAAATTACATGAGTATATATAAAAAGAAAGAAAGAAGGTAGATTGGAGAGAGATGGGTTGAAGGGATGGGTGGCTGGGGGATGGTAAGTGCTGCAAAAAGAAAAAGCTGGGGAGATGCAGGTTTGTGTTTGAAAAAGAGAAGCAATTATTTTAGATATTTTCACGTTTTATTTCATTATTTCATAATTTTGTTTCAGGATAATGATACCATAAGGTCTTTGCTTTGCCACAAAGCAACAACTCAACTTTATAAAATTCAAAGTTCAACAAAGTCGATACGGGCTCTCGTGTTAATTCATTTAAAACGAATTCATGATATTCATGGGGCACCCGGTCCTCTAAGTCAACCAATTCAGGGAAAACCCGACCATCCACCTGACCAAAGGCACGACAGTGAACTTGTGACCAATTCAGGGAAAACCTGACCATCAATACCACTCCACCAAAAAGTGGGTGATAAGCAACAACTCGACTTATTGCAAATGTATATTTACTAAGTTCTTTTTTATATGACACGTTAAATATCTACTACAATACGAAGATTTATTAAAAGGGAAAATCATGAAATTAAACATTGAATAACAAGAAATTATCAAAATAAACACGTATAGAGTTTTAAATATATAGACTTCACACCACGACCACCGTCCACCACTACCACGGTCCACCACCACCACCCACCATCCACCATCACCGTTCACCACCACGGTCCACCACCAGACTACTGTAAAAAATCAGTTTATTTCAGTAGCCTGCAGACATTAACAAACAGTCTTCTTCTTGCGGATTGCAGACCTTTGATCCACCTCTTCTCCTGCATATGTGGTCCGCAGACTGCAGATATTTTCATGAAAAAAAAAAACAAACAAACACCTTAGACATATATATATTTTACAAGATAGTGAACCTAGAAAAAAATGTCACAATCATATATTTATATGTAATCTTCGGATAATGTTGAAAAAACAATGATCTATTAGTTTTTTTGTATTCTAAAAGTATAAGGAAAAAGAAAAGACAGCTTCTTTTAGCTAGGGCTGTAAACGAACCAAACAAACACGAACTAGGTTTTGTCCATGTTCGTTTGTTAAGAAAATAACGTGTTTACGAATTGTTCATGAACACTTATCAAATGGGTTTTTTGTTCGTGTTTGTTTGTTAAGAAAATAAGTTGTTCACGAACTGTTCATAAACACTTAACGAACGAGATTTTCTATTCGTGTGCGTTTCTTAAGGAAATGAACACGTTCGTTTTCGTTTGTACGGGAACATAACAAGCACACATGAACAAAGCTGGAATCAAACTAACGCATAATAAATTTCGAATAAAATCAACATTTTTATCACAAACATTGTTACCAAATTATAATAATCCAATTACCTAAACATACTTGACATAATATTGATCACATAATTACCATAACATAGTGTCATATAAAAATTCAAAATTATCATATTAAACTTGAAATCTTCATTTAATCCACCCAGAATGTTAGTTAATCAAAATATGTGAAGTAATATTAATGTGTGATACACTAATATATATTAAATAATCTACCAATGGGAAATTTAACGTACTTAAACTAAAAATAAAAAGTTAAAACCCCAATGAACTATCGAACATAAACAAACACGTTACCGAACGTTTACGAACATAAATGAACGAACGCGGCCTCTGTTCATGTTTGTTTGTTTAACTAAACGAACATAACTTCTTGTTTGTGTTCGTTCATTTATTAAACGAACGAACACAAACAAACTTCTCGCCAAACAGTTCATGAACTGTTTGTTGAACGTTTGGTTTGTTTACAGCCCTACTCCTAGCTATATCATGTAGATTGGTAATTTAAAATGTTGATGATTAAATGTAAAAAAATATAAAAAGAAACAAAAGGAAAAAAAAAATCCAATCTGAGTGTCACAAAAGTCAATTAATGCTAATCAGTAAAGACTTATCAATTATTTTTTAACGTGGCCTTTTTAACTTTTACTTTTATACACTTTATATTAAAACTTTTATACAATTATAATCTTGTTGAAATCTATCATACATGTAAAATGATGTTATATAAGTCTTTTAATGTCCAACACCTTACCGTTAATGTGAGATTTATACAATTAATAGTGTTATATCCTATTTTTTTTAAGAGAAACAATAAAAGAAAATTTCAATCATATCGATCAAGAATATACAGGATAAGAGCACTTAAATTTGGTCCCTGATAATATTGTGATAGAAAACCTCATATTTTTTTTATAGGATTGTTACTGTTAACGATATATTTGAGGATATGTGAGAATATTTTAAGGAAAACAGTTATCCTGTAAATATTTTCTAGCTGTGAGTTGAGGAGAAAGAAAGTGTAACGATTTTTAGTGTAATATCTAATTAATTGTGAGTGGATGTAGATGGAAAATGGGAAGCTATTGTGAATGCTTAAGGTATTTAGGAATCATACACCCTCTAATTAAAATTCATACATCCTGACTCACATTATACACCAATAGAAAGCTGTCAGATACCTAGAACTCATGCTTAAATGTAGTAACTTTTAATTTGGATAGAAATATATAAAAATGGATCAGTGACCGTGCCACGTGAAGATAGTGAAACCAGTTTGCATGATTGTGACCGCTCATCAGCTAGTGCTCGCTTCAACTTCACATGCAAATTTTTTTAATATCACGTCATTCTTTTAATATTTATATATTTTTACATATATATATATAATAGTGTATATATATATATATATAAGAATTTTATCCCGTATACGAATATATTAATAGCAGTGTCTTGACTCCGGGTAAGCATGGGTTCGTGTTTAGTAGGTTAGAGTTTGCCGTTCAGAAAGGGGTTGCGACACAGCTTGTTGCCCGCCTGCCCGCTATCTTAATGTAATTTTATGCGGTTATGTGAACTTAATTGATTTAAAAAAAAAATTAATACAATAATCTCATGCTCTGTCTATTTTTTCCTAATTTCATCCAAAATGATATTTGTATAGTTTAAGTATACATCTTTAGATGTATATTTTAGTAGGATGTTAAAAGGATGCTGCAGAACAGCCGGTCTGTTGACTGTTACTGCTACTTTCCTGGTTCAACAAAACTCATGGAATCATGGGTTCCCAGGAAGGTCTAAATTTTGGCATGAAGAGCGGCTCTTGATAGATTACCTACTAAAGCAACTTTTATTAGGCGAAATATTAATGTGGGTCAAATCTTTGCCCGATGTGTGGAGATCACCCGGAGACTATCGAACATTTATTTGTTTCATGTGAAATGGCGCAATCTATTTGGCAACTAATATCACAATGGTGCAAGGTCAGCAATGTGTACGCGTTTGAGTTCCGAGATCTTCTAATTATGCATGCATACGGGGGAGGTTCCAGAAACAAAGAAGGCGTTTTATACGGTTTGTTTAACAATGATTTTGTGCATATGGAAAAGTAGAAACGAGATGGTGTTGAGTAAAAAACAATGCTCTTTACACGAGATTATTGGTGAAATCAAAGTAAGGAGTCGTTTTTTGGTGCAGGCGAGGGCGAAACAACATGAGTTGGATTGGGAAATGTTAACGAACAAACTATGAAATTGAATCAAGAATCACAATCAAATGCTTCGGGCTATTATTATTGATGAATACGAACAAGGAATTACAAAGGAATTGAAAAGAAAACGATTCACCCTAATGATTGAATCAAACTAGCTTATATAGCCCTAATCCCAATTTGGAAGTTAACAAGTCTGTTAACACTTTCAATTGAGCACAACTAGTCCCTGTATCTTATCAGACTTATCATTATTGACCCGAAACTTATTATAAGCATGTAAACATTGAGAAACGTCATAACTGGCCCCTAGACTTCATATGTAACCTTCTGTCCAATCTTTGAGTTATGTTGACAGGCCAATTTTGACTTTATTATTAACAATCTCCACCTTAAAGCCACAAATTGGCTTTAACCCAAATCCAAACACTTCAAACATAAATCAAACTTAGCTCCTGGAAGAGCCTTAGTCAACATATCAGCAGGATTATGTTCTGCATCGACCCATTGAACTTCAACTTCCTTTGAATTAACTATATCTCTAATGAATAACATTTTAACCTTCACAAACTTAGTCCTTTCATGAAACATGCTATTTTTGGAAAATTGAACTGCACTCGAATTGTCACAAAACACAACAGCTCCTTGATCATTCAATCCCAAATCCAGCACAAAACCTTTCAACCAAATTGACTCTTTTACCCCTTTTGTTAGAGCAATAAATTCTGCTTCTGTGGAGGACAATGTAGCAACATGTTGCGGTTGTGCTTTCCAGCTCACCACATTCCCAAGTACCATGAACACATAACCAGAAATTGACCTGCCAATATCCAAATCTTTTGCATAATCAGCATCAACAAACCCTGTGACCATTTTATCCCTGCAATCATCAGTCTTCTTAAACACTAGACCAACATCCTGTGTTTCTTTCAAATACATGAGAATCAACTTTATCGCTTCCCAATGACTCTTCCCTGGATAAGAAATGAATCTGCTAACCAATTCCACTGCATAAGCCAAATCAGGCCTTGTACAAACCATCAAGTACATGAGACTCCCTACTACATTTGCATAAAGAATTTTTTCCATATACATTCTTTCTCTTTCAATCTTAGGAGAATCATCTTTACACAACTTGAAATGAGTGGCTAATGGTGTTTTAATAATTTTACAATTAATCATTCCATAATGTTTAACACGCTTTTAGCATAAGAACTATGGGACAACTTCAACTGTTTTGAACTTCTGTTTCTAATAATTTCCATCCCCAAAATCTTTCTAGCTTATCCTAGTTCTTTCATTTAAAATTCCCTCATAAGCAGCTTCTTTGTAGCATCAATTTCACTTTTATCTTTGCAGGCTATGGGCATATCATCTGCATATAACAACAAGTGGACAAAACTACCCTTCTCATACGTTTTATGATATACACAGCTATCATATACGCTTCTTGTGAACCCATTACCAACAATGTAATCATAAAATCTCTTGTACCATTGTCTTGGGGACTGTTTCAAGTCATATAATGACTTCTTCAATAAACAAGCTTTCTCTTCATGCCCTTTTACTTCATACCCCTTAGGTTGCACCATATAAATCTGTTCTTCTATATTTCCATGTAGAAAAGCAGTTTTGACATCAAGTTGCTCCAACTCTAAATCAAGTGAAGCAACTAATGACAAAATTACCCCTATGGATATATGTTTGACTACAGGTGAGAAGATCTCATTTTAGTCAATCCCAACCCTTTGAGTAAACCCTTTGGCAACCAATCTAGCCTTGTACCTTGGATCTTCAACTTGTTTAACACCTTCTTTAACTTTGTAGATCCATTTGCATGATACAAGCTTCTGATTTTTAGGCTTATCTACCAGAACCAAAGTACTATTATTGTACAAAGATTCCATTTCCTCATCCATTGCCCTGCTCCACCTTTCTTTTTCAACAGAACTAATGGCCTCTTCATAGGTCAATGGTTCATAAATGCTTTCATTCTCTACAGCCATAAAAGCAATTGTAGAGATATCATCATGATCTCTGTACCTCAAAGGCTTTACAATCCGCCTTCTAGTTCTATCTCTTGTCAAACAATAATCATCATTGACTTGACCTGAACTACTGCCCCCAGATTGTTCCACCACCTTCTCTTCTTCTGCCACTGGCTCCATCTCAATCTGAACCCTCTTTTTTTCATCACTACTCATGTTCACAATTTTCCCCCCAATTATGTCTTTGTACAGCACATCTTCTTTACACTTCATATTTATGCTCACTATGATCTTTGGACTTACATTCTTAACCCTCCAAAGTCTGTAGCCTTTAACACCTTCAGTGTACCCCATAACAATACATTTCTATGCTCTTGGGTCTAACTTATCATCACTTACATGAGCATACACTAATTAACCAAATACTTTCATATCCTCATACTCAGACTTTTCACCACTCCACATTTCCACATGTGTCTTATTAGCTATTGCTGATGAAGGGCACCTATTGATGAGATAGGCTGTTGTTGATACAACCTCACCTCAATACTTCTTTGGTAAACCTGCTGTGACCAACATGCACCTTACCCTTTCCAACAATGTCCTATTCATTCTCTTAACTATACCATTTTGTTGTGGAGTTCCTAGTATATTCAAGTGCCTGGCTATACCATTTTCTTTACAAAAGTCATTAAACTCTCTTGAACAAAACTCCAACCCATTATTTGTTCTTACTTTCTTTAGCTTTCTATTAGTCTCATTCTCTACCAGAATCTTCCATTCCTTGAACTTCTTAAATGTGTCATTCTTATTTTTAATGACATAAACTTATACCCTTCGTGAATAATCATCAATTATAAAAAGAAAACACATGCCTCCTCCCATAGTTTTTGTTCTAGCAGACCTCCATAGGTCAGATTGTACATAATCCAAGATACCATTGGTTATGTGCTTCCTTTTATTAAACTTTACTCTCTTCTGCTTTCCCATGATACAAGCCTCACAAAAACTTATGTCACAAATTTTCAAATCACCAAGAACTTGTTGTTTCTTTAACTCAACAAGTCCTTGTTGACTAATATGGCCTAACCTCTTGTACCATTTCAGGGCATCATTATCTCCTTCTTTACTTTCCATAACAACCGGTCTAGTATTAACAACATCACCATCTAACAGATAAATGTTGTTATGTATCTTGGTTCCACTCAACATCACTATAAAACCTTTTATTACCTTAGCTTTACCATCTCTCAAACTTACATGATAACCATTCTTTTCTAAGGTGCCAAATGATAATAAACTTCTCTTAAGACTAGGAATATACCTTACATCTTTGAGATCAACTTCCATTCCACTTTATATTCTTATGGTGACTGTTCCATAGCCTTCTATTTGGCAGGGTCTGTCATCTCCAAGTTTCACTGATCCCATATTCTTTATCATCTTCAAGTCTTTAAAGAACTCATTAACAAGAGTCATATGAAAAGAACCTCCTGAATCCATGACCCACTTCATTTTAATTCTGTTCATTGTTATAACAAGAACATCATTGCCTTCACTTGTTACAACAAGAACATCAGCACTGTCATAGCACTGTCATATCCTTCTGAATGATCATCAAAAATAGAATGACTATTTTTCCCTTTTGAAATTCCATGATCAGTCTTCTTTTTCTTCAAATAAGGAAAGTCTCTTTTCAAATGTTTTTCCGAATTGCACAGAAAACACCTTCTTTTGAACTTATTCTTTGACTTTGATCTTGAAGTTTTCTAATTGAAACTTCTTTGATCTGGCCTCCCTCTAACAAACAATCCATCTCCACCTTCCATTTGTTAGTTTAAAAAAAAGCAAAAAATACAAAACGTTTTAACATTTTCATTTGAGTGACCCAAAATTATAGAACAATAGATCATAAAAGAACTTACCTAAGAAGATTTATGTTGTCTAATGTCCCAAAAACGTATTGCTCCATCACAATCACCCATCATTAAAACCCAATCGCTAGAAGTTTACGACTCCATTGCCAACAATCAAGCAAGTTTATGAGACATGACTTCAAAAAATAACAAATGAACATCACAAGAAAAAAAAAACTAATTCATGCCAAATCACAACCACCTCTGAACGTACCAAAAGTTGGTCTTTTGGTTAGTCTATATTCAAAACAGGTAACATGTATAGATTCAAAAGATTGGATTACTGAAAACAAACACTAACAATATGATCCAAATTAATAATAATATTTAATTGTGTATAAAAAACCAAAAACATAATGTTACTAATAATTGAATGAAGAAATCCTCATACCACATATGTAAAGCCACTCGAAACTCCATCACCTACAATCACTTGTTAGAAATCCACTCATTTTCATTTTCTTTTCATCAACCTTTCATCTTTACTTGATAACTAAAAAAAACTTTTTCTTCTTTCAAGGTTTCTGCTCCAAAAACATTTTTTTTTTGAATTTCCAAGAAAACGGAAGAAGAACGCTTTGACATTCAAAAGAAAGGCTGTAAATAAGAACCAAAGTGTTTTAAAGCATGTTGACAGTCATGTTTAGATCATTTGTAAATTCAAGACTACCAACAAAATCTAAAAAAGAAAGTAGTAATTTCCATAGGTGATTAAATTAATTGATTGCTAACACGATTGTGAGAATAAGAACGACAAATTAAGCTGATCTGTAGATTATATGCGTAAAATCATATACCCATGACCAATACAAATATCAAAGAACAGCTAACAAAGAGCAAACTAACAACACGATTAACAATTGGCAATAGAAGAGTAAATACTTGATGGTTATAATAGTGGGTGGTAGATGATTCAAGCACAGAAGAGCGATCGAATGGCATCATCAACCTTTTAGTAAAGATATTTAATGTTATCGTATGGCAATTTTCCCTGTATCAAAAGAACTATAGTTGATAAACGGAAGGAAAATTTATTTTCAAGAAAGATGCACAGTAAATTAACCTTTATGTAATATTAAAATGTTCCACTGGCACCATGGATAATTCTGTTAGGGAGGACGGGGTGGTCCGTGATGGCCACCCCGTGATAGATGTGATATCATGAAACACCGGCCCACCCAAATAATCACACCCACGATTGATTAATTTTGTTACATACAGCACGCTTCAAAGATAAATCATGAATCACATGATTGACATTAACATGGGTAGCTCCTTAAAAAATCTGCAGATGCAAAGCATTCATTATACAACTAAATAACAATTTATAAAGTAGACACAAATGTTTTCCCAGCAAATTTGAGAAATTTTACCACATTGAACGCCTGGGGGTAGGTGACGTCACTACCTCCAGAAGTCTAAGCATCCATCGGTCAAGCATTCCTGTCAAAGATTATCCATCGGTTCCAACTTACACTTAACAATTAACAACCAAGAAAACATTATTTGCCCCGTTTGTAGTGATACTTTGGTTCCAAACATGCTTTCATTAGCTGCCTAGCGAACCAGTGGTGGAGTGGTATGGATGCCTATTGATAGGTGACTTTTGGTCTAATGGTCACGAGTATGAGCCTTGAAAGATACCAAGTTTTACCGATTACTCAATGGCGTGCCTTTAGGCGGGTGGGTGGTCGGGTTTTCCCTGGATTGGTGGACCTGTAGGACCGGGTGCCCCATGGGTATCCTCAATTCGTCATAAAGGGATTCCCACCAGAGGCGGCGAAGAATTGCTTGGGGCAGGGGTGGCCCTGGCCCCCCTGTTTTTTGGCGCAGTGGTATAAATTTACGATTTTCGTAGGTAAATTGAGTCCGGCCCCGCAGATTTTCACTACCGATCGAAAAAAATTGAGTCTCCCTCCCCCAATTCAAAATCCAAGCTTCGCCCCTGATTTCCACGAAAGCCCGTAACAACTTTATTGGCATGCCCATCGATTAGGGTAATTTTGGCAAAGACTTTTAATATGTAACTAGGATTTTAAATCACGCGCGCGTTGCGGCGCGCTAACTGGGTAAAACATTTTAATATTTGCGTTGCGCAACAACTATGCTAATAACAATCAAAGGTCAAACAAAGATCAGTTACATTGGTTATAAAGTTACAAACAGGATGCATTATTCCAAATCAAACATGTATTAATGTTATTTAAAACTTCTATCATGGTCATTAAATTGTTGTGTTGCCTACACATAGCAAAATTTAAAAATGCGCACATCGCCAGTGATTAGTATCAGCATGTAATTGGGTCAGTTCGCCATGGCTGCAATTGAGGTTGCAGGAAAGCACTTGTCATCCTTCAAATTTGCCGCTTCAAGGTTTAAACGTCACCTCAATCCTGAGTCATGTCTACAAATTGTTGCACGGTTTATTTAAATCTACGCATTCTTGCATAGTTTTGCGAGCAATTACATATAAAGGAACATGCTATGGGTTTAAACTATCACTCTTATTAACTACAGTCAGCCTTCCATCAAGGTTAAAATGAAAAACAATGTAGAAAGATATAACTAAAAACAGAGGAAAAAAAATATATCTTTGGCTACAAATATTAAAAAATTAAATCTACAAACTCCACAAAAAATTACAATTAGCAAAAACATAGGTATCCATTATATAGTGACATGTAATTTGGAAAATGGAAGTTGGTTTATATAGTTTGGAGGGGAAGAAGCACGAAAGAACATGTCTATGTTTGTTGTTCATTCCAAATGTTCAATCCCGCCAACAATATATCAATCATGGAAATTCCATAAGAGATGTGCAGGATGTCACTAACATCAACTTAGTGTAATTTCTACACAAATATATATATATATATATATATATATATATATATGATCACACTACATACACAATGACAAATTTGGTGGGGCAAATGGACATCAAATTTTAATATAGTTGCAACCAATGAGGCATTTGAGATAACAAAGAATCCGATAAATATACATCAACATCAATTTCACTTAATGACATCTCATTTGGACTAAAAAAACACTTAAAAAAAACTAACCTGGTGTAGTGGCGCAACTACAGCGATACAACTGCAGTAACCGGACTACTGGAGGACAACTGGTAAACTGGTAGCGGTTGCGATGGCTGGGAGTAGTGGTTAGCGGGGATGAGCCGATTGCTTCATCGTTGATGCCTGCATCTCTTTCTTTCTACCAGACCACAAGTTAAAGTTTGCGATGTTGTGTTAATTATATGAGTGATAAAAAAGCACCTGATTACTTCGTCATTGCTGCCTGCCTCTCTTTCTTTCCACCAGACCGCGAGCTAAAGTTTACGATGTTGCATTCGTTATATAAGTGACAAAGAAACACCTTTTCAATACTCTTAAACCAATATATGAATTTACTTTGAAGCTACTCACATAAAGCTTCATACTCTGTTAGTGCTAAAACCATCCCATGCTTGCGATTTGCATGTTTATACACATTTGGCTCATGAAGAAATTTGCCACCTCCTTATCAAAATGAGCATGTTATAATGATGCCCCTGCAACTGAAAGAACCTGATTCATATGCAGTTATAGTCTTGTATTAGTGATAATATAACATAACACTACTATCATTATTTAATTGGATCTTCACATAGAAAACATAGTATTATAAAAATATTTGTTAGTGATGTGTAAGCATAGTTCTATATAGTTAAACAATTAAATTAAATATAACACAACTCATTCTTGAGCATGCAACATCCAGGCAACTAAAACTACTATTATAGATAGGGCTGTTCACGAGCCGAGCCGAATCGAACGGACCTCTGCTCATGCTTGGCTCATTTACAAACCGAACCGAGCTGAGCGGCTCGTTTACAACCGAGCTGAAAAACGAGCGAGCATTGTTCGAGCGCAATTTTTTCGAGCGAGCGTCGAGCGAGAAACGAGCGAAAAGTAATTTGGACAACCATGAAATTGGAATGTTATCTTCAATGTTTTCGTTGTCGAGTGACAACTAAGGTGTAACTGTCCAATGAGGACACTAATATTGAGGTCCGAGTGTCCAAGAATGAGGCTTAGGTTTAGGCAATGAGCATACTACAGAGAACAATTGTCGCTTTGTAACATAAGATGATATCAAACGACGACTAGGGGTGGACGACTAATAACATAAAGAAGTCAAAGTTGTCATTTTACGACTTAAGGTTTTACTATTAAACTTAGTATTAAATTTTTATTTGATAAAGCGAACTATTCATATTTTATTTGCATATATTGGGCCAAATGTTATGTATAAATCTGTAAATATTACTATGATTTGTGGGTATATATATAATTATATATATAATAAATAAATAATAATTTATTCGAGCCGAACCGAGCCGAGCGGACCTTTGCTCGTGCTTGGCTCGTTTACAAACCGAACCGAGCTGATCAGCTCATTTACAACCGAGCGGGCAATCGAACGAGCATTTTTCGAGAATTTTCCGAACGAGCGGCGAGCGATCCACGAGCGACGAGCGATTTGAACAGCCCTAATTATAGACATCAAATAAATACCAAACTCAACAAACATATAATTGTATAAATTATAAATACGTTTTGTTTATATCAGTGTCTGAAACTACATAGACATCTTGATATAAGTAACAAATAAAAACCGAATTCAGCTTCCTAAACGAACAAAAATCGAGATGCTCAAGGGAAAAAATGGGGGAAAACCTAACGAATGACGTAGAGGACAATTAAATCGAAAACCAAGCTCGTGTCACCGTTGAAAGCGAAACCAATTAGCAGGTTTGACATGCATCCTACACAAACTTAATAGATAATTTGGAGCAAAATGAATCAACAATAAAAAAGCTAACTCTAAACACAAAATTATATTTTTTTTTCTTAGGGGTCGGTTTCAAAAGTCCAAGTAGTGCGAATGAAAAATATTATGGGCTGCGGACGGGATTAACGCGTATATATAATACAAAAAAAAAAAATCTAGGTGGGCACCCACCACCCTTTAGCTTGGGGTGGGTCCACCCGTGTATATGAATCTCCGCCTTAAGCTTGTTTATTAAATACGGCTAGAACTCGGGTTCCTGTAAGCTTTGCTCAATTAAGGCTTTTAGCAAGCCGACCGTGAGTAGCTCATAGTTGGCTCGATTACAGCGCTACCAAAGAGTTGAGGACAACAATCCCGTGGACCCTTAAAAATTTGTAGTATTTATTATTAAAAATCTAAATATATAGTTTTTTATATCATTATTTCGATTAAGTTTGATTGAAAAGTGAATGCTAGTTTTAAGCATTTTAGAAACCAATAACCTCATATAGGGTCCGAAACCAAATAATGAACCTGTAGTTAATATTATGGCGCACCCGAGGGCAGCTGTTGGGGACACTAACGGCTGGCGAAACGTCTCCTTCGTCTCCATCCACTCTTCCTTTCCTTTATAAATCTAATCAAAACAAAAATTGAAATCACCAATGAATCAAGATACAATGATATAATCCATATGAACTACAGATGTTTATAAACTAAGTTACGAACCGCATAAATTCCAAAGGAACACAACATTAATCACTAAATGCGTATAATGTCAACGAACAATTTCAACAAACGCTTAACCAAAACAATAAGTATAACAAATCACAATGTAGTCTATATGTTACGTACAATGCTCTTCTCCGGGAGAGGAGGAATAAAGACGCCTTTACACTTCTCAAAAAGCCGATCACGCAAGCAAACAAAATCCGTATACCGTCGAATAACAATCTTTTTTGAGCCACGATATTTTGGTAAATTTGTCTGCAAACATAAAATATAAGCATCTGACTGTAAATAACTAAACAGAAATAACTAAACACAATAGCACCATCATAATAAGTCATAAGTGATGAGTTTAACAATCCATGATATAACAATTAACTTTACCTATTAATTAAATTCTAAATTAGGTTTTATCTAAACCAGCAATTAATAATTAAATTCATATTGAAATAACCTTAGTGATGACTTTATAGGAGATATAAGCTTGAACGACGTTGCTCATTTTAGCAGGATCGGTGACGGACACGGATAGGAACCCAGATTGTGATGATGCAAGGGATCTAGGGTTTTGCATATCTCCCGCTCCTCCTGTAGTAGGGCTGTGGGTGACGACGATTGGGTGGTTGTGAGTGTATAGGTGATCGTATAGAGAAAAGGAGGAATACGGAGGAAGAGAGAGATTAGAGAGTGTGTGGCGCGAGGAGGAAGATGGATACAGGTGTTGATGACCAGAGGGAAGTAGATGGATACGTGTGGGTTTGTGGAGGAGAAATGGAGGTGGGTAGGTGATGTGTTCGGTGGAGGGTTTCAAAACAGAACACGTGGCTAGGGAGCAGAAGCAAAATTACCAAAAACAACCCCACCTGAGTTGATAATTACCATCAATTCTGATGTGAAAAAAATAACTTGGCCATAAACGATTCGAACCCAGGTAGTTTCTTTATAACATATATCATATCACCACCACACCACTACCATAAGATGTTAATATTATTGAAATAGAACATATTTAACAACATACAAAATTAGGACAAAATAAAAACACTATTCAAATCACAAGGTATATTATTATAGTTAAATTACAAACGCGGCGCGTTGCGCCTAGGTTAAATAAACTATCAAGTCACAGAGAAAATAATTTACCAAAGAACTTGTGAATACCCCTTTTGGTTAAATTGTGTGAGTTTCACATCGATGTGGAATAATAAAAACAATTCAGTTGCGGTTTTCGTATTATAACGATAAAAGTTACGATATTGTTCAGTAGAAATTAGTATAGTTCGTTAAAGATACCCACATAGTACCGGTACTTGCAAATTTGTAACATACTCGCTTGTAAATTGTAATATACTCATTGTACTCGGATTTATAATGAAACTATACATTTAAAGTTATAAATAGAGGAGGCAAAGTTATGTTTTTAATAGAATAATAAAATAAATACGCTTGTAAATTGTAATATACTCATTGTACTCGGATTTATAATGAAACTATACATTTAAAGTTGTAAATAGAGGAGGCAGAGTTATGTTTTTAATAGAATAATAAAATAAATAAATTAATAAAACAAATAAGGATCAAACTCATTACTTTTTATAAAAAAAAAACATCAATTAAATTGTTATTAACTTGTATGCACATAAGTCATGTGTTTGATCGACTCCTATTTCAATTGTATTACCTATATTCTTAGGTATAATGTAGTCTTTTAACTGTTTTACACAAATAATGTAAAAACAACTTACTAAATAAGTTTCTTCGAATAATAAAACGTTCTTAATCTTGTATTTCTATGTAGTAAAAAAAAATTAAATCTTGTTTTGGTTGTGTAACATGGTTAATTTGGTTATGATCCAACAACCAACATGCCTTGATTAGTCAGAGCAGAATTTCCCTTTTTGATGTAAAAAATAAACATAGAAAATAAATACATTCAACATAAAGACTAAAGAGAGAACACAATCTTATTTAATTACTCTACTTTCTTATAAAGTATATAAAAATCCCATTTTATCATCTCTTGTGTGTATTATTCGTCTCCATCTAACCTCCGTTATCTTTCTCTACACATCTAGAAAACTCCACCTTCATCCCATTTTTTGAAAAAAAAATAATAATTCTGGATTTTTCGTTTTCATTTGTTATGTGTGTGGCTTTCAATTCTCACATCATCACCACTTGACATAGCCATCATCACCTATGTTTAGATCTGTGAAGAACCACCCCAACCCACCCTCTCCTCTAACCATCGCCTCCTTCAAAGCCTTCACCGTCGTTCGGGTTCAACGCCAATCTCAATCAATGGCCCAACCAGGTTGTTTTACCCGCTCCTGCCTTTCGTCATCAACACACCCATATCGACCTTGGGTCCTCTTACTCTCTGTCCGTGTCTCTCTACATGACAGAAAAAAAAAACATAAGTAAGGATCTAACTCATTACTTTTTATAAAAAAAAATAACGAAAGCCATCAATTAAATTGGTATTAACTCATTACTCGTATGCACATAAATCATTTTAGTGGTTTGTTGGCGAGACTTTGCCGACAGATTTGGTGGCCGGAGGGTTTATTGGCAGATTTGGTGGCGTAGCAGATGATATATAGGACTGGGATGTGGGTGGTTGTACTTGTTGGCAACATCAGTGATTCGTGGCAATTAGATTTGTAAATGGAGCGGACACGTATCATATTAGTGTGAGAAAGCATATGACAGCCGGACACGTATCATAATATTGTGATGACAAACCAGATGACAACTGTAATACCAACCATAACATTCCACGCCAGAGATATCTTAAGCAAAATGAAATAATATACCTTGATATTATATTTAATTACAAAATTACCATAAAATACTGTTCAAATCCACTTGAATATTAATATAGTCTAATTACAAAATGGCAACTGAATTAATTCTTCTAAATTATCATTTTTTTTATTTCTAAATGTTAAAGAAAATCAATTGCTAAATTTAATTTTGCGTTGACAAGACACTTTTTGTCATTACGTGTCTCGTTAATAATGATTTTCTTTGTGACTAAAATATGTTTTACGGTTAAATTAATGGAAAATTGGATTTTAATAACTAAAATTATTCGAAATTGGTCACTGGCATCCTCAACTAAAAAGTTGGCTATACATAACCTGAACTATTGACTTATTGGAATCTAGCACTCAACTAACTGACGTCGTTAGTTGGGTTGCTGACGTGGCACAAGCTGCTGATGTGGCACTCTTATGTGTGCACACGTGGATTGACACGTCAGCATGTCACGTCAGCAAATCTTGCCACGACAGCGAACCCACTAACGGTGTTAGTGATTTAACCGTTAGTGGGTGTTAGATTCCAATAAGTTAATAGTTTAGGTTATATATGGCCAATTTTTTAGTTGGGAGTGCCAGTGGCCAATTTCAAATAGTTCAGGTTATTAAAATCCAATTCCCCTAAATTAATAAGTTATAAGAAAGACTTATCACTATTTTTTAGATATATTACTTAATACTTATCTATTTTCGTGACGCCAATGAGATCCAGACGTCCAGTCCAACTAGTTGGGGTGGAAAGGTTTACACGTTTGCGTGCTTCCCACTTTAGAGATCTCAAGTTTAATTCCCTCTGTTGCTTTGAAAGGGCCTGGCGTGTGGAAGAATTCGATCGAGAGTATATAGCCAAAAGGTTTATCACTATCCACACCTTTAAAAAAAATATATTTTCGTGACTTTCCCTGCTAGGGCCTTTGCAGGTCTACGCATTCAAGAAGTTACTTCATTTAACTTGTCTTGTTTTGGGTAGTAGGTCTTAGCATTTAAGAAATTGCCCCATTCAGTCTGTTTTTTTTTTTTTTTTTTTTTTTTGTTGGTTAGGTTTGTATTATGCTTTTTTTAATAACTTTTTCATTTTTTTACAAAAATATGTATTTAATTCCCAAAACATTTATAGTTAGAGGATAAATTTTACAAGATGAGAGACATGCAACAAGCTGCATCGCGACACCATTTTGAATAGCTAAACTTAACATACTGAAAAACAAAACCTTAGTTCTTAGGGATCAAGAAACTAGTGTGTACGACCGTCAACACTCTGTCTATAAACCTATTAATGACCGTCAACACTCTGTCTATAAACCTAATAGCTTTGGGTATCAGAACCCATCTATTTTTATAACTGAAAATAAAAAAAAAAATACTTGATGAAAAGTACATGTATTTGTAAGACCACTTCAATTGTTACGTCACTTTTAAGTATCCAGTCAAGTAGTTAACTACCACACTACTCTTCATGTCATCAATCCTAACTTTCATGATATGAAGTAAATAACGTTTAATTAAGTTCCAAAGATTAAAAGCCTTCTTAGAAGAGATATAAGCATAAATTAAATATGATTCATACAAACTTGTTGGATTTATACAGCTGGTTGACTTGCAATAGATTTCAATTTCGATAAAAAGTCTCTAACTTGATGCATGCGACTTTATTAACTACACATAGAACACGAAGAATAACATGGAGTCATGTTACTACCTACTCCCTTTTCTTATGTTTGTATAAACGACATGTAATTATTAGAATCATGTTTCTAGTATGTTAATACACATCAAGTTAAATCATGTTTCTTTTGTTTGGCGAAGACATAAATCCGTAAAAAGTGTTGACTGATTGGTTCTTGTAAAATATCTGCAACAAATGTCTTTTAGAGTTAATTACGCAAATAGTCCATATGATTTTATTATATTCATACCTTTGAAATTTAAATTCAAAATGTTGCATTATGTTATGTATGTGGTTTTAAGTTTGTAACAAATTTGGGGTCTAACATTAGCTTTCATTAAAATAAAGGCCAGAACACTTTTTTTCTTTTTTCTTTATTTATTTATTTATTTATTATTTTTTTTTTTTTTTTGTGAAATACCCGTTTTACCTTTAGATTTACTTACAATTTATGTTAACTCTATTCATGGACTATTTATGTAAGTTACTAAATAATAAAAGTAAAACCCAACCCCTCCCACCTTTATCCTCACACTTTCGATCATGTATCATGCATGCCAATGATGCCTATGTAACACCCAATCTAAGAGTTTATTGGTATTCTTTTAATCATCTCATTAAACGACTACATCTGAATCGGTCAAAGCTCAGAGGTAAAGTGTATTTGGTTCACTTAAAAGACACGTCATGGAGTAATTAAATTACAAACCAAATTCAACAAATGTTTACAACTTTACATAATCAATTATCACATATATGAAAACAAAGTCTTTCTATATTTGGTTACGTTGAAAGCTCTTTCTTATCTTTCCCTAATAACCCTATAACCTTAACCACAAGAAAGAAATGTACGTGCGAGCAAATGCTCAATAAAAAGTAACACCTACATCTATGAACATACATATCTAGAAAGTATTATGGTCGGTGTATGAGTATCTTTTTTTTTTGAACGATCAACAAAATATTTTATTTCACCAAAGCTAGCGGGATACTAGCATAATTACACCAAGGAACATATACACCAAAATACACAAATACAAAGTAGAAAGCTACAAAATCTACCACCCAATTTTTGAGAGATCAAACTTTCGCCAAATGAACCAATCTAACGCAGGAAGGTTTGCCCTACTTTTCACCCAAAAGAGGCTAAGGGCCTTAATATCACCAATGACTTTTGAGAGGAGAACTTGAACGTTGTTGAAGATGGCCTCGTTTCGATGTTTCCATAGACACCAAATCGTCGTTAGACAAATAACGCTAAACGCCTTTTTACGCTTTGTTGAGCCACCAATGTACGAATGAAGCTGAAGTATGTCCTTGAAATGAAAGATAAAGGTGTATGAGTATCTAAACATTATTAGAGGGAAAGGGCGCTCTGGGCAAAGTATTATGCATTGTGTTCAAAACAAATTATTGCCTTGGTAACTTGCGACCCACGGTTTTAGAGTTTTTGACAGTTTCAAGAAAATGGTATAAGGATATAATGATATAAATAAGGTGTTAAACACTTAAACCGAACATAACTCATAAAGAGTTGTGTTACCTATTTAAAATGTTTAGCTAAACGTGTTATGCGTTCGAGTTAAACATGTTTTTAAATCATGGTATTGATGTTCAACTTGTTTTGTAATGTACTCGTTTACCCTAAACACTAACATGTTTAATTTCGTTAATACTCATCTCGTATAACGGCTCTTAGGATAAATTGTGGGCTCTAATGAGAGTGACATTATCTTTGGATAGGAAAATGGCTGGGCTTATAACCACCTGCAACTTAGTATCCTAATTCCAAACTACTTGATAGAATGTGTTGGGTTGATCATTGATTTGAGACATATATGGAGTCGATTAAATGGGCTTGGACCTGGAATGTTAGAAATTGGCTGAAATAGGCCCAATTAATGGAGGTCCTTAACACTTAACAGTTAACACCCTCACGCCTAGGATCGGTTAGTTAAAATATTTTTTGAACATACATAATTACGTTAAGAAGCGGATTTTAACCCATTAGCTAATGGTTTAGTGGTATGCTTTTCTCCCACACAATAAGTTTGGGTTTAATATATGGTATCTAGGTGTAAAACGCGTCGTAAAATAGACAAGCCAAACGTACTACTAGTATTGCTCATGCTCCTCCTCCTCCTACCACTACAACCATCACTATCACTACCACTACGACTACCACTAGTGGGGGTAGTAGTGGTGGGGATGGTGGTGGTGGTGGTATAGTAGTGCGGGGGGGGGGGGGGGAGGGAGTAGTAGCGGGGGTGGTCTCGATGGTCGTGGTGGTAGTAGTGGTCGTGGTTTTGGTAGTCATGGTCGTGGTCTTGTTTTTATCTAGCGCGAATAAAGCTGGAAACAGATACGCTACCATAGTGCTAGTTTCCCGCTAGCGTTGGTGAAATAAAATTTTATTGATCGTTCAAAAAAAAACCACCATGAGTAATTTAATACCCATGTGTAAATTGCCAAAACACCTTTAATAGTGAAGTGGTGTACCAAAGGCCTTTGGCCTAGTGGTATTAAGGTGATGGATAAGACTGTGACACCCCAGGAAAATCCCACATCGGCCGTGGCCAGGAGAGATCCTTGGTTCATAAGTAATGTCTTGCCTCTTAAATCACCAACGCGTTTTGGGGCTTAATGTTAGTGGATGAGAGGAGAACTCCACAGTTAAGCGTGCTCAGGTGGGAGAAATTCCAGGATGGGTGACCTTCTGGGAAGTCTCCACCAGGGCACCCAAAAACAAATCCGTGAGCTCTGGATGGGCAAAGCGGACAATATTGGTGGTGAGAGGGGCGGGGTGTTACAGATGGTATCAGAGCCACTCCTGTGCCGTTCGGGATGGTGGGTGCACACCTTATCAGGGACGATGAGACTCTAACAGGGGGTGAATGTGACACCCCAGGAAAATCCCACATCGGCCGTGGCCAGGAGAGATCCTTGGTTCATAAGTAATGTCTTGCCTCTTAAATCACCAACGCGTTTTGGGGCTTAATGTTAGTGGATGAGAGGAGAACTCCACAGTTAAGCGTGCTCAGGTGGGAGAAATTCCAGGATGGGTGACCTTCTGGGAAGTCTCCACCAGGGCACCCAAAAACAAATCCGTGAGCTCTGGATGGGCAAAGCGGACAATATTGGTGGTGAGAGGGGCGGGGTGTTACAAAGACTTTGCCTTTTCAAGTGGTGTGGGGTTTAAATCCCATGGGTGACAAGAAATTAGCCATTCAAAAAAATAAAATAGTGAAGTGGTGTAATCTAGAGTTATTTATTGAGGTAAGAGTATATGGAAAATATAACATGTCATTTTTTTTCATTTTTAAGTTAATTTTACTTCTCATTAAAACAAAATACGAAAGTTACATCATAATAGCAGGTAGACGGGCAACAAGCTGCGCCGCCACCCCTTTTTGAATTGCAAACCCTAGTCTACTAAAGACAAAACCTTGCCCCCCTGGGGATGAAACATTGCTGTGGACGACCCGTTGGACCCTGGTCAAGAAACGAATAGCTTCTGGCGCCAGGGAGCCAAAGGTGTCGAAGGCCAGAGGGATAAAGACATGTTGGTTATCTGCACAAGCTTTAGCGTGTTTATCTACTTTCTTTGATTTCGCCTTTCTTGATGCTTGCCCAGCTACGAACCCTGTTTCCCTAAACCCAACCAGCGGAGATACCCCGGTGAGGTCCACACAGGCATGTTTCCCCCTCTCCCAACCAAAGACAAGCAGATCTGCGGGTCGCAGGGTGACTCTCCCTTCCATGGGGTCTGTGAGGAAGTTTACAGGGGCCTCCTTTTTGGCAGAGATCCCAGCTCTTCTCAAGATATCCCACAAAACGTCTCTCACCCAGTCATGCCGATATTTGAAACCAGGGAGCTCCTTGCAATGAATTGCATGCTCCCCGTTTTTATCCATGCAAGTTTTACGGCAGATGGGGCATGTTTCATCTTCCGGGTACATAGGGATCATCAATCGGTACTTGAGTATAGCGTTGTACTCTACTGCAGACATGCATTGACCCAAACCCTCAATCGGGATAACGGTTAAAAAATCCTGAGCATGAGGGCCCTTTAGGCATTCAATCACCGCCTTCTGGCGAGTGGACAACTCAAAAACTTCTCCAGGCTCTGAGCAGTTTTGCTAAAAAGAGCATTCGCCAAAGTTTTTTGTGGCTTTGGGGGGGCGGTGTCCTTGTTAGAAAAACCACCAATATCAAAGTCCGGGAGATAGACATTTAAGCGTTCGAGCGCCTGTTGATAGTCTGGGTCTAGTCCAATGACCCCACTATTTCGGAGGATATGATCCTGAAGTTCCCAAGATTGAGCTCTGGACGCCAGAAAGGCATAGACCCCAACATCTCGAGCTAAAAGGAGGCCCAAACCACCTAAACGCATCGGCAAGGATGCCAAGCGCCACTGGAGGTCCCCGAAGAAGGGGCCGCCACACACAACTATATCTTCAATAGCTTCGCGGAGACCATCATCGAAAAGGGATACCGCATCCACCATGAAGTAGGGTTGCAAGTTCGTAACCCAAAAAGTAACTTAGCGACCCCCATGCATGACCTGAGCAGCAGGAGTTCACTCTGGGGATCTCTAAGGCGAGGCAGTAGTTTCATGAGGGCAACCGCGCTCGTAGCCCGCCGCCCTGCCAACTCCCCGATAAAGGTAGGATCTCGGCTAACAGCCCCACCAAGGAGCTTAACCCCTTTCTCAGGTCTACCAATCCCGGTCGGGAAAAGCCCTTCCTGACTTTTCAACCCGTCACACGTCGGCCAAAAGACCTCTGTTTTCTTAATATTGAGATGAAGCCCCAGAGATGGCCCATGCACATTGATAATGTCTAAAGCCTTAGCAACCTCCACTGCGTTGCCTATAATCGTCCCATCATCCAAATACCAGGCATGAAACGGTAGGTTACAGTGTTCCTGAATCCGCATGATAAGGGGATGTAAGACAAGGTCAAAGAGAAGGGGCCCCAAAGGATCTCCTTGCTGCACTCCGTTGGTAGCCCCAATACAATCATTGCCCACATACAGCCTAGCTGGCTGGGCATAAAGGAACTGGACCCACGAATAAATGGACGGGCATCGCTGGTGAACCTCTTGGAGAAAAACTGTACGGTTGACCATGTTGAAGGCATTGGAGAAGTCTACTGTAAGCATAGCCAGAGACCCATCCGCATGAAAAGAGTTGAGGAACCTGTTGGCACTGTGAAGCACCGCCTTTGCCCCATTTGGTACCCCTACTCCAAATTGAAAGTCCCCCAGGTACTGGGCAATGTCTTTCCCAACCTTCTTCATTGCCACCTTAGAAACTAGCCTTCGCCAAATACCCCCCACAGCAATAGGCCGAATTCCATTATCGGGCTTCAATAAGGGGGTGAGGGGGGCCGATGCAATGAACTCGGCCAGCGTCTTAGGGCAGGCCCCCCTAAGCCATAGGTTGACAACTTCAGTGATGGCCGCGAGCAACCCCGAGGAAGTCACTGAGCCTTCACCCCCAATGGCATCCAACAGGTGTTGGGCCCGTATCCCGTCCCTACCACAAGATGTCCCTTTAGGGAAAGATCGGATACATTTAAGCACACAACCCTCATCTACTGATAGAGCGGGTTGGGCGATGGGGTTAGAAGGAAAGGATGGAGGCGGCACCACTGGGTGTTTATCAATGAGGGCCTTCATGGTCGATTCACATAGGGGGGTGACTCCACTAGAGCACAACACCGTTACCGCTGCCATGAAATGACCATCCCTGACTTTTCGAAGACATTGTTTTATGTTAGGTTCGCTTGCATTGTCCTCTCCCATTTTGGCTTCTCCCCTAGATACCGAGACCTCCCCTGTGCTATCCAAAAGAGAAGAAACCAAGGCCGCAAACCCAGACCCATCTTTCCATTCTCCAAGCGCTTGCATGATGCTACTACACTGCAGAGATTTCCTGTTCCCTGAAATGTAATCAATACTGAAAACAGTGAAATAACTTCCAAAATCATCAGGTCAATACTGAAATCTTCATATAACATGCATTTAAACTCAACTCCAACCAGATCACCGATCAAGAATTATTTAATCACTTGATAACATCCGAACAACAAAAGGGGCCATGGATTTACACTCCGCCTTAGGCCTCCAAAATAGTTGAACTGACCCTATCATAAATCGGCCCATTTCAGTTGCTACTTTAGCGATCGATCGGTCAAAAAAAATTTAATTCTTGACAGCCACTTTTCTTCTTTTTGTAAGTAGGGGTCTGGATAACCCTAGTATATGTCTACCTACGCTAGTGTTTGGTTGTCACTTTTTTTCTTGACTGCCAAAAATACCGATAACCAAATTGAAGGGAAGTGACTACCATACATAGTGTATCAGTTTGATACTGGTAACAACACCGATGTTTTGATACCTAACCGATGTGATATGGTTTTGATTTTTTTCCCTAATGCATGTAGTTAAGATTGGACTTCGTTGACTTCATCTTTCTCCTAACATTCCTTGAGTTTGGGATGTAAATTACCAATTTCATCCCAATTGATAATGTTATTTGTAACAAAAATCGTGAACTCTATAATCAAATAGGTCAATACATGACAGGGCGTGCACCACACAGGTAGCCCTCTACGGGTTCGAACCCACAAGATAACCCCCCCCCCAACCCTGTAGATAGGCTGGTAGGTACCCACAGCGGGTACCAATACCTGCTTACTTTTTTTGTGTGTATTGACTTATGTTTGCGTGAGAGAAAGAGGGAGAGGTGGTGTGAGGGTATTGTAAGGTAGAGTTGCGGGTGATTTTGTGGTGTGAGAGTACTTGAAAGTACAAATGAGGTAGCTTTACATGATTGGTAGATGTTAGGGTGGTACACTAGGGTAATGCCCCGACCACCCTACTACATGAGGAATTTGTTTTAGTTTAGTTCCAATAAAACTACTCACATTCTAAATCAGTACTAGCATCAAAATATCGAAAAACAAATATCAATAAACGATACACACCTTTTTACCGAACACTGACATCAATAAAACCTAATATCGGTACCTTTTAAGCACATTCGATTCGGTACGGGGAAAAGTCTCTATTCCTAATCTACACTCTAGTACTTTAATAAAACCTAATAAAAACAAATTAGATATAGTTATCTTTTAAGCCCAATATGTTTAAATTTACTTAGATGCTTTGTTGGTAGACAAATATTAAAGCTTCACGTGAAAACTTCCTAAAAAGGACAAGTTGAACTTTTCTAAAACATGTAGTGTCGTTGAAATTCTAGAATATTTGAGTGCCAAAATGTAAAACTAATCTATCAATTAGACCTATGAATGCAGTTACTTAGCCGACTTCAACTAGTCATACATATAAATGTTTAACCTTAAAATCTATGAAAGACTTAGTTTTGCTATCAAAAAATAGATTAGCGGTGCAGCTTATTGCATAGCTACCTTCTATTTCGATACAATTTCCCTTTAAAGATGGTATTGAAGTTTTTAGGTATGTATGGTTGATCTTTCAACGCATAAAAACAAATCACGTTCTAAGAATATATCCAAATAGAAGACTCACAACATATTAGTTAATGATCTAAATATTCGTAAATGTCACAATATAAACAAAAAAAAAACATATTATTTTGACAAACCCTAAATTACAAGAAAAGTTTATAAAACATATACAACCAAAAATGTACGTACGTGGATCATATTGCCACATACCTTAATCATGATCCAACGATGCATGTTAAAAAAAAAAAGAAAAAAAAAGTCATGCTAACATGAAACTCACATGTTTACGTACTTTCGAACCAAACTTATCTAGTTAGTATTACTATCAAACAAGTGATGATCATGGTCCAACCATATATATATATATATAGCACACAAACAAAAAGATACAACATATATTTGTTCCGATTATACCCTCAAGTCAAACAAATAATTACACTTGTAACATTAAATTCCATAAAGATCTCTCACCTTAATTTGGTACCCATACGTATTCCAACCTTTATTTTATTTAACACATGACATCTTTAAGTAGCTTGTACCTTCGAGTGCTAGTTCTTGGTGAAGGAGCTGATCCGGTTCCAGTCGAAGACCATGACTTGCCTTTTTCGGAACCCTCTTCACCATCATGTTGTTTGATCTTTGGACCGGTGTATTCCGACCGGTTACTCACTCCGGTTTCGGGTTTTGAGCTTGTTTTCTTTGATGGTTTTGCGGTCCGGGTCGACTCGGTTTGGCACCAATCACAGAACTCTGGCGGATCCGATGATTCGGTATAGTAGTTGCTACAATACCTATTATAAGTTGAATAATAATATTAATATCATGAATAAAATAATTGTTGAAAGTTGTAGTTGAACGGGTGCGATGTGCATGACTAGACATGTTAACTAATTTATAAATAATAATAATAAATAATTTGTCATGAATATATGTTAAAAAATGGTAGTTTGGAGAACATGATAAAATTCACTGCTAGAAAACTGGGTCTTTTGCTATTTGCGACTGTAGATTTTCAGTCGCAAATAGCGTGTTGGGGTGTGTGAGAGAGATATTGGTGAAAAGTTGGCGAAAACGTACGAGTGTTGGAATCGATGATGGCACTTGATACATCGGAATATCTTGTCGGGAAAACCAACGTCACCGCACATACAACACACCCTTTCAACGTCAACCATTTAATCTTTTAGAGAGAGAGAGAGAGAGAAAGAAAGAAAGGAAGAAAAGTAATGATACTAATGAGGCGTTATGTGTGTGTATATATATAAAAGATTATATAATATAAGATATACATGCGTGTATGGAAAGGGTATGTGTAGATGAGTGTGGTTGAATTAATAGGTCGACGTCGACCACAGGTTACATAAAGTCGTTTTCAGTTATGGGATAGGGGAGGCAAAATGACGATTATATCCATGGATGGAGATATATGTTGAGGAGGTATGACTTATGAGAAATAAACTTTAGTTAAAAAAATCTTAGAGAAAAAAAAAAGAAGAAAATATTGCGTTGTTTTTGTCCCCTTTGACCTAAACTAGGAAGGATAACAAGTTGCAAAAACCAACACCACACGTACACATGATTTTTGGTAAAATTTTATAATTGAGATATCATTCGTAAATTGATAACCAAGATAACCACAACACGCAGTCTAATGTATAGTACGTAGTAGAGTTAATCGGTCAAAATCTTAGTGATTATTCGGCTTTCGTGAAATTTCTTTCAGTTTCTAACAACAAATTGGATTGTAATCATTTATCCTATAACTCAATTACATACATAATCTCACTTCCATCGCCAAACGCAATCCGCTCTAATAGATTAGTAACTTACTTTGCCCCTGATAACATGTCAATGATATGGTTTTTTTAGGATAGTCATTTAGCTGATATTAATTGATACTTGTAATCTGACCAATGATCCTCTGACTTTCACTTTTGTTGCATATAACAATCTCAACATCAAATGTTGGGTTTGAAAATTTAGGGCTCGCATATATTTGTTAACCGCGTTACGTTAGAAATTAAAACTTGATTTTTGATATCTTTCAATTTACCACCAACTAAAGAGACTGAAATGGCTTGAGCATCTAAAGAGGAGGTAGAAGATATATTGCGGTAAAAACCATGGAAACCCTCACTAGGAAGGGAAGTAGGTGTAAAGGCATGTCCAAACTGAAATGGGTGAGCGGAATAGACAGGATATTCTATACTTGCACATCACCAAAGACATAGTGGAAAATAGGAGTTCTTGGAGACATCCTATTAGAGTTATAGACTATGGGAAAGTGTATGAATTTGTCTTATACTATCATGGAGCATTGGTTTTTCATAAACTTTGTACTTGCCTTAGTGTTTTCTAGACTTATAGACCTTTTTTGAGGAGTGGATACATACTTTCTTAACGCTTAGTTTCTATTTAATGTATCCTTGCTCTTTTATATGTAGCTTTTATAGTTACTCATCATCGTACGCGGTGGTTTAAAACTTTAATTATTAATTTTTTTATGATTGTTTGCTTTGGTCCTCTTAGGTACGTACCTTTTATGTTATTTGGTTACCATACCTTATACTATACACGTAAAAAGGTATTTTTGGAGGCGCAGGGTCTGAGGAGGAGCAACATCTATTTAATTCTCATTTGATAGAAGTCAGGTTTGCCCCCCAGTCATCATACCATCTTCAGACCTTACCGATAGTCATGCTGCGAATGAGATTATGTTGTGCACGTTTGTTTGTTTATGTGCTCAAAGAAAGATTTCAGATTTGCAAATAATAAATAATTAAACGTTTAGTACACATGGTTTATCATTTTGCTGTTTTCATACATATTTATCGGAAATTACACATTGTTGCTAACTTTAACAAATGGTTGTACTTGTGGTGTACGGATGCCTAAAGGTGAAATCATTTGTAAAAGTTGATACTAATAGTGTCATTCCAAAAAATAATTTGAAAACAAGAAAAATGGGTAAATTGCAAGTGCTAATCGTATAATTAATTCTAAAATCAATATGCGTATGAAAAAAATATTGGGAGTGTAATTGTCCTTGGTAACGAAAGTTAAGCGGCAGGTAATACCCATAACCCATAGTTTGCCTAGTCGACAGGCATGTGCGAAGCTAATTAAGGGCCCGGGTGCCCCGGCCCCCATCGTTTTTGGCATAGTAATGTAAATTTTCTTGGTTTCGTCCAAAAAATTTTATATTTTGAGTCCGGCCCCACCGATTTGAAAAAAAAGTTAGATCACGTGACTTTCGGCACCCATTGTGTAAAAGTCCAAGCTTCGCCATTGTCGACCGGTGAAGAATTCATATTTTGTTGCCAACGACTTGTTCATGTACCACCAAAAATATCAAAAAAAAAAAAAAAAAAAAAAAAAAAAAAAAAAAAAAAACAACACTGGCCGGAAAGCAGCGGAAACTTTCCAAAGTTTGTTGCCATAAAAGGCATCTAAATCTTAAAGATGATGACACTAACAACCAAATAAGGAGGTACCAAAATAAATGAGCACACCTACCTGGAAGTGCCATCATATCATATACCCCATCATTATATTTATTTCTTGGCTAGAAACTCTTGAGGAATATAAATGATTGAAATTTAACTTACATATTTACATTAGGGGAGTCGAGTCACTTCTCGTGAAGCAATCCCGAGTTTTAGTTAACGGAAGTGATCACGGATGCAGAAAAGAAAGGGGAACCAAAAACTCCACGAGTGGTGCTGCTGGTGGGAGAGGTTCACGGGTGGTTGACCAGATGACGCACTGTGATTAGTGTAGTAGATATGCTCCACGGATCCTCTGCTGATGGCGCCCTCCTTCCCTTAGGAAGTGATATAAAACAAATTATAACAAATTAGTTCAAACTAATTTGTCATCCTGAATCTCTTTACAATAGCAACTTTTATAACAAGGAAGGCTTATTTGCATAATCACGCAACTTTTATATACAACATTACAAACTTATAATTAGAGAAAAAAATGTTCGATTTTATTGTGTATTTTTCTTTCGAAGAGTAAAGTGCATGAATAACTAATGTGGTTTTACAAAATTTTGGAAATAGTCTATAAGTATGATAAATTATACAAAGAGTCTAAAATTTTGCTATTTGTGATGCATTTAGACCAAACTTTTGCAATTTTTAACATTTTGGTCCTTGAAACTAGGTGACTATAGAGACTAAAGGTGCTACAAAATTAGAAAAATTTAGACTACATGTGTAATTTTTCTTACTTGGGGACTATTGCAAAATGTTGTAAAACCACAATGACTATCCGTATACTTTACTCTTTTCCAAATGTTAGTATAGATTAAAGTTATATGTGTTTAAAAAAAGGCGGAACTAAATAAGAAGTAATAACTTGTGGCTTTGTTATAAAATCAGATATACCCCTACAACCATTTTACAGTTATTTAGACACACACACACACACACACACACACATATATATATATATACACACACTCTTGTATTGTATACAAACTCATTGTTCTTCTAAGAAAAATATATAAACTTCTTCTTCCAAGAAATCTATACAATTCTTATCATGTTATCATCACGATTTTGCTCTATTTATTAAAAGTTGCCATCATTCACAGGAATTTGTCATTAATTCACGCCACTGATCACAACACGATCCAACCCTGTCTTGAATTTCAGAAGATTACATTCATTACATCCAGAAATATGTATGCTAGCTCCAGCAGAGCTATTATTGGTGATGAATGTCTGGCAGATAGCGGTAGCACTAACACTGTTCTCAAACATAGGAAAGTTTTTTATGAGTTGTCTCCAACATAATACTACCTTCAGGTACCCAACTAACTATTGAAAATGCATTATATTCTAGTAAATCCGGAAGAAATTTACTTAGTTTTAAAGATATTCGGAAAAATGGTAACCATCTAAAAACTAAAGATGAAAATAATATTGAATAACTTCAAATTATTTTCAACAAAAATGGACAAGAAACCATTGTTGAACAACTACAAAGTTTATCCTCTATATTATACTGTACTAGTATCAATCATATCGAATCATACATGGTGACTAACCAGAAATTATTAGATAAAGATACATTCAATATATGGCATGACTGTTTAGGTCACCCTGGTAGCATAATAATGAGAAGAATAATCAAAAGCGCAACTGGGCACCCTTTTAAAACATTAAAAGTTTTGTTGCCATAAGATTTATCATGTGCAGCATTCTCTTTGGGCAAATTTAATACTCGGCCTTCACAAATTAAATTGATACATTAAAGCCCCTCATTTTTAGAACAAATCCAAGGAGATATTTTTGGGCCCATACATTTGTGGGCCCATACACCCTCCATATGGACCATTTCACTATTTCTTGGTCTTAATTGATGCATCCTCAAGGTGGTCACATGTGAGTCTTCTAACTACTCGAAATGTAGAATTTGCCCGACTTTTAGTCCAAATCATACAGTTAAGGGCTAACTTCCCGGACAATCAAATTAAAAATATCCGGATGGATAATGCAGGAGAATTCACATCCCAAGATTTTAACGACTATTGTATGTCAATTTGAATAAATGTTGAACATCTAGTGCCTCGTGTTCAACCACAAAACGATTTAGCTGAATCTTTAATTAAACGATTACATATAATCGCTAGACCGCTCCTCATGAGATGTAAACTACCATCTTCTACATGGGGCCATGCTATTTTGCATGCCGCTGCACTGATCAGATTAAGGCCAACTGCTGATCACGAATACTCCCTATTAGAACTGGTCTCCGGACAAGAACCAAGTTTGTCCCACCTTAGAATTTTTTGTTGTGCTGTATATGTACCAATATCGCCACCACAACGTACCACAATGGGACCCAAAAGAAGACTGGCATGTAACCTCACGAATTTTCCCATTTATTTTGCATTAAAGTATTTCCCGATCCATGATATAAAGTCTAATTTAATTCTAAGTATTCTTATCTTTATCCGTGCACTATATTTTTCTAAGTTCCTTTTATCATTGTACTTAAAAAAAATCTTCAATCATGACATATGTCCTGTCCTAATTCTATTTATAAAATCGTCATTTTATAAGACGGTGTTTTTTTATTTTCTAATTCAAAATAATGATTTTTTTTTATTTCTTATTTAAAGCTAATCATTTTTCCAATTACATTTATAATCTCAAACAAGGAAGATATAAATTCATTTCAAAATAAAGCCTTGAGTCAAGAGTCAAAGTCTTGACAACATAATTCTTGGAGTCAAAGTCTTAGTCCTGGTCAAATAGTCAATTCATCATAAAACTTTACTTTATGGTGTTGACCAATTTTAATGGCTAATTGAATCCAAAACTAGTATAAAAACCCACCTATGACCCATTATACTTTGCACCTCTAAATCGATTGTTTCAATCCGATTAAACTTTCCCTCATACCTTTCTTCTATAGTCTATTACTTCTACAATTGAAGCTTTGATTATAAGCTCTTGTAATTGGCAACTTTGGGGCTACACATATTCTATTTCTCAAGACTTAATACTTTGCTAAGGTGAGTTTACGTAACCATGTTTATGCAATTCTTTATACTTGCAACATTATACTTAAGCAATTCTACATACATGTCTAGTTGTAAACTTTAATGCCTCATGATTTAGACAACAACAACAATTTCAACGAGTTTCAACATTACATAATCATTAGCTATGGCCAAGCCGGCGATACTCAATAATAGATCTATTGGATTGACAATCCCACCTAGATTCGTTGACCATCTTTTATGGGGAGCGCGGGTGATTGTTATCGTTCCAACATATTATTAAGGTGAACCGTGGATGACGGG
This sequence comes from Ambrosia x helenae, assembly GCA_030844895.1. Classification (NCBI taxonomy): domain Eukaryota; kingdom Viridiplantae; phylum Streptophyta; class Magnoliopsida; order Asterales; family Asteraceae; genus Ambrosia; species Ambrosia x helenae. Next base: position 140,158,191 of record CM061228.1, on the reverse strand, counting down.
ATGGACCTAAACTAGTCGGAGGTTTGATTATGTCGATTCAACATTTCATGTTTATTCATGTAGACTTAAACTTACGATAGACATATGAATTGCTAAACTTTTATTCTTAAACTTAATTGCTTGACATGGCTTATGTATTCTCACCAACTTCTAGTTGACCCCCCCCCCCTATTTTTACAACTCAACAGGAAATAATGATGATTGAAGTCTAGAGAGTTAGCATGAGGAGACAATTTGAAGTTTATGCTTTGTTTGGCCTTTTGATGTATTAGAATTCAATTCAAGACTTGTTATGTATTTTCAATTGTGGATATTTTTACTTTAAATAAATTTCAATTAAAACTTGAATACCATGTGCTACTGTATACTCATTCTTACGTGACACCTCGATGTTTCCGCCATCGGTTGGGGGTGTTACAGGGCATTTACATTGGTTTTAACTCCCCATCTATTTTCAAATATTTAGAACCATTGACGGGGGACATGTTTATAGCACGGTATGCTGATTGTCATTTTAATGAAATAATGTTCCCAGTCTTAAGGGGAGATAAGAATAAAGAAAGACTGGTAACACAAGATATAACTTGGAATGCATCATCACTATCAAATCTCGACCCCCGAAGTGTTTAATGTGAATATGAAGTCCAAAAGATTATACATTTGCAAACAATAGCAAATGAATTACCAGATGCATTCATAGACACAAATCGAGTGACAAAGTCACATGTACCAACATCAAATACACATGCTCGAATTGAGATAATCCCTAAAGAGATTACAATACAAAGAAAACGTTGAAGACCAATCGGTTCCAAAGACAAAAACCCACAAAAACGAAAAGAGCAAAATAACTCAGTTGGTGAAAACGCACAAAATATTATAAATGAAACCCCAGTATAGGTAAATGTCCCGGAAGAGACAAATATGATTCCAGAGGAAAATGAAATTTTAGAAGAAACAACGGTACCAAATGAAAATGTGATCTCTATCAATTATGTACAAAATAGTGCAATGTGGAACCGAAATAAAACACGTGTTGACGATATATTCGCATATGCTATAGCAATGGATGTAATAAATGAAAATGATTACGTACCTAAAACTCTAGAAGAGTGCATGCACAGAAATGATTGGCCAAGATGGCAAGCAGCCATAAATGCCGACCTAAATTCGCTCGAAAAGCGACATGTTTTCGGACATGTAGTCCGAACACCCATAGACGTCAAACCAGTAGGTTATAGATGGGTGTTTGCAATAAAGAGAAATGAAAAGAATGGATTGTAAGATATAATGCACGACTTGTAGCACAAGGGTTTTCCCAAATCCCAGGAGTTGATTATGAGGAAACGTATTCCCCCGTAGTGGATGCGATAACCCTTAGGTTTCTAGTCGGTCTCACAATCTCTGAAGGACTTCATATGAGACTTATGGATGTCATCACTGCATACTTATATGGGACACTTGAAAATGACATCTACATGAAAATCCCTAAATGATTAAAATTGCCTGGCGCATTTAAATCAACGCCTCGAGATATGTGTGCTATAAAACTCCAGAGATCTTTATACGGTCTCAAAAATCCCGTCGAATGTGGTGCCATCGACTAAGTAAATATCTTGAAAAGGAAGGATACAAGTCTGATGTAATCAGTCCATGTGTCTTTATAAAAAAGATCAAACTCAAAATTTACTATAATAGCAGTTTATGTTGATGATATCAACATCATCGGGTCTCCTGAAGAGATTGAGAAAACTGCTCAATTATTAAAGAACGAATTTGAAATGAAAGACCTTGGAATAACAAAACTATGTCTTGGCTTACAATTCGAGCATCTGTGGAATGGCACATTTGTCCATCAGTCAAACTGCATCCAGAAGATGTTAGTACGTTTTGATACGGACAAAGTTCATCTGTTTAGCGTACCTATGGTTATCCGACCTCTAGATCTACATAAGGATCCTTATCGACCTCAAGAAGAAAGCGAAGAAGTACTTGGTCCAGAAGTATCGTACTTAACTGCGATCTGTTCTCTTATGTGTCTCGCAATTAACACTAGACATGATATTGCATTCGCGGTACATGTACTAGCAAGATATAGCTCTAATCCAACACGTAGACATTGGAACGGAATAAAACACATATTTCGGTATATTTGCGGGACAAAAGACTTGGGTCTTTTTTATCAAAAAGATAATAAGTCCCCGCTTGTTGGGCATGCTGACACCGGATATCTATCAGATCCTCATGAAGCAAAATCTCAGACAGGTTATGTATTCACATACGGTGGCACAACAATTTCTTGGAAGTCAACTAAGCAAAAACTTACAGCAACATCATCAAATCATGCTGAATTGATAGCGTTGTATGACGCTGTCCGAGAATGCGTGTGGTTGAGATCAATGATTAATCATATACAAGAAGCATGTAGATTAGAACAGATCAAGAAGGATTCGACGATTATTTATGAAGACAATACTGCATGTGATGTGTTGCCAAATGCATCACATTTATATAGTAATTTTGTATAGTTTTTAATCATTTAACGTTCGTAAATATCGTGTCTTAGATACTTATTTGTGTCTTGGTATTAAGCAGGTGTTCGTGGGCTAAAACGAGAGAAAAAGAGTCTAATGGGAGGTGAAACGAGTGCACGGATGAATAAGGAATAAAAAGAAAATAAAATCTGTCAGATCACTTATTCATGCCCCATGAATAACCTCAGGAGTTATTCATGCCCCGCGAATAACTGAATTGGGTTGCAAAATGACTATACTGCCCTTAATGAATCCAGCTAATTACCCTTGCTGCCCTCGCGAAATTATCACTTATTCGCGCCCCTCTAATAAGTCAGGGAGTTATTCATGGGGTCGCGAATAACTCTTCAGCCCATAAAAAGCCCATTTTCGCAATTAAAAACCTAGCAGCCGTTTGGGGAGATTATCATCGAGTTCCAGAGCTAACAAGGGGCGATTTTGAGTACTTTTTGCAGTTCCATTCATTCCGGTTGATGCTAGAGCAATCCAGAACAAGTTTTGAAGCCGAAATCATGAAGATGCAAGGCTAATCATCCTGCGGTTTCTCCGGGTGAACGATTTGGTTATTTTATCAATTGTTTTATGTTTAATACTTATTATTGGGATTAGATTTTGTGAACACCTTAACGGTCTTTGCGTCTAATTGTATGTTTGACTGATCTAGACAGTTTGGTTGATTAGTATTATTGCATTATGTTATCGTATCTTGGTTTTCTTGCACTAGGATTAATTTAACTTTGCAATTAATGTTATGATAGCTGAATTGGGTCGAACAACTTAAACAAAGTCATGTCTATGTGATTTCCTAGATAGGGTATTAACATAATTCAGTTGATAATTACCAAATCAGAAACCCGGAGTGACCGTTTTTCCATATTATTGTCTTTTATAAAACTCTATTCTCACTTCGTTTGCAGCACTGCAGCACTTTTACATTCAACTTCATAAAAATTAGTTTAGTTAATTTTAAGTTAATTAGTAATTAGTAACTTAGCACTTTCCACAAACTCCCTGAGGTTCGACAACCCTACTTCCTATACTGCAGTCAGTTGTAGCTAAGGAGTAGTTTTTAAAATATATTTTTTGATTAGCACTTCGACACGCGATCAAAATGGCGCCGTTGCCGGGGAGTTCGTGCGCTTAGTGTTTAGTTTAGTTTAGTTTGTTTATTTATTTTCTTTAAAAAAAAAAAAAATTGTCTTTTTAGTTATTTGTTTCCGTATTTTATTTCTCTTCTTCGTTCAGTACTACTCTATTTGTTTTCTTGTTTTTGTGTGTGCAGGTGACTTCTGTGTTGCATGCATACTAGGTTTTCCAAAAAGTCGTCTCCATTGTTATTTGATCCAGAGATTGAGAAGACAGCACGTCAAAACCGTGTTGTTTTTCGTTCAGCAGTAAAGAAGCAATCAAGTTCTTCAACAGTCGCTCAGAGAATTGAAGAAGCAGCTATTGAGATGGCTGATCAGGATAACCAAAATAACCAAAATGACCAAATACCCAACCAACCGAATGATCTTATTCCACCTGCTCTACCAAACCAACCCATCCCAAACCCACCACCACCACAACAACAATTCCAACCTGGTGAGTATTTTCAAGCTGCTAACCCACGTCCACAACAAAACCAACAAAATCCAAGAAACCAACCTCGTCCACAACAAGCAGTTATCCCACCCAACCGACAACAGAACCAACAGAGATATGATGAGGGAAGTGTGCATACTTGGGACTCTGAATGGGATCAAGAGGACGAACAGGAACCGTATGATGGGAGATATGGTAATTATGGGCATGACATGGAGTATGAGCAGCAGCCACCACAGCGGGTTAATCAGGGGAACCGTGTTCAGGGATACAGAAATAATCAAGCGCCACAAGGGGTTCCTCAATTTAATGTTGGGAATATGGGGATGGGAGATGAGTTACAGTTAGTAGATGGTGTCCCACAGATACGTCAGAGGGCACCGGTTCAGGGGGTTGATAGTCATTTTAGGCCGGTCATTGTACCCAATTCTTCAGCTGTAGTGACACCGGTGAGCAGGAACGGGAGAGCATTTGAGGTGAGACCCCAATATTTGGGTCATCTACCTGAGTTCTATGGAAAAAGATCTGAAGAGCCTTACTTACATATATCAGCATTTGAGTCCGTGTGCAATATGATTGGAGGATCAGGGTTTACTAAGGACCAGGTAATGTTGATGATGTTTCAGTTCACCTTGAAGGACAGGGCAAGGCAATGGTTTGCTACACTACCCCCAGGTAGTATATACACTTGGCAGGATATGCAACAAATTTTCTTGGAAGAATACTACACCATGAGCAGAACATCTGAGGCTCGGGATGCAATAAGAGGATTTCAGCAGAATTCGGGGGAAGCATTCCATGAGGCTTTTACTAGATTCAAAGAGTTATTGAGAAAATGTCCTCATCATGGGATTCAGACATGGGAACTAATAAAAGCTTTTTATGATGGATTGACACCAGAGGATGTTAGGGGGTTGACTGCCATTAGCAATGGCACATTCTTTACTAACACTGAAGCTGTGGATTGGGGACACTTGGAAAGGATGAGTGCCACTTCAAAGAGACAGGCACAATCATGTAGGAAGTTGAGACCATCATCTGTCAAGGCAGCAGATTATGAAGCTGAAGAAAGAATTGAAAAATTAAAGCAGCAAAATTTACTCTTGGCAAAACAGGTAGCTCAACTTAATTTGGGGAAGAGTAGTGAGGCGAAGGCAACTAATGCTTTTTCGGTATGTACTGATTGTGGAGAGTTGGGACATCTAGCCCAAGACTGCCAGGGGCCTTTGGAGAATACAGAAGAGGTGAATCAAGTTTATGGAGAACGGAAGCAATATGACATGAATTCCAACACCTATCATCCTGGGCTCAAAAACCACCCAAACTTCAGGTATGGTAATCCTAATAATCAATTAAATCCTAACTTTTCTGGTTCTAATGTGCAGGGAGGAAATCAACAACAGTCTCAGAACAGGCAGTATGGATATAATCAAGGGGGTTACTCAAAGAATACCTATAATCAGAGTGGTCAGCAGCAGAGAGGGAATCAGCAAGGCACATCAGGAGGAGGTAATGATCAACTGAGTGCCATTTTGGATGCCATTAAAGTTGTACAAGAAGAGGTCAAGGTAATGCGCAAAGAAAATGAAGTGAGGGATAAGACCATGGAAGCATTGTCCAAGCAGGTAGGGCAATTGGCAGCAGACATGTCTAAGAGAGATCCAGGGAAGCTACCAAGTGACACCACCATTAATCCTCAACATCAGCAATCAAGCTCAAGGAATGCGAGGAATGTGCAAATCAACCAGGTAAGTATTTTGCGCAATGGTAAGATTTATGATAATAAAGTGGGAACTCCACCACAGTTTGTTGAGGGTGTGGTGGAGGATTTGGGTAGTGATGATAGTGAAGATGAACAGGAATTTGTTGAATTGAACAAAACACCTAACACTGCTTTAGAAAAAGAAAAAAATAAAAATAAAAGTGTTTTGATCAATAATTCCAACCAGGTTGTAGAAAAGGGTGTGGAGGGTAATACCATCCCTTTTCCTGCGGCTCTCATTGATCCTGGTAAGAAAAAGACAGTCAATAAAAGAGGCCCACAATCGGATGAAATGTGGGAGGTTTTCAAACAAGTTAAAATCAATCTACCTCTTTTAGATGCAATTAAACAAATTCCTGCATACGCAAAGTACCTGAAAGATATGTGCACTCAGAAAAGAAATCATAAAATTCCAAAGAAACTTGACATGCCAGCAGATGTGAGTGCAATAATTTCAGGTACTCTGCCTGAAAAATTACAAGATCCAGGGGCACCAATTATTTCAATTCAAGTTGGTGATTTTCAAATGACACGAGCCCTCTTGGATCTTGGAGCGAGTGTGAGTATACTACCGGGGAGCTTGTATGACCAGTATGAGTTCGGTCCACTTAAGAAAGCTGATACCACTGTGGTGTTGGCTGATTTGACTCCTAAGCTACCCCGGGGAGTATTAACAGATGTGATTGTGAAAGTTAATGAGTTTTATTATCCAGTCGATTTCTTGGTCCTTGATTATGTTTCTGTTGATAAAACCAAGCAACCGACTGTGATTCTTGGCAGACCATTTTTAGCTACTTCTGACTCTCAGATTAATTGCAGGACTGGTACTGTGGATATGACTTTCGGTAACCGTAAGATGCGGTTAAGTGTTTTTGGTAATGTTTCTAACCCCAATGTTAGTGATGAATGCTTTATGGCAGACATCATTGACGGACGCGTTCCTCCTTACATTCCTAATGATGAGGGGGACGAGTCCATGGTAGAATGTGCTTTGTTTGGCAGGTTATATTCTGAGACAGTCAAGGAACTCGAGGAAGAGGATGCAAAGGTGGAAGCGATGGTAGTGAGAGAAGGAAGACCACCTTGGTCTTATCATGTGGAGAGTTTGCCAGATCACATTGACACAAAGCTGAAACCATCATTAGAGACACCACCACAATTAGAACTTAAAGAGCTACCTAAACATCTAAAATATGCTTTTGTTGGTGCTAATGATACTCTTCCTGTTATTATTTCTGCAGGTTTGACTAAGGAACAGGAGAAAGCTTTGATGGAAGTTTTGGTTGCACACCGGGCTGCAATTGGGTGGACTATTGCAGACCTGAAAGGAATAAGCCCCTCAATAGTGATGCATAAAATCATAACAGAGGAGGGAGCAAAACCGGCAAGAGATGCACAGAGAAGGCTTAACCCGAACATGAGAGAAGTGGTGAAGAAAGAAGTTCTGAAGTGGCTGGATGCGGGTATCATTTATCCCATCTCTGACAGCACTTGGGTAAGCCCAACACAGACCGTTCCCAAGAAAGCAGGGATTCAGATAGTCAGGAACGAAAAAGGGGAAGAAATTGCCACCCGACCTGTTACTGGGTGGAGAATATGCATTGATTACAGGAAGTTGAATGCAGCTACCTCGAAGGACCACTTCCCTTTACCGTTCATTGATCAGATCATCGAGAAGTTATCAGGTCAGAAATTTTATTGTTTTCTTGATGGTTATTCAGGGTATAATCAAATTGCCATCCACCCTGAAGACCAACAAAAGACCACATTTACCTGCCCTTATGGTACCTTTGCATTCAGGCGAATGCCATTTGGGTTGTGTAATGCCCCAGCCACCTTTCAGAGGTGCATGATGAGTATCTTTTCAGATATGGTTGGGGACTCACTTGAAATTTTTATGGATGACTTCTCAATTTTTGGAACCTCCTTTGAATCTTGCTTAGAACAGTTAACTAAGGTGTTGAAACGATGTATTGAAACAAACTTAGTTTTAAGTTGGGAAAAGAGCCATTTTATGGTTCAAGAAGGGGTGGTGTTAGGGCATGTAATTTCAAAACGTGGGATTGAGGTTGATCATGCAAAAATTAAAGCTATTTCAACTTTACCTCCTCCCACAAATGTTAAAGGGGTTAGGTCGTTTCTAGGACATGCTGGTTTTTATAGAAGGTTCATAAAAGGTTTTAGCACAATCACAAAACCGCTTTGCAAGTTACTTTTAAAAGATGAACCTTTTGTATTTGATGAAGAGTGTGTAAAAGCTTTCAACACTTTGAAAGAAAAACTGGTTGAAGCCCCAATTCTGCAAGCACCCAATTGGTCACAGCCTTTTGAAATCATGTGTGACGCGAGTGACTATGCAGTTGGGGCTGTTTTGGGTCAAAGGGTAGATAAAAAACCAGTGGTAATTTATTATGCAAGCAAGACGTTGGACGTAGCACAATTGAATTATACTACTACTGAAAAAGAATTACTTGCAGTTGTGTTTGCTCTTGATAAGTTCAGGTCTTATATTTGGGGAAGCAAGGTGATTGTGTATTCAGATCACAGCGCGGTGCGTTATTTGATGGAGAAAAAGGATGCGAAACCTAGATTGATCCGTTGGGTTCTCCTGCTTCAGGAGTTTGATCTGGAAATCAGAGACAAGAAGGGAAGTGAAAATGTGGTGGCAGACCACTTGTCTAGATTGCCCCATATGGATGCTGAAGTCACTAATGAGATCAATGAGAGCTTTCCAGATGAGCAGCTATTCGAAGTATCTACTTCACCATGGTATGCTAACATTGTTAATTATTTGGCTGCAGGTATCATCCCAGAGCATTGGGCAAAGAAAAAGAGAACTCACTTGAAGGCTCAAGCGAAGCAGTACATTTGGGATGAACCAGACTTGTTTAAGATAGGAGCTGACCAGATAATTCGAAGATGTATCCCAGAATCGGAAGTTCAATGCGTATTGGGACTTGTGCATGCATCTGCTTGTGGAGGACACTTCAGCGGGCAGAAAACAGGACACAAAGTGCTATCATCGGGGTTATATTGGCCAAGCATTTTTAAAGATGCTTTTGAGTTTGCTAAGAATTGCACCAAGTGTCAGCAGATGGGTAGCATAACTAAACGGAATGAGATGCCCATGCAGCCTATCCTTGTGGTTGATATTTTTGATGTGTGGGGGATCGACTTCATGGGCCCGTTCCCAAATTCCAGGGGTTATCAGTATATCTTGGTGGCTGTCGATTATGTATCTAAATGGATAGAAGCAATAGCCACCAGGACAAACGACCATACCGTTGTTTGCAATTTTGTAGTATCAAACATCTTTACACGATTTGGACTTCCCCGTGTGATCATCAGTGATGTGGGGTCGCATTTCAAGAATTTTAAATTCCGTAAATTGCTTAAACGGTATGGTGTGGATCACAGAATTGCAACCCCGTATCACCCACAGACAAGTGGGCAAGTTGAGGTGTCAAATCGTCAAATTAAAGAGATTTTACAAAAGACGGTAAGACCAGATCGTAAGGACTGGTCCACCAAGCTAGATGATGCATTATGGGCTTACCGTACAGCTTATAAGACACCAATTGGCACCACACCATACCGTTTGGTTTATGGGAAGGGTTGCCATTTACCGGTGGAAATAGCACATAGGGCATTATGGGCTGTTAAAGAAGTTAATACTGATTATGATGTTGCAGGTAAAGAAAGGAAGTTGAATCTGTGTGAGCTTGAGGAGCTGAGAGATGAAGCATATGAGAGTGCATCGTCATACAAGGACAAGATGAAGAAGGTGCACGATGCCAAGCTTCGGTTGAAGAAGTTCGAGGTAGGCCAAAAGGTATGGTTGTACAATTCCCGTCTTAAATTATTCCCAGGAAAGTTGAAAAGCAAGTGGACGGGGCCATACTTAATTACGAGAGTTGGTGAATACGGTGATGTCGAGATTGAAGACTTTGATGATCATTTACGTCAAGTAGTGAATGGACATCGACTTAAACCGTACCTGGATTCGTCTGACATCCACGGAACAACAGAAGAGCCGGTTTGCTTTTTGACGAGTGAACCGGATGATGAAGGTAAGTGATAACGCATTCGGTATGTGTAATTGTAGAGTTTGTACATTTTTTTTGTGTATTTTTGTTGTTTTTGGTTTTGCGTTTTTTGTGTGTTTGAGTTTTTCAGGTAATCGTATCTATTTCGACACGAGGAATCATCACTAACAGGAGTTCAGGATGTCAGGTGAGGAATCGTCTAGTGCGGTCGTGGGAGCCAAGCGAAAAAGAGGACCTAAACAGAGGCCACGGGGTGAGCCTGGACCGCGAGTTACAGGGGTCTCTAGGAGTATTCGGTATGCATTGCCTGAGGTTAGGCCACAGCCTGGGGACCCAGTAGAGCCCGTTGAGGACAGGGTTTTAGAGGATCACACACTGTTGCAGTTTGATGTAGGGTCTAAGGAATGGGAGAACTGTCAAAAATATATGTTGATCCCTGAGTTACAGCACAGGACGATAAATTGGGAGTTAATGGGTGTGTTAGATCAGCATGAGAGGATGGAGGAGATGTTAGGACCTAAGTGGATGGCTATCTTAAAGTGTGATCGACCGCAGTATAGGGAGCTTACCGTTGAGTTTTATTCCACTTTTCGATACAATGCTGACAGATTTCTTGAGCAACATGCAGTGTCGTTCTCATTAGGCAGACGGTTGTATGAGTTTAGTGTGCCTAGGTTTGCAGTAGTGGCTGGGATTTATACTGACAAAGAGGTGAAGGCATCTGGATTTAGCCGGTTACTTAGGGGTAGTTATAAGAAGAAAAGGTCGAGTTCGATTCTTACTAGGGATTTGAAGGAATTTTGGAGGACTATCTCTGTGGGTGAGTTTGGTAACAATGTGACGGAGTCAAGGATCAGAGATCCAGTTATCAGGTTTATTCATAGGATCTTAGCGTGCACTCTTGTCGCCCGTAAGGGGAGCGGGGACAAAGTAAGTGTACTCGATGCCTTCTGTTTGTATTGTATTGTCGGCCGCAGGGAGGCCAATCTGGCTACTATTTTGTTATCCTCATTTGCTAGGGGTGCGCGTGATGGAGCTAAGAGTAGATTAGGTTTGGGACCTTATGTGACTCGGATTGCAGAGAGTTTAGGGGTGTTTGACAGGTATCCTAGGGAGCATTTGACTACGGGGCCAGAGACAGTATGTTATGAGATGCAGGATATGAGGATGGCTAAGATGATTACGTATGATGATCCACCAGAGTGGGAGTTAGTACTACCGCATGTCGGGACACTAGCAGCAGAGACTGTACAGAGGACTATGTCTATAGCTAGACGACAGGTTCAGTCATCTATGGACTGCCCTAGTCCTTTGTGTTTACCATCACCATCTGAGTTGGTCACTGTAGAGCCTGATGTTCAGAGGAGAGACGAGTTAGAGGCAAAGGTTGATATGTTTACGGATATGATGAGGTTCATGATGCAGGGCATGGGTTTGAAGATACCCGAGCGTTTTAGGGGTATAGGTGATATAGTAGGTACATCTGCAGGAGCTGAGCAGGAGGGAGGCAGTCAGTCTGAGGAGCCTGGGCAGCAGGAGTGATAGCTCGCAGCAGCGCCAACCGGTTTATTTTGTGTTTTTGGTGTACTTTTCCCTTTATTTTGTTTTGATTATCATATGCCTGTATCTAAACTAACACATTAAGGGAAATTGTAAGGGGAGACCGGTTGGGTGGTTTATATTATATTATATTATATGATACGTTGCTGTTATATGTGTGTTTTGGTTGTTAGAATATTGAATAATTGCCGCTTTTGTCCGCGAACGGAATGCTATACGGACAAGTTGGAGGGCAGGGGAGCACGACTTTCAACAACATCGTCGCATTTAACAGGGGAGTCTGTTCCGATTTTCTGTTTTATTTATTTATTTTTCTCTTTTCGTATTTTACTTTTGTTTTTGTGTTACTATTCTCTTAGCACATTGAGGACAATGTGTCGCTCAAGTGTGGGGGGGTGCTATACGTCTTTAGAGTGTGTTTTTGTGTTAGTCTTGAGTCATAAAAAAAATATATATATAAAAAAAATGTCCTAAAAGCGGTCTGATCGGGCATGAAAGCGACTGTTTCAATGCGTTCATTCTGTCTCTGCTTGTGGTGTGTGGGTCCTTAATCATGGTCCAATTCTTTAGAACAGACATATGAACCGTTTTCAACAGGTGTTTTAGAAAAAATGTTTAGAATTTGCCCGATTAGGTGTAACGAGCTGTCGGTAATAAATGCATGCACACATCGGTAACCCATTTCCACACTTTGGTGAGATCTTGAGCCTACTAGATGATAGATTGATACATATATATATTTTCATTTGTTGAGTGTAGGCCAGATGTTTCTCTGTTGCAGAACTTGTGTGATTTGATACATGCCGAGGTTGTAGACTAGATATGCACATAGATGATAAAGGCAATTTAGGTTTCCCCGTTTTCTTTTGATACCCGTTTATTTGTTATGTGTTGACCCGTTTACCTAAAATCACCCTTAGAAGCCCATGTTGAGCCTATACCCTTTCATTTGATTAAACCTATTACCCAAATTGACCTGTTTACCTTTGTGTAATAAATTGATGACATCCATCGTGTTTATGTTTAGTTCAAGTGATTGAGTTATGTTTAAGCTGTGAAAGAAAAGAAAAAAAAAAAAACAAAAAAAAAAAACAAAAAAAAAAGAAAGAAAAAAAAATATAAGTGAAAAAAAAAATATATAGAAGTATGTGTATGGGTCAAAAATGACCAAAGTTGTGTGATTATTGTATTATGGTGCTTAGTGAATAAGGATGGTCATTCAAGCGTGTTGAAACCCTTGTTTTTAAACCAATCGTTAGCCAAATCTATCCTACCTTTACCCGAAGCCCAAAACCCGTAAGTCCTTTAGATATGTGCATTGTCTACAGTTGAGGTGTGATTGTTATACAAGCCTATGATAACAGAGTTACATACTTGGTTTTTGAGTGAATAATACTAGCGCATTACATGCTAGTCCAGATATTAAACCGAGTAGAGTGAAAAATTTGTGAGGGGTGTGTTGCATGAGAATAAAAACCGAAAGCATGTTAGACTTAGTCGGGAGAGTTCTGTTTTAAAAATTGTGCATCATGGTTGCCTGTTGAATTAACACATCTAATGATGATCTATGAATGGGGTATGACTTTGGACCCTAACTAGTGCATGGCGGGGGCGTTTGAGGTATTTGTTACTTGTTCGTGGTAATGTTTTAAGCAGATTTGCTTGAGGGCAAGCAAAAGGTAAGTGTGGGGGTGTGATGTGTTGCCAAATGCATCACATTTATATAGTAATTTTGTATAGTTTTTAATCATTTAACGTTCGTAAATATCGTGTCTTAGATACTTATTTGTGTCTTGGTATTAAGCAGGTGTTCGTGGGCTAAAACGAGAGAAAAAGAGTCTAATGGGAGGTGAAACGAGTGCACGGATGAATAAGGAATAAAAAGAAAATAAAATCTGTCAGATCACTTATTCATGCCCCATGAATAACCTCAGGAGTTATTCATGCCCCGCGAATAACTGAATTGGGTTGCAAAATGACTATACTGCCCTTAATGAATCCAGCTAATTACCCTTGCTGCCCTCGCGAAATTATCACTTATTCGCGCCCCTCTAATAAGTCAGGGAGTTATTCATGGGGTCGCGAATAACTCTTCAGCCCATAAAAAGCCCATTTTCGCAATTAAAAACCTAGCAGCCGTTTGGGGAGATTATCATCGAGTTCCAGAGCTAACAAGGGGCGATTTTGAGTACTTTTTTGCAGTTCCATTCATTCCGGTTGATGCTAGAGCAATCCAGAACAAGTTTTGAAGCCGAAATCATGAAGATGCAAGGCTAATCATCCTGCGGTTTCTCCGGGTGAACGATTTGGTTATTTTATCAATTGTTTTATGTTTAATACTTATTATTGGGATTAGATTTTGTGAACACCTTAACGGTCTTTGCGTCTAATTGTATGTTTGACTGATCTAGACAGTTTGGTTGATTAGTATTATTGCATTATGTTATCGTATCTTGGTTTTCTTGCACTAGGATTAATTTAACTTTGCAATTAATGTTATGATAGCTGAATTGGGTCGAACAACTTAAACAAAGTCATGTCTATGTGATTTCCTAGATAGGGTATTAACATAATTCAGTTGATAATTACCAAATCAGAAACCCGGAGTGACCGTTTTTCCATATTATTGTCTTTTATAAAACTCTATTCTCACTTCGTTTGCAGCACTGCAGCACTTTTACATTCAACTTCATAAAAATTAGTTTAGTTAATTTTAAGTTAATTAGTAATTAGTAACTTAGCACTTTCCACAAACTCCCTGAGGTTCGACAACCCTACTTCCTATACTGCAGTCAGTTGTAGCTAAGGAGTAGTTTTTAAAATATATTTTTTGATTAGCACTTCGACACGCGATCAGCATGCATAGCTCAAATCAGAGAAGGCTACATCAAAGGTGACAAAACAAAGCATATTTCACCCAAGTTTTTCTCGACATATGACCTGCAATAGGAAGGGGAAATTGATATTCGTCAAATCAAGTCAAGTGAAAATCTAGCCGACTTGTTCACGAAATCTTTACCTAGAAGCAGTTTCGAGCAGTTATCACAAAAGATTGGGCTCTAAAGATTGAAAGACATTAGTTAAATTGAGGGGGGCATTATCAGGCTGTACTCTTTTCCTTGACTAAGTTTTGTCCCATTGGGTTTTCTTAGTAAGGTTTTTAAAGAGGCAGCATGAGCGATCCACTAGTATTAGTTTATATCATAGGTCCTGAAGTACAAATTTAATATCATCCTAAAGTATGTTATTGATAGTGTATAATGAATACGGATGTTATCCGTATATCTGAGGGGGAGTGTTATAAAATCATATATACCCCCTACAACCATTTTACAGTTATTTAGTAGATACACATATATATACTCTTGTATTATATACAAACTCATTGTTCTTCTAAGAAAAATATACAAACTTCTTCTTCCTCTAAGAAATCTACACAATTCTTATTAAGCTTATCGTTTTTGTCATGTTTTTTTTCATTTATTTGTAAACTTGTCAAATTCTTTATCTTAGTCATTGATTTGTTTTGTTCAGTGGTCCACATTGTTGATTTGTTTCGTACACTTCGCAAAGATTCCATTTATAGTAGTTGAATAAAAATTTTTTGAACTGCAAATTTCTACGCCTCGTGGGACTTGAACCCATGACCTCCCTTTAGGTATTCTAAGAAGCTGATTATATATAACGAGGGATTAGTTACTTAAATAGTGAACTTGTATATGGACCGGTGAAAAAATAGAAAAGTAGTGACGAATGGGACCAATTATTCCAAAACACAAAATTTACTGTCATAAGTTCTCTTTTTAAATTGTTGATTACCGAAATTAATATTTTGGTTGTCGTCTTTTATTTCATTTGAGCTTCTATCAAACGTCATGTAGGTTTCTTTTATTGAAGTTAATATTTTGGTTATTGTATAGCCTGTGTATATAGCAGATTCGCTCGTAATGCTTAATTATTAATAAACGTTTGATGTTATAATAAAGTTTTCTTACTTTTAAGTTTCATCAAAACATTTCATAGAACGTACCTAACGTTTTTTTGCTTATCTAATCTGCCAATAGTGATTAGAGGGCAAGAAAAACTACATTTATGTGTTTAGCCGTTCAGAAAAAACTACATTCATGTGTGACCCAATGGGCGTCAACCATGTAGTGGATGTTATGTTAGTAAAGTAACGCTTTTGTTTAGTTTTTTCACCCAATAAAAAAAATTATAATCATAATTAATTAAAATGAGATAAAAAGAACAAGGTATGAGGGGCATAAGTGTAAATAGGCACATGAGTCATGACGTGTGTTTGGATATAGCATTATAAGCATAGCATTCGGCTAAAGTTAACACAATGCCATGTTTTTCTTTTAGGAAACACATTGCCAGAACATGGTATTTCCTAATACTGTTGGTGACACTTATTTATTTCTCATTCTTTTTATTTATATATCATAATAAATAAAGCAAAATATTAGTAGGAAAAGCAAGTACTATTAAAAGGGCTTATATACTATTTGTTATGTTGCTTTGACACTCGATAATAGGTCTTACATATGGATGGTTTACGCGTAGGAGACAACATATGCTCTTAGCACCAAGGTCATGTCTCTAAGCCTAAAAGATACCATAGTTCCAACTCATAGAAAGCAACCTTAAAAATTCAAAACACCTCTGATAGTGAGAACCATTGATCATACATACACCTTTCCGTACTCGGTTAGCTTTTTCTTCCACTTGCTCTTATATACATGCTTTTGGTAGTATTCTTATTCTCACACCACTCAGATTCAAGAACCAAATCTTCATTACGGATATGTTGTTTTATAAGTTTGCTAAGTAGCGTACAAAAGGAGGGACTAAATGTTATTGTCTAGAGTCTAGACTACAATAATTCTTACTCTAAAATACTTTTATAAATGTCTTTTTAATGATATGAATTTTTTATTTAATAATATCTTATACTTTCACTAGGGAACGATTTGTATGGTTACATAGATTGTGTTATCATCCAAAAGGCCAGGGAGATGCCATTGCATTATAACTATTAGTTGTCGGCTTGTGGGGTATCTTAAGATCTTAATCAATCTAAGTTGCAATCATAACATCTATAACCTTTTATCTTGATTTGATGACTCCACTTTTTTTTTTGAACGGCCAACAAAATTTTATTAATCACCCAAGCTAGCGGGATACTAGCAAAAACACCCGATACATCATGTTACACATCACCAAAACAATATAGTAAAGAAAAACAAAGATAACATAACATATACTACCACCCAACTTGTGCAAGGTTGAAACTACGCCACTTATTCCAATCCAAGCCTTGAGCCTTCGATCTAGTTTTTATCCAAAGAAAGCTCCTCGCCTTGATTTCGCCAATGATACATTGCAACGAACATTGTTTTTGATTAAACACCATCTCGTTTCTGCATTTCCACAAGCACCAAATGGAGGTCAAAATAATTGCATATAGTGCCTTTTTCATTTGTTTTGACCCACTGCAGTAAGTATGTAAGGATAATAGATCACTAAATCCAAAAGCAAATATGTTTCCTTCTTTCCACCACTGAGATAAAATATGCCAAACTGATTGCGCCAATTCACACGAGACAAACAAATGATCAATCGTTTCTGGATGGGCTAAACACATTGGACACATAGTCGAACCCACGTTGATATTCCGCCTTTGGAGTGCCGTGCGTGTAGGGATTCTGCCAAGAAAGGACCTCCACGCTAAGATCCACACTTTGCGAGGAACCCACGAGTTTTGTTGCACCACAACTGTAGAAACCAGCGATCGATTACACTGCAGCCTGCGTTTGACGTCCCCAACCCGAAACCCAGCCCCATTCGTATCACCCAACCCCCATTGCCACCTATCCTCCACAGTTTGTATCACCGGAACAGCAGCAACGGAAAGAAAAACCCCTAATTCAGCATCTGCAACAGAACCCAACCCGGATGGACCCCAATCCCAAACCCAACCCGACCCCGAAGATGAAACCCGGTCAGCAACAAGCGCGCGCTTGTTGCTAGCAGCAGCAAATAGGGCAGGAAATCTAGACGCTAGAGGCACCTCTAACGCCCAAACATCCAACCAAAAATAAATGCCCAACCCGTTCCCCACCACCCCTTTTATCGCGCTCCCAATATCAACACCACAATTTCGCAGGTTTTGAATTGAAGCCGCAATATTCTTCCAAGGTCCCGGAGCCGACATACGAGTAGGAACCGGATTCCAATCCCTAGAAGTATGATGCAACGCCCAAATAACCTTTCTCCATAGGCCCTCCGGATCCGTCTTAAAGCGCCACCACCACTTTGCGAGCATAGAAAGATTTGCGTCCTTTAACGAGCCAAAACCAAGCCCCCCCCCCTCTCCGTAGGAATGATGACATTATCCCATGCCACCCAATTCATACGCGCTTTTTCATCCGACCCGCCCCAGAAAAAAACCCGCCTCATCCTATCCAAATCCTCCAAAACTTTTTCCGGCGCTTTGTAAAGCGAGAAAAATACGTAGGTAAAGAATTCAGCACCGATTTGATGAGTGTTACCCTTCCTCCAAAAGAGAGTTGTTTCGCCTTCCAAATAGATAGCCTACTTCTGAAGGCCTCCAAGACCGGTTTCCAATGCTTGATAAGATTCATATTTGCGCCCACAACTAAGCCCAAATAAGTAAATGGAAACTTCCCGGATTTACACTTCAGAATATTAGCCATATGCAGCCCCTCCGAATCAGTAATACAAGTACCAAAAACACTACTTTTCGCAAGATTCACCTTCAAACCGGATACTAGATAGAAGCACCTAAGAATCCGTTTAAGGTTTCTTGCATTAGATTCGGACCATTCACCCAGAAACACCACATCGTCCGCATAAAGTAGGTGCGATAACACCAAATTTCCATTCCCACAAGTCAAACCATTAAAAAACCCCGCTTCACATGCTCGCCTCATTATACCTGTTAATGCTTCCATAACTAAAACAAATAGGAAAGGCGACACAGGGTCACCCTGTCTCAAACCGCGGCTGCATACGAACTCACTGGTAGGGGACCCGTTAACAAGCACGGATGCCCGTGCTGACGTAACAATAGCCAAAATCCACCTGATCCAAAGCACTGGGAAATTCATCTGCGACAGTACCGACTCCAAAAAACCCCAGTGAACAGAGTCATAGGCCTTTTCTAAGTCCACCTTAAATATCATACCCCTCTTTTTTGTTCTTTTTAACCACCCAATGATTTCGTTTAGCATAAGTGGTCCTTCAGTGATGCTACGCCCGGCCAAAAAAGCCGATTGTTCGCACGACACCAGTTTTCCTATAACCCCTTTGAGCCTGGCCACCAAAACCTTTGAAATAACCTTACTAACACAACCTACCAGGCTAATTGGGCGATACTCATGGAACCCGATCGGATCCGCCTTCTTTGGGATAAGTGTAATAAATGAAGAGGAAACACACGAACCCAGGCTAGGCTGCTCATAAAAATTCTGGAATAATCTTACAAATTCAGCCTCAAAACCTTCCCAGCAGCGCCTAATGAATTTAAAAGTAAACCCGTCCGGCCCAGGCGCCTTTTCCCCATCACAATCCCAAACCGCATTCTTGATCTCTTGAATAGAAAACGGCTGAATCAGAGAGTTAGCTTCTAAATCCGTCAAACGCTTCACATGAGAACAATTAATCGACGGCCTCGTAATCATCGGTTCACTAAACTTAGCTTCAAAAAATTGTGCCGCTACATCCTTTACCACCAACGGGCACGTCACCCATTCCCCCTGATGTTGAATTCCATTAATCCTATTGCTCGATGTATTCGCCTTAACGATCCCATGAAAGAAACTCGTATTTTCATCTCCGTCTAAAGCCCATTTAATCCTTGCCTTCTGCCTGATATCCAACGCTCTCAACCTATCTTGTTCCAAAATAAATGTTCGGCATTCATTCCTAACTTCCACTTCAATAGTACTCAGCGATCTGCATTCAGCGAGCCTATCCAGCCGATTGAGCTCACTAGCTTTAGACTTGTATTCAGCCCCTACCCTACTGTGATGCTCCTCCACCCACCCTTTAATTCTGTTTTTGATGAACTTCAACTTAGTTGCTAAGGCAAGGTCTGCCGGGCCAGAAAAGGTAAAGCTCGAACACGCTTCAATTACAAAATCTCTAAACCCAGGGAGATCTAACCACGTATTGAAAAACCGGAATGGGTAATGACCAAAGTCCGAATTAACCACTGACAATATCACCGGGCTATGATCGGAAACATATCTCGATAACGCCGTAACCGCAGCAGAAGGCCAGATATTCACAAAACCATCACATACTAAAAACCGATCTAATTTGCTAAACTTCAGACCATTATCGGAACAATACGTAAACCTGTGTCCACCCATATTATACTCCCTCAAACCAGCCCTATCAATAAACCCATTAAAACGTGCTGCATTCGCTTGAACAAATTCTGTGTTTAACCTTTCCGACTCCCAACGAACATCGTTAAAATCCCCAAAAATCACCCATAAACCTTGTCTTGACTGTTTTAAGGAGATGATTTCTTCCCAGACCCCTCTACGCAGCCCAACATCATTAGGTGCATATACGTTTAAGATATTCAACACTATCCCAGACGCAACCAAACAACCAGATACAAGAAGAAAGTACCTGTTCCTGAAGACACCCGTACTGTGGAAAACTGTCGGATCCCATAAGCTAAGAATTCCACCAGATCTACCTTCCGCCGCCACCATTTCGTACTTGAATCTTGATCTACCCCAAAAAGAAGCAATTAAAAACCCAGAATTCGGACCAATTTTTGATTCCTGAATGCCAATAAACTGAATCCCATGACTAGTTTTCAGGCCTTTCACCCAGGACGCTTTACGATCATCCCTCACCCCCCTAAGATTTATTGATAGAAAATTCATCTTGAACCAATGACGTCACCCTCTTCTTCCACCAGGCTCTGTACCTGGTCTCTGAACTCGTTAAGTTCAACCCCAATCAATAGCCCAGCTTCTATTGTCAAATCCGCCTCCTTTTCGACATCACCTTCATAACCAGCATCAGGACCCGGCTCGTGCTCACTATTGTTCTGATCAACTCTTGCTGATTGATTCTCTCCTGTTCCATTCAATGGTCCTCCAACGTCCGCATCAGGCAATACCGAGTCAGACCTACTACCTTGCTGATTCCCTCCCATATTCAACCCGGATTGTTCTTCACCAATTACCCCATTTGAGACAAATCCCTCTTCTGTTCTAATAATATTATCATTATTGTTTTCCACCATGGTCCCCCCTTCCTTACTCATTTTGGATCTCTCAACTGGAGACGTCGTTGGGCTTATTTGGGCCCTATGCCTCTTTCTAGACTTATGGCCCTTTTTGTTGTTAATACTAGGCCCACTCCCATTTCCCACTTCAGCCCACGATTTATTCAGGTCTAAAGAATTGCTCTGACCACCAGTGGCCCCACCCCCACTAATATTATTATCATTAGGAATTTTTTTTTATATGCCACATCTACCGTAAAGTTTGCATGGATGAATTTGGGGAGCACGCAATTCATTGCAAATAGCTTCCTGGTTTTAAATACCGGCATGACTGGGTGAGGGATGTTTTGTGGGACATCCTGAGAAGAGTTGGGATTTCTGCCAAGAAGGAGGCCCCTGTAAGCTGTAAATTTTCTCACAAACCCTGCGGAAGGGAGATCCACCCTGCGACCGGCGGATTTGCTTGTCTTTGGTTGGGCGATGGGAAAGCATGCTTGCGTGAACCTTACGGGAGTATCTCCTTTGGTTAGGTTAAGGAAAACAAGGTTAGTATCTAGTGTAAATTAATGAGTAAATTTAGAGGATGTGTGAGCTAGCCAGCCAGCATTATAAACGAACTTATTTGGTTATTACTTTTTTAATCCAATAATGTGATTCTCTTTATACCTATCATACTTTCAGTTATTGTTTTATGTTAGACTATGTAATGTCATTATTTTATTTCAAATACTTGCTTCATTAGAAAACTATACAAGGAGCTCTGGAATTACTTTAATGAATTACTATTTTTTTACTTTTTTTAACGGCTAATACTACCCCACTATATTTTAGATCAAATATACTTTAGTCTAGATTTGATTTGCACCTACAAGTAACTTTGATGTTACTTTAATGAATTACTATAAGTATTGATAACGAATTTGTTGGTAGCGTGTTAGATCATGATTATGATCACCTTCAGGGACGGACATAGGGAAGAAGCAGCGCGACCGCGGACGTTGCGGCTCAACTTCGCGCGCGTAATGGAAAATTTGTTTTTTTTTTTACGAAATTTGAAAAACGTTGCTACTAAAATAAAAAACGTTACTACTGATTTTGTGACCTAGCTGATCACCTTCATTCCCATGATAAATCTATATACCTAATAAACAAAAGTCTATGAGTACACTTGGCACTCCCACATTCATCCTCAATTGTGGAGCCAATCATATTGTGCCAAGTGTCTCATTGTGGGATTTAATAAACTTTTTGATTTAAAAAAAAAAAATATATATATATATAAAAACCCAACAAAAAAACACGGACATAAGCAACACATACTCATCGCCTCCTTCTCAAACAAACCTCTCCAAACCCTAATCCCAGCGATTACCGGCGATCGCCCAAATCCTTCAACTCCAATCAAAGGTAACCTCTCTTTCATTCTTATTTTAATCAATCCATGTTTATCCCTCATTGTCACTGTGTTTTTTTTCGTTTTTTTCTAATCTCTTTGTCGATTGAGTCTTTTTTTTTTCCCTGTTTTGATTTGATTATTATTGTTCCAATTGTTGTGTTTATGTTACGACAAAGAAAACATTCGTTTGCCCTTAATTAGGGTTCTTGATTGTTTGATTAGGTTTGTTGATTTTTTGATAAGGTTATTGAATGGATTTTGTTGTGCTCAAACATTGTTTTCTATTTTTATTTTACACTGATGATGTTCTTAAAAACTATGGTTTTCAGAAGATTAGATTCTTATTTTTTTTTAATCAACTTTGTATGAACATTGTGAATATGACTGGATTATATAAAGTTTTCAATTGTTTGATTAGTTTTTTTGATTGTTTGATTAGGGTTCTTGAATGGATTTTGATGGACTAACACAGTGTTTTATTTTTGATGTAAATAGATGATGTTAGGTCAAACTTTGGTTTTCCGAAGATTAGATTGTTGTTTTTTTTGGAATCAAGTTTGTATGAACATCAAAAAATATGACTCGATTATATAAAGTTTTCAATTTGGGATTTTTCCAAAATTAATCTGTTTTCAAAATTGAATAGGTTTTAATAAAATACAGATTTGCCACTTATGTATTCATCAAATGATTCAATTTTAGTTATATGATATCATGTTTTAATATGTTTTTACTAATAATACAGTTGCTCTAAAGGTCGTTGCAGAATGGTTTATGGATTTTGGGTTAAATCAGAGGGCAGAGAACGTGTGTGTATGGTAAGCGACCTTTCTTATGCCTTAAAACTCTGTTGGTTGTTAGAATATTTTCATTGATCACTGTACAGTATTCGGATGTATAATGTTTATTAACTGAAAATCCAAGAGATTAGTTTATAATCAAAATTTTTTGTATTGATTTGTAGGCGTTGCCCGGAGATTATAAGGAATGGATTTCAAAGTATGGATACCCTACTGGCATGACCAGAATTCATACGTTGGATCAGAGATCATTCGAAGTTAAAGTGATGAATATCGCTGGGAAGTGGTTTTTTTACAATGGGTGGAAGCACATGATTACAACGCTAAACTACCCAAGTGGTTGTCACTTTGTGTTTGAGTACGAAGAAATGCTCAACTGTTTTAATATGTATACTTTCCATCAGGATGCCATAGCTGCACCGGGCAAGTATTTCTACTGCAAACTTGATGACCCGCTCAGTGATCTGAATCGGCTGGTATGTTTTTTAAATGATGTTTATAAACATGACATAACGCCTTAAATACATTAATATGTACTAATGTTTCAACATTGTTTTTCAACTTTCCAGCATATAAGTGCCTTCGTTCATCATGGTTTGTACAATCGAAACCCTCCTATGGAACCGATTATGGTTAGCTCATTCCCAGGTAATATCATGTATATAATATATTGTTAGATAATAAGACTTTTTAAAATTTTGATGTTCCTAATCATAACAGTATGCTGGAAAATCATCTTCTTTGCAGGCCATGTTTTCCAGATCCAACTTGAATACGATGGTCATGAGATTTTCATTACCCAGGGATGGCCGTACATGAAACAGAGGTTTAACATAACAGCGGATCATCTGATGGTGTTTCAAATTTACAACGAGGTTTGTTTGTCGATTTCAAATTTCAAAAAATATCATTAATTTTGTTTGAGATTTATATCATTAATTTGTACACCTTTCATGTGTTTCATTGTAAAATTAACAGAAAACATTGGAGCTGTCCATCTTTGAAAAGAACAAGCTGACCCTGCCTCCGGAGTTGTGGGAGGACGTTGAACAGCCCGAGGATGACCAAGTTAATCAGGAGGAAATAGCTGTGGTTTCTGATGATGATGATGGAGAAGACTATTCAGATGATGATGATATGGAAACTGATGATGATGACTCTGGATCGGATGAAGATGTTGACGATATAGAAGATTGGGCCGTTCCAGTTGTTTTTGTTGTTGACAGGCATTTTGTAAGTATTATATGTTTAAGCAATCTGTTATAATCATTTTGATGCTATATAAACCGTTTTATAACAAATTTCATGTATGATTATTTGTTTTAGCGGATGAAGACACAATGGGCGAAGGACAACGGCTTGAACAGGCCGCGCTCATTGACAATTAAGGATGCTGAGCAAAATAGCTGGGGTGTCTCTGTAGGTATTGAAGACAGGGGATCGAGTAAGCGTTTTTACATCAAAGGTATGTCTGTCTTTGTTGCTGACAATGATTTGCAGGCTGGTGATCAGGTGCATTTCCGTTGGTTTGAAAAACGAGGTCTGTTCAAGCTCTCTAAAGTAGTTAGGGTTGATGGTAATTAGGATGGGATTCAGTGGGTAGTTTTTTGGATATAAATCGCATACTTTTTGTCCTAAGTCGTGGTGGTTTCTGAAACAATACAGTGGTTGTGGGTAACTCTTAACAAACTTGATTATGGTCGTTTTTTGGATGATGATTAATTAGCGGTCACATACATTGATTTGTTTTTTGTGTTGATATGTGTTGATATTTGTGTTGATATGTGTTTTTTGTGTTGATATGTGTTTTGAAAAAATATACATTGATATGCTTTCTAGGTTATAATAGTTAGCAAAAATTTGGTAAATATGTTTTTTTTAGCAATAGGTAAATATGGTTAATATGATTTATTTGCCATAATGAGAATTAAAATTTAGACAACTATAGATTTTACAAATTGACTTTTTAAAAATTGTTTATAAAAATTTAAATTTGGTAAATTACATTACATTAAGTTTTGTCATTCTCATTATTAACATTCTAAATTTAAATAACTTTGACTTTTTTTTTGAAAACGTACCAAGTTTTAATACTTTCCATTTTTATACCAAATTATACATGTTTTTTAATATTTTAAAAACATAATTAATTAATAATTTTCAAAAATATATCAGTCTTATGGTTTTTGAAACAATACAGTGGTTGACTTTTTACAAATTGACTTTTTAAAAATTTTATATTAAAACTTAAAATTGGTAAATTACATTACATTAAGTTTTGTCATTCTCATTATTAACATTCTAATATTTCGTAAGTTTGACTTTTTTTTTTGAAAAAGTCCCAAGTTTTAATACTTTCCATTTGTATACACTTATACATGTTTTTTAATATTTTAAAAAAATAATTAATTAATAATTTTCAAAGTCAAACCGTTTTATGTTGACAAAGAAGATTTATGGAAAGCCAATCAATTAACGATGTGTAATTGACTACTTTTTATGGTTTCAATCAACCTATATTCGATTTGTCTTTAAATATCCTAATTTATGGCGTTGACTTTTTTCTGGTCAAATAGTGTTGCTGTCTAACTTTTAGCACTAGAGTATGGTTGTTTTTGGGATTGTGATTAACTGTTATTGGTTACATAGATTGGTTTGTTATACCTGTTGATATGTCTAACGAGAAATAGATTTATGATATTCTTTTTTTTTAAACACATATGAATGCTTATTAACAAAATCAAACGTTTTCTTTGAAAATATTAAATTTTTGGAATAACATTTTAAAAAAAAAATTATAACGTTTTTTAATATTTTTAACTCACAAGTAATTAATAATTTTCATAATCAAACCGTTTTATCTTGAGAAACAAGATTTTTGGAAAGACAATCAATTAACAATGTATAATTTGACTACTTTTTATGCTTTCAATCAACCTATAATTTATCTTTTTTTACATCCAAATTTATGCCGTTGACTTTTTCCTCTTAAAATTGTGTTGCTGTGTAACTGTTACCACCTTAGTTTGGTTGTTTTTTGTATTGTGATTAACTGTTAGTGGTTACATACATTGTTGTGTTTTTACCTGTTGAATGCTTATTAACAAAGTCAACCGTTTTATTTGAAAAATGTTAAATTTATCCAGTACAATTTTAAAACAAAACTAAACGTTTTCTCTTTATTTTAAAATCACAAGTAATTAATAATTTACAAATTAAAAAAGTTTTAATTTGACAAGCAAAATTTTTGTATAGACCAAAAATTAGTCTTTGAATTTTTTACAATAAGATTTAATAAATAACTTTTATTTTCATAATTTCGGAAACTTTGACCCATTAATTTGATTGAAAATGTATTATGGAAACCTTTAAACTTAATCAATTAGATTGGCATTTCTATTTATATAATCAATACCAAAAATTAAACATTTCTTCCTTATTTATAATTGGTTTACCAAATTATATATACATGTACAAAATTTTCGAACTTAATTCATTTTTTTTCTTCTCCATTCGCAGGTAGTATATACTACTTTAGGCTCTTACATTTTTATTTATATATCACACGAGTACTAACATATTTTTGTTCGCAATTATTTGTGATAACTATTACACACGTGCAGGCAGATGGATCCAAATAATGTAACATTTTTGAATGACATAACATGGCGGCTGAGTAATTATACAATCAAAGTTAAGGTACTTAGGCTTTGGAAGAGAGCAAATCGAAAGACACCAGGTGAAACTCTTTGCATTGATATGGTTGTTATGGATGAACAGGTTAGATTTTATATCATCAATTCATTTGTCACATATATGTTACCAAAACTCCATTGAATATTTTCTGGTCAAATAATGTCTTCTAATTACATTTTTTTACGCAGGGTTCTAAAATGCAAGCGATTGTGTGGAATAGATACATGAAGAAGCATGAAAAATTTCTACGTGAAAATGAATCATATTATATCTATAGACCACAACTAGCGGATAACAAATCTGTTAAACACTTTTCTAAAAATGACATATTATCTTTTACTTTTGAAACAAATCTTACAAAGTGTAACAGATTTGATGGTAGCCAATATGGTTTTAATTTCTCTTCTTTTGAGTCTATTAAGTCTGGTAACCTTTCGCAAGAACAAAGGATTGGTAGTTTTCGAAGCCTTAATCTTTTATATATTTTTATTCTTTTAATTTGTCTTCTTATTTATTAGTTGAGATAACATTTTAAATATTTTAGATTTCATTGGCTTTGTTGAAGAATGGAGTCCACCCGAGCCTATCGAAACAAAAGCTGGATTGAAAATGAAAATGAACCTACTCTTGATTGATCTAGAGTATGTGTTTAATTTTTCCCATTCATAATTTATTATCTCATAATCTTTCATGATATATTCATTTCTCATTTGTACGATTAATACTTTGGAAGAAATGTTTGGAATTTATGCATGCTCTAATAAAAAATGTATTGTATGTAGTGGGGTAAAAATGTCATGTTCTTTGTGGGATGAATATAGTGAGCAGATGTTTGAGTACATCAAGCAGAACGAAGCTGAAGTCCATGTAGTTCTTATTGTTCAGTTTGGTAGCTTTACCAATTATAAATGTTTGTCATTTCTTGCAATTTGTATTACGTTTGACATTTTTTTTACTTTTTTTAAAAAAATAACGCTTGCTTTTTTATTTTTTTTAGGTAATGTAAGTTTGCAAAATGGGTTCAATATAACTCGCCTGTTTATCAACGAAGATATTGACGATATTCGTGCTTTTAAGAAAAGGTGATATGTTTAAATTATCCTGTAATTATTTACATATATCTAAAAATTTGACTTATTATATAGATGTTATATTAATTTTTTTATTCTTATAGTTATATTGAAAAGTTTTTATCTACGGAATCATCGTCTGTGCAACGATCTCTTGGATCGTCTGGTAGTATGAATATTAATGATGAGTTCTTGAATAAAACCCCTTTCAGCACTATTCGTGATCTTCCGTTGATAACAGAGGTAAGATTCAATTGATTTATCATATCATTATATACAAGTTTTTTTTAAAATTCATAAGACTAACCAATTCCTGTTTCTTTTGTAGGTGAACAAACAGGTCATTGTTCTTGGAACCATTAAGGGTGTCGATGATAAAGATGAGTGGTATTATTTGGGATGTGAGCACTGTAATCACAAGGTGGAGCCGACCTTAAGTTTACCTGATGATAATGAAGAAACAGATGTTACTTCGTTTAAACAGGTGTTAGTTTGCCCCAATAGAGAATGTCCAAAGCACATCGTCTCTGCTGATCCAGTGTATGCTTTATCTTAAATATGTACATCTTAAAGTAAAACAGTATTAAATTTGTTTAATAATATTTTGTAATTTGTAAATGTAGGTTCAGAGTACCTTTAAGGGTTCAGGATTTTACTGGTATTACATCCCTTACTTTATTTGATCGTGAAGCAAAGAAATTGCTGGGAATGTCAGCAATGCAACTTTTAGAAAAATCTAAGCAAGTAAGTTGTTTACACTCTGTCCAAAACAAATTAGTTATTTTGCTTTATATTATTTATGTCATTTGTTATTAAGGTTTCTGGTGAAGAAAAAACAACTCCAACTGAATTTCGTGATCTTGAAGACAAAAAGTTTGCGTTCAAAATAAAAGTGGGTCAATTCAATATTGACAAGCATCTAGACGGATATAGTATACGCAAGTTTACAAATGAGTCATCGATACTTTCTTCACTAGAACAAAAGTTCTCCGATATTCAGGTTTTTTATTCCCATACTATATTCCTTTATAGGTTGCTTTTATAAAAATTTATTATTGTTTTACTATATAATGTGACACATAGAAATCCTTTAATGTTTTTAGGTGGATCAACCTGGATTTGAAAGCTTGGATGGAGTTGAATCGTCTACACAAAATGCAGTCTCTCTTAAGGTTCTTTTCACCTATTAAATCACTCCCGCAATTTAATTTAAATTGCTACTATTATCAAACATTAAACCTTTCATTTACTTTTGTAGGATTCTGTTGGAGATAACAACACTCCAGAATCATCTTGCAGAGTTAGTCTGGTCCATGACGAGCAGGAAGTGAAGCGTAGCCTCGACAAAGTTTACGGTCTAGAAGATGATGCAAGTGAGTCTACTACCAAAGTGCGTAAGGGTGATAAGAAAGTTTGCACCGACAAATCAGTTGAGATCCCCCTGTTGATCCCAAAGCTTGAAAAATAAGAACATTTATCCGTTTGTTTGCTATTTTTTTGGGGATTTTTTCTGAATGTTTGTTTATGTTTGAAACAATTTGGTTTTTATTATGGTTTGTTTGATGTTTGCTACTATTTTTCATTTGAATTAGTTGTTGGTTTGAACATTTATGTTTTTTTCCTTTCCTTTGGCAAATAATTGTTCGTTGTTGAATAAATTTTAATTATTTATACGTTACGTTGAATTATATATAAGAATCATAACATTATTCATAGGTCCACCTATATATAATTAACATTTTTTTATCATATTTATATTTTTTCAAACAATTTATCAAACATAAAGTTCTAATACATTCCATAAAATTATTCAACAAAATATGAGTAATACTTAATTATATTACTTTTTTAAAAAACGTTTTTTTAGTTAGTTTTATATAAAATTCTAAGTATTATAACTAAAGATTATGTTAAAATTACAAAAGTTGCTATAGTACAGTTACTTTAAACAATTGTATTCTAATTACATACTTAATAAAAAAAACATAATAAATACTAATAATAATTAAATTGACTTTTTCGTTTTCTTTAAAATTGAAATACGATTTCTTTAATAATGGTAAGTATTTAAGCTTATTAATAAACATTTTTAATTACAAAATCTTTGTAATTACACACTTGCTAAAAATAAAAACCTATACATGTCCATATATTAAAATTTTCGAAAAATTTGAACGTAATTACAGCAAAAAATTCAAATTTTGAAATTCATTTAAATATGGTAAGTAATTAACAAAATTAAAACAGTTTTGACTAGAATTTTTTTGTTTTTAAAAATCTATAAAACCCTACTACTATAAATCAAACCAACACCTTTCATATAAACGAATCCATTCATTCTTACAGACAAATCAGAAGACTCAAATATTCAAGAGTTCATCTTTGCTTTTGTATATTTTCTCTACTTTCTACCAAACAAGTTGAAGGTAAGTAATTCTTTTATTTCAATATTACATGTTTTCGTAGAACATGTTTATCTACATGTTTTTTCTCTACTGTTCCATCAAAGAAGATGAAGGTATGTAATTCTTTAATTTCAATATTACATATTTTCGCATAACATGATGATTCGTACTTTATGTTGATTTATAATATATTGTTAGATAAGTATTATGTATCGTTGAATGTTTATATATATATAAACCTATCATCCATAATTTTAAGTTTGTTTATATTTTGTTAAACTCTTATAATGCATTTTATGTAGAATTGCATCCTTTTAGTTGAAATGGGACGTAAAAGACTCTCTAAAAGTTCGAATGGTAATTTTTTTGGCATAAATATACAATGTATTTATAATTTTATTATTTTTAATTTGTCATCTAATTTTTCGATTTTTTATAAGGTGATGACAAACGAACGCCATTATCTAATATCTCAAACGGTACACTTATTTCGTAGTTATATATGTCTTTATTTATATTATCGTTTACTTATGTAACTAATACGTAATTCTTCATAGTTATCTCCCATGAAGAAAAAGTTAGGCACGCGGCCGAGTGTCGTAGATATAGAAAATTACAACTGGATGCAAAGAGATGCAAGGTGAACAATCATAATAATGGAATTCAAAATGTGCCGCCAACTACAATATTTAATCGTTACTCCGTTGAAACTTCCAACCATTATATTCATCAAAGCTCATCTTTCCAAAGTACATTGAATGTTTCTACACCAGGTAAATCAACGAATAACACTTTCTATTTTTAAGTATTTCTATACAGTCTTAACTACCATTCCACATTTACAATTTAAGTAAATTTTATTTGTTCGTCTTTTTTTTAGTACAATTGCAACAAAATCATTTGTTTAATTTATCAAATGTTATTTTTATTTATGTAAACTACATGTTTCACTGTATACGAATATCCTATTTTCTTATTGATTTCATTATAAAAACTAATACTATTTCATACGTTGTTTCTACGATTGAAGTCAATAAATATATTGCAACGGAGTGTCCAAAATCCAGAAAACTACAAATGGATTCTATGAGACTCAATGCTAATCAATGTCAAAATTCAAACTCATCAACATCCAGAAGTACTTTAGTTTCAATCGATATGCCATCCTTTAGATCAACCTTCAACAACCCATTTAATGCATCCTTCTCTGGTAATAAATTTGTATGCCATTTAAATATTCGATACCTTTACTTTTTAAATTGATGACAAATTTTTAACTCTAACACTTTCTCTTTGTTATTTCATTATGTATTATTAGGTTCCACACAAAGAACTCCTTTGTCCAATATTACAAACGGTATCATAATACTATGTTATACACCTTTTATTTTTACATTAGTCCTTTATTTTAACATTAAACGTTTATTGAATATACAACCTGATATTATTTTTATCCATAGTTTCCGTGGCTGAAGTCCAAAGACAAAAATCTACAGAGTTACGAAACGTTAGAAAAGCACAACTAGATTCAAAAAGACGTAAAGTTGGTTCTGTTGGTAGACCTCGAAAACAACCCACTGTTGCACATGAGTGTTCAAATGATGACACGCTAAGAACTCCTACTTATCCAACCCCATCTGGTACAATTTGCTTTGTGTCGATTAATGTAATGAATTTCTGAATCTTATTAATACTAACTTTTAAATGTTATTATTAATTAAAGGTGGACTTACTGATGTTAATATGGTCTCACTTGCATCATCTTCTGCTCAAAGAGAACCGATTAATACATCAAGGAATAATCGACGTTGCATCTCACCTGTCCGAATGGTTAGTTTATCTGACGAAGAAAATGTGGAACCTCAAACAATTGAAGGCTTGCAATTTAAGGGTGTCTCTAAAGGTAAATATTAAATTTACAAAACATTTAAAAGCCTTTTTTTTGTTTTATAAGTTAGTTTTATTTTATTTATTCTGTTTGCAAGATTATCTGGATCATGGTGATCAAACCGTTGTATGTCAAATGTGTAATGCAAAGTTGTGGAGGTCAGAAGCTACTAGAAGCGTAAATGTTTGTGGAAAAACAACCTATTTGCTATGTTGTGGTTATGGAAAGGTACAACTTCCAGATTTCAAAGAGAGCAATTCAGATTATCAGAACCTTTTCAAGAACATAGAATTAAAGAGCAAATATTTCTTAAAGCACATTCGCCGCTTCAATTCTATGTTTTGTTTTACTTCAATGGGAGGGAAGGTTGATTCAAATATCAATAGTGGAAAGGCTCCCTTCATATACAGAATAAGTGGTGAGAATTATCACACGATGGTGGTCTTCTTCCTTATGATGGTTCGAAACCGAAGTTTTCGCAGTTATATATATATGACACTGAAAATGAAGTTTCAAACCGAAAAAACATTTATAGGTAATATTCTACAAATTTTATTCAACTTTTTTTTAGCCCTGTATATAAATTTTAATGTATTAATTTTATTTTTTACCAATTCTTTTCAGTAAGGAAAAGGAAAAGTGTAAGGATATTTCTGACCTCCTTGACATTGAAATCATTCAGTACCTGAAGTCGATGTTAGACTCAAATAATGCGCTTGTGAAAAGTTATAGGAGTGTACGGGATCGATTTCATGAAAATCCAGAAGTTACCCTTAAGTTGCGTCTTATTGGTAGGAGAACTAAAGATGGCCGAACATACAACCTACCAACTTCGTCAGAAATCGCTGCTCTTATTTTTTCAGACAATGATGAGCAGCTTGACAATAGAGATATTGTCGTCGAATCAAGATCAGAGGGACTTCAGCGTATATCTGAACTTCATCCGTCGTATCTAGCCTTGCAGTATCCATTGCTTATTCCCTTTGGAGAAGATTGTTATAGGGTTGATATACCACATAGGGAAGAGAGGAAATCTAAAAAGAAGGTTGATTCAAAGTGTTCAATGAGAGAGTATTTTGCATATCATATTCAGGACAGAGTTGGTAAGTTCTCATTGATTTTGAATGCTAGGCGGCTTCTTCAACAGTTTTTGGTTGACGTTTATACAATGATTGAAAGTGAGCGTTTATTTTATGTCCGTTTCCAGCAAAGTAAACTTAGGTGTGAAACTTATACTAATCTTCAAACGTTGAACCAAAATGGACCTACTGACTTGGCAAAAGTAGGGACACCTGTGATTTTACCCTCTTCTTTTACTGGTGGTGCACGCTACATGAGGGAAAATTATCTTGATGCAATGGCTATTTGTAAAAGGCATGGATACCCTGATTTTTTTATAACAATCACATGCAATCCAAAATGGCCTGAAATTAGACGGTTTCTTAAAGACAAGAAGACAAATCCAGAAGACAGGCCAGATATTTTAGCTAGACTATTCAAAGTTAAGCTAGACTCAATCATGAAAGATTTACGTGAAAAAGCACTATTGGGCAAAACTTCAGCAGGTAAAATTGATTACCAAAAAAAAAAACCTCCAATATATATTCATATATTAGCATCTTTATTCATTTATACTAATACAATTCTTATTTGTTGTTTCTAAATAGTAACGTGTTTTATTATATTGTTTTACTTTATGTTTCAGCTGTCTATACTATAGAGTTCCAAAAACGTGGACTACCCCATGCTCATATCTGTTTGTTTCTTAAAGAAGCCAGTAAGCTACCCACAATTGAACACGTTGATCGTTTTGTTTCGGCTGAAATCCCTGATAAGAATCTTGATCCGGAGTTGTTTAGTCTTGTGAGTGACTTTATGATGCATGGACCATGTGGGCGTGAATATCCGAACTGTCCGTGCATGCTTGACGGTAAGTGCTCCAAGAAATTTCCAAAGAAGTTTTCTCCTGCTTCAACTTTAGATTCAAATGGATATCCGGTTTATAGAAGAAGAGAGTCAGGGATATTTGTTGAAAAAGGAACTGCTACGTTAGACAATAGACATGTGGTCCCTTATAATGCAAAACTTTTAAGGCGTTACCAAGCTCATATCAATGTTGAATGGTGTAACCAGGCCGCTTCAATTAAGTATTTATTTAAATACATTAATAAAGGACCTGATATGGCTAAAGTTGCTTTTGTCGAAGATAATGGAGAAGGTGAAGAAGTGATGCAAAGAGATGAAATCAAAAAACATTTTGATTGTAGGTTCCTTTCAGCATGTGAAGCTTCGTGGAGAATATTTAAAAATGAAGTGCATTATAGATACCCTCCAGTTATAAGGCTTCCATTTCATTTGCCCGGTGAGCAAAGTGTTGTATATGGTCCAAAAGAAAATATTCAAAATGTGCTCGACAAACCAACGGTGGCTGCCACAATGTTTCTAAAATGGATGGAACTGAACCGAAACGAAGCTGTGGCACGTGAACTAAGTTACATTGAAATCCCAAGTAAATTTGTCTGGAAAGAGGAACAAAAAAAATGGGACTTTCGAAAGATGGGTAAGGCAATTGGTCGTGTTCACATGGTTAATCCATCTATGGGCGAGGCGTATTTTTTGAGAGTGCTTCTAAATAAAGTAAAAGGCCCTAGATCATTTGAGGAGATAAGAACGGTAAATGGAGAAATCTTACCAACATTTCGTGATGCATGTTATGCTCTTGGCCTCTTAGACGATGACAAAGAATATGTAGAAGCTATTGAAGAGGCTCATTATACCGGTTCTGGATATTGTCTTCGTAATTTGTTTGCGATGATGTTGCTTTCTAATACCTTATCTAGACCTGAGCATGTTTGGGAAAAATCATGGAAGTATCTGTCAGATGGTATTATGCGTAGACACGAAGACGTATTCCAAATTGAAGGTAACAAATTTTAATTTCCAAATTTAATGAAATAATTTTTTTTAATGTCCCTTTTATTTTAAATTGAATGGTCCAAACTTTTTTGTTTTTAGGTTTGTCTCTTCCTGATGAACAAATAAAGAACCTTACGTTGCTTGAAATTGAGAAACAATTGCTTCGGAATAACTCAAGCCTGCGTAGGTTTCCTTCTATGCCTTATCCTGATAATGATTCCATATCATCTGCAAATAACCGTTTGATTCTTGATGAGCTGAATTATCAAGTTAGTACGTTGGCTGAGGAATTTCATACCTATTCACGTTCTTTAACTGATGAGCAACGTTCAATTTTTAATCAAATCATACATGCGGTTGATGGTAACAAAGGTGGGCTATTCTTTGTTTATGGTTTTGGAGGAACTGGTAAAACCTTTTTATGGAAAACGTTGTCTGCTGCCATAAGATCTAAAGGACAAATTGTTTTGAACGTTGCATCCAGTGGTATTGCTTCTCTGCTGTTATCTGGTGGAAGGACAGCGCATTCTAGGTTTCGTATACCTTTGAATGTTACTGAACAATCATTGTGCGGTATAAAGCCCAATAGTGATATTGCTGATTTATTGAAGCAAACTAAGTTAATTATTTGGGATGAAGCTCCAATGATTCACAAGCATGCTTTTGAGGCACTTGATCGTACAATGAAAGACGTCCTGCAGTCAAATTCTTCACCTAATTCTGATTTGCCTTTTGGTGGTAAGGTTATGGTTTTTGGTGGTGATTTTAGACAGATCCTTCCTGTTGTTCCAAACGGTAGTAGAAGAGATATTTTAAATGCATCAATAACTTCTTCTCCTATTTGGAATAGTTGCAAAGTCCTCACTTTAACAAAAAACATGAGGTTAACTTTAGGTAACAACACGTCTGAATCCGATGAAACAAAGGCATTTGCAAACTGGCTTCTTGAATTAGGTGAGGGTAAAGTTGGTGAGTCAATTCATGATGATGAGTTTGATGTGGAAATTCCAGATGATCTTCTTATTAAGGGTACATCAGATCCGATTTCTAGATTAATTGACTTCGTCTACCCTTCACTTATCCAACTTTACAAAGATAAGGATTACTTTGGGGAACGAGCAATACTTGCACCTACAAATGAAGTCGTACATGATATAAATGAAAGGCTTCTTGCATTGTTTCCTGGAGATGAAGTCGAGTATCTTAGCTCTGATAGTATATGTCAGATTGAGAATGGTAATAACCGTTCACAGGAAGACTTATACTCTCCTGATGTCCTTAATGGTTTAAAAATTTCTGGGTTACCTAACCATCGTTTAGCACTTAAAGTCGGTGTACCCGTCATGTTGTTGCGAAACATAGATCAACAAAATGGTTTGTGCAATGGAACGAGGTTACGAATCACCAGACTTGCAAAGCGTGTTATTGAAGCCGAGATCATATCAGGTGGAAACATTGGTACCAAAACTCTTATTCCAAGAATAAATTTGATACCATCTGATATCAAGATTCCAGTAAAGTTCCAAAGGCGTCAATTCCCAATAAGTGTATGTTTTGCAATGACCATCAATAAAAGCCAAGGACAGTCTTTATCAAAGGTTGGATTGTATTTAAGAAATCCTGTATTCTCACACGGCCAACTTTATGTCGCATTATCAAGAGTTAAAAGCAGGGCAGGCGTGAAGTTACTTATACTGGATGCTGATGGGAAAGTGATGACTAAAACAAAAAATGTTGTTTATAAGGAAATTTTTAGCGATATTTGAATTACTGTGTATTCGTTGCTTTTAAATTTTAATAAAATGTTTCTACTTTACTTTTTCTTATACGTTATACTACTCCAAATAATCGTACGTTGGTAAACTGCGTGTAACGCGGGCAATTATCTAGTTGATAATACATGAAAGTTGCCGCCAGACACTTGATCAACATGCAACGTATATAATTATAAACAAATAACTTTATTGCGCTTTTTTTTTAGCTTTTTTCTAAGTTTAAAGCATCAGATACAAAGAAATTGTAAATCAAACTAGAAATAGAAAAGGAAATGATTAAACTCTTTTCATAATCGGCAATGGGCCCACGAGGTGATAAAGTAAAGCCCAATATACATTGCTTAGGTTTTTTAGTGGAAAATTATTAAAGGTTCCATGGAACATCCCAATCTAAAACTGGGACCCAGATTTAAGTCTTTAACCACCATATTAAGAAAAAGGTGATCCAGACGACTGATAGAGTATAGTTCACGTCCAGTGTGCACATTAGAGGTGCACACATCGGTTCCTTTTAAGAATCCAAATTCGTTTGGAATCGGTTTGGGTATTGACCGGTCCTAAGTAAAACCGATTTGGTTCCATACCGGTTTAAAACCCGAGGAATTCAACCTAAATGGTATTGGTAATGACTATGAATAAACGAACGTATCTGTCTACGGTTTCTAGGATTTAAGGCACTTAGGGTTTTTAGACTAGAATTGGAGACTAGAAGTTTTGTTAATGAAAATAGACACGAAATCATTAGATGCTAATGCCATATTTTCTAGGTATTCAAGTTAACAATTTAGAGTTTACCTAAAGTTAATTAAAAAAAAAATATTTTGTTTACTTAATGTAAATCAAGTAAATAGATAGTAAATTAATGAAATTTTCTACGGAGATATATGTTTATTTATAGAAATTAAGAAAAATAATGTTTAGAAAATTGAAATTTATTTTCTGTTTTAAATGATATTAAAACAAATTTTAACAGAATTCTATTTATATTATAAATTTTAATTACCAATTAAAATCCAATCAATAATCATGTGAATAATAAAGTTCAAGGAAATAAAATTAAAATAAAGTTACATAAAATACAGAACATCCGTTTAATAATTTTGTAAAATCATAAAATTAATTAATTGCATTTTTAAATAGGCTTTATTGATAAAGATATGACAAATTTGAATAAAAATTAGGAATATTTAAAGATATAAAACATTATGTTTCTAACTTAGAAATAATTAAAATAGTTTTATATAATTTTTTCTGTTTTAATTTTAATTTAAACTAATTTTTTATGTTTTAAATAGCTTAAAGTCGATAAAATAAACAAAATAACTTATTCTTGAGAAAATAAGTCATGTTTAATCTTCTTAATCGAAAATAAAATTTTCAAAAAATATGTTTCAAAATCAATTAAAACATATTTTTAGTAAATTATTAAGATTAAAACAAACTAAATAAAATTTATATATTTATATATATGTATATATATATATATATATATATAAATTTCTGGAAAATAAAATTATAAAATATATTCTAAGATATAATTTGGATTTATGAAAAAAAATCAACATTTATTAACGATTAATAAGTATTAAAGATAATTAACACAAGTTTAATTGGATTGACATATAAATAAATCAAAAGAAAAGGGGAAATAATAAAAAAAATAAAAAAAATTTCTCTGGCCCGACTCGAACCTACGACCTAGTCTGGGTCAGGGTTATAGCTTCTTCACAAGTCCGATTTTCAGATCGACTTGATGCTCGGGGGGGGGGGGGGGAGATTCGGATATCTCAGGGAGATAGAGTGCAAGTTGAAGATTCTGCAAACATATGAAGAATTATTTTCGAAGACCCCTCAATTTTTTGTGAGCAACATCCAACCTGATCATACCAGTAAAGATAATCGTCGTTGAAGATCATTCAGAGGTAACTTTATCTGAGGGGGGAGTCGTTCATAATTCGTGGAGCAGCCTGTTGAAGACAGATCGGAAATTATTGCTGAAGTCTCAACTGAAGACAATCTCTAGCTATATCCAAGGAGGAGTTTGTTGATACATTATTGTCCATTTATCGCATCATTAATGCATTTATTATGAAATTATAGTTTCGGCTAGGTTTAGAATATTTAGAGAGAGGTTTAGGGAATGGGCCTAGAGATTAAGCCCACGGTATAAATAGCTTAATCCCTAGCATTTCATAAGCTTTTTCCCTCATTTGTCATATTTTTCAAGCTTATACTTTCTTGCTCTCTAGGTTTTCATATTTTAGGATTTCTTGTACTCAAGTCATGTCATATTAATCATAGAAATCCAGTTTAAAATGTGTTTGATTATTATTTTTTTACGTTTATCATTAGGTTATTGGGTGTGTGTGTTTGAATTCCACACTTTCACACACATACACACGCTAGTAGAATACGGGAATTTGATCCCCGAACGAAGTTTCAACCCACTAGATTTTGAATTTTTAGTAGAAAGCTATATAAAAAATATAGATTGAATCTATAGATAATATATTGGTGAACCCATAACAAAGCTAATGAAGTTTTTCTATTATTGTGTCGTATTTTTAATTATGTGATGAACTTTACCCGACCCGAACTGACCGAAATTATTTATGTCATCTCCTATGAAATTGAAACATCTAAAAACCGTGTACCCATTTGAAAAAAAATTTGGATCCACCACTAAGTCTCTTACTAGTCAGATAGTATATATATCTTTCGTTGTGTTGCTCAAAATGTTTTTGGGTTTTTAAATATAGTTTGTTTGGTTTACTTTTCCTTAATCAAATTAAGAACAAAGCCGCTTACCATTGCAATACGTAGAAACATATCCAACTCGTATAATTAAATCGAATACGACATTAAAGTATGCAATCTAGGCTATATGTCAACACAGGTAAGAACGTAAGATTCATGGCTAAATGAAAAGGAAAATGCATAAAGGGTCATAGTTGTTTTGTGATCAACATCATAAAGGATAAGTATGGTTAGATTACCCAATCCTGTCTTTAAATCAGTGTAAAAAAATGTTGTTAAATAAGCAAATAAACAAGGTTGGATGATATGGAACGCTAGGAATGAAAAGATTTTTCGCAATAAGGAGACCAAGGTTTTGGAAGTAGTGGCAAAGGTCAAATCCAAGTCATTTTTATGGTTAAAGTATAGGTCGAAAATTAATAATATTGTTTGGAAGGATTGGTCAAAAATCCGTTGTATATGTGTGTATAGTTGGCGGCTCTTGTTTTGAGTGCTTGCCGGTGTTAATGAAATTTTCTGTTCAAAAAAAATATATATATATATATATATATGAGCACACGTGCATGGAAGTGTTTAATCATGTGGGGTTGTCGGGTAAAGCGAAAGAAGTGTTTCTGTTAAAATTGTAACAACAATATTATCACTTTTATATAACACATTATTTTAGTGTCATGGATTTATAACTAATACTTATTTGTTTTGTATTTTGTATAAAATGTTCTGGATTGGACGACATGGCTTTGTATGGATTGGAGCTTGGATTACTGAAGACAGAAGCCCAAAGTGAAGCCCAAGAAAAGAAGCCCAGAGCAGCTGTATTGGTCCTGAAGCCCAAAGCCCATCTGCTGAACAAAGCTGTTGGCTCGTATATGTTGAACACACGGATTGCCAACGTGTCATGGTTGGACGGCTCAGATATTAGAAAGATGTGTTTTCTCATTGATGATCAACGGACGATGTTGGCTCGGATGTGTTTATTACCGAGCCTCCCTGTCAGCTATATAAAGCAGTCCTCGAAACTTGTTATCAGTTTACGAGTTCATTTTTCTTTTTCCTCTCAGTTGTTGAGTCTTTCTCTCTGAGTTAGGGTTTTTGTTTCAGATCATCAGTCAATGATCGTTATAGTTCTTGTTATCTGAGATCATCTGTCAATGATCTCAGGGTAGTGTTTTTGTTATAGATC
Source organism: Ambrosia x helenae (assembly GCA_030844895.1). Lineage (NCBI taxonomy): Eukaryota > Viridiplantae > Streptophyta > Magnoliopsida > Asterales > Asteraceae > Ambrosia > Ambrosia x helenae. The sequence goes on along the minus strand of CM061228.1, from coordinate 140,117,542 downwards.
ATCTGTTAATGATCTAAACAGTTTTAGGGTTTGATTCTTGTTTTTGGTCAGATCTTTTGTTATCATTCTGTTCTAGTCTTCATAAATAAAAGTATTCAGTTGAGTTTAGTTCATGTGTTTACCATATTTTGACATGGTATCAGAGCCCTAAGGCTCAGGTCTATTCGTCTTCCGCTCGTTTTTGATGGGGTTTCTTGCATTGGTTCTTGAGAGATTAGGGTTAGCTGTACTGGATCGTGTGATCTTCATTGGAAAAAGGGGCAGATCACTTATATAACCTAGATCTGAAGTTCATCATCAGATCTAGGTCTTGAAGCTAATAAAAGAGAGTTGCCTTGGATTCTTTGGAATAGCTTATTCTCTGCTCTCTGACTCGTAACCCTAAGTGAAGGTTACGAGTTACGAGTTTATTTGGCGAAACCCTAACTTGGGTCCTTCTGGTGAGATTGTTCTATTACTCTTGTTTTACTATTGTTGAGTCTAGGAGCACTGACCGGGTTAGGGGGACCGGTGTTGGCTCATCTACTTGAGTGTCTTGTGTTGAGATTGTATTATCAGTCTTTTGTGAATACTTGTGTGTGCATAGGTAGATACAAACTCCCCTGTTAAGACATGTCCAGGCACCCTTGAGTGATGAACCTGGAATCTTGACACTGACAGGGTTTCGTTTGTTGCATACTTGGGTATTCTTCAATTGATTGTGTAATACTGATCTTGACTATTGCTTGCTTAATTGATTTGTGTTGTTTGTACTGGTTGTCAATATGTCTGATATTGAGAATGATGATAATGTGAATAGCAGTAGCTCTAGTGAAGGTAGAGAGACTTGGAGGAGTTACTTTAATTAGTAAACTCGATTCAAGTGATCCTCTCTATCTCCATCCTAGTGATTCTGCCAATCTCACTATCATCAGTATAAAACTTAAAGGTACTGAGAACTACACTATTTGGTCTAATGCTATGATTCTTGCATTACAAGTTAAGAATAAGTTAGGTTTTGTTAATGGTGATTGCATTAGATCTGTTGATGATCCTGTTTTAGGAAAACAATGGGATCGTTGTAACTCTGTTGTCCTAACTTGGATTTTAAATTCTGTTTCTGAAGACCTATACATGGGTCAAGTCTATTCTAAATTTGCATTTGATGTTTGGAAAGATTTAAGAGATACTTACAATAAAATTGATGGGTCAGTCATATTTGATACATATCAGAAAATAAATCATTTTAGTCAAAGTGGTATGACTGTGGCTGAGTATTATCATAAACTGCATATTATGTGGCAATACTTGGATCAAATTTTGCATATACCTACCTGTACTTGTGATGCATCTAAACAATTTAATGACTTCAGTCATTTAATTAAACTGATGCAATTCCTTATGGGTTTGGATACTGTCTATAGTAGTGTTAGGTCCAATCTACTAATAAGGGATCCTTTACCTACAGTAAAGGAGGCCTTTGCCATTGTATCAAGAGAAGAATCACACAGAAATTCTAATGTTTCTGTGTCTAAAGAACAGGGTCCTACAGTTGGATATTTTGCTAAAACTAATCAAAACATTGAGTCTAGGAAGAAGAATGCTAGGATTAGTAATCAAAATCCTAACCTTAAATGTTCACATTGTGATAAAATTGGTCACACTGTGGATAAATGTTTTGAAGTTATAGGATATCCTCCATGGATGAAAAATAAGATGGCACAAAATAAAAGAAACATAACAAGTAACAATGTTACATGTGGTCCTTCTCTTGATACTGGAACTAAAAATTCTGTGAGTACTCTTACTGCTGATCAGGTTTCACAGTTGCTTAGTTTGCTGAACAAGAAGAGTGAAGAAGGTACAACTAGCTGCAATTCTGCAGGTAGGACATGTAACTTCTTTTGCTCAGCTAGCAATACTAAACCTGTTTTCTCTTTTTCAAATGTTCACTCATTATTTAGAAGTTTAGGATGGATAACTGACTCTGGTGCTAATCAGCACATGGTCATGAATGATGAATATGTGATTAATAAAATTGATGTAAGTGACTTAAACATAAGTGTAAATCATCCTAATGGTACTAGTGCTAAAGTAACTGTAATAGGAGATGTCAAACTCACTGATGAAGTCACTTTGTATGATGTCTTTGTTGTTCCAAATTATTGTGTTAATTTGATGTCAGTTCATAAACTTGCTAAGGATAGTAAGTTAGATGTCTTGTTTAATGAGTCAAATTGCTACATACAGGATTCTTTAACCAAGAAAGTCCTGGTGACTGGTAGTCAAGTTGATGGTCTGTACTTCTGTGGTGAGTCATCTGTGTTTACTGGAATGTGCTGTAATAGTTATGAAATGAAAAATTTATGGCATGCTAGACTAGGACATCCTTCAAACATTGTTTTAAAGGTGTTAAAAAATGACATTAAACTAAATGTTTTGGCTAATGAAAGTCATGAAGTATGTGATGTTTGTCATAAGTCCAAACAACATAGAGAACCATTTCCAATTAGTGACCATAAAACTACCTGTTTGGGTGAGTTAATTCACTTGGATGTATGGGGTCCATACAGAGTCAAAAGTAAAGAAGGATTTAGGTATTTTTTGACTATTGTAGATGACTTTACCAGGTCTGTTTGGGTGTATTTAATGAGGTTTAAGGATGAGGTGTTTGATAATGTTTTACATTTTCTAGCTGTTATTAACAATCAGTTTAAAAGAAATGTAAAAATTTTTCGAAGTGACAATGGAACTGAATTTGTTAATTCAAAGATGAGAGATTTGTTAAACAAAAAGGGAATTCTTCATCAAACCTCATGTGTTCATACACCTCAACAGAATGGTATTGTTGAGCGAAAACATAGGCACTTATTAAATGTGGCTAGAGCCTTGTTATTTCAGAGTAGTTTACATCTGTCTTTTTGGTCTGAATGCATTCTGACTGCTGTTTATCTGATAAACAGGACTCCCTCATCTGTGTTAAATGGTAGGACACCATATGAAATGATGTATGGTTTTAAGCCCTCTTATGAGTATCTTAGGGTCTTTGGTTGCTTGTGTTATTGTACTGTCTTAAACAACTCTGATAAGTTTGATATACATGCTAATAAATGTGTCTTAATTGGATATTCTAATGAAAAGAAAGGATATAAGTTGTGGAATCTTGATTTAAAACAAGTAGTTTTTTCTAGAGATGTAAGATTCTATGAATCAATTTTTCCATTTAAAGAACCTAAAGTGTTAAAAGCATGTGATTCTAATGATTATCAAAACATAACTCAGTTGAACTTTTTTGACTTGTTTGAGACAAATAACAACACAAGTAGTCATGATCCTGATGTTCCCGATGATGAACAGAGGGCTGAAACAGATTCTGATCGTCACCGGTCTCAGCAACCGGTTGACAATGAAGAATCCACTCCTGGTAAGGCTGGAACACAGCAACCGGATGGATCTCTTGTCAACAGAGGTGGGGTTGAGAGTGAAAGGTCAGAACAGGATGATGATAACATTTCTGAGGGACAATCATCATCAGTTGGTCATCCTACTGTTGTTAGAAGGTCTACTAGACATGTTAATTTTCCTAAAAAACTTAATGACTACATAGTTGAAGGAAAAGTGAAATTTGGCCTTGAAAAGGTTGTTAATTATTCTCATCTTTCTAGTGAAAATTTTTGTTTTACTTCTATATTGAATAAAACTAGTGAACCTAGCTTCTATTATGAAGCATGTAAAGATAAAAACTGGGTTCATGCTATGAATGAAGAAATAGAAGCTTTAAACAGAAATGATACTTGGGATATTGTAGAGTTACCTAAGGATAGGAAAGCTATAGGATGTAAGTGGATTTATAAGATAAAGTATAAATCTAGTGGAGAAATTGATAGATACAAAGCTAGATTGGTAGCAAAAGGGTATAGTCAAAGAGAAGGGTTGGATTTTGATGAAACCTTCTCCCCTGTGGTTAAAATGATCACTGTGAGGTGTATTTTAACCATTGCTGTCCAACATAGTTGGTCTTTATTCCAATTAGACATCAATAATGCTTTTTTATATGGTGACTTGTTTGAGGATGTTTATATGAAATTACCCGAAGGGTATTTTTCGAAAGATGACAAACGAGTGTGCAAGCTTAAAAAGTCCCTTTATGGACTTAAGCAAGCTCCTCGTATGTGGAATGCTAAGTTAATTAGTGTGTTATTGGAACTTGGCTTTGTACAAAGCAAATGTGATCATTCTATGTTTGTAATGTCTTCTAAAGACATTTTGTGTGTGTTACTTGTATATGTTGATGACATAATCTTAACCGGTAATAATGTTGAGTTTATAGATCATGTCAAAACATTTTTTAAATCCAAGTTTTTAATTAAGGATTTAGGTTCCCTAAAGTACTTTCTAGGAATTGAGGTGTTAAAAACTGATGATGGTTTGTGCTTGAGTCAAAGAAAGTATTGCATTGAACTACTTGCTGAATATGGGTTAACAGGCTGTAAACCTGTAAAGTGTCCAATAGAACCTAACCATGTGATCACTAACTTGTGCAAGCAAGAAGGTGAACCATTGGTGGACATTACTGGTTATCAAAGGCTTGTGGGTAAATTAATTTACCTGTCCCATACTCGGCCAGACATCACTTATTCAGTGCATGTCTTGAGTCAGTTCATGCACAAACCTACTAAAGCTCACCTAATGATTGCTATGAGAGTACTTAGGTACCTTAAACTCGCTCCTGGTAAAGGAATACACATTTCAAAAGGGTCTGATCTGAATTTGTGTGCTTATGCTGATTCGGATTGGGCCAAGTGTGTTGAAACCAGGAAGTCGGTTACAGGGTACTGCATTTTTTTAGGGAAGTCTCTTATAGCTTGGAAAAGTAAAAAGCAAACCACTATAGCACGGTCTACAGCCGAAGCTGAGTACCGGTCTATGTGTACTGCGACATGCGAGATAATGTGGCTGATTAACTTGTTAGCTGAATTACACATCAAGGTCAGTCTACCTGTTAAATTATTTGGGGATAATTCAGCTGCTATTGCAATTGCTGCCAATCCAGTTTTTTACGATAAAACAAAACACTTCGAAATTGATTTATATTTTTTACGTGATCAAATAAACAAAGGATGTGTTCAAACTGAGAAAATATCAACTGAAAAACAGATTTCTGATATTTTTACAAAAGGATTGGGTATTTCTCAACATGAACAAATCTGTGATTGGTTACATATGGTAGATGTGTTTGGTTATAAAAGTGAGGGGGGTGTTAAAATTGTAACAACAATATTATCACTTTTATATAACACATTATTTTAGTGTCATGGATTTATAACTAATACTTATTTGTTTTGTATTTTGTATAAAATGTTCTGGATTGGACGACATGGCTTTGTATGGATTGGAGCTTGGATTACTGAAGACAGAAGCCCAAAGTGAAGCCCAAGAAAAGAAGCCCAGAGCAGCTGTATTGGTCCTGAAGCCCAAAGCCCATCTGCTGAACAAAGCTGTTGGCTCGTATATGTTGAACACACGGATTGCCAACGTGTCATGGTTGGACGGCTCAGATATTAGAAAGATGTGTTTTCTCATTGATGATCAACGGACGATGTTGGCTCGGATGTGTTTATTACCGAGCCTCCCTGTCAGCTATATAAAGCAGTCCTCGAAACTTGTTATCAGTTTACGAGTTCATTTTTCTTTTTCCTCTCAGTTGTTGAGTCTTTCTCTCTGAGTTAGGGTTTTTGTTTCAGATCATCAGTCAATGATCGTTATAGTTCTTGTTATCTGAGATCATCTGTCAATGATCTCAGGGTAGTGTTTTTGTTATAGATCATCTGTTAATGATCTAAACAGTTTTAGGGTTTGATTCTTGTTTTTGGTCAGATCTTTTGTTATCATTCTGTTCTAGTCTTCATAAATAAAAGTATTCAGTTGAGTTTAGTTCATGTGTTTACCATATTTTGACAGTTTCAAGGGATCATCATTCTTGGATGTTGGTCAATTTGGCGGGCTAGAAACAAGTTGAAGTTCGAAGGCAAAGCGGCTAGGCTTGAAGAGATTATTAACGAGGTCAAGGCCCTTGGGTTTCTTTGGGTTAGGACTAGAGCAAAGATGTATAGCCTGACGTAGATAGATTGGTGTAAATTTAATATAATGTAAGTTTTGTTGTTTTGCCGCCCGGTTTTTAGGTTCGACATTAATGTGTTAATGAAAGTTACCATTCAAAAAAAAAATGTCCAACATATGGGCACACGTGCATTGGTTCACTCCAAATTGAATAGTTTCACGTGCCTCGTTACCATAAATCTAAATTCCTTTTGTGCAAATTAAGTACACCTAGTACCCACAGCTCACTAGGTTGATAATCTATATGAGTTGTTACTCAATCGGGATGGACGTGGGTGAATTGAGTAGCGTTTAATGTACCTATAACTTAAGTGGGTGTTTGGTTATTGTATAGGAGTGATAGTCCGGTGATGTTTTGTTGATTGTTATTAGCACCTTGCTATTTACAGTCATATGATATATTATAGGTGGAATGATACTAGAAGTTTGCTAACCAAAAAAAAAAAAAAAAAAGTTGCTACTCAATACTTGGACTTTCATAAACTGAACACAAGATAAGTCATCTTGTAGTTTATAAACATCTTAAATTATAGCTATGACATATTGTATTCAGAAATGGGTGGCGGCGCAGCTTGTTGCCCGCCTACCTGTTATCCTTATATAATTTGCTTCGTGGATATAAAATTACATTTATTGTTAAAAAAATTAATTTTAATTGACCAGAAGTGGTTTTTGTTAGCAAATGCGTTATGAACATCAAATATTGATGTGAACTGATTAAAAGTAATACTAAAATTGGTTTGGATGTAAAAACCAAAGTTTAGTTCCAAGAACTATAAAGTTCTATATAAAAAGTGATCTTGACCAAAAGACCATACTTTGATGAAATTGTATTTCATAAGTGTTTATAAACACTAGAAAATGAATGTGAGCAAACTCATGTTTGGATTCGTAATAACCAAATTGAAAAAAAATACATTAAGATAACAGGCAGGCGGGCAACAAGCTGCACCACAGCCCTTTCTGTATTGCGAACCCTAATCTATTAAACACAAACCCTTGTCCTCCTGAAGTCGAGACACTGTTATGGATAACTCGTTGGGCCCTGATCAGGAAATGGATAGCTTCCGGTGTCAGGGAGCCAAAAATATCAAAAGTTAGGGAAGAAAAATTAAACATGTTGAAATTGAAAGTTTTTAACATGTTGAAAGTTTTTAATGTAAAAGGGTTGGTTGGATCAAGTTAAAATTGAGCTAGCAAGCAGAGCTCAAATCTACTCGTTAGTGTCTAAACATGACCAAATATACACAATGGTTGATATTTGACGATCATAGTTGACTTAGTATGTACGTGATCAGTTTTTTCGTATACATAAAAAAGCCATTTACAATAATTACAAAATTTAGCATGTTTATGGGGCTGTTTGACAATTTTTGAATAGGTAAGTGCTAAACCAGTAAGAAAACTGAACCAGTAAAAGACTTGAACCGTTCAGATTCAGTATAACGTTTACCCATTCAGAGACAAATATCTGACTGATTCAGACATCTGCTCGCGAAACAAATTTAAGGATTTAAAATCATGATTTAGGATTTAATTGTTTAGTACTCACATATATAATTAAGGACTTCAATTTTGAGGAAGGTAATTGCATAAAGGATAGGAAAATGTAATGTGTGTAGTGTGCAAATTAGAAAATAATGTGAACACTATTAGTTTATTGTGTACGCTCATAGACACCTATCCTAATAACTATTTTTTTTTACTAGATCTGTAATTAATTAGTTTTAAACTGTTTTATTCCTAAATCGTTATCTAATTTTAATATTATTCGTTCACCCTTTGTGTAGATAAGATTCCTTAACTTTTTTTTATGTATTTTTATAATCATATGCTAACAGTACAATTAAAGGTTTTTATTCATTTTTAATGGTATCATGAATACGGGGTAATAATTGTTAACAGTTTTGTTGCCCAAGGCATTATAGCCTAGTGGCATTTTGGTGGTGAGATAAGACTTAGGGACCATAAGATTCTGGGTTCGAATCTCACAAAGAGGGTTTTCTCATAATTATGAGTTTCCTCCTGAATTGGTGACTTGGTGGTGGAATATGATCACGTGGCAACATTGGTGGCATGATGATACTCCAGTGTTCCGTGAGTGATTCCAATTTGTTGGCCGTTCAAAAAAAAAAAAAATGGTTAACAGTTTTGTTATTTTAATTTACAAGTATTAAATAGTTAACTAAGAATAAAATTTTTCATCTTGTTACGGCATATATTGTTGCTCGTCTATATGTCATCCTAATGTAATTTGTCTTTTATAAGAAAAATCTAGTTTGCAAAAAAAAAAAACATTCAGCTATGTCATTGAACATCTTGTCGTGTCTAGATCACTATATTAACCATCATGTGGACCAGTGGCAAATTCAAGAATGATTTTTAGGGGTTTTTTTCGTACGTTTTCACTGATTTTCACTAATTTTTTAACTTTTTTTACTAAAATTTTCAATTTTTTTCCGAATCGAGAGGGTTCATAGGAACCCCAAAACCCTCTCTAGATCCACCACTGATGTGGACTTAAAAATAGAGTTTTTTTTACCATGATGGTGTTGGTGGAACATGTATATATCATCACCTTTTGTTGCATCTTAGAAATGTCCATCGCTAAAACGATCGAGTGAGGGCAACATATATCTTGTGAAAAGGTGTATTACATGGATCAATGTAATTCATACGGTAAGAAAGAATAAAAATTAAATTAATCTATGGGGATTAGTGATGATTAAAAAAATGATGAACCAATAAAGAGTTGTAATTAACAAGTGAGCACATGAGGGTGCACGTGACTTGTTTGTTTGTGCATAGGGATCATCAACTCCTATCTTTCACCCATCACGTGATTCAAGTAGTGCCGGTCACGTGGTCAAACTTTTGTTTATCTTGAAAAGACGTGACATCCGAGGTTTGTTTCCCGAGCTTCAACGACAACGTTTTTGTGAAAAATATGTACAAAAAATATATATATCTCTCATAATCAAACTCTACACCATCCTCGTATGTAAGACTATAAGGAGTGGGGGCGGGAAAGAGGGGGATGAAGCGCCATGTGGCACTTATGGGACCCTTGTGGGGGGAAAATAATTGTGGGGAGTGGAAGGGGGGGAAGGAAATAATATTATATTGTGTTAAAGTTAAAAAAAAAAAAAACCTAACCAATAAGAAGCTGCCATGTGTCCCACACACTCCCCCCACGCCGGTGAAGCCCCTCCCGCCCTCCGCCCCACGCCAGCCTTCCCGCCCCTCTCCCGCCCCCACTCCTGATAGTCTAAAAATAATGAAAAAAAATTGTTATATATTTATATATAGATAGATGTTATATTTTACTCCCACATTTTCTTATCATACATTGTATTTAAGTTCATATTAATCACTAGAACATTAGTTGTAGTTTAGTGTTTGATTGCTTTTAGTTTTTAGGCTACAACGAGATAGATGATCATGTTTAGGTTTTAGTTCGGTTCCACAAGATGAAAATTGAAACTATAGTGAATTCAATTAAAAGCATGTAAACCCTTGATGTTAATTACAATTTGATAACACAAATCTATGGTGCGGTCGTCAGCCGAGTTCGGTTTCCAACGTAACAATCCACTAGTTGTAAAATACCATATCTCGTACTATTAATATTGTTCGTTTGTTCATAGAGCTTAAGGATTTATTTTTGGTTGCCCGTATGGAGACATTCTAGCTAGAAGAGTAGCCATATTGGTGCTACTTTCACTTGATCATGTTTAACTTTTTAATTTGTTAAGTTCACACGCATGTCTCTTGTTGGTTGTGAATTTATCGATCTTCGTCTTTTTTTTACATGGTTTATGCTTATTACATCGGGAGAATATGTTGTGAGCACAATCATTAGTAAGTAACGTTTCATCACATGTTCATAATTTTATACTATTGTTAGAAAAAAAAATATATACATTTATATAAAGGATTCATATATGTAATTAGATAGACAAAACATTGAGGGATTTCTAGGCTTAAAGTTCGTATACAACTAATGTGAAGTTTTATTCAAAACTAGACTGATAAACGACTCAATAAAGATTTATGTACAGGGGCAAAGCATACAATGGGCTAGGAGTGGCCCTGGCCACAACTGATCGGAAAAAATTAAATCCAGCCCCCACTGATTCGAGAACCAAACTTCGCCACTATTTATGTAACCACACAAGTGTTGCCCAAATGTTGGACAAAGCACATTATTGGAAAAGGCAACATAATGCATTAAATTTAAGTGAGTAAAACCCACTAATGCCCGAGATTGTGACAAGGGTAATACGAGTAGAATGGTCCTCCTTCACTCCTTCGCTACATAGAAAAGCAAGTGAAGTCCTGACTACCTAGCCCAGCTAGTAGGATGGACATCTCAGTGATTGCTTGGCCTGGATTTTACCCGGGTTCAAGTCTGAGGGGGGCAAGGGTTTACCCATTCCACGGGGTTCCCACGCATCAGGTGTGTTTTGGCAGACCATCTGCTCCACGAATGGAGGTAAATTTGCCACGTACCTCTCACGTGGAGGGACGGTTTGTTGGCCATTCAAAAAAAAAAAGAAAAAAGCAAGTGAAATTCGAATGAAAAAAAAAACACATTATTGCACCAATACTCTCATGTTTTCGGTGTTTTCTTTCAACATTGAAAATTAGTGTTAAGTCCCTTAAGTGTTATCCCACTAATACTCATGTTTAAGAAGGGATTGAAAATTGTTAAATTGTCATATACTTTGATAAGTTAGTTTGTCGAGAAAAAGTTCACTCGATTGCTTTGACCAGGATATTCTCCTAGTTTATAATTAGTGCCCACCATTAGTGAAATTCATGAGCGACTGGGTCATAGCAAAGTTTGGGAATGTCGAGCCAACTTGGGTATGATGTAACATATCCTTACCCTGAATTTCTATAAGATATTGTTTCGCGACTTGAACCCGCAATACGGCAATAATTAAGATTTGCATTGATAATAAAACATGGTAAAATTTCTTCTTCCAATATTAACAACAAAGGTCTATTTTTTTTTTATTAAAGTTACATAAATATTCTACTAACGTGTAAATACTACTGGACTCCTAACATAGTAGCGTTAATCTTTTTTATTTGTATTATATCTTTGAATAACATTTAGGGAATGATTATAACTTTAATTAATTGCTATATTTTTTTACAAGTTTTACATAACCTAAACTACATATTGATATTTTTTTTCCAGGTTTAAACAATTGAATTTTGTTGAGTAGCTTTAGTTAAAGGAATTCCTTGGTTTCATCCATAACTTATTATTATTTAGGACATTTAGAATATCAATGGCGTTTAAACTTTAAAGTAGTGTAATTGAGTTTTCATAACAGAGCTAAAATAACCGATATTCAATCTAAAGTTTGAGCTAACTAGAAACTTTGGTTCATTAATTTTTAGATAAAATTGAGGCATGGGAATAGCGGTCCAACATGTGGTGGATCCATACCAGTGATATGATAAATTGATGATACCGACAGTCGGACCATCTCTTAATCACTTATCACCTGCACATTGAAGCAAACTGTTAGCCTCGCCGCATGTTTTGCTTGCGACTAACCTTCGACGTGAGAGCAAGCATTTGTGTTTTTTCTATTAAGCTTATATATATCAAAAGTAAAAATTGGTAACTAAATACTTACCTACCAGAGTTAGAGATCGCACCATCACATTCACATTCACATATCGGTAATGCCAGGACTATTAGTGTCTTGTTCACACGGCGCGTACCAAAACCTCCATGATCAAATGCAGTATAACTAAATTACATCTTCTCCCACTTTTCATTTTATGTTGTATTTATCCGTAAAGTTTACATGTCTCTAATGCAGCATAGTAAAAAAAATACTTAGAGGCTGTTTGGTAGCCTCTTAATGAGGCTCTTAATCATTCAGCGCTGAATTATTCAGCATTCAGTGTGTTTGTTTCAGCTTTTGAATGGAATGGTTAAGTCTGAATCATTAAGATATGGAATGTTGCTGAACCATTAAGCACTGAACTATTAAGCATTGAACTAGGCTGAACCTTAATGAGGCTCCACTACCAACGTGGGACAAGAAAACTAACCATTAAGATATTCAACTTAATGATTCAGCGCTTAACCATTCAGACCTCTTAACCATTCAGACATCTTAATGATTCAACACTTAATCAACCAAACAGCCCCTTAATCGGTTTATTAAAATAACATAAAGGAAATAAATAATAATAATAATAATAATAATAATAATAATAATAATAATAATATTATGTTGTTGGAAGAAGGGGGAGGTCACATTGCATGGTTACTCTACCCACGTTCCATTGCCTCTGGTCCCCAATCCCTACAGTACATACTATATATATATCAACCACCCCACCCCCTTCCCTCCTCCTCCGTCGTCTGCCGTCACCACCACAGATATGGATATGTACGGTCAAGATTTCTCCGGTGTTGACGACCTACTCAACTTTTCAAACGACGACGTACTCTGCTCTTCCACCACCACTGATATTAATACACTCCATCCACATTACCACAACATTACTTCCTCAAACACCACCACCACCACTAGCTACCATTTCCTTTACCCAGGTAACAACTACACTAATAATAATAATATTAATAATATTAATATTCCTACCAACGACTCTACTGACTTCACCGACGGCCTCTCTGTCCCTGTAAGTACTCCATTCATTTCATTCTTTACTTATTACTTATTAGTTATTATAAATAATAATAATAACAATATTAATAATGACATGTACATCTGTAACTGATTTCTGTTAGAGTAATGACGTGGCGGAACTCGAATGGCTGTCCAACTTTGTACACGATTCCTTCAGTAATTTCCCGGCCAATAATATCATCGGAACTATAAACTACCGTCCTCATCCGGATATTAATAATAATAATAATAATAATATTAATAATAATAATGCATCATTTCAAAGCAGATCTAGAACTAAGAGATCAGCGAGATCAGTGCCTACAACCAACACAAGCTGGACGACGTCATTACCTACGTCATCACCGACGTCGTCATCTTCCGATACAAAGCAAGAGTCTGAAGTAGTTCGACGATGCACGCACTGTGCGTCGGAGAAGACGCCGCAGTGGAGGACAGGACCGTTAGGGCCGAAGACGCTGTGTAACGCGTGTGGCGTGAGGTACAAGTCAGGGAGGCTAGTGCCGGAGTATCGACCGGCGGCGAGTCCGACGTTTGTGCTGACTCAGCACTCGAACTCTCACCGGAAAGTTATGGAGCTTCGCCGGCAGAAGGAGGTTATGGTTGGAGTTGGACAGCAGCAACAGTCTCCGACGTCGTATCACCACCGTAACCGTAACAACTATGACTATGAGGTTTGCTGATCATCGGTTAGAAATAGTTATTCTGTAGATGATGATGATGATGATGATGATGATGATTATGATCGATTTTTGTTGATTTTATGAATAATAATATCAAAGGAATTTTTTCTTTTTTTTTTATTTGGGTTACTTAAATGTTCAACTACCAGAGTCATGACCTCCCACGTGATAGGTCCAGTAACTTCAATACATTCTGATATTATTATTATTATTATTATTATTATTATTATTATTATTATTATTATTATTATTATTATTATTATTATTATTATTATTATTATTCCATTGTGAAAAATAACCAAGAAGTCGGTGGCGAGAATAAAAAATATGTATATATTTTACTCATTTACTGGTATTTGGACTGTGTGAAGTGAATAATCCGACTTCACTTCACATGTTTTTGTTGATGAAAAACGTCTCTTTAATGGTTGTCATATATATATTTATGTTCGTTCCATGAAGCCATTAAAGCATATCCACAATGGTTGTAGTTGGTTTGTAATTCCAAACCGATACATTAGCATGTCACAACCGTTCCAAATTTACTTTTTCCTACAAAAATGAACGATTTCAAACTTTCACATCTCACTTCACTCTTACAAAATGAAAAAGAAAAAAACAAATAAAATAATCATATGTGTGTGTATGGTGGGTCCATGTGACAGGTTTTGGCTAGTCTGCTTAAATGGTCCAAACCCAGTCGTGCAATGGTGCTTTGTTCGGTTTGTTAAGTCCGAAATTCAGTTCTAAGTCCGAAAGTGTTCCATTGTGGATGCTGCTAGTTGAATGCTTAAAAGAATGATTTGGGCCTTTTAATATATGATTTTGTTTTGCTAAAACGTGGGGATATAAGCCTATAATACCTAAAGTGATACGTGCATTTGTGTGGCTTGAGGTCTCAGGTTCGAATCCTGGGATTTTCGTTTGCCAATGACCTCTAGCCCAGCTGGGGAGAGGTGGGAGGGTTTACCTCTTCGGAGGGTTCCCGCTCGGGCTTGGTCTTGAGTTCGAATCCTGCACACCACGAAAAAATTCCATGTAACGATTTGAGATAACTTCAAAGTGGACACCGGTGCGTGGGTAGTGATTCGAACTCGGGTTGAGGGGTTGTCAACCGATTGGTTTCACCGCTGAAGTACACCTTCTAAAAAAAATACCTAAAGTGATACCGCCCAACAGACCGATCAAACTGGGCCATGTAAGACCAACTTTGGGCTGCCAGGAAAACAACCCAAAAGACATCCAAAGAAGCCCAGTGTTAAACAATAATTCTAGCCCACGTAGTTGGTAGTGAAATAGGCCCACGTTTCATTTCCTGCATCACATGATTTCCTAATCTTTAACAAAACCTATTTGTTTGCATATATAGAGGGTGATCGGGATTGCTTATTTAACTCCAAAAATGCTTTTAATCATAAATGTTTATTGACTTGTGACTTTTTAAAAAAATGTTTCTAAAAATGTGTTTGAATTAGCTTTTGTGAAAGGAAAAGTCAACAAATTGTTTTTTAAAAAAGTGTTTGGTTTAGCTTATTAGCGTAAAATAACCAAAAGTCAAAGGCCAAAAGCCAGGATTTCTGACTTTTTGAGAACAACTTTTCCACCCCTATTGAAAAGCCAAAACCAAAAGTACTTTTGATTTACACAAACAGCTTATTGACTTATTAGCTTTTGGGAAAAAAACCCAATAAATCAATAAGTTGTTTTGTAACTCAATCCCAAACACCCTTTTATATTTACGTAGCATTTTAGTTCAATGAATGAAGAAAATTGTGAGTAAAATATCTCTATTGTTATCTCATTTGTCAAGAGAATTGCTAATCTCTAATTGGTCTTATCGTTTAGAAGATTGACCATCTTGAGTAAGTCTTAGGGCTGGCAATGGGTAATCTGTATAAGACACGATTAGACATGTTAATTGAAAAGTACACTATGCTATTTTTTATTTATTTTTTCAAATAATTAGAATTAAGAGGCAAAGATCCATCATTTCTCTCTTTTGGTACATAAAACTTATAACTATGTTATAAACATAGGATATAAAGTATTTAAACGAGTGATGTTCATGTTTAGAACTTGTGTTGTTTGCATCGTCAGAGACCTGTTAAATCTGCTAAGGGGGGAAGGGCCACAAGCCCCGTTTAACATGCACCAATCTCATCGCGTCACGTCATTTCAACCTCAAACTAGCCTAAAGTAACCAACACACTGAAACTTATCCTAAACTAGCCTAATTAAAGATTTTTTTTTTAAATGGAAGAGAGAGAACAACCCAAGCCGAATGTTCCACCACAAGCCCCATTTAAAAGCCGATTTCCCAAACCAATGGTGCCCCGTCTTAACTAACATATAACAATTACACGTAATTAATGAGAGGAAACTATGTTGATAATCATGCACCCATTTTGCTAATTGCTCTTCTCAAATGCAAAACACACCTTGAAGGAGTTTTTTTTTTTCAACACACATAAACCTACACAAGCCTACCTGCTCATTTTGTCACCTTTAAAAGATAAGATTATAGTAGGCGTCCTTAAAGATTTGTGTACCCTATACAAGTCGTTAAAAACTACGCCTCTTAGGCTCCTTAAGCTTTAACCAATTAAATAACTTAAACTAAATTTTGTGTACAATCAATGGTATAGCAATAAACATAACAAGTAGTGAAATAATAGTATTAGATTAAGTGAAATTACATACCATATTGGGTATTGGACTTATAAATTTATTATGGGTTATTGAGTTACTTAACAAGTTTAGAATAGTTGAGTTTAATTTGGCTTAAGTTTAAGTGTTAAATAAGTTATTTTAAAAAAATACATATATATAGGCAGTGACGAATTTAGAAATTTTTCGCTGGGGGCACAACACAGGACAACTATAAAAGGGTAAAAAAGTTAGCACGTTTTTTTTTATAATTTTGTGGAACATCATCAAATTAGGTTAACCAACTTCGATCACTGAATTAGTGTAATGTTGTAAGTTATAGTTTTATAGTTTATCTATCTATTTATTATATTTCATGAAAAAACTTGTTAAACTAATTATAAGATCTAATTCATATAGATAAAACATGGAGGGCCTTGTTGGAATTGTTAAAAAAACACGAGTGATGTCTATTTTGTTTATTGCTTGAAGATAAAAGGGTCTAAAAACAGCATTGGATTTAAATTCCCTTTTAAACCCTAAGCCCACCAAGCCGTCGCATATCATCTCCTTCACCTCAATGCTAACTATATGTTGTAACAAAAGATGAGGAAAGCCACTTTGTAGTATGGATGCAGGGATGGACGGTGGACTACTGAACATATGCCCACCCTACTTTGCATATAAATATGTTGCCGCTGTAACAAAGGAGGAGGAAAGCCACTTTGTACTATTTGCATGATGATAAGAAAAACTTACAACTATAAATATAGTAATATAAAAGTTTGTCATCTTGATTAGCTAATACATTTATATTAAAAAAAACTTTTAAAAAATGGGTATTGAAATGACACCTAAAGCCCTAGCTTCAAACTTCTTGAAGCACAAACATAAGTTTTATCATTCTTCGTATCGGATGGAAGGCCAATACTCTCTCTATTGGGGGCAGGGTGACTCTCATTAAGTCGATTTAGAAAGCCCACCTCTCTATTTTCTCTGTATTTATAAAGCCCCAAAGACTGCAATCGAGAAAATTGAAAGGTGTATGAGACGTTTCTTATGGTCGGGTGCAAGTGAATTTAATAAAAATCATTGGGTATCTTGGAACAGGGTTACTCTCCCAAAAGTTTTAGGTGCTTTGGTTCTTAATATGCTTGAAGATATAAATAACGCACTTGTTTTCAAGTGGGCATGGCGGTATAAAGTTGAGATTGGTTGCCTTTGGAGGCGAGTCATTGATGGGTTCATTGCACTCGAGTTTGTTGGTCCTCTATGCCGTGTAAGCGGTACATGTCGGGTTTTTGGAAGTACATTGTGAAGCAGTGTGATTCGAATTTGAATAATGGAAATTGCCTTAGCCCTCTTATAAGACTGAAGCCGGGGACAAAAAATCCATTAGGTTTTGGTATGACTCATGTATGGCAGCACTCCGTTGAGATTTAAATGGCTTAGTGTGTTTGTTATGGATAAAAATATGTACTGCAATGTGGCCGACATGTTAGTTTTTATCGGGGCATGGAATGTCTCTTCGTTGGAATTGGAGAAAAACACCCAATTTTGTCCAAGAGTTGTCTGAGTTTCGGGACAGCCAGTTGGTCTTGGCAGACGTGATGTTGGTCAACAGGAAGGATGGGTGGATCTTGGATGGGTTCAATACTGATAGTTTATTTGTCAAAGTTGGTAAGAAGGTTTTTTTAGAAGGCCGGGATGCAGGGTATTTTAAGATGGAGTGGATTAACTGGGTGCCTCTCAAGTGTAGCATTCACACGTGGAGAGCGGAGTTGCATCGGTTACCTACAAGGATCGAGTTATAAAAGACGAGCATAAGATTCGGAGATACGGCTTGTGTGCAGAGCCATTCCAACGTTTTTTTAGGCCCTAAACGTACTATAAAGTTGTAAAAATTCAAATCAGAATAAAATTAAAATTATACTATGTATTATTTGCAACTTAAGATGAAAAGTACAAATGAGGCTATTTTAGTAATTTGGTTATGAAAGTGTTCTCTATGTTTCACGTGTCACTTTGCTTTCCACTTACAACTCATTGGAACGAGGATAACAGGGCAACGTGTAAAGACATGGCATCATGTCTAGAAAAGAAACAATGATGCTCTTGGTATTGTAAGCCACATATCATAATTATACTACGTGGAGACTTTGCATATCTTTTAAATCTATTGCGAGACAACCAAACGTATGTACCGGCCTCCCTCAAAGAAATAACGGTGGACGTCAGCGCCTGCTACGGCATTGCCATTGCCAAGTCCCGCATAAAGAAGATCAAAGCCACCCTAAAAGAAAATGGTACTTCGTTTCCGGCCAGTCGACCACCACAATAAGAGAAAGATTACATATTCAACATCGCCAATCACACTGAGCGGTGGTACGGAGTTTCTTCCCAAGGATTAACCTCCCGTGACAAGATCTATGGACGAGGAAACTGTTTCGGTGACTGGTGAAGTTTTCGACGGTTCCAGAGGCGGCAGTGGATTCTTGAGCAAAGACGATGCTTTTCTTGAACCGAGACGGTGGCGATTTTGCCTGAAAGAGAAACTGACTACCTTCCAATTTCGAACCGTAATCACGAACAAAAATATCCGACCAAACCTCCACCGCAATCGTTCGTGCAAATCTCAGTGTGTTAAAGAGCCAAAGCTCTGATACCACTTGTTAGGTATCAGTCAGCGCAGCGGAATCAAACACACAAACGGCACACACGATCATCACACGATGAACAAAAAAATAATAAACACGACACAATAATTTTACGTGGTTTGGTCATAGTGGGGGACCTACGTCCACTTGCTGCAACTAGGTTATTTCATTAAGCTCAAGGCACACAGATTACAATACATGACTAGGGTATATATAAAGAACAATTAGGTTAAACAACTTAGGAACCAAGAAAACTAAACCGGGCCTGGCCCATGTCTTCTAATGTCAACCTTAAAAGCCCAATATCCAAGGACTTCACAAACCCAACAATATGTACTCTATGCTAATGGTTTTTCCATCAATATTTTAGGTGTTTTGGTAGTGTCATCTGCTTATGTATGTTTGAGATATGTTTTGTGTATGCTATGTTTTCGGTTAGTTAATGCTTAAATAGGTTTAAGGGTTGCGTTATGTCAACCTCAAGAAAAAGAAACTGGTACATTTGATAACACAGTCTATGCTTCTGATGTGTCTTCTTCAAGTGTTGAACATCAGTCTTCATGAGTAATTCTAACTATCTGGACAATGGTGATCGTAATAGCGTACAATGCGATGTATTCTATTTTTTTTACGTCACCACCCCTCAGGTTTTAAAACTTTGGGTTTTTACATTTTGCACTATTACCCCCTCATTTAAACATTGTTTTTTACCCTTTGCACTATTACTCAATTTTTACCGTTACCACCCTTGCCTTTTTACTCCTTGCGCTATTAGTCCATTCTTACACATTCTCAACCTTGAAATTTTCATATGAACTCATTATATGGAATTTGGGCTAATCCATTCGATATTTGCAATGTACCCACGCCGAAACGCGTGCGGGTCTAAGTACTAGTTTCGGTTTAAAGATAGACTTTTTTTTTTATTTGAATTCTAGAAATTTTAATATCTTTTGTTACGCATTACGAGTTTAATCTAAGCGCTGTTAATTCAATTTTAAATTTTATTTTTTTAACGGCAGATTTGCTCATTGTGAGACTTGAACTCAAAACATTGCATTTAAGTGTATCAAAAAGACTTTGCCTTTTTTTATTTGAATTCTAGAAATTTTAATATCTTTTGTTACACATTGTGAGTTTAATCAAAGTGCTGTTTATTCAATTTTAAATTTTGATTTTTTTAACGACGGCTTCTTGTTAGACTTGAACTCAAAACATCACATTTAAGTGTATTAAAAAGCTTTGCCTCGCCACTAAACCACCAACCATTCGTTAAGTTTTGATCTTAGTTTTTGTTTTTAATCTTATAAGATCTCCCACATTTTTTTCCAGTTTAAAAATTCAGTTGTTGTTTTGTTTTTTTTTTAACGACCAACGAATCAATTCCGAGCACTCTCGGACACCCTTTTGGCGAATCAGGTACTCGAGAGTACCCGGGCCACCAATTGCCACCAATTTCCAGGAAAACCCGACCACTCACCCGCCCGAAGGGACGACAGTGAAATAATCGGTAAAACCGGTCGGGATCAAGACTCGAACCCAAGCCAATGGCCGGGTAATCCCTCATTTCCCCTCCACCAATGTCTTTCAAATGTAGCTAGTGGGAATTGAACCCAAGCCTCCCATAGGAAACTTTAGACCCTCAACCAAACCAACTGAACTACAAGTGTTTTGCTTTATTTAATTATCTATTTTTACCACTTGGATTCGGTAACTAAATTTGCGACAACTTTAAATAGGGTGTCTTATATTTTTTACAACTTTTATCATATATGATGTAGAGGCCGGCTAACGTACAAAGTCTTCTTAACCTACAAAGTGTGAGAAGCCATCCTAGCCCTCCATCTCCCACCTTCTGCGTTTTATAAGGAAAACCTCGTACATTAATTACCCACGTTTGTCATTAATGGCAGTTATCAATTTGAGGGTAAAACAGACAAATTACAAACTAAAATAATTTGAATTTTTTAATCCAGCGCCCAAATCAACCTCATTAATTGACGGTTACTTCCTTTTATGCGTGCGATTGATTCTCCAAAAATCAAAACTGACACCGAAGTCCAAAAATCAAAAATCAAAAAACAGAGCATCGGAGAAACACTAAAATCATATCAACAAATATGCCTCCAAAACGCAAATCAGGAAAGGAATTGTTCATGATTTTACTTTAATTTTGATCGTATTTTGATCGTATTTTACTTTAATTTTACTTCATGATTTTACTTTAAAAACCTAAAACAGGTGAAGGACGTGAAAAAAGTAAAGGCGTTTTACTGATTAGTATGATGTTTTGGTGATCTATAGTTGCAGATGCGTTTTGAAGTTTTAGTAGAGGCGTTTTATGAATTTAGTAATGCATTAGATAATCAGTGGTTTGCTCATCATGAAAAAGTAAAACGCATGTGTATCAATGTTAAAAAAAAAAGTAAAACGCATGTGTAAACCCATAAAACGCATGTGTATCAATGTTCATCAGAAGTTAGGCCATCAGTGGTTTTGATTCAGCAGTAGTTAAAACGCATTTGTAAACCCATAAAACGCATGTGTATCAATGTTCATCAGTAGTTTGCTCATCAGAAGTTAGGCCATCAGTGGTTTGATTCAGCAGTAGTTTGCTCATCAGAAGTTAGGCCATCAGTGGTTTGATTCAGTAGTAGTTAAAACGCATTTGTAAACCCATAAAACGCATGTGTATCAATGTTCATCAGTAGTTTGCTCATCAGAAGTTAGGCCATCAGTGGTTTGATTCAGCAGTTTCATTAATCAGCTAAAACGCATTTGTTAATCTTAAAACGCATGTATTTATTTTTTGAATCTTATCAATAACATAATATCACCAGATACATCAAAACGCATGTTAAAATCACCAGATACAACAAAACGCATGTTAAAACATATTAAAACACATTTGAATGTTATCCTAAAACATAGTATCACCAGATACATCAAAACGCATGTATAAAACATACTAAAACGCAAATGATTATCTTCAAATCCACAAAACATCAAAAATTTTTAATGGAATGCTCAACCTCTGTTTTCATCACTGATCTAAAAAAACTTCAAAAAACAGCAGAAACTTCATGTTCTTCATCGAATAAGAATTCAGGTTCATTGTTTAGATCTGAAAACACAAATTAAGAGTAAGATCACGATTAATTGAAAACAATAAAAACAGAGTACATACCGAACATGGTGAAGAACTCGGCAAATTGATTATGATTTTTCGTAAAAAATTTGAACCAGTGATCGACGATGATTGTAGATTTTTGAATATGGTAAGAAATGATAATCGTATATTATGGAATCAGTTATGAAATTTGAAAAAAATTGATGAACGATAAAACAGGGATTTGATAATAAACGTGATTAATTGATATGTCCAATTGACTATACTACCCCTCTCATCAGTTATAGAGTTATAACAGACAAGTTCCACGTGGCATCATTTTGTGGCTTCCTACACTTTGTAGGATAAGAGACTTTGTACCCTACACTTTCTCATATGATGTATACATTCTGCAACTGGACTATATATGTTTACAAATTCAACGTTTTGTGAACTGTTCGCAACCAAAGTTTAGTTATGTATATTTATTTAATGAACGAGCGAACATGAATTAAAAAGTGCAAAAAATAAATAAATAAAATTGTGCATGTTTGTTCGTTCATTGTAAAACGGACATAACTTAATTTCTCATCGAATGGGTTGTTGAACTTGCGGTTTTTATACCATGCACAAAAAAATGGGGTGTACACGAGCCGAGCCAAGCCTGAGCTCGACTCAAGCTCAGCTCATTTAACTAAACAAAGTTTGGCTCAGCTCGTTTCAAGCTTAATTTTTAAAGCTCGAGTTTAACTCGTGAGTACATTTTCAAGTTCGAGCTCAACTCGTTTATTATATATTAGTTAAATTATATATCTATTCAGTTATTTGTGAGCCTTAAGCAAGCCAATCTAGCATATAGTTCACAAACGGTTTGACTCGTTTATAGTGGCGGATTTTGAACCAAATACCTGGTAGGGCCGGGCTCAATCTGGGCAGGCTGGACTCAATACATATACAAATTTTCAGAACGGTAAAATTTACACTACGAAACGAAAAAACTAGACGGGCCGATGCCCGGTCTCCACTCCACTAATAACCGCCCCTACGCATTTGCACCCTAAATAATTGATTTAAAAAATTGCATCCTATTCAAAATGGTCGCAATATTTGTCGTAAAAATAGAAAAATAAAATAAAATAAAATAAAGAGAAGTAAAAACTATGTTGTAAAAATTCAAAACAGAATAAAATTAAAATTAGAATAAATAAATACTACTGAAAAGTAAAAGTAAAACAACATTTCCATAATAAAAAATATAAAGCCAATTTCCCAAATTATAAAAAAAATTAGAGAGACAATTTTTTTTTTCAAATACACAATTTTTGGTAAATATTTTTTCTGCTCATAGAAGGTTTATATTATTATTAGAAATAGTTTTGTTTAGATATCTTGTATAGGTTATAGTTATTTGTTTCCTTAATTATCCCATCTTAAAAATAATTCATAAATCAAACACTTTCACAAACTACCTATTTTCACTCTTTTATTATTTTTTAACAGTTTAATTGAGTGTTCCCATTCAATCATCATGAAAAATTACATTAAGATAGCGGGCATGCGGGCAACAAGCTGCGCCGCCACCCCTTTCTGGACGGCAAACCCTTACCTGCTAAAAACGAACCCATACCCCACCGGAGTCGAGACACTGCTATGAATAACCCGTTGGACGCTATTCAGGAAACGGATAACTTCCGGTGCCAAGGAGCCAAAGGTATCAAATGGCAGGGGTACAAAAACGTGTTGGTTTTCCTCACAACTCTTTTATTAAAAAAAAAGAAAATAAAATTCGTAGAATGAGACGTGACACAGATTATTATTAAAGTTTAGAGTAAGGTTTTTATACAAATCGTTCTTATCCTACAAATAATTCTTCAATGGGAGAAATGAATGAGTTTTTTTTTTTTTGAAATTTTTTCAATATTGTTAAACATGTATTTTACTATTGAAATATAAAAAAAATTAAAAAATTTAGTGTAGAGTAATTACGCTAAATTTTATTTTTTTATATTATTTATCTAAAAAACATGTTTAATCATATAATTAAAAAAAACTAAAAAAAAAACATTTTCCACCTCACTTTTCATATTTAAACTCTTTTATATTTGTTCTTTATTTTTTATTTTTGATGAAAAAAATGGTAAGGATATCGAATTTTTTGATGAAAATGGAAAGGATATCGAAACAAGGGTGAAAATAAAATTTATTATTATTTTAGTCGCACCTATATATATTTATGTTCCTACTCCCACAAAAATCCCCATATTTTCCCTCTCTGATTTCGAAACCCTAACTTTTGCTTCACTGGTTTTCACGATGATTCCGTTGACGCTAAGACTCTCCACTGATATTCGGCTCTTGTTCCAGTCTTTGAACGATTCCAATCACGACTCCGTCCTTCACCAACTCTCTCAGGTATTATTATTATTATTATTATTTAATCATTCAATCTATTTGTTTTTTTAACCAGCGATCCACTTCTATAAACCCTAGGTGTTTCATTCGTCCACACGACTGTAATGATTTTGTTATTAATTCTTTCTGCGTGTGATCATAGATGTGAAGGATTATATCTTATTTATGAAGAGTGTGTAATAGCCTTTGAATTTATGTGTAATGCTGTAAATAAGAAGTATTAATAATGAGGATAACTGATGGTTTAATACTTGTGTTAGTTAATTCTATTGTTCTGTATGCATATAATGTGTTCTTGTTGTTGATATTGTGGATTTTTTTTTTTTTTTTTTTTTTTTTGTGTAGTATGTTGATTATGGAACTGAGAGAAGCGTTGTGGTTCTGGAGACCTGCTTGGACTACTTCAATGTTTTTGAAAAGGATTTGAAAAGTAGTCGTCTGGAGCCTCTGGTTGCGTCGGTTTTTAGAATGTTGTTGGAAAAGCCGCAGTTTAGTACTGTTTTCTCGATGTCGGTGAGGCCGGCGGTAATCACTGAGGAGTTTTTGGATAGTTTTTCTGTTGCTCTGCAATTGTCGGCGTATGAGAAGCTTGGATTTGGTCTTGCTTTGACTGATTCGGAAAATAATGACATCAGAATGGCTGGTGAGCTTTTTTGATTGTTCCGTACTCTTCTTAGAGCTCTATGTTTATGCCTGTATGATGATTGTATTGCTTTTTTTTTTTTTTTGCAGGAAGAAATTTCTGTATGAGGCAGATTGAGGAATTATGTGCTACCCAAGTCCCTCTGCAGAATGCAGACTTTGTTCAGGATGCGTTGCTGTTTCTTAATAAATCTGAAGTCCTATCTAAACATGTGGATACGTTTATGCAGTTGTTATCTCTGGTTGGGTTTGATGAGGATTCAGGGTTTATATTAGCTCCTTTCCTTTCGGATGAACTACAAGGCTCCAAGTTATTGAGGTGAATATATGATTTTTTTGTTGCTTGGGAACATGTTGTTTTAATTGTATATTTCAAATAAATATTTTTTTTTAATTTAATAAATTTATAATTGAAATTTTTAGGAAAATGGAGTTTCTCAATGAAGGCAGCGAGAATGAATTTGATGCTATCCTAGCAGATATGGAGAGGGAGATGAACATGGCTGATATGTTGAAAGAATTGGGATATAAATGCACACTAGACGTGTCGCTTTGCAAAGATCTGCTATCTTCGTTCTCTCCCCTAACCGAAGTAACTGTTGCTAGGATACTTGGGATGGTTATCCAATCTGATGCCGGATTTCAGGACCATGAAAATGCATTTTACACATTTTATTCTGCTCTTGGTAGAGGGAATCTGTCTGATATGTCCTCACCAAACTCTTGGAACACGGATGTCCTTATAGAATCAATTAAGCAGCTTGTTAGTCTCATTCTTTAGTTTCTGTTTCTGTGAATATGACTGAAGCAACTTGCATATTTACTAATACTGATATAAAAAAATATAGGCTCCTGGAATCAGCTGGACCGCTGTAATTGAGAACCTTGATCATGAGGGTTTCTACGTCCCAGATGAGGCAGCATTTTCACTACTGATTTCTTGTTACAAACATGCATCCCAGGTTCTATTTTTTGTTTTCTGTAGTTTCTAATCTATCTAGTATAGATTTGGAAGTTTATATTGCACCGGTGACAATGCAGGATCCCTTTCCACTGGCTGCTGTTTGTGGCAATGTTTGGAGAAACTCTGAGGGACAGCTTTCTTTTCTTAAGTATGCCGTTTCTGCACCACCTGAAGTGTTCATGTTTTCACACTGCAAAAGACATTTGGTAGGGACATTTGTGTGTGTATACATGTATTATGAATGATGGATCCAAGTATTCACATGTATTCTTGCAGGGAAATATTGATGCAGTCATTAGTCAAAAGTTGCAATCTGGTCATGCAAATCATGCATGGATATGCCTCGATCTTTTGGAGGTCCTGTGCCAGCTAGCTGAGAGAGGCCTTGCCAAATCTGTTCGATCACTGCTTGACTATCCTCTCAAGCATTGCCCTGAAGTGTTGCTATACGGGATGGCCCATGTTAATGTATTGTTTTTTCACATTGTTAAATAGTTTATATCGCTGCCTCTTTATTAGTTGTTTCGGTTGATTTTATACAACTTCAAAATATGCAGACACCATATAATCTCCTTCAACATGAAGTTTCTTTGGCTGTTGTTCCTGTGATACTAAAAGATGCTTCTGCGGGCGGCGTTCTGCTCCATCTTTGGCATGTCAACCCACCCTTTTTATTGAGAGCGTTAAATGATGCAGTAAACATGGATTCAGATAACATCACAAGGGTGTTGGATCTGTGCCAGGAGTTGAAGGTCAAAAACTAGTTTTAATCTCTTATTCTCTTTCAGTGCTTCCTCTTTTCCCTCTTTCTAACTTCTGAATTTGCTTTCCACTATTTAAACTATCTTCCTTTTATCACAGATTATATCTCCTGTATTGGATATGGTACCTATGTCTTTGGGTATTAGGCTGGCTGCCCTGGCTTCTAGGAAAGAGCTCGTAGATCTGGAGAAGTGGTTGAGCACAAATTTAAGTATTTACAGAGATACTTTCTTTGAGGTAATGTTAAACAAGTGTTGTGTTTTCTAGTATCTTTTCTGCATTATATTCTGTCATGCATGGTTAGTACTTAGATCAGATATAAGATGATATTGATGTATGAATTTGTTACCTTTTAGGAGTGCCTTCGATTCCTGAAGGAGGTTGAGTTTGGTGCTCAGGAATCTTCAAATCGCTTGCACAATTCTGGAAACATCTGGAGTTTTTATATGGAGACAATTCCTGTGTTCTCAAAGGTTTTATCTGCCAAATGCCCAAATGGTTTTGTATTTTTCAAATTTCATTATTCTAAGCCCACACATTGCTAAAGTATTTGTTTTGTTCTAGGTTCTTCAAGCACATACAAGCTTGCTTTCATCTACCCAACTTTCTAAGGAATTGGAAAGACTAAATTTGAAGTTTACAAGCAACAGTTCAAGGATGAGGAACAATGGCGGTCCGGATTCATCAACACCTGAAGTATACGCAGACGATATAGAGACAGAGGCCAACTCATATTTCCATCAAATGTTCTCTGCTCAGTTGACAGTTGATGCAATGATTCAAATGCTAGCCCGCTTCAAGGAATCTTCTGAAAGAAGGTCTATTTTTTATATTTTTTCTGGATATCACTATATCATTTTCTCTTTTTATTGAATAGTAAGTAATATGTAGTTTTAGTGTTGCAAACCTTGGATATCATCTAGGTGTATAAAGTTGTTGGCTTCAAGGACACCGGTTTTATGTTTAGGTTTGTAGTTCTTGAAGGGAACTATAGTGGATATGGCTACTAATGGCTTTTGTACAATATACTACTAATGAGTTGGCCTTCCGCTGCTTAGTTCTTGACCTTCCCTGATATATTTGTGTATGAAACAAAGTTCTTACGTCATGATTGATTGAGTACTTATGTTTTGCTACCATGAAACTTCCAGGGAGCAATCCATATTTGAGTGCATGATCGCAAATCTGTTCGAAGAGTATAAGTTTTTCAACAAATACCCTGACAGACAACTTAAACTTGCTGCAGCTCTCTTTGGTAAGGCCTTAATTTGTTATTACATTGATTTGAACTCTAAGTTAATATTTGTTATATTAAGTTGCTATAGCCTATAATGAATATTATAGTTCTTTCAATATGTTCATAAGCAATATGCTCATAACTTTGAATTTTGCAGGGTTGCTTATTAAGAATCAACTGGTGACCCATCTGACACTTGGTTATGCCTTAAGAGCTGTTTTGGATGCATTGCGTAAACCTGCTGATTCCAAAGTCGGTACTAATTTATGGTGATGTTGTTGCTCTGCTACATCTGACACTTGGTATTGCCTTACGATCCGTGTTTAAAATGTTGTATGCAGATGTTTGTTTTTGGTACAAAGGCGCTGGAGAAGTTTGTGGATCGTCTGATTGAATGGCCACAGTACTGCCAACACATACTACAAATATCACATTTACGCGGCACTCATCCCGAGCTTGTTGCTTTCATTGAAAGGGCTCTTGCTAGAAACTCATCAGGCCACCCGGATTCGGATGCAACAGCCTATAATCCTGCCGCTGATCAACACCATAGCTCTATTCCCCAACCGAACGTTGAGGTACACCTGTCATGTTTTTGCTCCCAGCCTCCCACCTTTTTCAACAATGTTGAATTCCAATTTCAATACCTAGTTTATTGCTGCCTAGTAATTATAGTTTTCTTTTGAGTATTGTAGACTCATATATTATGATGATATACATCCGGTTCGGTTTCTGAAATGGGTCAACCGGGTCACTTTGGGTACCCATAAATATGGCTAAAGATGGCTCATGCACTCCATGTTATCCACGTTCCCCATGCTATTTTTTATTCCAATTAGTTTTTTAAGTTTTCTTTATTACATGTTTTTCTTTTATTTGTCACAAGTTTAATATTATATAAGTAATAGATCAGTTAGTGTTCCAATTCCCTATGGATTAGGAACGTGGCTAGCAGTTATTTTAATTTGTCTATGTAAACCTTCGAATGATTAATGAAAAAAAAGGCAGTGAGTTTTAGTTTATGAATACGAGTTTTCTCTTTTGGTTAATTTATCTCAATGGATTTTGAGGTTGATTAATTGTTTCCATGCTAGTTCAAGAGTGGCATCTTGGATGCTTGGTTTAAAAAAGCGCGAGGCGCTCCGAGGCGTTTTGGGTCCAAAATCCGAAGCGCGGGGCTTAAAGCGCGAGGCGAGAGCTTCACGTATAGTATTAAAAAAATTATAAAAAAATATTTATATATGTCAATATGACTTTTTCTACATGTTAATCAATCATAAGCACAAAAACATGATTATAACACCCCCTTGAACAGTTAAAAAGCATATTCAAAACATAAAAACGACGAGGCACTACTGTAGCGGGCCAAATAAAGCAGTTTAAAAGGGTTTTTTTGGCTGAGGCGCCACTGTAGCGCTACTGTAGCGCGCGCCTCAAGCGCTCGAAGCGGCGCTTCCTGTAGTCCAGCGCTTTTTGGCAAAAAAGCGTTTTCCTAAACGCCTCGCGCCTCAAACGCTTAAAGCGCGCCCCAGGCTTGGATGGTCTTCTGGGAGTCTAAGGTTGGATTAGGTGGTGTATCTGTATCCTAATTCAAGTTTAGTTTGCCCTAATCGTTTCTTGTGTGGATTTTCTGTATCTCGAGTGACCCGTAGAACTATCTGTTTCTGTTTCAATTTAAATTTTCTCTCCGTTACACATTTTATTCCTATCATTTGGTATCAGAGCCGAACGATTCATCGTTTCGACTCATTCTTCTACATTTCATATCATCCAGTTTAAAAAAAAAAGTCTTATCAATGGCGTATAAAAAAAGATTGATGTCACGTCAACTTAGAGAATTACAAGATCAGATTTGGGAGCTTAAGTTGTTGGTTTTGCAAGATCGGCTTTCGGAGTTATCTAAGAAAGTTCATGGAGTTACCAAACAACCGACAAACATAAGCAATGTTGCAACCAGCCAAGCATATGTCGAGGAGCCCCGATATGATGATGACGGGATATATTCGATGTCGAAGAATATTTTTTTGTAGGAAAAGCTCTTGGTGTGATTGTTGTTCAAGAGGTTGAGCCTACATTTGAGAATTTGAGTAAAGGAGAAGGCCAATCAAATGTTACTGTCGATCATAATGGTTTGGAAGATTTAACTTCTGTTTTTGAAAGCAACAACCAAACATTTAGTAGCATAGGGAGTCCAGAGCCAAATCCCACATCAACTAGCAAGGCAAAGAATACATGTACTATATGGGATGATCCAATTGTGGTTCAAAAGTCTGTGCCAACCCTTGTTGATTCATCACATAGTCTTTTCACATGTCCATTGGAACAAATCAGG
Source organism: Ambrosia x helenae (assembly GCA_030844895.1). Lineage (NCBI taxonomy): Eukaryota > Viridiplantae > Streptophyta > Magnoliopsida > Asterales > Asteraceae > Ambrosia > Ambrosia x helenae. The sequence continues at coordinate 140,087,313 of CM061228.1, read as the reverse complement.
AAAGTTAGTGAAGAAGATTTAATGCAGAATTGGATATCCATTAAAAATCATGCACGCATTAAAGAATCCATGTGGGTCACGGTCACACTTCAAACTATACGCCATCAGATATCCACCGAAAATACCTCCTGAGCCGCCACCCGATGATTGCGTTTCAAGTTTGAGGACAAACTTCTTCGAAGAACGAGAGGATGATATACATCCGGTTCGGTTTCTGAAATGGGTCAACCAGGTCACTTTGGGTATCCATAAATATGGCTAAAGATGGCTCATGCACTCCATGTTATCCACGTTCCCCATGCTCTTTTTATTCCAATTAGTTTTTTAAGTTTTCTTTATTACATGTTTTTCTTTTATTTGTCACAAGTTTAATATTATATTAGTAATAGATCAGTTAGTGTTTCAATTCCCTAAGGATTAGGAACGTGGCTAGCATTTATTTTACTTTGTCTATGTAAACCTTCGAATGATTAATGAAAAAAAAGGCAGTGACTCAGTGAGTTTTAGTTTATGAATAAGAGTTTTCTCTTTTGGTTAATTTATCTCAATGGATTTTGAGGTTGATTAATTGTTTCCATGCTAGTTCAAGAGTGGCATCTTGGATGGTGTTCTTGGAGTCTAAGGTTGGATTAGCCGATTAGGTGGTGTATCTGTATCCTAATTCAAGTTTAGTTTGCCCTAATCGTTTCTTGTGTGGTTTTTCTGTATCACAAGAGACCGTTAGATCTATCTGTTTTGTTTGATTTCAAATTATCTATCCGTTGCATATTCAATTTCCTATCATATGAAGTTTTAACAAATTTGTTTTTCTTGTAGATGGTGGGTTCATCTTTCCCATTAATTGGATCTGGTGGTAGTCAGCTGGGTTCACAAATATCTTCTCCAATTCAGCTTCAGCAGAGGAGCCAAAGTTATTTAGACGAGAGACACAGAGCCTCAGTAACTTCCTCCTATATGAAGCCAAACGTTACTACCACAGGACAAGCCTCAAGTGCTCCGCCAAATGATCCTGTTAATATTCCCAAGGTAACTGCATGTTGTAACTTCATTTATGCAACAGGTTTGTTTCACTCATTTTTCTTCTATGATTAGTTATTATTTTTTGACGGATACATGCAGCCACATAGTGCAGTTAGTTCCTCAGCAGCATTGGCTTCCACTGCTGCTTTTGCTCGCCCTTCTCGAGCGGTTACTTCAGCAAGTAAGTTTTCAACTTTTCTCAAGCCTTTTGCCTGCCTGCGCATTCACGTACCACCTAGAGTTTTTTTATTTTTTTTGTGCGGTGCTTTGACATTTGATATGTGATGCAGGGTTTGGTTCTGCTTTAAATATTGAAACACTTGTTGCTGCTGCTGAACGCAGAGAAACTCCCATTGAGGTATTGTTTGTACCTTCAGCTTCTTTCTGGTGTTTATTTTCTTGATTCTTATGTGAACATGCGTGTTAGTGACTATAGTCATCATACTAAGTATTGGGCACTGCCGCACTTGCGAATGGCTTTAGAAGCTATTTCTATTATGATTAATTTCAATAGTAGATTTGCAAGATTTTGTTTCCCTTTATACACTATTAACTTGTTAATATAGGATTTATTTAAGATGACTAGATGAGTATATTTATATTTTGTGTATCATCTTGTTTATACACATCTAATAAATTGTTTCCATGCTATAATATCATCCCTATGATTTTTTCTGGTCAGTTGCTTCTATAAGATGCATCTATATGATTTTCTGGTCAGTTGCTTCTCTAATATGCATCTTCCATACAGGCCCCACCATCTGAAACTCAGGATAAGATTTCTTTTATCATCAATAATTTATCAGCTGCCAACATTGAAGCTAAAGCAAAGGAATTCACAGATGTTTTGAAAGAGCAGTACTATGCTTGGTTTGCTCAGTACATGGTCATGAAAAGGTAACTTAGTTTGTCTTGTTGTAATAACTTTTATATGTGAAAACATTCAAACTGATAAATTTTTTTCATGGGCCATGAATGAGTTATTGATAGGTTGTTTGGTGGTTGTCACTGCTTTATCCTACATTTTTACTGTATGCCTATTTGTACTTATTAAGTTGCTATTTTTTCTAACTTGTGAGGTGTTTGTTGTTCTTGATGACAGAGCAAGTATTGAACCAAATTTTCATGACTTGTACTTGAAGTTCCTTGAGAAAGCCAACTCAAAACCTCTAAACAAAGAGATTGTTCAAGCTACCTATGAGAATTGCAAGGTATAATTGTACTAAATTATTAGTTTTTTAATGGTGGTCAAATGCAAATTGTTGAGTTCATGATATTATACATAATTGGTAATGCAACAGGTTCTCCTAGGATCTGAACTTATTAAATCTAGTTCAGAAGAACGTTCGTTGCTGAAGAATCTTGGAGGCTGGCTGGGAAAGATTACAATTGGTAGAAATCATGTTCTGCGTGCTAATCAGATTGACCCAAAGGCTTTAATTATTGAGGTTTTATTCGCAAAATCTTCTTCATAAATCATCACAAATGCGTCTTTTATAGTTTCGTGTGATGTGTAACTAAATTTGCTTTCAATATTTCTAGGCATACGAAAAGGGTTTAATGATTGCAGTGATTCCATTTACCTCCAAGGTATATATTGATTGGTTCTATCTTTTATTTTTTCTCTGATCAAAGTATGATGAGGTATCAATTATCTTTTTGTTGATGGTGTAGATAATAGAGTCATGTTCAAACAGTCTAGCGTATCAACCACCTAATCCTTGGACCATGGCCGTTCTTGCACTACTTGCAGAAATCTATGCAATGCCTAATCTCAAAATGAATCTCAAGTTTGAAATTGAGGTATATATATATATATATATATATATATATATGTACATCTCTCTATCTATATGTATGTACGTACGTATGTATGCTTTATATGGGGAAATTGCTAAATAAACTGATTAAAAGCATTATTAAACTTTTATTTTCTGTTTGCTGTGGTGTTTCAGGTATTGTTCAAGAATCTTAATGTGGATTTGAAGGAAGTAACCCCATCATCCCATCTTATTGACAAAGTGAGGGAAGTTGAAGGAAACCCTGATTTTTCTAACAAGGATGTTGGTTCAGCTCAGCAACCAATGGTCGGGGAAGTGAAATCTAATATGATATCTACTCTAAATCAAGTCGAATTACCAGTTGAAGTTGGTAGTTCATCTCATTCTGGTGGTCATTCACGCATATTATCCCAGGTTATTATTCCCTTTCATCATATGTTTCTCAAAATCTGTTCAAACCTTCTAATTTATTTTTATATAATGTATATGTTTTTTTTTGGTCAATCATGGGTTTAATGGTACTAATTTATTTTGATGGATAGTATGCTGCTCCACACCACATTCCTGCTGTTACTTTAAGTGAGGATGAGAAGCTGGCAGCTTTAGGCTTATCTGATAAGCTTCCATCTGCTCAAGGACTTCTACAAGCTCAATTGCCTTTTTCAGTTGGTCAGGTTTGTAGATATCTTTTTATTTTATTATTTTTTTTAAAGTATTTTTGTTTATTTACTTATGTCTCGTTCTATTGTTTCTACACCTAAATGTTAGTCATCTTTGCAGCTACCATCATCAAATATGGACCAACAAGTTATTATCAACCCCAAGCTCCAAGCTCTGGGTCTGCATGTGCCTTTCCAGCGGTACTATAATCATATCTTAATACACAAAACTATTTACAGAAACAAACTATAAATTGTGTTTTGACCTGTTGCCTGACACCCATTTTGCCATCTATATATGGTTAGTAAATTAAATATTGCTTGGTTGACACAATTCGTTGTTTGGTTTACAGTGTGCTTGGCTATACCATGGAACTGGCTATCAAAGAAATAGTTTCTAGCATTGTTCAGCGTAGTGTTTCTATAGCAACTCAAACAACAAAAGAACTTGTCTTAAAGGTGACTTTATGCCGGGCCATGATCATTGTGTGTAAATATTAAATTCGTACTTAAAATGATTTTGCATGCTCGCATACAATTGCAGGACTATGCTATGGAGTCAGATGAGAGCCGTATACATAGTGCAGCTCACCTGATGGTTGCAAGTTTGGCTGGAAGTCTAGCTCATGTCACGTGCAAGGTTTCTTTTTTAAATTTATATTCATGTTTTAATTCCACTACTGTGATCCTATCTTCACTGACCTTGATTGTATCTCTGTTATCAGGAGCCTCTTCGTGGTTCGATATCAAGTCAGCTAAGAAACAATCTTCAGGCTCTGAATTTGAATGTTGCAACTGAACTGCTTGAACATGCAGTTCAACTTGTTACTAATGATAACCTCGATTTGGGATGTGCATTAATCGAACAGGCTGCTACCGAAAAGGTTAGATTTGTCTAATCACATTCTTCATTTGAGCATAGCTATTGATATATATTTTGTTGCATATAGGCTGTACAAACAATAGATAGTGAACTTGCACCTCAACTTTCGATGAGAAGGAAGCACAGAGAAGGGGCATATTTTGATACAAGCCTATATACACAAGGTCACGTAGGCGTTCTACCAGAAGCCCTGCGTCCTAAACCTGGCCGACTATCCCATTCTCAACAGCGGGTTTATGAGGTATTATTAATTTCACCATCGATTTATCATTTGGTATAAAGTTAAATATTAGTTATATATCGTTTTTTTTGTGCAGGACTTTGTTCGGTTACCATGGCAGAATCAATCCAACCAAAGTTCAAATGTTGGACCACTTGGCCCTTCGGCTCCACAAGGAAGTGGTGCTCTACACCGGGGTTACGGTTCTGGTTCAGGTTCTGTTACAGGTCAGATGAACCCTGACATCTTCTCATCTGGTATCAATGCCGTAGCACACTCCTTGGATGCTGAGGATATGGAGTCTAGTTCAGTAAAACTCCTTAGGTGTGATTTTGAAGAGTTTTTTTTGGATATCCTTATGCTCTGTCTTCTTTTTTGTCCTTCAATTATATATATATGCTTTTTTTTATTTCTAGTGGTTCCTCCGTACATAGCGCAATGGGTGGTAGTATGGCTCCTCACAATTTCGAGAATGAAGCAGTTCTACCATCATTTTCGTCAGTATCAGCCCCTGAACTGCACATTCCAGAAGCTTCTGTTGCCTCCAAAGTTAGTAATTTAGTTAGCATGAGTTTAAGATTTTGAGTTTGTTTGCGTTGCTTAAGATGGTTTTTATCAATTGGTAGGACACTGGAGTATTTGCACAGCCTTTGCCTTCACCTTTGGCTTCAGATCGCATTACAAATACCCCTTCAGAACCTTCATTGACAACCAAAGACGCAGTTGATAAATACCAGTTTATCTCAGAGGAGGTCCGCTTCTTATTCCTTATGTTCTTGTGTGCTTTAAATAAATTGTTATAGATCTTACCAGTCGTATAAAATTTTATTTCAGCTGGAATCTTTGATAGCAAAGGATGCTAAAGAAGCTGAAATTCAGGTAGTGTTTCTTCATATTCACCATGAAAGATATTATCCAAGTAAAACATTTGAATTTATGAAACAAATCTGAAAGAGGAGGTTGTTTTCAGGCTATTATTGGCGAGGTTCCTGGGGTGATTCTTAGATGCATTAGTAGGGATGAGGCTGCCCTGGCCGTGGCTCAGAAGGTACTTATATTCATTATAACTATTTTGATGCATATGCTTGTTAGCAAACAAATTTTGACATTGCATTGGACCTTTGTCATAGGTCTTCCAAGGTTTATATGAAAATGCAGCAAACGCCTCTCATGTTGGTGCTCACCTTGCCATGTTGGCTGCCATTCGTGATGTCAGCAAGCTTGTGTTCAGTCAGCTCACTAGTTGGGTATGTTTTTCTTTCTTTTTTTCTTATTCATTTGCTACAATGATTTGCTATTTCAGTGTTGCTTTACTAATTTGCTCAAGTTGTGTTCTTGCAGGTAATATATTCTGATGAAGACAGGAAATTTAACAAAGATATAACCGTTGGATTAATTCGCAGAGAGTTGCTGAACCTTGCCGAGTATAATGTTCATCTGGCTAAGCTTCTTGATGCCGGAAAGAACAGTATGTGTAAACTACATTATAATTTCATCAGCATCCATTTTGCTAGATAAAAAAAAACTAATTTTAATTTGTCAAGCAGAGGTGGCAACAGAATTTGCAATATCTCTCATCCAAACGTTGGTTGCTAGTGATGCCAGAGTAATATCTGAACTTCATAGTGTTGTTGATGTATTAGCCAAGGTATGATTAAACTCTTAAATAATTAAATTCATTTTAACTTACTTAAATAAAGCATTCTGATAGAAAAAGAAATAACCTGCAGCTTGCAACAAGGCCTGATACTCCTGAGGCTCTTCAACAACTTGTTGAAATTGCTAGGAACCCTGCAGCTGGCCTTCAAGCCGGGAAGGACGATTTGAACAGACTACAAAAAGACAAAAAGGTTATTTCATACCTGTTTTTGTTGCTGTTGCTAGAGGGACGATTTCAGATCTTAACTTTTTTGTTTAATGGAACAGGTGGCTAATCATCCTGTAGCAAGCAGGGATGACACCAGTGTTGTGGAATCTTCTGAACCAGATCCTGCTGCTTTCCAGGAGCAGGTATGTAAAGCTGATTTCTAACTTTGGAATATTAATACTCTTGAATTGACATGGGTAACTGAGTATTTCTATTTGTGTCACAGGTGAGTCTGCTATTTGCTGAATGGTACAAGATATATGAACTCCCTGGTGTGAATGATCAGTTGACTGCTCGCTTTGTTCTACAACTTCAACAAAATGGCCTATTGAAAGCCGATGACACCTCAGATCGCTTTTTTCGCCGTCTTCTGGTATTTATTTTAAAGGCTTGCACATGGACACACAAACTTAAATTATTTTTAGTTGTTACTTTAAGAGAACTCTGTGTTTATCTTCCCTAATTTCACCAGGATATTGCTGTATCACACTGTATATCGTCTGAGGGCGCTGTCCAATCTCATCAGCAAACACAGGCATTATCTTTCCTTGCCATTGATATGTATGCATCACTTGTCTTTTCAATACTGAAGGTAAGGCCCGTTGGTTGACATTTTGAACTTTTAGTTTTTATGTGAGTTCTTTTGTTATCATTTTTCTCAACACACCTCTTTTTATTTTGTATGGTTAGTTCTCTGCTGCTGACCATGGATTAAGCAAGATGTCACTTCTGTCGAAGGTTTGAAAATTCAACTTAAACTCGATTTCTCTTTTTTCTTGTGATATTCAGATAATGGCATATAATTACTGTATATTACCCACATTATTCGATGCAGGTATTAGCAGTGACAGTGAGATTCATTCAAAAGGATGCAGAAGAGAAGAAAACGTCATTCAACCCTAGGCCTTACTTCAGGCTATTCATTGATTGGCTGCTTGACCTTAGTACCCTCGACCCTGTCTTTGAAGGTGCAAACTTTCAGGTAATTGCATTTTCTATGCAACTTATTAACACTTATAATCTTACTTGTCTTCTGTGTAACGTTATTTCCTTCTTCTCTTACAGGTTTTGACAGCTCTAGCAACTTCCTTTCATGCACTACAGCCTTTGAAAGTTCCTGCATTCAGGTTGGTGACGATACATGTTTTGTTTAATTGTTTCAATGTTATGTCGTGTGTGTGTTAATGTGGGAGCAAAATGGTCTCTTTTCAGCTTTGTATGGCTTGAGCTAGTAAGCCACCGAAGTTTCATGCCAAAACTTTTGAGTGGAAATGGTCAGAAGGGGTGGCCGTATTTCCAACGTTTGCTGGTAGATTTGTTCCAGTTTATGGAGCCTTTCTTGAGGAATGCTGAACTTGGCGAGCCGGTTTGCATCTGATTTTGCTAATAACTTTTCTTCTACTTTACTAATCATATCAGATATTACTATCTTATATTTTTGTTTCTTTTTATTTACTTGTATATGTATTATTCCCAGGTTCGCTTTCTGTACAAAGGTACACTGAGAGTGCTTTTAGTGTTACTTCACGATTTCCCAGAGTTCCTTTGTGATTATCATTTCAGTTTCTGTGATATCATTCCTCCAAGCTGCATTCAGATGCGAAATATAGTACTTAGTGCATTTCCACGAAACATGAGGCTGCCTGACCCTTCTACCCCTAACTTGAAGGTCTGTCATTTCTTAGTATGATTATAAAAATATCCTCACATACAGATAGTTGAATTGGTTTAATTCTTTAGCATGTTCACCCAATTGAGATTGCCACAATTTCATTGATTAGTACTAATTTCTACATCCATTCAATCTTCTCTTTTTCCCCAGATTGATCTGCTAGCCGAGATTAGTCAATCACCCCGCATTCTGTCAGAGGTTGATGCCGCCTTAAAGGCCAAGCAAATGAAAAGTGACGTGGATGAATATCTCAAGGTACAGAGTTTTGTTTGTAAAAAAAAGTAAAATCCCACTGCATAATAAGTAGCATTGAATGCAAGTATGTTTTTCAATAATAATTTTCAATCATCTGTACAGACGAGGCCACAAGGGACTTCGTTTCTTTCAGAATTAAAGCAGAAACTGCTTCTTTCACCAAGTGAGGCTGCAAGGGCAGGAACAAGATACAACGTGCCGTTGATGAACTCTCTTGTTCTTTATGTTGGAATGCAGGTGTGTTTAACTAACTCTTGTCTATCGACTTTGGAATATATATTTTTTTCATGTATTGACGATAAGATGTTATAATGAATAATGGATGCAGGCGATCCTGCAGTTGCAGGCTAGAACTCCTCATGGACAGTCAATGGCAAGTAACGCGTCACTTGCCATCTTCTTGGTCGGTGCTGCTTTGGACATTTTCCAAACACTAATACTGGAGCTGGAGACTGAAGGACGTTACCTCTTTTTGAATGCGGTTGCTAATCAATTACGTTATCCCAACAACCACACGCATTACTTTTCATTCATCCTCCTTTATTTGTTTTCCGAGTCAAACCAGGTGAGTCATCACACTAGTATAGTCCACTTTGGTGCTTCTTCAAGCATTATACTCACCTGTATGCGTTATGCAGGAGGCCATTCAAGAACAGATAACCAGAGTTCTATTGGAGCGGCTGATTGTTAACCGACCACACCCATGGGGCCTTCTAATCACTTTCATTGAGCTTATCAAGGTAATCATTCAACCTAAATGGCAGCTTTAACTTAGCATATAATAATACTAGTTTATACCCCGGGAGCGTCCCGGGTTGAGAAATCTAAGTAAAGTGAATAAAAATTAGAAGTATCTAAACTATAAAAATGGCATCTGCCAATATATGATTAATGAATATTATTATTATTATTATTATTATTATTATTATTATTATTATTATTATTATAAACAAATCTCTGCCATAAGTTATCATATTATAATATAAAAAAAGGGAAAATATGTGTTGTGATTGATTTTTGTATTTATGAATGATTGAGCAGAATCCGAGGTACAACTTCTGGAGCAGATCCTTCACAAGGTGTGCTCCTGAGATTGAAAAACTGTTTGAATCGGTTTCAAGATCGTGTGGTGGACCTAAACCTGTGGATGATGGCGTGGTTGCGGGAGGGATATCTGATACCATGCACTAATTAGGATTCCTTTTCTTGATAGAAATCTTTGTTAGTATTATATGTTTTGGTACATCATTGTTTAGGTCAATTAGTAGCTTCTAGACATTTAGGACAATTTTTTGTGTTTAGTAATTTGGAAGATAAATATCATTCTTCAATTATTTTCATTTGATAAGCCTGGCGGTGATGACGTGCTAGCGACAAACAATGGTCATCTGTTTGGCTTGTTTGTATAATTCTTAAGTTAGCGACTTTAACAAGAGTGATCTATTTTGACTTGAGTGCAGTTTGGGTTGGCTCATGTTGAAATACTCGAGTAAACTGCCAATATGGCCCTTGAGGTTTGTCCACATATCCTACTGTCAAAAAACCTACTTCTCAATAATATTAAAGAAAAGATATGCTAAAGTTAAGCTTGGGTTTGATGTGGACGATGATGAGCCGATTGGATCGTTTCACTCTCGAAGCTAACATCAACTCCGATTATAAGGAGAACACACATTCCGTTAACAGAAATACAACCTTAATTGATACAAGTAGAAGAGATCACGCTGCTTCCATGGAAAAAATATATGAACTCTCCCTCCGATTCCTCTTTACCTCATTCGTGTCTTCGATCAGTTGACACAAACATCACCACTCGAAACCCATACAATTCTCGACTCTTCACCACCACGAGGACACAAAACGTCTACCACACACAACCCACTAACACCATTATGAATTGTGAATCTAAATTAGGTCAATTTTTATCTGACAGAGCATTTGGAGCTTGGAGTCGATGACTATCATCATATGGGTTGTGTCAAAATCTGGACTTGAAGATTGGGATTTTCAAGCTTATTGTAGATGTTAAGACCATCTCCAATGCTAAATGCGCCCTTAAGCGTCATTAGCTGCCACGTCATCTGCCACATAATATCTTTAAAAACCTTAATTTCATGTCCAACTCTACAAACATCCTTACCATTCTTAATTTTCACCTCATTACCTAACCATTACACACAATAATTACATAAAACTTTTCTTTTTTAACTTTGGGTCCACCTCATTGCAAAAACCAAGGTAAATACATGCCCTTGTGCAAGGGCACCTCACCTAAGGGCACCTTAGGATGGACACACTCCAATGCTAAGGGCCTCTAAGAGCATCCAAGGGCTTCATCTCTAAGGGCCCATTGGAGATAGTCTAAGAATTTTGGGTTTGTTTAAGGGGAGAAGAAAGAGTGTATAATCTTGATAGGAGGACTGCAATGGGTTTGAGTGGGTTAAAAATAATGAAGTGACCATTTTGCCCGTGAAGTTAACTGACTTCACTAACGTTGTTTGGAAATTGGATTGAAATGACACCAAAGTGAAACCACGGGGTTCCAGTGATGAAAAAGTATTGTCTAAAAGTGACATACGCGAGCAAACCTCAGGGGCCAATTTGGTAGTTTACTCTTGTTTCTACCAAATTAATCCGTTTCTTAAAGAACCAATTATGATTACAACCCCACTTTTTAACGTTATTCTTTCAAGATGTTGTGTGTTTTGTTCGTACTCCTCATTTGGAACCAGGTCTTTTTTTATTCCAATCCCCCCATGTATCCGAAGAAATGATTCATCGAAATTCTATTTCTAAATGTCTTTTCTCTTCAAACTAAAAACTCAAATTCGATTTTTAGTTTATTATTTTTTGTGCTAACTTCTCTTCTCAATTATCGTATTCTCTGTTAGGGCTGGCAAATCGTGTATACCTGACCTGTTAAGACACGATACACGAAACCTTACTACCTGTGCACGTCACGAAAAATTTTTGTGTCTATTTTTTGATACACGAACCTAGGGGTGTGCATGGGTCGGTTTGGTTCGGTTTTTACCATTAACCATAACCATAACCACTATTTCGGTTATGGGATTTCCTTAACCATAACCATAACCAAACTTCGGTTATGGTTAATCGGTTATGAATTCGGTTATGGTTCGGTTATGGTTATTTTGGTTATTAACCATAAACTTCAACTAAAATTAACTTTCAACTAAAGTTTAAAAATTAAATTTGTATGGGTCTACAAAATAAAAAATGAAACCTACGACGGTGAACTTAACTTAAGTTTTTTTAATAACACTAACAAGATTACATTTTTTTTGTTAAACTACGGATGATCCTTATTAATAAGATTTTTTAAGATAATAAAAAAACTTATTTAAGCCTAAGTTTAATTTTTTATTACAATAAAGGTCACCTACATCAAGATTGTGTTGTTACTAGCATACTTTTATTTTAGCAGAAAACCTTTACATGGTTAGTGTAAAACACAATACATAGTCTTAAAACTAGAAGTTCGGTTCGGTTATGGTTATATTGGTTAACCAAAGTTTCAAAACCATAACCATAACCGCTCAGTCGGTTAAAGAAATTTCATAACCATAACCGTTGGTTATGTCGGTTATCGGTTAAAATCGGTTCGGTTATGTTGGTTATGGTTCGGTTATTGGTTATGACGGTTAATTTTGCTCACCCCTACACGAACCTGTTAATTTTTTAACAGGTATACACGAAAAGTATCGTTTAATACCTGTTTGCGAATCACTCATGATGTAGATAAAAAATAGACCGTTACAATGAAAACATAACAGTGAACAAATGCAAAGCCGATCATCATAATATAATATAAAACTAAAATTACAAGAATAACTAAAATCTTTTGAGTATTCTTGCTTTCAAAAGCAAGTGTTTTTGAGTATTCTTGTAATTTGTTTTGGTATAAAACATATAAAACACATCCAATTAATACTCCAATAACAATTGCAACGATGAAAAAGAAATGAAAAGCTTTTTAAATATATTATTATTTTTAAATAAATTCTAAACATGTATTAATAGGTACATGCAGGTAAATAGGTATGTTACCCGTTAAGACACGAAAATTAACAAGTAAATTCGTGATTACCTGTTTAGGACACGAAACCTGTTAAGCCCAAACTTGTACCTTTTAAGATCATTCAGGTTCGTGTCAGGTAATCGTGTTCGTGTACAAAATTGCCAGCCCTATTCTCAGTAACATTGAGAACACAACTTTAGTTCTGGTTTAAGCGTTTGCTGGTGATATGCAACAATGGAGAGTTACATGAGAATTTTGTGGAGCCACCTCCTAGTTTAGACTAATCTCTCTTGATAAATAAACACTATACACCCAAAATGCTCGTTCAAATTAGATTGCAACCAAACAACTATTTAATTGAATTATTCCATCGAAGCATTGATCTCTCTTTAACAAATCTTTTATCATAGCATAATTAACATTCAGAAATTACATAACGTAACACATGATATGAAACAAAACTATAAATCGTCTCTTTTACTAGAGTTACTAAAGTATTGTATCGCATATTATAAATCAACTGAATTAGCTAACAACAAAGCCTTCTTATGCCTCTTTGCGGACAAAGTAAAGCTTACCCATGACATGAAGAACAGCCACAAAAGCGATGAACCCAATACTCATAACAAGAACAACATTAGGGGAGATCTTTAGTCCAGGGGCATCATCCGTGTAAAACTGGAGCATGTTTCCGGCTGTTCCACCAGCCGCCCCTCCAGTGCCGCCACTCTTCCTCCTTCGCAAGTTGGCGGCAGTGGCTGCTGCACTTCCTCGTGGTGGAGCTGCTCCGTTCAAAGCCATTTTCTGTACATGTAGAGAAGATAATATTATTAGCATATGTAACTTGAACACAATATCGCATGCATACCACAATCATAGTTTTAGATTCCTCGAACAAAAAGCCAATCTACGTTTCAAGTTTCAGACTAGAAAAATATTACGTTTGTTTAGAAATAGTTACTGAAGCTAATTGCTCTTTCATGTCAATTCTTTCTAGTTCATGTTGATATATGGTATGTGTGAAATGCCTTTCGCATTTTGATGAAAAGAACAACATGAACATGTGACACAAATTTCAAATATAATTATTTATACGTTTGTCTCATATTCGCTGATCAGGTCCAAAAGATTGAGCTACTAAAGAACAACAAGAATACAAGATAGTGGAAAAAAGATTGATGCAAGGCGAAGATGTGAATCGAGTGTAAAGAATGGAGGAGGTCAAACAAGGTCAAAAGTTAAAGAACTTGAAAAATAGAAGCTTGTCTAAAACCCGAAGAAAATTGAACTAAGCTTAAGATCAGTTCAAAATGAACATGTTTTTATAAATCTTTTAAACAGAGGTTATATAATGAAAGCGTGAGGCGCTCCGAGGCGTTTTGGTTCAAAAATCAGAGGCACGAGGCGAGAGGTGCGAGCTTCACGTATGTGAGGCGCCCAAGGTAAAAAAGAGAAACATATTTATACAAGCCAATACTACATATTCTATTTGTTAATCAATCCTAAACACAATAACATAATTATAAAACACGCTTAAACACTCCATTAAATATACATTGAAGCCGAAACACACTTAAAAATCTTAAAAAAACCTTGATTTTGACTTTTGGCACAAAAAAAAAACCCTAATTTTGACTTAGGCGGTGCCTCATGCCAAAAAAGCGCTTTTCCTAGCGCCTCGGGTGCCTCACGCCTCAGGGGCGCTTTTTTAAACCGAGGATTGGTTTACTTATCAATGCTTAATCTCTCATGTAAAGATTGTAAAAAGCGGCCAAGAATATATAACTAACCTATTCATCCTATCATTCTTCTAGCACACTGTTACGGTTACGGCCAGATTAACAACATAACTAAAAGCGAAATCATTCGAGTTTTTCTTCAGATCCTAGTGTTAAGGCTATCATCAAGTATTCAAGTGTGAATGTGCCTGAGATAAGGCACCTAAAGAAGCAACAATCAGTACACTAGAAAAATGATCTTTGTTCAAATTAAGTGTTTATATTATCCCTATCTTTCAAAATTCTCTTTAATTATGTACAACAAACAACATAATAATAATAATAATAATAATAATAATAATAATAATAATAATAATAATAATAATGATCATAAGCATACGAACTGAAGAAAAAGAGAGATGAACAGGTGGATTCTAATCATCTCAATCAAATCATTACATACAATCCACTAAACTATACATCTATACTTGTTGATGATACATTCATATGTAAATCAGAAACAGATCTAAAATTTGGTGTTAACAAATATACTAAAACAGAATTAAAGAGAAAACAATAATATAATCTAAATTTGAAGCATGAAATAAATCGAACCTTTGAGTGTCGACAAAAGGGTAGCGATTTGGATCTCTCTGGCGTTCCAAGATCGGATCTTTGATGGAAACAGATACTGTGTATATTGCTTAGATAAACAAAAAAAACCCTTTTATATACGTTTGCTCCTATGTCTTCTTATAGTTATCTCCTTCTTAACCTCCTTATCTCTTTGATTAAAAAAAAAAAAAAATCATAATTTCTAATTTATAACTTAACTCCTTTTCAAAGCCTAAAAACTTTTTTTTTTTAAACCATTATCTAAACACTTTATTTTAATTTATTTTTGGTGAAAAAAATAGAGAGCCAAACATGCCCTTAATGCGCATCTAGGCCCACTTCTTAGGTCCAGTGCAACTTTCTCGCTTTGCTTTAAACGCCCCACTTTCAGCCATCAGACGCATTTTTTACGTCAAGTTCTTACAAAATTCTGTCCAACAATTGTCTAAACAGGTATGAAACAATTATACTAGCTCTAAACAAGTTTATAATCAACCTAAAACAACCTAAACCAACCTAAAGAACCTTAAAGCATGTTTAAAACTCCTAGAAATGTATTTTTATACCATATGTCTCGCTTAAAAAAACTTTTTCTCTTTAAGCGTCTTGCTCTGAGGCACAAGACTCACCCTTGATGCCTTGAGTGCGTCTTACGCCTTTAACAACTATGGTTTATACCTCAATGTATAAATCAGGAGTTGTTTGGCAATAGTATTATGAAGATTTGATTGACTGAGTGGTAGCTCCTGAATTGGTTAGTAGTATTTATTAAAATACTTCATAAATGACTCAAGTGAGTTCTTAAACGATTTAAATATACTCTACCTCTGGCCGATTTAATTCATGAAATTAATTTTAAAAATATATATCGCCAATAATAATAACGGAAATGTAGTGCGTGAATTATAGTGGTAGACACATCATTCGCCGTCTTGTGGTAATAACAACATTAGCTTCGTTTTCATTATCTTGTTCATTGAAGATTTAATTAAATGGCTCGTACGAGCAAAAAAATGGCCCTTAGCCCTTAACGAATTATATAAACATTTTTTAAACAACAATTAGCGTTATATAAAAAACATAGCAAAATATAATATTTGAATGACATACGGTAATAGCTAACCGATAATTCAACATACGATTTTTCCATATACTTATATATAACACCTGCTTGAGACTTTCTCTTTGTTTCATCTAGTTTTCTATTTTTATATTTTTGTGCATCTGATGGTTGTTTAGGAGGCAAAATTTATAAAAATCAAAAGTCAAAACTATTAATAATTACTAAATTCTAAGTCTAACAATTAATAATTACTCAATTAGGGCTCAAGATTCAACAAAAACACCCAATTTAAGGATCATTATTCAACAAACACATTCAATTTAGGAATCAACAATCAACAACACACCTAATTTAGGGCTTTACATTTAACAAAACACTTAAGTTAGGGCTAAATTAAAAATTATCAATTAGGGTCAAATTTGTGTGAATCAAGAAAGTGAAAAAAAAAATCACCTTCCAAAAAAAAAAAAAAAAAAAAAACGAAAGTGAAAAAAAATATCCCTTGAGTGGTGCAAAGGTGGCCAACGTCCAGTTGTGGTGGTGGCCGGTGGGCTGTGAATCTGTCATGGCTGTCTGTGGTCACTAGTCAACTGTCATAGTGTCGAGGTCACAACTGTTGTTGATACTGCACCACTGTTTCTTTTCTTTTTGTTTTTTTAATTATTATTATTATTATGATGATGATGATGATGCTGCTGCTTGAATTATGGATCAAATTAAGTTTATTTGAGTCTAATAAGTTGTAATTGCATTATTTATGAAAATAAGTTTATTTGGGCTCAATAAATCTCTACGTTTTATTTTATTTTTGTATAAAGATGGCGTAATAGATTTTGAGTTTCATATTAAAAAAACAATATAAATAAATGTATGGTTAATATTATAGGCTTGTGAAAAAAGTGCTCAGTTAGGCTGAGGGGTGTGGAAAGGGAGAAGGGGGAAGGGGTTGAGGAGATGAGGTGGAACCGATCCCCGTTGGGGAACACCACCCCCTTTCAAATTTTGGTGAGTTCGATGACTTCTTTCCATCTGCCCCGATGTCTTTCTCTCTATCTCTCACATCAATTCTCTATCTCCTCTTCTTTGGTGATGATGTGGCCAAGGTGACATCACCTCTCTGTCATTACCACACCCCACCGCCTTAGACCATTAGGTATGGGGCACGGCAAGGGGCCGGCATCGCCATGCCGTGCCGGGCTACACCGCCCCCTTGGCGCGGCAACGGCATGCCCGGCATTTTCCTGTCGTTGATGCCGGTCCGTCTTCTTGGAAATCGAGACTATCCACTCGTGGCGGCCCGTCTTCTTTGCCGGAGCGGCACCACACCCAGTGGTCTTAAGGATATGACTTGCCTACCCACCGACACATAATCCAACACCTATCAAACACCTAAAAAAATAATCGATACATCAATAAATATCAATAAAGTAACTCTCAAATGCAAGAATGATAGGTATGATGTTTTAACAACATAGTAACAAATAAATGACCATTAAAAATCAATCACCCATAATCATATACCAATAATTAATTTGCTTTTCCATTCTCTTTGTCTGACTCTTCTAACCCTTCAATTTTTAATAATAATAATAATAATTTCCTCACAAAAGAAAATTTGTGCGTCCCACGAATCTGATCCATTCACGAGAAAAACTAAACACACACACACACACACCCATATATAGATACATACATATACATACATACAAAACAGAGAAGGTAAGACAAAATTTCCATAGACACAGATTGATAACCTTTTCTTAATAATAATAATAATAATAATCACATTCATATTAACCCTTCAACAATCTTAAAGATTCACAACAGCAAATGCAGCAATAAAGTTTACAAATTGGGAATCTTTATTTCATTTCAAGCCCTAACCCTAAAACTCCAACAAATTCAATTCATTGATTGATTCCTTCATTTCCATTGAAGAAACAGATTAATAAGCATCTGTTTTGAAGACCCACAATGGTTTTTTTTATAAAATGAGGTTTAATAATTCTAATTCTAATTCTAATTCTCTTTCCAATTCAAATACTCCTCCTTCTGAGCTTGATGAAACCCTAACCCTAGATAGGAATAATGTTGTTTCTGTAGCTAAAGATTATACCCTTTTGGTTACAGATCAAGTTTTGATTGTTATATTATCTAATCTTGCAAAAAGGCAGCAGCTTTCTTGCTCTTTAGTTTGTAAAAGGTGGTTGAGGATTAGTGGTGGTTTAGTTAAATCATTGAGGTTGTTGGATTGGGATTTTCTTGATTCGGGTCGGCTTGGTTTTCGGTTTCCGAATCTTATTGATGTTGATATTGTTCAGGCTTGCATAATATCCCCGAGAAATTCGGGGATTTGTTTGAGTAATAAGTTCGTGTCGGTTCATGTTAATTCGTTTGTATCGGATAATGCGTGTGTTTGGAAACCGGATCTTTTGAGTACTCGCGCGGTTGATAGAGGGGTTAGGATATTAGCTCAAGGTTGTCCTAATTTAAGAAGGCTTGTGTTGTGTGGAGCAAGTGTAGAAGGGTTGGTGGCTATTGGAAATGAGTGTTTAGCTTTGCAGGAATTGGAGTTGTGTTCGTGTACGGATTTGGATTTAAAAGGGCTTGCAGGGTTTAGGAATTTGCAGATTTTGAAACTCGTTGGTTCGGTTGATGGGTTGTATGATTCTGTGGTATCGGATATTGGGTTGACTATTTTGGCTCAAGTGTGTCCGAGGTTGTTGAAGCTTGAGCTTGTTGGTTGCGAAGGGAGTTATGACGGGATTAAAGCGATTGGCCAATGTTGTCAAATGATGGAAGAGTTGACCCTTTGTGACCATAGATTAGAAGGCGGGTGGTTAGCTGCATTGTCGTATTGCACGAATTTGAAGACTTTAAGGTTTCAATCTTGCAAATTTATTGATCCGAATCCCGGACCTAATGAGCATTTAGGTTCTTGCCCTACCCTTGAAGAATTACATTTGGAAAGGTGTCAGTTGAGAGATAAGCAGGGTCTGGGAGCATTGTTTTTGGTGTGCGAAGCTGTCCGGGAATTGGCTTTTGAGGACTGTTGGGGACTGGATAACAACTCATTCAGTGCTGCAAGTGTTTGTAGGTATGACTATGATCTTATTCTTTTCAGATTGCCGCATGGCGTGCTTAGTACTCGTGCCACTACATGTTTGATAAAATAAAATGTGGTTAATGTGTTTTGGTTTCTGAATCTTAAAGGGACGATTTCAAGTAAATTAAGCTTTGCGTTTATTCACGACCTCTGCTCTAAAGCTAGAGTTGTTTTGTAATGTGCTATTTTGTATATCTTTGGCCACCTATTGATAAGTTGAAAGTGATTATGGTAGACTATTATTGTCAATGTTTGTTTAAAAGATGTAATAATGTTTGTTTGTGGCATATCTTTTATGACCATTACCAATTTTAGTTCAATAACAGATATAGTCTTATTAGTCTTAAGGATGTGATTTATAAACCTTTATCTTTATATATGCAAATGAACACTCGTTGGAAGTTATACATCTAATAAGCTATGTTGTCAAAGGCGAAGGCGCACAAGGCTCACCCGGAGCCTAAGTCACAAGGTGCAAAACCAGTGAGGGCTTTTTTCTAAGCAAGGCATACAGTATTAGAATACCATTTTAGGGGTTTCAGACGTGTTCAAACAGGTTCAAACTATTTTTGGCCTGAAAACGCGCCTGATCGCCTGAAACTGTGCCTATCGAGGCGAGACGCTTTGACGCGCGTCTAGTGTAAAAATGACAACATGGCTAAAAAAGACACAACGGTATGAATTAAAGTATGAAAACTAACTTTGTGTTTTTGACATGGTTTTTAGGAGAGTGGCGTCTCTGTCTTTGGAAGGCTGCTCATTACTTACCATGGATGGTTTTGAACCTGTGGTTCATTCATGGAAAGAACTTAAAAGACTTAAAGTAGTTGCTTGTAATAACATAAAGGATAGTGCTATGTCGCCTGAATTAGCGACCCTTTTTTCTCTTCTTAAAGAGTTAAAATGGCGCCCCGATTCCAAGTCTATTCTGTCATCAGGTCTTGAAGGGACTGGAGTATGGCAGAGAGGTGGAAGAAGCTTCAAGATTTGATCTTTTTTTCTTTTTGTTAACAGGTCACAACACATAGTATGCTTGTTCTACAATAGCTGTCTTTAGGATTTAGAGAACAAGTGTATTACAAGTAACTATACCTTCTTTATCTAGTTTCATTTTGTTACTTTCCATTCCACTTATAATTAAAATCTTGGCAACTCTTTTTGTTATGGGCTTGCTTGTGATGATTTACTGGTTTGAACTTTAGATCCGATACTAGTTTACGCCAAATTAATCTCTACAGGCGACAAAAGTGTCGCTCCCTTTGGTCAGTGTGAAAGTCAAATTCTATAGTTTCTTTCATGTAGTTTGTACTTTGTAGTTTCATTCATGTAGTTTGTATATTCTTGCAGATTTTTTTTTTTTTTTTTTTTTTTTTTTTTTTTTTTTTTTTTTGTCACAGCAATAAATTTGTTTAGTGTTGGGGAGATTATATCCTTTTTCAGTGTTGTTTTGTTTTATCATGTATTCATGTTTGTCCTATAAAGGCTTTGATCTTTTCTTAAACTTAAGTTATGTCTTAAAGTTGGAGATCTTCAAAGCTTTTAAGTGGAATTGTTTTTTTAATAGGATATACAACTTTGTGGGGACATTTTGTCAGATCTTTAATACTAAGTGGTTGTCATCATTTACTCAATAAAATTGTTGACTTATAATCAAGACAAATAAAGTGCTCATGTTGTTCTGATGAGAAATATTTATATCATGATGTGGTGTTTCAAAATTAATACATTAGTGTGCTTCAAAACACCTTATTAATTTTACATAGATGGGTTCCTTGTGCTGGTGTGTGCCGGTGAGGACGTTGAGTTCCTTAGAAGGGGTAGGGGTGTAAGCGAGCCGAGCTCGAGCCCAAAGCTCGAGCTCGGCTCGGTTCGAGCCTACAATCTTGAGCTCGAGCTCGGCTTGCTAGCAAATTCAAAAGCTCGAGCTCGGCTCGAGGTGATTTGAGAACAATCTCAAACGAGCTCAAAACTCGGCTCGAGATCGCAAAAGCTCGGCTCGCGAGTGTTATTAAATGGGCCTATGAAATAAGGACTTGGGCTTTGGAGATGTGGGCTATAAATTATAAGAGATATATAAATAACTTATAATTATGTTTGGGCTCGTTTAGGCTCGCGAGCCCAATCAAGCTTTATATCTAGGGCTCGAGCTCGGGCTCGATAACTAAACGAGCCATATTTCAGGCTCGAGCTCGGGCTCGTTAAGGCTCGGCTCGTTCGGGCTTTTTGCCGAGCCGATCCCGGGTAGCTCTCGAGCCGCTACGTGTCATTTACACCCCTAGAAGGGGGGTGGGGTTGAGGTAACGTCCCACATCGGTTGGGAAGAGGAACGAAAGCTTCCTTATACATAGGGCTGGATACCTTCTCTATTAGACGCGTTTTAAAATCCGTGAGGTTTGGGCTTACGAGGGCTTACAATATATGTTACGTTGCTTGGGCTGTTACATTACATCAAGATCATCAAAATTTTGCTTGGGCTGTTGTTGCATCATATCATCAAAATTTAAGTAGATGTAGTTGGTTACATCATATCATCAAAATTTATGTCGATGTAGTTGGGACTATTACCTAATACCCCTACCAACATCTCATAGTTGAGATTATTCCAGCTGGTTTGAGGTGTGAGGGTTTACCTCTTCAGAGGGTTTTCGTTCGGGGTTGGTCACATGTTCGATTCTCGTCCATCGAAAAATCATACCCATTAAGGTTGAAAGGGCCCGACGTGTGAGAGGACTCGAACTTGTGACCCGAAGGTTGTTAGGACTAGGATTTCACCATTGAACTACACCTAAATAAAAAAAAAAAGCAAGAATCTAACCAAAACTCTAAATTAGGAAACAAATAACCATAAATTAGAAAACACAACCATTATCAACATCTAACTAAAATAACACTCCACAATTAAAACTATTTTATCTATTAGTCCTTAGACTTGGTTTTAAACGGGTAGTTTGAAAGAGATCTATAGTCAAAGAAGACTATAGATCTCTTCCAAACTATCCGTTTAAAACCAATTGTACCGTTCTTTGATGTTGTAACTTTATTGAACTCATCTTCAAAAACTTATTGAAAATTAATCTCAAAATTAATAAAAAAAAAGAAGAAGCTTAAAATAGATAACGAACGTGAGGGTAGCCCACTTGGTAGAAGCTTATGCCTCTTTGAGGGAGGTCTTATGTTCATATCTAGGTAATGATGTATTTGATGTAGTTTGATGGGAGTGTAACATTAGCCGTTAAAAAAAACTTATGAGAGCACGAATCAAATTCTTATCAAGTGTACGTTTATAGTTGCATGTAATTGGGTAGGTAATATTTTTCTATAAATTCGAGCTATCTGAAGTGAGATCGAGTATTGGATAGAACTTTTATTTGTTTTCGAGTTATTTGAGCCACATTTGAGTGGGCATCATATTTATGGAGCCAAACTTTAGAATGCATTCATAAGGGACCATCAAGCTAAAGTGTTTAATATAATATGATATATCTACCACGAAATTGGAATAAACTTGGATTCTAAAACGTGAGAATTTTTGTTAGACATACATTTCAACAAAAGTTAACTTTTTTGATATATTACGTATAAGAGTTTAAATAAATGGAGAAGATATAAAACAAATATAGAGCATATTAAGAATACGACCTAATAAAAGTATAAGATTTAAAGGATATAAATCATATAGATAACATGGTCCAAAAACTTCAAGAGGAAGGAATAACTATTTGAAAAGAATATGTTGTTGAGAATCATTTTCGACATGAAGTTCTTTGATCATTATATAGAACTAGCAGGTACAGCAAAAATGCCGTTTTGCCCTTCAATGACACTCAAAATTACGAATATGCCATGTATTCACATACTGTTGCACCGTCAGTTATGAATTAATATATTTAGTAATTTCATGGTTCAAATACCAGCAAAATTAAGTATTGAATGATAATTTCTTATTTTTTTTAACAACAAACCTTACCGTCTTTAAATTACATCAGTGTATTTACATTCATCGGGTTCGAACTTGGCTCTCCCTAAAGCAGCCAAGAGGCTACTACCACTGGGCCAAGACCCAAGTGGCAAATGATAATTTCTTATTAATTCTTTTTACGTGATATAAGTCGGATTTTAATGAGCTAAATTACTATTAACAATTTTTAATCATTGTAAACCAAATCAGATCGTTGAAAATCGAATCAAATTAATAAAAGTATAGAACCAAACTATAAACCCAGGTTTTGAATCTTGATTCCACTTATTTTAACCATACACTCTTGAAGGCTTGCGATTTACCTAACTATACAAACATACTTAGTACATAACATAATATTGGTTAGCATAGTATTAATGACGTTCCTTTGAGTTCACTTGTAACATGTTCCCATTGTTAACACGGGTGTTTCAAAAGCATTTTTTTTTTTATAAAAAGACAAGTCAGACACTCTATCTAATTCTACTATTGAACCCCACATTATTCACATCTGTTTATATTTTGGTTATTTTATTTATTTATTTATTTTTAAACGGCTAATTTTTTTTCCCATTTTTTACACTTTTTTTCCTTATAAGGCCTGAACTTCCGACCTCTTAAGATGAATGGTGAACCATGATGCATCTAGATCGAAACCAAAAGTGTCAGAAAGGGCTTGAACTTCCTGCCTCCTAAGGTGAATGGTGAACCATGACGCATCGAGATCGAAACCAAAAGTGTCGAAAGGAGTTTAGAAGGGCGGTCGTGACAGGGTGGCTGACGTCATTGCAAACTAAGGTGGTACGTGGTGGGGACGTGGCAAAACATGGCTTGTATAGGTTCCTCCACGTGTCCCCATTTAATCAGTGACACCAACCTTTGCATCCATCCAAAACCATCGCATTTTCCCATGCTTTCTTTTTCTGGCATCCTTCGAGTTTATGTTCCCCAATAATAGCGGATATTGTTTGGATATATGTTTGATTATATATATATATATATATGATGTAATATTATTGAGTGATATGGTGATCCCGTGGAAGGTAGGGATGGTGACACAAGTATAGTGACTCTAATTTGCAGAATATATATTTAATCGCAGTTTCTGCGACTAAACCATGTGCTCCTTTCACGACACCAAACCTCAAAAGTGATATAACAATCAGCAATGATGTCACTATATATCTATAACATAACATTTATGTTTTAGTTTTCACCTTGTTTTTTTATCTTATTATTTAAAATGGATAAAGAGATATGTACCCGTGTGTGTGCACGGTCCCATATCTAAGTACTCATTATCAGGACGGCTCAGCAAAGCTTTCAGAAGCCTGCGCACATTTCTTAGTACATGCCACCTATGACCCGACAAGGAAAGGGACGTGCAGCCAATCAGAGGCTGCCATTCCATGCTCCACGATCTCTGGCAGGTACGAGGTACAGAAAAATGACGATTGCAAAATACGTGTGGCCAATCACAGAATGACAGCAGCCAAGCTCCAACGGTTGTCAACTATGTGGGACACGCGCGAGACAGCTGTCATTCCCAAATGAGCCAATCACAGGACACCTTCCAAGCCTATAAATACCCATCTCTCCCAAGGGAGAGGATCATTTTGTTACACACACAAAAATACTTAGAGAATTCTTGTAATAGCTTAGAAGGATAGATTATAGTCGAAACAATGTACAACAACAACAACCATACCCAGTAAGTCCCACAAATAGAAATACTATTGGTAGGGTCTGGGGAGGGTGGGATGTAGGCAAACCTTACCCCTATCCGTAGGAATAGAGAGGCTGCTTCCAAGGAGACCCCCGACTCTAAACAGGAAAGACTGGGTATATATAAAATAAAGACTACCAAGTACCAACAATCTAGTAAGTGGTGAAAATAATAATAATAATAACAATAATAATAATAATAATAATAATAATAATAATAATAATAATAATAATAATAATAATAATAATAACAACATGACAGACAAAGGAACATATATAAAATGGTACACAAACATATATGCAAGCATTGTTACTAACACAAAACAAGTCCAACGGAAAGGTGACAGACCCTAAGTATCATTAGCTTTAATTTTACGTCTCCATGAACTCCTATCTTGGACCATGTCCTCAGAGAGGTGCAACTCTATCAGACCATGTTCAATACGCTTTTCCCAGGTCAACTTGGGTCTACCTCTACTCCTCCTACCCTCAACAGTCAGCGCTTCCACTACTCTAACTATCGCTGACGTCTGCCTTTTCCTCACATGCCCAAACCATCTCAATCTCCACTCCTTTATCTTCTCAGAAATCTTTGCCAATCCTAACCTATCACTAACCGGCTCATTTCTTATTCGGTCTAGCCTTGTATACCCACACATCCACCGAAGCATCCTCTGCTACATCCATCTTGCGGGCTTGAGTCTTCTTGATGGCCCAACACTCCGACCCATACAGCATAGCCGGTCTGACTGCAACTCTATAGAATTTACCCTTTAGTTTAGTTGGGAACCTCCTGTCGCACAAAACCCCAGAGGCTGCTTTCCATCTACGCCATCGGCCTGGATACGGTGGGTTACATCTCTATCCATCTCTCCATCATTTTGAACAAAAGATCCTAAATATTTGAAAGTCGTTGTCTTCGGGACCGCTTGGCCATCGATGGTGATCTGCGTGTCACTGACGTCACCTGCCTCGCTGAAACCACAGTAGAGGTACTCTGTCTTCAAGCGACTAATCCTTAACCCCTTGTTCTCTAAAGATGCTCTCCACTCTTCTACCCTCGCATTCAGACTTTCTTTGGTCTCGGCCACTAACACAATATCATCAGCAAAAAGCATACACCACGGCACCGCCTCCTGAATCGATTTGGACAGCTCATCCATTACCATCGCAAAGAGGAATGGGCTCAAAGCAGACCCTTGATGGATTCCTATCTCCACAGGAAAGGGATTAGTATCCCCTACAGGAGCCCGAACGCTAGTGATAGACCTTTCATACATATCCTTAATTATATCTATATACTTCCCCGACGCCCCCTTACATTCCAAAGTATCCCAAAGTAGCTTACGCGGGACACTGTCGTATGCCTTTTCCAAGTCAATGAACACCATATGCAAGTCCCGCCTTTTCTCCCTATACTTCTCCATTAGTCTCCTTAGAAGGTGAATCGTTTCAATAGTTGACCGCCCTGGCATGAAGCCAAATTGTTTAACGAAATATGAGTTTCTTTTCTAATCCTAGTCTCAATTATTCTTTCCCATAATTTCATAGTGTGGCTCAACAACTTAATTCCTCTATAGCTTCCACAACATTGGGCGTCTCCTTTGTCCTTATATATAGGCACCACGACACTACTTCTCCATTGATCTGGCATATTTTCAGCCTGAAATATACTATTAAAGAAGTTAGTTAACCATTGAACTCCTTCTTCTCCTAAACACTTCCATGCTTCAATTGGGATGTTGTCTGGGCGAACTGCCTTACCCCTTCCCATCTTCCTAAGTGCTAAGCTTACCTCACTGAGAGTTATACGCCGACAGTAGCAGTTTTCCCGATGACGCTCTTGAGTAATGCTGCTACTGTTTTCTTGTTGGTACGTCCTCCCACTGTTGAAGAGATCATGGAAATAGGTTTGCCATCTCAACTTAATGTCCTGGTCCTTCACTAAAACATGTCCATCCTCTCCCTTTATAAATTTTACGGCTCCTAGATCTTGTCTCCTACGGTCCCTGGCCTTTGCAATCTTGAACATATCATGCTCCCCCTCCTTTGTTTCCAAGCGTTCATACATCTGCTTATAAGCTGTGTTCTTAGCCTCTGCCATTGCTCTTTTCGCCTCCCTCTTGGCGTTTTTGTATATCTCCCTCAATCTGCCACGCACCTCCGTTTTTGTATAGTCGAAACATTGTATTCGCTTATATTCGAGTTCTTTGTAATTGTTCAGTCAAGCATTAATAGAATATCTCTTCACTGTGCTCGTCTAAATAGGTGTTTAATCCAGTGTTTCTTCAATAGATTTCTTTATGATTTACTTTTAACACAATTTCATTACTAACAAAGTCCCGCCAACCTGTTTTCCAAACACCAAATTAACCACTCAACCAAAAGTCATTTTCTGTTTACCTTTTGGTTTGCATACCGTATACAAAACTGATTTGGGAGGAGCAGTTTAGGAGAGATTTGATACACTTGCACCTCTCTTAGGACATGTTGATGATATGTGTTTATGAAGACGTAAAACTAGGGTTAAGGACTCTTAGAAGAGGGGATATGGTTGGATATTAAAGTCTTGTCTTATGAGCCTAGTTTTTCATAAATTTTGAGGGATTTTGTTTTTTATCGCTTGTTTGTGTCTGTTTGAGGTGTGTTCAGTCTCTTGTATAGGTTCCCAAATTTCTTATTATGTAGCTTTAAAAAGAACTTTTTAGTACCCTTTATTGGGAACCTTTATGTGTATTTATGTTTCATTTGAATATTATGATTGGTTGTGACTTCGAAGCTGAGAGTCTTGTTAGAAGCAACCTCTTTGTCCTTTGGGATAGAGGTAAGGCTAACATACATTCCACCTTCTCAAGCCCTATCAATATCTTAGCTATGGGTGTCGTTATACTAAGTACCATTGTTGTATATAATAGTTTTATAAAAATATAAGTGTAGGGTAGTGTTCGCTTGAGTACATGTCACACACTTTAATATATAGATAACAACAATAGTAGAATGTTATATGATCCTTTTTGAGACATCTAATCACTAAGAGGGTGTTTGGGATTGCTTAATTAACTCTAAAAGTGCTTTTGCTAAAAGTACTTGTTGATTTATGGCTTTTTAAAAAGAAGTTTCTAAAAAAGTGTTTGGATTAACTTTTGGGTGAGAAAAGCCAATAAGTAAATAGGTTGTTTTTTTTTTAAAGTGTTTGGTTTAGCTTATTAGTGTAGAATGACCAAGAGCCAAAAGTTAAAAGTCAGGATTTATAACTTCTTGAAAACAACTTTTCCACCCTTATTGAAAAGCCAAAACCAAATGTGTTTTTGGTTTACACAAACAACTTATTGATTTATTGGTTTCTTAAAGAAGTCAATAAGGAGTTTTGAAACTCAATCCCAAACACCCACTAATATATATCTATATATATGATAAACCAAATCAATAAATCCCACATTACACTTAAAGAGGTCAACCTCCTCATTGCACGTGGCATTAAGTGATTTTAGGAAAAAAGATATTTAAAAACAAAATTAGATTTTTTTCTCTTATGTTTCTCCTATATTTTTTAAACGTTAATATATTTTATATATGAGATTTTTTTAAAGAAAAAAGTTATACCAAATTAACGAGCGTTTTATTATCTTTCCAACGAGTACCATAGTTTTATATAAAAAACAGAGAAAAAAACGACTATTTTTTTTGTTTGAAGTATTAGGTGTTAGCATTGGATTTATAGATTGTTTTAGGCTAAATATTGAATATTGATATTAGAGTTATGCATTTTTTAAGCCTTTATGATAAGTGTTAATATTATAGTTATACATTATTTTAGGTTAGGTATTAACCATTGATATTAGGGTTATGCATTTTTTAATCCTTTATGATAGGTGTTAATACTAGAGTTATACATTGTTTTAGGTTATGTACCAATATTAGTATGTTAGAGTTGTTCATTTTTTAGCCAATAGGATAGATGTTAATATTAGAGTTACATTGGAGTTATACATTGTTTTAGGTTAGGTGTTAGTGTGTTAGCATTGGAGTTGTACATTGTTTTATGTTAGGTATTAATGCTAGAGTTATACATTGTTTTAGATTAGATATTAACATTAGAATTATACATTGTTAATTGTTTTAGGTTAGGTGATACCTGAAGCTTTTCTGCATCTAACTGTAAAGCGCATCAGTCTATTTCATATGTAAAATTGATGTGTCATATTAGATTTTTCAACCCCGGAATGCTCCCGGAATATCTATACATATAATAAACCAAAGCCATTTTAATGACATGACACTCAAAGAGGGTATTCTCTTCATTACATATAATAAACCAAAGCCATTTTAATGACATGGCACTCAAAGAGGGTATTCTCTTCATTGAGTGTGCCATGTGTCATCCCATGTGGCGAGACCTTTATTTTAGAAAAATAATAATTTAAAATTTAAAAACAAAATTAGATTTTTATCTATAATGTTTCCTCCCAGAACTTTTAAACGTTAATATATTTTATATACGAGATTTTTTAAAGAAAAAAATTACACCAAATTAACGAGCGTTTTATTATCTTTCCAACGGGTACCATAGTGCTATATAAAAAACGGAGAAAAAAACGACTATTTTTTGTGTGGTTTTTGTTCATACAGGAAAAAAACACAAAGTGTTCATGTTATTCATTAATCATGTGTAGACAAGTCATTAGTTATGTTCAAACCAGTAAATATGAATTTTATTTACAATATGATTGATTGAATATGTCTTAGCATTGGAGTTGTACATTGTTTTTATGTTAGGTTTTAATATTAAAGTTATACATTGTTTAAGGTTATGCACTAACATTGGAGATACATTGTTAATTGTTTTAGGTTAAGTGCTATCCGAAGCTTTCCTGCATGTAACTGTAAAACGCATCAGTCTATTTCAGATGTAAAATTGATATTTCAAATTAGATTTCTCAACCCGGACGCTCCCGGGATATAATCTAGTAATATAGTAAAAGATATGTTAATTAACTGTTGATGGCTATTTGAGTTGTAGCCGAATTGCCCAATTGTAAGAGATAAAAGCTTTTTTCAAGTATACCCGGTCTCAAACCTATGTAAGGTGTAATTTAGGAAAAATTTTTACTTTTTAGTCATTAAAAATGACATAGACATGAGTATCATGTCTTCACACCCCTTGCCAGGTATATAGTGTCGAACACCAGGCACACATGGGCATTATTAGACGTGAAAAGACTGATTGGTGTGAGAAAGGTTAGCAACCATGGCTGTGTTCGCACTTCACACCTTGCTAAGGCGCAGTTTGACCCTCTCAAGTATAACCACAACACATAGGGTACAAGTACTTTTCAACTTTGAATTCATAAATCAAATATTTATACCTTTTGACTTTAATTTACACATTTAGATATTTTGGATAAAAATTCCTAACATCTTAGTTGAATTTACACCAACCCAAATTAATGAATTTAAACATTATTTTGGATAAGGAAGTCACATCTAAATTGAATTTACACCAACCCAAATTAAGGAATATATATTATTTATTGCAATAAATATAATACTTAAAATACATAAATTAAAGATGTTACTCTCTTTCTCCATCATTATATAGTTTTTTTTTTTTTTTTTTTTTTTTTTTTTTTTTTTTTTTAAGGTGATTTTCTATGTTTTTTGCAGAGTTCATCACAACCCCTCAGACGCGAGAGTGGCCGACCCACAAGCGAGTCACGGCTGCGCATAAGGGGCACTAAGCACTAAGGCTTCCACCCGGAAAAGTTCCTTCCACCTGCCTCTTGACAGATGTTGCACCCTCCACAAGAGGCAAGCCTCTCTGGAGTAAATGCACGGTAATAGAAAACCAGAGGTCCATCAGAATCAAACATGACTCCTCCAAAGAAGATAGGCTCAACCATCACTTGGCAAAATATCCAAATGTTGAAAGTGGGAATTGAACCCTTGATCACCTAAGTGAACATAAGGCCTCTCTACCACTCCACCACTATGGAAGGATATCATCATATAGTTAGTAGAAAAGCAATTTCAGCTAATGTGAGATTAAGGTGCTACTTGTTTTTTTCTGAGGCAAAAGGTTTGCAGTTTACAGACCACATCTGCACACATCTGTAGGAGAATAGGTGGGCCAAAGGTTTGCAGTATACAAGAGGAAGACTGTTTGTTTTTTAACTTCTGTAGATTGCTGAAATTTACTGAAATTAAAATAAACTGATTTTTAAAGCAATTTCAATATTTTTTTCAACATTTAAATTTAAATAAGAGTTTTACAATACTGAAATAACAACAATAAAATTTTTTTAAAATAACAACAATAATAATTTTTCAAATAATTTATTCCGTACGTTGCATTAACTGCTCGGCAATTTCATCTCGTAACTGGGTCATATATTCCTGATCCGATGCAGTACCATGTACTTCAACCTCTTCTTCATCAACATCAAAGTGCACATTGCTATTTCCTAACGACACATTCGGTTGATCGTATTCTGTAAAGAACTCACAACTAATATCAATCCTATCATCTAAACAAACACACAAAAACATATATACTCACAACTAATACATACTCACAAAAAATTGATTTAAAAAAAACACCCATTAAAAAAAGTAACCAAAAATGATAAAACTGATTAAAGAAAAAAAACGATGATGAATAGCGAATTAGGGCAAATCAGCGAATTTGGGCAAAAAAAAAAGTTTAATCTCAAGTTTAAAAGTTTGAAGATAATCACATATTTCGGTTGTCATCAAATCAAAGAATGAAAACATGATTATGTATAAGAAAAAAAGAAAAGATAAAACGAAGTGCTTGATTTCCATTCAAATATGTCCACATAAATACAATCTGTATTCATGTAAATAAAAAATTCTTAATGTCTATATATTGTTCTTTAATAATGAAAACATGATTATGTATAAGAAAAAAAAACGAACATACCTGTTGGGATTAATCTTGTCCGGCTGGGCGAGGGAGGAGGAGTGCTGGGCTGGGGAGGAGGAGAGAGGCGGCGGGCCGGGGTGGGGAGGAGGGTAGGGTTTTGAGAGATTGAAGATGGAGAGCTCTTGTGTTTTGTGTAGACTAGCGGGAATGCCCGCGCGTTGCCGCGGGTACTTACGATTTATTGCCGTACGTTGCGCGATGAATTCCACGTAATTTATTTTTAAAAACAATTGATGAAGATCAATTGTGTATAAACAAAATAATTTACAAAAAAAATGCTCTTTTGGAAAAGGCAATCTAATAGGATATATGAACACCAAAACATGGAATCTACATGCATATTGATGACTTATCAACCGCCTGCTGAGTCATCTTCATTTTCATCACTGCATCCATTCAGAGATAATAAGTTAGAACAAGTCACATATTTTTTAACATGGCAAATGTCATAAATGAATAGCGGGTTGTTTTGGTAAGTACAAGGTTTTTGGATGATCCACTTCAAAGGTTTACAATAGCAATTAGAGTTATAAGTATTAGTTATGATCCAAATTTAATTACACACTACCTGAATTCATAAATCTTTGATTTTCATCTTACATCTAAGCTAAAAATTAACGAACACGCATATCAGTTCACATTTTGCAGATTCTGAATCCGAAATTAGAACAAACCTGAGAGCGCTAGAGTGAGTGTGTGCGCCTGATTTCCATCGCCGACTTCTTAACACGGTGGTGGCAGGAAACGGACGAGGGTGTTGAGGCGATGAGTTAATGGTGAGACGATTTAGATGCGGCCTACAATAGCAGGGTAGAGGAGAATTTGAATGTCCCATTCAATACCATTTAATTACCAATACTTGCAGGTTCAAAAGCCGATAAATCAAACCGATAAGCATCTCTACACATAGTAATCACTAAATAGATTAATGTCACTGTAGCATTCAAGTTAAAGAGCCAAAAATATAATGAATGAGAATAAATCAGCCCCAAAAATTTTAACAAATATTCAAAGTTTGAATCTGACTTGGACTTACGTTTATGCTTTATAGAAAAGTAGTGATGAACTGATAGGGATGGCAATGGGTCGGGTTTGGGACGGGTTTAGGTAATCCCAACCCCATACCCGATTAGGTATGCTTGTCCCGAACCCGGCCACCAGGGCCATTCTTATCAGCTAACCTGCAAAACAAGCATGGTAAGCCTGTTATTGGTTTATTACATAACACTGAATCAACAGTCAACAACATATATTTCACTTTATTAATTTATTTAGATTAGATTTAGATTTAAATTTAAATATCTATCATTATTTGTTATTAGCTAAAAAGGTAAAAACTTTCACTGCACATAATTTCAATAGTAACACCTGAAATGTGATCTTCTGGTTGACTTATCTGTGCAATAATCGTTTACCCTTCACTCATCATATTTGACCATCACAATCATGTATACACCAATTAGCCGAATATTTATGCGTGATTAAACAACATGATTTTTCTCTACTTGCCCATTTTGTGTATTAAGTTTGTTAACTATTTTTCAAAAAAGGTTCTTGGTGAGCATGAAACCTCATTTTGGGTTTACCTCATATATCCTGCAGCAGCACATATTCCCATGAACATTGTTAAGCCCGCCCAGACACCCGCAACACCAAAAAACGAAGGAGCATAGAGTCGAAACGCAGATGACATTGCTCCCACCAACATCTATATATCATTAATAGTTAGTTGTACTGTTGTAGTACTCACATTAAAAAAAGATGTTCAATTTTTATTTAAAGATGTTCAATTTATATATAAAGATTGTTCTTTAAGTTATGCATTTGCTTAGGAAGAACATAGAAAGAATGCATGAGTACCTTTTTTTATTTTTTTGTTACATGATTCTCACAGCTACATAAAAACAGTAGTTGTTCGCTGGCCTCCATTTTTAGCGCTGAACTCGTCAAGAAAGTAGTCAAAATAAACCGTCACCTATGTAAAAAAGCATGAGCTAAAATGATATGTAAAGCATAACTTTAGAATTCATGACAAACACATAAAATTGCAGCCTTACATACATGATTTAGGAGTAGGTTTTGGGCGGAATCGAAACAGAGTCGACTTTCAACTTGTTCAGGTGATCCATCACTTCCACTTCCCTCATGCTAAAACTAAACCGTCACCTATGTTCCTTCAACATCTAATCCAACTGAACATCATTGAAGGCAAAAAACCATACATAGTTATGAACATAAAATTGAAAGAAATAAAATGTCACCATTAGACATGAAATAAGGACAAAAAAGAAACCAACAGCAAACACCATTTAAAAAAAACAAATAAAAAAAACCCATTTTATACCAAAAACCTCAAAAATTATAGATGATTAAGCCAAGAAACAGTAAAGACCGAAAAAACAATAAATCGCAGGACACCATAAGGAAAGAATTCAAACGACAACAAATCGCAAAAGCGTATTAAGGCTTGAAATCTTACTACGGTTATATCATCCTCAGACACAAAATGCTTCATCATCACGAGACCAACACTATGAAAAATCTACTTCATCAACAGTTTTATTTTTGGCAAATTATAAACTCATGTACACCTAGATTATAAGAAAACAATCAAACGCAAAATCAACACCCGGATCAACACTCAGAGAGAAATTTAATATAACCAAATGAATAATCATTCATACCTTGTGAGAAGAAACATCTTTGCTGAAACGACACTTTGTTTGTGCAGTAGCCAACAGAGGATGAATAGTCAGATTGTTGTTCTATTGAAGGTAACTTAAACCCTTATGATTGATCATTGATTCATGGTTATTAATATTCATTGATGGTGGCAACGTAAGTTAGAGAAGGTGAAAGGAATGAGGGTAGTAAGGGAATGACATTTGAGTTGTAAACTAAAAACAAAGCATAAAATTACTATTATAACCTTGCAAGTGTCTTAATGTACACCTAAGTGACTAATTTACCCTTATCTAATAAGCTTTATTAACTTGTATATGTATGTATAAAATTTGTACTCAAGACAAAATTACAATGTTATCCATCACTCTTCCTTTATAATGTATTATAGATGTGCAGATGTGTGAGAAGTGATAAAAAGATGAGGGGTCAAGTCTAGTTGGGGAAGAGGTTTTTAAGTGAGATCTCTTCTAAAAAACAAACACTCTGGGTGCCTTAAATGTCTGCCCGCGTCTGCGCTTTATTTTCCGTCAAGTGTAACTACTGCCAATATCACCATCGCTTCACAAAATCTATTCTCCATCAACACTTATTATCATCGTTACCATTAGGCATTATAGCTTCTGGTTTTATCAAGTTTTGTTTATTTAGCTTATGGGTTTCCTTCATCTTTTACACTCTGTTCCAGAGTTTCATTAAAAGATGGAAGAGAAAGGATCTCCCTCCTTTTCCTTTCCCTCCGATTCCTTCCAAATTGGAAAGATTGAAAATCACCCTAAAAACCTCTTTATTATCCCTCTCATTCCCTCCCTTTCCCTCTTACAAAAAACTCCGGAACACATTTTTTCCCCACTTCCTTCCCAATCCTTTCTCTTCCATCCTTTAATGAAACTCTGGAACATAGTGTTAGTTTCAGAGTTTATAAAGTTTGTTTATTTTGCTTATATTTATATGACAGTGGATTCAGTGGTGGTTATACGGTGGCGATTGGTGGTGGGTTTGATTAACTTTGGGTAACACTATTGAGTAATAAACGAATGGTTTTTTATAACTTTTATGATGATAAGGGTTTATTGGGGGAGATGGTGGTGGTTTAGGGAAAAAGAACGAGGTGGAGTGGGTTTAATATTCTTTTATTATGTTTTTTTAGTTGTTTATTTATACAATAGAGGGCAAAAATGTAATTTACTTGTTTTTAACAGAGGGAAATTAACGGCAGTTAGAGGCAAGGATCACACGAGTGCATTTTTGCCAAGCTCAAGGATCAATGGTGTAATTATTGAACCCTTAGAATCAAAAGTGCAATATTTGTAAACCACAAGGCCCAACCATACGATTCTCTAGAAAAAAAATGGAAAAAAGAAAATAACTTTGGTTTGGGTAGGATAAGGTATATTAAATATACCCAGAAGCAGTATCTCTCTAAGTGGCCCAAATTGGGTCATCTCCACTCTAGTCCATATAAATACACATGCAAACTACACCACAAAACACAGTTTCCTCGTTATTCCTTCCTTCCTTCCTCTTTGTTTAGATATATGCACCATACATATATATCGTGTAGGACCCGACCCGACCCGACCCAACCCCTTAAAACGAATATACACACATGACTTTTCGCCACCAAACTATATAAGACTTCCTTCCTAAATACATACAATAAATTTGTATATACATATATAAATTCATAGCTGAAGAAGCGGTGATCCTTATAAGCTTCAAGAAATGACCCAACAAGTACCGAGCTGGGATTTGAAAGACGTCAATCCAAACCACAACATTTTCAAGTAATCTTTCTTTATCTCGTCACGTTATGATTAATATATGTTCATGCATGTTTACATATATATTTTTATAAGTTTAAATTTAAATCTATATGCTATTATTATTGAACTCAAGTCTTTTTTTCAATTTGTTTACTATTGGACTGTATTATGAGACCAGGCATTATGAGCTCATGGTTTTAGTTAGGTTTCAATATATATAAAGATCATAAATAACTCTAATACCCTAGCTAAGTCGGTGAGCTCAGAATCCCTAGTCTACTAACAACAACAGCAACAACCTTACCCAGTGAATCCCACGATTAGCAAAGCTAAAAGTAGGGTCTGGGAAGGGTGAGATGTAGGCAAACCTTACCCCTACCCTTACGGATAGAGAGGCTGCATCCAAAATCCCTAGTCTACTAAAACAGTCCAATATTTTATCAACCATTAAAGCCAATCTAACCATTTAAATCAAGCACATCAACTAGTTTTGCCGGGTTTTGATTTATCAAGTTTTATACTTTTATTCACTATTTGAAACCAGGTCTAAATTAACTAGAAACCAAGAAATCAGCTCCGTACGTTTATTCTTTAATGTTTTTACTTTTATATATATATATATATATATACTAGTAGGGGACCCGCGCGATGCGGCGGCGACGACAATGTACAGTGTGGTACATGTTTTGTTAGTTAATTGATACTCTCGTGATACATTGTATAAACTACTAATATAGTTGTTATGTGTGTTCAATATGTATTTGATTGTTGGTTCGCTGAGATACATTCGGATAAATATACTCATCTCAGATTCTCATGCATTTGTGCTCTTGGTTTGTATTATATGTCCTAATTCTCGTGATATATTGTATAGACTAATAATATAATTAATAATGGGTAATCTTTTATGTGTTTAAAAAGGTTGGGTCAAAAGTGGTAATCTTTTATATGTTTTCAAACGGAACTTGATGGCAAAATCTTTTGGGTGTTCAATATGCGTCAAGTCGAAAGCGGTTTATGCGTGTTCAAAATGGGTCACGTCAGATCAGGTTGAAAGGGGTAATCTTTAATGTGTGCTCAAAACTATTAGGATTCATATTTTGTTGCAACACTATGAACATTATAATAGTTATGACTATTGGTTTTTAGGGGCCGCTAGAACCACCAGGTATATCTAGATGAACTTCATATAACCTCTTCTTCGCAACAGGCTAAACTTTTATAGACGCTATTTTATAACAACCTATGTTGGAAGTTTGTCATATTCGTTAAGCACATGGCGATCTGTAGTATACTGAACAATGAGGTAACAAAAAACTCTCATATTTTATGGAATTTGCTCAAATGAAAACTTCAAAAAACATACAAAGAACCAGAAACCAAAGAACTATGACATACTTACAAAGAACATAGTGTATTAAACATGTAGGATTAAAAGTACTATATAGATCAACTGATCATTTGATATTTTTTAAATACATCAATTGAAATTTCAAAAGCGGACGCTTACGAGTTACGATTGATTTAGGCAGAGGAGTCACTTGACCAAGACTGTAGTTCAACCCTTGATGCAAACAACCCTTTCAAATACAAATGAGAATGTGTACAATTGTAAACTATATGCCTCTTTGTTGTGTATCACTGCATTTTACAGGACATGACCAGCAGAAACGGCTGCAACCACATTAATTACAAGGTCATTGACATAGTGAGCTGGAACTGAATGAATTTCTGAATATTGGCAAAGCTAGACCAATAGATACCTACACTCAAAGAAACACCAAATTATATATATGTTATCTAATATAATAATATGCTTTTGATCAGGTACTATACTCTAGACCATTAGCTTTGCCAGCACCTCACCTTTACATTTGCCTTTAAATTTTTATTTTGACCCATTTAAATCACCCCTATGCATCAGATATGTGTACTAAGATACACACAAATGCTACTTGTAACCCAAGACAGCCATCCCTAAATTTATAGAATAACCCAAACCATTGATTTTTGCACTAAAATCAGAAAACTTAAGGGTACGGTACTACTTACACTTGCAAAACTACAAAGATTACCATTAGCAATCACTTTCGCTTTTGCGTAATAGAGTTCATCTACAAATCTCCCATCTTTATCATGTGTTCATCACATGTATAGATATGTAAATGTTTGTTAAATTCAAACTTCAAACCAAATTCATGTGAGATCTAGCTAAAGGATCAAGTAACCATTATTGATGTTCCGTTTATTCAGCTTATTATATTCAAACTTCAAACCAAATTCATGTGAGATTTAGCTGAAAGTACAGTCAATCCATGTGAGAATATGGCCTCCATCCCTTTTATTTTACAACTCCATGGAAGCCATATGATCGTTTTAATCTCTAACTACCGGGAGATCTGCTTCTTTGTATCAACTATACAACACAGTCAAACAAAAAGCATAACAAACTGATAAAGAGGCACAGGTAACAAATCCAAAATCAAAACACACCCGAAATTATATATATGAAAACAGATGTATAATTTTCTCTTATTTTAATTAAAAAAATAGGCATGAGGCCCATGCCTATTTAATTAAAATGGGACTGCTATGTATATGAACAAATTTGTAAAACCTCAAGCCCTGTTTTGTCAAATAAAATGGGACTGCTATGTAGTGGTTTACGGCTGGAAAATACATCAGTTTTAGTCGCCAATAGTCCTATCAACAGGTTAGCAGAAGAGTCAATTATGTCAAAGTAACATGGAGCAAGCCTGCAAACACACATCATGTTACGAGTTATTAAAAACCAAACTATAACCATCCAATGTGTGCGATGTCAACTACTGAGAACAAAAAGAATTACAGAGAAGTAGGAAGACCAAATGGATTTAAAAAAAAGGTCAAAACTGTAAAATATATGAACAATAAATAAGTTAAGCTAACCAGAGGTGAACCAACCCATATTTGAATATCCCAACCCATACAAAACAGTCCAAATTTTCCACATCTGCAGTCATGATACCATCAAAACGCACAGGAGTTTTGTAATCATATCTCAGAAACTAATTCTTTATTAAAAAATCAAGGGTAAGTTGTTCAAAGCTCCACTTGCTAAAATAAATATGCATTTTAGAATATGCTGGGAACATTAAATCAAGGGTAAGTTCTTCTCCTTTACTTCATCAACATCTTCAGGCAACCAATTCTACAACTCAGAAAACCTCACCAACTTGAAAGTTATTAACAAAATGTACTAATAAATGAGAAATACGTGTCAAAATATGGTAAACTCATAGACAAGAACAAGAACAAAATGATTTATTTCTGAAAGACTCAAATACAATCAATAACAACAGATCTGACTAGACACGAATCAAACCCTAAGACTGCTTAGATCATAACAGATGATCTATGAAAACAATATACTGAGCTGAGATCATTGACTGATGATCTCAGGTAACAAAAACAAAGACGATCAAAAGATCATTGACTGATGATCTTTGATATAAACCCTAAATGATAAAGGGAAACCAGAGAGAGAATACACGAATAAGAAATAAACTCGTCTAAACTAATAACAGATCTCGAGAACATCTTTATATAGGCCAGCAGGAGGCTCGGACAACTAGCACACCCGAACCACACCGAACCACTGATATCCGTTGATCAGATCACAAGAAGCACAACCAGATTAAATCTTGACCTCTCCTTTGTCCACCGTGGCGATCCATGTCAAGCTAAGCCCCACTCCTAATCAGCTTCGTGTATCAACTGGGCTAATGGGCTTGACATCTCAGTAACAATCAACTGGGCTCCAGCTTGGGCTCTAACATCAGATCCTGGGCCTCGTACAATCCAGCAAGTTATCCAAGTCCAGTACATAAAGAAACAAAATATAAAACATAATTAATATCAAAACATAACATGTTATACGTGTTAGATAAAAGTGATTTTAGATAAAAGTGATTATGTTACATAACTTTTAACACCCCCCCTCACTTTTATAACTAAACACATCTAACATGTTTAACCAAGAGCAAATCTGTTCATGTTGAGAAATACCCAAACCTTTTGTAAAAATATCAGAAATTTGTTTTTCGGTTTGAATTTTCTCAGTTTGAATACAACCTTTATTTATTTGATCTCGTAAAAAATACAGATCTATTTCAAAGTGTTTCGTTTTGTCATAAAAGACAGGATTGGCTGCAATTGCTAATGCAGCCGAATTATCCCCATATAGTTTGACAGGAAGACTAACCTTAATTTTGAGTTCGGCTAACAAATTGATCATCCACATTATTTCACATGTTGCAGTGCACATAGACCGGTACTCAGCTTCAGCTGTAGACCGAGCTATTGTGGTTTGCTTTTTACTTTTCCAAGCTATTAAAGAATTTCCTAAAAAAATACAGTATCCCGTAACTGACTTCCTGGTTTCAACACACTTGGCCCAATCCGAGTCAGCATAAGCACATAAACTCAAATCAGAACTTTTAGAAATGTGTATGCCTTTACCAGGAGCAAGTTTGAGATACCTAAGTACTCTCATAGCAATTATTAGGTGTGCCTTAGTTGGTTTGTGCATGAATTGACTTAATACATGTACTGAATAAGTAATATCCGGCCGAGTATGTGATAAGTAAATTAATTTACCTACAAGCCTTTGATAGCCTGTAATGTCCTCCAATGGTTCACTTTCTTGCTTACACAAGTTAGTGATCACATGATTGGGTTCAATAGGACATTTCACAGGTTTACAGCCAGTTAGTCCATACTCAGCTAGAAGTTCAATACAGTATTTCCTTTGACTCAGACACAAACCACTATTAGTTTTTAACACCTCAATTCCTAGAAAGTACTTTAGGAAACCTAAATCTTTAATCAAGAACTTGGTTTTAAAAAATGTTTTGACATGATCTATAAACTCAACATTATTACCAGTTAAGATTATATCGTCAACATATACAAGTAAAACACAAAAAATGTCTTTAGAAGACATAACAAACATCGAATGATCACATTTACTTTGTTCAAAACCAAGTTCAAACAAAACACCAACTAACTTGGCATTCCACATTCGAGGAGCCTGCTTAAGTCCATAAAGAGACTTTTTAAGCTTGCATACTCGACTGTCATCTTTAGAAAAGTACCCTTCAGGTAACTTCATATATACATCCTCAAATAAATCACCATATAAGAAAGCATTGTTGATGTCTAACTGATACAAAGACCAACTATTCTGGACTGCAATGGTTAAAACACTTCTTATAGTAATCATTTTAACCACGGGGGAGAAGGTTTCATCAAAATCTAAACCTTCTCTTTGACTATACCCCTTTGCAACCAACCTAGCTTTATATCTATCTATTTCACCACTAGATTTGTACTTTATCTTATAAATCCATTTACACCCTATGGCTTTCCTATCTTTAGGTAACTCAACAATTTCCCAAGTATCATTTCTGTTTAACGCTTCTATTTCTTCATTCATAGCTAAAACCCAATTTTTATCCTTACAAGCTTCATAATAGAAGCTGGGTTCACTAGTTTTATTTAACACAGAAGTAAAACACAAATTATCAACAGATAAATGGGAATAATTTACAACTTTTTCTAGTCCAAACTTAACTTTTCCTTCAACAATGTAATCATTAAATTTTTTAGGAAAGTTAACATTTCTAGTAGATCTCCTAATCACAGTGGGATGATCAGCTGATGATGTGTGTCCCTCAGAATTAGTAGTGTCATCATTATCTGATCTATCACCCTCAGCCCCACCTCTGCGATCAACAGGACCACTTGGTTGCTGACTAGCAGCCTTACCAGGAGTGGAATCACTGTTGTCAGCCGGTTGCCGAGTCCAATGATGATCAGAGTCTAAATTTGCCCTCTGTTCATCATCGGGATCATCAGGACCATTGGCACTTGTGTTATTTATTGACTCAAACATGTCAAAAAAATTTAATTGGTTTATAGTTTCATAATTGTTAGAATCACATTCTTTTAAAACTTTTGGTTCTTTAAAAGGAAAGATTGTTTCATAAAATCTTACATCTCTTGATAATACAATTTGTTTTAAATCAAGATTCCACAACTTATAACCCTTTTTTTCATTTGAGTAGCCAATTAAAACACATTTGTTTGCATGTATATTAAACTTATCAGAATTATTCAACACGGTACAGTAACACAAGCAGCCAAAGACCCTAAGGTGTTCATAAGAGGGCTTAAATCCATACATCAATTCATAAGGTGACCTACCATTTAATACTGAAGACGGAGTCCTGTTTATCAAATACACAGCAGTAAGAATGCATTCAGACCAAAAAGACAAAGGTAAATTGCTTTGAAATAATAATGCTCTAGCAACATTCAATAAATGTCTATGTTTACGTTCAACTATACCATTTTGTTGAGGTGTATGAACACATGAAGTTTGATGCAAAATCCCATTTTTGTTTAACAATTCTTTTACCCGAGTGTTAACAAATTCACTACCGTTATCACTACGAAAAATTTTAACACTTTTCTTAAACTGATTATTAATAACAGCCAAGAAATGAACCATGTTATCAAACACTTCATCTTTAAATCTCATGAGATACACCCAAACAGACCTAGTATAGTCATCGACAATAGTCAAAAAATACCTAAATCCTTCTTTACTCTTAACTCTATAGGGACCCCATACATCCAAGTGAACAAGATCACCAAGACAAGTGGTTTTATGATCACTGATGGGGAATGGTTCCCTATGCTGCTTAGACTTATGACAAACATCACAAGGTTCATGACTATCATTAGTCAACACATTTAGTTTTATGTCATTTTTTAAGACTTTTAAAACAATGTTTGAAGGATGACCTAACCTAGCATGCCATAAGTTTTTCATTTCAAAACTGTTACAACACATTCCAGCAAACATAGAGGACTCACCACAAAAATATAATCCATCAACTTGACTACCAGTCACCAGGACTCTCTTGGTTAAAGAATCCTGTATATAACAGTTTGACTCATTAAACAACACATCAAGTTTGCTATCTTTAGCAAGTTTGTGGACAGACATTAAGTTTACACAGTAGTTTGGTACTACAAAAACATCATACAAGGTGACTTCATCAGTAAGTTTAACATCTCCTATAACAGTGACCTTAGCACTAGTCCCATTAGGATAATTAACACTTATGTTTAAGTCACTTACATCAATCTTATTTATAACATATTCATCATTCATGACCATGTGCTGGTTAGCACCTGAGTCAGTTATCCACCCTAAGTTTCTAAACAGTGAATGAACATTTGAAAAAGAGAAAATAGGTTTAGAGTTGCTTGCTGAGCAAAAGAAGTTACATGACCTACCTGCAGAGTTGCAGCTAGTTGTACCTTCTTCACTCTTCTTATTCAGCAAGCTTAATAACTGTGAAACCTGATCAGGGGTGAGAGCACTAACAGAACTTTTATTTCCATTTTCAAGAGATGAACCACCAGAAACATTGTTACTGGATATGTTTCTTTTGTTAAAACCTACTTTATTTTTCATCCATGGAGGATACCCTATAATTTCAAAACATTTATCAACAGTGTGTCCTATTTTATCACAATGAGAACACTTAAGATTAGGATTCTGATTATTTATCCTAGCATTTCTTTTCTTAGTTTCAATGTTTTGATTAGTTTTTGCAAAAAAACCAACAGTGGGACCCTGTTCTTTAGACACAGTAACATTGGAGTTTCTGTGTGATTCTTCTCTTGAAACTATAGCAAAGGCCTCCTTTACCGTGGGTAAAGGATCCCTTATTAATAGATTAGTTCTAACAGAACTGTATACATTATCCAACCCCATAAGAAATTGCATCAACTTAATCAAATGACTAAAATCATTAAACTGTTTAGATGCATCACAAGTACAGGCAGGTATATGCAAGATTTGATCT
Source organism: Ambrosia x helenae (assembly GCA_030844895.1). Classification (NCBI taxonomy): domain Eukaryota; kingdom Viridiplantae; phylum Streptophyta; class Magnoliopsida; order Asterales; family Asteraceae; genus Ambrosia; species Ambrosia x helenae. The sequence continues at coordinate 140,043,419 of CM061228.1, read as the reverse complement.
AAATACTGCCACATAATATGCAACTTATGGTAATACTCAGCAACAGTCATGCCATTCTGACTAAAATGATTAATTCTTTGATATGTGTCAAATATAACAGACCCATCGATTTTATTATAAGTATCTCTTAAGTCTTTCCATACATCAAATGCAAGTTTAGAATAGACTTGACCCATGTATAACTCTTCAGATATAGAATTCAAAATCCAAGTAAGGACAACAGAGTTACAACGATCCCATTGTTTTCCTAAAACAGGATCATCTACAGATCTTATGCATTCACCATTAACAAATCCTACTTATTCTTAACTTGTAAAGCAAGAATCATAGCATTAGACCAGATAGTATAATTTTCTGTCCCTTTAAGTTTTACACTAATGATAGTAAGATTAGCAGAGTCACTAGCATGAAGATAGAGAGGGTCACTTGAATCAAGTTTGCTGATGAGGGTGACCCCACCAAGTCTCTCTCTACCTTCACTAGAACTGGAACTATTATTATCATTTTCATTATCATCAGACATGATTGATAAAAGATGCAACACACAGAATACACAACAATTCAATCAAGATAATAAAAACACTAATAGATCTGTCAACTCAAACTTAGAGATAGACGAAACCCTGCCAGTGATCAAGATTCCAGGGTCATCACTCAAAGGTGCCTGGACATGTCTTAACAGGGGAGTCTATAACAAGCTATACCAGAGACTGACAGTCCTATAGTACTTTATTATACAGACAATTTTCACAGAGACAGACACTCAAACAATGAGCCAATACCGGTCCACCTAACCCGGTCAGTGCTCCTAGACACGACTTATATAAAAAACAAGGGTATAGGAACAATCTCACCGAAGAGACCCAAGTTAGGGTTTCGCCAACAAACTCGTAACTCGTAACCTTCACTTAGGGTTACGAGTCAGAGAGCAAGAAGAATAAGCTACCAAGATGATTCAGAGTCCAAGCACAGCAGTAAACCAGTTTCCTAGATTCTAGATCTGATGATCAACCTCAGATCTAGAATGCTTCGTGCAGATCACCGTTCTTCAATCAATAATCAACACAAATATTTTTCCCAGAAAACCCTCAAGAACTCAGATAAGATCTCAGAAAAGCGGAAGACACCAAGACGAGAGCCTATAGCTCTGATACCATGTCAAAATATGGTAAACTCATAGACAAGAACAAGAACAAAATGATTTATTTCTGAAAGACTCAAATACAATCAATAACAACAGATCTGACTAGACACGAATCAAACCCTAAGACTGCTTAGATCATAACAGATGATCTCTGAAAACAATATACTGAGCTGAGATCATTGACTGATGATCTCAGGTAACAAAAACAAAGACGATCAAAAGATCATTGACTGATGATCTTTGATATAAACCCTAAATGATAAAGGGAAACCAGAGAGAGAATACACGAATAAGAAATAAACTCGTCTAAACTAATAACAGATCTCGAGAACATCTTTATATAGGCCAGCAGGAGGCTCGGACAACTAGCACACCCGAACCACACCGAACCACTGATATCCGTTGATCAGATCACAAGAAGCACAACCAGATTAAATCTTGACCTCTCCTTTGTCCACCGTGGCGATCCATGTCAAGCTAAGCCCCACTCCTAATCAGCTTCGTGTATCAACTGGGCTAATGGGCTTGACATCTCAGTAACAATCAACTGGGCTCCAGCTTGGGCTCTAACATCAGATCCTGGGCCTCGTACAATCCAGCAAGTTATCCAAGTCCAGTACATAAAGAAACAAAATATAAAACATAATTAATATCAAAACATAACATGTTATACGTGTTAGATAAAAGTGATTTTAGATAAAAGTGATTATGTTACATAACTTTTAACAATACGAAATATATTAATGATGCCATCCACTCTATTTTAAGCATATAGTGAGTAAAGTACAGTACCGAAATCAATAAAAACAAATAAAAATGATGACACACCGCTTCTTCAAGCACACACGTCGGAGGATATGAATGGTTCATCTTATGCTTATTTTTTTTTTTTTTTTGACACCATCTCTTACTCAAAACCCTAGAAATCAAACAAAAAAAAACCATTTAGACATAAAATACCAAAAATATGAGAAACAAAATCACAACCTGAATAAACAGTTTCAAAACGAAAAAAAACAAAATCAGAAGTCGAAAACACTCAGATATGCATGGATCAATAGGTTCGAACAAGGTTTAGCGATAGAGAGTGAAAAACAAAACAAAGGAATACACGTTTTAATTTTGGAATGGAAGTAGGGTTTCCAAAGTTGGCTATGTATTTGAAATTAGGATGGGGGTTCTGAAAGCTTTATGATTTTCAGGTAGGAGAAACAATACTAAAAAATACATACGATCAACAAAATTAATATAGAAAATCACGATGTGGACCAGTAGGAGAAAGATTACCATGTGCTTCTTGCAAGGGCTCGTTCACCCAACTCCATCATGCAAAGATCTGGAGGGGCAGGCGATGATTGATTAGGTTTTTGTTTGAAGAGGTCGTAGATCTGGAGAAGAAAGAGAGCAGGAGATGGGAAAGAGGGAATGAGTGAGTGGGAGAGAGAGAGAGAGAGAGAGAGAAGGGATCGAATTTTGGATTGTGTGCTTTTGTGTTTTGAAGGGTCAAGATTTTATCGCGTGGATTAGAATGTGAATGAACGCTATAGATTATGATCCTTCTAGTGTTCTCCTATTGGCTGTGTTTTTTTAGGTTGGATTGTGCTTCTTGAAGCTTTAGGAGTTGTACAACATGTTTAGAGACTTGTACATTTCTTAAAAGTGGTAAATGACCATTTCTGCCCTTCCTATATGCTTATTAATATAGTATAGATATATATATATATATATATATTTATTTTGAGAAGATAAATTTATTAACACATAATCGCGAAAAATTGCACCAAGATAGCGGGCAGGCAGGCAACAAGCTGCGCCGCCACCCCTTTCTGGACGGCAAACCCTAACCTGCTAAACACGAACCCGTGCCCCACCGGAGTCGAGACACTGCTATAGATAACCCGTTGGACTCTGGTCAGGAAACAGATGACTATATGGTTCTGAACTTCGAAGCTTGAAAACGGTTAATGTATCTTTATTTTTAAAGTTATACATATTTAATATATATATAACTTTTTAAAGTTATGTATGTTTAAATTACATAAAATTATTCCCTTTTTTTCTTACTTATATGAATTATAGTATAGTATAATATCTAAGAATCATATTTATAGGTTTTTAAAATTTAATGCATCAACTTAGATTAAGAAAACAAAAACCTGGATTGGACCCTTCAAAACGAACTATTGTGGGGGGGGGGGGGGGGGGGGGGGGGGGGGGGCTAATGATCAACCAACCAATCAATAGAGCTAGCTTACTTTTATTTTTTAAAACCGTAGTTTCAGGCTTGGACCCTTCAAATGAACTCTTAAGGCCGTCATGGTCAACAACCAACCAATCCAACTAGCTAGCTTCGTTTGCCATTATATTAAAATGGAAAAACTATCGTAATATAACGCAAAGGTCTAAAGTTTAAGGCTCGTCTCTAACACCAACATCTTTATGTTTTATAGTTCGTTCTTTTTTACCAGAATTTTGGACTCAGTTTTTTATGTAATCGAGACTCAAAACTTTTTGAAAGTTTTCACATGTGCACTTATTACATTAATCGTTCCATACAATTGTTGCCTTTTTTTTAATTTCTAAATTTTTTATCTAATTAAACATGAAGACGGTGCAGTTTATTACCGTCTACTTACCATCCTTATGTAATTTACCGTATGCAGACTAGATTATGAAGTGGCGGAACTAACATGGGAAAACGGTCAGCTCGCATTACACGAACTCAGTTCCCGGCGCGTGCCTTCCAAATCCCAACCCACAACCCAATGGGACCAACCACGCGCCGCCGAGACACTCGAAGCTTTAGTCAACCAAGCAACCCTCCAACCACCGTCCTACAAAACAACCAATACACCACTTAAAGACGTCGACAACGACCTAGTCCCATGGATGCACCACCACAACCCCACCGTCGCCGTCAACAACACAAACGAATCGCCACCATGACGTTAGACGCGCTAGTGCCCAACAAAACAGATGCCGGTTGCTCGACGCACTTCAGTTCATGTAGTGGTAACCGTCGGCTTTTATGGGTGCCCAGGTGGCGCGTGGTGATAATTTGGGTGGTCAACGGTTGTTGTCTGCGTCAACGGAGTCGCCGGAAAATACTAGTTCTGGCCGTGATTGCTCCAACTCCACGTTTTCCTGATCACACTACTGCTTCTCATCGTAGAACGTCCCAGTTGGTAACAGCTTATTACGAGCTGACGTGGATAATATTTTAACACGTGTCGTTGAGTATTGGATAGTGTTTGATTTTTTTTTTTTGTTTTTTTAATTATTATTATTATTAAAAGTGGAGACGAAAGCAGTAAATGACAAGGGGAAATCTTCGGCGTTAATTAATAAACGAGAAGGACGGCAGCCATTCATAACCAATCCGAACGGGTACACATTTTCTCCTTTTAATAATAAGGTATTTTGCTGAATTTGGGTGGTGGCCTAATGGTAGAAGCAAAGCTTCTTGGAACACCTAAGGGGGAGGTTATGGGTTCAAGTCCCACAAGAAGTGAAATTTGCGTTCAAAAAAAAAAATAATAAGGTATTTTGGATTTATACACCTTTGGATTCATACACACTGGTTTACAACACACACCAATAAGAGGCTGACACATACCTCAGAATATGATGTCACACCCCAAGAATGTGACGTCACATGGTGTATGAATCCTAGAACCTAATAATAAATGTGTAACTGGTTGCGAAGCTTGAAAAAAAAATTCCGTAGGGGTAGGGGTCGAAAGTCACGGGATCTTTAAAACGGAGGACCCGGCCGGACTCGATAAATACAATTTTTTCGGGATAAAAAAACGCGTAAATTTATAACAACAATACTAACCTAGGGCACATTCCGGTCCTCAATATACTTCGCCCCTTGTAATATAACAGCAATACTAAATGGGGGCAGGTCTAGTATATAGGATGTGGGGTTAAGGGCGTGGTGAGGAGAATTTAAAACGCCCTGCTCTACTTGGATTCATTTATTGGCCCAACAAAAAGGAGCTACAGAACGCCATTAAAGCAGCGTGAAAAACATAACGCTCCAACCCATTTTTGCCAAAAACGCCTCGGGGCGGTGTTCCAGCGTTATGGGGGTGTTTTTTTTTGCAACTTTCACGCCCGAATTCGTTTCCACTACACACGGTCTAACTAATCTTTAAAATTTTTAAACGTTGACTTTTGAGATTTTGTAACTTTTAAATGTGTCATTTGGAAAACAAATGAAAACGAAAAAGAAATAAATATTGAATTAGAACAACCAGGTATCATTATTAATGGGTCCGCCTATGCTATGTAGAATATTGTATATGTAATTTTGTGTTATAAATTTATTAGAAAAGAAGAGACAAGATTAATCAGAAATTGAAGACACTACAGAAGTTGGTTCCAAACTCAAGCAAGGTATGATAATAATTAAAATGAGTTAAATTAAACTTGCATCATTGTTAGGTACAAACATACAAAGGATGCACAAACGAGTGGGAACTTGTGGCAATAGCATTAACATATGTAAATACGATACGATATTATGTGACGTATGGATCGATTTTAACTTATGTTATTTGATTTTGCAGACGGATAAAGCGTCAATGCTAGATGAAGTAATAGAACACATAAGACAATTGCAGGTACAACTTCATGCGGTGAATATGATGAACATTTCACCGATGATGATGTCGTTAATAATGCAGCAGCAGCAACAGCTACAATTACAGAAGTCTATGATGAACACTATGGGAATGGGAAATGGGAATGGGGATGGGTATGACCGGACTAGGCATGGGAATTGGAGGCATGGATATGAACACCATTCAAGCTCGCTTTCACCCGTCCGCTTTCATGCAAATGCCTTCTTGGAACAACCAAACCGCCGATCAAGTCAATGCCAATACTCCGGCCGTAAGTCCCATGCCGCCTTTTCTAGCATCCCGCTCTACGGTAACACCATATGTGCATTCCGCCTTATTATTTTAGTAACAACTTGTACATTGTATGTACTTTTTTTTTCAAAACTGAAAAAAAAAAAGTTAGTAGTTAAAAAAAAAAAAAAAAAACTGAAAACTCGTATCTTTTTTTGAACGTCAAATATTACATCTTCTATATAATACACACCAATAATTCTAAATTACAACACCCTTGCCAAGGATTGAAAACTCGTATCTCATATTAGGAATATGTTGTTTCGATAACTTGTACATGACGCATCAAAATTTGTACATTTCTTGCAGTCATTGAACATGGAATCTTATAGTAGGATGGCAGCTTTGTATCAACAGATGCAAAATCAACCTTGTGGTCCATTTCCAAAGAACTAAGAAATAAAATTGATTTACACATCATAATGGTTGAATATATATAAATAATTTTGTTGATGTGTAAATCATATATTTTTCTTGTATATAAGTAGCTATGTGTGGTGTGAATTCCTTTTGGTAATGTAACTATAAGCTCCTTTTACTTTATGCCATCCATGAGTGTGATTTGTGCTTGGTTGTTTGTTAATTTTGAGATAGTTTCATAGTTACCTTTGATGTATAGATTTGTCTTATGTTTGCTCCTTCACTTGTAACTTGATGATCATAATTTGAGTAAATAATTAAGTTGTTTGAATGATTAAGATCAAGTTTTAACTTTTAACTTCAAATGTTGATGAATGAAAATAACTTTTGATGATCATCTTTGTAGGGAGGAGATGAAAGTAGTGGTTTGGGGCTGCATCAGATCGAAGTCCCAAACCCCTAACGCCTCGGACGACGTCAACTCTACTTGATGTTTAGAAGAAGAATTCTAAGTAGTTATATCTATAGACCAACTTAATTAGTTTCTTAACCACGGATTGCAATATCTTGTCCATGCCTCTTATTCCATAAAAATGTCATCGCTGTGGTACCAGGGGGGGTGTGTTTATGTTAGCTACACAAGTCGATCTTCATCCCACATCACCATCTTCACCTTCCATGCCAATCCTGCTCCTAACCATCTTGACTCAATTCCCCTAACCTTAGGTGATTTATAATGTCAAAAAATTGGCAGGTTTACTCGTGTAAGCTAACGGATCAAAATGATCTTGGGATAAAACAAGTCGTATTAAGGACAAAAAAGTATCAAAGTAGGTTGCCAACAGCAAGCCATTGGGGTTGGTGGCCCAATGGTAGAAACAAAGCTTCTAGGAGCACCTAATTTAGGGAGGTAATGGGTTCAAGTCCCACAAGGAATAGAAATTTGCCATTAAAAAAAGGTTGCCTGAAGCAAAAAAAAATATATTTGTATTTATGGTGGATATTAGCGAGTATGGGAAAACGCAGTGGCGCAAGAGCAAAAAAAACACTATATATTTGTTTGGCGATGGCAATGATAGTGCATTAGTGCATGACAGCAGTGGTAGCGCATGACCATGGTGGTAGGTGATACTGGTTTCCACCGGTACGGGGATTGTGCTTATTGAACCGAATGTTGAGTGATGACAATAAAGATTTAGCAGGGCACATAGTGCTAGCTAGCCTAGGGGACGAATTCATCAACTTGAAGATTGGGGAAGGCGCAGAAGCGCAGTCCCCTTTTTATAAAAGAAATTCACTAGCCCATAACAAATGCTTATATGCCACCATAGTACTCCATGTAATCGTATATTTTTCTAGATTTTCTCTTAATGTGTATGTTGTTTTTGTTTAGTTATCTGTTTCTTGTTATCTAATTTTAGTTTAGTTTATGGGTAGTATAATGTTTTCATCATTAATTCTGTTTTGTTAATGATTTTGTTTAATCTTGTAGTTTGATGTTTAATTATGGTTATTTGTATGTTTAACTAAGTTAAAAAACTTATGAACTATTGAGGTTACTTGTTTGTTCGTGTTAGTTTTTTAATTAATATAATTACTTGTTTGTTTTGTTGTTCATGTTAGTTTTTTAATTAATACATTACTATGAGCTGTGAAAGTGTTTTACAAAGAAAAATCCATTGAAAGCAAATATTACGCTCTAGATTTCATGTTATTCTCTAGGTGTTGTCCCATATGAACTTGTTGTAAGACTACCATCAATGTGTCTGTTGAATGTGTGCCCTTGAAAATCATTACTCGCCCTTTGCATTGTGAAAGTTTGTCCATAGAGGCCCTTTAGGAACCAAACCCTTTTGCAAGCATTGATTTTTCTTGGTTTTTGCACACTGGTGGGCCCAAGGTAAAAAGAAATTTTTTTTTTTAAATATTATGTGTAGTGGGTACGTAGATGATGATGTGGAAATAAAAGAAGGTAAGGATATTTGTAGGGTTGGAGATGAAATGAGAGTTTTTAATGTTTTGTAAGGATATGATGTGGCGGATGACATGACACCTAAAGGCGTCTAAGGGTGCACGTAGCGTTAAAGATAGTCTAAGTTACCTAGTTTATGATGAGCGACACATTTGAACTCATTGTGTAACATTAGTGACTCAAATCCACCCATGTAGTTTTACGTTGAAAACAACTAGTGGGAAACCCGCGCATTGCTGCGGGACGGTTAAGATAAATATATTTTTTTGAACAATGCACAAGCGTAGCCGTGTTAGCCCACCAAGTTGTAGGAAAAGTGTAAAAACACACTTTCTTCCTTCCATTGTCTATAAATGAAAAGCGATGTATATGAAATAACCAAAAAGGTTTTATTAGGCTTACTTGTGTGATATTGAAATTACAAAATAAACCTCAATATATTTGCTTTCAGTGTGTCATTTACAAAAAAAAAACTTTGCTACAATCAACTATCGATAGATACCTGTGCATCTTGCTTAGCCTTTAGGACAAGGTTATCGACATCTGCTTCTGTGTCATCAACACACTCATCAATCTTCTTCAAAGCAAAACCGATTCTTGTAAAGATAAGGAGTTAATTTTTAATATAAACCTAAAATTTGGTTATTCAGTTTACTTCATAGATTCCATTTCTTGCCGCATATCAGAGTTTCTTTCTAGAACGCTAATGATTTATTACCAACAGTAAAATGATACGAAATATTTCAAAATATATAAATGGAATGCAAACAAAAAAAAACTGGCTTAAAATATACCTTCCGACTCTATTGCCACGGACGCTGAAAAAGACTGTAAACTCCCAGCTCCATCTCCTGGCGTACTAAATTTAAATTACAACAAAGACAAAATCAAATTAATCAACAAATACAACCAAGTATCCAAAACACTTACGACAACCTATAATTACCAAACGCATCAACATTCAAAGAAAATACAAGACTGTTATTTGAAAACGGATTCAGTTTACTATCAAATATTAATACAAAATAGAGTAATGGAAATGTAAAGGCCGTATTACTTGCTAGAAAATTTGTAAATATCATTGTATAGTGAAAAAAAATGTATAAACCTAACCTGAAATTCAAGAAATTGGCATTCAACAAACCGTAAAACAAGGCTTGATTTATAGGCCCATGTCTCTGAGCAAAACCTAATATATAAAAAAATTAATATTATCATTTTTGCATTAAGATTAGTGTGGTTGATCGTTGCCATATTGATGGATTTGGTGGGTTTTGTTTTGTTAGGTAAGAGATGTGAGAAGTTGGAAAGGTGTGTGAACAAATGTGGCGCAAGAATAATAAGCAAAGTAACTATGGGATAAGTTTATATAGTTATAGTTATAGTATAAGTGCATAATGCAATAAGGGGTATTATGGGGAAGTTTTACATGACATATCTATGTTAAAGCATGAGTCTCTTGATATCCCATCTTAAAATGGGTGTAAAATTACTTTTCTAGCCATGTCTCCTCCTTAATAAGGTAAGATAGATAACATGTTGATTGCGATGTACAATTATGAACTATCCGGCCATTATCCATAACCATAAGTTATGGTCCATAACTAAAGGACTTTCTTTGTGGGCCGATAAATATTTACGCACTTTAAGTGGGCTTCGAGAATGCCATTAAATCCTTTGTTTGTGTGAGGCTTTGAGCTGAGTTTCTTGATTTTATCATGTGGCATATGGGCTTTGGGTTCCGGTCGATGTAATAGACTAATAGGTCTTGAGTTGCCTATCTTTGGCCCAAATATTATTTATAAACTATGAATCTTCAGTAAATACATGTCACGTATACACAAAATAACATGGTTTTTCAAGTAATTAATTAACTTATGCATACAAAAATCAACAAACTTCTTTAGCATTTTCTATCTTCTAGTTTTTACATTTGCTTTTTATCATGTATTCTAATATCATTTAGACGTGTTTATTAATTATTAAACATAGTATATCATTTTTTCCTTAAAGAGTGATTGTTGCATACATTCATATGCCATCCTTATTATTACTAGCTGTTTACCACTTGCATTTTACGACGGGTTTGAAATGTAGATAAAAATAAGCAAATCTGATACGTGACTATAAAAAACCAAAACTTGACTACAAAAACCAAAACATGCATAAAAATAAGCAAATTTTGAACATATGTCTTTATAAAAACATTTAATAACTCATTATTATTATTTTAATACAACAACAACAACCATACCCAGTAAATCTCACAAATAGCACGCTACAAGTAGGGTCTGGGGAGGGTGGTATGTAGGCAAACCTTACCCCTATCCTGAGAATAGAGAGACTGCTTCCATAGAGACCCTCGACTCAAAAAAAAAAAAAAAAAAAAAAAAAGATGTGACTAATAATCAATGATAAGAGGGAGAGTTCTCTTGACTAAAAACACGTTAAACATCACACATCATTATATATGCGCACAAACACGAAGGAAGTCACCTATAGAGTCTCTCTAAAGTGTAAGCAAGGCTAAGTCCCTGGGACACGACTAAAGCTCTAACGTACCCTCCCTAGTGGTCCCTGACCTTAATCCTACGCCTCATGAAGCCCTATCTTGGACCATGTTCTCAGAGAGGTGCAAATCTAATAAATCATGCCTAATCCGCTCATCCCACGTCAATTTGGGCCTCCCTCTACCTCTCCTCCCCTCGACGGTAAGGGTTTCAACTGCCCTTACTGGTGCTGATGACCCCCTCCGCTTCACATGCCCATACCACCTCAATCTACCTTCCTGGATCTTATTTGATATACTAATCACTCTAACCTTTCCCTGAAGACCTCATTTCTTATCCGATCTACTATTGTGTGCCCACACATCCACCTCAACATTCTCAACTCTGCCACCTCTATTTTGCGTGCTTGTGTCTTCTTGATGGCCCAACATTCTGACCCATACAACATAGCGGGTCTAACTGCTACCCTATAAAATTTCCCCTTTAGTTTAACTGGGAATCTCCTGTCACACGGTACTCCACTGGCTGCTCTCCAGTTAACCCAGCCACTTTGAATGCGGTGGGCTACGTCACTATCAATCTCACCATCATGTTGTACATAGAATCCCAAATACTTGAACTTAGTCACTTGTTTTATTATTATTTTAATACGTTTCTCAAAAACTATAATTAAACGAAACATATCAATCAAAATCTATATATTAAATCTATGAATAACACTAAACAAAATAAAAATTAAAACTTATCATAAAAGGACAAACTCATATATTAGGGTTGTTGTAAAATAATGAGATTAATAGCTGGTATGTCTGTACTTTAAATGAAGATGACACAAAATTTTATAAACCTAAAATCTCCCTCCTTCCTTCTACCTTCCATTTGTCGAGTTCTTCCCCCTTCATGTCTCTCTATGTATGTGTATATTATTATATACATACATAATAATATACATATCTTATATCTACCAACTCTCTTTATCTATGCATATAAATCTCCACTAATCTCCTTCTAATTCATACAAATTCACACAAATTAACCAAACCCTTTATTCTCAAACATTAGACAAAGGTTGATCTCATATGGCCATATCTCCAGAAAGCTTAGAAACGATGTGTATTCATACTCATACCAAAATGACTCAAATACCCCTTTGGTCATATCAGTTCTTGCTTCATTAATGGAAAGAACTTTGATTAGAAATCAAAGAATTGGTAGAAAGTGCAGTTCTACCTTGTCGAAGACTGGTTCGAAAATTCGGATTTTTGATTGCCATGAAATACCGGACATGACTATACAGTCGTATCTTGAACGGATTTTTAAGTACACCAAAGCCGGACCGTCGGTTTATGTTGTTGCGTATGTGTATATAGACAGGCTTTGTCGATCACAACCGGAGTTTAGAATAACTGGTCGGAATGTTCATAGGCTTCTTATTACAACTATAATGGTGGCTTCTAAATATGTTGAAGACATGTAAGTTTTTGGTTTTGTTTTTCAAAAACAAATATTTAGCATAATAATATTTTATTCTTGGCAAATAAATAAATAAATAAATAAATAAATAAATAAAATCATTTGGACTTATTTTCAGCAATTTTATTTGGATTATATTCTATATGTTTTATAAAACAGAAAATAAAACACATTTTTGTAATTATAAAATCGAATCTTTACTTTTAAATGTAAAATAATTGATGAACCAATATTTTGCTTGATTCAAAGTTTAAAAAACTACTTAAATATGTTGATATAATTAGTAGTAATGTATTTGAAGTTAAACAAATTACAAAAGCTAGCTTTAAGACAAAATTAGTGGCATTTACGTGGGGTACAAGTAATGATTGTTCTAACAATTGTTTTGATGGGTATATAATTGCAGGAACTATAGAAATTCATATTTTGCAAAAGTTGGTGGAATAACAACAAAAGAATTGAACAGCTTGGAGGTTGATTTTCTATTCTTGATGAATTTTAAAATGCATGTGAATTTGAGTGTTTTTGAAAGCTATTGTTGTCATTTAGAGAGAGAAGTGAGCATAGGTGGTGGTTATTATATTGAGAAGACTTTACGATGCGCTGAAGAAATTAAATCTCGACAAACAGAAGAGAGAGTCACTAGAATTACTTTGTAACTAAATTAGCTTTATATATTCATGTGGTGTATATAACATATTTGTATAAAAGTAGCTAGAAGAAATTATTGGGTATTTAATTTTTTTTATTTGTATCTTGCTTGAAGTTGAGTTTACTTGAGATTTACTACGAAATTGATGTTTTCGAATGTTTGAAAACTGTCTTGAGATTTGTTCCTTAAGTCCTTAACATGATGACCATTGATGGTCATGTATATCCAAATTAATGTTATTAGACCATGCCGTATATATGGTTCATTGAACAATCTTTACTAACTTTCACTTTAGCATTTTCATCATCTTTCTTCTACACTATCCAAAGTATGACCCTACACTGTTTTCACCGTCACTTAAGAACAAAATAACAAATCAAACAATTCCACACGATGGCTTTGTGGAAGTCCCCATAACCATTAGGATAACAACATACCGGGGCGGTGTGCAAGCCGTAGCCACGAGGCCATGTCAATCCATGATGGAGCTTCACGACTCCATATCGCATGGTCTTAGGAAGAAAGGCTTGCTTGCCAAGGTACCCTGACAAGCACCAATCATGTTTGTCAAACACCACCCTATAACAACTTAAATTGGTGGCACTACTACCATAAGGAAGGTACTCTAACACCCTTTTTATTTTAAAATAAATTAAATATTCTAATTTAACACAAACTAAAACCTTCACTATAATAAACTAAAAGTTATGTTAATTCAAAGTATGAAAAAAATATGAAAATAAAAAAAAAGTTACTAAAATTTAAATAAAAAAACATACGAAATTAAAAATCAATTCTAAAAATCACAAGACCAATTATATTTAGCAGCTATTTCATGCTTTCGGTTAAGAATGACTTCCAACATCGGACCGATCACTCATTTGTGCGGTTTCATAAACATATCAACGTCTGGATCATACACTTTTTTGCCTCAAACCCGCATGTTGATCCGAAAACAACGCTATAGCTTGTTCACTTTGTCTCATTTTAACTTCCACCAACTTTTTAATCTTCTCTTCTTCGTTGATCTAAATGCATCAAGTTTATCAACTAAAATGTTAATGGTAGACGACTCAATGGGTTTCTTTTCTTTTCGATTTTGTTTTCTTGGTGGTGTACGTGTTGTCTTCATTGAGGTCCGGGATAAGACTAGTGACGACATCATTGGGTAGATGGGTAGTAGTTGTTAGCTTCTGATGGCTTTCTTCTCTTGTCAGAACGGCTATAAGAATCCTCACCCATTAACGGGACTTTGCTCATTTTTCATGCTTTTGTACAATTTCACTTGCATCGACGTGAGTAAAACTATCCAAATGTTTTTTGGTAATTAATCAACGCCTTTTTTGTCACTGATAGATCGTTAGGTCCATTCGGTCGTATACGATCCTATATATAAAAAAAATATAAACATAAGTTAATACCTCTTGAATTCAAAGAATGTTGAACTCGGTCATTTTTGTATTCATACTGCCCCATTTTGAAGATACTTGAGGGACCAATCGTTGGTTTCCACTCATGAGTTAGTTGTAATGTTTAAGCACCCATTTTCAAAAATTATTTATAGATTGTTGATTTTCGATTGTCATGTTTTTGAAGCAACAACGCCATGCTTTAGCCAAAGCTATTTTTTGGTCGTTTACTTCACTTTTCACATGTCTGGGGAATTTTGTTGATGTTTTTTGTACTGCCTCGACTTCATCTTCATCTACATGGACTTGCATATCTTCAATATAAACATGCAAATTATATTGGTGATCTTGTGTTTATGACACATCATCATCATCAAGCCCTTCGATAATCAGGAGTATTCAGTCCACATCGTCATGCAGGGTCCGCGTATTTGTCCTCCTCATTGCAAACAGTTCAAACTCTACGTCGTGTTCTTAAGAGTATTCGTATCGACATGGTGCAACCTAAATAGGACCGTGTGGTAGAGTATGTGGGTGTTGTTGTTACGTAAAAGATTGTGGCGGATACCCATATTGAATTGAAGTTCGATTGAAATTTCCACACATCTAACTAACTGGCAGTAGTTAGGTTAGACCCTAACTATTACATGCTTTGACGAAGAGTTGCTATACTTCATCCCAACTATTGTAATGGTTTAATAAAAAAGAATTCATCTGGTCTATATATTTACTACACAAAAATACCATTCGTTTTCATAGAAAATAACATTTAGTTATTTGCATACCACTTTATGTCTTTTCAGGTTATTGATTTCGTATTCCCACGAGATACTTTAATTCAAAAGTGAGATATACATGCTTTAGAAAGTTATCTTGAGTTACCAAAATGGGATATGTTACATGGAATATATCAAGGGGTTTTATCACATTTCCTTAAGATTTTTTATATGCCTTGTGTAATGCATTTTGGTTTGGAACCGCAAATTTTTAATTACAATTTGCGGGTCAAAAGTTATTTAGTTTACAAACGTGGAGAGGGGGGCAAGTTGGGTAAGTCGATTCAATCAACTCAAAGATTCAAGACTTTTAGCGACGCTTCACCTACCAACTTCAAAAGTATAGTGAGAATAAACTTTTACAAATTATTTTATTTTATTTCATTTTTATGTATTTTTGCAATACCTAGATTTTCAAAACACAACTTAATAGCTAATAATGCGTCAACACCATTGCATGTAGCGGTAGAGACATTGACGGACAATGATGGAAGACCCGAAGATCCTGGGTTCGGTTTTTGAGCCAGACGGCCACGGGTTTTACCGGTAATTTCATCGTCGTGACTACGAGCAGGTGGGTTACCTGGTTTTCCCCAGAATTAGTGTTTGACAACTCGGGGCCCTTTAAAAGTACTTGAATTTGTCGAAAGGGTGTCCTGAAAATGCTAGGTTTAATTTGTTGGCCGTTTTAAAAAAAAAAAAAAAACTAATAATGCAAATGTGAAAACATCTTATCAAATCCTCTTATTGATATTTATATGTGTGTTACCCGACCAATCATGAAATTATGATCTTAATTTGATTCCGTTAATCATATAATTAAATGAAATTGTCTTTAAATCATGTCCATATCCCATACTTCTTCCCTTCCCCTTGTAACATGTTATTTTATCATATAAAATTTACATGAGCTCACCAACAAACAAAAGCTTCTTTATTTAATATGACATTTGATTGAACATATACATTTACTAACGATGTCCAACAAAATGTATCTTACACCGAACATAGGGCTTTCAAGGGAAAAAAAGACAAAATATCAATGTAAGCAAGATTTGAACATAAAATATATATTAGAGGACTCGAGTGATTAACATTGCTTCACCCCTTAAAAGTTAAACCTTTAGTTTATAATTTAGATCAACAAGTCAACCTTTAAATACCGGTTTTCAAGTCATCTCTATTACCTTATTAAGGACCGAGCATGTCCAAATGTCCAAGAAGGTAATTTTAACATAATTTTAAAATGAGAGTTGAATACACTCTTCACAAATGTCTAATTTCTTTTTTATCATTTCTTTCCCTTTTTGCCCCTTCTCTACAACATATCATGTTTATTGTATATGTGTGTAATACACACTTAATATCATTTCCAGCAAGTAACCCCCATTTATAGAGAATTAGATGACCACATTAACTTTGTGAAAACCCCCATTACTATAAGCCACTTCATAGCCCTCCATTATTACCCACCAATTAATTAATAAATTATGATTTGCATATGAATGGATAACTTGAAATATTATGGGCTCTTTGGTAAGTGCTGAATTAATAAGTGCTGAACCAATAAGAGGTTTGAATGAGTAAGAGACTCTGAACCAGTAAGGTGTTGAACCATTAAGTGTTGTTTGGTTGTACCTCTGAATAGCTATGTTAAATGATTGTTTTACCCTTTAATCATATTTATATTTATTATTATTATTATTATTATTATTATTATTATTATTATTATTTCTAAAATCAAAAACCAATAATAACCCAACCCATTTGACCATTGACCCTTGAAATATGTTGATGGTATTTTCCAAAACCATTTAACACCAGTACACCAAACCCCCAATTCCACTTTATCACTTCATTTCCTAATCCCACACAAATCGGTTCTAGAGAGAGAAAGCAACAGAGAAGAGTGAGAGTGAGAGTGAAAGAGATAGAGGGAGAGAGAGTAACCGGAGAAAGAGACAGAGGAGGAAGAGAGAGAGAAACGATGGGGGAGAAAGGGGGAATGGAGGAGCCACCGTACGCCGGCACGTGGTCACCGGTGGTCTTAGGAAACGACGGGGTTTATAGTGACAGGTGATGGAGGTTGAGGTCTAAAATGATAGTGACTATAGCTGCCGTGGTGATTAGAGGTGAAAGTAGGGCAGGAAAAGTCATTTTTTTCATTCAGCATCAGGTAGTAGCTGAATCATTCAGCTCTAAATGGTGCCATTCAGAGGTTACGTTTTCACAACCAAACACTAAGTACCAAAGGTGTACAAGATAGTAATTTTGTCAAGCATCAAACTATTAAAGTAACATGTACAATTGAATCAAGTTTAATTCATAAGGGTATAATAGAATAGTTGTCACAATTAAGATGCTTTTAAGGGCATGATAGTAATTTGATAATGGTTTATAGTTAAAACCTAAAAACTTCTTCCATACTTGCTCTTATGTCACCAAAATTGTTCTTTTCGTTTTCTTCTCAAGGCCCTTCAACGTATCTCAATTAAATGGTTTCTCAATTCAATGACATTCACTATTATTGAATCTCATTCTCCTTCAATTGCCCTTCTATTTATTGTGCCTCCTCTTCAATGACATTAACTTAGAGTATAGTGTATCCATCCATAGTGGTGGAGTGGTGGAGAGGCCTTATGTTCACTTAGGTGATCAAGGGTTCAATTCCCACTTCCAACATTATGGTTTGGTATCCGGGTGAAGATCGAATACGGGTGGCGCCGGTTCGAATCTGATGGGCGGCGAGGTTTTACCGAGTTCTATAACACTGTCGTGCCTTCGGGCGGGTGGGACTCGGGTTTCCGCGCATTGGGAGAAGGCGGGGGCTGCTGGAGGTCGAGTAGTCGATTCTTCGGCACGGCGCCCCGCAAGGGTGGTTGCCACACAGTTGTTCGCGAAAAAAAAAAAAAACTTAGAGCATAATGTTCTTTGATCAAATTATGATTGTTCTTTTCCCTAAACACTAATTTTTCATTCATGTCTATTAATTTTTCAAGGCATTTGAAGAAGAATTTGTTACTCAATGGCTTCCATTCCTCTTCTATGTGCATGCTTTCTCCATGAGGCCTCATGTTTACTTAACAGGTAACCAAGTCTTTGTGATTTAATGTTGATGTAGGTTCTAATATTTCTATCATGTGTTGACGTTTTATAGGGAACTATTTAGTTGTGTCTACAGTTTTTTGTGTTTATTATTGTTTTTTTTTTTTTTTTTTTGCCATGCTTCTACCACTTGTTATGTCTACTATTTTTTGTTTGAATTGTTGTATTTTGCTATGCTTCTACAACATTTGCTTATAGTTTGTTAACAAAAGGAGTTATATGTAAATTTTACCGTGATGCGCATTCTTTGCACCGGAAAGTTATTTTTTTGACTTTTTTATTCTCGAATAAAATAAGTTCTAGGCATCATATTAAGAAAATTAGCAATTACATGGATCTCTTACAGATTGATGGTTTCCGATTTGATCTTATGGGTCATATTAAGAAAAGTATCATGGTAAGAGACCATACCTTATTTCTATTATACATTTGGTATGCTTTGTTTTCAATTATTCACAAGTTTAACTTTTGTAGGTTAGGATGGCTGCAAACCTAAAGGATTTTGTGCTAACAAACTGTGATGGGCAGAAGGTAAAGCATGCATCTAAAGTCCCAACTATTGTCGAGCATTTATTTTTAGTATCTTGCACTGCTAGCTTTAGCTATCATCTTAAAATTTTGCCCCATCAAATTCTCTTTTAGAGATTCAATATCGACAGTCGACACATCATTTTCAAATGGCTGATTGGGGCTCATGCATTATATCGAATGGTTCAAGTGGGTAAAATTCATGAAATTTAACTCAGCAGGAACGTGTCAACCAGGTTGAAAGCCTCTTAGAGTGTAATCTTAGTGCATAAAACCTCATAATTGTTGTTTTTGATGTTAATTCTTTTGTTTATACTTAATTGCTCTTCGTGAATTAATATATTATTGTTACAAATATCATAATGATCTTCATAGTTTGAACTTAAAAATGTTTTTGAAATTTTAGTTATCAAAATAGGCGAGTTTTTCCGGTTGGTAACATGACAAATAGCGTAACGTTTTGGGCTGGTTTAACCCACCAACAATTTTTTGTTACTTTCATGATAAAGTACAATAAATATGATAACAAAACTACAATTAAAACATGTTTTTTTTTATATAAATACAAAAATCTTTTGGGTAGCTTCTAAATTGTATGGACAATTTTCCTTACTAGCAAAATTATAGAGGTTAAGGAAAAAAACTGTTGCAATCTGAGGAGTTCTTTTGGCAGTCTAAGATTATTGCTCCTTAAGGTAATATACTAATAAAAAAATTTAATATAACATTTTATTGCATTCTCTTTTCTTTGTGGTTGAAATCTCATTTTTTAAGTTTCACTTTGGCATGATAAGCAGGTTTGAATTAATAAAGGTCCCAAGCTGTAGCTATAGTACGTAAGTAAATTTTAATATAATTAATCAAATTTTATTACCTAATTAGTTGTTAATATTCATAATAAAGTAGTTTTAAGTTTTAACATATATCTTTATAACATATGTAAACATAACCAAAAAAACCCTAATACCTCCGAACTTTTAGGAGGCGATTAGCGGCGCGACGTAAAGGTTTTTTTCCGGCGATCATGGCGGGTAGGGAGAAGTACAAGGTCGACACTTGGTACGATGCTCCGGGTAGGAAGGGTAGAAGGTCTGATCAAGGGGCGCGGCTGAACCATACTGAAGATAGGGTTACGAAATTCTTTGTCTCAAACCTTCCTGAGGGTTGTTCGTCTGCTGATTTGGTGAAGGTATTCAAAGGGTTTGGAGCAATCAAAGGTACTTATATTGCACGTAAGTTTGATAAATTGGGCAAACGATTTGGCTTTGTTTCCTTTGTCAATGTTATTGATCCGTATGAGTTAGAGACATCGATGAAGGATGTATGGATAGGTTCGTATAAGATTTTCGTTGTTCTGGCCCGTTTCGTGGATGGGGAGAGAGTTGTTAGGAAGGGGGAGAAACAATGGGTTCCATCACGGAATGATGTTAAGGAGCATGAGGTTCCATCACGGAATGGTGTTACGGAGCATGAGGTGGAAAAGGGTAGTGGAAGAGTTGATGTTGGTCTTGAAGATAATAATGCAGGAGTGATTAATGGGGAAGGAAGATCATTTAGGGATTCTTTACTAAATATTACTCGTCCAAAGAATGATATGAAGATCAGTATCAACGCAGCTGTCAAAGGTGGAATGTTATGGGAAGGATGTGGGGCTGTGGGTCGTGTGTCTGATCTGAAAAAATTATCCAAGCTTCGGGTTTGGTTAAACTTGCTTGGCCATGTTAGGGTGGGCATTAGATACATGGGTGGTCTGTGGGTGATTCTCTTGTTTGAGTCTTCTACGTGTAGGGAAGCGTTTGTGGAGGCCTCGTCTGTTTGGCGGGTATGTTTTGATAGTTTGGAAGGTTGGGAGGGACAGATCATTCGTGGTGAACGTATCGCTTGGCTTAAGATTCACGGGCTTCCTTTAAGTTTATATGACGAACGCGTGTTCCAGGATATTGGTAGTAAATTTGGCGATGTGATACAACTTCCGGAGTGTGATGAAGCTACTGTGGATTTGTCCTACGTGTTGATAGGTGTTATTCGTGGTATGGTGCCGAGGGTTAATGAATTGATTCAGGTCAATTGGAACAATGATGCGTTTCAGGTCTGGGTAGAAGAAGAGCTGGGTGATTGGATCCCGGAATGTATCGATGATTGTTCGGGATATGAAGAATCTGAAAAAAGAAGTGTCCCGAGGAAAGTATGGTGGGGTAATAATGGTATGGAGCATGAGTCGGATAATGTATGTTTGAAGGATCAGGTTGCTAGTCCGGTGGTTTTAGTTGATTCTTATACGGATCCTAAAAGGAATGTGGAGGAGCAACTAGACGGGGTTGGGTACACTTGTGATGTAGGTTATGATGGGAATGATAAAGATGCGGCATGCTGTAAAACTAAGAAGAATAGAGGATACCGTAAGAAGGCGAGAGCTCAAAAATCTCCGTCTCCAACGGATCAGGAAAGGCCAAAGAAAAGACCTAGAGAAGGAGAGGATTTATTTGATGTTGATAGATTCATTTACGCTTTAAGCGGAAATGAAAATATTGATGACGAGGTGTGCATGGGGGACGTGATGGTGGAAGATGATGGAGTTGAGAATAATATACAAGCCGAGGTAAACCAGGATGGGATTGATGAGGAAGTTAGCGCAACGGTCAAGCTGGGTACGACTCTTGGAGTTGTACAGTTTGATACTTTTGGTGATTTGGTGACTAAGGAGGTTATGGAAGAAGGCTCTCAAGTTGTGATTAAATGAATCTCCTCTCTTGGAATGTTAGAGGGATTGGGCAGGAGGGTAAGGGGTCCTGGTGTAGAAAATTAAAAAGGAGAACGAGGTGGGGGCTATTTTGATTCAAGAGACGCAATTCGCTTCCTTGGATTCTATTAATGTGGGTAATTTCTGGGGTTCGGGTGATTTTGAATTTGAGTTTGTGGATGCTACAGGGCGTTCAGGTGGTTTACTCACCATTTGGAACCGAAAATGTTCGTTAAAGAAGATGTGTTAAAGGATCGTAATGTGCTTGTTGTCTCGGGTCGTTTGAAGAATGATAACTCCAAACTGTCCATTGTTAATGTTTATTGTCCTCAGAGAATTATTGATAAAAGACGAGTATGGGACTTGTTGATCTCGTTGAAGGCGAATGGTGATGGGTTATGGGTTGTGGCTGGGGATTTTAATAGCGTGAGAGATCGGGATGAGCGCCGAAATTCCAGGTTTGACGTGGTGGATTCTAGGGAGTTTAATAGTTTTTTGGATGAGGCCGAGTTGTTTGAGTTTGGTCTTAAAGGGAGGAAGTTCACTTATTCGGCTAACTTCAAGCTGAGTAGAATTGATAGAGTTTTTATTGATTGGTCTTTTTATAATTCGTGGCCGAATGCTGTGTACCGGGTTCTCGAGCGCGATGGGTCGGATCATTTTCCTTTACTGCTGAAAATTGGTTCGAGTAATTTTGGAGCAAAACCGTTTTAAATTCTTTAATTCGTGGCTTGATCGACAAGATTTTGATGATCTTATCAATGGTGCGCTTGATGATTTTAGTTGCACAGGTCTTCCGGATATTGTTCTTATGCAGAAATTTAGAATGTTGAGATCCAAAATTAATATGTGGAAGAATAGGATGTACGCTAACGAATCGGCGGAGATTGATACTCTTCGTAATGAGGTTAACGAGTTAGAGGTTATCCTAGATGGTAGAGATCTTGTGGAAGAAGAGGTTTGGGTATTGGAAGAAGCTAAAAAAAGAATTAAGCAAGTGGAGTATTATAAACTTAAAGACTTGAAACAGAAGTCTAGAGTCAAATGGGCGAGCGAGGGTGACGAAAACACACGTTTTTTTCATGGCTCTATCAATAATAGGAGAATTTCTAATTCCATCTTGGGTTTTCATGTGGGTGATCGCTGGATCCAGGATCCGCTCGAGATAAAGAAACATGTATTGCAATATTATAGAGATAAGTTTGTGGAATCTTGTCCGCGTCGTCCATTATTGTCATGTTATGATCTAAAAGTGTTGAATCAAGATCAGGCTGCGGATATAATTAGACCTTTTCACGAGAAGGAAGTAAAGGATGCCGTTTTTCAATGCGGTAGTGATAAAGCTCCTGGCCCGGACGGTTTTAATTTTCGGTTTATCAAAAGGTACTGGGATCGTTTTTCGTCAGATTTTATGGATATTTTGAATTTGTTTGCTGCTACAGGAACGATTAGTCGTGGAGTTTCCTCGTCTTTTATTACTTGGTGCCTAAAGTAAAAGATCCGGTGAAGTTGGAGGAATATCGTCCAATTAATCTAATTGGTGTGATCAGTAAAGTTATATCGAAGGTTTTGGCGAACAGGTTGAAGCCAGTTATGGATTCCATTATTAATGAAACTCAATCGGCGTTTGTAGCGGGCAGGTACATTCTGGATAGTCCTTTGTTGATTAGCGAAGTTCTTTCGTGGTCCAAAAGATCGGGAGCTGAGTTGTTCCTGTTTAAAATTGATTTTGCTAAAGCTTATGATAATGTTAATTGGGCTTTTTTAATTTCTGTTATGAGGCAAATGGGTTTTCCAGAATTATGGTGTAGGTGGATTGATGGTATTCTTAAATCGGCTCGATCTTCGGTTTTGGTGAATGGTTCCCCGACGTATGAATTTAACTGTGAGAAAGGTATTCGTCAGGGCGATCCTTTATCTCCTTTTTTATTTATTATGGTGATGGAGGCTTTCTCGGGTCTTATAAAAAGGCGTGTGATGTGGGTGCTTTTAGGGGTGTTGGTTTTGATAATGGTGGTCTTGTGGTTTCTCATTTTCTATATGCGGATGATGCCATGGTTATGGGGGAATGGTCGGATAGTAATTTGGTGTGTTTAAGACGTATCCTTCGCATTTTCCATATGTGTTCAGGTTTAAAGATTAATATCCATAAATCCACCTTATATGGGGTGGGTAAAAGTGTTGAAGAAGTGGGTACAAAGGCGATTGAGTTGGGATGTCAAATGGGGACCACGCCTTTTTCCTACCTTGGGATAAAGGTTGGTTCAAACATGAACAGAATAAATAGCTGGGAGCCGGTGGTAAATGTGGTCAAAAGTAGATTATCCCGGTGGAAGTCTAAAACATTGTCGATTGGCGGTAGATTGACATTGATCAAATCGGTATTGGTTAGTCTTCCGTCATATTATTTTTCTTTGTTTAAAGCTCCTATTGGTGTGATAAATATGTTGGAAGGTCTTATTAAGAAATTCCTTTGGGGAGGTAATAGTGATGGTAGGAAGCTCCACTGGGTTTGCTGGGAGGAGGTTACTAAGCCGGTAAAGTATGGGGGATTGGGTATTCGGAAGTTAGAAGATTGTAACAAAGCGCTCTTGGTTAAATGGTTATGGAGGTATAGGCATGAAAATAATGCATTGTGGAGAAGAGTTGTGGACGTCATACATGGCTCTACTCGAAGATGGGAGGCATATCCTCATAATATTATCTATACCGGTACTTGGGTTAATATCATCAAATGTGCTATGCGGATGAGAATTGGTGATTACGGCTGTATGGACTTGATTAGAGGTCGTGTGGGGAACGGGGCAGATATTATGTTTTGGGTGGATCCTTGGGTTAGTCGTGTTCCGCTAAAACGCTTGTTCCGGATTTGTTTAGAATAGAGAAGAATAAATACTGCAAGGTTCGGGATCGCCTTGTGGACTCTGGGAGCGGGATGCATCTTAGCTGGGATTGGAGAAGAATCCCTAACTCGGTCAATGAAGTGCATCAACTTTTTGAATGTTGTGCCATGTTGTTCGGGTATAATCTGGAAGACAGACGCGATTCGTGGTATTGGGATTATGGCTCGAACAACGGTTTCTCTGTGCAAGAAGTTAAGAAGTGGCTTGATGAAGAGTGTTCGTTTCAGATGGTCAACGTTTTTGAATGGTGTGCCTGGGTGCCGAAGAAGTGCAATATTTTTATGTGGAGAATGCTTCGAGATAGGATTCCAACAAAGGTCGCGCTACGAAGAAGAAACATTGATTGTGGAAGTGTGTTATGTAATTTTTGTGAAGACCAGGAGGAGTCGGTGGATCATCTATTCACGGGATGTGGCTTGGTGATTGGTATTTGGCAAGGTATAGCGGCATGGTTAAAACTGCCACCCTTATTCTTCTTCTCGAGACTTGATATTTTGCAGGATACTTCTTGGCCTCTACGGAAGAAAAAGGTGATTTATGGGATAATGATTATTACTTGTTGGCGAATTTGGAAGGCGAGAAACGAGAAGATATTTCAAGACACTACTTGGAATATTGTTAATTTGGTGGCCGATATAAAAGCTATAGGATATGTTTGGTTTTCTAGTAGATCTAAGAAGGGTTTAATGGGATGGAAGGATTGGCAATCTTTTGATTTTGATGTAACGTAACGTTTTGGGTGTTTGGATCTTCGTCTTGGAGATCCTGTTTGTGTTGTTTAATGAAATTTGCCTTTCAAAAAAAAAATTAGTTGTTAATATTCGATAAACTTCTATTGTTATAATTGTATAAGTTTTCCTAAAATGATATGTCCGTAGCTAGACATGCCTTAATTAATGGGATGTGAACTTTATCAATCACCTTAAATAAGTAACTTATGTTTTAATTTAGTTTATCATTTGATCTTATTTAAACCTCGCGGTAACGCAAGGATGAACCACTAGTCAAATAAAACTTTTTGATCCCCCACTGTCTTAAATGCTATTTTTTTTTTATTTGGCGTCTATTTATATTTATTTTTTTCTTGTCAAAAGACACATCATATCGTGACAAGACACATCATATTGTATGTTAGTTAAATGTTCTGAACTTTATTTTTATTTTGCTAAAAGTTTAGAGCACGCAATAAAGAAATTGCAATTTGGATTTCCAAGTCTCTGCTCTGTTTCATTTTCATTATCCAAAACACTTTTAATAAGTGATTCTTTTTTGAATGTCTATTTTATATTTCTTTTCAAACATCCCTCTCATTATTTGACTCCCACCAATGTTAAAGACACTTTTTTCTTCTAATTTAAAGTACCTTTAGAACAATTTTTTAATTAAATTACAAGACATATTATTTCCTTCTATTCTTTGGTCTAGTTATTAATTAATTAAGAGGGTGTTTGAGATTGATTATTCAAAACAGATTATGCGTTTTAAAAAAAGCAGGGGTGGAGCTGCTTATAGATTATTGCGTTTTGTTAACCTAAAAAAATGATTATCTGTGTTTTCAAACGCAATCCAAACACTAAAAACTGATTATCTGCGTTTTCAAAACGCAATAATTTAAAAATCCGATTTAAAACGCAATCTCAAACACCCTATAAGTCATAGTTAATAGGCGATGTATTTAAATAGTAAAATGTCAGGTTTGTCATTTTGTTTTTTTT
Source organism: Ambrosia x helenae (assembly GCA_030844895.1). Classification (NCBI taxonomy): domain Eukaryota; kingdom Viridiplantae; phylum Streptophyta; class Magnoliopsida; order Asterales; family Asteraceae; genus Ambrosia; species Ambrosia x helenae. The sequence goes on along the minus strand of CM061228.1, from coordinate 140,017,213 downwards.
TTAATGTTAAAAGTAAAATATTATAATAATAAAATACTGTGTCACAAACAATAAAAAGAAAATCAACATTATATTACATATTATTAATTATCAATGGTATAGTAATATTATACTAACCTGAAACCCCCGTTGTTCAACGTTTAAAGACCTTTGAAGCTCAGGCCACCATTATATGCGTGTGTAGTGCCACATCCTTTGGATTCGGGATGGTCTGAGATTAGTGCTCAAGTTAGCACGAGGTTTGTTTTGGGGATACAAGGTCGTGATTTGGTGGTTGTGGTGGCCGGAGACTTGTGGTGGAGAGAGAGAGGGGGGGGGGGGGAGAGGGAGATGGGGATGGGGATGGGGATGGGGAGGGGAGGGAGAGGGAGAGGGAGAGGGGGAGTTGATTAAAGAATGTTTTCCGCCTTTTTCCTCCACCTACCGGGCTAGGTAATTGTTGGAACGTGCTTCATTGAAACGTAGCTAATCGTCCTTGCTTTTAGAGAATTGTTGGCTCTGCCTCGACCTTTCTAGCTCTAGTCTACAGAACCGGTAGCAAGAGAGCTCTAAGAAGTGGGGGCGACCTCGTAGTTTTATAATGATTCTTTCACTCCTATCCCCTCATAAGAGGAGGATGCCAAGAGTTTCGCTCAACGGCCTAAGGACTACCTGACCTGCTGACCTTCTTGCAATTCAATTCCCTAATGAAATCAACTACATCTCTAAGTGCACTAGCTGACTTCTCTATTGCATAACGCTTCTCACCTGACTTCATAATCACAGCTAAGCTGCCTACTGTGAGTCTCTCTTTCTCTCTCTCTAGAGAGAGAGGGAGAATGTCTGTATTTTGTTTTATTTTTTTTAATAAAAGGGTTGTCAAATTAAAAAATATGGAAAAAATAAATAAATATATACAATGATCAAAATACCCATGACTTAAGGGCCCTTTATAATGACATTAGGGAGAAGGTCGAAAATGACAAAAGACGTCAGGGACTTAGATGAGACTTTTTATTAAACTAAAATGACATTTTGATACAAACCCAAGGACGAATGGCTTATTTATAACATTGCTTCATTTGTTTAGATTACTTAATTTTGGAAAGAGAAGATGAATTAAATATTAATTCAATCATGATTAGCTACGTGTAGTGCTTATCTTGGTGGGAGATGTTAACAACTAAAATATTATGAAGTTGTTATTTTATTTAGACTGTTTGTTGTGGAGTCGCGAGTGGTCGGGCGCAAGCCACCAACGTTACTCTCAAATAACCTGATCACTTGACCCCGTTATGGCTGGAGGTGAGCATCGGCGCGACCAAAGGTCACTTTCTCCCGTTAACCCACGCGACCACCATCGCTTGTGCTTGCTCGCGCCGGGTTCGCAAAAAACTGTTGTGGCTAGAGGTGAACACTGATGCAAAAACTCCGGTCGCTCGCGGCTCCACAACTGACGGCCTTATAAAAGAAATAGATAACTTTATGTTTAAAACAATAATTGATGACTTATTTTCTCTGATATATCTATACTATATTATAAAGCATTTGACAAGGATTTCTTAAATTTTAAGAAGTACAAATTTAATTGCTTATGAAACAACACCCAATGCATAAAATAACTACATTCTAGGGCAATTTTGTCTTTGAAACAACATATTTAATTAAAATGAAGTCAAGAGTTAAGTGATATTTATGAAAAGACATGACATTTAATTTTACAATTACTTGAAACACATTAAATAGAAAACATATAAAAAATAATTCATTAGGCTACATGTTTTGTTATAATATTTTATATACTTTATAAAAGTTAAACTTTTATAAACTTGATAATACTATAAGAAATCGATAAATCAATAAGGACAACTGTGTTTTTAATCATCAGATTACGATTTGCATTTTGAAATTATTACGTTACATTGATACACCTAAACATGTCTAAACTTACCTAAAACAATACGTCACGGATTTAATGACCGGGGAAGAAAGTTTTCGTTTATAATGAATTTCAAACAAAGGTTTCCCGTAATTATGGTTAATTGATCATGATTAAATTAGATGAAGTGAATTTTCTTTAACTTATTGTAATATGCGAAAATTTGATATCGAAATGTATGATGATTTTAATATGTCGTAAATTTTGTTGAATGACTATTAATAAAAAGAAAATTCTGGAGTTTGATAGATAAGTATTCCTAATACTCTAGGGTGAGGGGATTGAAAATGAAAATTTATGTTATAAAGAAAAGTTGTCTCATCCTTAAATCCTTTTATGTGAAATACATCAAACTTATTGTTTTTAATAATATTATCTTGTGTTTATAAGAAAGAGAAAGGAGAAGTTCCTATATTGGTTCCATTTATATTTACTTTTCAATGTAAGTTTTGTTTAAACATAATTGTGTATGATAATATACAAGTCATCTAAGCATAAGCAAATAATTCATGAAAGTTTTCTTTTTAGTTTTTTTTATTTCTTTTTTATGTAGTTATGTTACGGTTTCGACTTAGGTTTTTCTATGATAATTTTTACCTTTTTAATATGGCGAGTTAACTTGCTGCCACACATGTGTATGATTCAATGTATTTTTTCTTATTTCTTGTTCGGTTTTGGTCCCGCCGCAACGCGCGGGTTTTCCACTAGTAGCATTATATACATGTGTTTGTGTGTCGTGGATAAGCATTTTATCCGTTGTTTACCTTCAACATATATCAAGTGTTATACAGATTATTATTTTTTTTATAACTATAACATTTTTTAGAATTTTAGAAAAAGTACCAAATTTGAATATAAAATATAATTAATCTTAAACTTACGGAGTTTGGGGTATGTAGTATTTAAGTAGATTTTAGATAGGATTCTAGAAAAGCCCAAACGGCATACGGTGGGCTTTTAATAAGGCTTATCAGCCGATGAAATGCTGTGATACTGTGGGACTGTACTAGTGTGTCAATAGGCCAATTGGTTTGACATTTATGGTCTTTCTCTCTTTTTCTTTTTCATTAGATAGATTTTTTCCTTAATATGATTGTTTAGGCCCAAATAACTTTTTCAAATGTTTTGTCATTGGAAATTTGGAATAAAGAGAGTCGATGCATTCTTCCATTCGGTAAAGTAGCAATAAGCCTATAACTATAACATTGCTAACTTTTATAAACTAAGGATGGAGGTGAAATTTGTTGTTATGTAAAATAATGGAAATAAATATTTGATGATGAGTTAGAACACATTGTTATATACATGTGTTAAGAAACTGATTACAAATGAAATAAACCTAAATAGTTAGATAGCACACTTATAATGAGATGGATACATTGTTATATATAATAGATATTTCAATGTGTCTTTGACTCATGACCTTTTATAAGGCCGTTGGTGACATTTCACGCACGAGTATAAAAGATAACGAGTCAAAGTTTTTTTACGGTGACCTTTTATAAGATTAGTGGTACTTTTTAAACATTGTCATAACGGTAAATTTGTCCAAGTGACTTTCAAAATGACCATTATAAGATCGTTGGCATTGTTTGACGAACATTTGTGTCACCGTTTACAAGCATGTGTCGTGTTGGCTCTTTGCAACCATGTGTTTTGGCATTGACCATATACAATACCATCTAACCCATGCAACGGTGTTACAAACCATGTCAAAAAAGTTAATAGTTTTATAAATTTACATAGCAAAAAGTCATGAGTTGTTTAGTTTAAACAAAAACCCTTGAACTCATTTAGCTTTGCGGGTAGTGTTCAAACGACCAAGCGAGTTGGCTCATTTAACAGCAAATTTGTATAACATATATGCTTTATGTAACTTATCGTATCGGATATTTAATTCATAAATATAAGGGGTAAAAGATATAAATGATATCATGATGTTGGTTCCTCTATATATAGTTGATTCCTTTTCTAGATAACTCAATTGTTATATTATCTTTATCATTTTGACAGTCAATAAATAGAATACGATTGAAAATGATAATTTTTTGTAGGAATAAGTTTATGGACGAAAAGTATGAGAATGTGGACCGGTAAAAAGATGCTTTTTTCTTTTCTTTTGGTGGAGAATACTATGGCTTCTAAAGACCTATGTCTTACAAGTAAAGACTTACCACATCCATATGTAGTGGCTAGTATGACCTAGAATTTGTGCTCCATTGCTTTACTCATGAATCCATCATTTGTGGTTAATCATCAAAGATACAAACACAAATCAGTATAACCATTAGTAAACAGAAGATCTCAACATAGTCACTTTCTCTAATATGTTTATTTTTTTTTTTATTTTTTTTTTGCGTGTGTGTACCAAATGCGGGTGCATAAAATAAACCATAGTATATGTTATAAGAAAGGTTAATATTATCGAAGCTAACATACTTTCTGATTTTATTTGATGAGGTGGCATTCAACTTTTTGCAATAAATAAATAAACAAATAAAATTCATCTTATTAGGTTGTGGTTTATTGTTTCACACCTCCCATGCCACTTCACCAAGCTGAGCATGAAACGCCATTCCATGTGTGTGTGTGTGGGGGGTGGGTGGGGGGGGGGGATCTGGCTTGCGGAGTTGCGGTAATACCGTGAGAGGTATTTTCATGTGGGAGGGGTTGTGAAAACAAATTCATATTAGAATGACACAGTTTTTGTTTTGGGAAAATGGCCAAAATAGCCCGTTGACCGTGTATTTTGCACAAATAGCCCTCTCCACCCTCTTTGGAGAGACGGGACACGGCTCCCAACGAGCCTGAACCCTCTTCCGAGAGGCTTCCCATTTCAGCCAACAGAGGACCGCCACGTGTCGTTGTTGATCCCGAGACAGACCTTTCTCTCTCCTGAACCCCCTTTCTCTCTCCTGAACCCCCTTTCTCTCTCCTGAACCCCCTTTCTCTCTCCTGAACCCTCTTTCTCTCTCCTGTGACGTCTCGGAAGACGCTTCCGGTGACGTCTCGGAAGACGTCTCCGGTGACGTCTCGGAAGACGTCTCCGGTGAAGACGAAGAACAAGAAAAAAAAACAGTAAACTTCGTCGGAGAAGACGGAGAACTCACCGGAGAAGACGAAGAAGAAACAAGAATCAGTACACCAGCAGGGTCACCGGACCGGTGACCGGAACCGGCGCCGCCGCCCTTCTGTTTCCGGCGAACCACCCTGGTCGGCTTTCCGTTCTGGTTAAAGCGAATCAGACAGTCACCGAGTATGGTGACTGTCACCGGTGACCATCTCAGGCCGCCGCCACCTTATCTTTTCCGGTAAGTTACTTCTCCCCGGTTAAGCCCTCTCTTCGTTTATTATAATAATCGGACAGTCACCGGTTTTAGGGTGACTGTCGTGCGCCTGCTATAACCCCAAACCATTCTTATGTTCCTGATTTGTATATCGGATAACACAACCCCTTGAACTTGCCCTTCGATTCTCCGGTGAGTTCTCCGTCTTCTCCGACGAAGTTTACTGTTTTTTTCTTGTTCTTCGTCTTCACCGGAGACGTCTTCCGAGACGTCACCGGAGACGTCTTCCGAGACGTCACCGGAAGCGTCTTCCGAGACGTCACAGGAGAGAGAAAGAGGGTTCAGGAGAGAGAAAGGGGGGTTCAGGAGAGAGAAAGGGGGTTCAGGAGAGAGAAAGGTCTGTCTCGGGATCAACAACGACACGTGGCGGTCCTCTGTTGGCTGAAATGGGAAGCCTCTTGGAAGAGGGTTCAGGCTCGTTGGAGCCGTGTCCCGTCTCTCCAAAGAGGGTGGAGAGGGCTATTTGTGCAAAATACACGGTCAACGGGCTATTTTGGTCATTTTCCCTTTTGTTTTATGACATGTTCTAAACTTTACTATATGAAACTGAGTCATATTGTTAGAAAGCATGTTGAAACCGTTGTATGTAGTACACACAAGTTTTTTTTTTTTTTTTTTTTCCTCTGTCTGGATTCACAATAAAAGTACTCACTTGTCTGAATAATAACTTTGAAGTTTATGTGAATGTAAATAAAGTTGAACTGAATAGTTGACCGACATTACTTGAGAAGTTGAAAAGTTCGATTTTTTTGCCTTTACTTCTTTTCACAATAAAGTTTTGACCACTAAATTTCGTATGTCAAATGCTAAACTTCTATGGGAAGTTCACCGACTAGCATGTCAGGGACGGGGCGTCACTCGAATCGGTCACGGATATCCACTACCAGCACGGTAACACCGTCGCCACCCATGAACTGTTTTGCTGGTTGTATCTACCGTGCTGGTAACCGTTTTTTATTTATTTTTTACTTAAATAAATACTGTTTTTTTGCATTTTAACCGTCTGTTTTTAATATTGTTTATTTAACCGTTTGTTTTATAATTGTTTTATTATTTTAACTGTTTGTTTTAAAACCTAATTAAATAAAAAGACATTAAAGATAAACATAAAAAACTAAAATTCATTACCATTAAACATTAAACATAAAAATAAAATACATAAAGAGAAATAAAAAAACTAGAGTTGGCGCAACATTTGCCATGCGTCGACATGGTCAAAGCTGTTGTCGTATCGAGCCACATAGTCCACATGCGTGAACTCGATAGCCAACTCCGGTTCGATGCCCGGCTCTTGCCTCAACGTGTTCTCGTACTGGGTGGTCCACCGATCACACTTTAAGTTGAGATCGGCCCACTTCCGATGCTGGCTGACGATTGTCCGGTCATTGGTACCGACGTGGCGGTTGAAATCGGACATCACACGATCCCAAAAACCCTCCGGATGGTAGCCCGAGCCCGATGCCCTCAAGCGTTGACGTTGTTGAAGAACCGGATTTGTAGCAGATCACCAAGGCAATCTCTTCTTCGGAGGTCCAGCGAGTCATCTTCGTGTGTGTGTGTTTGTTTATACGGTGGTAAAAGTGTGTTTTAACCCCACCGTTTTCTATGTTTATATACAAAAAAATTTGAACGGTTCAAATTTAATTTACTGACCATTTTGGTGGAACGGTGTCAATGCTATTGAATTCGATTGACGATTTCCAAATTGAATTGACTGACTGTTTGGTTGTGGACGGCTGTAATAGTAAAAGTAATTAATATTTAAACTTTAAACGTGTGCAATAAAGATATGAACATATTATAGATTAAAAGTTAAATTTAAAAGGGCTAAAATTGCAACTTTGGTTATCATCTCCAAACATCTGCCCCCATGTACACATATATATATAGAGTAAAGTTCACGTACAAATAGGCTTTATCGTACAAACAGTACGAACTGAAGTAAAAAACACTTGGTGGCATTTCTGTAAATATTGGAAACTTTATATAACTAGAGTAATTATATAATTACTCTAGTTATATAACTAGCGTAATTACTCTAGCGTAATTATATAACTAGAGTAATTATAAAATTACTCTAAATTAATTATATAGCGTAGTTATATAACTAGAGTAATTATATAATTACTCTAGGGTAATTACTCTAGAGTAATTATATACACTAGAGTAATTATACAACAAGAGTGGTGGTCATTATTTAGGAAAATGTCACCGCCACTTTTTTACTCTAGAGTAATTATACAACAAGAGTGGTGGTCATTATTTACGAAAATGTCACCGCCACTTTTTTTTTGTTCCCTTCAGATCGTACTGTTCGCATGATAATTTTGTTTGTATTTGATCTTTTTGTCTATATATATATAGAGAGAGACAGAGAGAGAATTTCCGACGCCATGTATGCTTTCCCAACCCTCTCCACGACTCCATACCAAACAACCTTATTTCCATACCAAACAATCTTATTATTGTATTTTATTTAAACATAAAGATTATGGAGTTTAAACAAATGTATTTCACAACTAGGTATATGTATATATACCCGTTTATCATTAAAAAAACTTAGAACAAAATATGGAAACGATATTAGTTTAATTAAGTTATTATTGTAATTTGTTTAAACATAAAGATTATGTTGTTTAAGCAAATATATTTCACAACTGCTATGCGTATATCCGTGTATAAAAAACCTAGAACATATAATATAATGGAAGTATATTAATTTTATGAAACATTATGCTGTCTAAGTTATTGTGTAATCTCAAATGGTGTTACATGTTAGTATTTTATGCTGATTATTACTACGTATATGTAAAGACAAGAAAAAACTAGTTAATTTGGCTGTCCAACTAGAGTCTGACGAGAAGGAAAGTAAGTTGTTAGATCATGATTGGAGCATGTGAGGGGCAGATCTAACTGACATCACCTGATCATAGTTTGCAACACACTTGGTGTGTTGAATTACAAGTTTTGAAATCATATACATCGATCCTACAAATAATTGAAAATTGGGACGAAACCGGATCTTAAGACTATATGGTGTGCCTCCCTTTTCCCCCAACTCCCCCAAGTGCCACATCAGCGCCACATCATTTCCCCCATTTTCTCCCCCAAAGTTTGGAAATGGTATTCCCCTAATTCCCCCACTCCCCCTTCATTTTTTATTGGATAAAGGTTGATTAAAAGAAAAAAAGAAAAAAAGAAAAAAAAATGGGCCAATCACATGACAAGGGGAGAAGGGGGAAATTTCACCGAAGGCACCGAAATTTTTTAGGGGGGGGCGGTGTTCCCGATCGGGGAATAGGCCACATCACCACCCCGACCCCCTTCCCCGAAGGCACACCATTCAGTCTAATATACAAAATTCAAGATTTGTCTAGAAAAAAACATAATTTTGACCATAAGTTGTAGCTATTAGAAAATAGAGCCTTCTTAATAATATATATATATATATATATTGCAAAGGGATTAATCCTACATGTCATACTCTTATGCAATCTCTCATTTGGGAGATGCCACATAAGATGTGATGTGGCAACTTTAAACCAATTAAAAAAAAGAAATAAATATGATTTAACTTAATCTATTATAATCTTTAACCTAATCTATTAAATACCTAATCTACTAAATCTAAATATTAAACCTTTATTATTTTATCTCTCGTGTTTCCTCTCATAACTTTTAAACGTTAATATCTTTTATATACGAGATTTTTTAAAGAAAAAAATTACATCAAATTAACGAGCGTTTTATTATCTTTCCAACGAGTACCATAGTGCATCAAATTAACGAGCGTTTTATTATCTTTCCAACGAGTACCATAGTGCTATATAAAAATCGGAGAAAAAAAATGACTATTTTTTTGTAACCCGACAGGTATTGTATCAGGTTTGGGATTAGTTTAAAAAAATTGTGGGTTTGGGTCGAGTATGTGATTAGGTGATACCCGACTCAATTACTCGAAACAACATACCCAAATACCCGAACTACATACCCGATCATATACCCATGAATTTTTTAACGCATCACATAACCCTTAGACTAATGCGTTCGATATTTCAATAATTAACTTTTTTTTTTCTTATTTCATGTTAGTTCTTTTTAAAATAGACTAATGCGTTCGATATTTCAATAATTAACTTTTTTTTTCTTATTTCATGTTAGTTCTTTTAGAATGATCGATTACAAACTTCCGAATTCATTTGTAATGGCACTAGATTTATACCCCGGCGCAAAGATTCGTTTTTTTTTATATTTGAATATGATAACTTATGGCAGAGATTTGTTTAAAATAATAATAATAATAATAATATATTTTATTATATTATATTAGATATTTCAACCCGGGACGCTCCCGGGATAAAAACTAGTCCCAAATAAAGAAGTTGTAAAGGTTAATTATTCAATATATTATCTTAACATTAAATATATTTAGTTATATTTAGTGATTTTCTTTCTTTACCAGTATTCGATACTTGACTTCCGATTAAGTATGAAAAATATTAACCACTAAATAGAAGTCAAGTTTCATATTTTTTAATATTAAAAAACTTTTGACATATATAAAAAATTTAAACAATATAACAAAATTCAAGTTTAAATGATTTTTTAGCTAAAAAAAATAAAAATATTTTCTTATTACTAGTTTATTAACTTGGGATTAAGTTAGTGTTAGGTTGTATGTAACCACCAGCTGGACCAAATTAAGTAGGCTGAGCATGGACCCAACCCATTATATCCGGATCATGAACGCGAAAATCAACGCTTGCGATCACCGTCGGTGCACAACACGCTTCATACTTACCATGCATGCACGTGAGCTGTTTGGTGTGGGTGTACATGCTATCGTTCATTTTAACCCTTTTGGTGGAAACATAATAACATATCATATATATATTTTGTGCTGCATAGGGTTTTCCCTCTGTTATGCGTAGGGCTGCAAACGAACCGAACTTTTAGCGAATCATTTATGAACTATTCGGCAGGAAGTTCGTTTGTTTAACAAACGAACAAACACGTACAAAAAATTCCGAACAGAGGTCGCATCCGTTCGTTTATGTTCGTGAACGTTTGGTAACGTGTTTGTTTATGCTCGTTTGTGTTTGATAGTTTATTAAAGTTTTTATTTTTTATACTTTTTTATATTCTTTTATTTTTATATATTGTACCCAATAAATAATATATATGAGGTAAATATATGACTATATGAATTCAAACCTACTTTTTGTATCAAAGCTCATTATATGTTTTCATGTTCTAGCGTTGATGCCCTTAACCTCCGACGACCTCTTCCAATACTAACTATGTTTGGACAATTAGATTATATGTTGGGTAGATCTAGCTAATTTCTTAATGTATGTGAATTCAATGTTATTCAAAAGTTATATGCATTTTGTGTTTGTTTCCGTTCATGAACACTTCTTTGTGTTCATGAATACTTGTTTGTGTTCATTAATGTTTGTTTCTGTTCGTGTGCGTTCATGAACAAAATTAACAAACGAACACGAACATAAAATCTTGTTTGGTGAGTGTTCATGAACCGTTGTGAACAAATAATTTTCTTAACAAACGAACAAGGCCTTATTCGTGTTCGTTTGGCTCGTTTGCAACCCGAGCTATGCGGCTCACCCCATTTTATTTGTTTCTAATTAAAAACTAGTTTGATATCCCGCGCAATGCGGCATGAATTCGATTTCAATTAGTATTGGTTTGATTCGTCATGATATCGGTACTCAATAAAGAACCCGAAAAGAAATAAAAATTTGATACGTGTTTTACATCGATCAAAGATTATAAATATGAATATCAGTACTGCTTTCAATAATACCTGATACTAGTACTAATGGTGTCGGTTTGGTTCATCAAAATCTTAGTACCCTACCGGCACTCGATAAATTTAGTACATCCGTGCATTTAAACGTTTTTAAGGAAGGTAAGAGCATTCACATCCCCTCCATCAAATCTTCTCCATTAAATTACACTAAAAATCACTACTTCACCCCTAAATCTTCTCTCTCCTAATTAAAATAATAATATTTTTTTCATATTTTTATCATTATATTTTCTCTTTCTTCACTCACAACAACTTAAAAAAAAATAAAATATATATATATATGGGTGAACAATAGCTTTTCATATATTGGGGTGAGCGGTGCTTTCTCTAAATATTTTATCTCTCCTCCACTCACAACCACTTACACCCACCCCATATAATTTGAAGAAACCCCTCACATAATTTGATTCCTGGGTTGTGAATGCTTTAACAAACGTAAGTTTTTAAGGAAAAAACCAAATTAAATGGAAAATGAACAATTAGTTAAAGAAATATATCATTTAAAATATAAGGGTTAGGAATGAAACCTATAAGAGATATTAAAAATCTATTACTATTCTTCAGCCATGTAAATTAATATATTGGTAATGGTAATGGTAATAATAATAATAATGTAATGAAAATAAATTGAGTTTTAAGAACTTAAATTATGATTAATTAGCATATAATAATTCATACTTACAATGTGATTAGTTATGTTCTTAATTTTTTACTTTCATTGTGAAGAACAATCTCAATGTAGAGAAAAAGTAGCATGGTATACGTTAAACACTTGACTCGTTTATATGACAATAAGAATATTATAAATTGTTTTGAAACCACATAAATGAAAGTAAAGTTACTTCTCCGTCAGAGTCAATTTACAATTATAACAAAAGTAAAATTATTAGTCACACTACGGGGCTGTTTGGTTGGCTAAGTACTGAATCATTAAGAGGTCTGAATGGTTAAAAGGCTGAATGATCAAGTGCTGAATGATTCAGCTATACACTAAGTCTGAATGATTCAGCTCTTAACCATTCCATTCAAAGCCTTTTTTAGGTTGAAACAAACAGTCTGAATGCTGAATCATTCAAAGTTGAATGATTCAGAGCCTCATTAAGAAGCTACCAAACAGGCCCTAACTCTATGATCTTACTATACTAGAAGATAATTTGAATTATCAAAATACACTTTAATTATTATTTATTTAACTAATGCTACTTTTACACATATAACTAATACATGTTCAAAGGCGGGAGTGAAAGTGGGAGGGGCCAAGCCTCCCTCTATCGAATCCAGATTAAATGAGAACAATATAGTTTAAGGGCGAGCGTGAGAGGGGGCGAACCCTTCCTCTATTGAATCCAGGTTAAACGAGAGCAATGCTGGTTGTAACTTACAAAAAGTTTTATGTTTTATTATACTTTATTACTCAAAATCCTTAATTACTATAAGTATTTATTTCCCAAAGTAAAATGTATGTTTTGTTTCTTCTTTTAAAATTATTCATAAAATGTTTTTTGAAAATTTAACGTTTGGTTTGGAGACAAAGTAAAATTTACATTTTAGTTAAAATAATTGATGTTAAGTTTAAGTGGAGATAAGGCTATGAGGTATTTTAACCTTTTTTTTAACTCTAGCTAAACGTCAAAACATCCACTTTTCCCTATTAGCTTAACTTCACTTTAAGAAAATGGTTTAATTTCACATAATCACACCTTTTAATAGTTTTAGGTTTAAAACAAAAAAAGAAAAAAAAAATAGACTTTTAAACTATGTGGTATGGTTGAGGCAAGACTTGGGAGGCCTTGCCGCCACGTCAACAAAAAGTGGGTCCCCTTTGTATTTAGACAACTTGAGGACTACCTAAGGTTGTGGGGGTAGTTTTCCTTAGGTAGTCTTCCACTTCTATTGTTCTAGCCTTTTATATATTTAATTCTAAATTATAAATAATATATAATTAAAATATAAATGAATTAAACTCAAGAGGCTAACTGAAAATATCAATAATAATTTGTACTTTACCTAATATTTCACGAGGCTAACTGGAAATATGAAATAAACTCTATTATACATCATCTTCAACCTCCAGCCGATGTGCATAGATCCTCATGACTATTTTTTTAAATGGGACGGAAAAAAGGGGTATTGGAGAGGGGTCCCACACAAAGCAAACAACCAATCAAAAAGCACGGCCAAGGCGTCTAAATATAGCCATTTTAGACGGGTCAGGGGCGGCCGAGGCGGTGTTGACCAGCCTAAGACGCCTTCACCGTCCCCAAGCTGACCCCATACCACAGTCTTAATATCTCGTTAACATGTTAAAAAATAACCTCTTTAACGCCGCTAACAAAAGGGAATGTCATGCAACGCGGGTTAATATACATCCCAAATGTAGTATGCAACGCCCTTAACAATTAACACAATGGCCTATTTAGTGTTAAAAGAAAATATAAAATAAAATAAGCATTCAATTGTTTTAAAAGTCAAATACAACATTAAGTTCATAATTAATGTCATCGTTATCAACTATTAAAAATATATATTTTTTTTTGTTACTTTTGTATATCACTCTTGGTAAAGGAATGCTTGTCACCTACTCCTTTAAGTTTCAACACACTCTTTACTTAAACTTCATTCAAACCCATACATAAACCACACATACTTTTAGTAAGAGAAACAGTAGAACTTACTAATGGAGAAACACAAGTGCAAACTCTGCTTAAAACTCTTTGCTAATGGCAGAGCTTTAGGTGGTCACATGAGATCTCACATGCTTAATCTCTACGTCAACCCAACCCAAAACCATCACCATCACCATCACCTTCACTATCATCATCTGAAGAACTCAAATCAGAGATGTCAAGAAACCCGACTGCCCGGCAACGATCGAAGCGGGTTCGGAGACCCGAAAGCTCATGGTTTGGTGATCAACAACATTTGCATGAGTTTAATCATATAAAAGATCAGAAACTGTCACCAGAAGAAGTTGTTGCATACTGTTTGATGATGTTATCAAGAGATACATGGACCCATGATGAACAACAACAACAAGAACAAGAACAAGAAGAAGAAGAAGAAGAAGATGATGATGAATTGGAATCGGAATCGGATGAAGAAGTTGTTGAAGTGAAACAAACTCAAACAAGAAACAGTTACAGATGTGAAACATGCAACAGAAGGTTTAAATCATATCAAGCATTAGGTGGACATATAGCAAGTCACAAGAGAATTAAAGTGAATGAGCAGTTTCAGCATAACAACAAGTATCAGCAAACAAGAAATGTGTTGGTTAAAGAAAAAAGTTATGAATGTCATGTGTGTTTTAAAGTGTTTGCTTCTGGTCAAGCTCTAGGTGGTCACAAGAGATCACATGTTACTAGTAAACAGGTGGTTCAAGAGAGCATTAATCTGATTGATCTTAATCTTCCTGCTCCAAGTGATGAAGATGATGAAGATGATGATTAATATGAAGTTGGTCAATATTGGAAAACTGGAAAAGTTTTAACTTTTATGATTTTATAGATAAATGGGGATTGTTGAATGTGTTCATTCATCTGTGACTGTTACAGCTTTATTTAAAGAAATGTAATTAATGGAGAAATATAATTTTGACTTCATGTTTTCTGTTTGGTTTTGATTTGTGTGCTTTACCTTCTCATATCTTTTGTTTGTTTTTTTTCTTTTGACTTTGTCTATACTGTTTAAGCTTTGCTCCTAACAATGTAATGGGTTGTTTTCATGATTGAGGTATGCCTTACTGATCAGAAGGTTGGAAGCTATAATAGGTATTCGTATCCTATCCGGCCATAGTCGTGGAGTGGCCTTTGTTCACTTTATGTGATCAAGGGTTCGATCCCCATTTTCATCATATATGGTTGAATATTTTTCAAGTGATTGTTGCGCCTACTCTCTTCGGAGGGGTCAGGTTCGATTCTGATAGCCCCCGGTTTTCTACTACCGTGCATTTACTCCAGAGAGGCTTGCCTCTTATGGAGGGTGCAACATCTGTCAAGTGGCGGGAAATTTTCCGGATGGAAGCCTTAGTGCCCCTTATGCGCAGCCTCGACTCGCTTGTGGGCCGACCACTCTCGCATCAACGTGAGCCCGGTTAAGACAACATAGTCTGACCATTGTAGAGTTGCTAGAGGATCCCCTTCTAGGGGTTGTGATATTCTCTGCCACAACATAGAAAATCACCTTACAAAAAGGTATTCGTACCCTAGAAAATCTAAAAATCGTTATTCAAAAGAAAAAAAGTAAAACGGTTAGAATTTGCTAGATGACTGTAACAAAAAGTAAAACTTATTTAGGTAAATATTTAAGAGTGAAAAGATTGTTGTTCAAAAAGTAAAACTTAGACCATGTGTAGTAGGGGGTTTTAAATTTAAGGCTCCCTCAGTGATTGGTTCACATAGCAGCTGAGTCAACATGTGGCTTTAATTTAAAATTAGGTGTTGTGGAGGGACCTTAAATTTAAGGCCCATACCAATGATTGGTTGTTTATTATTATTATTTTTTTAATTAATCAAGTAAAAGTAATAAAAAAACACAAATAATATTAATTAAAAAAACTTACAAATAATATTAAAACCATACAAATAATAATAATAATTAAAACCATACAACTAAAAAACACACAACTTAAAAAAAGTGAGACATACTACAAAAACAAACATTTCTAGTGCAAATTATATTTTTCAATGATTCGTTGCCTATAAATTTGTGCTAGTCGTAGTGCTTCTCCTTGGAGGTGGTCGATCGATTTGGACAAAAATTCAATATCTTTTTCCATTTGCCTTGATTCTTGGATCGCCACGAACTTTTGATTCTCGACCACTCTTTATTGCATAGTTTCCGAACGTTTCCGATATCGAATCGTTTTCCCGATATTTCCCTCGACCCATGGCTTTAAAAAAGTCTCTCGAACTTTCTCCCAAAACAAATGCTTGTCTTGATAGTTTACTACAAAAAAAAATTACATTAAAAAAAAGTAACGATTAACAAATCTTCATAAGGGTGTATAAAAGGGTAGGGAACCCCTGTTTTAGGGTAGACGATAAGGGCGCCGTAAACACTAAACAGTAGCTCTAAGCCATGAAAAATGGGCATGCCAAAAAAGTGTCCCGCTAAAGTAAAATTGTAAGTGAAACTTTTACCGAGCTGAACCGGGCACTGAGTAATGCAAGAAGGACCGTCTGACCAGCACGATAATATCTGCCTAACACTGTGCCTAATAATTTTATAAAATACATTTCTTTAGGAAAGAAACTGAAATGAAATAAAAACACACAAAAAAAAAAATGCTATTATACCAATTAGACCTGGCAATTTCAACCCATCTATTTGAGTTTGGGTTGTTTTGGGTTTAAAATTTGACCTTGTGGGTTAAATGGGTTTAGTATAATTTTCAAGGGGGTTAGGATGGGTAATTTTAATTGTAGGAAATAAGTAAGTGGGTCAGGATGGGTATGTCAAAAAAAATAAATGGGTCAAGATGGGTATTTTTAGATAATCATATACAAAACTGAATTAAAACTCACCCAACACCAAAAGTGTTGATGCCTCATACAAATCAATGTCACTAAAAACAAAAAATTATATCTTTTGCATTTGTTGATAACCCAGACGGTTTGAAACCGTTCGGGTAGTTAACTGATGACCATGTCGAAACAACACGAATCGTTAACGAGACCAACCTCATCGAAACGGTTCGAGTCGTTAGCAGGCTTAATCGAGTCCAAACGGTTTGGGTTCTTGACCGGCCCATTCGGTTTGAATTGGCCTGGTCTTTGACAGGCCCGGTCGGGTCAAAACGATCCAGGTTGCAAACGGGATCGGTCAGGCCAAAACGGTCCGGGTCGATAACGGGCCCGGTCGGGTCGAAACAGTACGGGTCAGGTTGAAACGGTCTGGGTCGCTACCGGGCCCGGTCGGGTCAAAACGGTATGGGTCGCTACAGGGCCCGGCCGGGTCAAAACTGTCCGGGTCGATACGGGACGGGTCAGGTTGAAACGGTCTGGGTTGTTACCGGGCCCGGTCAGGTCGAAACGGTCCGGGTCGTTACCGGGCCCGGTCGGGTTGAAACGGTCCGGGCCGCTACCGGTCCCGTCGGGTCAAAACGGCCCGGGTCGTTACAGGGCCCGACCAGGTCGAAACGGTCCGGGTCGCTACCGGGCCCGGCCGGGTCGCTACGGGACGGGTCAGGTTGAAACGGTCAGGGTTGTTAGCGGGCCCGGTCGGGTCGAAACGGTCCGGGTCGTTACCGGTCCCGGTCGGGTCGAAACGGTCCGGGTCGTTACCGGGCCCGGTCGGGTCGAAACGGTCTGGGTCGCTACCGATACCCGGCGGGTCGAAATGGTCCGGGTCGCTACCGGGCCCGGGCGGGTCGAAACGGTCTGGGTCGCTACTGGGCCCGGGCGGGTCAAAACGGTCCGGGTCGTTACTGGGCCCGGTCGGGTCGAAACGGTCCGGGTTGCTACCGGTCCCGTCGGCTCGAAACGGTCCGGGTCGCTACCGGGCCCGGGCGGGTCGAAACGGTCCGGGTCGCTACCGGTCCCGTCGGGTCGAAACGGTCCGGGTCGTTACCAGGCCCGGCCGGGTCGAAACAATCCGGGTCGCTACGGGACGGGTCAGGTCGAAACGGTCTGGGTCGTTACCAGGCCCGGTGGGGTCGAAACGGTCTGGGTCGCTACCGGTCTTGTCGGGTTGAAACGGTCCGGGTCGTTACCGGGCCCGACCGGGTTTGAAACGGTCCGGGTCGCTACCGGGCCCGGCCGGGTCGAAACGGGACGGGTCAGGTTGAAACGGCCGGGTCGAAACGGTCAGGGTCGCTACGGGACGGGTCAGGTCGAAACAGTTCTGGTCGCTACCGGCCTGGCCGGGTCGTAACGGTCCGGGTTGTTATCCGGCCCGATAGGGTCGAACCGGTCCGGTTCAAAATGAAATATTTCAGATCCCCTAAAATTTTATATTTAAGTTTATTTTTGTTTTTTTTTTTATTTTTATTTACTTTTTAAATTTTTTATTGTTATTCTAATTTTTTTTAAAAATTTTAATCTATTTTAATGTGAACCTATCTTAATCCAAACCATCCATAAACAAACCATCCATACCCAAACCCATCCAGACCCAAACCCATCCTGACCCAACCCATCCTAACCCATTTTTTTAATCTATCCATCTTGACCCATACTCATCCTAACCCAAACCCATCCTGACCCAACAACCAAACCCACCCAACCTACCCATTTTACCACCCATAATCATAAGTAACTGGTGCACGCCAATGTGGGGTCTCTTTTTAATCTTGTGGTTGGTTCTCCAAACTATGTTAACATCTTAACCAGAGGTCTCAATTTTAGTTAAAAGTGTAGGGTTTTATTTGATAATTAATTTGCACACCACTAAATAGATGTGATCAGTGGCGGATCTAGAAAATTTTTCCAATGGGTTCATTGTTTTTAGATGCTCCAATCTCATAAAACCGGGCATAAAAATTATGGTCCGGTTCGACGGTTAGTGTAGGGAAAGTAAACGAGGACGCTGAAAAAATATCCGGCTCCAATCTCATAGAACCACGCATAAAAAATTTCGGTCTGAATCTAAAATTTCGATCCCCTAAATGGATGTTTTATGCTTAAACTAACTTGAATTAAAAATAAGATACAAAACTAAATGAAAATTAGATGGGTGTTTTATGTTTAAAGTAACTTGAAATTAAAATAATACCAAAAAAACTATAGTAAGAGTGTCGAACTCGGGAATCACCGAAAGGAAACATAGGTTTTATCCACTTGACCATGGTTGTAATTTAGCTATGGGTTCAGATCTAATAATAGTTATGGGTTCATTGCAGTTTATTATATAGAATATCCATTAAAATTTCGAAACGCAATGGGTTCATGTGAACCCGTTCCAACCAACGTAGATCCGCCCCTGGATGTGATATCTATATCACTTGACCATTGACCTTATTATGCATTGTTTTTAGTGTGTTTGGTGAAATAAAACATGATACTAAAATGACTCATGTTCGCTTCCATCATTGACCATGTCCTCACATTTTCTATTATTGTTCTTTTAAAACCGTGCAAAATGCAAAAATACTAATATTGGTTCCAATGGCGGAACCAAGAGTGGTGTTTTTAGTAAAAACATGAGCCGGATTCTTTGAATGGTCATTAGCTTTGAAGAATATGTGATTTTTTAGATGTAAACATGAATTCTTACTTCACTTTGGTTAGACTTATCTTATTTCTTATATTCAAGTAATAAACTTAAATGCTATTGCTCATTTGCTGGCTAATTGTAGAGAATGTGTTGTTTTGCCTTCTCTTTTGCTTATAGCTGAATTTCTTCTGTTTTATAAATTTTAGTTTATGCATAGTATTTGTGTTGTTTAGAAGCCTAAACTACATATGTACCATTAATAATAAAAATAAAAACAAAAAACAATTATCAAAATGAAGTTACAAAACTATGCATCAAAATTACAGAACTTAGACCAAAACATCAAACAACAAGTATAAATAAAAAATGATTATGGAAAAGAGAAAATTACTAGTAAACCTCTTGTAAACCAAGAAATACAAAAACAAAATGTTTGAAAGTCTAGTCCACATATGCTGCCTAATAAAAGGGCAAATTGTCTTGTTAACTTGGGTTGGGCTGGCTTATTAAACTTACCCCTTTTGGGTGGGCTTCTTTGTTAAGAGAAATTTGAAAGCCCAATGAGTGAAAAGGAACAACTGAGTCCACCCTTGAAAAGTTGTTAATCTTGTCGATAACTAGTGTGTCGTATAACCATGCTAAGTAGTAAGCAAACGACGAACAAAGCTGAGAAAATTGAACAACATTGGGGTGTCCTAATTCATCCTTTTGCATCATTTGAACTCTTGAACGTTGTCCAACAACCATATTTAACTTTCAACACCTTTTAGACACCAATATCTTTAATTTTTAGGTCTTGTAAGAAACCAAATGACATCCATCACAAGAGTTGTCTACTTTCCTGCAACCTGTTTGTTTTTTGGAAGACCTATTGTCTGCACGTCCTCTTCTCCAAACAAACATGGTTCAAGGTCTTCTAATGTCTTCTCAACTTCCTCTTCCATTTGTCAGACATTTCTCCTATCAAACTCTCTCAACCCTCTCAAACCCTAGCTTTTCCTCCTTCCTCCTCCCCTAGCTCTAGCCGTCTTTGCTGCCTTCCCTCCTCCTCCCCCAGCCCACCGCCGCCCCCTCCTTCCACCTGCATGTTCCAACACTCCCTCCTCCTCCCCCAGCCCGACGCCACACCCACCTCCCCCCCCCTCCTGCCTTCTTCTCCCACCATCCCCCCTTCCCGTAGCCGCCTCCATCTCCCTTCGCCTTCCCACCTTTTCCTCCCTCCTCATCCCCCTTCCCGCTTTCTCCTCCCCCAGCCCGCCGCCGCCCCCACCTCAACCTTCTTCTATAGATTTCAACAATCAAACCAAACAATTCGTAATTTTTTTTATGAAGTCTTGGATAAAATGATTCTTTTCGCCAAAGATATGATAGTAACTTCATTTAATCCAAATCCAAACATTCCGGGACATAACAAGAGGCTACAGCGGGTTTTTAAAGGTACGGTTGGTGAACTAGATGGAACTTTGATACATGTTGTCCCTACTAGTAAGCAATATTTATATAGAGGAAGGGGAAAATGGGATTGTTATCAAAATGTATTAGCAATTTGTGACTTCAACATGATTATTACTTTCATTGTGGCCGACTAGGAAGGGGTAATACATGATGTTGTAGTATTGTCAGGGGCATTATCAGATCCACATGCACCATTCCTGATTCCACAACTAAGTATGTTTATGGTTTGTTAAATATTGTTATCTTATTTTAATATCCTGATTAATTGTATTTATTTATAGAGAAATATTATCTTTGTGATGCCTCGTATGCACATATAGGAGGATTTATGGCTCCATATCGTAATGTGAGGTATTGGCTTGGAGATTTTCGTCGGAGACGTGCATCGACAAATAAAGAGAAATTTAACCATGCACATGTAAAACTTTGGAACGTCATTGAGCGTGATTTTGGCGTCTTGAAAGCCCGATTCCCTATATTGAACAGGATGGCACCATTTCCGTTGGTTACACAAAGAAACATTGCCATTGCATGTTTCGCGCTACATAATTTTATAAGGAAACGGAATGAACACATGCTGATTCTCTAAACACGCTGCCTCGTGCTTAGCAACCTTCCTAGCTTCTGCCTTCAAAACCGTCTGTCCCGGAACGAATCCACTACCTCTCAGCCCCACCAGTGAGTACACCCTAGTGAGGTCAACACACGCGTGCTTACCCCCGCCCAGCCAAACACAAGGACGTCCGTAGGACGCAGGGTAAATCTTCTCTCTCGTGGGTCGATCAGAAAGTTAACAGGGACTTCTTTCTTAGCTGAGATCCTGATTCAGTTTGTATTGTTATGGTTATTTCATAGTTCTTATGGGCAATTATAACACTTTCTTTCTTGAGTTCTAGTCCATTGGACCTAACGTATGGCAATTGTTGACCCTATTCATTTCCTTTAAATAAATGTGGTAACTTTGACACTTTTTTTTTTTTTTGGCCGGCGTCCCAGTGGCCTTTGACACACTGGGGTGAAGACGCGACCCGGGTTCGAGACGACGCCACAACGCTTTTAACAAGCATACCTCCATGGGCCCTCCTTTTGACACATTTAGTGGGTGGGTGTTTGGGTAAACTTTCCTCCCTCCTTTTGACATGTAAGTTAATAAGGCGAAGCTCTAGAGCTCTTTTCGTGGACTGAAGACCGCATGAGCCCGTGAGGAAGAGTGAAGATCGAGTGGAGCCCCAAAGCATGACTGAAGATCAATGGGATCCGGAGGGAGTGAGGGCAAGGCCGAAGATCAAGTGGAGGTTGGGATCACGAAGGAGGAGGTTGACCCAAAGGCGGTGGAACCAACCCAGCGAAAGAATGTTTTTGGCTTGGTGTTTTTGAATCTAATTAGTTAAACGATCTTTATCTTTTGGTGTTGTTATTATAGCTAGAGGTATGGAGATCTTTGATTTGGATATGAGTATTTATTTTTTATCACAATTTAGTAGCATTTTCCCTTTAGCAACCGTACAAATTCTATGATGACTGCTAGGCCGGACACTAAGCTTGTATTTTGAATTTATTGTGTGTTCATTTTTTTCTTGTAAAACATATCAATCATCACATTCTCCCTTCACTAGCTCTGGTCTCAACTTAGCCGATAGCCCTTTCGCCAACATCTCTTCGTCATATTTCCTAGCCATATCAATCATACCCTTTTCCACCAAGGCATCAATCAAGGCATTATACGCAAACTCGTTTGGACTCAAACCATGATCTTCCATCTTTTTCCAAACTATAAAAACAGGTCGTAGAAAACCCCATCTCCCAAATTTCCTTATAAGCATTACATACGTGTCTAGAGTCGGACTTACACCATTGTCAATCATCCTATCAAGAAGCGCGAGAATCTCATTAGGCTTCTCAAGACACCTGAAAATGCAATGATAAGTGATGACATTAGGCGCACACTTTCTCTTAGACATTTTATCAAGCACCTTGTATGCCTCCCTGACCCTCCCGTTTTCACACAAAAGCTTGATGATTATATTGTAAGTTACAACATTCGGTTCACAACCCAATTCGACCATCTCACGACCAAGATTGACAGCCACATCAACACCTTCCGAAACACCAATCGCTTGAATAACAGTGTTGTACGCCACCACATCCAATCTAATACCCTTCTTCTTCATCTCTTTATACAACTTTACAGCCTTCCATGGCTTCCCACTCTTGCTTTGAACATCCATATATATCGAATACGAATACAAATCTTTATCAATCCCATCTTTATCCATTCGCTCCCAAAACTCTCTACATTTCGCCCACCACCTCATCTTAAACCATCCACGAAGAATCATATTATAAACCTTAGTACCTATCCCAAAACTCGCAATATTATCTTTACCTAAACATAACTCTTCTGCTTCAATCACATGTTTATACTCACACAATGCATCAACAAGATTCAAGAAAGACGTCTCATCTTTCAAATTAAACTCACCCGACTTAATATAACAATCCATTGCTTCTTTCACAAGGTGAGCCGAAACATACCGCTTAAACATTACGCGAAACGTGGTATGGTCTCTGTCAGGCATTTTGTCGAGCAGTTGGTGTGCAAGATCAAATTCGAAAAATTTACCCAATATATCGATCATACGATTGTAGGTTTCGGTGGTGTGTTTGAACCCGTATTCAGATTCGACCCAGTTGAAGAAATCCATTGCTCGTTTCCAGTCGTTGTCGTAACATGCTAGAGTTTCGAGGATCGTTGACTGGTTGACTGTGAGTTGGTCATGGTCTGGGTTTGGTGTTATATGGGTATTATGATTGGGAAAGGAGATGGGTGATAAGGGTTTTGTAGTGGTTTTAGATTCTAAAGTGTGGAATTGGAGGATTAATGATGGTTGAATGTTGGTAAAGATGAAGGAGTGGAGACGAGAGAGGGAACGGGCAATCAACAGATGCATTCTGCAGTGTGTCGACTGTCGAGTGGAGTGGGAATCAATATTCGATCACTGTTTTCTTAGAGTTTATTTTGCGTGTAGGGGTGTAATCGAGCCGAGCGAGTCAGGCTAAGCTCGGGCTCGAACTCGAGCCAGCTCGGCTTGCCTCGTTTTTTTGTCGAGCTGAAAAGCCGAGCTCGAGGTCGGCACGTAAATGTTCGAGCCGAGCTCGAGCTGGTTCGAGCCAGCTCGTTATTTTTTTTAAAAATATTTATAAAATAACAGACAAAAAAAATAAAAATAAAATTACAAATATAAATGTATATTTTTTTATTTTTCTAATATTTTAATGAATGAAAGGTATACTAAAAGTGTAAAACTATTATTTGTATAATTTGTGTTTTTGTTCTATTATTTTTCATTGATTAATTCAAAGTATTATTAAGTATATAAAAGATGTTTATCGAACCACGAACCGAGACACCGAGCCGAGCTACGAGCCAAGACCCCTAGCTCTAGCTCGGCTCGAAAACAAAACAAGCTTTTTCGAGTCGAGCTTTTTTCAAGCATTTTTTAAACAAGTATCGAGCGAGTTGCGAGCCGCGAGCATTTTATACACCCCTATGCGTGTTATAATAAGATGTATATTCTTTGAGAAAAAAAAGGATAAACAACTATGGATCTAAATTAGAAGAAAACCAAAGAAGTACCCAATCAATGTAACTTCTTTTAGAGGCTAACTTACACACACTTTAACTACACATTTAGTTAACTGTCATACTTAAACCCTCGACCTATTGAGAATTGACACATTTTTATACACTTTGGTATCGCCTGAGGCCCATGCTACCATGCTCCTATTACGAACAAGCAACTACGAGCAAGGGTAACTATGATCATAGTATGAATAAGCAATAACTTGGGCAATCGACAATAATTGATACTCTTGATTGATGCTGGTCATTAGCAGGAGGATTTTCTGTTGGCACAAGTCACTATCGATAGTAATCATTTGAAGTGTTGATGGAAACATTATTTTTTTGAAAAAAAAACATTACGTCTTTCAACTAAATCTTGCGATGGTTCCTCGACTATTAAACGAAAATCATGAACCATTTTACATACTCCCTCCGTCCCGTTTTAGATGTCATAGGCCCACAAACACAAATATTAAGAAATCTTTGTTTGTATGTTGTAAAATGACAATAATATCCTCAAGTTATTTTTTCAAATCTTTGATTGTCTTTTGTCTTTTATGGGCAAAACTGAAAATTGCTTAGAAATAGATATTTAATTTGGGACAACAAAAAGTGCAAAAATAGACATTTAAATGGGATGGAGGGAGTATGATTTATACGTACATGTTTTCATAATAGAGAAATACAAATTCTTTTAATTATATTTTGCATTGTCATTAAATTGAACATATATGTTGTTTGCTAAGCTCCATTGCTACAACCCATTAGACTAGGGGTGTTCAAAAATATCCGGATCTGAAAATCCGATCCGAAATATCTGATATCCGCATCCGAAACTATCCGAAAAACCGGATATTCGAACCAAAATCCGAATATCCGAATTTTCGGATTCAGATTCGGATAGTGATTTTAAAATTTTCGGATATCCGAAAATATCCGAGAATTTATAAAAAAAAAAAAAAAATTAATCGGATATCTGAAAATATCTAAAGATGTCTGAAAGTATCCGAGATATCCGAAACTATCCAAAAAATATCCGAGAATTTATAAAAATAAATAAATTAATTGGATATCCGAAAATATCTAAAGATGTCTGAAAGTATCCGAGATATCCGAAACTATCCAAAAAATATCCGAAAATTTATATGTAAAACATATAAAATAAAATATATCATAATAAAATCGGATATTCAGATATCCGATTCACTATCCGAAATTTCAGATACGAAATTGGATAGTGAAACCAGTTATCCGAAATTCAGATATTCAAATTTCGGATATCTGGTTTTTAACACCGCTACATTAGACTACACAGTGTAGTCATGTTCTTTGAGGGGGTCATGACATGTGGATCCATTTCATCTAGCATTCCAAGACAAAAAATGCACGGCGCTAAATATTTCGTGCAAGAACCTTTCACGCCCAATTAACATTAGAGAGCGGTGTTCAAGCGCTAAAAAGCCCCATTAGCGCCCCATTTTTCGACCACCACGGATGGTCTAAACGGTGTAGTCTTAAAAGTTAAAACTCGATTTCGCTCATCGTTGCTTCCACCCAATAGAATATGCATTCAACCCTATGGGACAAGGACTAAATTCTAAATCTAAAAAAAAAATAATAAATTAAAGAGGGCAAAATTCGGTGTGTCACTCACTCATCGCCGCTATCGTCATCTCAATCCCATTGCAACTATCTCTTCCTCCTCTCGATAAAATCGAAACCACCAGTGACCATAAGGATAATAATAATAATATTATTATTATGGCTTGATTGATTGATTAGCTCCTCCTCCTCATCATCATCTTTAATGGCTACTACTCCGTCCTATTGCGACGCACTAAGCGCCACCGAATTCCTCCCAATATCAGTTACTTATTTTCGTCCTAAAACCCTAACTTCATGCCGCCCCTCTTCCAATTTCTTTCTTCCCTCCAAAGGCAGAGCCAGAGGAGTAGCAGGAGGATATTTGCAATTCAATAATAATAATAGTAATGCTAGATTTGGATTTCATATCAATTCACCCAAATTTTTCACCCGCACTCTCGTCGCCAGAGCCAATGATGCCAACATTATTGGTGGTAATGAAGATCCTATCCAGGTTTTTTTTTTTTTTTTTTTTTTTTTTTTTTTTTTTTTTTTTTTGTGAATTGGTATTTAGTAGCTGAATTTTACTTTTATGTGATAGTGTTTGTAGAGCAGAATATATATTATTACTTATTTAAATGACATTGGATTAGTATTATGATTATAATCTAGGTTTACAGTTAGATAACCATTCATAATGATCTAAATTTCTATACTCTTTTTCGCTTAAGGTTGGATTTTTAGCCGTTATAACCCGAAAAAAACAGAATAGATGCCAAGTTATGGAATGAAGTAGTTATTGTCTTTTCACAAAGTTAGGGGTTTCTAATTCTTAGGTTTGTTTGACTACTTGAGAGTTTATTGTTTGATGAGTCATGTATTGAACTAAGAATTACTTAATTTTTGAATTAGTATATAAAATGAATTAAATGTGGAACACCGTTATTAATTATGAAATTACACAGAAAGAACTCTTGTTCGTTTATGTGCTTAACAAAACTCAGGCATAACGAGCGTAAGACCATTCGTTACGGACTTACGGTGTAACGCCCCCTCCACATGGCCGATTGAGATGCGTTATACACCGCCCCAAAGGGCGTGAGTGAGGAATGTGAAGCGTGAAATAGAGAGGGCGTTAGCCCCCTCACGCCCTGAAGCAATCTTCCACCTTTTTAAGCCAAGGATTTAATTACACCATCCAATAAAAAAAAAACTCTTCATCTGGCCTAGGGCCCCAAATCCTAAATAAGATAAATTATATGTAGGTTATTTTCGCTTGGATATTGTTGACAATGAGGTTTATGATTTGTATAATTATGCATACACAAAGATGATATACGAATCATAGGATCCAAAGCAATATTTTTTTTTAACAAAAAGAGCCCCGATTTTGTTAGTGGAAGTAGAGTGAAACCAAAACATCACTTTATGACTTTGCGATGAAAAAAAATGAAACCATAACAAATAGCCTAATTGCCATGTCTTGTTGTTTTGTTATTTTTTGATGCATATGTGTAGGTTATCAAAGGACATGATTCATCGAAAGCGGACGAAGATGTAGAGCAACAGAAAAAATCAAGCCAATTGTCGAAAAGGGTTGTGTTTGGGCTTGGAATTGGAATTACTGCTGGTGGAGTGGTACTAACTGGAGGGTGGGTATTCTCTGTGGCTTTAGCTGCTGTTGTGTTTGCTGGTTCAAGAGAATACTTTGAGCTGGTTAGAAGCCATGGAATTGCTTCCGGAATGACTCCCCCTCCTCGTTATGTGTCTAGAGCTTGCTCCGTTATCTGTGCTTTTATGCCGTTGTTCACTCTGTAAGTCCGCAAAATTCTTCATAATACATCATAAATTGATTCACAAGGTCATGTGAGATTCACTTATTAGTTTTTGTGTTTTTTAAATATAATAAAGTATTAATATTAATTATTGTTCCGAAAACTCGATCCCACTCCTGCTACTCTTGCACATTTAGGTGCTAGTAACAGAATTAAGTTCAAGATCCCAAACATGGAAATCAATATTTATTTAATTTACAGTTACATAATCACTAGATTTAGATCCATAGTATCGATGAAGCTTGTTACACGTTACACATACATTATGTTACATAATGTATGTAGAAACATGTTCTTATTTTCCTTTGGTGATTATATTGTTTTATGCTATTTCAGATACAAAGGTCAAATAGATGTTTCTGTAGCATCTGCAGCTTTTGTTGTTGCAATGGCTTTACTGTTACAAAGAGGAAATCCTCGTTTTTCTCAGCTCAGTAGTACGATATTTGGCCTGTTTTATTGTGGATATCTTCCTTCTTTCTGGGTTAAGCTCAGATGTTGTATGCTAGCACCCGCCTTGAATACTGGTAAGTCTTCAGCTCCTTGTGCTTATCAACTTATGATGTTGGAAAATTCCCTAGACTTCATCTTTTTAAGAGGCTAGAAACTACAGTTTGTTTTATTCCGTTACGTGTATGCTATAAACAGAGACATGGCTAGATTATGAGCATTTAGTGTTTACAAAACATGAAGGTGTTTTAACAAAATATTAAAAGTAATTAATAAAAAACAAAAAAGTTTTGGTGGCCAAGAAAATACTAATCCAATATTGTATCTTCAAGAGGAGTGGGAGCTACATGGCCTATACTTTTAGGTGGGCAAGCTCATTGGACGGTTGGTCTTGTAGCCACATTGATATCTATCAGCAGCATAATTGCAGCAGATACATTTGCTTTTGTTGGTGGAAAGGTATACGCAATGCTGTATTATATTAACTTCCTTTAAGTTATTTAAATGTTAACACCTTCATGCTCTTTACTATCATTTCATATCAATGCAGGCTTTTGGTAGGATACCACTTACTAGCATTAGTCCCAAGAAAACATGGGAAGGAGCTATTGCCGGCTTATTAGGATGCATAGCCACTTCTGTATTGTTATCAAAGATCTTTTCTTGGCCAACATCTATGCTTAGGTACTTACAGCTAGACTTATCAATATGGGCAGGTCCGTCGGGATGGATAACAGATTATAACAAGTTTTATTGGGTATCGGTAGAACAGCTCCGGGTGGGTTAATCTGAAACAATTCTTGTCCAAGAAATTAATCTTGATAGATAATTAGTGTCGTGTATACTTTTTTATAAATGATTTTTTTACATGCATCATCAATTTTAGCAATGCTTGCTAACATTTGACCATTTGTGTTCTTTTTTATCAGTGCAACTGGTTTCGGTTTGCTGAACTTTTTTGCCTCTCTTTTCGGTGACCTTCTTGAATCAATGATCAAACGAGATGCAGGCGTAAAAGATTCCGGATCTCTCATACCCGGTCATGGTAATTGGTCTTTTTTTTTCCGCACATATCTCTTATTTGACTTGAATGGATCTTTTCTGACTTTGTTATGAGAAAAACAAAAGGATATCTCTGTTAGAACATGTTTACGGGGTCAATGAATATGCCTTGACCAATTTTTCAAATTGCGAAAACACATCAACTAAGTAAAGAAATGACTGGCCATGTGCATACACATGGTTTTGGTCCCCATTCTTTTTAGATTACTAAATTTTATTTTGACTGAATTACAAGTTTTGTCCTTTAGCTTTATACCAAATTTCAACGGATATCCTTTAACTTTAAAATTGATTGGTTTTGTACTTTATGTTCCAAAATCTTGCACGTTACGTCCTTTGACACTAACCCAGTTAGATTTTAACTGAAATGTGAGGGTAAATTCGTCTTCTTCCTATTTTAGGGTCTATTTATGTATTTAAGTTAAAGTTTTGTATTAAAATGAAATATATATGTTACATATACCCCCCTTCTCTCTCTACCTAATCTCTCCCTCTCTCATCACTTCTTCACCACCTCCACAAGACACCACCACCACCAGTGCCGCCCCTGCCACTGCCTTCTGCAACCAGCACCACCTGCCACTGCCTTCTGCAACCACCATCCACAATATTGAGATTAATCATCCGATCTCAAATTATATTGTTGAACCGGAACCCTACCCTCCATATACAAATATTTTACACAAACAAAACCCCCAAAACCAAACCCTAAAAATAAAAAACCATAAACACACAACCTGTGTAACCTATATACAGTAGTAGATGAAGATTCAACCATTCATGTCATAAAAAAAGTCAAAATCTATTCGTGAAGACGATGATATAGTGTACAGTGCTTTTATTTTTTATTTTTAATTGGTTTTCTTTACATTATAACTCGTGTAATAGTTAATATTTTTGAATATAATTTCTAATTTAATCTAAGCCTTTCATTCTAGTAGAAATTTCCCTATTATTAATTTTGTTAAATGTTATTGTTCGTGTATTTAATGTCTTGTAGAAAAAAAAATGCACAGACGTGTTGCATCAATTTAACAACACAGGTGACGTCATTTGTGTTCTTCGATGAAGAGAAACCCCAAATCAGATGAGGAATCGACGGTTGGTGGTGATACAGTTGATTCGGGATGACGTTAGTGATTCTGTAATGGTTGATGCGGAGGATGACGTCAATGGTTCTGTTATGGTTGATTTGGGACCGGTGTGTGGTGGTGGTGGTGGTCATGGTTGATGATGGTGGTAGTGGTGGTGGTTATGGTTGATGATGGTGGTAGTGGTGGTGGTTATGGTTGATGATGGTGGTGGTGGTCGTTGGTTAGTTGTTTATTTCGTCTTGGTTTAAAACTTTATGATAGTTACACAAATAGTCCCTAAAAGAGTAGAAAGACAAATTTACCCTCGTATTAACGATGAAATCTAACTGGGTTAGCACCAAAGGACAAAACGTGCAAGATTTTGAAACATAAAGTACATAACCAATCAATTTTAAAGTTAAAGGATATCCGTTGAAATTTGGTATAAAGCTAAAGGACAAAACTTGTAATTCAGTCTTTTATTTTTCTATGATCTTTTAGCCTTGCATACAATGCACCAAACCGCTAACATAGTAACATAGAACTAAGGTTGTCATTTATTTACAAAGACATCAACCATTCAACCCTAACCGAACACTAAAGCTTCTGTAAAGGACATAAACACGACCCATTTTACCTATTTCTCTAAACGATTCAAAACTGGTTGGCTGGTTGTGATCATGTATTAAGCGGCTTGTAAGAATTGGGCTAAACAAGTTGATTAAACATTTCAACCCAAACACAACATGTTTATTAAACGGTTTAGATATGCCAACTCAAAACCTGATAATTTTCGTGCAGGTGGAATACTGGATAGAACGGATAGTTACATTTTTACAGGAGCTCTAGCTTACGCCTTCGTCAGCAATTTACTTCCCCTTTATGGAATTTAATAACTTCAACCAATCTCTCAACTATACACCAACACAAGAGGTTGTTAGAAATGACCACCGTTTGCTCGTGAAAAGTAAGTAAAAATAAACATATATACCATTAAGTTTAAAGTTTAGCCAGAAATTGTCGATTAAAGATTGCTTTGTTTTATTATTGCTTAAAATACTCGTTGTTCCATTGACAAAAAAAGGTAAATTACATAAGGACGGTAGGTAGGCGAGCAACAAGCTGCGCCGCCACCCACTTTTTGAATATCAATAGCTTAATGATGATTTGTATATTCAATTGGAAAAAGAAATGAGTGTTAATTTCGCTTGTTGGGTCATGTGAGATTTGGGTTTATCTATTATGGGCCAAGAAGCAAGTATAGTATTGGGCCTACCAAAACATAAATGATTACTTATTTTATAGGATGCTTCGATGTTTAGGGTTTTGGGAGACCAATGAGGTTTTTGGGGATGTTTACTTATTTTATTGGATGCTTCGATATCCTAGATATCGAGGGTCCTACCAAAGCATGAATGTTTACTTTTTGGAATAAAATAAAATTAAAATATGTGGATAGGATCGAAAGCGTTGGTTCCAAGCTCTCACTTTAATCTACATCACACAAGCTAATGATGCCACACCAACCAACATGGTTGAGTTGGGAGGGTTAAAACACCATAGGTGGGTTTTCGTCCGGTTGAGGTTGCGACTTCGATTTCTGGTAGCCTCCTTTCTTGCGACATCCGGTCTGGGTGGTATGCTTGTTGAAGCGCCATGGCGCCGTCTCGAACTCGGGCCGCGTCTTCACCCAGTGTGTCATAGACCACTGGGACACCGATCCAAAAAAACCTACATCACACAAGTAACTAGGTGGGAATTTCATTGTAGAGGTCCGGGGATTAGATCCCGACACCATCGATTTACTCTAGGATACGTGATTTACCTTTATCATGTTGGTTGCGGTGGAGGCTTACATCATTTTTAATCCTGTATGTTTTTTTTAAAATTTTTTGTTTAAGAACAAATAATTTTCTTTTCTTTTTATAATAATTGGTTATATGAATACCATTATATATTAATAAGATTGTTAAATTCTAAGTCAATTGTAATTTGTTAAAAAAAACAAAAATTGAAGTTGAAATAAACGAGAGAATTTTGGGAGATAAATTCCATTCATTCATCAATAGTGCAATCAACATAATAAACACGTTAAGAAGTCATATTTTAAACTCTTAAAAAATCTTTAAACAATGAGTTTTGTTAAAGGAGTCATATTTTTTTTGGTTCTTTCCATTTTTGCTACCCTCACAATATCGAGGATGGAGGTGTATTTGACGTGCCTTGAACCTTTCTTCATCGTTGTCAAATATGACGGTGGTGCCAAACTGCCAATCTATGACAAATGAGACGAAACCTGAGCGCGCTCTGTTTGTGTTTGGTTAAAAGGTGATACCAGATTTAGGGATGAGGTGCCATTGAGGGTGAGATCTTTCCTATGGGAAGCTTTGCTTAAACAAACCAACCCTTGGTTATTTTGAATGCAGTTTTGGCGATGGATCAACAACTATGTGGCACTTTCAATTAGATGATTAGGAATGAAGATGTGATAGAACTTTCCGGTCGTACTGCATCACCCCCCCCCCCCCCCATAAGGTTACTATCTTCATATGTGGGTGTTCGACCTCATCGATTTCTTTCATTCACATTAGCCACGCACACCAATGGACTAAACCATTTGAGATGCTTATGAAACATTATTAAACATCTACAATATATACCTCAAATACAATGAATTCACCATTTATAAAACCATCTACGGCATATACCTCAAATATCATGAAAAACATTTTTAACCAATATACACATCTAGATTTCTAACTTCACACGTATGTAGAACCAAGATTTTGAAACCCGGACCAGGGGAAACGGACCCCGCCGGTCCGGGTCACTACGTTGGACCGATCGTGCATAGAACCTGAGGTTGGACCGGGTTTTTTTATTTTTTTTTAAATTGGTCTGGTTTGACTTTTGGGCCGGTCGGACAGGTGGACTGCTGACGACTCCGGTTCGACGTCCGGTCTGATTCTTAAAACATTGTGTAGAACAACTTTTAGAACTCAACACTATTTTAACACTTTGAAAGACGTAACGTCTCCCGCTCAACCTTATTGGTTAGAAAGCAATTTGTAGGTCGCATTAGTTACCGTGACGGATGCGCGCTTATGGTAAAAAAAATATTACATAAGTAATTTAAATACCAAAGTAATTGGTTGATAGAAAGATATATAAAACGACAATACCTAAGATTAGAAATGACATGAAACATGTAATGAAAATAAGTTCTATTTTTTATATCTTTTGATCGTTTCAAGAAGAAAATATGTTTGATAATATTAGTTTAATTCAAAACCCAATGACTTTTTGCGAACACGCACATCCATGTAGATATCGACGCCCTTTTCATCTTAACTTTTTCTTCCTTTTCCCTTGCCCCAAACACCATGCATGTCCCAACAAAGATTAATCATCTCATGTGTGCCCATATCAATTAAATTACAACGCATAATTCATCCCTCAAATTATTTAATATTTCCATACATAACTTTACTGATTTTTTTTTATTTTAACTTTATTGCTTTTATTAGACTTTGAAATTTTTTGTTAATGTTATTGTTATAACTTATAAGATTGAGAAAATATAATATAAGATTAGAAAATGACCTAATTATATGTTACATAACCGTTTATGGTAAAATGCGTACATGTTTAAAAGTTATCGGAAAGGAAAGGCTAATACACTGAAATGTTTTATGTCTAAGAACCATGATTAATCATACGTAACTAGCAAAACATGTAAGAAAACACGACTTTTTCCATAGTTTAGTTTTATGGTTGTTTAACATAAAATGATTCAAAGAGCGAATAAGTAGTTTGAATCATGATTTCGCAACAAGAATTAACCCTAATTAAGTCATAAAGACATAGAGATGGGAAGTAGACAGCATATCTTTTTGCAAGACAAAAAGGCTACTACCAAATCTTGGTCTTTCGGATATTAATGATCTAAATTGCACCCCATAACACCCAGACTCTTTGGAGGCTTCTTCATGACAAAAGTTACAAACCCCCCACCCCCCACCCTAGTTGATTAAAAAAGTTGATTATTATTATACTTTTCATTGAAGGGTGGTTTTTCTCTAGAGCTTGTAAAAAGTGTCTTGCTTTATTATGGGTTTCTCTATAATGCTTGGTAGAAGATGCCTTGATGCTCTCTTCTATGAGAAAAAAGATTATTACTTTTTTCAGAGTAAATATTGAGATAAAAAGCTGTATACAATCTTATAATAATTTATACAATGTGAAGCAAGGTTTAATGTGTATTGTACATGTTATTCATGAATACATAAATTAGTTATAAGAGGGGGTGGCAGAAACTTTTTTTTAACCGCTAATGTTATTCCCAACTATATTTACAACAAATATACCAATGTCTATATTTGAACCTAGGACCTCCTCTTTAAAAGGCATAAGACTCTACCAAGTGGGCTAGCTACCCCCACATTGACAGAGGGTGGCAATGTGGCAGACTGGCATACCTAAGAGCATCCGGAGTGGGGCGGGGAAAGGGGCTTGAAGAACACCACCCCGGGTGGGCTTGGAAGAGGGGCGGGAAGGGGGAGGCGGGGAGAAGGGGCTTGGCGTGGGGACACTTGCTTTTGGTTGTGATTGGCTGATTTTTTTTTTTTAACACACACACATAATAATAATAATAATATTCCCCCCCCCCCCCCCCCCCCCTCCTCCTCCTTCCACTCCCCACACTTTTCATCCCCTTCACGTGGGACCCAAAGGTTTCACATGACGTTTCATCCCCTTACCACTCCTTAATGGTCTAATAACTGTATAATAATTGTATCCGGTAGGTTTGGTAACGGTCAGAATGAGTTAACTGTCAGAATGATTAATAAATATGTTAATAAAAGAACATATTTTTTCAACACTTACAACTTACAATGTACATAGAAGGTAGAAAATGTGTTCTTAATTATACAATTATAAGTTAGTGCAATATAATATATTAACACATTTTTGTGTGGTGCTTAGAAAATGGATCCCTACAATATGCATATGTCATAGTGTTTTTTTCCCCCCGGGAAGAGTGATGAAAAAGACTCTTTTCATTTATCAGAAAATAAAGTAAATTAAAAGAAAAAGATTACTGTCAATCCCTTTATTAGTTGCACTTTCTTTTCTTTTGTTCATAACCCCATTTGGCAGGCCAGACTTTTTAACCAACAGCAAAATTATACTTTGACCAAAACATTTCGATTCAAAAACTTTGGTTCTTTTTATACTCCTTTAAAGGTAAAAAATAATTAGATTACTTAAAGAAAGCAACAATGCACAACCTTGTATATTGTGGTCCAGCACGAGGTCATCGATTGGGAACCCTAGGAACAACCATACCGGCATATCGTCTCCGGTAATGGATTTGATCACTCCTTAAGGGAGCTGGTTGATCCCAACTTAATTCCGCACAATGGGTTTTAAGAAGTGTAAACATTTCTAAACGACACTATTAATTAATGGTTGAAACATAATACATACATATAGTTAGGTTCATGAGAAAATCATAAAAAAAAAAAAAAAAAAAAACTTAAAAGCCTAGAAATGTACTATTATTATAAACCAATCAACTTTTTTTTTTCATTTATTTTAATTTTAAAGATGGGATCATATCCTTCGAAACGTTGTGGCGTCTAGAGCTCAGGCTTGGAAACTTCAGGATCATATCCTTCGAAACAGTGGGGTCATCAGACTAGACCCGGACTATCAACAGGCGTTCGAACGCTTAAATGTCTATATCCCGGACTTTGATATTTGCGTTTTTTTCTAATAAGGACACCGCCCCCTCAAAGCCACAAAAAACTTTGGCGAATGCTCTGTTTAGCAAAACTGCTCAGAGCCTGGGAGAAGTTTTTGAGTTGTCGTCCCGCCAGAAGACGGTGATTGAATGCCTAAAAGATCCTCATGCTCAGGATTTTTTGACCGTTATCCCAATTGAGGGTTTGGGTCAATGCATATCCGCAGTGGAGTACAGGGCTATACTCAAGTACCGGTTGATGATCCATATGTATTCGGAAGATGACACATGCCCCATCTGCCGTAAAGCTTGCATGGATAAATATGGGGAGCACGCAATTCATTGCAAAGAGCTTCCTGGGTTCAAATACCGGCATGACTGGGTGAGGGACGTTTTGTGGGACATCCTGAGAAGAGCTGGGATTTCTGTCAAAAAAGAGGCCTCTGTAAATTTTCTCATAGACCCTGCGGAAGGTAGATCCACCATGCGACCATCAGATCTGCTTGTCTTTGGTTGGGAGAGGGGGAAACATGCTTGCGTGGACCTCACAGGGGTATCTCCTTTGGTTGGGTTAAGGGAAACAGGGTTTGTAGCTGGGCAAGCATCGAGAAAGGCAGAATCGGAGAAAGTAGATAAGCATGCTAAAACTTATGCGGAGAACCAACATGTCTTTATCCCTTTAGCTTTTGATACCTTTGGCTCGTTAGCGCCAGAAGCTATTCGTTTCTTGACTAGGGTCCAACGGGCTGTCCACAGCAATAGTTCATCTCCAGAGGGGCAATGATTTGTCTTTGGTAGACTAGGGTTCGCAATTCATAAAGGGGTGGCGTCGCAGCTTGTTGCCCGTCTACCTTCTATTGTGATGTAACTTTCGTATTTTGTTTTAATGAAAGGAATTCGGTTTAAAAAAAATTAAGTTAGTATATGGTAAAATAATACAACAATCGTGAAGCCACGAATAGTAGCTCGCGAAGTTACATATGCATCTCATACGAGGTGTATATATGCAGTTTAGTGTTTATGAGCTACATACATGTATCTTGTGAACTACATATGGTTATCTTTTTTTTTTTTTTTTTGGATAAAAAACCAATAAAAAATAAGAAAGAACGCAAAAAAATCTTGTTTACAAGTGTTTAAACAAGTGTTTTTAATACACATACAAAAATATCTTTTATGAACTATTCAGATATAGGCTCTTAATGATCATTTAGAGACTACAAATAGTCCATGAGTGATTCTTGATGAAAAGAGTCAAGGAAGAAAGAAAGAAAGAAACAAGCATAGAAGCAAATGGGTGAAGTGTGTTCCGTAATTAGAGTTCATTGGTATGTATTTAGATAGAAACATACAAAGGAATGGCCAAAAGAGAGATTGGATTTGGATTGGATTGGATTGGATTGGATTGGATTGGATTGGATTGGGGTGGGAGACATGGAGGCTTCCATATATCTTCCTCTAGATTTAAAGTTATTCCTAATGTTTGCTTCAGAAAACGACCCTTCAATACATATGTTTGCTTTTTAGATGTTTTAATTCCCTTTGTTCTTCTACATTTCGATCATACTTTGGTGCGTGTCTCTAAAATAGATGGCTGGAATTGTGTTTCAAACATCTCTCGTCAAGTCTCGGACATGCATGATCTTTCAGTCTCCAACATAAATGTTTTTTTTTACTTAAATATATATATGGTATGTTTGGCAAAACTAGCTGATGGTTGGTAGCTGAAAACTGGTAGCTGTAGTTTTTTAAATATATTTTGTTGTTTGGCAAAGTAGCTGGAGCTTTTAATAAAATGTATAAAATGACTAAAATAGGCATTAAATAAAAGCTTGTATGTATCTTTTTTAATTCTTTGTATGATAGAATAGGTATTTATGTTTTTTACTCATTAAAAGCTTGTAGCTAGTATGAGTTTTTCTTAAACGCTAGTACTAGTAGCTTTTCACTATATAGTTTTTTTCTCTCAACCTAAAAACTTCAAGCTCCTTCAACCAAACAAAGTTATTTTTTATTAAGTATGAGTTTTTTTCCTAAAAGCTTGAATCTTCTAAAAGTTTCTTGCCAAACATATCCATAATTAGGAAAAGAAGATGCAACTTAGTCTTTGTTTAAATATTCATTGATAGTAATTATTTAATGGTTAAGATAAAACACAATATTTACATAATTAGATACTAACCTTCTATAAGGTTATCACTTAACAGAACTTACGATGAATATTTCACTAAAACTTCTTGCTAAATACTAATACTTAGCATTTTGTGATCACAATTCAGTGCCTAATAAGGAGTGGGACATACTATGGTAAAGAGTAGTTTCTAATATTTGATAAATAAGTTATAACAGTTTTATTTTAAAAGTTTCTTGCCAAACATATTCATAATTAGGAAAAGAAGATGCAACTTAGTCTTTGTTTAAATATTCATTGATAGTAATTATTTAATGGCTCGGAGCTATTGTTGGATAAATTTCCGGCTTTATATGCGTTAGAAAAACATAAAAACATCTTCTTAGTGGATCGCTTGGTGGTTACTGGCTCTTCTCGCCGCATTATTTGGGATTGGCTTAGAGTTCCTAGTAATCAGCAGGAGTTGTGCGAGAAGCAAGAGCTGGAAGATATGCTCGAAGGGGTTGAGATGGACGATCGCGAAGATACCTGGTCTTGGGCGGGTGGTAGCAGCAAAGAGTTTAACGTTTCGTCTATAAAAAAATGGATGGTTAGGGCCGACGAGAGTGCTGGGGTCTTTTGTTTTCAATGGAGTGATTGGGTTCCAAAAAAATGCAACATTTTTATGTGGAGGGCGGTTTTGGATCGTTTACCAACCAAGGAAGCTTTGGCTAGACGTCATATTCAGTGTGGCGACCACGTGTGTGTGTGTTATGTAATAGTAGCGAAGAATCGCTTGAGCACTTGTTAACCGGGTGCATCACTTCGACGGCAGTTTGGAATGCGATAGCGTCTTGGTGCAATATCCCTAGGCCTTTTGTTTTTCACGTTAACGATTTGGTGGAGTTGCATAAGGTGAGTGGTGTGACGGGGGATATTAGATCGATTATTCATGGCATTGTTATCATTACCTGTTGGAGGATTTGGCGTGCTAGGAATGAAAATATTTTTTCTGACAAGGATACGAAGGTAGTGGAGATGGTTGCGGATATAAAATCTTTGGGTTTTCTTTGGTACAAAAATAGATCTAAGCTAGGGGTAGTGGATTGGATTAGATGGTGTCGTTTTGATGTAACGTGATTATGTATTTTGTTTTTGGCTTTCGGCGTCTTTCTCCGTCTTGGGGATAGTCGTCGGTAGTGTTTTTCTTTAATGAAAGTCAATTTTCAAAAAAAAAAAAAACAGTTTTATTATTGATGATTAATGTGTGAAACTCCTAGTTAAGCAAACCATTAAATGATCAAGACTTCACGTCAAGAAAATGAAAGGATGTGAGTTCATTTTCAATGCCTATATTGTCTAAGGTCCTACCAATGTTACTTTTGTAGCTAACGATATAACCAAAACGGTATACGTTATGGGTTCAAATGTAATTCTTGAAAATATATACCACCCTCAAGCACTTTAATAAAAAAAGACAAAATTACAAAAATCAACTTTTATGTTTATTAAAATTGCAGGTTTCAACCTTTTTGTTTAATTTACACGGAGATCAACCTTTTACTATGATTTTTCGGGCAGGTTTCAACCTTTAGCACTAACCCAGTTAAGTTTTCTTGTTAAGTCCCCTCAAATGCAAGTCATGTGAGGACATAATTGTCTTTTTACCAACAAATATTTGAACCCACTCACCCTTTCTTTCTCCACCGTCATCGCCACCTACTCCATCCACACCCACCTATTACTGCCTCCATACCTGTTAACAATCAACTCCACCTTGCACTACAGTTGTTTGGGTAGAAAACTGTATTACTCTTTAATATAGAAACGTATATGTAACATAAGGGCAAAAATCAAACAATTAAGGCTATGTTTGGCAATGAGCTTTTAAAAGCTTCAAACTTCAAGCTTTTAAGAAAAAGCTCATACTCAATAAAAAGCCTTGTTTGGTTGAAGGAGCCGGAAGCTTTTAGGTTAGAGAAAAAACTTTATAGTGAAAAGCTACTAGTACTAGCTTTTAAGAAAAAACTCTACTAGCTACAAGTTTTTAATTAGTAAATGACACAAATACCTATTCTATTTTAAAAATAAAATAAAAACCTTGTTTTCAAGTTTTTAATTATGCACATTTTGGTCATTTTATACATTTTATTAAAAGTTTCAGCTACTCTGTCAAACACCAAAATATATTTAAAAAGTTTCCAGCCTCTAGCTAATTTTGCCAAACATACCTTAAGTCTTTGTAAAATTAAACGAACCAAACTTAAGAATACAGTTTCAGAGAAATAAAGAAAATGGGAAAAATATGCATATAGATTTTGATTTGGAGGGGACGGGGATGGAAAATATATAAATTTTGATGGGTTATATTTGTTTATTTTTTTTTTTCAAAAACAAATACCTTTTTTATTATATATATTTAAATTTTTTTTTTTGAAAGGCATTAGATATACTTAAATGGGTGGTGGGGTTTATGAATGTTATGAAGTACAAACTTAATAATGCAATAAATAAATAAATAAAATACATTGTTAATTAAAATTGACTCAATAGCTCAATTAGTCAATAAAGGACGTGACATAGTTAGATTTGAAAATTGTTTATGTCATATGTTTAATTTAGTTAGACCATGCGTAGTGGGGGGCTTTATATATAAAGTCACCCTTTTTTATTGATCCACGTGGCAGCTGAGTCAGTATGGAGAGATAAAGTGAAAAAAGGGGTGTAGTGGTGGGGCTTTATTTATAAAGCCCCTATTAATATTTTATTATATTTTTTAAATTAAAAAAATAATAAAATAATAATAAAGAGAGAGAGAGTATGAGGTGTCAAAGCATGATTGGTGGGGTTTTTTTTCGGGCGTTACTTATATCACGCCAAAGCTGGTTTTTGAAAAATGGAGCCCCCGCGTAGCGGTGTTGGGGGGGGGGGGGGGCACTATTTTTTTTTCAACATAACGCCCTCCACTACGGAGGGTCTTATGTAAGACCTTTAAAGTGGGGCGTTATTTTAGAGAGGGGAGCCCCAAATGCCACAATGACAACCCTCTCTCCTTCTGATGTTGGAAAACACTTAGGCGTTACCTCTCTATTTTTTATATAAAAAATCTAGCCATAGATGATGATGGTTGCAGAGGGTGGAATAGGGTTTTGAATGTGGGAGTGGTGTATGGTTGAGGGTGGTTACTAGTGGTTATGAGTTGTAGATGGGTGGTGGTTATCGGTGGTTGTGAGTTGCAGGTCACGGTGTTGGTGGGGTGCGAGTGGAGGTGGTCGGGCTATGGTCAGGCCCGGTTTTTGAGCATGGGCGGGGTGGGCGACGGCCCAAGGCCAAACTCCCGGGAGGCCTGAAATTTTAAAATTTTAAAATATATATTATTTATAAAGTGTTTAAATTATTTTAGTGTGGGTTCTGAGAACAAAGCATGGGTAGATGAATTGGTTAGTGAATTATATTTCAAGATATAGAACTTGGGTTCAAATCCCTGTTCATGCATTTTTTTTTATATCAATGCATTTAAAGAAGAAGACCAACATTTCTTTATTTTCAATATAATATATATCATACAAGTTGCACTTTTTTTCCTTAACTAAGTTTTGCTCCATTAGGTTTTCTTAGTAAGGTTTTTAATGAGGCAACATACCTGATCCAGAAGTATCAGGAAGAGTAATACGCCCTGCACTCTTTTTTTAGAATTCTTATTTTGATAGTAAAGATTTGTCAAACAAGTGAACAACACATCCACATAATTTTTTTTATCTAAACTTATAGGAATTACAATAGAACTAATGTTTGGCAAATGAAAAAAAAAATCTCTAACATAATATGATCCACTCCAAAAGCAATTCGTGCTGATAACGTGTTGTAAAACAACAACCTACTAGCATACAAAATATAAGAACTATGAACAAAGATTAGAGGAAGATTTAGAGATGGATAGAAGAGAGAAGTCTTATTCATTGAGTGTGTAACATAACAATTACATGAAGCCTCTATTTATAAGGCTCTTACATTAATATAAAGCATATGATGAGATGGGAGTTGGAATGTGGATAGTCATCATAATAACTTATTTATAACAATTCTAGGTATTAATGCTTGATAATTAAATGTTGAAATTTTAATTACTCATGTTTGCAAATTGAAAGTTAAAACTTGAATTTTATAAGGGGCCCAATTTTTTAGTCGCCCTAGGCCCAAAACGTTTCGGAGATTCTCGGAGACGGCCCTGACTAAGGTGAATGGTGGTCTGAGTTGGGGTGGATAGTTGCTGCTAGTGGTAAGAACGACGGTTTTTGATGTGTGGTGTTGGTCTACGTTGGTGTTTGACGGTTAAGTTAGGTGGAGGGAGACACCCCTTGCCTTTTCAGCTTTTCTGCATGGAGGGCAAAGCTCCTTTGAGGGGGCAAAATGACTTTGCCCTTCATGAGCACTCCCTTCAGTCTAAGCTTATGACGTGAAGTTTTCTTATGTGTATATTTTAAAAACTAATAAATGAGAAAAAAACATTATACTATTGTATTGCCGGATACAATAATGCAAGAGATTTTAGCATGTTTTATTAGAAATATTTATGTAGTGAAAACCCAAAACTCCAAAAGTATAGTCTTTGGTCTTTGGTATTTATTCTTTTTTAATCATTAAGAAGACAATATTTATCAAATATCTTCTGAGAAGTGTTTGGTATGTGTGCATATATCGACACGAAATCATGAGACCCACCAAATATTTGAAATAGCTAGCTTCTAAATGGCGTTAGCGAAAGATTAACCATAAAAAGAAATGATCAACCAAAGTGATGATAATATAATATTGTATTATTAACCCATAAAAACTAAAAAAAAAAAAATAAGCAAAAACATATAAGTCAACATGTTAATTTTTTTTTTTTTTTTCATAGTTAACATGCATGAAAAGTTAGAAAGTGGGATTTTAAGAGAATAATATAATATACATAACATTATCTTTACAATATACAGAACACAAATATCCACACACAAAGAACACCATTGGATAATTGAAAGCAAAGGCATTGTACGAACCATCCATCCACCATGAAGGAGGCTTTGTGGGGTTCTATACATTTATTATTGTAGATTTTGAACCCAAGATTGTGTGGATGTATTTAAATCACAAAGTCTAAGAATGTGACAAACTGCTGGACAGAAAGAAAGGTTACTTTTCACATTAATTGATCATACCCCACATATTTCCATCCATAGGCATTACATGTGTGGTTTATATGGCAAAATAATATATTCAACTTAACATGTGTTATTGCTTCTTTTTATCCAAAATATTTGAATGCGATGTGTTTAGAATGGAACTCAATCAATCAGTTTAAAATCATAGAAATACAATAATAAGAAAAGGAAATTTATGTTACTATTTAATGATAGTTTATATAATTTTCTCACGAATGGCATTTTAGGAGTTTCAAGTAGCATTCTTTAATTTTTCTACACTCTCTTTAAAGAGACCAACCCAATTGAAATTTTTAGAAATACTTTTTTAAAAAGGTTATGTATGTAATGAAGTGAGATCGCCAATTAGGATTCGTATTTCAATAATCAAACAAAACTTATACTTTTAGCCGCAAATATACACCCAGATCATATAGCTTGGAGATCAGCGGTGAAAACCAAACATTTGTTATGCTCTGCTAACACAAACAAGAAACTACCCGATAAGTTATGAGAGCAAAGTCTTGACAACTGATAACGTAGGTAGGAGTTAGTGAAACAACCAAGCTGACCATGTTCACTTGCTTGAACACTTAAGTGCTTCGAAGGATTATAATTGATTTGATATCTGAAGTGACATTTCTGAAATGTCACGTGCCATGCGCCGAATGCAACTTTCAAGGCACCCTGGCGCACGTGAAAGGCAGTGGCTCTTTTTTAACCGCGTGATAATAAGCTTCCAAGACCCAAATGAGCAAGTTTTCCACTGAACTTCATGTATCTTAGTCAAAGGCTCAGAACCACTATTTCACTATAAATAGAGAGCCTTGCAAACTTTGATTAACACATATGTTCTAGCACATTAAATTAGATCACATCAACATTCTAGTCTTTCACTAGAACACTCTTTCTCTCAATCTACATCTACAATCACTTCA
Organism: Ambrosia x helenae; assembly: GCA_030844895.1. Classification (NCBI taxonomy): domain Eukaryota; kingdom Viridiplantae; phylum Streptophyta; class Magnoliopsida; order Asterales; family Asteraceae; genus Ambrosia; species Ambrosia x helenae. Next base: position 139,972,903 of record CM061228.1, on the reverse strand, counting down.
CTTTAATTATTCCGATGATTGAATCAACTTCAATCCTACCTCAAAAAGGAGAATGTGAAGGGATTAACAACCCACAAAACCAAAACATGGGAGGACCTCATATCCTGCATTAGGCTAATTGAAACTCTTTAAGCCTCGAAGCACCAAGATATGTCCCTACTACCATACTCGCTATATTTGTTGTAGCAACAACAATAATTGTTGGTTTGGAATGAATAATTGTCACAGTTAACTTTCATAATATTAATCTTTAAAGAATAATACTCATAAGTTGTTTTTTACTTTAACTTGAACGGGTGGTCCACACACTATTAAAAGATGACCGGCTTGGCTTAACTTGAACTTTGAAGATCGGATTGTGACAACACTAACTACTAAAAGTGCCATACACTATTACACTTGGATAACTAAAATGGAATTCAATAAAATTGTGAAGGCTAATTGTAAATAATGAATTAACATTCCATTTGTGTGTTTTGAATTGAAAGGACAAGGATTGTCTGTTATGGCATATCCCACATATATATAAAAGATGATTGTGGTGAGGCAGGGATATGATGGGCCATTAACATCCGTAGATGTTTGGAATGTGATATTCAAAAAGCTGTGGTAGGACGAACACATCGATCAGGCCATACACGTGGTAGGATCCCTATGACGATGACAACACCTTCAGTGGCCCCACACTCCAACACAAGTTGGCTTTTAAGGTTAATCTCTTGTCGTTGTCATCTGAATTTTGTTGTATACGAACTTCACCCTTTGACCATCCCCCTTTTGGAACAATTTTAACCAACTAATATTTATATTTAAAAAAAAGCAACTAAACACCATAAAAATAAGTTGTAAGTTACTAAAATTACATAGGAAGAAAGAGAACAGTGACAACCCGATAGGTCAGTTGGCGGTTCGACTTCCAGTTGTAGCAAAAGGTGCGAGACGTTCCAATGATGGATCGTTTCTTACCGAGGCATGGTTTGATCCGGAGGGCAATCCGGTTTTACCCAATTGTTACCCCAGCGAGTTTCTCATGTGGGGCAGTATGGTTTCCGGGCGAATGTCAGTTTGCGCGGCGGCCGGGGCCCGATAGAACATCGCGTCCGCGGGCGGAGCTGACGGATAACGTCTTAGACGAAACACGGTAACCAATTGGATGGACTGGGGGCAAACATGCTTGTGTTGACCTGACAGGGGTTTCCCCCTTTGTAGGTTTGCGAGACAGCGACTTTACACCGGGGCAGGCCGTTTCGAGGTCAGAAGCTAAGAAGGTTGCTAAGCACGAAGCATCGTGTTTAGAGAATCAACATGTGTTCTTGCCGTTTGCTTTTGACACACTTGGATCTCTGGCCCCTGAGGCAGTACCGTTTCTGAAACGAGTGTAGAAGGTGGTCCACAGTGACTCGCAGAGCCCTAAGAACTAAGGGTTTGTGTTTAGCAGGATAGGCTTAGCAATTCAAAAGGGGATAGCGGCGCAGCTTGTTGTCCGCTTACCTACCATCTAAATATAACTTGTTTTGTCTTGGTATGATATAAGATATGAATTAAATTCGAATAAAAAAAAACAATAAATTCGAACACACCAATAAGCAAACATAAGCAATCAAGATCAAGATCAAAACAAACCAGATAAGGCGAAGCCTCGTGGATGATCCAGATAGTCGGTTCGTCACTCAAATGGTGCTGATCCATCTCCTCACGAGGGAGCCACCTAATAATCTAGACTCAATCTCACAAGACAGACCTAAGTTAGGGTTTTGCCAAAACTCATAGTTCGTAACCTTCAGTTAGGGTTACGAACCAGAGAGCAAGAAAATATACAAATCCAAAACAATAATATCAGATCCACCAGATCTGTACCAGGTAGACCAGATCCACACCTTGAATCACAAACCCTAATCAAAACAGCAGCGGAGAAACAACCGGAATCAAGAGCCTATGGTTCTGATACCATGTCAAAATAGTCGACACAAATTAACTATTTTTACTAAAACAATAACAGAGTACACAAATCGCTTACAAGAACAAAATACAATGTAAACCTCACTACAACTCTCAATGATTATCACAAAGATAACCATACACCAAACACAAAGAGATGCACAAGTTATCAGATCAAGATGATCTTACAACTACAAACCCTAACAATACTGTGAGTGTACGAGAGAATAATAACAGAGCCAAAAGAATGAATGAGATCAAAAGTGGTAAAGTGTCGAGAGAGAAAGCTATTTATAGCAGGAAAGATGTGTTTCTTCTCTCTTGATCAACGGTCAATAATAAACCCATCCAAAGGTTAAGAATGGTTTGTGTTTTCTCATAGGGATCGCCACATCAGCATGTAATAAAACCAGATTAAACGAACTGGGCCATGGGCCACCTCAACTGGCCGGGCTCAAACAATCAACATCCTGGTCATGATCTTGGACTTGATCTGGACCCCAACAATCTTATGCTCCATTAGCAACAAACAACACACTTAGCCTAAAACCTGCAAAGAAACCTTATGCAAAATATTCAAGCCCAATTATTATTACAAAATATAAAACAACATTTTTATGTTAAAACTGAAGGTCAAAGAACAAGTCAACAAAAGTCAACCTTCATTTTAACAAATTTTAACAAACAAAAACGACCATAAATAAAGAAAAATGAACAAGTCTAATAAACTAAGTATCCAATCATGTCAATTTAACAAATACATCTAACTAGGAGTTATGGAACTAGAAGCCAAGCCAAGCCATGGAGTAAATGTGATTATGTGAAAAACGACACTTAGGTAAGCAAACGAGGGTCTCTACTTCAGATTAATATGTAAGTGAACGGACATAAGGGAAAAAGCAAACATAAATAGACGATTGTTCACGAACATAAATCAACAAACGAAATATGTGTTCATGTTCATGCATTATATTAAACTGACAACAAGTTATGTTCATGATTGTTCTATTATTGGTTAAACGAACTCCCACCACACGGTTCATGTACAAGCCTACAAGATACGAATCATGTCATACATGAGCAGGCTCCGTAAGATCTAGTTCACTTAACTTCAGATTGTTTAATAGTATAGTATAAAATGCATTCATTTCCTCTGCATTGACGCAATCTATGATACTATCGTAGTGAAAAAATGGTCTAAAGAAGAACAGAGACTGGGCTGTATTAGTAACAAGTAAATCCTTTGTGTGTTTATAAAAGGTCTCTAAAAATTCAATTTTGGGGAGATAAGAGAGTAAGCACACCTCCAACGGGGTGAGTTGGAGGTGGTCCAAAATTCCAAACCTAGGCGTGCGTTGGAGGAGGTCGTGCAAAATGGGTTGGTCTCCTTAACGGACTAGTCCGACTTGAAATGGGCGGGGACCACACAAATATACATTGTTTTTTAATGTATTTTTAATTTTATTTAAAAGCTGAGTGTGATTTAGAGATTTGGAATGATGTATTGTTGGAGGAAAAAATGGGTTTGAATTTGTTCTGATTAAAATGTGATGTTCCATGCATATATGGTACGTAGCAGGCCAAAGTTGGGTAGGGTTGCATGGTAGCTGGTCAGAAAGCCGAAAGCTTCTTCATCGTCATCATCATACTCAGTTAATCCCACCTATAGTAAAGCTAAGGTAGGGTCTTAGGAGGGTAAGATATAGACAGCCTTACCTTTACCCCTAAGAATAGAGAGCTTTTATATAACAGTATAAAGAGTTATTTTTGCACATCGAACATTTTCAGAGCTTGTGATAGCGGTCAATCCACGGTTAAACTGGAACATTGATCTTGAATTTGATGATTGTTGTTGATCATGTAATCTTGAATGGCCCCTTGACGGTCAATGCACGATATTATTGTATCATTGGCCATGGTGTTTCTTTTCTCACATTTGTTTATGTTTATACATGGGTGAAATGGTCAATGACATTGCAGTCAATTAGTGATTATAAGCATACAACCTATATTTATCTTTTGAAACACATGTAATCATGTGTATCATCATTGAGATATTTATAATTGCCATGAATACCCCAGTAACGTGAGCTTTACAAAGTATTCATGCCAACTTAGTGAAGATGCCTGAGGTGACCAACTCATGGTATTATTTTCCAAAGTCAATATAGTGAGATTTGCCTAAGTTGACCAATATCTAGTCAACTAATATGCAACCAACTTTCATGTAACGTTTTGATTTTAAAGACGTCGATTTATATATTGTTTTACAATATTTTAATTTCTCCCACACAATAGTTGAATTTATAAAAAATTTATATTTCATTTGATTTATTTATAAAAAAAATAATTTGTTGTGGAAAAATAATTATAAATGTCCATGACAACATGGAAGAGAGTTAGAACTAGTATCATGTGCCAAAAAAGGACAAGTTGTGGAAGTGAAAATTAAACCGTCGTACATGTTAAAATTCTCACTAGAAAATATATAAATAAAATTTGAACAATATGTATCTATCTCTATATATATAAAAGAAAACGTATATGCTGACGTGGCGTGTAATGAAGGCCTCAACCTCCTTTTGAGAGTGCCACGTGACATCATAATTGAAAGATTTTAGTGTTTTTGAACTATTTCCTTTTTTAATTAAAAAAAAAAAGATAAACATAAAACCATAAATTAAATTGAGTTATTTTAAGAAAAAAAGAATTTAAAAATAAATTTAAAATTTTCTCTCTCATGTTTCCTCCCATAATTTTTAAACGTTTATATTTTATATACGGGATTTTTTAAAGAAAAAAATTACACCAAATTAACGAACGTTTTATTATCTTTCCAACGAGTACCATAGAGAAAAATCGACTATTTTTTGTGGGGTTTCGTTCATACAGGAAAAAAAAACACACAAAGTGTTCATGTTATTCATTAATCATGTTTTTTTTCTTTTAAACCAGGTTCTTATCTACGATGTTGAAAATCAGCCCAATCCCCATGTTATCATTGAAATTTTACTAGGTATACTTCATCAAGAGAAGTTAGGAGAAATAATCGCGTAACACTGCAACACATGGTGTCACCTTATAACAAGGTTATTTTTTTATTTATTTAATTACAAGAGTAATAATTATTACTAATAGTATTAGTATTATTAGAATGGTTATATTTTTCAACCCCGGTACGATCCCGAAAAGAATTGATAGTTGCTGACGTGGCGTTCAATGGTGGCCTCAACCATCTCTTGATTATGCCACGTGGCATAATGAGATGCAATGATTACAACTTCCAACTTAAGTGTTTGTTTAGTTGATTAGGTTAGGAATTATAAGAGCCATTAGAATGTGAGAAATTAGAGAGATGTGTTGAGTTTTTTAATAGTTGCAGTTTACATAAGTGATTCTTTAGATGATTACTGATTAAGTTTTAGATTAGAGAATATGAATTATTACTGATTAGAATACTATGAACATGCAATGATTGAGAGATTTTGTGGTTAGTTAACTTGAGCCATTTGCAATAAGTTATCACGTAAAAATAGATTTTTTAACCCCGAAACCCTCCGGGGTAATCAGCTAGTTGATTATATTTAAATAAAAAGGTCAACTAAAAACACCACATGAAGATAGGTTTGTTTGTCAAATATGAATATACAGGTCATGATCATGTTTTTCTATTTAAATTGCTAGCCCGACATCATTAGTGAGCATTCACATGAGTGATTTATGTTACCAACTATATGAAGGTTAATTAGAACGTAAGATAAATTTATAAATTTCAATGAAATCACATTAAGGAAATAAAGTACTAACCTTCTATATTTTAAGGTAAAATTATATTATAATAAGTATTAAAGATTTAAAGGTTGGGGTGATTGAATTAGGTGGGAAGTAAACTAAAGATGACATAAAGCTTGTCAGTCTGTCTTAATCAGAAATAAACTATTAAATCTATCAATAATTATGTCCTTTTTTATTCAATCAACAACCTTAAAGAACAATCAACCCATAGTTTCTTTCATTTTTTTTTATCGGCGAACAACTGTGTGGCAACCATCCTTGCGGGGCGCCGTGCCCAAGAATCGACTACTCAACCTCCAGCAGCCCCCGCCTTCTCCCGATGCGCGGAAACCCGAGCCCCACCCGCCCGAAGGCACGACAGTGTTATAGAACTCGGTAAAACCTCGCCGCCCGTCAGATTCGAACCGGCGCCACCCGTATTCGATCTTCACCCGGATACCAAACCATAATGTTGGAAGTAGGAATTGAACCCTTGATCACCTAAGTAAACATAAGGCCTCTCCACCACTCCACCACTATGGATGGATCGTAGTTTCTTTCATGTTTCAAAGATGATATATGGACATAAAAATAGATTTACTTTGTTATTTATTTAAGAGAGAATTACACAGATTGTCCTTTAGTTATACATAAAATTGCATTCTATGTCCTTTTTTCAAATTTTTGACTCATTATGTCCTTTGTTTTATACACTTGTTACACCCTATGTCCTTTAGGCCAAACCAAGTTAAAAAACTCGGTTAAGTTGCTCACGTGCCCTTCACGTGAGGGGCAATCCTGTCTTTTCACCCTCAAAAGGACAATCTGTGTAGTAATAATAATAATAATAATAATAATAATAATAATAATAATAATAATAATAATAATAATAATAATAATAATAATAATAATTCAAGAACACAAAACACTTCAAATAAACCAAATCAATTCAAAACTTCAAATGATCAAATCCAATCCATCACAATAAAAACCAAACAAAAAAAAAAACCAGGAACACCTACAGATTCACCACAGAAAACCCTAACCCTAATAAACCTAAAATTGCAGTTACTGAAACAGGACTAGTCTCCGATGAGCTTCCAAAACTCATGACCTGAGACGGCGACGGAGCCACGTCAGAATAAGAATTCTCCGGCGGAGCTGAAACAGCCGGAGGAAATAACCTAACTGTAACCGGACTCGCGACCTCAAGTCCTCAACCATCATCTTAACACCTTGTTTACACAGATCAGCATCACCACTAATGAAGTACATTGTCCCTACGTCATCCAGATCGATGATGGTTGTTGTGGGTGTTTTGTAGCGGGGTTTGGGTGGTTATTGTGGGGGTTTGGGGTGGATCTGATGAGGGGTTCGAATGGTGGTTCGAATGGTGGTTGGGTGTATCTAAATGAGGGGTTTGGTGGTGGTTGATGGTTCGACGGTGGGGAGGTGGTAGTGGTCCGAGAACAGAGGGGTCACCGCCGGAGACAGAGGGGTTTTTTTACCTGGTTTGATTCGGGAACAGAGGGGTCGCCGCCGGAGACCACCACATCTCCTCTTCCGTCTGTCTCTCTCTCCTGCACTTTCTCTCTCTCTCCTCTGTTCTCTCTCTCTAGCTCATTATATCTTTGATCTCTTTCTAAAATAATAATAATAATATGGAAGGAGCAAGGTTGGGTGAGGGTGGGGGGTGAAGGAGACCCGACGGCCGGAGCTATCGCCGGAAGAGGAGGAGTACAGAGGGAGAGTGTGTGCGTTTGTGTCTGGTGTGTGTGTGTTTTAGAGAGAGAGAGGTGAGAGATAAAGTGTTATTATTATTATTATTATTATTATTATCATTATTACTACTACACAGATTGTCCTTTTGAGGGTGAAAAGACAGGATTGCCCCTCACGTGAGGGGCATGTGACCAACTTAACTGAGTTATTTAACTGGGTTTGGTCTAAAGGACATAGGGTGTAACAAGTGTATAAAACAAAGGACATAAGGAGTCAAAAATTTGAAAAAAGGACATAGGATGCAATTTCATGTATAACTAAAGGACAATCTGTGTAATTCTCTCTTTATTTAATATTTAGTATATCATTGATTCATAGGGGAGAGATCTTGTAAAAAGTGTGTTTTGCAATTTTTTAACAGTTAATGTTGTTGGAAATTTGGTGAAAATACTATTTTCATAAATATAGGAAAATGAGTTTTTCCTAACTTTGGACTGAAATATATATTTGAAACAGAGGTTTAATCATATATTTCTTTGTGGGTTTATGTTCTATGTTGTGAGAGCTTTGCAACGAACCAAACCACGTCCAAAACGGAGCTAAGATGAATGAGATATCGATGCTCAAAGATTGGTGATTGAAGCACTTGATGCTGAAATGAAACAAGATGGAACTTGTCCCACATAGGAAGAGTGAAGATACCATGAGTGGTATATAAGGAGGAACACTCCTTCCTTATTGTTTCATAGGAGCTCACACTGTGGAACTCGCGAAGGGTGCGGAGCACCCCAACTCGCACTCGCACTCGCACACGCACACGCACACGCACTCGCACACGCGCGTGGCGTGGGCGATGGGCGCAATGTGGCGCTTTGATGGCGCACTTTGCACTTCGCACACACGGTGACACGCATCACCGCGAGCCGCCTTAGTATTTTTGAAAGCAGGTTCGAGGACAGAGGCTGGTGATGGCGCGCGAGTACGAGCAGACAACCAGGTAGCGTCCTGGTCTGCGCGGATGCTTCCGCGCAGGCGAGTCGTTCCGCTGACGTAGAACGTAAGGTTCAGCGCGGACATCTGCTCCGCTGACGTAGAACGAGAGTTACGTTGTGCGCATGCGCGCAGATGGACGCGCGCGCAGGCTCCTCAGCTTCACAGCAAATCAGTAACAGCTCAGCAGTGTAACTGTCTGGTCAATCAGTTTCGTCTGAAACTTTAAGAACATAATAAATGCCATTGAAGACGTTCAATGACATTTATTTTTCGTTTTTAATGCATTCCGAAACTGACTCTTTCTGGACTCCTATAAATACCAAGGAGAGCCTTGGTTGAAGACACACCTTGACACACTGTCTGAATATTCACCAATTCTCCTCTCCAACTTTCTGTTCGATCTAATCTTCTTGTTTCAGGTACATTTCGGGTCAGAGCTAACTCCGGCAGCACTATAGCTGTTCCGGCTGTTGTACCCTGGGAAACAAAACGAGTTCTTGTTAATTGACTCGGAATTTGTTTTAAGGGCCCCGTGTTCAACACGATCCTCAGCCACCAAGTTTGCTTGTTTCTATTCCTTTCTTGCATTTATTTATATCTGTTGTAATACTATTAGATTTCAGCTTTCATCTTTCTTTGTAATCGTATTTATAATTCTGTTGTATTTAAATTTACACGAGCGGTTCCTACAATCTTAAAACAAATTTTTAAAACCGTTCGTGTTTGACAAAACCAGTTTATTTGTGATTCAAACGAGTTTTGTCTCACTTAGTTTGTGTTTTAAAAACAGATATTTTTTTGGATTTTCGAATCATTATAACTTACTGTTCGGTCTTCAAAGTTGGACTTAGAAGCCTACGGTTTGTTATTTTGTTAGAAAACATTATCGGTTACATCTAAAACCTTTGTCTAAAATTGAAATAATACTTTTTGTTGGCCTTCAAAGTTGGACTTAGAAGTCACAAATTGTTATTATTTTGAGTATTTTTTTTAACATTAGTTGACGTTTTTTTTTATAAATAGAGTTTTATAAAACTGAAAAATTAACGTGTTTGGTTGAAATTTTTCAGAATGTCGACTAGTGACAACAACAACAACGTGAACCAAGCTGTTCTTGGTACCCCTTTGACTGCCAACACAGTGGGAGCGTCCACTGTGGCCAATCATGCTGAGAAACCGGAGAAGTTCTCGGGTTTGAACTTCAAGAGGTGGCAACAGAAGATGTTCTTCCACTTGACCACCTTGAACCTTGCGAGGTTCTTAACAGAATCCGCTCCCCAACCTACGGAAGGGCAGAACGACGTTCAATTTCAGAGCGCGTTAGATGCTTGGAAGCATTCGGATTTCTTATGTCGCAACTATGTGTTAAACGGCCTAGTAGATGGTTTGTATAATGTTTATTATACAATAAAGACTGCCAAAGATTTATGGGAGTCTTTAGACAAGAAGTATAAAGCGGAGGATGCTGGAACGAAGAAATTCGTTGTAGCCCGCTTCTTGGACTACAAAATGCTTGACTCTAAAACGGTTATGAATCAAGTCCAAGAATTGCAAATTATACTTCATGAAATCTACGCAGAGGGCATGATACTTAGTGAGACATTTCAAGTGGCAGCAATGATTGAAAAGTTACCTCCTTCGTGGACTGACTTTAAGAATTATCTTAAGCATAAACGAAAGGAGATGACTGTGGAGGAACTTGTTGTTCGTCTTCGGATTGAAGAGGACAACAGAATTGCCCAAAAAGGTAGCCTTGTCCAAGATACGGCTAGGGCTAATGTTGTGGAAACTGGGCAATCCTCCAAGGGCAGCAAGAATAAAGGGAAGAAGGACAAAGGGAAAGCGAAGGTGGATCTTGGACCTAAAAAGGGGGCTGTGAAAAAGAAGCCTGCGCCTTTTTCTGGTATTTGTTACAACTGTCAAGAGACAGGCCACCGCGCCAACCAATGCAAGAAGCCTAAGCGTGAGCGTGCGCATATGGTCGATGAGGATGGCATGCCTCTTGTAGCAATGATAACTGAGCAAGGTGCTATGGTTGAAGATGAAGTCAACGTGGTGGGCGACAACCTACCTGGCTGGTTCGTTGACACTGGTGCAACCCGTCATGTTTGTGGAGACAAGGCTCTTTTCTCTACATTCAAGGAACTCACGGGTGGAGACAAGCTTTATATGGGGAATAAAGCTACTGCCGACATCAAGGGTGAAGGCGAGGTGATTTTGAGGATGACTTCGGGGAAGGACCTCACGTTGAGCAAGGTGCTGTATGTACCTGACATACGCAAGAATCTCGTCTCGGGATGGATGCTCAACAAGTTTGGATTTCGCCTAGTGTTTGAATCGGACAAGTTTGTTCTGTCTAAGCGTGGTATGTTTGTTGGAAAGGGCTATGCCCTTAATGGTATGTTCAAAATGAATGTAATGGTTGTGAACAATTCAATGAATAAAACTCCTACTACTTCCATTTATATGCTTGAGTCTTCTAATGTTTGGCATGGTAGACTAGGACATGTAAATTATAATGCAATTCGTCGTTTGATTAAATTGAATAGCATACCAACATTCCACATTGAATCCGATTCTAAATGCGAAGCATGTGTTGAATCCAAACTAACTCGATCACCTTTCAAATCGGTTGAACGAATAACCGAACCCCTTGATTTAATTCACACCGATGTTTGTGATTTAAAGGCAATTCCTACAATTGGTGGGAATAAATATTTCATCACGTTTATTGATGATTGCACCAAATATTGCTACGTATACTTACTCAAGAGTAAGGATGAGGCAATAGATAAGTTTACCTTATATAAGAATGAAGTTGAGAATCAACTTAAAAAGAAAATTAAGGCCGTGAGAAGCGACCGAGGTGGTGAATATGTTGCACCTTTTGCCGATTTATGCGCAAAAAGTGGCATAATACATGAATGTACACCACCTTACTCCCCACAATCAAATGGCACCGCGGAACGAAAGAACCGCACATTGAAAGAAATGATGAATGCCATGTTGATAAGTTCGGGAGTGAACCGTGAAATGTGGGGGGACGCCATTCTCTCGGCTAATTATCTTTTGAATAGGATACCTCTAAAAGTTAGGGACGAGACTCCCTACGAGTTGTGGAAAGGTAGAAAACCTTCATACAAATTCTTGAAAGTGTGGGGGTGCCTAGCCAAGGTGACTGTACCACCTCCTAAGGCTCTTAGGATAGGCCCCAAAACTGTTGATTGCATATTCATTGGATATGCATATCAAAGTACTGCGCATCGTTTTCTTGTATATGAATCCAAGAATCCCGATATACTCAAAAACACTTTCATGGAGGTAAATCCTAGTTTTGTCGAGTACTTTGAACATGTTTTTCCTATGCTAGGACAAACACTTCTTAGATCATAAATGCCAATTAACGATGACCAAGCAGGTCCATCAACATTGGTTGACGATGAAATTCGAGAGGAAAGACATAAACGACCCGAGGTTGAGGAGGGTGAGCTTAGACGAAGCAAAAGGGCAAGGATTGAAAAATCTTTTGGTCCAGACTTCTTGAGCTACATGGTAGAGGGTGAGCCCAATACCTACCGCGAAGCGGTCTCCTCATCAGAAGGACCTCAATGGAAAGAAGCAATTAAGAATGAGATTGATTCTATATTGCAAAATCATACTTGGGAGTTAGTAGATCTTCCACCGGGTTGTAAACCCCTTGGATATCGCTGGATATTCAAGAAGAAGATGAAAACTGATGGAAGTATTGATAAATACAAGGCTAGATTAGTGATCAAAGGATTTAGACAAAAGGAAGGTCTAGACTACTTTGATACTTACTCGCCTGTAACACGAATAACCTCTATAAGATTGGTTCTTGCAATTGCGGCCTTAAGAAATTTGGATGTTCACCAAATGGATGTAAAAACCGCATTTCTAAATGGTGATTTAGAAGAAGAAATTTACATGGAGCAACCAGAGGGTTTCTCTGCCCCAGGACAAGAGGGCAAAGTATGTAAATTAGTCAAATCTCTATATGGTTTGAAGCAAGCTCCAAAACAATGGCATCATAAATTTGACCAAGTCATGCTTGACAATGGTTTCAAAATAAATGAATGCGACAAATGTGTCTATTCCAAAGACACGCCAGGAGGTTATGTGATCTTATGTCTATATGTGGATGATATGCTTATCGTTGGGAGTAATGATAAGATGGTTAAATCTACTAAAGACATGTTGAAAGGGAGATTTGATATGAAAGACATGGGTTTAGCGGATGTTATCCTTGGAGTAAAAATCCTTAGAACCCAACATGGTCTTGTTCTAACTCAATCTCACTATGTGGACAAAATCCTTGAAAAATTCAATTCAGGAGACAAGGCTATAGCTCGCTCTCCAATTGATACCACCCACCATCTACTTAAAAATAGAGGAAAGGGTGTTGCTCAGGTAGAGTATTCAAGGATCATTGGCAGTTTAATGTATCTAATGACATGTACTAGACCCGACTTAGCATACGCGGTGAGTAAGCTAAGTAGATATACAAGTAATCCAAGTGATGAACATTGGAAAAGTATAACACGGGTGCTTAGATACATAAGGTTCACACGGGACTATGGACTGCATTATACCCGTCATCCAGCAGTAGTTGAAGGATACACTGATGCGAACTGGATTTCGGATATAAAAGATTCCAAATCAACAAGTGGTTATGTGTTTACACTTGCGGGTGCTGCTATATCTTGGAAGTCTTCGAAGCAAACTGTTATAGCAAGATCCACGATGGAATCTGAATTTATCGCCTTAGATAAGTGTGGAGAAGAGGCGGAGTGGATACGTCAATTTGTGGAGGATATTCCAAGATGGAGTAAACCTTTACCAGCTGTTTGCATACATTGTGACAGCCAGTCGGCGATTGGTAGAGCCCAAAGCACAATGTATAATGGCAAATCGAGGCACATAAGACGTAGACACAAAACAATACGACAACTACTCTCAACGGGTGTTATCACGATTGACTATGTGAAGTCAATGGATAACATTGCGGACCCGTTAACGAAAGGCTTAAGCAAAGAGATAGTATATATGTCGTCAAGAGGAATGGGACTAAAGCCCACGCAAAAAGGGAGTATGAGGGAAACCTAATCTAGTTGACTGGAGATCCCAAGATCTAGATTCAATAGGAAAACTTAATCATATGACCAAAGGGAGTCACTGTGGGGGGCACCCCAAAATACTAAAGGGAGTATATACTTCCTAGTCCATTCCAATCAGTGACATTGTGTCGAGGTTAAGCATATTCAAGTTAATGATTGTGGTAAATCAATATAACTTTTGCTTTTAATGATTCAGGGGAATCACCTATGTTAGAGAGAAGTAGGGTCGCTTCGAATGGATTTGTGGGGAGGCGCAAATCCTAGAGCTCTCGCAGAACCAGGAGTGTCCATGACCATAACGGACACGACAATGAGGGGTTGGCTAAACCAAGTGGGGCGTTGTGTGAGGTGTATTGTCGTTTACACAAACGGGGATCAGTTCAAAGACATCAAGTTCTACTGATCGCCAGTAAGCTAAGTATGCTTCACAAAGGAAGGTTCAAAGGCAAAACCTACCTATCCTGCAACGCTCTACTGTCGAATTGTACACTTTGAAACTTGTAAGAACGGATCGATCTCCATTCATGTGGGGGATTGTTGGAAATTTGGTGAAAATACTATTTTCACAAATATAGGAAAATGAGTTTTTCCTAACTTTGGACTGAAATATATATTTGAAACAGAGGTTTAATCATATATTTCTTTGTGGGTTTATGTTCTATGTTGTGAGAGCTTTGCAACGAACCAAACCACGTCCAAAACGGAGCTAAGATGAATGAGATATCGATGCTCAAAGATTGGTGATTGAAGCACTTGATGCTGAAATGAAACAAGATGGAACTTGTCCCACATAGGAAGAGTGAAGATACCATGAGTGGTATATAAGGAGGAACACTCCTTCCTTATTGTTTCATAGGAGCTCACACTGTGGAACTCGCGAAGGGTGCGGAGCACCCCAACTCGCACTCGCACTCGCACACGCACACGCACTCGCACACGCGCGTGGCGTGGGCGATGGGCGCAATGTGGCGCTTTGATGGCGCACTTTGCACTTCGCACACACGCATCACCGCGAGCCGCTTGAGAGCCGCCTTAGTATTTTTGAAAGCAGGTTCGAGGACAGAGGCTGGTGATGGCGCGCGAGTACGAGCAGACAACCAGGTAGCGTCCTGGTCTGCGCGGATGCTTCCGCGCAGGCGAGTCGTTCCGCTGACGTAGAACGTAAGGTTCAGCGCGGACATCTGCTCCGCTGACGTAGAACGAGAGTTACGTTGTGCGCATGCGCGCAGATGGACGCGCGCGCAGGCTCCTCAGCTTCACAGCAAATCAGTAACAGCTCAGCAGTGTAACTGTCTGGTCAATCAGTTTCGTCTGAAACTTTAAGAACATAATAAATGCCATTGAAGACGTTCAATGACATTTATTTTTCGTTTTTAATGCATTCCGAAACTGACTCTTTCTGGACTCCTATAAATACCAATGAGAGCCTTGGTTGAAGACACACCTTGACACACTGTCTGAATATTCACCAATTCTCCTCTCCAACTTTCTGTTCGATCTAATCTTCTTGTTTCAGGTACATTTCGGGTCAGAGCTAACTCCGGCAGCACTATAGCTGTTCCGGCTGTTGTACCCTGGGAAACAAAACGAGTTCTTGTTAATTGACTCGGAATTTGTTTTAAGGGCCCCGTGTTCAACACGATCCTCAGCCACCAAGTTTGCTTGTTTCTATTCCTTTCTTGCATTTATTTATATCTGTTGTAATACTATTAGATTTCAGCTTTCATCTTTCTTTGTAATCGTATTTATAATTCTGTTGTATTTAAATTTACACGAGCGGTTCCTACAACTGTTACACTTTCACTAAGAAACATAAGCCTTTACAAAATTGGCTACCCCAACATTGGCAAGTGAGTTTTGCCTAAGTAGCTTAAAACTGATTGTGAAGATGACATACAACACTTCTTAGAGTTAGATTAAAGGGCATTTTGTTCTAATGACCCAAGTTTCTAGTTCTACCCTTTTATTTTTCTCAAAATCCAACACAAAAATATAGTAAAAAACATAGTATAAAAACTCCGACACAAAAAAATGTAGCATAGAAAAATTTGGTAAAAAAAAGGTAGTACAAAAAATCTAGCACAAAAACATGTAGTAAAAAAAATTAGGACAAAAAATTCAGAACGAAAAAAATTTAATACAAAAAATTTTACACAAAAATGTTATATAACAAACAAATACAACCATTATTTAAGTTTTTATATTTGACGTTTTTATGAGCAATATCTTACTCAAATGATAGGGAAAACAACCCTCGATTTTATGGTGCATTTTTTTTCCAAAAAATAAGGTAGTGTAAAAAAGTTACCATCGTTTAAAAAATGTGAGAAAAATATGCATATGCCTTGTATGTGAAGAGAGCAAATCAACAAATAGGCTATTCCAAAAATACTCTTACACCTCTTTTTTTCTACACTTTCATCTTAGCCATTGATATAAAAAATAAAAGGTGGAGATGACTTCTCATCCTACTTAAGTAAAATCAACTTTTTATTTGATCTCAACCCATATACGATATATCCTCTCGCTATTTTCATAGTTTTTTTTTATAATAATAATACAATTCCATTGATAAAAAAGGGGTAAATTACATAAGGATGGTAGGTAGGCGGGCAACAAGCTGCGCCGCCACCCATTTTTGAATAGAAAAACCCAATCTGTTAAAAACAAAACCCCGCCCTTGGGGGTGGAAAAGTTGTTGTGCACTACTCGTTGAACCCGAGCCAAAAACCGCACCGCCTCCGGCGCCAAGGAACCGAACGTGTCGAAGGCCAAGGAAACGAAAACATGCTGATTATCCTCACATGCTTTAGCATGCTTTTCCACTTTCTTGGATTCAGCTCTCATGACCGCTTGCCCGGCCACAAACCCACTATCCCGAAGCCTAACAAGGGGGGACACCCGGTAAGATCAACACACGCATGTTCCCACCTTCCCTACCAAAAACTAAGACGTCTGTTGGGCGCAAGAAAAAGACAATTGGTTGGAGGGAATGGAAGGGGGCGTTTTAATGGTCACACAATGGAGGACTTTTGATCACTTCACGCATACAGGGGCATTGTTCAGGCTAGAAGACACGTTTTTAATGGCGAATATTCTTTATGAACTTAAGATGATAGTTTACATATAAAGATCTTGATAAACGAAGAAGGAGGTTTATCAATCAACAAAATTACTTTTGCATAACGATTGATCTTGTATAAAATATTATGTGTATGGTACAAATATTATTTATTGTATTTGACTCGTAAAAAGACCACCTATTGTGGTAGCCTAAATAGGCGTGAATAGGACTTTTAGCGCCACAACACCGCCCTTGAGGGCGCGAATGGGCTTTAAATTCCGAAGGAGTGACATTTTTAACGGGGCATGGAGAAGGAGACGGACCAATGGGATGCAACAACGGCTACTTTTAATGGCTAGTTTGATTTTTTTTAATCAACTTTAATATCTTTATATACACTCACGCAGACTACACCACAACATTTATAAAACACATACACCACACCACAACATTTTATAAAAAAAAAAAAATGAGTGTCTCCACATCCTCATCATTTGTTGCAAATTATTATTACAAAGAGTTTTTAGCTCATACGGGTGAGTCAAACGACGAGGAGATCAAGCAAGAGGTGGTTACAAGTGCTTGTGCACTCGCGACGAAGTATATGAAACATGTTAATAACCCTATATGTCCAATTTTACGAAGAAAACATATGGAACGCGACCACGTGGAGGCAAACGCTCGCTTGATGAAAGACTACTTTAATGAAAAGCCGACTTATCTAGACCCAAAAGTTTATAGGCGCCGTTTCCGGATGATCAAACGTTGATTTCTAAGCATTATTGGAGACTTGGAAAACGATTTTTATTACTTTAAGCAAAAACCAGATGCGAGAGGGACGCTTGGATTTACCGTTGTTTAAAAGTGTACTTCAGCACTACGCATACTTGCTTACGAAAACACGACCGACATCAACGATGAGTATTTAAAACTTGCTGAGAAAACAACACGCGATACCTTAGAGCATTTTTGTCAAGGTGCACTACGTATATTTATTTGTTTTTTTAAAGAAATAATACATTTGTACGGTGCGTGTTACCTGAGAAGACCCACTTGGTACGATCTAAAAAAATATATGAGGTGCATTCAAATGATGAAGGTTTACCAGGAATGCTTGGGAGCATAGATTGTCAACACACACAAGATGACCAAGGACAACCAATGGTTGTTTTTCAAGCGGTGGCTTAACACGACCTTTGGGTTTGGTCGGCTTACTTTGGTGTCTCGGGGTCATGCAATGACATAAACGTTTTTGAGCAGTCGCCTCTGTTAGAGGATTTCATTTCTGGTAGAGGACTAAAACGATTCTAATGCCGCTTGAATGAGTTCAATCAGAGTCCGTTTGATACCCTTCCTACGACTTCCTATTTTTTTTCCACTGTGTATTTGATCCTAACCCTATGTTTATAATAAATTGTTCGATTTAATTTGTTAAATAAACTTTATTGTCATTTGCTTGATGGAGGGTGTTTTTTGTAAATTATTTTTTTAAAATTTTAAAGATAGGGGAATGTTTAATGGAGGGGATTAGAGCATTTACATTCCATCCATTATTTTTTACCTTATAATTTAACTAAAAATCATACTTTTTAAAATTTATCTCTCATTTTAAAAAAACTTCCTACATCCCATCCACCATTTTTATCTTTATCTTACTCACAAACACATATTTTATTATATTTCTTGTTTTCATACACTCACAATAATTTGATGGAGATGAATTGAAAAGCTAGATGATGGATTTTTTTAAATACAAGGGTATGGTAAAAAATGGTGGGTGAGATGTAATGTAATGAGTTTTTAGTATATTTTTTTAAATTTTAAAAATAAGAGAAGACTTGACGGTTGAGTTGTAAATGCTATTAAAGTGACAAAATTGAGGGGTGATGCCTCTTTACTAAGACTATAAGGAGTGGGGGGGGGGGGGGATGAAGCGCCATGTGGCACTTGTGGGACCCTTGTGGGTAGGGAAAAAATTGTGGGGAGTGGAAGAAGGGGGGAGAGGGGGGAATGAAATAATATTATATTGTGTTAAAGTTAAAAAAAAACTGACCAATCAGAAGATGCCACGTGTCCCCACCAAGTGCCCCACGCCGGTGAGATCCCTCACGCCAAAGGGGCAACGCCAAGGGTGGCGGCAGTGTTCCCGCCCTTGAAAGCCCCACGCCCTGACATCCCGCCCTCCACTCCGCTTAGTCTAAGAACATTTACATTAGGGTCATCATTTTTATAAATCAAATTACAGCTAAAATCATTAATTTTTCCCTCTTTAAATAAATAATATTTTTTTATCTTTATCATTACTTTTTCTCTCCCTTCACTTATAATCACTTTAAAAAAATATTAAAATATAAATAGAGTGAAACAGTATACTATTAAACATACGAATGAACAATAACCTTTTCTTTTTCCTCTACTCACATTTTTTTTGTCAGGTGTAAATCCCTCCCCACACAACGGTCCCTTTCAAACCTATTGGCTCTACTCACAATTCCTAAAACTATTTTTTAAAATACAAAAAGCTCACTCTCAGAATACGATAAACCTGATACAAATACTCTAAAACTCATATAAAACAAAGTACCAAATTATAAATAACTAAATAGACCATACCTCTCCTTGGATGAGAACATATCTAAATCATTTGATTTTGTGCTTTTTTTTATTAAAAATTTAAATAATTCATATTTGACTTTTTAAGTATGAAGTGAATTGTTTTCTAAATATTTAAAGTCACTAAATATATTTAATGTTTCTTAAATTAGACTACAACTATCTTTAAAATATAAAGTAGCTAATATATAAACATTATAATATAAATTCTTTTTATTTTAGAAAAGAGAGAGGATAAACAAGTATTTGTGAGGTCCAATAAGAAAAGTTGCATGTGATATGATTAGAGGTGTCATTAAAATTAGTGCTTAATTAGTAAACTAATTAGAGCTTAAAAAACACCAAATACAGTGCATATGATATTATGATATGATATCCTCCAACATCCAATAATAATGGTGCATTTCATAACTAAAAACTCGTGTGTATAACCAACTTGCGAATAAATCCATCCAAAGTGGTGAAGTGGAGGAGTGACTTTTGTTTCACATATGTGATCAAAGGTTCAATCCCCACTTCTATCATTTATGGTTTGGTATCCGGGTGAAGATCGAATACAGGTGGCGCCGGTTCGAATCTGACGGGCGGCGAGGTTTTACCGAGTTCTATAACACTGTCGTGCCTTCGGGCGGGTGGGGCTCGGGTTTCCGCGCATCGGGAGAAGGCGGGGGCTGCTGGAGGTCGAGTAGTCGATTCTTGGGCACGGCGCCCCGCAAGGGTGGTTGTCACACAGTTGTTCGCCGATCAAAAAAAACACTAACTTGCGAATAAGTTTAACTTGCCTTTAATAGAAAAGTTTTTAACTAAACGGGTCGATGTCGGGTCAACTATTTTCATGGATCGACCAGTTAAACCCATTTATAACTTAAAAGACCGGTTTTACCGACTATTTCACCGTCGTGCCTTCGGGCGGGTGAGTGGTCGGGTTTTCCCGGGAATTGGTGGCAATTGGTGGCCCGGGTACTCTTGAGTACCTGATTCGCCAAAAGGGTGTCCGAGAGTGCTCGGAATTGATTCGTTGGCCGTTCAAAAAAATATGTTTATAGTTTTAAATACATATTAAAAGACGCCACTAATGCACATATTTATTATATTGTAATTAGTATTGATTGTATCAATTATAAATTTATAATTAGCTCTGATACCATTTAGAGTTGTGATAACTACTTGCCTTCTTTCATTCAAGTCATCCTTATATAATGTTACAAGAGATCTCCTAATTATGGAGATAATTGATACAATCAATATTAATTACAATATAATAAATATGTGCATAATTAGTGGCGTCTATTACAAATTATATGTTAAAAGTTATAAAAAGAAGTTAGTAATATGTTTATACTTTTAAACATAATAATTCGCTTTAACGGATCATATGATTTCTATAAATTTAAAACTTTTGGATATCAATTTGCTATCAGATAGAACAATAAAACATTATATAAATATTTGAGCCAACGTGTTTTAATATCAGCTCGCGAATACAAATGGCGTGTTAGCGTTTTTAAACATGTCTGACATAACTTTCGGATTCAACGCACCAACCCACGAACAATGTCGCTTAAGTACACGATGACTAACATCCAACATTGACTTGAGAGTTAAATGCCAAAATGTGAGTGTGTAGTAATCCTTGAACAATGTCGCTTAAGTACACGATGACTAACATCCAACATTGACTTGAGAGTTAAATGCCAAAATGTGAGTGTGTAGTGGACTAGTGGGTAGTATTCTCAAGGATTTTATAACTTCATATCAGATTGGGTATGGGGACAGCCCAAATGAGTCGTCCCCCATGCCACATAAGCTATCACGTAAACAAAGGGGGTTGTTCTCCTTTTGGGGACAATCCAAGGGGGCGGTATGTTCCATCCTTAACAGACTAAGGCAACCCAAAATACCCCTTCCCATTGGTCCATATATTAAAAAAAAAGTGGTCCGTCCTGCATGTTCTCTGCAGGACGTTTAAGACGGAGACAGCCCTAAGGAGCGATGTGCTCCATCCTTAACAGACCAAGACAGACCGAGGACGTCCCCCTCACCGGATAGCCTTACTGGCCCACTCGAAAACGGGACCAGGCCCACTCGGGGCCAGAAACGAACCAAACTAAACCTGCACCATGCCAACCTGAACCCACTCCCCATTAACACATGATCCTTCAAAGAAGGATTCAAACTAGATCAACAATGCAATCATAAAACACAATGTTTGAATGATTTCATAGCGAAATACGTTACCTAAACATAATTAGAATCAAGATTAACAGTTTTTAGCTGCCATAAATTGCCCAAAAACATCATTAACAGTAATACATTCATAATCATATCAAATACTAAGAACATTAACTACCATATCATGTTCTTTCTTAGATTATAATTCAGCACCATGAGCATAAGTAAAACTTCCCTAAAAAGTCACCAGCTTTCGATAACCGACACCTTTTAGCACTTCCAAGCAGAAACCGAAACCAGCTCCCTACGTTGCCAGCAGAGCACAAGCGACGAGTGCCTCTTCTCGACGTGAAACTCACGAACAGGAGTCCTTTTGACCAAACATTCCGCTTGACTTTCAGTAAAGTTACTAAACAACAACGGCGAAAATCCAGCTGACAAGAAAAGATTTCGCCAATGCTGAGTCTTCTCCGGATAAAGAAACCGTCCCAACACAATCTTTTCAATCGCGGGCTGTACCAAGAACCTCTCAATCTTCTGCAACGAGTCAAGGTTCACATTGCCCACATCAAGAGACTCAAGCAAGTTCGAATACGACTGAAGCGCTTGTATCAAATGACTTGAGAACGACAAATCAGTCCGGTCACACCCACGATCAACCGAAACCACAATTTTAGGACTTAAACTTTTAACAAACCGAAGAACAGCCGGAATCTGAGTTTGGTGATTAGCAAACACATGAATTGGAAGATTCACAGCAATGGCTTCATTATCAGACAAATGAAAAGGTAAAGACCATGAAGCAGAAGCAAGTACATCAATGTTAACTATCTCCAAATCAAACCCAACATTAATCTCACTAGCAAAATGGATCAAATTCTCTCGGGTCAACCCGAGTTCCAACTGGTCATGAGTTGAAGGAGACACAAACGCAGTAATCTTAACATATGACACACCATTGTTCCTTAAAGCAAGCTCCTGCATAAGAGAAGCCCATTGACCACCATACCCAATATCGAAATCCATAATATGTATCTGACCAAACCCGTTAAGGGATTCGAGTAACGCTTGGTTACAAGTAAAGTTAGCAAACTGAAGGAAAGGTGAAATCTCTGAGAACGATTTGTAAGCACCAATCTTGAAGATTAAACTAAAAGGCGAACCAGATGGAGTCACTTGTGGATTAATATTATTGAGGAGTGAATGTATGAGTAAGTTAAGAGCTTCTTTGAAATAAAAAGCAGCCCTTTCGAAAGGCTTACCGACTGGTGAAAGCTGATGATTGAGCCGCGCCAATATCCCTTGCGCGAGTATTGGATTATTCGCTGTTTGGATCAGATCTGCTGCTTTAAAAAGCTGGTCAATGATCCCTTGTTGTTGTAGTTGTTGTTGCTGCTGTTGCTGATGACTGTTAATATTAATATTAATATGACTCATGCTACTAGGTTTCTTTATGGATGGTTGGTTGGAACCCGAATCAAGCAACGGGGTTTTGTGCATTAACGAGTTGTATCCCATGTTTACTTGGTTGTTGTTGTTGGTTCTTTGAGGTGGTATGAGAAGTTGTTGTTCAAATGGTAAGTGGGTATGGAAAAGATTTGGTTTAATGTCAAGTGGGAGGATTTGGGTGTTGTTTAATGGTGAAAAGATTTGATTTTGATGGTGGGTTTGGTGGGTAAAGATCTCCGGCGACGGTGGAATATGGGGGTTTGAGGATAAGTTACCGATTCCGGCGACATGGTTGCCGGAATCAAGAGATATAAAGGCTTGATCTATCATGCCAAACCCAGTGTTAAACTCGAAGTCTGACGGAATATTATTGGAAGTGTTAAGGAGTTTGTTTAAACCTAAAGATGGGTCTTCAACATCACCCATGATCCACCGGAGCATGGCTTGATCTTGGCCGGAATCAACATTTTCCCAGTCACATTTGTCGGTGGATTCAACCGGCGGCGGTTGGAGGTGGTGGTGGTGGTGGGATTCTCCGGCGGAGGTGGCGGCGCCACGGCGGCGGCGGAGTCAGCGCCGCCGTGAGAGGAAGACAGGGTGGAGGTGGAGGCAGGTGGGCTAGTGGTGATGTTATCCAGGACAGAAGTTGGTTCGTTAATGGGGTTGTGGTTTTTTACAAAATCTTGAAAATGGGAATGTACAAGTGGATTAGCATAAGGTACAACAAGATCAGCGTGTTGTGAATATTGTTGGTTATCCAACACCACCACCCCCTTCCCCTCGAAATGAAAGGGTAAGGGCATCCCCTTTGTTAATAATAATCTTTCAGAAAGAAACTTATTTGTGGGACAAAAGAAAACAAGAAGGAAGAAAGAAAGAAAACAGGATTTGAAAGCTAAAAGGTTTTGAAATGCATGTGAAACAAGGAAGAAGGAAACAAAAACACAAATGGTTTTAAAGAACAAACATCACAGAACAAAAGGGGTGGAGGGGTTTTGTTTTTTTGGGTGCTTGTGAGAGATGATGGTGATGATGGTGTGTGTGTTTGTGTTTTTATTTTTGGATTGTGTTTATGTGTTTTGTAAACAGTGGTTTCTGGCATGGATAGATGGATGGATGGATGCGTGCAACATAAAAAAGTAGTCTAGTTCCCTTCATCCTCTTTCTCTCTCTCTCCTCTCTCTCATTTTTTTTTATTTTGTCAGTTTTAAAATGTTATTATAAAATTGTTTTTATAATACTAAAAAATATAAGGTAATATTTTTACTTTAATAAATAACATGTTCAGAAGATTATTATTATTATTTTCATAGCGGTAATTTTTGATATATCATGAAACACAATGAGTATGTTTGGCAAAACTCAAACACTTGTAGCCTAGTTGGTTGAGGGTCTAAAGTTTTCTATGGGAAGCTTTGGTTCAATTCCCACTAGCTACATTTGGAGGACATTGGTGGAGGAGAAATGAGGGATGACCCTGCCATTGGCTTGGGTTCGAGTCCTGATCCCGACCGGTTTTACCGATTATTTCATCGTCGTGCCTTCGGGCGAGTGAGTGGTCGGGTTTTCCCGGGAATTGGTGGCAATTGGTGGCCCGGGTACTCTCGAATACATGATTCGGCAAAATGGTGCCCGAGAGTGCTCGGAATTGATTCATTGGCCGTTCAAAAAAAAAAGTATGTTTGGCAAAAGTAATCGGTAGCGAATAGTTGATACTTGTAGCTTTTTAAATATATTTAAGTGTTGGGCAAAATAACTAGCTTTTAATAGCCAATGATCTCCAGCTCAGCTGGTTTGAGGTAGGGTGGGTTTTCCCTTTGGGGTTCCCATCCTGGAAGGAGGTCACAGGTTCGATCCATGCACACCACAAAAAAAATTCCCCGTGACGGTTTGAGCTTAGGCAAGGAGGACACCGGTGCGTGGGTAGGGATTCGAACTTGAGACCAATAGGTTAGGGTTGTATAAGGATTTCCATTGATCTAAACCTTTCAAAAAAAAAAAAAAAAAAAAAACTAGCTTTTAATAAAATGACTAAAATGGTCAAAACTAAATATAATCCAAAAATACAATATTATCTTGGAAAGTTATTTAAATAATTTTAAATACTAAAAGTTTGCAGCTTTTTTAAACGCTAGTAGGGTATGTTTGGTAACCCAAATTGAGTGTCAGAATCTAATAGCTTAATAGTAAAGGATATATATCGCCAATTTTTTTGTTTGGAATGCCAACAGTCAATTTCAAATAGTTTAGATTATTAAAATCCAATTCTCCTTTATCAAAACCACTACACAATTTTGTGATTTGTATATATTTAAAAGTAAAGGTAATTTTAGTCACTTTAAAAAAAAACTTAATAAATACTTCAAAATTTTGTTAGTTAATCATTTTTAAGGGTGGGCGGGGTGGTCTGTGATGGCCACCCCGTGATAACCGTGATGGTCACGAACACTACTCCGCCAAACAAATCACGCCCATGATGCAATCAGACTGTGATGACCATCACTAATAGATATAATATATTTCGTATGATTATATTCTATATATCTTGTGATTAATGTAATTATATCTCTCCTAAAATAGAGAAGCTCATTGTAATTATAAATATGATGTAAATCAACGAGAAAGGACGCGGTTTACATTCTTTCATGGTATCACGAGACCGACTTAAATAAAAAATGAACTAATTCAATGGCTTCTACGTTAGACAGGTATATACTTTTTTTTAAATTGTTTACTTTATATTTTATTTTAAATTGTTAAAACTTTATATTTTTTTTATAAATTGTTAACTTTATATCTTTTTTAAAATAGAAACGTCTTTGGCCAAGTAGATCGAGTGATGTGGAAATCATACGTGCGGGCCCTTGGCGACTATCGTCACTCTACATAAGGAGTGGCTTTGGATCGTTGGATGCTTGTGAAGTTGCAAGAGTGCATTCCAGGTGGGTTCCCGTTGACATCACGGGGGTGACCGAACATGGGCCAACGAGAACTCGTGGAGGAAGGGGAAGGGGTGGTCGTTCTAAAAAAAACGATCTAAAACATCCGATTTGGGAAATTGTACACCGTCAACTGATGGGTTGTCAAGCAACATTCCCAATATCAATTTGAATGACGAATTTCCCATCCCCACCGGCGACACAACAACGGAGAAAGCCGCGGCTCGAAGGAAAAGCCAGGAGTCGTCAAGTGGCAAAGGGAAAGCGGTTTGGGTGGATGAGATGGTCGAATACAAGTCAGCAAAGATGGTGAAAATGGAGGAGAATCGAGAACGGCGCAAGTTGTTGGCGTACTTGAAAATAAAAAGAGAAAATACCTTCATGAAACATTTGTTCGAAGTTGAAAAAAATAAAGATTTGAAGGTTTTGAAAGAGAACCACGAAGACGCCGAAAAACCATACAAGTCGATTCTCATCGAACGAAAACGTGAAATTTGTCACAAGTGGAGTTGGGTTGTTAACTTTTAGTTTTTTTTTTATTTTTATGTTTTTTTTTATTTTTATGTTTTTTTTTAGTTTTTTTTAGTTAATGCACCTTTTTAATTTTATTTAATGTAATGTTTTTATTTAAAAAAAATTGAATGTGATACCATCATCCCACTCTACATGGTTAGTGATGAATGTGATGGGTGTGATAAAAATGATGTGACACAATATTATTGGGTGTGATATTGTGATGGTATGATTCTCTATCACCAACCACCTCATCCATCCTAAATTTTAATAAGATATTTTCAACAATAAT
The DNA here is from genome assembly GCA_030844895.1 of Ambrosia x helenae. NCBI lineage: Eukaryota > Viridiplantae > Streptophyta > Magnoliopsida > Asterales > Asteraceae > Ambrosia > Ambrosia x helenae. The sequence goes on along the minus strand of CM061228.1, from coordinate 139,946,299 downwards.
TTTTTTACTTAATCCTTTGATTACAAGCTTAATTTTTCATCAAAATAAAGAGCACGTATATCAATGTCATCTTATTGCTAACATACTCTTATCTTAGTACAACAAAAAAACCTCCACATGATTAGTATAAATCATAAATCTATTAATTAGGCTTAACATTAGAAGTTTGGTTCGGTTTTGCTTATAACAGTTGAGCAAAGCCTCATAACCATAACAGTGTATGTCTGTTATCGATTAAAATAGGTTTGCTTATATCGGTCATAGTTTGGTTATCGATTATGACAGTTAATTTGCTTACCCCTAAGTAATACAAGGATACACGCATTATCCATAAATACTATTTTTACAACTCACATTCACACTAAACACACTTTATTTAATCACCACTAAAATAGTTTTATTTAATCACCCAAAAGTCCAAAACGCCGCAACCTCCACCCCCTCCATCCCGACATCTAGGTGATGTCCCTTGCCCCATGGAAATTTCTACAGGCACGGGGCTCTTTGACTATTAACTTTTGGTTTTTTGAATGGTGTGTTTTGATTGGATTTTTTTTTTGCCGGTTGCTATTGCTGGAAAACGCCACAACCTTCACCCCTCCACCACAACATCCGGGTGTTGCCCCCCATGGAGGGCGTGGGGGACTCTTTGACTATTAACTTTTGTTTTGTTTTTTTGGTCCTTGTCTTTCACCACTCCCTAATTTTTCTTAGTAAGAGGTTAAATTGTTAAAACCCCTTTTGTCTAGGTGTCACGTCATCTACGTGGTTAGACAAAAGGCCCTTGCCCTTCATCAGCACTCCCTCTGGTCTTAAGTGTAAGTTGCAAGTACAACACCCCACCCCAAAAATGATCCCGCGAGGGCTCACAAACAAACATCTATAACTCTGTTCGTGTCCACGAATTAATACGTAAAAGAACATACACAGGCGAACCATTGCAATGCGTGTATATGTGATGAGCTCGTCTGTCACCACCACATGATCTGCGTTCATGGGGTTCACAAACGCTTGTTGCAAATGCTCTTACCAATACCAATAGTTCATCATTATAAATTACAACTAATTATTTTTATTTTTTACTATTAATGTCAAGTAAAGATACATATCATTATGGATTACAACTTTTTTTTTGATCGGCGAACAACTGTGTGGCAACCACCCTTGCGGGACGCCGTGCCCAATAATCGACTACTCGACCCCCAGCAGCCTCTGCCTTCTCTCGATGCGCGGAAACCCGAGCCTCACCCGCCCGAAGGCACGACAGTGTTATAGAACTCGGTAAAACCTCGCCGCCCCGTCAGATTCGAACCGGCGCCACCCGTATTCGATCTTCACCCGGATACCAAACCATAATGTTAGAAGTGGGAATTGAACCCATGATCACCTAAGTGAACATAAGGCCTCTCCACCACTCCACCACTATGGATGGATGATTATGGATTACAACTAATGTCAAATTTCGGTATTTGACACGTAGAGAAACACATGGCAAGTAAAGATACATATCATTACATTAAGAATAACAGTTGAGCCAAAAAGGAATATTCGAGTCTATTAGATTTGACCATTATAAACCATGTCTAGGTTATACGGATGTAACCCATTTGGGAACAAAATCGACAGAAAACACTTATTAGTCCTAGAAGCTATTGCATAAATTAGAACAATGAACTTCCTTTTATTTTATTTTTTAAGAATGGATCATATGTTCCCATCGGCCATCATTATTACTTTCCCATACCTAGTAACCTTAAATATAACTTCTTTGCTCACAAGTGAAGTTGAAATCTAATACTTTTTTTAACGACAAAAGAAACTAATGATGCATGTTAAAGTCTCATAGACATATGTCTCAAAGTTAAGTGATGCAAGTTACTAAGAAACATCAAATAAAAATAAAACTAATGATGTCATCTCAAGTGGTGAAGTGGTGAAGCTTGAATTTTTAGATGGTGGCGGCCGAAAGTCACAAGACCCATTTTTTTTTCATATCGGTGGGGTCGGAATAGAAAATACAAAATTTTTGGATAAAACCGTGAAATTGACACTACTGAGCCAAAAATCAATCGGTGGGGGCCGAAATAAAAAAATACAAAATTTTTGGATAAAACTGGAGAAATTTACACTACTGAGTCAAAAATCGGTGGGGGCCGAATATAGCCAGAGTTTATATGAGTGCAATTATTCAATTGAAATTCAAGTGATTGGATATTAAGGATGGTAAATTGAGTAAAAAGAGCAAAATATGTTACAATTGGAGGTTTATAAAATTGTTGAATGACATAGGTGATCAGGTGAATTCTAATAAAGCTTCAAAAACATATAAACATCACACCCAAAGTGAATAAACGTATCTATTCAAAATGGATTCTAAAATGACAAATTTGGGTATGTTTGATAAGGATCTTTTAACAATTTTTAAGAGCTATAAGCTTCAAGCTTTTAAGAAAAAGCTCATACTGAGTAGTAAAAAAACTTTGTTTGGTTGAAGCAGCTTGAAGCTTTTAGGTTATGAGAAAAAGCTCTACATTGAAAAGCTACTAGTAATAGCGTTTAAGAAAAAGCTCCTACTAGTTAGAAGCTTTTAATGAGTAAATGACATAAAGACCTATTCTGTAATAAAAAAAATAAAAAAACATGCATACAAGGTTTTAGTTAATGCCTATTTTGGTCATTTTATACATTTTATTAAAAGTTTCAGCTACTATACCAAATACCAAAATATATTTAAAAAGCTACAACTATCAGCTTCCAGCTAGCAGCCACCAGTTAGTTTTATTAAACATACCCAATATCATTTTATGACAATGTTAGTACGAACAACATATATTCCATAAGCTAACTAAAGTGGTTATACTTAGCCCAATATGTATGTAAATTGGCAATTCATAAAAATTTTGAATGACTAGAGGTGTTCAAGTGGTTTCTAAAAAAGCTTCAAAAACATATAAACATCATAGCCAACTATGAACGTAACTTTTCAAAATGGATTCTAAAATTGTCAATATATCATTTTATGACAATTTTAGTATGAACACCATATGTTCCATAAGTTAACTAAAATGCTTATTTGAGCCAACTATTTATGTGCATTTGCAATTTTCAAAATTGTCAAAAGACTATAGATGTTTAAAATTGTCAAAATTGTTAAATAAAGCTTCAAAACGTATAAACATCATAGCCAAAGTGAGTAAAGGTACCTTTTAAGCATGTACTTTGACAAGAATAGGAATCAATTGATATAGGGTTAAGAATTTACGGATTATGATTGATGACAGTTCCAATCCCTAGTATATGATGTTTGAGTAGTTCCATTTGGAAATATGTGTTCTAGAAAGTATGTTAGACTAGTTGTACTTTATAATGTGGGAGATTCATGGAATTATATTCTTAGTAATAATATTTAGGTATATCTATTAGCATGATATTTTGGTTCAAGGAAAGAATTTACTAGTTTATGGTAATGCCATGTTTACAATGATATTGAAATATTGTTTAGATTGATCTTGGATTTTACAGCCCTTAAAGTTTTCGTTTTGCATTTGTCAACACCAACATAACTAGTCACGAGTGTATGTTAAAGGAAGGATCAATTTTATTAGCTAATTAGAAAATAACTGAAGGGTAAGGGGTGGAGGGTTAACTTTTTTTAGTATATAGTAAACAAAAATCTCGATCGTCTCTCTTAGACGTTTGATTAAGTCCTCCGTCTCCCCCCTCCAAAAAATAAATCCTGAATTCTTCTTGGACGTTTGATAAAGTCATCCATCTCCCTCCCTCCAAAAAATAAATCCTGAATTCTTCTTAGACGTTTGATTAAGTCATCCGTCTCCTTCCCTTCAAAAAATAAATCCTGAATTCTTCACAGCTGGTAAACCCATTTTTAATATATACTCGTAACGTGACTAGCCATGTCAACTTCAAAAATAAATAGATAACTTAAGAAAACCAATAAGTCCTTCTGTAGTGGGACAAAAGAATAGCGCCCCCCTCCCCCCTCTTTTCTCTATTGGTTGAAATTTTCTATTGGTTGAAATTTGGTGGCACGCCAACAAAAAAAAAGTGGGGTTATATATATGACGTCTGACACTCATTTCTTCAATTTCAAAGCAATATAGCGCCCCATAAAGACCTACCGTAGCGGTGTTTGGACGCTATTTTTCAATTTTAAGCCCCAATAACGCCCCACTATACATGGTTTAAGAACGAATAATAAAAAATACAAAAAAAATTGTCTGCAAAGAAAAAAGTTAAAAAAAATTTGGACATTTATATACAGAAAAATTAAAGTCAATAGGGAAAGCTATTCTTTTGTAACGCCGGCCACCTATTATGTCTCCTCAATCACAATCCCACATGCCACCTCAACAACCGCCATCGTTGTCAACATCACATGCACCACCGTCTCCGCCGCACAACATCGCCACCAAATAATTGATCATATATATACATTTGTTCAATAAATTAAATATTAAAAATATCCCAATGTTTTTGTTATTTGTCTTTACGCAACTTGAAATAAACTACTGCCCCATTATTGTTTGAATGTCTTATGGGTGTTTGCAAACTGGTTTTTATATTGTCTCTTTCTCTAGACCTAACATGCATAGAATTAGAATGAGACAATAACAAGTTATAATAACTTAATTTAATAGTATATAATTTAAAATCTTCAATCTTGTACCCACTACACTAACCTTATACACAAAAACTTGATTATATATGATACAAAATAAATAATTATTTAACCAATTATTCTATCACAAAGTATTTGGCATGGAGTTAATCCATGAGCTACCGTGCTCATACTTGAACCAACTAGAAAAATGTACATATAACTTAAAAAATATAAGTCTTGTTATGTTTAATAAATGTTAAACATCTCTAACTCTTGGACATGTATTCCATCATCATGAGGTGCATTTACATTATTAAATAAAGTGATGATACGTAAAGTCACTAGTACAAATGATAGGCTAAAGACGGGGTGAATAAGCTTTTAAGACGGGGTTTACAACCCCGTCTTAAACCATCGCGTCTTTTGGTCACTCTTCAAAAGACGGGGTTAAACAAACCCCGTCTTTTACCCTGAACCCCGTCTTTAAGTCAATACATATATTATATAAAAAATAAGAAACCACGTCTTTAGCATACGTTTGACCCCGTCTTTTTAACTTTTTTCAATATTATATTAATTAAACATAACCCCGTCTTTAGCCACTTTAAAAAAAATCAAATTATTTATTACAGAAACCACTAAACCTGCTCTTTTATTCAATAAACCCAATTCGTCTCGGTTTTCATACCAAATCAAAACCTATACAATAATTCAATCGGCGCAATACATCATTTCCGAACTTGTTGAAAACGATCCAATATACATTCAATACGAAAATACAAAGTTAAACTAATATCTAAATACATATTCATCCCACACAGCTAATCGAACGAGTTTCTAAAAAGCTAAAATCAATGTCTAAAGCTAAACTAAATAAGTATATCTAACTGATAGTAAAATCGGAATCAACTCCTTTACTAGAATATCAATCTCTTGGTCGGCGGCGTAGTTGGTGTCGTTCCAAATCTAAAATAAAAGTAAAGACAAAAGGTTAAGTTATAACATACAAAACAATCAGACATTAACAAAATAACAAGAAATAGTAATTTACGTGCGTTGTTCTAAATGCTTTTAATTAGGTAAAACTTAAATAGTAATATAAAATCAGTAATAAAAGAAATTTACCATCCAAATATTGTCAACTCAACTAAGAATGGTAGTAGCCAATTTTGATCTCAAAGGGTTCAATACTCTGTACTCATCCTTTGTTCCATCTTCTTTCTGAAAACAACTCAAATGAATCAATCAATTAATAAAACTAGCGGTATTCAACCGAGCGTTGCGGCGGGAGCCATTCGCTAGACATGACGAGGTTTAAAAGAACGTAGCGTAATTGTAAAGTTGGTCATATAATTGATTACATGTAGTTTTGTAAGCAGTTCTAAATGCTAATTGTAATAAGATAATATGCAAACGTTTATACTCATCTCTATGCTTAAGAGTTTCCTTTTGGTTCACTTTGTTTTCGATCTATATTTCATGAATTTGTAAAAGGGTTGAAGGGGTACCATATCTCATATTATGCATGTCCATGTTATTGTCTTCAGCTTCTATGAAAAGTGCAGCCTGTGTTATATGGTAATTACATGTGCAATCTCTGCCTCTTCGGGCACCGCCTCTACTTAACCCTCTATCTCTGCCACCGCTTCTTCTGCATCTCAATCATCCGCCTCTGCCGCCGCCGTTTCCACGACCGCCCTTGACAAAACATACAAACAATTGAACATTTAAACTCGGATCATTAGACGCGCTTTTAAATTTTAACATTTTAGAACATGACGAGTTGCCTCAGAACCCCTGATGTGTTTTCCTGAGCACCTAGCATCATAGACGCGCTTTTAAATTTTAACATTTTAGAACATTTAGACCAAACATATAATCCATACATCAGCCAGTATTAAAGAAACAAACTGCGAAATTCAAACAAAATGACATCCATGAAGAAACAATAGTCTAACCTTGTAATAATGGGGCTAAACTTCGTTACTACAAGCTTAATTATTCGCTAGACGAATGACCTTGGAGATGATGAACCTGAAACAAACACAATAATCCGATGTGGGGCAACTGCTTCGAATCTCGAGAGATTCTACTTAGCAGACACAAAAACGTAGTTGGCCTTATGTGTATTCTTCAAGGAATTCTGAATGGCCTATTGAAGGAGGTGGAGTGCTTCTTAAATAGGTTCCACACGGCCTCAACATTCACCTTTAACTTACCCAACGGGCCGAAGCCCAGTTAAGGGCTTGCCTCCACATCGGCCCAAGATTATCTCAATATAATATTATATGTAATATTATATAAATCATGGAGAGAGGTCGTACTATTGGTCTTACGTGGCCCAATATGATTCATTAAGACATGTATGATCATCTATCGTCTATTGTGATCCATTGAGGACCGATGTGATCAATTACTACATATTATGATGTACTAATGCCCATTACGGTCCATTAAGACCCATAATGGTCCATTAAGACATATCTGATATATTACTACCCATTAGGATCCATTAAGGCCCAATATTGCCCATTAAGTCTAATATGGTCTATGTTGCCCATTGTGATCCTTTAAGGTCCAATATGATCCATTAAGACATATGTTATCTACTGTTGTTCATTGTGATCCATTAAGGCCTAATACAATCAATTAAGACATGCATGCTCTATTATTGTCCATTATGGTCCGTTAAGACAACCATTTATGATCTAGTATTGTCCATTGTAATTCGTTAAGGCCCAATATTGTCCATTTACACATATATTATCTACTATTGTCTTTTGTGATCGATTAAGGACCAATATGAGCCATTAAGATAAATATGATCTACTACTGTCCATTGTGATCCATTAAAGCTTAATATGATCCATTAAGACATATATGATCAACTATCGTCCATTGTGATCAATTAAGACCCAACAAGGAGGGTTTAGATTAGGGTTTGTGTGTGTTTGGGTGGTCGATGGGTGTGAGATTTGCGATGGAGCTGCTGAATTTTATGAAGATTATACATAAACTAGGTTTTATAACCCGCACGCGTCGCGGCGCGTTGAACCATGACTTAATTTTATGTTTAGTTTAAATGTACGATTAACGTACATTGAAATGAAAGTTATGCAATAAAATCGATTTTGATACTTCAAACTGATGAAATCCGGTATGTAGGAGGTTAAGTATGGCGTTTTTTGATACTTAAATTATAATTATAATTATAATTGTAATTATAATTCGAATAGCAAAAGACGGAGTTATTGTGTAAAAATGGGTTAAGATAAATAGACGGGGTTTAGACTCAAAAGACGGGGTTGGGTAGAATTTTTTTTAAATATTTTATTGTAATTATAATTATAATTAATATTATAATTCGAATAGCAAAAGACGGGGTTATTGTGTAAAGAGGGGGTTAAGATAAATAGACGGGGTTCAGAATCAAAAGACGGGGTTGGGTAGAATTTTTTTTGAATATTTTATTATGTTGGCCACAAAAGACAGGGTTGAGTCAATTTTTTTGAATATTTTATTGAGTTGGCTATAATGGTTATTATAAACTTATGCAAAAGACGGGGTTTAAACCCAAAACCCCGTCTTTATTATTTTTGAACCCCGTCTATTGCTCTGTTTTGTAGTAGTGAGTATTAAAATAGGGGTCATTCTATAGTACATTATAGGTCCTAATTAAAATGCCAAGTTGGCATGATTAAAGGAAGAAAGATGTGTGATTATTGGTATAGATTTGCAGACAAGATTGATTTTGTAGTGGAAGTGGAGACCGACATGAAATGTGTCTTAATCAATTGTTTAATGAAATCATAATTTGGATTTGTTTTTGTTTATAGCTTTCCCTTTCCCTGCATGTGATGGAGTGAAAACCAAATCCTCCTATCAAGTGGAAAAAGTGAACCCTAAATCCTTCATCTTTACTTCTTCATTTCTTTAGCCCTTTTCATGATCTATAACATTTCTTATTTCAATAGCCCCCCTCTCCTCCTAATAACCACTATTGCATAATCAAAATGATTAATTGTTCCAATAATTTTAAGAAGTCCGGTGCTCAAATATAGTATATTGCCCGGCCCATGCTAATTTAATCGCGTTCACATAAGGTTTAAACCGATATAAAGTATTTAGTCGAATACTAGTCCACTTTTTTATAAGATTTAATCTATACGAATGTTGCGAATAATCACAAAATCGATTTCAGTTGAGAAACGAGTGTTAGGTTTTATAAAAAGACATGTTCTTTTCTGTATTCTCAAGGCAATAACCAACAACCTTAAGCAATGAAAACACACTTTAAAGGATGAGAAAAGGTTTGAATACTCTAAACGCACTAAAGCAAAGAAACATTGCCAAGACAAAACCACCTTTTCTTCCTTATGATGACATCAAAACTTATTGTCTTTCCCATGCAAGATGAGTAGACATCAACGTGAAACACAATCTCATGTCCACTAGATCTAAAATCACTAATTAAATATACAAAAAATGTAAAAGCAGAAAAATCAGTTTATACGTACGTATGATTCTTTTATGATTACAAGATTAAGCATTTTTATCACAAATTATAAAAATATTAATTTCTAAGTATGTAAAAGACTGCTAGACACTTATAAGTTATAAATACGTAGCAAAAAACCTGTACGTAAAGAATAATGTGCACATATCATTTACTCAGTTGTGATGTAATTTTATGTTTGAAGGTTTTATTTAGCAAACTTCTCCATGATTAAAAATGCGAACATTTAAAAATAATCCTACTAAATAAAGACAAAGGCTTCATGAACGTGAGCCGCAACCGCAAAGGTATATAATTTTTTTTTTTTGAGATGTCTATGTCATGATGACAAAAACTATATATGATTAATAAATTCAGGAAGCCTAAATAAATCCGAACCCAATAATAAACATGCCATTTCCGACAATTAAAATCTATTAATATACAAACTGATTGAACAGTAACCCCAAATGAACAGTACATTTACAAGCATCTGTTAAATACAATTAGATTGGAATCTGGTTAAGATTTTATTCGTATGGTGTAGTGGTCAGGCGGTTGTTGTCTCAGCAAGAGGTATCAGGATCGAATCCGGTATCATACTCCGGTTTTGGGCTTTTTCGACCTTTTTTTTTTTTTTTTGTGTTTACACGTATTTTTTTTTGGGCACACGTGGTATAGAACGGTGCATTTAGGGTACACGTGTTGCTTTGCCTCTTTCTTGATCATCTAATTCTTACGATTCTGCATCATTTTATTTTTCATCGCTCACAACTCCAAATCGGATTCCTAAAGGTCTTTCGATTTCCAATTCTAAGAAGACAGAAAGTTTGATCATTTTCTAGGTTTGCTTTCATGTTAAATTTGAGTTTTCGTTCCTAGATTTAACCTGTTTGAAGCCCTCTATCATGATTATTATTTTGGTTAAGAGGTTTTTCCACACCGAGAGAGAGAGAGAGAGAGAGAGAGAGAGAGAGAGAGAGAGAGAGAGAGAGAGAGAGAGAGAGAGAGAGAGAGAGAGAGAGCAACCGGAGTTTATGGATCTGTTCATCCGCACAACCAAACAAACAAATAGAATTGTTCAGGTGATTATTTTTTGCTTTTCGTTTCCATTGTGTGAGTTTATTGCAGAATAGTTTACACTTCTTTCTTTGTGCCATCAGTTCTAGGGTTTTAATCAGAGGAGTTTATGAAGAGATTATGTTACGGTTGTTTCTTTGTTCCATCAGTTTAGGATTTTAATCGCTCAACTTTTTATCCCGCCTTCAATGTATGAGAAAACGATTTTCCATAGAATGCAGAGGGGCTTTGTTTTAAGGAATTAGAATGGGTGAAATTTATTTTCAGTTTTACCACAGGTTTTTTTACTTTTATATGTTCTTTAGGTTGTAATTGATAGGTCAACATTTTCAGTTGATTATGTGTATACAAAGATTGAAATAAAATCATAATTATGAAGTGATCAGATGGAAGCTGCAAGTAGTGTATTTATACAGATTGAAGTAAGATCACGATTATGAGATGATCAGACTGAAGCCACAAGTAGTGTATTTATAAAGATTTAAGTAAGATCATGATTGTTAGGTGATTACCTAAAACCACATGTAGTGTGGATATAAAGACTGAAATAAGAACAACATTGTGAGGAACCACATGTAGTGTGGATAAAGAGATTGAAATATGATCAGATTCAAACCACAAATGCGCGACAAAGCCGAAGGGTTAACTTTACTAGAGTGTGATATCGAATGAGTAAGTCACTAAATAGGTTCTATGTATCTAGAAATTCATAACTTGAATTAGCCATATTGTGTGGATGGATACAAACAAAAGAGATTATATGGAAGACATAAGAAAAAAATATCATGTATGGTGTCGAATATATGATTAGGAACATCTTATGACAATGACAGAACAAATGATACTACTGTGATCTTGAAGTATATGTAATTATATAGACGAGAATAAAGGGTATGATAGATATGGTAATTTGTGAGTAGTGAATTGATAACTCCCATAGAAAAATTACCTATACACACAGGGGAGCATAAATTTTCAAATGTATGCTATGAAATGGGGTTTAGGATGTCCAAATTATTGAGTTTTGCTTGGAAATTATTATCATTTTTGACAATGCATATAACATTATCGAGAAAAGTGCGTAACACCTTAGAATGAGAAGGAAAGTGTTGACTTGACTACTTGAGCCATGTGTGACTACTAAAATAGCATGCTAGGGAAGGATAAAAGTGTGTAACACCTTAGAATGAGAAGGAAAGTGTAGATGACTTTCTTGATAAGCATGACCCAAAAGCTTGACGTTAAATAATGAGAAAGGATATAAATGAGTATTGGACAATATAAAGGTGTGGCTAAGGTGTGGATGATAATATAGTAAACTGAATTGGAGATTAAGCGTTTGGGGGAAGTAAAATGCTTATGGTTTTATCTGTTTATGCTTACATTGTGTTAAAATTAGGTGTTTTCAACAAGTGGTTTTAGATAAGATGCTTATTCTTGGTGGATTTAAAGTTTTAAATATTAACAATGTGGTGAAATCACATTTGCTTTAGATAACCAAATTATTGGCTTCTGATGTTTAAACTAAACATGTTAGAACATATAATAATAATGTGAGTAGAATTTCAAAAAATAAATATTAACAATGTGGTGAAATGATAACGCATGATAAAAAAAAGATGTTGTTATGTGTATGTATCAAAAATTCTATTTGACGCGTCACCTATAATGTGTGTATGTTATGAGTTGTGCTGAAATGCCTATGCGTGCAGGTGTTTTAGGCATTTAAACATTTTATACGCACGGGACCTATTCACTTAGGTGAACCAACCGCCTAAATACCTAAACGCCTATGTGCCTAGGCATTTAGGCGTGCAATTTGCGGAGGCGTCTATCTGTTGAGTCGTTGAATGACACGATTGTTGTCATGTATTCACTAAGGCGAATCAAGTGCCCGAAGTCCTAAATGCCTCGTGCCTAGGTATTTAGGCATTTGATTCACAGCGGCGTCTAGGCATGTATTTGCTTTGGCGAACGAAGTACCTAGACATCTAAGCGCCCGTTAGCCTAATTGTTTTAGAAAGCATAATGCAAAGTGTTTGTAAAACTATATTTGTGTGTTTATGTGTAAAACCTATTACAGTACATTATATCCACAGAAAACAAAAAAGCAAAACAGTAGGCAGTTAAAAATTTTTTATCGCATAATGTAGCATGGGAAAAACTATTTATAAAAATAAAATTGGAAACCCGGGCCACAAATTCGAGCTCCAAAGCAATTACTGATGATATATGGTTGTAAACGCTTTGATGGTAACGGTTTAGGATTTAAGCTTTTGTTTTTTGTTTCATTCCTTTTTGACATTTTAAACGGGTTAGGGTTTAGGTGCCGTCGTACTATTGATCAAAGTTTTAACGGTACAGATTCGAGTTGTGCCAGTTTTTTCCCTTTTTTATGTTTTTTGGCGTTTAGGGTTAGACTTTTTTTTTCCCTGATGTTTTTAGGTGTTTAGGTTTTAGACGTTGTTAACGATTTATGGTTTAGGCTTTGCGGTTTAGCGTTTTGGTTTTAGACGCCCGGGCTATTTGTTTTTTTCCCCCTGTTGACGTTTTTTGGGTTTAGGATTTCAGGTGCACAAACACAGTGCCATAGGTTCACTATGAGAAAGAACTGGCTTGCACGATACATGATGTTAAACGGACAAATCATTACCAATAGTACTACCTACAAAACAGAAGTTAGAATTGGTTGGCATACGCGTTCGATTTACTGAATTTACAAGAAAGCAAACTAGGAAATTCTTACAGTGACTAAACCTAGAGAAACCAGTTCAGTTAGAATGGTGAAACTTTGAGTTCTTTTCCATTTCAAGATTTGAGAGTACGGCTGCAAGAGTGAGTAGTAAAAGAGTAGAGCTAAGAAGTAGGATTTCTTTGTATATGTATGTATAGTGGGTTGGATCTTTAATGATATGTTAATATGATTAAAGTGAATGAACTGTAGCAAACAAAGTATTTATACTTTATATCTTACGTAATACAAAATTGAACCCGGTTGTAGAATGTTACCATTGTTAACGGTTTTAAGCCGGTTCGCAATATATTTTGATAATGGCTGTTGAGCTCGCTTCATGAAACTCGAAAGGGATGTCGTGTGCTTTGGCAACCTTAGCCACCAGTTGACCAACCCTCGGGCATAAGATGAATCATAATCATCAGGTCCTGTGACCCGAAGCCTTGGTGGCGCACCAGGCCGCTTGGCAGGCTGTTCAACCAGCTGAACCCGTTGACTACCTTGCGCTATCAGGAAGTCAATCACGTGCACTTGATGGAGAGGTGGACCTCACCCATTGTGACGTTAGTCATTTGATGGTTTTGTAGGCTAAGTTTTGCATTTCAACATGGTGTGCCTATTGAATTTATAGGTAAATAAAAATCAGCATCATTAGATCTTTCAATTATGTCCCACTGTCAAAATGTATTTCTCAGTTAAACTAAGCCTTTGTAAGCCTGTTCTCTTAGCATATTTAATAAGACCATATGCTGGTCACCATATATTTATATAAATTATATCTAGATAAAACAAATTGGCTTAAATAAGTATGCAAAGTTGAACAATGATTATACACAGTTTTCAATTATTTAGGAATTAGGGAGAGAGATCAAAACATTAAATAAGGCACTTCTTTCACACATATAATTATCCAGGCATTAGTACATAACACAAAATACTAGGCCCAAATAAATCCTACACATGTCTAGATTTGCTTAGGCGAACCAACCGCCTAAACGCCTATGTGACTAGGCGTTTAGGAGTTCGATTTGTAGAGGCGTCTGTCTGTTTGGCCACTGAATGATGCAACTGTTAGGTTATAAATGATTGTTTCCGATGCTTCAATCCTCTGTTCTCTGTTGCATTATTTGTACAGTTAGTTTTGGGTTAATAATCTGTTAATTTAATGTAAGTTATGCTCAGTGTTCTGAGATGTGTAGCCTGTTATGTTTTAGGTTTTCCAGATTAAACGTTTCATTTTAGGTGTTTAAGAAAAAAAAACGGTTCAAATGCATTATTTCTGTTGCTTAGAAAAGAACCATGTAAACTAAAATAGGCCTGTTTGTTTTGAAATGCCTAAGGTATATACTTTCGGCGTTTCTAAACGCTTCATCTTTTACATTGATATCATCTTTTAGATTTATCTATTTCAGGCAATAATTTTATTTGTTGTGTTGTTATGCTTATGGAGGTTTTTTCATATATTGGATTTGTTGTCGGTTCTGTAGGATAGAGTATCACATGTTATACATGGTAGGAGCTAAAGATGATTTCTATGTTTTAACATTGTTTTTTTTTTAATATGAATGTTATTAGTGGGTTCAAAATAAATTTTTTTCCTCACTACCTATTTATTTTCCCAGAAATGACATCATCAGGTCATCAAAGTGGATTGCAAAGAAGAACCACGTAAAGACAACGGCTCAAGATGCGGGTTTTTGAGGCTTCTATGCCTACAGTGGTCCACTGGTCCTGTTCTACAGTTTTGAAATTAGCAAAAACCAAACAAAGACCACAAGAACAGTTTTGAAATTAGCAAAAACCAAACAAAGACCACGAGGAGGATCGCCAGGATGGAGCAGACATCAAACAATTATGTTCATGCAAATTTGTTTCGTCTGTAGTCCGTTGGTTTAGTCGCATTCGCATATCATTCCACCACGAAGTGTTCAAACTGAGAATGACATGTGTTAGCGTCGCGCAACGCGCGCGCGATGTAAAAACCTAGTTATATTTATATATATATAAGGCTATGTTATGGTTTTAGCAAAAAGTGTAAGTGCGTTATATCACGTAAACAATGACTTTTAAGTAACTAATCTTTTAACTATTACATTGTGGTTTATTGTGTTTGTTGTATGTGAAGTGTTTGTTTGGTGTCTGTCCCTTAGTTTAACTCTCGGTTAACTTGAGATGGTTTTGTTGTTTGATATATAATCAATAAATCGTTTTGGTTGCACATTCAAAAAAAAAAATCACATTGTGGTTTAACTAGTAATAAAAGAAAAAGAAATTTGATGATTGGTTGATGGGAAAAGGGGCCCACTTTTTTTCCCTCGCAATGGGTTAGCGACCCCCTCCTTCTTTGGTGTCCCTATTTTTGGGTTTACAAGTCGTTAAAGACTAACGTGGAGGAGGGCGCTATTTCACAACGCCTAGCCTAAGACCATGTGTAGTGGGGGCTTTATTTATAAAGCCCCCATTCCTGATTGGTCCACGTGGCTGCTGAGTCAGCGTGGAGAGAGAAACCGAAAAAGGGGTGTAGTGGTGGGGCTTTATTTATAAAGCCCCTGATTGTGATTGGTTGATTTTTATATATATTTTTTTAATCTTTTAATTCAAAATAATTAAAATAAAATGCAAATAAATATAAAAAAACACCCAAGTAAATATTAAAAACACACAACTGATATTAAAAAAAATTACAACTAAAATTAAAAATAAAAGTTACACACTTCCTAAATTCCTAAATTACTTATTAATCCTAAATTACTTATTAATATTCCTAAATTACTTATTAATCCTAATTTTCTCCACTATGGAGAGTAGTTGTCCCATTCCCCGGGGAAGGTGATGCACTCGGGTGAGACGGAACGTGAGCTGTCCCGTCCATCAGATCTCGCATCTGAGGGGAAGTAGTAGTACTCACGAGGAGGGGTAGGTTGGCTATAGTAGTACTCCTCCTCCTCAATCTCCCTCAGGGCTTCCAAGTCCCCCTCAGTTGGGGAAGTCCCATGGTAGGATGAGCCTCCTGGTTGAAAACCAGACATATTATGGTTTGAGAAGGAGGATGAGGAATTGGAGGTGTGGTTGATAAATCTGATTTGGTTACCTATTTATAGGGTTAGCAAATTTTGAAATTCAAACGGTTTGGGGGGAAAACGTTTGAAATTCAAATTTTGAAATTCAAACGGTTTGGGGGGAAATTTTGAATTTCAAACGGTTTGGAACAGTAACCGTTTAAAATTTAAAATTTTCAATTATTAATATTATTATCATGTTTATTATTATTATTATTAAAAATAAAAAAAAGGTTGACTTTGACCTTGCCACATGGCAAGGTCTGATTGGATGGACACATATGCATCAGGCGTTATAAATATAAAGCCCCAACCCCAAATCAGCATATAGCGCCCCCTGTAGCGGTGTGGGGGGCGCTATTTTTGAAAACCACGCCCCAATGGAGCCCCACTACGGGTGGTCTAAACGTGAAGAAATCTTAGATATATAAGAACTTTTAAGAAAACTTTCACTTTATATACAAATGCTTCTAATATATCAGAAGTGAAGCAATAGTTAAACTTGTTACATCAATTAGTTTCCATGCACTTCTTTTACAAAAGTAAATTAGGTGTGAAAACTTTCACTTTATCCGTTTCCTGACAAGGGTCTAACGGTTATTCATAGCAATATTTCGACTCTAGGGGGCAGGAGTTTGTGTTTAGTAGATTGGGTTGTGCGATTCAGAAAGGTGTGACGGCGCAGCTTGTTGCCCGTCTGCCTGTTTTAATGCAATTTGAGAGTCATGAAATGAAGAAATATGTTTTGGAAAAAAAAATGGTTACCAAAGCCTAATCAAAACTCCCGAGTACTCCACGAGTCATCTTTGAGTAGTCTCCAACTATGGCCAACAAGCCGAGTACTCACAACTTTCGAGTCAATCGAGTTGATATCCACTAACAATTTTTAAATCAACAAAGGAACCATTACATAAATTAGTGTAGAGTTTGTAAATTAATTTGTTAGGACTTAGGGTTAGTAAAGGTGCCTGTCATTATCAATCACGGACTAACCAATCATCTACACTAAGCAACCGCGTTGGAAATAAATATTAAAAGATGATTCATTTAAAAATAAAAAGTTATCCAAATAACATAAGTTGTAAAGGGCAAACCGCAAACGTTACTTTTGGCTACAAAAACGTTATACGCATTTTTTAAAACATTTATTTCAGAGAAACTCTTTAATCACTAATGTGTATAAGCGTTAGAGTATTAATTCGTCATTCTTAATTCATAAAAAAAACCAACAAGAATTACAAGTGAGCGACAGGTAAACGGACTCTCTGATCTAACATAAGTTTTTGCAACATGAATTAAGGGATGCTAAAGCGGAATTTAAACTCAAAAAATAACCGAGTATTATATATTAAAGAATACATAAAGGGCTCGAGTCGGGTTGGGTTTAGGTTAATAACCATTGATTTTAGGTTAAACAAACTTCACTTGGGCTGAAGGTTTACACTGTCATAAACGCTATGGATTAGATGGATCCAATCCAAAGTTAAAGCATAAAACTTAAAAAATTATGTCAAAAAATTATAAATCAAACAATATATCCAACTTTTATTCTCCATAAAAGATTTAGTACACATTTTTAGAATATAAAAAGAAGCCTTTGTAAATGCAAAGAACCACAAAAAATAAAACTAAAAAATGAAATGGCTATGGAGACGTACAATCTCCAGAAATACAATACATAGAACTTTTTGCAGTAAAAGGGTTTTTAACCTGAAAGATCTTAAAGGGATAATTGGGCCTTAACAAATTCGTCTAGAAGGATAATTGTGTAATCAATCCAAGTATATAATTTAAGTAACTAGGAAGGGTGGGTTTTTCCTTGTGGGTCTCTATCCTGGGGGTAGGTCACAGGTTTGATTCATGCACACCACAAAAAAAATTCCCCATGACGGTTTAAACTTAGGCAAGGAGGACACCGGTGTGTGAGTATGGATTCAAACTTGGGACTGCTAAGGGGCTGTTTGGTAGCCTCTTAATGAGGCTCTTAACCATTCAGTGCTGAATGATTCAGCATTCAGCGCGTTTGTTTCAGCCTCTGAATGGAATGGTTAAGGCTGAATCATTAAGACTTGGGATGTTGCTGAACCATTAAGCACTGAACTAGGCTGAACCTTAATGAAACTCTCATACCAATGTGGGACAAGAAAACTAACCATTAAAAGATCCAACTTAATGATTCAGCACTTAACCATACAGACCTCTTAAACATTCAGACCTCTTAATGATTCAGCACTTAATCAACCAAACAGCCCCTAAGTCTTAAAAAAAAAAAAAAAAAACTCTTCCAGGTTCAAAACACGGCTACAAAGTTCAAATTCAAAGTAGTGATTCAGGGTTTAATTTAATTCGCTGGGCCGGCTTTTGGGCATTTTTTTGGGCTTGTGCTTTAGGCCCACTTTTGAATATGCCCCTAGCTTTAAAAAGAAGGAAGTTATATACGGTATTTTGGGCTTTTAAGTTAATTTGAAAGTGGGTTATTGGAGTGATGGGCTTAGACAACAAGCAATAATTAGAAATATAGTAAGTTGGGGTGTTCACGAGCCAAGTCAAGCCGAACCGAGCAGATCTTTGTTTGTGCTTGGCTCGTTTACAAACCGAACTGAGCTGAACAACTCGTTTACAACCGAGCCGAAAACCTAACGAGCATTTGTCAAGCGTGTTTACAAACCGAACCGAGCTGAGTACATATATCACTTTAATTTCAATGTCTAAATCTGTATATATAACACAAACGAGTTTGTCGTCTAAAAACACGAGTAATGTAGTAGTCAAGGGCGGATCTTAGTGGACCTAAGACCGGGCCTCGGCCCGCCCAGTTTTTCATTTCGTAGTGTAAATTTGACCGAAAATTTTCGAAAATTTGTATATGTATTGAGTCCGGCCTGCCTATATTGAGCCCGGCCCTGCCAGGTGTTTGGTTCAAGATCCGCCACTGGTAATAGTTAACACAATATGATGTGAAATTTAACCTTCTGATCCAGCAGTAGACCTCTCAAGGTTGAACCTTGAAAATATGGTGCTAGCTGGGCCGGCAATTGAAAAGAGACTTACTGGCCTCAAAAGGTTGGGCCTCAAAAATAAAATGTTTAGTATGGGACTATTTTGTATGGGGCTTAAATATTAAGGTGGGGGCTATAAAAAAAACATCAATATTTTAGGTTTTACCATTTCGTATGATAGTTGGAATTATTATCATTAACTATATTTAATTTACAAGTTAGTTATGTTGTATCCAATGCTATGTAGGTTTTACTTTGTATTTCTATGCATGACTCAGTTGTATCATGTGCGGGTGCTGATTGAATATTGGCATTGATAAAGTCTTTTTCGTTTTTATGGTTTATGAGTCGATCGATGTATTTGTCTCTTTTATGGAAGGACCAGGTTAAATACCCCTTGTATATGTTGTAATTCTTTGGTGGCGGTCATCGGTTTGAGGGCGCGTCTTGTTTAATGATGTTTACAGTTAAAAAAAAAATACGTGAGTTATTTAAATTTGTTTTCCTCATGTTTCGGTTCCACCACTCAGCTACATCATAATTAACATAAAACTAGCCGTTTATAGTTATATAAAAAAGCAAAATTACTATCTCATTTGTTCAAAGTTTTTAATTTTTGATTTTGCGTTTTAAAAGATTAATATAATTAAGACGAGGACATAATTATCACATTAATACATTAAGCCTAAAACAGCAAAATAGCTAATTAATAAAAGAAACTGGTAAAACGAAAGAAAGAAACGATGACTAGCTAGTACTACCATGCAAAATTTGGGAAAAAGTTTATTTTAGAGAAATTAAAATAAACTTTTATTAGCGATCATTACTTAATATGATATAACATTGATCCACAACCGCGTTAAAATTTACTATATGAATTCCAGTTGTACATTTTCGTCGACAAATTTATCAAATTTTGTCCAAAACTTAACTTCTTCTATTAAAAAATAATATAAAAAATAGAAGACGCAACACAAAATTCATATTAATAAAGAGAAAGAGGGTTCAGGAGAGAGAAAGAGGGTTCAGGAGAGAGAAAGGGGGTTCAGGAGAGAGAAAGGTCTGTCTCGGGATCAACAACGACACGTGGCGGTCCTCTGTTGGCTGAAATGGGAAGCCTCTCGGGAGACGGTTCAGGCATGTTGGGAACCGTGACCCCTCTCTCCAAAGAGGGTGGAGAGGGCTATTTGTGCAAAACGCCGGTCAACGGGCTATTTTGGCCATTTTCCCTATTAATAATCATATACTTCGTTTCAAGCCAATGACCTCCAGCCCAGCTCGGGAGAGGTGAGAGGGTTTACCTCTGTGGAGGTTCCCGTCCAGGCTTGGTCTTGAGTTCGAATCCTGCACACCACGAAAAAATTCCCTGTAACGGTTTGAGATAACTTCAAAGTGGACACCGGTGCGTGGGTAGTGATTCGAACTCGGGTTGAGGGGTTGTCTGTCGATTGGTTTCACCGCTAAAGTACACCTTCCAAAAAAAATATACTTCGTTTCAAAATTCCTTGAAAACTCATTGTATATTCAATGTACATTGAAACATCTTAAGTCCTTAACGTACTTAGATTGTATGTATATATATATATATATATATATATATATATATATATACACACACACACGATCTTGATTAATTAATTATCTTTTTTTTTTTTCTAGCTTGTTTTGTTGAAAATCTTTTTGTAATATCTTGTAGGATCTAAAGTAGTATTGATCATGAACAAACATGGCCATTACTAACATCATGAGTATTGATCAACCCCTAGCTAAAACCCTAAATAAAACATGTTCAGTTCAAACAGAAAACATTAACTCACTCTCTTTTTACCATCTCATAACGAAAGTGACATGATATATAGCATGCAACTTTTGATCTTAGTTGTGACTAGGAGGGTGGGTCTTCGGCGGAGAATAATCAAGATTAAAACCCGGTTGCTGATGTACCCGTTTGTTCTTAGGAGGAATTTGAAAAGTAATAGACTTAGGATGATGTTGACGTTGACGACGATGATCAAGCTCTTTAGATTTCTTCACTTTTTGGCCTTTGGTACTCTTGTCTTTCTTGTTCTTTGATCCACATTCTCTTTGCTTGTTGTTCTTCCCTTTTGTAGCCTTTTCATGGTTAAGATCATCAAGAGCTTTGATCAATACATTGTCCCCAAAACCCTAAAAAAAAGAGAGAACTAATTAATATTAGCATTAAAGAAGAATATATATATAAGGTGTTGATATTATTAACTAAACTAACCTTGATGGTGGAATTGTGGTTGAGAAGTTTTGGTTTGTAGTCCATGGCAAGATCATCCATATTGGTACTAAGATGTCTACCATTACACTCATGTGAAAGACACAGAAGAAAAAGAAGAACACATGATGATGACAATAACATTCTAGACATGATCATTAATGAAGAAGATCATTAATGTCAAGCAAAGAAAATATTTTTGTGGCTGACTGAGGGTTATGATGTAGGGGATACTTGTAATAAGATGGAAAATCAAAGCATTAAATATGAAATCGACATATATATGGATAGTTACTACTTATTCAACGAATGTAAACAAAAGATGTTTGCTTTGTAGAAAATGAATGATTCGTTGATGAAAATGGAAATGAAAATGACAAGAAGATATGGATTTGCCCCCCTTTTGCTCCTTTTTATTTGGTTTTATGTCACTTGCTCCAAAACAATTGTGAGGGGCCAATTGTGCAAATTAACTTCTCCCAACAATGGAAAGAGAGAGGACTTAAATGTGTCTCTCTCTCTCTCTCTCTCTCTATATATATATATATATATATATAGGGGAAGGATATTATGAAAACCCACTCTTAGAGTGAAAACCGTGGAAACTCTAACTTCCCAAACTTTTTAGGGCCTAAAAATTTTAGGGCATGTAGTATACATAATTCTAAGCATTTTGAGCCAAAAAAACCAAAAAAGCGCCGAGCGGTTTTTTTTAAAAAAAAAAAATAAAGTTTTCGGGTAACACATGTTACATGAAAATTACACATGTTATTTCTGTAACATGTGTTACCCAGAAACGGTTTTTTTTTTTTTAAAAAAAAAAACCGCTCGGCGTTTTTTTTGGTTTTTTTGGCTCAAAATGCTTAGAATCATGTATATTACATGCCCTAAAATTTTCATAAAAAAAAAAAACATCGGGAAGTTAGAGTTTCCACAGTTTTCACTCTAAAATGGGTTTTCTCCATATACTTACACTCTCTCTCTCTATATATATATATATATATATATATATGTATGTATGTATGTATACGTGTACACAACAGTACAACACGGAATCATTCAATATAAAAAATTAAAAATCAATTTAAATAGTGTGAGCACATTTTATAGAAAGATCGATAACTCTTTTGCGCGGTCAAATTTGATCAAAGAACCAATTTTAAGTAAGCTTCAACGACGAGTTCTTTTCAAGTAAAGGAGAATTATGTGGGACAAATAGTGAATTTCAACTTGATTTGAAGATATTTTTTGATTTTCATTATAAGCAAATAGTGAGTTATCAACAATTCATACGGTAAATTGACACATTTAATTTCATAATTGTCACATTCAATTTTTTTTTATTTTTTATTAGTTTTCAGTATGTTACAAATGATCGAATTTTCATTTAATTTAATGATACAAATTAAATAAAAGGTGGTAAAGAAATAAAATAAATGTAACATGTGATTAGTAGGTCGACTTTGGTGTAACTTAACGGTATACGGTAACCAGTGGCGGATCTAGAAATTTTTTCTAATGATGTCACTATTTTAGACATTCTAATTTTGTAGAACCGGACATAAATATTTTCGGGTGGGTCGGTTTGACGGTTCGGATCAGGTAAGGTTGATCACATAATAAAAATATTATACAATAATAAAAAACATCGTCATTAAAATTTTTTAAAAAAACACATAATATAAATTCTATTGTCTTATGAATTTTTTTTTAAAAAAAAAACAATAGTTAGAGTTGTTCCCTACGAGTTTTCATCTTCTGAAAACGTTGCATTACATCTTCGACTGAAACTTGTTGGAAAAACTCTTTTTCAATGTAACAAATGCAAGAATTGTTCATGTATCCATCACCCATTCTATTACGCAATTCTGTCTTCACATGTTTCATTGAAGAGTTGAACTCATTTAACTGGAATTGGGTTGGGTCTAATGTAGTCATTTAGTGGAGTGGGCTTGTAAAAGGTTATATTTGTATCTACTTAAAAATTAGAGTTAAGCTCATTTAACTGGAATTGGGTTGGGTCGAATGTAGTCACCGTCTAAAAAACATTGATGTCACTCGAAAAACTATGTATACATGTATATATACAACTGAAAAAAGACTGCTGTCCCGGGACTACGCCGGGATCAACATACCTCCACCCATGACGGTAACCAACAACTGATTTTGTGAGTTGTTGTCATTAGAAAACTTACATTTGTATATTAGGAGCTCTTGGCACACTATATTATCAATTCTAATATTATGCTAGATAAAATTGTAGATTTAGAAGTAAGATTTAAAGAATGTATAAGTTAATTAGCCATTCTAATAAAAGCTAATATTAGCTATGATTATGTACACAATTATGATCTTTTTTTTTTTTTTAAAGGGACATCCTTTTAATACATGAAAGATCGTTGTTGATAATACATATGGAACACTACAATATTTCATCAAAACAAATATATAAAACCACCGATTATGGACTAGCAAGACGCTATTCCCCCACCCACAAGTATTAAATTAGTTAACATATGAAACACTACAATATTTCTTCTAACAAATTTATCGACTATATATATCTTAAAGTCAAAACAAGAATACAAGAGTCTTAAATGAGTCAACCTAATAATGTAAACAAAGTATGGAGAGAGAAGGTGGTATGCAAGAATGTAAGAGCTAATTGTCGATATGTTTTATTTTTAAACGATCGAGGAGCGTATCTGTATATATTTGCTTGTCCTTATATATTGTTGTGGGAACACATGGGTTTATGGCTCCTTGAATTAGCGATTACCAATTTTAATAAACAAGTCTAACCTTGCACCATAAAGTAACTACCCTTTTCGCGTTTGTGTGTGCGATGTATTGCAATTCGCGTGCC
Organism: Ambrosia x helenae; assembly: GCA_030844895.1. Lineage (NCBI taxonomy): Eukaryota > Viridiplantae > Streptophyta > Magnoliopsida > Asterales > Asteraceae > Ambrosia > Ambrosia x helenae. The sequence continues at coordinate 139,922,200 of CM061228.1, read as the reverse complement.
ATTATGATTTTTGGACCAAGTGTCACACTATCATGCACATATATTGATATCCCATTAATCGAAGATCTGGGTTTAGCGCACTTGCACATCAATTTAAATCGTAATATAGGGCTGGCAATGGGTAACCTGTATAAGACACAATAAGACATGTTAACTGAAAAATACACTATGTGATTTTTTACTTTTTTTTTAAATAATTAGAATTAAGAGGCAAAGATACTTCATTTCTCTTTTTTGGTACATAAAACATAAAACTGTGTTATAAACATAAGATATAAAGTTGTTAAATGAGTCGTATTCATGTTTAGAACTTGATTTGTTCGCGTCGTCAGAGACCTGTTAAACCTGTTAAGACACGATTTGTCAGCCCTATCGTAATATAGAGTTAATATTAGCATGTATATGTACGTACGTACAAATGTACAATAGTTGTAGTAATATACCGATCTTCATGTTTTCTTTCTCTAGACAATTAGATGTTTACTAATAATATATACGTCACTGAGGCCATCACTATTCAGCGCTAGTGGCGACTGGCGATGCATTTGCCATTTTACCCTACCTAAAACAATCTGTATTAAGGGTTGTGTTAGACTAAATTACCTGTAATTAGGGCTTCGCACTTATGGATAAGCTCTCACGGGTGGTGTGAACGGTTAATATTATTTGGAGTTGAAGTGCATTCAAGTTAATGAGTTAATTATCTAGTCAGGGTTTAATAATTTACTTAATTGGTAAGTTTGAGTTTTATTTAGTATAAATAGCTGGTTAAGGTTATTGTAATAGGTGTGTTTATTGTTAATAATAAAAAAAGAGTTGAACAAGTTGTTTAATCTCGTATTTGTGTGTTGATCAAAGGGCCTGATTTTCCACTATGGTGAAGGCGGAGTTCAGAGTAATTTTTTTTATGATTTTATATAGTGCATTAATAATTTGAACAATTTGCGCGCATTCAGCAATGAAGATATTCGAGAACCGTTTTCGCAATAAGATACTAGATGATTATCTTGCGAATAACTTGGTGATTTACATAGAAAAAAACTTGCTGAAAATTTCGATTCAACATTCATAATTGACAAGTTTTAGGTTGAGTTGTGATACCTTTTTTCTGGACTCATCATTTCTATCACATTTTCATTTATATTTTTGGTCTTTGTTTGTTACAATTTTTTCTTTGTGTGTGTGGAAATGGTAATTTGAATTATTGAAGATAAACATATATTTATAGTTCTTATTGTTTGAAACGACATGAACCAGGTCGACCTAAAACTTAGTGATAAATGAAAAATTAGGTCAAGAGACTTTTGACCCAAGCTAGTCAAAAGTTCAAGATGTGGCCGTGGACCCATATGCCCTTACATTTTGAAAGAAAAAAAACATAATACAATATTAATGTTGAATGACTTTATTGATTTCATAACTCAATTATATCTCTTCACATAAAGATACAATATAAAACAACTATCGAAACACATATACATATTGTTTTGACAATGATAAATAAGATGAATAAGTAATCGTATTACTCTCACTTTCTTTGTTTGCTAGCATCTGTCAATTCAAAATGAATTACGATAGACTTCGGTCCTAGATCAGTTTTTTAAGTTCTTATAATCGGGAAGACAAGAGAGCATGACCTGCTCTTCTTTGCTGCTTGTGGAAGCAACATTTTCACGATAAAAAGAAAAGATTGCCTATACCTAACCGTCGTCAACCGTACAAATTCGTCTGTTACTATTTAAGATAATATATTTAATATAACACATTGTGACCACCTCCAAATTTGTCACCTACAATATACTGTTCATGATACATTGCAAGTGACAGAAATTAGTGCATGAATGAGGACTTGGCAACGGTTTATAGGACCATTTAGTACGTGACGGTGTACAATATCTTATAGCAGGGCTTTTCAAGACCATTTAGCGACGGTCTACCTAGCGAGGCTTTTTAAGAGTATTTAGCGTCAGGGTTTGTTGAAAAGTCAAGGTCTTCTCCATGTTCAATTTTATTACTTGTTTTTCATCATGTTGCATAAGTGTTTGTGCAGGATATTGTTCTGGTTTGTAGCTGTTCAACTGATGCTTGTAGCTGTTCGACTTGACTGATAGAAGATTTACTATGGGCTCGTTTTACATTTTTAACGAAGTCTTCGAGATGTTAAGGGGATATCGAGATATGGGCCTTGGAAGTTAAATACTGGGCTAAACATATTGAGCATGTTTATGCACATGGGTCAGCCCGTTTCACACTTTGGGTGGATTGAGACTCGCCCTATTTAAACTCTCGTGAGTCTTCATATCATAATAATCAGGAGATGATTCTCCCTATCTGACTCCTTACATAATAATCCAGATGTTCATCTCTATTAACCCTCAATGGCTGCTTCTCTTTCACACAATAATGAAAAAGAGGCGATTAGGGTTCATCCAAGAAAGAAGATCAATCTGCTTCCTCTGATCGTACGCAGATTATTATATTCACACCTCTTTCACAAATACAAAAGCATCAATCATGTTTTCCAGATGAGTTTTGTCTTGTTACACAGATTGTATCATTTATTCACCTCTTCACACAAGATTGATCTTGTCAGGTTCATTTTTTTGGTTATTTTTTCTCAGTCAGGGTTTGAGATTAAGTCATGATAGTTTCATTGTTGTATTCTCAGATGTTACCCTAGTGTTTTGTGAGATCTATTGAGTAATCGGTTGGTTTATGAACCTGTCAGTTCTTTAGGTGTCAGTTCTTTAGGTGATAGGGTATTTCTTTGTATCTTAAGAGTCGATGTATGTACAGGGTTTAAACTTTTTGGTTTGGGATTAATAAATTGTGTTTTTAAAGTTCTTTGATATCATAATTTTGACATGGTATCAGAGCCATAAGGCTCGGATCGATCTGTCTTCCGCTCGTTCTTTTAGGGTTTTGTCGATTAGGATGAGTCAGCGTCTGATTCTTTGGGGTACAAGGTTTTTATCTGGTTAATTGTGTATGCGTCTGATTCTTTGGGTAGCATCTGACTGAATGGTTTGGTTAACTCTGGTGTGGAAAGATCTTCTCAACGGTTGTGTTAACCCGTAATCTGAAGTTAACCATCAGATTTAGGGTTTGGTGGAATAATCTTGAAGCTGAACTGGACATTGTGGATAACTGGAAAGAATCATCTTGCTCTCCAGATTGTCACCTTAAGTGAAGGTGATAATCTGTGAGTTTGTGGCGAAACCCTAACTTGGGTTCCTACCGGTGAGATTGTTCCTTGTCTCTGTTTTATTTTTCTTGTTGTGTCTAGGAGCACTGTCCGGGTTAGGGGGACCGGAATTGGCTCAATAACTGGTGTGTCAAGTCTGTATGTTCTTAATTGACTATTATTTGAGTTCTTTTCTGTTTACTGATTTTTATTATTTCTGAGAATGCTTGATGGTGTAGTTAGAATAAAAATCAGGCTCCCTTGTTAAGACCTGCGTAGGCACCTTTGAGTGATGAACCTACGACCGGGACACTGACTTGGCTTCGCCGTGTTTAAGTTGTGTTATATTTGTTATTGATTGTTATCTGTCATTTGATTAAATAATGGCTGATAATGTTTGTCTTGACGTTTCTATGAATGGTTATTTGATTGTTCTGTTATTTGACGGTAAATGTTTTTCAGTACTGCTTGATTGTATTTCCGTTAATAGAATTGATTGTCTACAGGTATAATGTTGGTACTGGAAATAATGATGATAATAATAACAGATGTCTTGTAGTTATTGAAACGTTATTGTGCAAATTTGCTGCTAATGATCCTTTATAGCATGCTAATTATCAAACTGTATTTGCCTGCTAGTGATTCAGTCATGTGGCCTGTTTGCAGTCTGTTGTGTCTAGTGATTAGAAAATGTATAAATCATCGTTCTAACTTGGCGTTGCCCTGTTCTATGGTTATTTTTATATGGTTGACTGTTAGTCTTTTTTTATACTCTTATAGATTCTTGTGTTGAATCTCTGGTTGAGTATGTTGAGTAGGTTTTACCGATCTTGTTTTTTCACATGAATTCTCTAGGTGTTGAGAGTTTTTTTTAAGATCATTTGTGTATATTGAGAACTTGTTTGCTACTAGTAGTAGTAATATTAAGTTTTGTTCTCAAATATTTGTTAACTACGTAACTTTGTTTACTAGTTTTGAATCGTGTGATTCATGGTTATAATATAGGCTTTGACCGTATTTTGATGGTTTTTTTGTGTGGTCTATATGTAATGTGTGTATAATCTTGTTGTTTGGTTAGTCGAACCATGTGGTAGATGTATTTTAACCAACTGATGTCAAGATTATATTTTTTATCAGCCTTGGATGTTGTCTTTTGTGAGATTTTCTGGTTGCAAATCATGTGATTTTGTGTTCAATCGGTGTTTGTCTGGCTGTGTCTCGTTAGTCTGAAGGAGTCATATGATTTATGATTCTTATTATGAGACTTGTGTGTTGAATCTTGTGATTCAATATTCGTACAATATTGATTGTGACGTTGTAAAAGTTTTTGCGAATTGATTCAAATTAGTCTTTATGTTCTTTACAAGTTTCCTATTGATATGTTTCTTGTAAAGTTGTAAAAGTTTTGATCAATGCAAATTAGTCTTTAAGTTCTTCTCAAGTCTTTACGTGGTTTTGTCAGCCTTGTTTACTCCTTTGTGGGATGTCTTTCTAATTGGAAAATCGTGTGATTTTTCTTATTCAATTAGATGTTTTCGGCTGTTAATTCTGGTATTGAAACATGTTGTTTTGATTTGGCAACTGTGTGTTTCTATTGATGTATCTCTTCACTTGTTATCTCTGGTTTTGGCGCTAGATCTAGGATTCTTGATTGAAATCTACTAGTTGTAGAGTTAGGAAGTCCGGTAGATCATGTTAGTGTTTTTTTGTATGTTCGTCTTGATTGATGACATGAGCCATAGAGATTAGAGATGAATGAATAAACAGTTTCGATCGGTTCTTGTTTTGTTGTTAATGTCAAGATTATATCTTGAATGTTGTGCAGCCTTGTGTTTTTTTTGGGGTTAAAGATGTCATTGTTGTTGGCTGCATCTTTGTGATCTGATGAAGAGTTGTGTGATTCTTCGTTGTCAGATTTGTTTGTCTTGTATGGCTCATTTTCTGGATGTTTTGTGTTCTTGTAAAGATTAAAAAGGGTTTTTTTCAAATCAAAATTTTGGATTAATTAATGAAGTCTTTATGTTCTTTACAAGTTGTGTGACATGAATCATGTTTATCCAGTTATTTGAGTCATGTTTTTCTCTCATTCGTTGTTGGCGATTAGGATTTTGTGCTGCACTTATTTTTGTTTAAATTTGTGCGTAGTATCAAAGGTGTTCTAGTCTAGTCATTTGAGAATATTGTGGTGTTAGTCTCTTGGTTAATCCGTTGGTTTTCTCCTCGTTTTTTTAATCTCTGGTGTTTACACTAGATCTTGGATTCTTGATAGAAATCTGCATGTTGTGGGTTTAAGTAATATGTTAGGTCGTTTTAGTGTTGTTATTGGGTCGTCTTGTTGATGACCAGGACCGTAGAGGTTAGAGGAGTGTTTGTAAGCAGTTTCGTTTTGTTTCTGCCTATGTTCTAAATGTTGGTATTCATTTGTTAAAATTTCCGATTTACCATTATTATGTGGGTTTTTTGAATTTTGTGGTTCAAGTGTTTTTTTTAACAAACTGAATTGGCAAAAATTGTCTTTGAATGTTTTACAAAGTCATGTGACTTTTGTTTTGTATCAGATATGTTTCTGATAATGTTGTGGAACCATGTGGTTCTTGAGTAATCAGAAAATGTTTTTTGATTGTTTTCTTTTCTGTGTGTGCAGGAAGTTGTATCTGTATGTTGATATATGGATTGATGCTTTGATGTTAATGTTAGCCATCATGTTTGTTTTGTGTCTTTTTGAAGTTTCTTTCTCTTTGTAATCATGTGGATTCGTTCAATTAGACGTTGATGGTTGTTAGTACTCATGTAGTTTATGTGATTCTACATGTATCAAATATTCTTTGAATCGTGTATTCTCAGTTTGTATGGTCTATGAGAAGTTGTGAAAGTTTTTTTTTGATAAAATCAACGGTTCCTTGCATGTTTCTGATTGATGATCGTGTAATCTTGTGTTAATCGGACATGTGTGATTGTTTTATTTCTATTGTATGCTTTGGTGACCGGACGATGGCTGAGTGGTGTGATTCAATTGCTTTAATCAGAATATGTTTTCTGATCGTGTTCATTCTCAAATATGGATTTAAAATCTCTTTTATATGTCTGCTCAAAATATTTTACACGCCTTTGAGGCTAGATTTGTTCTAATGTTTTTTGATCTTCTAGTTGATGATCATTGTTGATGTTAGTTCGTAGGTCTAGTTGTGTTGTTGAAGATTATTGAGTTATTCAAATCATTGATTTCTGTCTCCTCGTGATCATTTCTTGGTTATAAAAGGAATGATTTGTTTGGTGTGTTACTTGATTATGTAGATAAATATTGATAACAAGTAATAGTAAGGATGAAATAAAAAAAGGGAAATGCCTTTCTCAAAAATCCAAGTTTCTTATAAAACGGATCTAAAAATTCTTAAACTTTTCATAGATAATAAAGTCATTGAATGGTTGGCTTTTAAAAATGGAGTTTTTTTTAACATGGATGGTTATTAAAATTTGATTAATAAATGGTATGCTTGTCGCTTAAGAATCATGAAAATTCATATTCTGTGCAAATTTAAGATAGGTATATGTATAACCATTTTTTGAGAAAGTGGTTTGAAAACTAGAAGATTGTTACTAGTTTGTTTTGTATATTTCTTAGGCTCCACTTAAGAAACTTGGAAAGAAAAAGGCAATCTACAGTTAAACTTTTTACAGGAAAAAGGTTGTATTTCAGATCCTTTGCTATGTGATTGTGTCACTACATTCTCTTTGCTCTCATTTAGACGATTAGGGTCAGATTTTCTGTTTGTTAATGTGTCAGTAATTAGTGGGTTTCCTGATCATTGTCTAACAGTTTTTTTTATCATGTTGATCTGGTGCGAGAGAGGTGTTTTGTATAGTGACTTCGTTGTTCGGTAATCTTTGTTCAGGATGTGTACAACTCATGTGAGTTGTGTTTATGATAATAAAATTTCTGAAAGTTTTTTGTTGGATCATAGACGCTGAGATGAAAACATAATATTTGTGTTTTCTTGGAGTCATTGGATTTTATCTGTTTACTAAAAGGGTTGCAATGGTGTTAAAATGTTTGAGTTTATAAAATAATAAATTTGTTTAAGTAATAAAATTATGGGGGGGGTGTTGAAAAGTCAAGGTCTTCTCCATGTTCAATTTTATTACTTGTTTTTCATCATGTTGCATAAGTGTTTGTGCAGGATATTGTTCTGGTTTGTAGCTGTTCAACTGATGCTTGTAGCTGTTCGACTTGACTGATAGAAGATTTACTATGGGCTCGTTTTACATTTTTAACGAAGTCTTCGAGATGTTAAGGGGATATCGAGATATGGGCCTTGGAAGTTAAATACTGGGCTAAACATATTGAGCATGTTTATGCACATGGGTCAGCCCGTTTCACACTTTGGGTGGATTGAGACTCGCCCTATTTAAACTCTCGTGAGTCTTCATATCATAATAATCAGGAGATGATTCTCCCTATCTGACTCCTTACATAATAATCCAGATGTTCATCTCTATTAACCTCAATGGCTGCTTCTCTTTCACACAATAATGAAAAAGAGGCGATTAGGGTTCATCCAAGAAAGAAGATCAATCTGCTTCCTCTGATCGTACACAGATTATTATATTCACACCTCTTTCACAAATACAAAAGCATCAATCATGTTTTCCAGATGAGTTTTGTCTTGTTACACAGATTGTATCATTTATTCACCTCTTCACACAAGATTGATCTTGTCAGGTTCATTTTTTTGGTTATTTTTTCTCAGTCAGGGTTTGAGATTAAGTCATGATAGTTTCATTGTTATATTCTCAGATGTTACCCTAGTGTTTTGTGAGATCTATTGAGTAATCGGTTGGTTTATGAACCTGTCAGTTCTTTAGGTGATAGGGTATTTCTTTGTATCTTAAGAGTCGATGTATGTACAGGGTTTAAACTTTTTGGTTTGGGATTAATAAATTGTGTTTTTAAAGTTCTTTGATATCATAATTTTGACAGGGTTATTCAGACAGTCTAGTGACGGTTTCGTGACAACTTTACAACGGATTTCAGTCGCTATAGGTCGTCTTGAAGTTCAATAAAAGAAATTTCGTCTTTTAATAATTTCTTAGTATTTTCATAACCTCATAGATTCAAAATTCTAGACCTAAAATTCAAACAAAAAAACTGATACAAATTTACAAATACTAGTAGGTTGCTCGCACGTTACGACGAGAAATAACATTTAGATTGGTTTTTGGTTAAGCCACAATCATTTAAATAAAATATTTGACTTGGTGTGTGGCATAATCATTAGAGGAGCTTCAACTGCATTTTTGATATAGAACATACTCAAGACATATAAAATAATCAAATAATTTTAGGTAAACAATACACTACGAAAAAGCGGGGGCCGGGGCCACACGTCGCCCCCAAGAAAATCTGCCAATCGACATAACCGAATTAACCGATCCAATTATACATAATGTATATAGCTATCATATCATACATTTTCAATATTAAAACATATAATAAAATATAAAATAATTGATTTAAAGAAAAAATAAACTATATATAGAAAATGTAAACGACCACTAATACAATATACGGAGTCCGTTCAAAAAAAAATACAATATACGGAGTAATGTCATTTATAAAATAAAGAGGATGGCGGTTGGAGATCGACGACCGGACAAAACAAGTTCCCAAGGGGAGGGATCCCCATTGGTTTGTCATGTTAAAGCCCAACAATATATTTTGATTTTCACCTTCTCCTCCTCCGTATCACCCACGACACTTCCCACATTTTTCTTGTTTGTGGGTATGTTTGTGTCTTCTTTCGTTTTTTGTTTCTTCTTTTTCACATAATCAGGTTTCGTTATATAATGCCAACAAGAGATTGCATATTCCTTTTTTCAAGTTAAATATATATACATGATCAAGGCTTAGATTCTTTTAAAATATTCATCTCATAAAATAGACATTAATTGTCCTACAGTTTTTAAAATTTGGTATTATATTTTGATACGTCTTCATATATATATAGTCACGTGAGAAATGGTCGTTATGAAAGGCGAGAAATGACAAGATTTTCAATAAACTTCAATATAGCTCGGAGAAAATCTTAGGCGAAATTAAGACGACCTACTTTGTTTCGATTAAAAATAGAGCTTATTTAAATTCATATTGGAACTCATGATGCTCATTTCATGTACGTATTTTAATTCCCTGTCATCAATTGAACCCGAATATGAGGGGTAAACTCGAATCACTTGTGACAGGCATGGGTCAGGTAAACGCGTATTAGATCGGTTATGAAATTATGTTTTTCCCTGGATATGATACGGGACTAGGATTTTGTGATATACTCGGTTACTCAACCAGATCACCTAATAATGTATACTCATTTACTTGATTATATACCCGAAATAACTTTTTATTTATTTATTTTAGTTATGTGTGTGTACACATGCATAAGGTTTCTCATTCCTCTTGACATACGCATAAAGTTCCCAAAGTTCTAACTAGGTAAACGGCCTTCCATTAACTCGTACATATTTGACACAACATTCTTCAGCAACAGTCTCATCAATTTGAGCATCTCCCAAGTTGTCCATCCGTCTACTGTAGATTCAGTGAAATCTTTCACGCACAAACGATATACTCTCCCACTTTGACGATATTTGATCCCTTGTACGCGCAGTTGCAAAACTCATTTCCTCGAAAAATCTATCTCCAACCGAATCCCAAAATTCAGTACCGAATCCATGCGTTGAAACAAAGTGTGAGTTCCTAAGGTATAGAAACGCAACGGTCAAGGCTTACTCCTAGTCTTTGGTCTAAACGAAAACGCATGGAGTCATTTTGGTAGTTTGACAAGTAGAGGGTTGTTGTTTATATAGTTTGTAAAATATAGGTTTAAAAAATGAGAAGAAGTGGAGAGTTATGTGTTAAAAAAGTGAGAAATGAATGATTTATATAGTGTTAAAAAATAGGCTTAATTTTTTTAAAGTTACTTTTTGAAAATAGTAATATTTTATTAATGGACAACCATCACACACGTGAGCCGTCATTATCATGGTGGCGGGCCTTCCATTACGTCTCCCCCCAATAGCGCCGGAGAAATGGTGTGGGGTCACTATCGATAAAAAAACGAGCTGAGGTGAAGGGGGCGCCACCCCTACACTGGTCAGCCTAGGCAAGTTTCCTAATGGATACGCGATGGACATTTTTAATAAGCTAAGTATACCTGAAACCCGCAGTTATGCTTGATTCTTGACAGACAATTACCCGAAAGATACCTAATTGGTTTTATGTGAGTATTGGAAAAACGGTTATAGTTGGATATGGGGTTAGAATTAATACTCAAACTTGCCCAGTTGCTATCAGTACTAGTTATATGCAGTTGTACTATTCTTTGATTATTAATATTTAGTTTCACTAGGCAATAAAACAATTATATATGTAAAAGAAACTTGTGTATTGCATGGGTTGAATAAACTTGTGTGAGACAGATTTTGTAAGTCCTGAATAACACCGGATATCACTCAAAGGTTTAATCGAAAGCGGAATATAAGATCAAACCACAAGAACAAAAATAAATTATATTATTAAACAAATTGTGTCACTGCTTCGATCGCACGTGGTTTGAAAGAACCGTCTAATACGATCACTAAGAAGATTGCACACATTCTCTAGGAACGTCTGGTACAATATCTAGGAACCTTGCACAAAATCTCTAGGATTGTTTGGTACAAGGTTCTCCAAGGAGGCTACATGATTAAAAATATGAGAGGTCTTCCTACCAATAAACTATACATGCCAATATATAGGAGACTCTAACCAATCGGCCCACATGGCCTAGCCCAAGCCGAAGTCCTAATCTAAGCCTAATAAATATAAACGTGTACAATTAAGATAAGCGTAAAACTATATAATTTATGGGACTTACAATATCCTCCTAGTTTTATGCTATCTTTATTACGGCTTAGTAGAGATCTTCATCTATGATCTTCAATATTGGGTCTTCTCTTTCAGTGATCCAGCAGTGATATAACCAAGCCCATACGCAAAATCTATCCAACCCGACCAGGCGTAAACCAATCCAGAAATAAGCTTGGCCCTCCTCCAATTTCTTTAGCTCAATTCATGGCCCTATTAGAAAGCTTGATCCCATATCTTCGTAATCCCAAAAAAAGTTACAACCGGCAAAGCCCAAACCAGATGAACTCACTAATTGAGGGAGCCCAATGTGTTAAGGCTCATGACCAAGATACAAAAATTAAACATGGGCCGGTCTGTTTATGTTTCTGGATCACAGTCTTGCCGCCCAAGGTTTTTAATTAATTCACACCATAATTGCAATACAATCATTAAAACCATCCAATCCAAACAAACTTGTACCAATTATTTCCGAAAATTGTATATATTTATCTTGTTTTCTTGAGTAATGTGAAACTTGCATGTGGTTGTCGTCTTGTGTACATGTTTGTATGAAGTGCAATGTAATAGATTTCTATGCACTATCTTACTAGCTTATTCCTGCTCTTAGTCCGTTAGTTGATAGCGGAATATCCCTGTGGTACCTGTCTCTTTACTTGTATGTTTTGCCTGTGTTATGTTCTCTTTTTTGAGCTGGGGGTCTATCTGGAAGCAGCCTCTCTATCCTTATGGATAGAGGCAAGGTGTGTCTACATCTCACCCTCCCCTGACCTTACCGATAGTTTTTACTATTCGTGGGATATACTGGATATGATTGATTGATTGATTTTAATCAAATAAGATTATTTTTGATAATTTAGTCCGACTATGCTAAGCAATTAATGCGGTGAAAAATCAAATATCAGTTAAGGGTATTTGAGATATAGGTTATCGAGGTGCGATATCAATATTTTTAATATAAGAGAGAATTTTAAAAAATATATATATATATGTGTGTGTAACGTAAAACATAGTTATCGAAAGTTAAAATTCCAAAGTGTCAATATTTAAAATATTATCTAATCGTAAATAATGAAATCTTCCTCTAAGGCCATATCAACCAAAGAATCCAATTGTTCATCAAGAAGGATGTACTTTATAGATTCGATGGCAGGCGAAAGGGAGACAATTTAGGCTAATGGGACTGGAAGTGTAGCAAAAGTCATAATGTATAGCTACTATACCAGAATGTCGACATACTTTGAATTTAACGTCTTGAGAATGTGATCTTCCAGTCAATGATATTAAAATGGGGATTTCGGTTGCGGTTTTAATGTTTTTTTTTTTGAACGATCAACTAAATATTACTTGAACTGTCATGGACAAATGGCTGCCCACTGGGCAGCCCAAGTCCACCAAACCATCAATTCGGGGAAAAACTCGTCGCATGAAGGCCCACAGTGGTAAAACCCCCTGGATCGGATTCAAACCTGAGACAAACCTTAAGCTCTTATCTTTATTTCCTCATACACTCCACCAAAATGATTAGTGTGGTCTTAATGTAGTTAAAGGGCATTATAAGTTGTGAATATGCCTTTCGGTTTAAACAAAAAAAATAGTGAAATTTTTGTTAGTGGTACTGTGGTAGCGAAATAAAATTTTGTATTTATTGTTCTTCAACAGCTAAGCTTTGCGAACTTTTTCGAACTAAAAATAAAATTATCTTTATTTACTTAGAGGGGACCTCTATTGATACACGTATCAAAACTTGCATTTAACTTAGAGGGGACCTCTATTGATACTTTCCATTTAACTTGTGTCATAATGGTAGGAAGACTTACGTTCTCTAGTGTAGACTCAAGTTTGATCTTCACTTGTGTCATTTTTAGAAGATTATGACAAAGAAGGATTTGAGTTAAGCCTTATGAGGTTGTTAGTTCGAATTCTGAGCCCAATCGGGTTTTCGTCTCACCATGTGTCACACCTGAGAGTTTCGCTCTAGTGACGGCACAACGACTGTCAAGTGGCAGCCGACGGTATAGTTTCCCGCGGGGAACGTCCAATCTAAACTTTGAAGCTAGCGTGATCCTGATTAAAACAACATAGTCCGGCCAAGGTGGAAAGTTCGAAGGTTGATGATTAGTTTAATTATGTAATTTGTTAAGTTTAATAAACTAGGTTGTATAAGGTTAGTTATCTAGTTTGTTTAGGTTTAACTATGTACTTTTTTAATTTATGTATTTGTTTTTTTAATTTATGTTAAATTTTAATATATATATATATATATATATATATATATATATATATAGGGGATGGTTCAATAGAAAACTCATTTTATTGAGAGAACTCGAGAACTTTATATTACATATGTGCAATATATCATATATTACATATGTGTAATATATATTGCACATGTGTAATATATCATATGTTGCACATGTGTAATATATATTACACATGTGTAATATATATTACACATGTGTAACATATGATATATTACACATGTGCAATATATGATATACTAAGTGTATTACATATGTGTAATATATATTACACATGTGTAACATATGATATATTGCACATGTGCAACATATGTAATAGTAATATATTACACGAGTGTAATATACAACATATGATATATTACATATGTGTAATATAGAATTCTCGAGTTCTCTCCCTAACTATGAGTTCTCAATTGAACCTTCCCCTGTATAGGGGTATATATATATATATATATATATATATATATATATAATGGAAGGTTATACTCGAAACCCAAATTAAAGTGAAAACCACATAAAACCCTATGAAACAAACTTATATATTTTATGAAAATTTTAAGGCATGTAATATACATGATTTTAAGCATTTTAAGACAAAAAAAAATTAAAAAAGCGCCGAAGGGTTTTTTAAAAAAAATAATAAGTTTCTCGTGTAGCACATGTTATTTTTGTGTAACATGTGTTATACGAAAACTTATTTATTTAAAAAAAAGCCTGGTGCTTTTTTGATTATTTTGGCTTAAAATGTTTAAAATCATGTATATTACATGCCCTAAATTTTTTATGAAAAAACTTGGGAAGTAAGAGTTTACAAAGTTTTCACTTAAGTAATCTACTGTTTTTTTTTAATTAAAACAAATTTTGTTTTTTATATTAAAAATTGATTTTTATCATCTCCCCAATTGAAGATGCTCTTACTGTAATACTCGTAGCAACTTTTACTTAACTTCTTTTTAACGGATTTTTACTTAACTTAAAGCGTTTATTAATTAACTAAACTAATTTTAATTAAATAATATTATCAAACACATACCAAAATTCATGAGGTCGTATGGTGTTGTGGGTTACTTTTCAAAAAAAAAAAAAAAAAAGTTTGGTGTTGTGGGTTGCCATAATATCCCAAAATGTTCACATAGTTTATAAATATGACACTAACGTGTATGAATTGATTGATTGTACTTAATATTTGAATGGGCTTGAATTAGCTTTTCAATTGATTCAAAAGCCGCACTTCAAAAAGAAAAAAAAATTAATTCAAAAGCTATCATAAGTTTTGATCATGATTAGTATGTCTTTCAGCTAAACAAAATACGTGAAATTATATATCTGATTAACTTGCTAAGTCTTTTATTCATGTTTTTTTTTTTTTTTTTTTTATATCTATGGAATAAAATATGTTAATATTTTTTTGAAATAATGATAAAACTTCGTATACGTACTATAATATTATTCTAACGATCAACATTAAGTGTAGCAAAAATTACTTAATTTGTTACTTGCTGGCTTTTTATATTTTAGCTATAAAGTAGTTGTTAAAAAAATTACTTAATTGTGTGGTCTTGTCATGATCTTAAAATGTCGACATAGTTTGAAATTAGAAAGATAACAAATGAGTAGATGTGTATACGTTGACTTTGTGGGACGTTTTTTTTTTTCTTTCGAAAAAGTGTCAACACTTTATGAGTTTATGTACCATAATGTCCCCTAATCAAACCATTAACGACTATTTGGAGTATATGGGGGTGCAGAAACGCGGTGGTTTTTCAAACACGAACAGCCGTCTTTACACAAGGTGATTGGCGAAATTAAAACACTTACTTTTCTTTGGGTTAGGACACGCGCAAAGATGATCGATTTGGAATGGGAGAAATGGCGAGGTTTCAACATATAGCATAGCATCTAGTTTGTATCTTTTCATGTATATATTCGTATTTGGGTGATTTGTGATGTACGGGTCGTATTTGTACGTCGGGCGATTTTGCTAGTTTCCCGCTAGCCTGGGTGTTTAATAAAATTTGTTGGCCGTTCAAAAAAAAAAATCAAACCATTGACTTTGTTTGGATTCCTAACTAAGGAGCCGTTTTGTAAATCTACACCAGGAAGTAAGTGCTGAATTATTATTAAAGGGTTTGACTGTTTAGGAAACTATGAACCAATAGTATTGAGTCGGTAAGAGTACGTCTATGTGGTGTTGAAGAGTGACAAGTTTGATCCGAAGGTTGGTGGGTCGGAAGTCACTAGTTTCGGGGGTTCGAAAACTAGTTCCGGGGGTCGAAACCCTATATTTCCAAAATTTTCTATAAAAATACTATATAATCAGAACTTTTGCGCGAAAATTCGGGGGGTGGGGGGGGGGGGCCCTCCCGCCCCGACTACTGCGCCTCTTGTGTTGAAGAAAGTAGTGGTAAATTGAGGAGGTGGTGCGTGAGTGAAAGAGTGGGAGTTATGAACATAGTAGAATGGATAAAGGGTAAAGATTTTATTTAACATCATTTTGATCTTAATAGGTAATTGGCTTGCTGTGTGATTTAAATGTTTTTTTGATGAATCAAACACATTTAATGTTGACTAATTTAAATGTTTCTTAATGGAATTATTAAGAGACTACCAAACAATCCTAATAGGTAATTGGCTTGCTATTATTAAAGGGTTTTCATCCGGCTGTTACTCCAGCGAGGAAACTCGTGTGGAGGCAGTACGGTTTCGGGCGAACGCCGTAGTTCTCACCGTACCAGCGTGGACCCGGTTCAGACAACATAGTCTGGACGCGTGGGTGATTAGGGCCTGCCAAGAGGCGGGTGTAATGATCTCTGCCACACAGTTAGACCATAAGTAATGGTTGATGCCCCTTAGACTAAATGGTGTGGGTTGGGGGAATAGAAACGGGGAGCTGATTTGGCAATTGCACCGATCGGGAACACCGCCCCCCCCCCCCCGATGGAGGTTCGGTGCTTTGGGGGAAATCTTACCGTAGTCACCGGCTGCTCCTATTGGTGGGGTTTTTTGAACGTTGGGCCCATGCATTTAAAAAGTGACCGTTTGGTCAAATTAAAAAAAAAAAAAAAATTCAAAACCTTTATATAAATATCACCACACCCTCATTTTAAACAACACAATTTTTTTACCATCCTTTCAATTTTTATGAAACTTAACCCTTTTTCACACACAAAAAAAAAATTTATATGAATTCAAGGCGTTCAAACCCGCAACCTTTTTTCCCGAACAACCCGCTACTCCTCTCAATTTATGAATTGCCTAATAGCAAACTTTAGACCATCTCCTAGCTAAACACATGAAAGTTAATGATTTAGGTTATTAAAACAAAAGGAAGAGATAACGTACATATCAATCTTAATGTGAGAGGTATATGAAGCATTCTCAGCCCTCAGATATAGGCGGTGGCATGAAGGTAATTAACAACTTTAATCATAGTCGGATTAATCTAATTAAGGGTAAATTAGAAAAAAAAAGTTTAAATCGTTTTCAAATCGAAACGACAGAATCAATCGAAACTTGGTTTTTCATAGTTACAAATCGATTAAACATTCTCAATGATTACACAATCAAAAAAAAAAAAGTCGATTACATTGAAGGAAAACGTAAGATCATTATTTGAATCTAAAAAATCAGAAAAACAGAGGATTATAATGGGATGACCAATCATACGAAAAACATAGGATTATGAATAAACGCTCGTATTAGTTGTCAAATACTTTAGATTTTGTTTCAAGAAAAAGGATTAAACATAAAAATTATGTTAAAAATAAGTTGCAGACGAAGAAGACGAAGTTGGTGATAACAGAGGTTTTTAAACGCACGTTATATCCATGTTCGATATGTAACGTGCGTTTAAATTTCATTTGGCGGGACAAACAAACAAACGCACATTCATATATTTAAACGCACGTTGTAAATTTTAAACGTACTTATTGTATAATCCAAAACGTACATATGTCTAATTGCATGAATATTTTAATGGTAAAAAATCAAAATATCTTACTAATGACTGAAATATGATTTGATTAGTAATGGATATAGTTAATTCTTGAAATTAAATATTCAGCTACCACATATCATATGTACTTAAGTTTTTTTTGTCTATAAATAAACACTATCAATACATAAGCTTCGCATACCAACTAAAAAACACTAAAAAATGGCAGATAACTACACGGATGCAATCAACAATATTCAAGTGAAAACTCTGATCATGGTGGATTCCATCTCTGAGATAAGAGATGATATTAACTCTTCCTGTGTGGTTTTAGGTGTGCAAAGTGAGGTCCTCAGGGAGTCTGTCACACCACGCCAATGGCGAAAACACGTGGCGCGACGTTCGAAGAGCATCAAACCAAGATTAACACAAACTATAAGTAATTAAGAAAAATGATCATTTTAACACGTCGAAACGAGGTTTCATGTTCATACATACTTAATAACATAGTTTAAATTCAAAATTAGAGGTTTCACTATTATATTCCAACCTATGGAAAATAAAAGTAAAACCCCATCAAAAGATCCGACGTTATAGGAGATCCAATTAGTTACCTAAAAGATATGTTAAAAATCGTCAATATATAAATATTGGTGAGTTCACAGCTTTTAGTTTTACAAAACATTTTAACAACAACATTTTTGGGAAATAAACACAAGTAGTGACTATTGTAAGAGTTGCAAGTTCCTACAATCTACTTGAGCCCATAACCAAACCAAGACTAGCAATGCCTCACTCATAGTTGTTTCTCAGAAAATAACAACTTAGTTCAGAATACGTGCACCCCTGGCATACACAGTTGCATAATCGACGCTATCGATTAGGGGTGGGCCTTGTCAGACACCAATAGTACTATCCAAATATTCCTTCGGTTTTTTATTTCACACATACACACGAATAAATGGCTACAGTAGTGAGAGCTCACCCCGAGTGGTGAACAACAAACTCAAGTATTCAACATATCACATATTTCCCTAACATAACATATCTTTCCCCCGAAAATAAAAGCAGTAAAATGGGGCCGTGAAACTCACCTCAAGCAAGCATGCAAGCCAAATGTTGAGAATAGCAAGTTCAAGGTCAAACACCTATAAATGTCCTAGATTATTCGTTGTGGTAACATAAATTAATCGATTACAACCACTTTTGGATGCTTTCCAAAGGATTTGGAAAATGATTGTAACAACCATGTGTATGATTTAGTTGTCTCAGATGACAACAATCCTGCTCCAAATGCCACATTCCGACAATGGTTATCAATTCCGGTAAATGGTACAAAAACCATCTTGTACCTACAACACATTATAAGATTTTTTAATAAACAATGAACATATAACAGTTGGATATGAAACTTTAAAAATTAAAAACATACTTGTTGGTGTTAAATGTTGCATCAAAGGAAATCACATCTCCAAATTCCATATAGTTTCTTTTGCATAACGCATCAACCCAAAATAAGCCAGTGAGTGCATTCTTTTCATCAACATAAAACTCAAAAGAAAAATCTGGCAAGAACTTCTTCTTAGCCTTAAGCCTATACACTATCATATCAGCATCATATTCACCAATGAAAGTGTTTAATCCACCTTTAAAATTCTTGCAATCAGTAGTCGTTGCACCAACTTTCTCAAACCCACCATACTTAGTCTTTATGATAAAAAAAAAAAAAAAGCTTTAACAGGACCCATGTTCAATGAAGACAGCTGACATATCATCTCTTCTTGAGTGTGTGTCAACTTTCTATTAGCTGATAGGAAATGAATGCCATTTTCAAATACAAAAGCATGATTATGACCTTCCACAAAGTCATAAACCTTGAAAGTCTTGCCATCCTCAGAACTTAGTTTTACAGGTGCCTTACATCCAGTCCGGATAGACGGTCTTTTCCTTGTCCTAACATCTTTTTTAGAATTCTCTGGACCTACTTTAAGTGGCTTAAAACCTCCTTATAACATATAAAGTATTTGATTCGTAGAACACCTTTGTGCACATCTTGGCAACCCTTTCGGATAGAAAATCCAGCAGCATTTGCATATTTTTGATAAAACTCATATGCATGATCAATACTAGGAAACTCCATGTCTATTACAAGTTGAATGATGCAGGGACGTCCGGAATGAATGAGTTAATAACCTGTTCTTCTACAGGAACATCAGATGAGACACCTGCAAATAAACACACTTAATAAAATTTAAAACGCACGTTGGACATTTGATAGTTGAACTATTTAAACGCACGCATGATCATATTCAAATGCACTCATATATATTCAGTATATATGTTTGAGAAACTTATAAACGCACTTGATAATTTAAACGCATCAAATATTCAAAAACATAATTCAAATACCTTCAATCCTTCTGTATTAGTTGATGGTGTTCAAACTATGAATATCCACATCCTAATTAGTCTCATATGTAATTAGGTCTGAATAACACACAAACAACTTGTTAACGAAATTAAACTTAAAAGACTAATTGAAAAAACTGAAATAAAACAGAGCATCATGATACATACCATGAAAAACAATATTATCGAGATCTGGAATCGAATTCTCAACAGAAACGCTCTGATCATCAACTGATAAGTTTAAATCTGATAAACAAAATCAACAATTAAACATAATTCTACTGAAAATTGGTTAAAAAAACTACTTCTAATGCATACCGAACATCCTGCAAATCTTCAATTGAATGTGATTATGAAAATCGTTATGTATTTGAATGAGATTGTGAAATCGATCGTAAGTGTTTGATTGAAGTTGTAAAATTCAAATTGTAATTTGAAATCGTTGAAGTAACTTATGAAATTGTTTACGGATATGGAATGTGATTGTAGTAATCAGTTATAGAGAAAATGTCTGATTTATCTCTGAATTAAATTGTAATTGGGTTTAATTACCTTAACCATGATTTACACGTGACATCATTTGATAGCTTTCTACACTTCCTATGTTACTTAAACCTCTTTTCTATTGTATATTTTCTCTAAAGCAATTATATTTCTCTAAAACAATTAGTGAAAATTGAACTCCCCAGTAAAACTAATAGATACGTTATATATGAAATAGCTTTAGAAATGTACAAATATCAACGGCTAAACGGTCGGTGCATATCTAATCTAACGGATAAGTGTCGACATTTTGTGTGAAGTGTCGACATTGTGTTGAATATTTTAAATCAAAACATTGACTTTTTTGCATAATTTTTAATTATATAACCATTAATTGTTTTTTTTCCCTTTATTTTAAACGAGAAAACTGGTTTTTTGGGCATTCGTATTGATCTTAGAGGCTGTTTGGTAGCATCTTAATCAGCCTCTTAACCATTCATGTCTGAATCATTCAGTATTCAAACTGTTTGTTTCGGTATCTGAATAGAATGATTAAGTGCTGAACTATTAAGCTAATAAGGAATGCTGAATGATTCAGCTTTTAACCATTCAGAGCCTCTTAACTATTCATACCATCTTAATAATTCAAGACTTAATCAATCGAACAGCCTCTTGATCTTTTAAACATAAATATTTGTGAGTAGTTGTGAAAACCGTGAAATGAGTTATAACTTATTTCTCACTGATGTGGCACACATGCAAATTATAACATGCTGATGTAGTATGTGTTAGAATCGAGATGTAAACTTTGATCTGTACTATTATAAAGAAGGAGACATAAACAAATATATTTAAATTGTCTAAAGTTAAGGTGATATACTAAGGGTTTCTTTACAATTTTCTAAATTTTACCACTTTTCTTCTCAAAAATACTCCTAGAAGTTAATCAACTTTTCTATGAAAATAGAACTCAACCAAACTAAATAAACATATGAGATAATAATATTTTTGAACAAATTTCATATAATGGCGATGAAAGATAATAATTTATGTTACCACAACGAATAATCTTATCTCAGCCAGACTTGTAGAGTTTTCAAACTTTGCCATAATAATACTTGTATTATAAAGTTTATAAACCCTTTTCATATATATATATATATATATATGCGTCTACCCAACGGCAAAGTGGACGGGATGGTTTGGCTCACTGGCTACATTGGGCAATTTTTTAGCTGTTGGGTCAGGTTGGGCAAGTCTATTACAAATTTACAAATCACAACTTTTAATTTCTAAATGGACAGTGACCTTCATATGATAGTGTATACAATATCATATTATTACTACATGCTTTTGTCATGTAAATAAACTTTATCATTTAGCAAGGTGTCTTCAATGGCACGGTTATATAGATATGCAATGACCGGACAACTTACACAAGAGCGATGTTTATGTTCATATTGGTCTGTTATAGTAACATTCCTTTGGTTTACTAAGATTTGTTCAATAATGAGTACATGATTTTTGTGGTGAACTTCAGTCAGTTGTAAATGGCGGTGCACATTTCTTTTCTTTTATCTTCTTTCTACGAATACTTGCTAAAACATACTGTGCACATTTCTATTCTTTTTGCGTAACTTGCGACAAAAAACCTAAGTATCATAATGTTGTATTGCAGCCTATTTGTGAATCCCGCTGTAACGCGCGGGTAAACCCACTAGTCATTTTTGAAAAGCCGAGGAGTAGAATCCGTGGTTCACTAGTTTGAAATACAACATTTACAAAAAGGAAAAAAAAAAACTTACAATCTTTTTTTGTCCAAACACACCATCAAGATAAGAGTTCTAGCTGATCATGAATTTGAGAAATCATATCAATAAAAAAAAAACAGTGATTTTTAATTCATAACTTGTCCCTTGATCAATGGTCTCATGCTTTAAGCTTTTTTAAACAAAGATCATGCGAACTAGCTAGTATTTTATTTGTCACAATCCTACATTATTATTCTATATATGAACCAATCGACTCCAATTTAAATATCCAATATTTTTATATTCTTCCGCTAAAGAAAAAAAAAAGGGAAAAAATATTCTCCAATAGTGCCTCCACTACCATGGTCCATATGATCAAAATGCGCTCAGGAAAGCTAGCTTTTGTTGCTTTCTTATTCTTAGATATAATAACCATCCATGTTTTAGCTGAGTGCACTTGTGAACCCGAAGAGGACGAGGGTAAAAAGAGTGAAGCTCTCAAATACAAACTGATTGCACTTGCTTCGATCCTAGTCGCAGGCGGCCTTGGTGTTTGTTTACCCTTCATCGGTCGAATTGTTCCATCTCTAAGCCCTGAGAAAGATGGTTTCTTTGTAATCAAGGCGTTTGCGGCTGGTGTCATATTGGCTACTGGTTTTATTCATGTACTCCCTGATGCATTCGAGAGCTTAACGTCTCCATGTTTAAAAGAACATCCATGGGGAGAGTTCCCTTTTACGGGTTTTATTGCCATGGTGGCAACCATTTTGACACTCTTGTTTGAGACTTCGTCCGCTGCTTATCAGCTTAGGTCTCATGAGTCCAAAACCCCTCAAAAGCCTGCTGATGGTTATGGAGATGAAGAGCGAAACCCACAGCATATCGGTCAAGTTGCGGCTCATACTCATGCGACTCATGGACATGCTCATGGATCAATATCTAGCTTGTCGCAAGTCGATCGGTATAGGATTGTTTCCAAGGTAAGTATACATTCTTTTTATGTACTTTTACTATTGATTGGAAACTACAAACTTAATTTATTTTAACGGCTAATGAAATTCACCAAGAACTCACTTCGGAGTCCATACTCAGCCAAATCGGGACTCCTTTCATCCATCATAGCCAGACATGTAAGGGAGCTCCTGGTTTCACTAAGTTCACCAGTTCCGGGGAAAACCCGACTATCCACCCGCCTGAAGGCACGACAATGGAATAATCTGTAAAACCCAACGCGCTCAAGAATTGAACCCATGACCTTTAAGCCATGAGTCTTCAATCATTGAGCCTCTATACCACTTCACTATAAGGTGGTTGGTACTACAAACTTAATTTAATCGGTATTAAGACCCGTTAGATTGTTCCTTAATTCCTGATTCATGTGTCTAACTTCAGCATCACATCATCATCTCCTCCCTTCCTCACTTATTGACCAGCGGTTACTACATGATCAATAGTAAGGCTACATGGTATCGATTAACGCCTCCTTCACCTCAGCAAACAACCTTCCATTTCCCAAGCGCCATGGGTGGGTGGGTGTGTGTGTGGGGGGGGGGGGGGGGGGCCTTCAACAGAAGAAGAAGGGGGGCCACCTGTATTATGTCATTGTTGTTGACGTTGGGTGAAAAACGAAGTTGATGGTCTCTAGGGTTATGGGTTTATTTATCAAAATTAGTTTATAGTTGGGCTAGTAAATGGACCATTTAAAATGGGTTTATAAATGAAATAAATAAGTTTGTTAATCTATCTAACACTTGGTTTATTTAAAAACATCTAACCTTTTTCATTTCACTAAAGTAACAAATTACATAAGGATAGCAGGAAGGCGGGAAACAAGTTGCGCCGTCACCCCCCTACGATTTAGAGAATTTAAAATAAAAATTAAATAAATGATTGAGTAATTGATGGCTTTATTCAATTTATTGGGTGTTATCGAGAGGAGGCAATGAAGCCTCCCGTTAACTTGTCGCTGAGGTGGTGTAATGAAGCTCCTTCATTCAATACCATACAGCCAAGTGTGTGATCAATGGTAACTGTGCCATCAACTATAGTCGATTACTGTGCAATCACCGGTAAATGTCCAATGTATAGGACTTGAGTTATTGCTGACATAAACCATGAAGTAACTGATTTACTACTTAACACTTAAAAGTCACTAACTTTGCATGGTATGAAATAGAATAAATTACTTGTTTAGGGATACATTTATTTAAAATCACAATTATGTTTGGATTTTTGCAACTTAAAGCTTGCATTGGTATTTAATATATATGTACTTGTCAATATTGGTGCAGGTGTTGGAACTGGGTATAATAGTACATTCAGTAGTAATAGGATTGTCTTTGGGTGCTTCTCAAAGTCCAAAAACCATTAAACCACTCGTTGTTGCATTGACCTTCCACCAATTCTTTGAGGGAATTGGTCTTGGGGGATGCATTTTTCAGGTATGTGTTCTTTGTCCACCTAATGTGTTTAACAAGTTTAAGTTGATTTAAAGCAATTGTTAAAGTATGAAGAGATCGTCTATATATATGATTGTGGTTTTAAATAATAATAAAAAAAAAACAACTCAACAGAGTGAAACGATCACAGCCATTCATTTTCTTATTACTTAATCTAAATGATTAGAGAGAACTACACAATTAGTACATGTGGTTTACTATTAGTTTCATCTTTGAATATTAAGGTTTAAAAGTTTCATATTTATAACTCATGTATTGCAATACCAAATAAGATAGATACAACATCATGATAAGTTATACCAACAAAATAAGAAAGAATAATTTGGTAGGGTTGT
The DNA here is from genome assembly GCA_030844895.1 of Ambrosia x helenae. Lineage (NCBI taxonomy): Eukaryota > Viridiplantae > Streptophyta > Magnoliopsida > Asterales > Asteraceae > Ambrosia > Ambrosia x helenae. The sequence continues at coordinate 139,897,484 of CM061228.1, read as the reverse complement.
GTATAACACGAATTTTCTTAAAAACAAAACATACATATATTTCTTTGTGTACATCACAACCACACCACTTCATCACCTGCAATCACGCCGTCACTGTGGCCTCCATAACCATCATCCTCCACCTCCGACAACCTACAACCTCACCGATGGCTTGCAAGCTCTCCGACAACCTTCCATCTACCTCAAAATAAAAGCGATGAATCCCCTCTGCCCTCTCTCTGCTTTCTAACCACCCTCAGCCACAAAAATGGCACTACCGCCACCAACTTGTTTCTGTAGTTGGGCGGCGGCAGGTGCAGGTTTGGGTTTCGATGGGTTGGTGCGTGGATGTTGGTGATGGGTTTGTGGATGGTGATGAGCAGGTGACAGGTTGGTTGTGGTGAAAGGTGGAGGAGATGATGGTTGATTGTGAAAGTGAAATGTGAAGATAGTGGTGGGTAAGGAGGTGGGTGGTGGGTCCCACTAACGTTTTTAAATATTAATTATATTTCTTTTATTCTTTTAATTGTTATATTTTAAAGAAATGACATAAATGCCCTCACGTGTTTGTCACGTGAGGGTAAACTCAGTTAAATATTAACCCCCGTTAGTGCTAATACCCTATTATGTTACAAAAACTATACTTAACATCTTAACATGAAACTTGTAAACCTTAATACTCAAAGGTGAAACTAATGGTAAACCACAAGGACTAATTATGTAGTTCTCTCAAATGATTACTAAACAATCACATGAAAACGAAGGCTGCTCAATTGAAACCAAATAACCAACTTATCTATATCTATACTATCTTATAATACATTTCACAAGGACCTCTTAAAATTTAAGTTTTACAAGCATAATTCCTTAGAGTACAACACACAATGCATATGTTAACTACCTTTTGAGATCAAATATGTCTTTTATATAATACTTACACATTTTCCCCTTCAACTTTACTCAACTTTTTTTTTTATTTAAATAACAATTACACTTTCACCCTTATTTTAACCAACTACTCCCACGATTTTTAAACGTCCATAATTTTTTGTATATGTTAATATTTTCCTAATATTATTACACCGTATAAACGAACATTTTTTTTCTCTTTAATTTGAGTATAGTATTGCTATATTAATTTAAAAATGATATGTTATGGTTAAGTAATAACCAAAACGAAAACAAATGAAAATGAACCGAAATCATCTATACTATATTATAATACATTTTTATTGACCTCTTAAATTTAAGTTTTGCAGTATAATTGCTTAAAAAAACAACACACAAGGCACATGTTAACTAAATTTTGTTTCCTGCCGCAACGCGCGGGCACCTGCTAGTATGCTAAACTAGCATCTTAACAAACTCTTAATAAACTATAACATGCTTATCTATACTATACTAGATTATCCATTGGAAGGTTCTCATGATAGACAAATCTAATATGAAGTGACAAAATGTATGTTCCATAAAAGGAATAAGTTGTTTTTTCAGGAAAAAAATTGTATAGGATCAACACTCGATAACTCATAAAACCTACTTCTAATATACGTTTGCACTTTTTATTTTTATTTTTCTAGTTAAGATTGTATATGAAAGGTACGTATATGTTAGATATATATATATATATACATGTTGATGAAACTTGTACGTGTATCAATATTTTAAATACTTTCAAACCTTTTTTATATAATATTACAAAATCCAATAGCCATGCACATTATGTACTTAATTAGCAATGATCTGTCATCAACTTTGTTGTTGTAAAATAAAAGAAATTAGATTCTTACCAAGCTGACTACATCTATGAATATATATATATAGGGTAAGGTTCCTGTAGGAAAATTAATTTGTGTAGGAAGTGTTTTCAACCATTGGATCTAGAAATGGATGGTTGAGATTAAAAGTTTGGGTTTGTTAAGATTCTACTAATTATATTTTAATAATTAAGGGTAGGATGGTCCAACATGTGTTTTAAATGAGGGTAGTAATGTCATTTCTTATATTTTGATATAGAAACCATTTGACTCTCAGTTTAAAATCATGCCCCATCGTTCTCTCATCTTAATTTCAATCTTAAATATTATTAGTGATTATAATCTCTCTCATACATTCAAACTTGTTCATCTTCTAAAAAGAAAAAAACAAATAGAACCACAAAACCTTCTTTGCACCGGTTATTTCATCTTCTATAATAGTGGGTTTAAAGTAATAATGTTTTCTTTTTTTCTTTTTTTTTTTGCTGATCTAACCGAATAATAGTGTTTTTTTACTAAACATGATTTGTATCTGTTAAAACACTTCTACTGTGTTTAGTTTCATTATAAAACACTATTGATGTTATTATAAAACACTCCCGATGATATTATAAAACACCCCTTATTAATGCATACTAGTTTCTCTTTCATTATAAAACACTCCTGATGTTAACCTTCTGCCATGACTTAAATAATCGAAAAAGTGATAGAGATGGGTTATATGTTTGAAGAATCGAACAAGTTTTTGGGTATTGATCAACTTATTTGATATGAATATCTTATGATTCTTATGAAAAATAATGAATAATTAGTTAACTTAGGATGATTAATCTTCATAAATATCTAGATGTTAGTTGTTAATTTAGATGGTTTGTAATAAATAAAAAAATGGACAAAAAGTCTATAATGCCCTTCATCTAAAGATTTAATCAGATTTGACCTAATGGTTGAAAATACTTCCTACACAAAACAATTTTCCTACCGGATCCTCTACCTATATATATATATATATATGTGTGTGTGTGTGTGTGTGTGTGTGTGTGTGTATAGCTAACGGGTTCTTATATATAATAGTAGGTTCAAAAACATATATACTATCTTAACATAATTAGTGACTTGCGTTGACGTCATTAACTAATTACATCAACATTGGGAACACTCACATAGTTCACAGACACACCATCATACCTACACTTCTCGGTCTAGGTAATAGCATCCTCACAAGGCGTTGCCTCAACATCCTCAAACACAACGTCAAAAGCATCATCACTTTTAATGAAATCAAGAGCAGACATAACTACAATAAACAAAGAAAAACATAAGATTAAACAACAATGAAAAGTCACAAGATAAAAAAGAGAATTTATACCCTGATCACCCCTCATAGGCACGAGATCTCGATCCAGTTTATCCCATGCAATGCTCACTCGGGTCAGGACTAACAGAGGTTCAGGGAAAGGACAAAGCCTTGAAGGGCACTCCCTAAGGGCATCCAAGAAACGTTTATCTAACTCTGACTCAGAGGATTTGAGTTCGTTCAAAACGGAATCAGGTTGCCTCCAAACAAGTTTAAATGGAACAATAGACTCAGAGACCCAAAAGAACCTATCTTTCCAAGTGCCCAAAGTAGTGACATAAGAAGAAATTAGGCAAACATCAATATGTGAGGTCTTAAAGGTGAACAAGTTGTCAATCTTCGCCAAGCGAAAGAATCGATGAAACATCAACAAAGTGGGATCATAACCCAAGGGACAGCACAAGACTTCGAAATGAATAACCCTAGAAAAACCTTATGGGTGTATTTGTCCGAAAGAAATACGATAATACTCAAGGACATTAAGGACGGAGATAGAAAATGGATGACGAAGGTTGGAAAATTCAAAATGACGACAATACAATGCAATAGAACCAGAGTGACATTGATCAATTGGTTTATCTAACCCTGGAGCAACCAGATTAAATGATAAATAAATCCCCCACTCAAAGCAAAAAGCCTTAACCTCTTCTCGAGTGAGGAGGGAATAACTAACATTGAGATCTTTTTTTGCACCCATTGCTTTGAAGGATGATCAGAAGAAAAAAGAAAAGAAAACTAACCTATTAGCGAAGAAGATAACCAAGAAATTGTGCTTCGAAAGAGGGGAAATGATTTAAGTAAATGAAGTAAATAATTTGAGTAAATGAAAAGGTTATTTATATAATAACCGTTAGGCATAATGATGCCTATAAATATTAATAACCGCCACCTGACATACTGCCATTTGTCCCATCAAACATCAGTTTTGAAATTCAAATCCAGAGGCATCACCGCCTAAACCAATGAAGCCTCTAAGCATTTTAGCAATAAAATGTTGTGAAATAAGTCAGAAGCATTTGAGCCTACATTAAAAAATACCTTTGACTTGGGGGCTGATGACGTGGGTAGCTTAAGTCTAAAAAACTGATTGTAATGCACAATAGCTTGAAACGTTGAAGGTTTGAAAAGTTCAAAAGCAAACAGTTGACATCGGCAGCAAAAAGAACAAACAAGTGGTTTGTCTTGTCAAACTTTCTCGTTTGAATCTCCGGCCCAAGCCACAGCCACCACGTGTGGAATGTCCACGTCTTTACCCGTAGGTTTAAAGCCTTCCATAGGCAAAATGGGAAAGTCCTTTGTTGCAACCATGGATCGAGTCTGCTTCCTTTCTCCTTATAGAAGATCTTTTCTCTATAAAGGCTAGCTTCCTTACCATCTGACTCACTCCTTAACATATTCTCTTCTCTCTAGAGGATGTCACAGATTATTCTTCATGCATAATCTTTTCTTCACATCACACTTAAAAACAATAAAAATAAAATAACAACAACATTCTGGTTTGAATTCGTTTCAAATCAGAATCTTTAACAACAAACAAAAATAGCAAAGATCCTACCTACGTGTTGCAACGTTAGGCTAACCGAAACCCTTTAACCTTTTTATCCCTGAAAGACTCGTCACCATCGTTGGTCATATATTTATTATAGCAACACACATCTAAGAAATAAATGTTAATTATATACTTTTGTTCTACGAATGGAGACGACATATAAAAGTGACATGTGAAACCTTTTGCAGGCAGAATTCAAGTCATTAGCAGCCACAATCATGGGAGCATGTTTCAGCATCACAACCCCATTTGGTATCGTGATTGGGATATTGGTAACCAATAGTTATAAAGAGGATAGTTCAACAGCCTTGATCGTCGAGGGTGTGTTGAACTCGGCATCGGCAGGGATATTGATCTACATGGCACTTGTTGACCTTCTGTCACCTGACTTTATGAACCCTCGGATGCAAAAGAATAAGATGCTTCAATTGGGTTCAAATGTTTCACTTCTTTTGGGTGCTGGTCTTATGTCTCTACTTGCAAAATGGGCTTGAATTTTCTTTTTATAACTACATATACTTCTGGTGTATATTGATTGTCTATTTTCAAATATTTATATTTGACTTCAGGTGTGATATGGATTTCCGTTGCTTACATTTGTAATGATCACTTTTGTTCACGTTGATGATCTGGCAAATTCTTGTTATCTAAATCTGAAAAAAGTAATAAAGAAGATGATAACCTTTTTATATTATTTGAGCTAAGACCTTGGGTGTACCCTAAGACTTTGGGGTATACTTTAACTTTCCTTAAGTCCAGCTAAATGCCACGCCACCCATTTAACTTCACCTCATTCGAAGAAAATGATTTAACTCTATTAACTCGATCTAACCCTATTTCTTTTTGTTGTTTTTGGTTTAAAAAAGGAAAAAAAATAATTTTATCTCATAACATCCGATTAACATGTTAAGAAATTACCCATTTAACGCTCCTTACCCACTTTTGCGCATTTCATCCCAACTCCCCCAAGGAAATGGTTTAATCCTATTAACTGCACATTTTTAGTGGTTTTTTGTTTGAAAGGGGAACAAATAGACAAAATTACGAAAATCAACATTTATGTATTACCTAAACTGCAACCTATACCTTTTAGTATGAAAGTCACCCAAAAAAACCTTTCACTATCCATTTTTTTGCATTTATCAACCTTTAGTGCTAATCCCGTTAGAAAATGTCGTTAAGTCACCTCACATGCTTTGCATGTGAGGGTAATTTAGTCTTTTTATTAGTCATTTTTATATTGTTTTTAATATAAAAACAAAACACCGCTCATCTTCTTCAATTCCCATCAATTTCACATTAACCCTAAATCCCCAATTCACAAATCTACCCATGTATTCAACCAATTTTCTAGTAAGGCCATCCAAGTATGTATCTGGATTTGTTTATGATAGTTTAGCTTTCTTCTTTGCAGGTATGAAAATTTACAACACATTTGTAGTCACTACTGGAGGATATTCAAACATTTGACAAATACACACTTTCTTGTAACTAAATGCTCATATATATTCTACAGCTATATGCAAGTCTGAGTTGCAAATTAGGTTTAAAGTGATATAGCTAGTGTGAAATGGACCCACAAACAAGGTTTAAATCCCCATCCGTTTCCACTCCTTTCTTCCACCCCAAATCCAATCCTCATTGTAGAAAACAGAGCACAACATTCTCAATAATACCAATGAGAACCAATCATTTTCAATATCCGTACACCAACAATCATCAGTCTCTGATGGCATTTGAAGGAAGCACCAACTATGGAGGTGACGATCATCATCAAACTCTAATGACATTTGAAGCCACCAGCAATACTGGAGGATATGTTTCAGGTTTGTACCAAACCTCTGATCACACTCTCCATCTCTATCCGCATGTTTTATTTATTATTTTTAATATCTATTATTATGTTTTGTTTTTTGAATTATATGATGACTGAATTAAGTAATTAACATAGATGTTATTTATGCAGGGAGTTAGTCCTATTGGTTTGAGTTTGAGAAAGTCAAACTCACTGATCAACTTGGTGGAGATGATGTTAAGAGAACAAAAGAATGTTGAATCACAACCTCAGTCCTGCTCTTCTCTTACAAGTCGGTACGTTAAGTCGATGGTCTCATTAGAAAGAAACCCCACACTCTGTCAGATTTGTGAACTAGGGATTTAGGGTTATTGTGAAATTTGGGGTATTGAAGAAGATCTGTATTTTGTTTTTGTATTAAAAACAATATAAAAACAACTGATAAAAAGACTAAATTACCCTCACATGCAAAGCATGTGGGGTGACTTAACGACATTTTCTAACGGAGTTAGCACTAAAGGTTGATAAATGCAACAAAATGGATAGTGGAAAGGTTGTTTTGGATGAGTTTCTAAAAGATAATAACACATAATCTCTAATTTCTTGCATAACACTCATCCTCATTAATTGTATATCATTTAGTCATTATGTAGATTGATTTGTAATTAGTTTGTTTCCTTTCTTGTATAATGTAAATTTGCTATATAATATCAAATTATCTCTCTTGATTAACAGAGAGAATTAACCTTATCACGGTTTCATACTGAAAGGTATAGGTTGTAGTTTAGGTAATACATAAAAGTTGATTTTTGTAATTTTGTCAAATAATCAATTCAGACTCTTAACATTTCATTAACATGTTAACAAATAACGCCTTTAACGGCCTTAACACAAGGAGTGAGTGGTGTGCAATGCAAGTTAACATGTCATGTCAACTTTAACGCCATACATGTTATATTACACCCCTATGGCCTTACCGCCCCCAGATTTAGGGTACCCTAAGGCCTAACACACGTGGTGTTAAGGATCACATGACATGTTAACTGGTGTTGCGCATCACTCCTTCTTTATCTTAAGAGGAGTTAAAGGGATTATTTGTTAACATGTTAACGAAATGTTAAAAGATTGCATATTTTTTTCAATCCCTTGTAAACAAATGAAATCAACTAACCGAATGAATTAAGTTAAAATCTTAATCCAAAAATAAGTATGAAAAAGTTTAATCCAATTACTACACTAATCTGTGGATGATCACAATGAATTAGACTCGCATCTTTATTTGTTTCTCCTAAATCCAAGTGCACCTTTCTGCCTATATTTCCGTGCAGAAGCCAAGGACCTGGTCTTTGTAAAACCGTGCCCCAAAGCAAAGCTGTTGTGTATTGGCTTGTGGGTTTTGTTTGAGCGGCCCAATTGCAACCCATATGATGGGATCATCGACCTGACCTCTCGTGTACATCTTTCATCCTTGATTCTGATATGTACCCGGTCAAAAGACTTAATTCATTTCATTCATATCTCCAGTGATAAAAAAACAACGATCCTCATATAGGAGGAAACAAGCAACTAATTAGGAACACTACTAAGAACATGGGTAGTGGGCATCCCCACAATCCCTTTATTTTAGCCACACATTACTAAACATAAAGACTTAATCAAATACCTAAAATATAATAACTCAAACATATAAGATAATTAGAAAAAACCAACGAGATCCATGAATGAACCGAATGTAGACTACCGCATGACCGGGTACATATCAATCCACCCCGCTCGCATTCACCTTGTCCTCAAGGTGGAGAATGCAAACTAGACATCGTGAGACACCACGGTGGCCGGCACTCTTCAAGATTTTTACCGTAGGTACCAACATTCTTGATGGGTTGGTCATGCCAAAAAGTAGCAAGGCATAACATAGATAGACCTTGTTTTTTATCAAATTGAATGTGAAAACAACCTACACAAGTTTCATGGACACTTCTGAATTCGAAAAATGTGAAACCAATGGAGGGGTCCACTTCATGTGCATTACCTAACAAGGTATTATCATCCAAGGCAAACTTCGAGACCCATGCACTAAAATTTTTGTTGTTTGTGAGTTTTTAGCAACACTTGATGGCTTCAACGGCTGACTCATGTTTTCCATTGGAGGTTGATTTTGACCCTCAAGAGAATCGATTGACAATTGGGAGATTGAATGAACTTGTTTCTGTGGTGGTGCGGTATTAAGGGCTGGTGGTTTTGGTGGTGTGGGGTCGGAAACGGTTTGTGTTGGTGTTGATGCAATAGTCGAAGGTGGTGTGAGGGCAGTGGTTGGTGGTGGTATGATGGCAGCCGTTTGTGGTAGTGTGGCGATAGCGGGTGACGGGGTGAGTGGTGGAGGTGATGGTGCGAGAGCGGAAGTTGGTTGTGGTGAGGTGGCAGCGGGTGTAGAGAAAATGGTGGTGTAGGTTGCCCATCTTCGGGACTCGTTTTTTAGAAGATCCCTCATCTCAAAAAGCGTCGACTCGATTCGAGCCATTGTAGCATTCCATTCACGAGCGTCCATAGGAGTGGATCAAGACCGCTCTGATACCACTGATGTGTACCGATAGGATAAGTAACCCGTTGAGTGGGTAAAACTCAAAGAAACATAGATGAGAATCCAGATAAGAAACTTAGAGAGAATATAGACTTTCAATTCATTTTTCTGCATAGCTTTCATTAAGAAAAGAGCCTTGAAACTACCTAAAAAATAGGAAATCATGGCAACATGCTTAACTACCCACTATCAATATTTGTGACCCACAAGACTCTAAACAAAAAATAAACAAGTAAATAAACAATGAAAATAAAACAGAAACTAGTCACGATGCGGGTACGTATCAGTTCAACTTTAGCCCAATTAGGATTGAGCTAAGTACCCGTTGTACATGTGTATGTAATTGGGGCGGTGCTCGTTTTTTGAGTGCTTGCCGTTTTTTAATGAAAGTAAACATTAAAAAAAAAAGATCTTTGTCAATATTCCAAACAAAAAAAGATTATTGATTATATTTATAGAGTAAAGATCAAATACATATAGTTTTTTTGTAAGAACTGTGAGAATCAAAGGGGGTAAAAAAAATTATTTTTTTTTTAGAATTTTTTTTCCCATGTGCTTAAACATTCTTTCTAGATGAATAATACAAAAAAAAATTTAAAAAAAAAAATTTTGTTTTAGTGTAATTACGTCATTAAGGTAAATACATTAGTTTACACTAGAGTAATTATGTAATTACTCTACACGTTATTACTCTACACCAATTTTTTTTTTTTTTTTTAGTTTTCAATACTATAATACTTGTTTAACAATATGGGAAAAAAAAATTTTGAAAAAAAAAATAAAAAAAAAATACCCTCCTTTGATTCTCACAGTTCTTACCAAAAAAACTATTTGTACCGGATCTTTACTCTATATTTATAATACTCACAACTTTTACTTATTGGCTGGCTTCCCAACAAATAATTGAAAATTGGGATTAATAATTGTTTCACCAATATAATAACTTTCACAATTGGGTTTTGATATAATCTTATTTTCTTAGTTTTCGAACAAATTTTTATCTTCATTGATTGTTACACAAGTAACTAATATGAATACGAAACAAAATGCGAATTCACATTTAAAACATGCCAAGAGAATCACATCATGTGCTCATGGGATATATGAATTTAGATCAGTTAACTTGAACGTGAGATCCACGGAGAACTTGTTTAAGAAAACATGTAATCAATCCGCTTAAATAAATACTTAAAAAGGCAATAAAATATGATTCATATTTGAATTATTGCTATTTGTCACTTTTCTAACTTGGAAGATGCTCATTGTTTTTTAAACATAAAAGGGCTACTTCAATTGTATGGACAAATGGACCAAAACACATACACTATGCCAACTCCTTTGAAGGTGGCTGTCATTGGAGCCGGTCTATCTGGGCTGATCGCGGCTCGGGAGATTGAACGAGAATCACATGAAGTTGTAGTTTTTGAAAAATCCCATCAACTCGGTGGAGTGTGGGTCTATGATCCACGAATAGAGTCAGATTTACTTGGAATTGATCCGGATAGAGAAATTATTCACACTACGATATACAAATCTTTACGAACGAATAGTCCACGCCAAATAATGGGATTCTCGGATTATATGTTCGAAGGGAAAGAATATGGTGACCCAAGGATGTTTCCTGGGCACCAAGAGTTTTTAAGTTATTTGGAAGATTTTGCAAAGAAATTTGGAGTAACCAAACTAATAAGGTTCAATTCAGAGGTAGTTAGAGTCGAGTTACTTGACTCGGGGAATGAGTTTGTAGTCGAGTGGAAGACGAGTGGGGTGAGTTTGACCGAGGTGTTTGACGCGGTGGTTGTTTGTAATGGTCACAACAGTCAACCCAGAGCCGCTTTGGACATACCAGGTATAACATGTTCAACTTTTATGCATTAACTTCATGTACTATGTTTAGTTGGGTAACTATAGTTAAATGATCAATACAAGATCTTTTTTCTATACATTTTAATAAAAATAAAAATTATGTGCAAAAGCTACATATATAAATAAGTAGCATGATTAATGAATTCTTGCTAAAAGTCCTAGCTCATTAGCGACACCATATATTATTGAAAATAAGATATGGTATCCATTTTAGTGTCTTAAAAAATGTTTAATTACCCATTTGATATGCATGGAATTTTAGGTATAGGTAAGTAACTCCAAGTAGATAATTTCAAAATCAATGTGCTTAATTTATTGATGTATTGCTTAATGAGTCCATTTTGTCTACATTTTTTTGTTATCATAAAATCATAATGATACATCTCAATATCGCATAGAACCAATCATGATCAAATATTTAGTTAAATTTAAAATTCAACTAAATCAATAATATTATAAACACGTTAAAAAATAAGAATAAAAAATAAAAACAATATTATAAACAACAAACACGTCCTAGATTAGAAAAAAACTAGTGGAACGCCCGCGCGTTGCCGCGGATCTTTATGCTCTTTTGCCGCACATTGCATAACGAGTTTCACATGACTTATTGTTAAAACCAATTTGTTAATACAACTGATATATCAATTTACGAAGAGCAAATGAATATAAACAAAAGAAATGACATAAAAACAAAATCACCAATATAATGTATAAGCACGGCCACTGTAATTAATAAACACTAAAATGGCTTGTAAGCTTGTACAGAAGTTTGTGTTTACCAATTACAAAATTAAGAATAGAATGTGTTAGAATTTGTGTACAGAATTTTAAAATCATTTTGGAAACCTCCCACCAATGATCCTTGCAAGGAACTTAACCCAAACAACCATCCTTTGTAGCATGCTCTAAACAGTCGGATAACAAGTACAGTAGCATAAAAAGTCCATAACTTTAGCCTTACAAACTCACAGTCACATTTCTTCCTTTATACAGAGGCAGCCTTTGTTAATGATATTGATGTGGTGATGACCACAACTGGAACACTGATGGCAGTTGGTGGTGGTGTTTATGAGAGCTGTTGGCAATGTCTATGATGCCAATGACTGAGTATAGTGAAACTCAATCTGTAGCTTGTGATGAATTAGCGTCGACAAAATTAAACCTTTCTTGGTATTTTCCTGCAGTTCCCTAATGGGAATAGCAGCCAATAAACTTATTATATACTCCTTGTAGGATTCCTTACCGCGGCAAATAACCCCGTTTTCTTCGGTTGGCTTTTCTGCAGAGCCATCAGAATTGCTGATCTGTTCATGAAGTTTAGAGATCACTAAATCTTGATCAAGTAAAATATAGAAGTTAATTAAAACTCATCATCATATCAACTTGTAATCTTAAAAAGTACTAACAAAATAATACATGTATCGCTTATGAAGCATAAAAATAAAGGATAATAAGACAATATAGTTACCAGTTAAGATTATAACCGGAAGAAAGGAAAGAAATAAAAATAATAATATAATAGATAGGTATTGAGAGTGGGTGTTGTAATCTTATAAGCAACACTTGTTTTAAGAAACTGTAACTTTGATTCACAATTTTATGGGTAAATTATGAGTCAAACTGCCATCCACAAAGCATAGATACCACATTGCAAATATGTAAAAAAAATTATAAAAGTTAAATTAAAAACTATGCCCTATTTAAAGAGCAAATCAGAATAAAACATACTTGAATAAAACTCCAGTTTCTTCTCAAACGTCTGATCAGTGTGTTTAGGTTCATCCTTACTGTAATAACGATACTAAAGAGAAATTACAAATTTAAGAGCATTACAATAAGTACTCAATAAGAGACTGAACTTGTAGCATGCAAAAACTAACCATGAGCTTGTCTTTCCCATTATAGAAGTTTCAGAAATTCGTCAATAACTTTCTCAAATAAGTTGTAAGAGATAATCGCCAGAGCAGCCCTTTCAGAAAACCCTAAGCTTCACGTAAGAAAAAAAGATGAGTCAGCTTCGACTTGGCTATTAGAGAAATAAGTGTGGGGCGAGGTTTTGTAGAATGTTTTTACAGAAATTAAAATATGTATACGAATCATTAATGGAACAACGCTAGTGTATGGCATTTGGAGCATCAACTTCTTCAAACACTTGCATTACAATTTAAAGCTAAAATATAGCTATCTGGAGCCTAAAAATAAGACTAATACAAATTGCTGTTGGAATAAATTTAGTGTTAAGTACAAATACTTCATCTTATAACAATGCAATTAACAAACATATCATCCATGATCAGGCAGCCTAACAAAACGGTTTGGTCAGGCTAGTTAGGTAATAAGCCATGGTGGGTTTGTGGCAGAACAAATGCGGGTCAAAACGAACCATTTAGAAAAAGAATACCAATTCGTTCGGGTCAATACAGGTTCTAACCAATATGTGTTTGCTCTGAAACAAGCCATCTTATAAATGGTATCAAATGACTACATAAAATAATTATACTAACTTTAGATGTAACTCATAGAGATAGCTAGCTACATGCCTACATGTGTATAACTTCTTCTTATAAGGTAACCAAATATATTGCATAAATATAACAAAGATATAAGTATAGAATGATAGATACCACCTTATTTTAAAATCAAAATCAAATTATTTTACTACTATACTCTTGACCAATAAACTTCATTTACCAGTTGACTTCCAAATTGTTGAATTTTAATGAATTTTGATAACCAGGCAAAGATGTGCATTTCTATAATCAAAGTCAATATAAGATCAAAACGACTGCAATACAAATGCAGCCATAAAAGCTATACACACCTCTGAAACACTTTAATCAGGTTCAAGTCATAAATATTACCCATTTAACCAATTCAACGAAAGTTACTAATTTTACACGCCAATTAAATTACCGACATAGAGGAAAAGGAAAAAAACAAAAAAAAACCTCAATCATCTTCAAAAAGTACTAAAGCAAAGTAATAAACCAGGTCAAACATTACAATTCATCACAGATGCAAGCGAGGACAATGCAGTTCAATGTATATAGTTGTAAAAGACACACAAACCTAGAACACGCCACCGTACACAACCAATAATATGTAAATCAAAGCAAGCATTAGAAAACAACTTTTGTCGGCCTTTAAAAAACACGTACAAACCTGGAATGCTGTCACTAAAGGCATCCGATAAACTGTATATGGGCATGGAATTATGAAACAATAGTCCCCAGGTCAAAAGAAGCAGTGAACCAGGTCAAAATGAAAAGGTAAGACATGAACGCAGGTGTAAAAAAATAAAACACGTCATCGCTAGATTAACACAGACACAACACATGTCGACACAATGGAAAAAGGAGAAAAAACAGTGTGGGAACAAAGACTCAAATCCCAGTCAGCAACTAAAGAAAACAACGCATAAACCACTCCACTGAAACAACACATTCACTTAAACTATTACCATTAATCAACGCTAATAAGAAAAAAACAAGAATAAGGAGAAATGGTACCTGCAAGTATGGAAGCTTTGCTCGCAACCTGTGGTATGTAATTTGTTAAGCTTGTTTATTTCAAATTTTAGTTCAGACATGGGTTGGTTAATTAACCGAAAACAAACCAACTCGAACTTCATAACCAAATCTAGCGGTTATAGTAATGGTTAGGGGTAAAAACCATGTAAAGATGGTCTAACAAGATGTCCTCATCCAGCACCTACAACAATCAATACCCGCAAAATAACAGTTAGGTCACATAATTAAAGCACACGTGTGAAGTAATAAGCATCTTAAGAACATTTAATGTATAACAGGTGAATTTTTTATTAGGGAGAAGATGCTTTAGTAAAGCTTACAAAGATTGTAGTAGTTGCATTCTTATCAAGGATCCTATCAACCAATGCTTTACGGACTACCCTTTGGTACTGTTAATCACAAGTGTATATTAGTAACCACTAACAAACATAAATTCCCAGAGAATCTTAAATCACCATCTCAAATATTAATACAAAAAACATAAATATATCACACAAATCAAACCTTCATGATCATGAGTTGGAACTGTACTGGTGAGAACATTCAATCCGTCATACACGCGATTCAAAGTTCACAATACATATTACAAATTAGGTTATATGCGATACATGAACTTCTGAATATGAGTTTTTATGTACACACCTGCATAATGTAAACCTAACTATAGGCGTGGCTAAAGGATCCGATTATCACCGCTTAAGTGTTGCCTCCATGTATCCCTATCACCATGGTCTCCTAAGCTGCTGTTGTGTTTTGATTGAAAGGATGAATGAATGCATGACGATTACTGTCGGAGGGGGCGATTGAATGTGAAGGAAACTGATTTTTCTGTAATAATAGAAATTGAATGGGGCAATTAATTGAAGGAGTCGATTAGTCTGGCACAAGGGCAAGGATGGAACAGATTTTTAGCATGTAACTACAAGATCACAATAAAATTACTATGATGTCCTTTAAGCATCTTAAAATATTAAGTAAGTTACAACTATACCCTCAAATATAAGCTTCAATGAATTGTACATGTTGCCTCAAAAGTTGCATGCTTGACAAAATTACCTTTGTAGCCATCTTTCGCTCTTAATAAGGTACTATAGATATATCATATGTTGGATCCAGCCCATAAAGAGGGGACTGCCCCCTGGTAAGCCCAAATGCCGAACCATATATATTGCTTACGTGCCCAAGATTTTTGATTGCCCCAGCCCTATACATTTTTTTCCTTTTCAATTGTGCACCGTGTACATATAAGAAAGAAAACAAACACACATACACAGTGGCGGATCCAGAAATTTATTTGACGGGGGGCACAAATTGATTAGGTTAGAAAAAGACAGGTCAAAACAAGTCATGTAAAACCAATGTTATAACCAAACCGAATGAAAACAATAAATAAATAAATAAAAATATAGAAATATTTAACAAAATCTTAAAATATATATTTAAAAATTTAATAATGAAAACAATAAATTTGAATCATGAAACTATGATAACTAACCAAAATGTCGTATAGAAAATAAATAATAACTAACAAAGATAAAATAAAACAAATATCTAAAATTAGTACTACAAGACACAAGTACAATCTTACAAAACCATGAGCTCTACAAAACCATTTTAACATTTCTGCAAAACCACTCTAACTTTTCATCTCTACAAAACCTAAACTAACTTGTATTCTCTAACCTTCACTACTGAAAGAGTGAAAGACGAACACCCACATGCATCATCAACTTCTATCATTGAAGACCAACATCTTCTTAGACTATTAACGATGGGTTATATTTCCAATTTCTCTCTTCAGTTTAACTGACATTTTCTTTATTCTACTCAAACTTTGAAGGGTGAAACTCAAATAATTGAAGAATATATACATATGTACATTACAGTGGACGGTGGGCACCTGCCCATCCTACTATATGCATAAATCCGCCACTGCACATACAGATACACATCAAATTAAGAAATATTGGATTTTAATACTCACAACTTTCAGAGTTTGGCCGACAATACTCCCAACTATATAAATGTTTGCCATCACTTCCAACTTTTAAGGTATTTTTCACTGGCACTCCCAAACTAACCCAGTTAGTTTGTTCAGTTAGTTTGCTGACATGGCCATTATTGGTGACGTGGCATGCAGTGGAAGATGATGTGTCATCTTATGTGTCATCCACGTCAGCATGCCACGTCTGCAAACTAACTGGGTTAGTTTGGGAGTGCCAGTGGAAAATACCTTAAAAGTTGGGAGTGCTGACAAACATTTCTATAGTTGGGAGTATTGCCGGCCAAACTCTGAAATTTGAGAATATTAAAATCCAATAAACCCATGCATTTTTGAAAATTTTGTTTTGTTACAGGGAGTTGCATCTTGTATATTGCTTGGTAAATATTTCATATCAAGTTGTTTTTGTTGCGCCGTCTCGTTTAGTGAGTTGATGTTTGGTTTTAATGAAGTTCATCGTTAGAAAAAAAAACATTTCATATCAAATTAATGGTTTGGTATAACTTATTTAAACTATTTTTATCCTATTTATTTATTACTATTCCTTTATTGGACGGTTTGGAATAAAATATTGCAAAGAAAATTAGAAAAGTGTCATTCTCAGTTACAAAAATACCTATTAACACTTTCTGCATTGTTATTATTATTATTCTATATTTAACAAAAACAGGAATTCTTGAATGGCCAAAGTTGCAATTGCATGCTCATAACTATCGAGTTCCAGAACCATTTCAAGATCAGGTTTGTTTAATTTAAATGTTATTACATTTCCCTTTTGTCATTTGGAAATTGTTTTTTTTAAAGGCCAACAAAGTCGTCACGAGCTGCCGTGGGAACAGGGGCGGATCTATTACTATAGCAGGGGTGCGGATGTTGCGGCTCAACTTCGCGCGCGTAGTGGAAAATTTGGTTTTTTTTTACGAAATTTGAAAAACGTTGCTGCTAAAATGAAAAAAATGAAAAACGTTACTACTGAAAAATGTTTCTAGATCCGCCACTGCGTGGGAATCCCTTTATGACGAATTCAGGATACCTACAAGGTAGTTATAAAAAAACCATACTATATGTATTTTACAAGTTAACTCATGAAACTAAACAGGTTGTGGTTATTATCGGGAACGGGTCAAGTGCATACGACATATCAAGAGAACTAGCCACCATTGCCAAAGAAGTTCATCTGTCCTCTAGATCGCCAAATGTTAAGGTCTCAAAGCTAGACAAATACAATAATGTATGGCAGCACTCCAAGGTAATCTCATAGTAATATACTTTCATTTAAATTTATACGCATAAATGTTCAATGTCTCAAAACTGAAACTCGCGATTTTTTACATATATATTTGTAATAGATAGATAGTGTTTGCAAAGATGGCACGGTTAAGTTTCAAGATGAAGTCTCCATTAAAGCAGATGCAATTATTCATTGTACCGGGTAATAACCACATCACATATTGGAGATAATTTCTCCTTCAATGACTATGTAATGACTATGCAGTCAAGTCAAAAGTCATAGTCAAAGTCTACTCCTTATTCTATGCCCCAACACTTAGTGTCTCCAAGATCCGTGCTTTTGCTTTCCCTTTTTTTATTTTTTTTTTCTTTCGAGCAGGATAGTAACCTGCTCTGATACCATATAGAAATTCAAGCGGAAGCGATTTACTATTTGGTTTGAGTTTGTTGGTTTCAGCCCTGCAGCCGGAGGGCTACTCGGTTTCTAGCCAACGACTCTCAAAACTGCAAGGTGGTTTTGTATAACAACTATAGAGATAGAATGATTGTTTTGTTATTGATTGAAATGTTTTGTACGGTACTCCTTAAATGCAAGAATGAAAATACATAAAATAGGCAAATAGCAATTCTTGAGGCACCGATCTTTGAGACACTAAGTGTTGAGGCATAAAATAAGGAGTAGACTTTGACTATTGACTTAACTGCATAGTTATTGGAGGAGAAATTATCTCCAATATCACATAAGCCTCCATCCATAATGTACCAATTTTATAGTCATCGTTATTTTTTATATGTTGACAATGTGTTATACATACATAGGTACGAGTTTCACATTCCTTTTCTTAAAACAAACGGCATTGTAACCATCAACGACAAGCGTGTTTCGCCTACTTATAGGAGTGTTTTCCCTCCACAACTAGCCCCTAGATTGTCTTTCGTCGGATTATTTCACATGGTGGGTTCATTGTGCTTGGTTTAATATTTTTTCATTTCATAATTTTTTTTAATATAAGTTTGATAATGTGCTATATGGTATGATTTTATTAGGGTATGACGTTTCTTCCAGCCGAATTGCAATCGAAGTGGATAGCTAGAGCATTATCGGGAAGATTTCCTTGCCTTCACAAACCGAAATGTTGCATAACGTCGAACAAGTTTATCGAGAAATGGAAGAAAAGGGAATTTCCAAGAGTTACACTCATTCTCTTAATTTTCAAGTAAATATATATCCTCATTTCATATTTCAGTTTATAGAGTAAAGATCAAATACAAAGTGTTTTTCGGTAAGAACTGTGAGAATCAAAGGGGGTAAAAATTTTTTTTTTTTCTTAGAATTTTTTTTCCATGTGCTTAAACATACTTTCTAGATGAATAATACAAAAAAAAAATTAATTAATTTTTTTTTACTGTAATTACGTCATTAAAGTAAATACGCTAGCTAGTTTACATTAGTGTAATTATGTAATTACTCTACACGTAATTACTCTACACCAAAAAAAATTTTTAGTTTTCAATACTATAATACATGTTTTAATAATATGGGCAAAAAAATCAAAAAATAAAAAAAAAAAAAAAAAAATATCCTCCTTTGATTCTCACAGTTATTACTAAAAAACACTTTGTACAGGATATTTCCCCTCAATTTATATATATTCACATGTATTGTTTTCTTTTTATGATCTTTACAATAAATTAATCTCTTAATTAACAGATGGATTACATAGATTGGTTATCAGATGAGTTGGGGATAAAGCGACCTCCACAAAAGTTTAGGGACTATTATGCCCGTTTTATAGAACGATTTCGTTATGATCATGAAGGGTTCCGAGAAACCTTTGAAGAGGATTTATTAATCAATGATGAGATGTAGCTAGGTCCTTTTCTTGGATTTATTAAATATAAATTGTTTAGATTTGTTTGTTATTATTAAGAAATTAACCTCTCTTTATTTTAGTTACATGCCAATGAATAGTAAAAAAAGGCATGATGTGTGGCAGATGGCATTGTCTAATTCGACATATGGAGTGTTTTCTTTGTGTGTTGTGGCGGCTAGGTGGTTGTTTTGTGGTGACTTTTTACTTATTTTTATTCATTCAACACCAAACCAATTTGCTGTGAAAAACTTGCAGCCACACTCCGCTAACGCAACTTTACTTTTCACCCATCAATACCAAAGAATGACACTTAAACAGTGGCGGATCTAAACCAAAATTTCAGGGTAACGTTACATAATTTTTACGGGTAACGTAATACAAAACACGTAAAAAAAATTTTAAAATACACTAAAATACACTACGCCAAAAAAGTTGTGGGGTAACGCCCCTGCGTACACTATAGATCCGCCCAGCACCTAAACGCCGTAACAACGTATTGCCGTCCAACTTAACCGCCACAGTCGACCATCATCGGACGACTGTCCATCCATTACAAAAGGGTAAGATTTTGTAACCATCACCAACAGTTAATCTTTAAACCACTACCGCCACCGCCGTCATGTCTCTAATTTCGGTTTTCTTTCTCCTGCGCAACACACCTGCCTCCATCACAAAACAACTACATGCATCATCAAGTTGATTTACATTGAGACGTTACAACAAACGTTGGTAGATCTCAGCACAACACCCACCCCGCCGCTGGTTCTGACTTCGAATGAAGGTGTGATGTCGGGGAACTTGAACCGTTCAATCATAATTTTCATGGACTTTTTGCCCAATTAGTAACATGTGGGAACCTGAAAACCAGGATTGTTCCAACTCTATTCCATATACAAAGGAGATGGCAGAATTGTAAATAACATGCTTTTTTTGTCCAATTAATATCATGTTTATAAGAACTTTGTTTATAACTAGCAAATTTCCCGCGCGTTGCGGCGGGATTTTGGTTGGTCTCGGTTCGATTAACTACGACACCAATATAGTACCAACACTTGTTTTAGCAACCTAATTAAAGATAAAACCTATAAAATAAAGTCATGTGTACCCAAAAGAATATCGCAAACAAAAATCGACATATGCTTTATATTGATCGAAAACCATAACAGTGAATATATTGCTCGGTCGGAATCAATGTGGTATTGATATCATTGGACGGTATTAGTTTGGTTTGTCACCGTGCCGAAACTCGATATAACTTACAATACCACCAAGAACAAAGTTTTTAATAATAATAATAACCAATTAATAACAATAATAATAAAATCATAAGTTGATATTGCCTTTAAAAGTAACTTGGATATAGGATGATATGAATCGTAAATGAAAGAAAAAACTAACACAAAACATAATATAAGTTTAATAATATAAAAACATTGGATAGTAAAAAAATAAAATGAAATTTAGTAATTATACCATGTGTAATGGTGGGTGAAATGGGTGTTTTTCGACACGTAGCAATGTGGGGTCACTTGGTGGGTGAATGGGGCTTCAAATGGGCAAGGGGGTGTACTGGTGGGTGAAATTTGGTGGGTGAAATGGGTATTTTTCTAATTGGCTATTTTTTTAAAAAAAAACATTGTGGCCACGTGACGGCCTATGATTGGCCCAATCCAAATTTGGCCTACGCGAAATATTTCGCTTGAGAGGCTTTAACGCCCCTTTAACCTAGGGGGTGTTACAATGTGAATGGGGCGCCAAATGCCCCCTTTCACGCCCAATTAACACATTGTTACGCTCGGTCTTAGAAATGAAGAGGACAAAGGACAACCTGTCATGTCAAACAATTTTCAATTCACCCAAAATGTATATGCAGATTGAAAACCACGCTTTTTTTCCTTACCAATGGTATTTTCTTAGTTAACTCTAAAATTGAGGCCCTCTATACAGTATAGCTAAGAACCTATTATAAATGTAAGATAAAGAAATATATATAAAGATGCCTTCTCAGGCGTTGTTCAAAATCATTATGCAAGTTTGACAACAAATTATGCCTCAAATACAAACTATTTTCTTATAACAACTCTTCAACGAGCGGGATTCAATTTGTAAGAGGCGAGAGAGGGCAAGGGGTAGCGTTTCGACTAGGGCTACTCTCGATCACTCTCCCAACTCCCAAGAGTGTATTGTTCACCCTTAAAGCAAAGTCTTTTGAGACAGTGTTGTGGCTCAAGGTGAGCACACACTTTAATCCCTCATATTATGTGAACTGGGCGTTGAGGTGGCTATGGAATAAAGCTTGAGCTCACTCATTTAGCCCTCTTTGTGGCTCAAGGTGAGCAATGACTTTATCCATTTTTTTTAAATAATATTAGATTAAATTTAATAAAAACATTATGTTACATAAAATATAAAAACATTACATTAAATAAAATAAAAAACATAACATTAGATAAAAATAAAAACATTACAATAATATAAAAAACATTACACTGAATAAAAAAAAACATTACATAGACATTAAATAAGTAGAAAATATAAAACCTAACGTAATATTGGGCGTAACATTTGCCATGCCAAATCATGTGTAAAATCATGCTCGGTCTCCGAAACATATTCGACGTGAGTGAATGCTATGACCACATCTTCTTTTTCGTTGGGGAGTTCGTTTTTTGACTTTTTTGTAAAATCGTTTAAAGTTTTGACACTTCGATTTGAGGCCCCCGTACTTGTGGGAGATTGAATCATAACTACGTTGTGTTCCCCCGACAAGCTGGCCAAATTCAGCTAAAACTTTAACCCATTGTGGAGCCCGACTTCGACAACCCTGACTAGTCGAAGCGTCATCACCGTGACGTTGTGTTACGCGATGATTAACGCAAGTTCTTCCTCTTCCCTCCACTACACCATCGTTTTGATTGAGTTGGAGAAGAAGAAATTAAAGTTTTGAATGTGATTGTAGAAGAAAAAGAAGGTTAGTGTTGTAGAAGATGAAAAATGTTTAAAATGGAAGGTAAATGTGTGTGTGTATTAAAAGAATTTTTTTTTTATTTAAAACGGTCATAACCCCGTTAGCGGGCGCGACCGCGGTCGCGTATACCTTCATTGTGGTTGTCGTGTTTGCGAGCCACGTGGCTCGTTGGCTGGCTCGTGACCGTTCGTTCGCGTGCAACAACGGATAGCTTGAGAAAAATATGAAACATAGTATGTAAATTGTGTAATTAATTATTTATGCTAAATTAGGGGGACAAGGCGTTACTTGTTTTCCTTACGGGTACCTAACTATCAGTACGGTAACACCGCAACCACCGGTGTTGGTAGTGGGTCCGTAGACCGTTTCCTTTAGATATCTTACGGGTTCAATACCGTGTTTTTGTTTTAATTTAATTTAATATAATTATTTCTTTTTTATTTAAACCATGCTATGTGTACCGTTTCAATTAAACTAAAACATAATTAAATAAAAAACATAAACAAAAACATAAAACATAATTTCATTAATATTAAACATAATAACAATACATTAAAACATAGATTAAAAAAACTTAAAGTTGATGCAACAGTTGTCATGCCTGGACATGGTCGAACGTGTTGCGGTAACGAGCCGCATAGGCTATCTGGGTGAACTCCACAACCAACCCTGGCACAATGCACGGGTGCTGCCTCATGGTGCGTTCGTAGGAGGTGGTCCACCGATCACATTTGTTGTTTAGATCGGTCCATTTCCGCTTGAGGCTCTCGACTGTATGGTCCAGAGCCATTTATTCTTCTTCGGTCCTGTGCGTCATTTTGAAGGGTGTGGGTGTGGGTTTAACCATGGATGTTGAAGTGTGTTTTCACCACGGTGCTATGGTGGTTTATATACATAAAATTCTCAACCGTTTTGCATGAATAATTCAATATTCTAACCGTTTGTTGAGAACGGTTTTAATGTAATTAATTTTTTTACCGTGTTGGTGGGACGGTTAAATGAGAAATTAACTCAAAATCTGACCGTTTGGTGGTGGGACGGTTGTAAAATATTTAAACCGTGTGAACTTAAAAAAGTTTAAAATATGTTTTTAAATGAAAAGAAATAAAAGAATTAGTGGAATGTTATCTGTGCTTCAGTGAAGTAAATCAGTGATGTGATGTGGTGCAGGTTTGGGGTAAATGAGTGAAGTTGGAAAAAAATAGGGTTGCACCTAGGGCTGTAAACAACCAAACGTTCAACGAACAGTTCGTGAAATGTTCGGTAGGAAGTTTGTTTGTGTTTGTTCGTGCAATAAATGAACGGACACAAACAAGAAATTTTGTTCGTTTAGTTGAACAAACAAACATGAACAGAGCTCGCGTCCATTCATTTATGTTTGTGAATATTCAGTAACGTGTTCGTTTATATTTGTTTGTGTTCGATAATTTATTAGGGGATTTAACTATTTATTTTTAATTTAAGTAATTCAATTTTCACAGTGGTAGATTATTTAACATATATTAGTGTATCACATATTACTATATTAGTACTAGTTTAACTATATTAATTAATTGTTATTTTGGGTGGATTAAATGAGGATTTCAAGTTTCATATGATAATTTTGTGTTTTTATAAGTCATTATGTGATTAAGATTATGTCTAGCATATTTGGGTTATTGGTCGGGCCGGTTAGTATATGTGTTAGTTTTTGTTCTCGGTTTTGTTTATTAATGCATGTTTGTGTTCGTTTACGTTCGTTGGTGTTTGTTTGTGTTTGCTTTTGCCCGACATCTAAATTTAACAACTAAAGACAAATGAAAACGAACACGTTAATTTCCTTAACAAACAAAAACGAACAAAAACCTCGTTCGGTAACTGTTCATGAAAAGTTTGTGAACACGTTATTTTCTTAACAAACGAACACGAACAAAAAATCTTGTTCGATAAGTATTCATGAACAGTTTATAAACACATTATTTCCTTAACAAACAAACACGAACAAGACCATGTTCGTATTGGTTTGGTTTGTTTACAACCCTAATTGCACTTGCACCCCCCCCCCCCCTTAAGCGATTAACTATAATATTGAAATTAATGATTTTCATCATTCAATAAATAAAAAGTCTTGATTAATAACTCTTTATCTATATAAAGAGAAGGAAATTGATTCGTAACATACTGATTTTGAGTTGCGCAAATACAACAGGGTTAAACTAGCGTTACTTAGGGGTTGTTTGGTAAGCCTCTTTATAAGACTCTGAACCATTTAGCGCTGAATGATTTAACATTCAGTGCGTTTGTTTCAGCTTCTGAATGTATATGTTAAGGCTGAATTATTAAGATTTGAGATGTTGCTGAATCATTAAGCATTGAACCATTAAACAATAAACTAGGCTGAACCTTAATGGGGCTCTCCAACCAATGTGGGATAAGAATACTAACCGTTAAGAGATCCAACTTAATGATTCAACACTTAACAATTCAGACCTCTTAGCCATTCAACACTCTTAATGATTCAGCACTTAATCAACCAAACAACCCATTAGATTGTGTTTTCTAAATTAACATTTTCATTCTTGCAGAACTAGAGGAAAAACCTTAACAACTTTTTTTTGCTTAATAAATCAACATATATAATATATATATAAACTTTAATACAATAAAAACAACAAACATAAAAAGGTAGAAAACAATAGTAATAATAAATATAAATACGAACATTACTTTTAAATTATATAATAAGTTAAATGAATAAAATATAATAATTAAATTAAAAAACACTATTAAAATATTTTAGAATATCTTAAAAAACCTAAAAACTAAAAATGTTAAATTTACTTTTTATATAACCACGAATATAATTAAAGAAACATCATGTTGGTTGAGATATTTTCTTTTTTTAAGAGTGAATGTCCTTTTATCTTTAAAAAAAAAAAAAAGGTAGGTTACAATTGTTTTTTTTGCAGGCTCACCACCCACATCAGAAAGACAGGCCAGACTATATCGTCTTAATCGGGTCTACACTGACATGGGTGTGGGACTTGGCGATTCCCAACAACCATATAACGTCTGTTTTACAGTACTAGACGGGATGACAGACGTTGTGCCCCCACAAGAAATATGTTTTCTGAGATAATCCTGGAGGATAAAAGTCGTGTTGGCTCCGATTCAAACTTGCAACCAAAAGAATTTAGTTCTTATCTTTATTGCTCTAACCACTCCAGATACGTGTTCACACAAGAGCGTCTTGAGATATTTTCCAACAAAAGAAGTAATAATAATTTGGTAAATAGAAAAGTCAAACATTCTCGAAGATATTAGTTTAGCGATTTTCCCTTTATTTATATGACTTTAGTTATTACGTGTGGATAAACATTCTCGAAGATATTAAAAAAATATTCGCGTTGACTTGAAGAAAAAAGGAAACTTGCTGTTCAAGAACAACGAAGTAGGCTTGGAGAAGAAGACAAGACCCTCTTTATAAATAATCTATAATCACCAAACACTAATTTATACAATAATTCGTACCTTTTCAAAATTAGAGGCGAAAAACAAATGGGTTTTTTTTCATTCATATTGGGAGGAGTTTTTGGAGCATATATTGCTCATAACTACGTTTTATCGGACACCAAAAGTAGGCACGGGAAAGAGGTATATCTTCGTAATCAAGGCGTTTTTTACCATCGTCATTGTTGCCACGGTCGACACGATGCAATGGATAAGGACGTTTGTAACCACGACAGTCAACCGAAAATAGTAGATGGTGGCCAGAGAGAGGCACTAGCGGATGCACCTGCATATCCAAGTGACTTGCAGGACACCCATGAGATGAACGGGCAAAACTAGCTAGAGTACCTTATTGTCTATTAATTACTAAATAAATAGTGTATGTGTACCTTGTTGTCTGTTAAGTATTGTGTATGTGTGTGTTTTAGTATTCTATGTCATGTTCTATTGTCCTCATAGCATTTTGTAATACTATATGGATTCTATGGTTTTTGTGGTTTGCCCTTGGTAATTTAATCAATCTCATGATTAACAATTAAACATATGGTTATAGAGAAAACCCATTCAAATTGAGGAAACCCTGGAAACTCATACTTCCTGAGATTTTTTTTATCTGAAAAAATTAAGGCATGTAATATACATGTTTTGAGCAAAAAAAATTAAAAAAAACGCCAAGCGGGTTTTTCTTTAAAATAAATAAGTTTTTGTGTTACATACATGTCTGTAAAGTGTGTAACATATGCTACACAACAAAACTTATTTATTTTTTTAAAAAAATCCACTCGGCGTTTATTTGATTTTTTTGGCCTAAAACTCTTAAAAGCATGTATATTACATACTCTAATTTTTTCAGATAATAAAAAGCTTGGGAATTAGGAGTTTCCAGTGTTTTCTCACTGATTTGTGTCTCCAAACCATATAGCCTTAAGTCCTCTTCACTTCATGACCACACCGTGTAGTCTAAAGACGCATGATTAAATACTTGATTCATTGTTTAATGACGGCTGCTATATTGGATTTATTCTCACATAAATATGTGATAAAATAAGCAAACTTTCATAATTAGCCCTGATTTATGTTAATCAAACCAATTGATTAGAGAAAAATGTAACAAAATCGACTTGATCATAACTCACACTTGTCCATTTTAAGATCTGGCGTATTTTACTTTCTTCTTCAAAGATCTATCGCGAGTACAAGTGGCAAAACGATTTGAATATGTAGATCGAGGCTTTGTCCTAGGTCACCAATAGAAAACTAATGTTTGTTTAGCATGCTGATTGAGGTATTCAGTATTCTAATTAAACATGTCTCAAACAAACAAACAGTTAGCCAAACACAAAAGATTGTACTAAATCTCTATAGTCAAAACTGTATAAAAAATATTAGAATTGAAAAAGTAATCAAAATCTGCTTATTATACCAAATGATATGTCCTAAAAAGCTTTTCATATTTAACTTCATGAATCAGTCTGAAGAATAAGAGTTAGACGATTTAGGATATAAGTCCAAGTACCGCTTCAGGTACATCTTTTTGTGATGATAACACTCAGGATCACTTTCTTCTTCTCTCTTCCCAGTTACTATCATTTTCCCTAAACATAGTTGTCAAAATAGTACAGCTTATTTTCTAACTTCTATATGAATAATCAATCAATCAATGCGTTAAACAAAACATGATTACAGAAACTGCAATAAGTACCTGAATGAATCAAGTTTATTTAAATGTAAAAATACAATCAATACCTTCATCAAAAAACTCCATTTCGTCAGCAGCAATTTCACGCCGATAATCAAAGTCAACTCTCTTCCCATTTGTTCTCTTTTTGCCTAATAACAATGGTCAGAGTTAGGGCTGTAAACAAACCAAACGTTCGGTGAACCGTTCGTAAACCGTTCGGCGGGAAGTTCGTTTGTGTCCGTTTGTTTAATAAATGAACGAACACAAACAAAAAATTCCGTTTGATTAACTAAACAAACAAACACGAACAAATGTCTCGTTCGTTCGATTGCGTTCGTGAACGTTCGGCAATGTGTTTGTTTATGTTCGTTTATTTATATCCATTCGTGTATGTTTGTTTATGTTCGATCACTAGTTAAAACTTAGGATAATTATGAACTTTTAAATTAGGAATATCATGTATTTCTTAACAAACAAACACAAACACAGAATTATGTTCATTAGTGTGTTTGTGAACGGTTCGTTTGTCCAAGAAACCTTAACAAACAAACACGAACAAAGCCTTGTTCGTGTTCGTTTGGTTCGTTTACAGCCCTAGTCAGAGTCGAACATGTTATCTTCTTCTAACTTCTATATGAATGATCAATCAATGCATTAAACATGGTTACAAAAATTGCAATAAGTGAATGGATCAATTTAAAAGATTAAAAAATGCAATACCTTCATCAGACTCCATTTTCTTTTTGCCTAAAAAAATGGTCAAAATGTTATATTCTAACTTATATATGAATAATCAATCAATCAATGCGCTAAACACGATTATAGAAACTAAAATAAGTATGTGAACGAATAAATTAAAAAGGTTAAAAAATGCAATACCTGCATCAAACTCCATATTATCAGGAATTCCACGACAGTCCATCGGTCGATTCCAAGTTTTTTTCTTTTTGCCTAAAAACAGTGGTCAAAATGGTAACAATTGTATAATAACATGAGTTATACATGATTACAAAAACTGCAATAATTAATAATAATGTTAACAAATCAATAAAAACGTTAAAAATAATTTAAATACCTTTACGAGACTCAATCACACTGTTCTTTTGAATAGAATAATCAGCTGACCAATACTTCCTTCTAGAATGATAAAACTCCAAATAATAGTTGGGTATCATAGACGAAGATACAGTTTTTTCCTCGCCTAAAAAGGGTGGTTAAAATGATTCCAGAAGCAATAATAATAATAATAATCTAATCAGTCTAAAGGGTTAAAATTGCTATTATACCTTTACTAGACTCCGCGGTTTTCTTCGTCATATCTTCGGGAATTTTATACATCTTTGCAAGTATTACCATTATATCAACTTCCAACTCCGAATCCAATTCCACAAATTTGGATAGCCAATCTTGCCTTTCATCAACGGCAGTTAACTCACACTTTTCTTTTTTTACTTGCCCATCAAAACTTTCTTTTTTTACTTCACTAGAAGAAGAAGATATAGCTTTCTTCCCAATTTTTTCCTTTTTGCCTAAAAAGGGTAGTCAAATGGGTCAAAATGGTACATGTTACTACAAGTTATACTATTTTTTTACTTTTAAATGAATAATCAATCAATGTGTTACTTTTACATGTATTTATATTCATCGAAATACGCTTCTCTTTTCAACTGTGAAACAAAAACAAATACAGAAGTCGCTAGCTATTTGGTCACTAAGCCGCTAGTGATACCGAGCATTTGATATGGTTTTTGTCATACCTCTAAATTTTAGATAAGCAACACGTTTTAGACAGCTGATACAACCTTTATCAGGCTCCATCACAATGTCCTTTTTATTGTGAGGAATTTTACCACCGTCTTTAAGTTTCGCCCGCAGAGAAGAATAAATCCCCGAATCAGAGTCAGATGATTCAGATGGTGATGAGAACTTCCTTTTAGAAGAATAAAACTCCGAAACATAATTGGATGGTTTAGCTTTCTTCCATGTTTTTTTCTTTTTGCCTGGTATGTATGATATGTAGGTTAATATAGCTTTTATAAGAATAATCAATGCGTTTAACAGAAACTATATGCTGCAATAATAATAATAATAATAATAATAATCTAATTATGTAAATGAATCAATTTTACGGTCTGTCTGATAAATGCTATACCTTTATCAGGAGACTCCATCACATATTTCTTTTTATCTTCTTCAGAAAGTTGACCACAATTTGTAACTTTTACCTGCCCAGAAGGTTTTGCTTCCGGTGTTCCCATCTCGTCAATCTTTTTCACAGTTTCCATTCCTTCTATTACCTTTCCAAAAACAACTCGAGACCCCCTGCCATATCACCGATTAGAAAAGGGTTAAAAACAATGACTATACGCCTTGAGTGCGCCTTTGATAACTATGTCCATAATATTCTAAGCAGTCAGAATTATATATTACGTACGTACCCAGGAGTATTGCACCATGGATCCAAGATTATATAGAACTTAAATCCTTTTGTACTTGGGAAGACAGCTAGTACACCGTAGTCACTGTTTCTCTGATTAATTTTCTCATCTACAAAAACCACAACAAGTGATATTACAACTATGAATTAATTTGATAGGTAATAACAAAACAAGAATACATACAAAACCAACAATTTTTTAAATGTACCCGCAAAAAGTCCCCCATCGATGCTTTCCCCGCCTGCAAACCATCAAAAGATCAGTCCTTACAAATCTAGAATCATCATCATCATCATCATACTCAGTTAATCCCACATATAGCAAAGCTAAGGTAGGGTCTGAGGAGGGTAAGATGTAGACAGCCTTACCTCTACCCCATGGGAATAGAGAGGCTGCTTCCAGTGAGACCCTCGGCTCGATAGTGGTTTTGTATCAAGCCTTGGACATAAGGCACATAACACTTAGCAATTGGGACAGCCCCGATTGGTGCATGTAACCCCTTGTCTTTTGGCTATCAACGCTACCACATGATGCATGATTAACCATCCATCGTTTTTAACGTTATTTTCACGAAATTAGTAAAATAACGTTAAAATTAGTGCAACTTTACTTTTGCCCCCCAGGGCCACACATATATACATTATATGCGCAGAGCCGTAAGCAGGGCTTTACAAATCTAGAATGCGGATAGAAATTAGATTAAAAATAAACTACATACCGTTTTGGTTCGAGAAATAACCTCCCTGCAACAATGAAAAAAAGTTATTTTACACAAACATAAAACCTAAAAGAAAAAGTATTGCATTTTACTTTCCAGAGCAATCATAAATAAATAAAACCATAGTTAGACAAGAATTTGCTAAGCATATAAAAAAGCATACTTCAGCGTAGACGCCATTAGACCACACGGTATGGTGCCGCTCCGGCAAAGGAGATGGGCCGCCACCCACCAATCACAAGCCACAAGCCCCGGCATCAACGGCAATGGGGTGCCGGCTATGCCGTTGCCGCGCCAGGGGGGCGGTGTACGCCGGCCCGGCTTGGCAACGCCGGCCCCATGCCGGCCCCCATACCCACCGGTCTTATGGATGCGGCCGAATTCAGTTCCTTTGTAGTGCAGTGGTGTATTTCCTTCCACCAATTCACCTACACATACATCATTATCATTAAATAAATAAATAATTAATGAACGTCTTTTTAAGATCTTGTATTCATTAAGCCCTGGGGTGAACCTGTGCAGAGTGCTCGAAAATTCTCTGATGTTTTAGGCGCCTCATCAGCAAAAAGCTGCAAATCTTTAATGTTATATTAAAGAAACAAACATACATACTGGAATGCAAGTGATTTTTTTTTTTTTTTTTTTTTTTTGAACGGCCAACGAATCAATTCCGAGCACTCTCGGGCACCCTTTTGGCGAATCAGGTACTCGAGAGTACCCGGGCCACCAATTGCCACCAATTCCCGGGAAAACCCGACCACTCACCCGCCCGAAGGCACGACGGTGAAATAGTCGGTAAAACTGGTCGGGATCAGGACTCGAACCCAAGCCAATGGCCGGGTCATCCCTCATTTCCCATCCACCAATGTCCTCCAAATGTAGCTAGTGGGAATTGAACCCAAGCCTCCCATAGAAAACTTTAGGCCCTCAACCAACTAGGCTACAAGTGTTGGACGGAATGCAAGTGAAAATAACCAAACATATAATAATAATAATAATAATAATAATAATAATAATAATATACTGACCTCGATTATCATTGTTTCAGCAGGGAATCCATTAATGGACAAATCCAAGAACACACAAGGGTTTTCTTTGTTATTCATGTTTCTTTACATTACAATGCAGATCCTAAACCAATAGCTTAATTACATTACATATATAAAGAAGATCTAAACTGTTTGTAATTAATACAATGAACATGAGATTAAAGAAATTTCTAATCTGCATGGGTTGTCAAATGATTAAGATAAATGTCGCATTAATATGTAATTAAATTTCAGGAACAATTTACAGAACGAAAACGAAAGTCACATTGGTTGATTAGAACATCGAACAATATAAAAATTGAACGTGCCATATATATATATATATAATGATTGAGACAGTAAAAACAGAAAAACGCTGTGATGAGAGAGAGGATGCCCACCAACGGACGATGATGCCGATCTTGGTGTTTTTTCGTTTTCTTGTCACCTTCAATTATAACAATCAATTGACAAGATTCTAACGGTTTTGTGATGTTTTTGTTAATTAATGCAGTTCTACACGTTTCTTGAGACGACGGTTGTAACCGTAGCCTTGTTACCACGTTTCATAGTGTTCCGGTTAGAACCGACGGGTCCGATTAAGAACCGTTAGAACCGTTTTGAATTAAATTAAATATTTAAATATTCTATTATTAGTTTGAAATATAATATGTTGTTTCCTTCTTTATAGTTCTTAACACTTTTAAATTGTTTTACTTGGTAGGAATGTAGAGTATTGCCTTATGTGATGGTCAGCAGTCAGCACAGCTTGTTCTGACCGTTTAATGTGTATAAAAAGAATGATCTGATCTGAACAAAACATATTTTGATACGTAAACTACTATACTTTTAGTAACCATGGTTAACACAAACTCTTATTTTTTTTAAGAAAAATCATTGTTTTTGTTTATTTTTTTATTTAATTGTTAATTTTAATTTTAGGATTTTATTGGCAACCGGTTCCGGTCTAGAACCGTTTCACCCGGTTCTGGAACCGAACCGTTTAGTAATTATCGGTTCCGGTTCTCATATTTTGAAATAAACGGTTCACGGTTCGGTCCGGTTCGGTTCGGTTCAGTCCGGTTCTGAACCGTTCAGCCCTAACTCTAGCAACAACCTTTTTTGCTTTTGGTAATATCTAATGAACCCAATTTTTTTTTTTTTTTTTTTTTTTTTTTTTTTTTTTTTACTTTTGATTTTAATCCTTTAGTTTTTGTTACCTTTATGTAATTGTTCTCTCTTTTGCAGTCTTGAATTTAGCTTTTGCTTTAAGTGTTTTTGGGTTTCTAATTATGCACATATCGTTGGTAGCTTCGAATACCACAACAATCGAGGTATAGTTTTCTTGTTTATTTAAGTTTAAGCATTTCAGTCTGTTGATCCTATAAACAAAAACAATTTGTACTTAACACCCATCATAGTTTTTACTTTAAAGGCTATTATGGTAATCTAGTGAGATATATTTGAGATAGTTGACTAATAGTCATAATTTTCGTTCAACATACGTAAGTCAAATGTGGCATTACTGATATATGTGGTTATGATCAGGCATACGAGAAGAAGACTACCGCAAGATGGCGTTACGATCTTGGTCGCAAGAGGAACTTTCAGCAGGTTAGAATGTTAGATTTACATTATTGAAGCTTATTTCACATATTGCCATATTGGGTCAATAGTCAAACATTTCTTTTCAATTATATATCCTAGACATGTGTTAATATTTTCATGGAAGTCAAGGAGTGTTATGCTTGTAAACATGAGTATCTTTTAACCCATATGCTTGGATTTTTCTTGTACCTTTTTAAGAAGTTGAATCCAAAGAAAGAGTCAATGTTTGACTCCAGAAGGTCAACTGTGTTTTTTAAACAATAATTGAATAAAATATATTTCATGGTAAGTTGAATAAAAGAAGCAAATTACATAATGATAGCAGGTAGGCGAGCAACAAGCTGCCCCGCCACCCCCTTTCTGGGTAAAAGATAACTTTATGGTAGTTTGGTTTAGTGGCGAAGCTTGACCCGAAGGTTCGGGGGGTCGGAAGTCACTAGTTTCGGGGGGTCGACATCAGTTTAAAGACTCAATATCAATCAGCGACATCAATGAAGCCTTATACTGATTCAGCGACTTCATCAGTGAAGCCTTAGACTGATTCAGCAACATCAACAACATTCCCTTACCCCACATCAGACTTGGCTCGTAGGTTGTGAAAGGGTGAGAGAAGTCGCTGATTGATTCAGAGACATCACCAAGATTGCTTTTTCCATGATATACCTACCAATCGCGCTTTCAAAAAAAAATAATAATAATAATAATAAGTCACTTAGTTCTGTAAATGATTCAAAAAAGTGGCTAGAAACCCTAATATTTAAGGATCTTCAAAAGTCTCCAAACGATCGCCATAAAATTGTCCAATAGGTCACCAAAACGAATAGGAATGAAAAAGTGGGTAGAAACCCTAATATTTACGACTTTTAATGGAGTTCTCGTAGCCTATGGTCATCCAGTGGCGCAGCATAGTTAGGGCGGGGAGGGGCGGCCGACCCCCCCTCCCCTCCCCCCCCCCCCCCCCGTATTTTCGCGCAGAAGTTCCGATTATATAGTATTCGTATAGAAAATTTTGAAAATATAGGGTTTTGACCCCTTGAAATTGCTTTTCGACCCCCTCCCCGGAAACTAGTGACTTCCGACCCCCCGAACCTTCGGGTCAAGCTTCGCCACTGTGATCATCTCAACATGTTTTTTTCTTCTATCAGGAGGCCTTACGCCCTAGATAATTTGCCTTACGACCACCACTTACAACCCTGATCAACTCCAAATCCTTGCTTTCTTCGTTTCTTTAACCATTCAACCTCATTCTTTCTTAGTGTAAGCTTCCAAATCACATGTTTACGTACAATAACACACTCACCATTAGTTAAACCATTCCAAATAATTAACCACATAATAACTCATAACACTTAACATTTAAACATGATAATACCGATCAATCACGTCGTAGAGAATAAGATCCCAACAATTGATACCCTCTCCAATAAGGGTAAATACCAGATCAAGTTGTGTAGGTTGATGCCATAAATTTTCAGATCACTTGAGTTTATGCCATAATCACTTGGTCTCAAATTTTGTTTGGTGCAAAATACCGCTCTCAAGCTGCAATTCGGTTGAAGGCTAACTAAACGTCCTAAAACAAATGTTAAATCATCGTTTCATTAGAAGGCCTTACTATGATGTTATGTCCAGTAGTTGGTTCATGCAAAGAGCAAGAAATGACAAAACGTATGGGATTCGAAATCGGATCATAAAAAGCATAAAAATCCGGGTTTTATTCTCGCCGAAAATGTACTGGAGTTGGCCGGTTTTATTACCGGAAAAGAGAGGATGGAAAGGGTTTGAATTTTTTTTTATAACTTTCCATTAATTGTCATTTTGGCCATTGATGACATAAATGATAAAATTGCCCCTGTGAGTTAACTGAGTTTCAATCCTTAGTTAAAAACTGTCCAAAATGGCAGTTTTGAAAACGTCAGGGCCATTGATAAAAAAACAGGTTTGGTGTCTAAACAAGCATATTGGGGCAAACGTCAGGGGCCATTTTGGCAATTCACTCGATTTTTATATGATGATTTTGATATTATGCTTTATTTCGTATTATGTTATTTATGATACTCTTATCAATCAATTTCACCTATTTGGCATCTGTATCATATTGGCACTCGTAGTAATTTTTCTTATTTGGTACTCGTACTTTATTAGTACTTATTTTTTTTAAAGACAAAGTAGTACCAAAGCGGATACTGTGCCAAAATACCAATACCCGTAGTGGTGGAGTGGCTTTTGGTTCACCTATGTGATCAAAGGTTCAATCCCCACTTCCAACATTTATGGTTTGGTATCCGGGTGAAGATCGAATACGGTGGCGCCGGTTCGAATCTGACGGGCGGCGAGGTTTTACCGAGTTCTATAACACTGTCGTGCCTTCGGGCGGGTGAGGCTCGGGTTTCCGCGCATCGGGAGAAGGCGGGGGCTGCTGGAGGTCGAGTAGTCGATTATTGGGCACGGCGCCCCGCAAGGATGGTTGCCACACAGTCGTTCACCGATAAAAAAAAAATGTATATTCGGTACACACTCTTATTTAAAATTTGATACAAGTATGGATACAAGTACGTGTACTATACCAACCCATCCCTAGTACTAAATAGGGTGCGTGGCAGTGTTCCCCCATTGTCGAGCCAACACATCATCATCCGTGCCAATTTTTTTTTTTTTTTTTTTTTTTTTTTTTTTTTCGAGAGGTTTTATAACACAAGAACAACTACTAGTTAATAACTTTTCTTGAGTGTTTTAACTACAAATTGAGCTTTCAATTGCTATGGTGTGAGAGTAAACACTTGGGGTCCTTTCATCCGCTTCAGCAACGATCTACTACTTCGCTACAAAGGAAAGTTATATCCTAGATCTGCTTCTCTCAAGATGGGCGACCGAAGACACGACGAACGAAGCGACGGCAAAGAAAACTCCAACTATACTCGATCATCTTCTTCTAGTTTGATCAAGTACTTCATTACGAATCTCCCTGACGGTTGTAGCGGATCCGATATAGAGCGGCTTCTCAAAGATCATGTAGAAGTGACGAAGATCTACATAGCCCGAAAAAGAGACAAAACGGGAAGAAGATTTGGATTCATTACGTGCAATGTTTTAAGAAACAAAGATGTTTTAGAAGATTTAATGCAGAACCTATGGATTGGATCTTATAAACTCCGGGCTAATATCGCTAGGTTTACAGAAACAGAAGATTTCGCAATGAAAGAGACAAGTTTTCCACCATTACCCAAAGACACTGTTCCTTTGACGCAAAAAATGGATCTTGATTCAAGTAAGTTTTTCGGAAATCAAGGAACGTCCTTTAAAGAAACGTTGACAGGTTACAAAGACTACAAGGAGGCTGAAAAGGTTGTGATTATCCCTGATGTCGTCAACGAATTTAGTGATCTCCATGCTAAGGCACTCGTGGTAACGGCGTTTGATGTGGATGGGTTGAAACAAATACCGGCGATTTCTAAGCATAATTGTCAGAATGTTACTAAGTTTCAATACTTGGGTGGTCTGTCGGTGGTTATCTCCTTTTCATCGGAAGAAGACGCTGAAAATAGTAGGACTAAACTACTATTA
Organism: Ambrosia x helenae; assembly: GCA_030844895.1. Classification (NCBI taxonomy): domain Eukaryota; kingdom Viridiplantae; phylum Streptophyta; class Magnoliopsida; order Asterales; family Asteraceae; genus Ambrosia; species Ambrosia x helenae. Next base: position 139,860,467 of record CM061228.1, on the reverse strand, counting down.
TTCACGGAGGTTTTTCAATCGGTGGTCACATGGAGAGGACAATCCTTTCCTTTTGAGAGGATAGCATGGCTCAAAGTTCAAGGATTACCTATGAATGTCTTATGCAATGACACTTTGAATGAGATTGGTTCGAAGTTTGGCAAGGTGATACATAAGGCTAATGTCAAACAACATGATAGAGATTTATCCTACGAATACATTGCCGTTCTTGTGGGCGAAGGTAAACGTATTATGGAAGAAATTATTATTCAATGGAGGAGACGTAAATTCCGCGTATGGGTGATGGAAGAATTTGGCGAATGGATACCGGATTTTTTGTTCAAGTCTATGGAAGATAATGCTTTGATCGACGGTGATGACAAGTCAAACTCTTCTCCGGTGGCTGTGGAAGGAGGTGCAATTAATGCAAATAATTTGGAAACCCCACAATTATCGCCTAAGTTTAATGCAAACTTTAATCATTTTAATGATTCAAACGGTTTCAAATCCTTTCCTTTTGGAGTGAATTTAAATAATTCCTTCCAATCTTTAGCTGAGTGGGAACAGGCCCATAAGGTTTCTAAAGACTTTAATCCAGGGGTGGATATGGGCAATTGTGGTCTCAAAAAAGCCATGTTGGGCCAAGGTGTTAAATTGGTTGATAATAACAGAGTGCTTAAAAAGAGTAAGAAGGCCCAGCCCAAATTGCTTACAATTGACGAAAGGCCTAATCCAAAAAAGCGGACCAGATTGGATTTTGATCCAACTGGTTTAGACCCATTTGGTTTAGATGCTCTTTTGGGTATTAATGTCCAGGGATCTAAAGAAGGGACTGACCAAAAGAATATTACTGATAACATGGGTCCGAGTCATGGTGTGGAGAACAGGGACGTAACGATGGATGATGAAGGGGAGACAAGTTTTGATTTAAATTCTCAACCGGCGGTTATTGTTCAAACGCAGGCAGACGTGGAGGTTGTTTCAATTGACGAGGCTGAACTTAATCGCGTTAATGAGGTACGTTCAGAAGTTGGGGCAACGGTTATCTTCGGGAATAAATTGGGGGTCGATTTGAAGAATCATGAGGCTTTAATTCAGAAAACTGTTGAGGATGAAGGTAAACAGTTAGGTAAAGTATGAATTTCTTATCAATTAATGTGAAAGGGATTGGGGATGATGGGAAGATTGGATGGGTTAGAAAATTAAAAGATAAGTATGATGTTTCTTTCTTGGCTATACAAGAAACCCAACTTGCTAACTCTAATTCGTCTCTCATAGACCGAATTTGGGGTAGGAATGGTTTCTCTTTTGAAAAGGTTGATGCTAATGGTAGATCGGGTGGTATGATTAATATTTGGGATGATAAATTCTTTGTTAAAAGCTCGGCGATTTTAAAACAGAATTATCTGGCTACTTTTGGCTCTCTTGTATCAGATAATACTCCTTTAAATGTGGTTAACATTTATGGCCCTCAGAATGTTGTTTCCAAAAGGCGATTGTGGGAGGAATTATCGTCTTTGATCCAAGACCACCCGGGGTTGTGGATTTTGCTAGGGGACTTTAACGTGGTTAGATTTCCTGAAGAAAGAAAGCATTCCAAATTCAATGCCTCTAGTGCGGATGATTTTAATTGCTTTATAGACTCGATGGGGCTAAAGAGTATAAAATGAGGGGTAATAAATTCACCTTTTTGGTTGGGAATGATAAAGGTTTTAAACTTAGCAAAATTGACCGAGTTTTGGTTTGTCAAAGTTTTCTAAACCGGTGGCCTCAAGCGGTTCTTAGAGCTTTAAATAGAGAAAAGTCGGATCATTGTCCCTTACTTCTTTCCTTAGTAGACACGAATTTCGGGCCTAAACCTTTCCGGTGGTACAATTCGTGGTTACAAAGGGAAGGGTGTGAGCAGCTCATTATTGATGTTCTAGACAATTTTTCAACCCACGGGCCTGCTGATTTTGTCATATCTAGTAAATTTGTTAAGGTTAAAGATGCTATCAAAGATTGGTGGGCGAATCTAAAAGATAAAGAAGGGGCCGATTTACTTAATTCGCAAGCTGAAATCGCTTCTTTGGAAAGCAAAATGGAGACTTGTGACTTACAAGAGGAGGAAATCTGGATTTATGAAGAGTGTAAGAAAAGTGTGGACCTGATAGAGCATTATAGAAACATGGATGCTAGACAAAAATCTCGCATAAGATGGGCAGCAAATGGTGATGAAAATTCTGCCTTCTTTCACTGCATAGTCAATGGCAGAAAAGCTAAAAACAACATCCCAGGATTATTGGTGGATGGCGAATGGGTGACTAAGCCGGCTCTTGTAAAGAAGCATATTTTTCAGTTTTACCGGTCTCTGTTTTCTTCTGATTGTGCAGGTAGACCAGTGCTGGCTTGCGATAATATTAAGAAGGTCAATATAGAAGATAAAGCGGAGCTAGTGGCTGATTTTTCTAAAGAGGAAATAAAGAAAGCCGTTTTTGAATGTGGAAGTGACCGTGCTCCTGGCCCTGACGGTTTTAATTTCTCTTTCCTGAAACATTTTTGGGCGTTCTTTGAAGATGATTTCTTCCAGCTTTTTTCTGAGTTCTTTAGAACCGGGTCTTTTAATTACGGGTATAGTGCGGCTTTTATCACACTCATACCTAAAATTAAAAACCCTACTGGTTTAAAGGATTACAGACCAATCACTTTGATTGGTATTTTGTCTAAAGTTATCTCCAAAGTTTTGGCGAATAGGATCAAGAAAGTGTTGAAAAGTGTTATTTCCGAGACTCAAAGTGGTTTTTTATCGGATAGATTCATTCTTGACGGGCCTTTAATCATCAATGAAACTTTATCTTGGTTAAAGAAGCGAGGAGAAAAGGCTTTTATGTTCAAGATCGATTTCCAAAAGGCTTACGACAATGTGGATTGGTCCTTTTTATTGTCCATTTTAAAACAAATGGACTTCCCGGATCGATGGTGTATGTGGATTGAAGGAGTTTTAAAATCGGCTCGTTCATCGATTTTGGTCAATGGTTCTCCTACCTATATCTTCCAATGTGAGAAAGGTTTAAGACAAGGTGATCCCCTCTCGCCTTTTCTTTTTATTATTGTCATGGAAGCTTTCACTTGTTTGGTTAATAAGGCTACGGAGGTTGGTGGTTTCGATTGTATTAAGGTTGGTAACAATGGCCCGTCTCTTTCTCATTTGCTTTATGCGGACGATGCCCTTCTTGTGGGGAAATGGTCTATTGGTAATTTCAAATCCATGCTTCGGCTTCTCCGTATTTTTCATGTTTGTTCCGGTTTAAAGATTAATCTCAATAAATCGAGTGTTTTCGGGATTAATATTTCTGATGCGGAGGTCAAAGAGTTAGCAGACTTATGTGGTTGTAAACAAGAGAGTCTCCCTTTTGATTATCTTGGAATTCGGGTTGGTGCAAATATGAATAGAGTTCGGAATTGGGAGATTGTGATTAACAAGTTTAAATCTAGACTTAAATTATGGAAGGCGAAATACCTTTCGATTGGGGGACGTCTCGTTCTTATTAAGTCGGTGCTTTCTAGCCTTCCGATTTATTATTTTTCTCTATATAAGGCGCCGGTTAAAGTTATCGATAGTTTGGAAACCATTATGAAAAGATTTTTATGGGCGGGAGACGAAAATATCAAGAAGATTCATTGGGTCGCTTGGGATGTGGTCACCACTCCTAAGATAAATGGCGGTTTGGGTGTCGCAAAACTTAATGAAGTGAATTTAGCCCTTCTAGTCAAATGGGTTTGGAGATTTAGAAAAGAACCCCATTGTCTATGGTGGGAAATTATTAACAGCTGCCATCGATCTAATAAGGTTTGGACTTTGCTCCCTTGTAATAGTTCGCTCGCTGGAGGATGGAAGTCTTTGGTCTCATGCCTTAATAAATTAGATTTTCAAGCGAATGTTGTCAGCTATAGATTGAAAGCTTCTGTTGGTAATGGGAGAGCTATACGTTTTTGGATTGACAGATGGCGTGGAGATACCCCTTTTAAGGAGGCGTTTCCTAATTTATTTCGTCTTGCTATTTATAAAACTGCTTCTGTGGAAGATGTCTGGCAGAACGGATCCCTTATCAGTTTTTGGAGTGCTCTGCCTGTTACTGCTGCAGAAATCCAGGAAATGGATCGTCTAATGCTACTGTTACAAGGTTTGCACCTTACCAATGATGTTGATGGATGGAAGTGGGATCAATCCGGGGCTGATGGCTTCTCCGTAGCAGCTTTCAGAAAGCTTTTGATTCGTGCTCGTGTTCAATCCAGAGTATTTAATTTGAAGTGGATTAATTGGATTCCTTTAAAGGTGAAAATCTTTACATGGCGTCTAGAGATGGATAGAATCCCTACACGTGCGGCCCTTCGTCGTCGAAACGTTAACATTCCAGATGATAATTGTGTTTTATGTCAAGCAGAGGAGGAAACGGCTCTGCACATCTATACGGGGTGTGGTTGGTCGTTTGGTGTTTGGGCGGCGATAGGATCATGGTGCAAATTAGGTAATATTTTCGCCTTTGATATTAAAGATTTATTGATGCTTGGGAATGATAACCGTAATAAGGAAGCTCGTAAAATTATCCACGGGATCGTTTTGGTTACCATTTGGGCTATTTGGATTTCAAGAAACGAGAAGATCTTCAAAGACAAGGAGGCTAAAGTTGTTGAAGTTATAGCCAAAGTTAAGTCATTATCTTTTCTTTGGTTTAAAGTTAGGTCAAAGTCTAATAACTTGTTGTGGAAAGATTGGGTTTCCTATCCGTTGTATATGTTGTAATCTTGTGTTTGCGCCGGTCCTTGTTTTAAGGTCCGTGTGCGTTTTTTAATGAAGTTCACCTTTCAAAAAAAAAAAATCCGTGCCAATTTTCGTATCATCCAACCTTATAATTGAGTAACTGATATAATTTCATTTTGGTGTTTCTATACCTAGATTATTTGTAGTAATTTCATGAATAGTAGTAAATCGGTAAATAGAATGGATTGGGCAAAATGACGGTGGTAGGATATGAATGGCCGTTGCCCACTTCTTTCATGACTTTATATTACAACATTTTGTCATGTGTAGTCGGGTGTTAATTGGAGCATTAATTCAATTTTGACGTCCCAAACACCACTTCAAGGGGCGTCAAAGGGCACTAAAAATCTCAAGAAATTCCAAAATAAGTATTCAGCGTTAAAATTAGAACGCCATTTCATCTTGGTTGATGTGCCAACTTTTTGCAACCAATCATTTTAAGGAAGGGCGCTAAAACTGGATTCCCATTACAGACGGTCTTAATGATCAAGTGTCTTAGCTATTTCATATCTAAGTTACTAGTAGTCCTTGATCCCCAACTCAGCTGATTTGAGGTGAGAGGGTTTATCACTTATGTGGGTTTTCGCTCGGGTCAGATTTCTAGTTTGATACTTGTCCATCAAAAAATTATTCCCATTAAAGTTGAAAGAGTCCGACGTGTAGGAGGATTCAAACTGAGATCTAGGGTTTGTAAGATATAAGGTTTCACCGCTAAACTACGCTTTAAAAATATATATATATAAGTTACTAGTCGTTAATTGCCAACCTTAAAACCATACCCCCTCCGTCCCAATTTAGGGGGTGTTTGGGATTGATTATTCAAAACTGCGTTTTTAAAAAAGCAGGGGTGGAGCTGCTTATAGATTATTGCGTTTTGGTAGCCTAAAAAAACTGATTATCTGCGTTTTGAAAACGCAATCCCAAACACTAAAAACCGATTATCTGCGTTTTCAAAACGCAATAATCTAAAAATCAGATTCAAAACGCAATCCCAAACACCCCATTAAATGCACATCTTTCTATTTTTGGTTGTTCCAAATTAAATGTTCATTTCTAAAAATAGAAATGAAATTTTCAGTTTTGCTCATAAAAAACAAAACACAATAAAAGAATTAAGGATATTATTGTCATTTTACAATATACAAACAAAACAAAAGATTTGAGTATTATTTAATCACCATTTTTTTTTTAATTTTATCTTGTTAATATAAAATGCAAAATCAACCACTTTCAACATCAATATTTAACTAAACAAAATTTTTATAAAAAAATAGTTTTACATTTCCCATGCGCTCTCTTTCTCTCTCTACACTCATTCCTTCCTTCTAAGCCATCCAAAGAACCGTTGCCCTCTCTCTCTCTCTCTCTCTCTACCGGCTACCACCTCAAAACTTTTAAGATTCATACATATACATATACACAGTTATGTGATCAACCAACCAACCAACCAATCAACCAACCAAGATCCAATGGAATTAGGAACACCCGCTTCTTCCAAACCCCCACAAATCTCCGACATGTTCCAAAAATTCGCAATCGCATTCAAAGCAAAAACCGTCGAATTCTTTACTGAAGAAGAACAAGAATCCGCCGCCACTTCCGCCGCCGTCTCCGCCGCCGTCTCCGACAACGAAGACGGCTTCACTCTCCTTGACTCCACCGAAGACTTCATCCCTGATCAAAAGGTTATTATTATCAAACCTGATTTAACTTTCCAAACCCAAAGTCAAACTCAAAGTCAAAGTCAAACTAAAAGTCAAAATAATGTTAATTCTGGTTCTGTAGAGGCTTCTTTTATACAACCGTTTGATACCCAGTTCGGTAATTATCTGATCTCGTCTGTTTTTGCTATGATTTCATCGTTTGAAGCTTCGTATCTTCAGTTACAAACAGCCCATGTGCCCTTTGATGAAGAGGGGATTATTGTTAATGATAAAGCTTTAGTTAATCAGTTACAAAAGATGTATGATTTGAGAGGGTTGTATATTGATTCTAGAAAGAATCCAGGGTTTGATTATGGGTTTACTACTGGGTCTTGTTTAGAAGCTCAGGTTAATGAGAATCAGAACAAGTTACGAGCTTTAGAGACTATGTTTAATAGGTTACAGTCTGATATTGATGGTAAAGATGATAAAGTTTTGATGTTAAGGAATCAGTTGAGGGAAATTGAAGAGGGTAATGCGGAATTTTCGGTTAGGTTGTCGAAAAGCTTGAAGCCGCCTAATGGGTTATTGCCAAGGGTTAGGGTGTTTGAGTCTATGTTGCGTGATGCGTGTCGATCTGCGCTTAGGTTTACGAAGTGTTTGATCCAGTTGATGAAGAAGGCAGGGTATGATTTGGATTTAGCGGCGAGTTATGTGCATCCGGATGTTGGTTATGCGAAAAGAGGGCATCATCGGTATGCTTTTTTGTCGTATGTTTGTTTAGGTATGTTTCAAGGTTTTGAAACCGATGGCTTCGGGTTGGTTGGATACGAAGGTTGTAATGATAATTCGATGGAGTTGTTTGAGCACGTGTCTGTTAATCCGTTGGAGACTTTGAATAAGGATCCGAGTTCTCCTTTCTCGAAGTTTTGTGAAAGGAAATACGAACAGATTGTGCATCCGACGATGGAATCTTCGATATTTAAAAATGTGGACAGAAAGAATTTGGAGGTTATGGATTCATGGAGATCTGTTACAGTTTTTTATGATGCTTTTGTTAATATGTCTAGCTCTATATGGTTACTTCATAAACTGGCTCGTTTGTTTACTCCACCGGTTGAGATATTTCAGGTGGAAAAAGGGGCCGACTTTTCAATGGTTTATATGGAAGATGCAACGAAAAAGTATTCGATTCCTGAAAAGGGTATATCGAAGGTGGGGTTTACCGTGATACCCGGGTTCAAAATAGGGAGGACCGTTGTTCAATCTCAAGTATATTTAACGGGATCAAAGAGTACAAAATGAGATCATTCCCAGCTGGTTGGACGGTGTTAAGAGATCTTGTCTTGTGGTTTACAAGTGAAATTTTCGGGTAATGTATTTAATTTCACATTTATCGTTTGTTTTTAGCTTAAGTTTGAGTGTTTAGCGTCGTGTAGAGGTTTCTGTACAGATGTTCTTTGCTATTTTTTTTGTTTTGTTTTTTGCGTAATGATGGGATGATACTAAAGAAGAAAACGAATTGTATGTTGACTGCAAATTGTGAAAAATATCATAGCGGTTTCAAAAATCTTGTACTTTAGTTTCTATCAACATTACCTCTTATCAGTCAGTGAATTGGTGAAAAAGATGCAATTTTTAGCTTCTTGTGGGCGACTGCGGGTCAAAATATGAATCTCCTTTAGTTTTCTTGATTTTGTTATATGTTATAGTGAAGAATCTGCTTGAATAATGTAGCAGCCTCATAGCAATGCTTTCTATCAACATTATTAGCCTCTTATCAGTGAATTGTGTAATCCTCCTTTAGTTTGCTTGATTATTTTTATATGTTGAACAGAAGAACCTGCTCGAATACTGCAGCCTCTTAGCAATGGTTTTGAGTCGTTACTGTATGAACTTTCAATCCAGGTGCTTTGAGGCTGCATCCTATGAACTAATTCTTCAACAAACATCAAGAAACACAAATTCAACCTCTTTCGTGTTTTTTGGCGTTGCGTCTTTTGAACTTATTAGTTTTATCGAGTTATGCAGCCTCATTACGGTGGTTATTACTTATTACGCATGATTATGTGATGATTCTTTTTGAATTTGTTTTATCTATATGAACTTTAAATTCCAATGCTGTAAGGCTGCATATATTGAGCAAATTCTTGAAGAAAATGTAGAAACAAAGTCAACTCAGTTTATGTTTCTGGATTTTATTCTATGTTCAAGTGGAAACTTTTTTTTAAAAAAAAATGTTGATTAGGGTCAACAAGATTTCCGTGTTTTATGGTTAAAGAGTACTTGTATCTATATTTATTTATATTAGTTTAGGTGGAGTTTAGTGTTGTTTCAAATAAGAAGATTCTTTAGAGTTGGTCACTAGGACCCAGTGTTTGTCTGTAGCTTTTCTCATGGGTAATTCATTATAATAGTTTGACAAGAAAACAAGTCTGAATATTTGTATTTTATTTAAATCTAAGTTTAAAGCTTGTATTTAGATCCAAGTTTCGCTTGTTTATAGCGACTCGATGCTACTACACCTTAGCTTGGTTTCCTTGTATCGAAACTTTGATGAAGGCGCGGATGACATTAAGGGGCTGTTTGGTAGCCTCTTAATCAGCCTTTTTAACCATTCAGGTCTGAATCATTCAGCATTCAGACTGTTTGTTTCAGCATCTGAATGGAATGATTAAGTGTTGAACCATTAAGCTAATAAGGGATGCTGAATGATTCAGCTCTTAACCATTCAGAGCCTCTTAATCATTCAGACCATCTTAATGAATCAACACTTAATCAACCAAACAGCCTCTAAGTGTAATAAATTTATGTTGCTATCTGGGTGATTTTTTGATATAGAGTTTGTATAAATTTGTCAAAAGTTGCATTTGGATGATGTCATTATTTTAGAATGACTAACTCACCTAATTCTTCTCCTCTTTTCATCATTGTTCATCATAGGACTAGGACCCGGACCCTGAACCACTAAACAATCGGGAACAACCCGGACCCTCGATTAATGCTGGTTCTGTTGTTATTGAATCATGTGGTGCACTATTTTAATTATCTGACTTGTTAATTATGAACTAGGCAAGTGTACATATTTAAAATTATGATTTGACTTTTATCATTTTTTTATAGCAAACAGTACAAGTCCTCTATAATTATTTGGAACTTGGGAGTCATTGTCATTTGGGCCGGTCAGCTACCTACGACTTGTGGCCCTAATAAGATTATATTAAATACATCAACATTGTGACAGTACTACTTGATCTTAATTAAAACTAGTAGCAACGACACGCGCTCCGCGCGAAGAGTGAAAGTTGAGTGGCCAAAAAGCTGATAGCATATTTATTACTATTGCACCGTCCATTAGGATTTAATATATATAGTAATTAGTAGTTGAGATAAAAATTTGCCTTAAAAAAAGGAATATACGATCCGAACAAACCCAACTAGTGTAGTCCACTTAAATTGGGCTCTTTTCCACCTTATTTCCTGGGCTTGGGTCTGAAAACATTACCTTTTTTTTTTTTTTTTTTTTTTTTTTTTTTTTTTTTAAGGCAAACTTCATTAAAAATAAAAAAAGGGGAATCTCTAAGACGGAAATTCCCAAAAAACCAACAGTTAGATTACATCAAAAATAAAAGACTTCCAACCCTTCCAATCCACTACACTATTTTTACCCCTACTACAAAACCAAAGATAACATAACGCCTTAATATCTGCAACGAGCTCGACCACGCTCCTATTCGTCTGTTCGAAAACCTTCTCGTTTCTAGCTTTCCATAACCGCCAACAAGCCACCATAAGAATACCGTAAAGAATCTCTTTTCTACTCTTCGACCACCCCGAGCTTGTAACCACCTCAACAATATCTTTAACCGAGAATAAGTAAATCGGTAATTTAACCCAATTCGCTATAGCATTCCATACTCCATTCGCCACTCCACAAACCGTAAAGACATGCTCCATATTCTCATCGGCTTCTTCGCGCAAAAAGCACAAAGGCAATCACCATGAAAACATTACTGTATAAACTTTTAAACAATAAGTAAAAATTACGAAACTATTATTTGAGATCTGATATGTCGATGGCGTTTTAATGGATTAAGCATAGATCAAAATTTAAATGTATAGTTGGGAAGGATTGCGTTAATTATCCATTGTATGTGTGTTTGTAAGTTTTTGTGGTGGTCTCCGTTTTAAGAGCTAGCCGGTGTTAATGAAAGTTTAAAAAAAAAATCACATCTGCAACTATGACATATGTAAATGCGTAGTCTACATAGTATTCGTATCACCTTTTATTCATGTATCATAAAATTTTCTTTAGTTTTTTTTTTTAATTCAACTACTTGTAAAGTGTTAAGTTTTATTTAGTTCATCAAAACTATAAGCAAAAAAGTTACATTTGGATAGTGGGTAAGCGAGCAACAAGCTGCCCCATTATCCCCTTTTGAATCGCAAAGCCTATTCTACTGAACACAAACCCTTGACTCCTAGGGCTATGGGAGTTACTGTGAACCACCTTCTGTACTCGCTCAAAGAAGCGAACCGCCTCAGGGGCCAGGAATCCAAATGTGTCAAAGGCAAACGGAAGGAACACATGTTGATTCTCTAAACGTGTTGCCTCATGCTTAGCGACTTTCCTAGCCTCCGCTCTCAAAACTGTCTGCCCCGAAACAAAGCCACTGTCTCGCAAGCCCACCAATGGGGACACCCCAGTGAGGTCGACACACGCATTCTTACCCCCCACCCAACCAAACACAAGTATTTTAATCATACAAAAAGAGTGTGATGAGATTGTAGATTTTAGAAAGTTGAGGGGTCAGAATTGTTAATTGTTAAGTTGTCACTTGAGGGACTAAGCTGTCATTTGGTTAGAGATGGACCAATACTGCCCGTAGATGATCAATATGATCTCTATGGCTAAGTCATCCACTAATATGGCCCATATAGGATTAAATGACCCGTATGACAAACGGTGACCTATACGATTTGTATAATATCTGTAGGACTTGTATAGCTAAGGTAGTAGACCTATACGGCATGTTGGTTGACCTTGCTCAACACCCATTTAAAGAGAGAGGGAGGGAGGGAGATAGAGAGAATATTCTCACTTGAGCCGGTTTAACCAATGCCAAACCCGTTCCTACTCCTTTCTCCACATACCATACTTTCACCACGGTTGGCACCCCATACCTCGATCCCACCCTCTACCGCTCCCTTGTTGGCGCTCTCCAATATTTAATCATCACTCGACCGACATGGCCTACGCGGTTAATCAAGCTTGTCAACACCTACATGCACCCACTAACAAACACTTCCAACTTGTTAAGTGGATCCTACGTTATGTCAAGGGAACTATTTCTCATGGGTTTGTGTTTACGCGTCCTACAACTTCTTCTATTTTAGGTTAATTTGATGTGGATTGAGCATGGTGTATTGAAACACGCAGATCCACTTATGGTTACTCAATTTTTTTTGGGAGGAAAATTGGTCTCATGGAGTGCTAAAAAGCAACCAACAGTATTAAGATCGAGTTATGAGTCTGAATATCAGGCCATGGCCAATGCTGTAGCTGAAATTGTTTGGATTACTCATTTGTTACAGGAACTTCATGCACTTTCACCGACACGGCCTACTCTTCTAGAGGGTTGGCATGTAGCTTTAGAGGGCAACGGTTTAAGGATTAGCCGTTCTAAGACTGAGTACATGTATTGTGATTTCAGTGGTGCAACTCAAGATGAAAATACTCAAGTTATGATTGAAGGTCAAGTTGTCCCGCGGGCAACTAAGTTCAAATACTTAGGATCATTTGTTTAGAAGGATGGGGAGCTAGATAGTGATGTCACCCATCGCATACAAGCTGGTTGGTGTAGGTTGAGGGCAACCAGTGGGGTTATATGCGACAAAAGGTTCCCAACCAAATTAAAGGGAAAATTCTATAGAGTTGCAGTGAGACCTGCTATGTTATACGGGACCAATTTGTTGGGCATCAAAAAGACACAAGCTCGCAAGATGGAGGTTGCAGAAATGAGGATGCTAAGGTGGATGTGCGGGCACACTAGGATAGACCGAATAAGAAATGAGGTTATTAGGGATAGGTTAGGGGTAGCTTGTATATCAAATAAGATTAAGGAGGGAAGGTTAAGGTGGTATGGGCATGTGAAGAGGAGGCAAATGACGGCCCCAGTTAGAGTAGTGGAAACCCTCAGTGTAGAGGGAAAGAGGCGTAGAGGAAGACCCAAATTAACTTGGGATGAGCAGATTAGGCATGATTTAGTAGAGATGCACCTCTCTGAGGACATGGTCGAGGATAGGGGTTCATGGAAGCACAAGATTAAGGTGAAGGATTATTAGGGAGGGTTTGGTTGTAGTGTAGTGTGGTTCTAGGAGCTTAGACTTTCTATTACACTGGTAGGGTGTCTGTAAGGGTGACTTGTTTTTTGGTGTTTATGGTTTATGTTGTTTTTGATGTCATATGTACCTCTGTTTTACTACGGGATTCTTTCAATGTCTCTCTAAATTCAGTAGCTCTTTAGTTTTTTAGTGTTGTTTGCTTGTCGATTGTGTGTTGTCGAGCCGAGGGTCTCTCTGGAAGCAGCCTCTTTATCCGCAAGGATAAGGGTAAGGTTTGCCTACATCTCACCCTCCCCTGACCCTACTCCTATTGTGGGATCTACTGGGTAAGGTGGTTGTTGTTGTTGTTGTTGTTGTTGTTTGTAACAGGAACTTCATGCACTTTCACCGACACGGCCTACTCTTCTATGTGACAACCAAAGTGCATTATTCATTAGTCAGAACCTGGTGTCTCACAAACGTGCCAAACACTTTGACATAGATTACCACTTTGTTCGGGAATTGGTTATGTCAGGGAAATTACATACTAAGTTTGTTCCTACCAAGCTTCAACTTGCGGACGTTTTCATAAAAAGCTTACCATGTCCACTTTTTGAACATTTCCAGGACTTACTTCGCGTTCTTCCGCCGCCGTTTCGCTTGCAAGGGATACTAGATAATATAAATCAACAATCAAAATTGGTCCTACCATATCTCCTAGTCAAATATGTATTGAAATTTTAGTTATTAGTTTCCTGATTATGACCTTTGTAAATTGGTATATTATATTAATAGAACATTATTGTGCCAATATTGTAATTATTGTAATTAATAATTTCCGATTATACGAGATCCCAAATTGATCTCCTTTATATTATTTAAACCCTTGAATGTTAATGAAAAGATAAAGGTTGATAATTATCTCTTCTATCATGTCTACATATTGTCAAGCAATCAAGTCCCTTGCTAATGTCGGTGCCCCACTTGATAACAAACGCCTTGTCCTACACCTTCTTGTTGGCCTCACGAATCAGTACGAAGGTATCTCCACCATTCTTCAACAAAAAAGTACCCACTCTTTCTTTCTATGAAGTACGTTCACAACTGTGCATGATAGAAAGTCAAAAAGCCGAGAAAGCCTTATATGCCCCAAACATCGCCAATCAAGCGCTCACTACCACCACCTTTATAAGCCCATCCCAAAACACCTCCCACCCAACAACCCAACCCGACCCCGTCCCTACTTCTGCTCGCGGCCGTAGCCGGTCACGGGGTTGTGGCCGTGGCCGGTTCTCTTTGTCTTGGGGCTCTAACCCTAGTCGTGGTCAACCTTACGGGGCATGGACTTCCCCTACTACCTACACTTGGACAATACCAAACCCGAACACCAACTACTCCTCACCACCACCCTGGCTCTCTTGGTCCGCACCTACACCACCTCCTTGCCCCTACCCCACCACAAAACCCGAATCCCAGTAAAGGCATTCTCGGCTCTCGTCCTCACCAGGGTCACCAGGCAACATACTCACCCATTAATATTCAACAAGCTCTTTACACCATGTCCCTAAACCCACCAGATTATCAGCATGGCGTCATAGACACGGGTGCAACCATCAGTATGGATCCCAATTCAGGTAACTTTAGTACGATTTTTAATAATTGTGTGAATGAAAATATTATTGTTGGTGATGGAAAATCCATCTCGGTACATGGACATGGACCACAAACCTCCCCCCCCCCACCATACCCACCTTTTGTTTTTAATCGTGTTTTTTATGCCCCTAAACTAATTAGAAAACTAATTTTAGTGCATCAATTCACTAGAGATAATTCTGTATCTGTGGAATTTGACTAGTTTGGTTTTCTTGTGAAGGATTACAAGACCTAGATTCCTATAATCTAGTGCGACAGCAGCGGTAATCTCTACACCTTCTCCAAAGACTTCCACTGCTTCTCTACATCCACCACTGCTGCTCAGTCCTCCACCTTATGGCATCAACGTCTTGGCCACCCTGGCCCGGCTTTACTTCAGTCTTTAAAAATCTAATTCTATTGTTTTTAAGACTTTAAATAAGAATGTTTGTGAACCATGTGTTTATGGCAAGAGCGCTAGGCTCCCATTTTATTCATCTAATAATATTACTTTGCAACCTTTTGATATTGTGCATAGTGATGTTTGGACCTCCTCGGTCTTTAGCTCCGGAGGTCAGGGATATTATGTGTTATTTTTAGATGACTATACAAACTTCTTATGGACATTTTCTATCTCAAACAAATCACAAGTCTTTGCCATCTTTGAAACATTTACCAAACTTGTCCACACCCAATTTAATCGCACCATTAAAAACTTTCAATGTGACAACGGAAAAGAATTCGTTAACACATCATTTAAACAAATTCTTTGATAAACATGGGATCCTTTTCCATTTGTCTTGCCCCCACACCTCGTCTCAAAATGGAAAAGCGGAACGCAAAATCCGCTCCATTAATAATATCATTAGAACCTTACTTGCTCAGTCCTCTTTACCCGCCAACTTTTGGCATCATGTCCTTGACACCTCTACCTACCTAATCAACATTACTCCCTCTAAAACACACCATTTTAAAACACCTACCCAACTTCTTTACCACCAGATGCCGACATACGGCCACTTACGCGTATTAAGTTGCCTCTGCTACCCCCTAAAACCTTCCACCACCATTCACAAGCTTGAACACCACTCATACCTACATGTTTTCCTCGGGTATACCTCCTCCCGTCGTGGTTATAAATGCTACAACATACAATCCAAAACCATCACCATATCCCGTCATGTCCTATTTGACGAGTCGACATTTGCCTTCTCAACTCTTATTCACACATCTCCATCCACCTCTTACAACTTCCTCACTGACCCCCTACCCTCATTCCTTTGGCCTTTGGTCTCATTCCCTTCGCCCTTACCGGCCCACCTAGGGCTGCAAACGAACCGAACGAACATGAACTACGCCTTGTTCGTGTTCGTTTGTTAAGGAAATTATGTGTTCACGAACAGTTCATGAACACTTACCGAACGAGATTTTTTGTTCGTGTTCGTTTGTTAAGAAAACACTCATGTTCGTTTGTGTTCGTTTGTTAATTTTGTTCATGAACGCAAACAAACACAAACGGACATTAATGAACACAAAAAATCTTCATTAATGATTTATTTAATGATTATACTAAAAGCGGGGTTTATTCATCTCATATATACCCATATATTTACCTCACATAAAGTATTTATTTGGGTAAAAGAAATAAAAATAAAAGAATATAGAAAAATATAAAAATTAAAAACTCTATTAAACTATCGAACACGTTACCGAACGTTCACGAACATAAACGAATGAACGAGGCCTCTGTTCATGTTCGTTCATTTAACTAACGAAGGGAATTTTTTGTTCGTGTTCGTTCATTTATTAAACGAATAAACACAAACGAACTTCCCGCCGAACGGTTCATGAACTGTTCGCTGAAAGTTTAGTTCGTTTGCAGCCCTAGGCCCACCCAATTCACCCCTCTCCACTGGCCTACACAACACCACCGACCCACTCCACCACGTCCCCCACCCAGCCCATTCTCACATACTCGAGACGTCGTCCCGTTTCCTCCACCACCCAAACGGCCCACCCTCCTCAGCCACTCCCACCACATTAGCTTCTACTACATCTCACCCACCCAACCCTTGCCTACAATCGACCCCTCTGAACCGACCCCACAACCCATTGTCCAACCGAGCCATACACGCACCATGCATACTCGGTCTATGGACGACATTGTCAAACCTGAAAACCTTTTCAACCTTCACACTACCAACATTGTGCCCATTCCCAAAAACCCGTCCCTGGCCGTGTCCATACCGGAGTGGCATAATGTCATGACCAATGAGTTTCACGCTCTTATTAATAATAATACTTGGGAATTGGTTCCACGCTAACCACATATGAACATCATTAGAAGCATGTGGTTACTTAAAAATAAATCCAGGTCCGATGACACTCTTGAACAGTATAAAGCCCGGCTAGTTTGTGATGGACGTTCTCAGCAGGTTGGTATTGATTGTGGGGAAACTTTCAGTCCAGGGGTCAATTTGGCAACTATCCGCAACGTATTGACTATTGCACTGTCAAACTCATGACCGGTACACCAATTGGACGTTACTAATGCCTTTCTTCATGGGAATCTCCATGAAACTGTATACATGCACCAACCGATGGGCTTTCAAGATAAACACTTTCAAGATCACGTTTTTCACTTAAAGAAGTTTCTCTATGGTTTGAAACAGGCCCCTAGAGCATGGTATCAACTCTTCACCGACTACGTTCTTACCTTGGGATTTATTCAACGTTGTTGTGATGTGTCCCCTATCATCTTACATCATAATGGCAACCCTGCCTATCTTCTTCTGTGTGTAGATGTAACCTCCTCCACCTCCCTTCGTCAGCACCTCGTGACTTATCTCTCAAAAGAATTCGTAATGAAGGACCTTGGTGCATTAAGTTTCTTTCTTGAGATCTCTGTGACCCGTACTCAGGAGACTATGTTCCTCTCTCAGCAGACCTATGCAGTGATATTATAGAGCGCACGTGCATGTCGTCTTGTAAACCCGCAACCACTCCCGTCGATACAAACTCCAAACTCAGTGCAACATCTGGTACCGATTTGATAATCCTACACTTTAACGTTTGGCAGGGGCGCTGCAATACCTCGCTTTCACTCGGCATGACATCAGTTATGCAGTGCAACAGGTATGTATGCGCATGCACGCGTCCAAAACAAATCATTGGAACGTCCTCAAGCGTATCATCAGGTATATTCAAGGTACGGTCTCTTATGGCCTAACCCTGTCACCCTACAGGGATCCCACATTTCTTGCTTATATAGACGCTGACTGGGCTGGTTGCCTAGATACTTGTCACTCTACGAGTGGTTACTGTGTCTACTAAACGTCAGCCAACCATCTCCCGCTCTAGGGTTGAAGCTGAATACAGAGGGGTGGCTAATGTTGTTGCTGAAATCCGCTAGTTTCGCAATCTACTCTTGGAATTACATCGCCCTTTTTCTAAGGCTACTATTGTTTACTGTGACAATGTGAGTGCTATTTATCTCTCCGGTAATCCTATTCAACACCAGAGAACGAAACATATTGAACTTGACATCCACTTTGTGCGCGAACAAGTTCAACGCGGTCAAGTTCGTGTTCTCCACGTCCCTTCTCGTTATCAAGTTGCAGACATCTTTACGAAAGGATTACCGCACATTCTGTTTGAAGACTTCTGCTCCAGTCTTAGCATACGATCACCTCCCGCTTCGACTGCAGGGGTGTCTTATAATATTATTGTGCCAATATTGTAATTATTTTAGTTAATAATTTCCGATTATACATACGAGATCCCAAATTGATCTCCTTTATATTATTTAAACCTTGAATATTAATGAAAAGATCTAGGGAGAGGCATCTTCATGATGGGCCTCCACGTAGGCGCCACATAAGAGTGGGGGAAAGGCATCTTCATGATGGGCCTCAAGGGGGTGGTGTGCACTATGATGACGGCCCTGCTCATTGGACAGAATTATTAAAAATAATAAAAAATCTATTAAAATAAAAAATCTATTAAAAAGGAGGCACGGCGTGAGAGGCATAGCCTTGCCAGGTATGCCGATGCCGGCCTTGGGGGGCGGTGTAACCCGGGGCGGCATAGGCTTGTCGGGACTTGCCGGGCCACCATACCCATTAGTCTTAAAAAAATTCCTTCGTTTGCTACTGTTCTTTGAGTCTCACTATCCAGACTACCAAACCACCCAATTGTCATACTATACCCCTTTTAGTCTGCCCGATATAGTCACCAGCTTCGTGTTGGAGTACACCCAAAGTTATCCTCGTTGGAATCTCATCCAGCCTAAAAGGGTGATGTTATTTAGACATCCCCAAAACTCTAGACACCCTTGTGGACGGCTCGTTGAGGCCTCAATGGGCCGTGGAGGCCAAAACTGGGAAAAACGACGGGTCGTTGGGGCCTCAATGGTCCGTCTTTTTTTTCCATTTTTTGGCCAATGATTACCAATCATTGCCAATGATTACCAATAATTGGCAAACCTATAAGGGCCGTTGGGGCTTCAACGAGCCGTCTTTTTCCAATTTTTGGCCTTCCACGGGCCGTTGGGCCTCAATGGGCCGTCGATTTTCTCTGTTTGGCCCTTCACGGGTCGTTGAGGCCTCAATGGGCCGTGGAGGGGGTGTCTAGATAAAAAAAACCGTAGTGTCTAAATATCCAATGCTGCCTAAAAACGTCAGATTTTTGCATCCATACCATGTAGACCAACAAACTACGAAAGCGAAAGCTTCAGTTATATCAACAAAACCGTCACCTGTCAAGGCCATGCCCGGTCCATATTTTGTAGTACACCTTCGGAGTTCGGAGTTGGGCCTTCCACTCAAGTCAATCTCCAATGTCTCAATCCTAATTTTTATCACTTCAATCTCTCTATCCGTTGCTTTGATTATGGTGTCATCACTACCTTAATATGTATTAATCAAATAATTAGGCCATCGCACCTATGTCATGGTCTTTTCTAATATATAGATCAAGATCGAACAAGTTTTGCCATGATAAATTGTGTCTAGACATAGTAGAGATGAATGGTTCGTTTGTAGTGTGGCTTGACACTTAAATTTGAAATGGACAACAATGACGATGGTAAGTTTGGTAGGTGGATGAACCACACCTTATCTTTAAATCACAAGGATGGCATATCAATGCAAATCCAAGCTAATGGATTCAACGAATGGGAACTCGATCATAGGCGCGGTAGGTGTTCAATGAAATAAGAAGACAACTTATCACTATCACATGTCCCGCCATCCTCTATCAATTCGACCATTTGAAATGGCCTTCAAGAGTGACTAATTACTAGACTTTAATTACATGAGATCCCCCCCCCCCCCCCCCCCCCCCATGGATATGCTAGAGCAAGATCTCAACTTTGATTTCAAGATAATAGGATAAAACAAGAACCCCTAATAATAATAATAATAATAATAATAATTCGGTCTTTATTAGACATTCAAGCCGAAGTACACACGAAACTTGAAAACCCTAGCTTGCTACTTATATCTTAACACTTCCAATTTTTAGTAAGGCGAAACACCCACATTCGCCGTGGTTAGAAATCCATCTTTCATGAGCAGATCCTCTCCCTCCTGCTTAAAATCAAACACAAACATACACGTTTGCGGTGAAACACAAGAACAAATAGGTTCACACTTCCTGACTTATAAAGATGAACATAAAAACATAACCACATGATGGATAATAATAATAATAATAAAAAAAAAAAAAAAGACTTTATGTAGCTAGGACCAAGATAGATGTGTATGAGAACCAGTTGATAAAAAAGTTACCTGTTGGCACACATTTGGTTTCTTCACGGGTTGATCAGGCATGAGACCGAAGTGGATGTGAGGAAAATGGGCCCACTTTAGAAAACATATAATCAAATAATAGCATTAGATAAAAAGGAACCCTAGTTCAAAAGAAACTAGCTAGGTGTATATGTGTTTCTTTGGATTTAAGCAAAAAATCAACATTATTAGATTAGCTCACATTCTTTGCAGCTGCACTGAAGGCTCTCTGTGACTGATATCAGGGTTTCCTGCTTTAATACGTTGGATCTCCTCCCTGCAATCCATAGGTTTAAAGTTAGAATATCAAATTTTCTTTTTCTATGATCTATTTATTCATGTACTATATTATATATATTAATAGTAAACTTTATTTATTAGAAAATTTTGTATTTCAAAAAGGAACCACAAAACATATATATAATTCCCAAAAAGAAAAGCTCTTTTGTTTTGAAATGGTTGAAATTTCTTAGTGGTTAATATTGGTCATAGCAAAATACATATCTAACTCATTAAATAAACATACACATTATTTCATTATTTTTCTTACATTTTTTTTAGTTAATAATATTTTTTATTTCAACAAAAGGGGCAAATTACATAATATTTTTTCTTACATGTATTAACAAATTTGACTTAAAAAAAATAAATAAACAATTCTTCTAATCCCAAACTTAGTTTTTTTAACGGCGAAAATTCTATGAATTATAGAAACGGACCAGCAACCCAAACTTTGTGCTTGCAATTTTCATCAACCACGCATTGTTATAATTTATATAAACTACAGTACGTGTGAAAAACTGTACCAATGGTAGAAGGCAAAGCTTCTAGGAACACCTAAGGGGGGAGGTCATGGGTTCAAGTCCCCACAAGGAGTAAAATTTGCCGTTCAAAAAAAAAAAAAAAAACATTTGAGATCAAACATTAATATACGCACAAGAGGGAGAGTACATAAATTAAGAAGCTCACTTTTGCAACCATTTTCATATGTAGTACAAGAGATTCATTTAATAAACTGTACCATATATGCTGTCTAAACAGTACGCATATTTTTTAAAATGGTGAATGCTACATGTACTCATATTTCCAATTTACACCCAATTAATCGTAATTTACCCATGCCAATTATATAGATCTTGTTCTATTGAAGATCGTTAACTATAGCATATAAATCTTTCCAAGCAAAACAATTCCATTTAATATTTGTACCCTGGTTATATAATTTAATGTGTAAAAATATGTTTTAATCAAAAGTATATTATTTTATGTGTTAAAACTAAAAGTACTTACTTTATGAATCTGTTGTAAGCAGAAGGCACTCTTTGGCGCTTCTCTGGTGCTGCAAATACAAGACAAACAAAAAGACAAAGTACACAGACATAACATTAAAATCGTTTCACTGTTCACTACATCTTCGACTATCTTCTCCATCCACTATTCCCCACCCAAATCATAGCATCATCATTATCTTTATTTATCAAACCATTATACTTTTTAGTAGGAAAAAAAATCTGATTTTTGTACACTTGAAAACGTAAAAACAAATTAAAGAAAAAGGTCTGAAATATTTATCAGGTTAGTTAATCAAAAAAAAAAAAAAAAAGATTTAAACTGTGACAAAGTGAGCAAATAATTGTAAAAAAAAAATAAGAAAAAGAAAAAAATATTAGGGTTTGTTTTTTTTTTTTTAGCAAGATCAAGAACGTGTTTATGTGTTAGTGTAGGAGAGAGAATAAAGTGGCTGTTTTGAGTAATATTAGGGTTTGTTCATGAATGAGAAATAATGTAACTTGGTGCATAGTTGATGAAGTAAAGTTGCCTTTTTAGTTGCAGAAATTATAAATTTCAGAAACAACAAACAAGGGAAAGACATGAAATAAAATCTAGAGAAAGAGTCACTTTCTTGTTACCAAAAACAAGAGTTTTCAAACATTGAGTGTATACACCTTTTGAAAGTACAAAAATTGTAATAATTTGGTAATCATACTTTATTTTCTCAAAACTAATCCATCATAGTAAGTAAATAATTAATAACTAATCCATCACAATTGAAGGTAGACGGGCGCAGCTTGTTGCCCGTCTACCTTCTATTGATGTAATTTTCGTATTTCGTTTCAATAAATTTCATAGATTACTGTTTAAAAAAAATCAATCTTACTAATTAAGTAACTAATTATTTCATCAAAGTAAGTAAAAAAAAGCATTAAAATAAAATAACAAAGGACTGATAAGTCTTACGTCTGTTAGCCACAGGAGGTTTGGGAAGCTCATCGACTCGAACAGGTGCGAAAGGGTCGTTCGGATTCGGTAGATTCATGAACAAGTTAGATGGGGTGTTTCTCATCTCCTCCTGAATAATTTTGTTTCAGGTTTTAAATAAACATGTATACATTTTAGGGAATTAGGTCTAGATCATAACTGTTTACATTTTAGAGTTTAAAAATATGGACTCCTATATATATAAGATTCCTTTATAACCCATACATACTAATTAAAGCAACCCAAGATTAAAAACCACATTTCTGTACCAAACACACACAAAATATAAGTAATTATAAAACCCTAACCCTAGATATCATTTTTTTTTTTTAAATCAATGATGTAAATCAGACGGTAAAAAAAATCGCTGTTCGCCATATCTGATTTAAAAAATGATTTCATGAACTACCCGTGAAAGATCGATCTTTTTATAAAATGTTAACATAAGTGATGTGAATAAATTTATACCATAATATTTTGAGGAGAGAAGAAATTATGGCCAAGATGGAATTGAGTAGCAGCAGTGTTGGGAACAAGAAGAGCTCGCATGTTGACAGACAAGAGATTTGTACAGTGACCACATCGAACTGTAACAGTTGAGTACAAGATGCTGCAAGGAACACTCACCTACATACCAACCAACAAGATACATGTATATTGTCAAAAAGTAATTCAAACTCTAGGCTGCATGGTTGCTGGTTCTACGTACAAGTTGTTGCATGGGAATAAGTCTGCTGATTTATCTCCTGGTCTTTAGTGTTCTATTTTGAATAAGTTTGTTAAACATTAGTTGTTGAGTCCTCCTAGTTTTATGTTTAGCCGTTGAGTTGTTTGGCTATATATAGCCTTTGTTATTTCCATTCTATGTATGCACTTTCAATTCAGTTTAATAATAGAACCAAGCATTGTGTGATTATCAAAGAGTGTGTGAGTTATATTCATAAAATACCAACAGAATTGGTATCAGAGCTAGTACGTGCTCTTTTCTGAATTTGAAGAGTGTGAGGTCCGATTCATCCATCCATGGCAGAACAAGTGAATGCACTTCCAATGGCTCCTACCCCAATCCCTGTGTTTAAGGGAGAGGGATATGAGTATTGGAGTATCCGACTCAAAACAATCCTTAGATCCAGAGATCTCTGGGAGATGGTTGAAACTGGAGTAAATGAACGTGAGACTGATCAAGGGAAGCTTCGTGCAAGCAGAAAAAAGGATGCACATGCCATGGCTGTGATCCAGCAGGCTGTGCATGACCAGCTTTTCTCTAGAATTGCTGGTGCTTCAACAGCAAAAGAAACATGGGAGATTCTAAAAATGGAGTTCCAGGGTGATGATCAGGTCAAGTCAGTTAAGCTACAAGGGCTTAGGAGAGATTTTGAAAATCTCTGTATGAAAGAAAATGAATCAGTTGGTGACTACTTCTCTAGGGTAATGAGTATAGTCAGCCAACAGAGATCTTATGGTGAATTAGTCACTGACCAGACAATTGTGGAAAAAGTTTTAAGAAGCCTCACCCCAAAGTTTGATTATATTGTTCCTTCTATAGAGGTGTCATTTGATTTGGCATCTCTTACACCAGTCAAGCTTATGGGGTCACTGCAGTCACAAGAAGAGAGAATCAATAGCAGGACTACAGACAAGGTTGAAAGGTCTGATGAACAAGCCTTGCAGGTGTTTCATGACACCAACAGAAGTCCACAAGGTAGAGGCAAGGGTCGTGGTTATGGTAGAGGAAGAGGACGAGGAAGAACACCAGAAAGAAGAGGACCTCAATGTTACAACTGTAACAGATTTGGGCACGTGAAAAGAGAGTGTTGGTATGCTGAAGATGGGCATGCAAATGTAGTTGAAAATGAAACAGGTGATGATGCTGCAACAGAAGAGGAACCCCACTTATTCATGATGTGTGTGTCTGAAGACCAGTTTGCCCTTATGGCAGATGATGAGCATAGTGGGAAGTCCACTTGTCTTTGGTTCCTGGATTCTGGTTGCTCAAACCATATGACAGGAAACAAAGACATCTTTACTAACCTTGATACTACTTTCAGGCTCACTGTTAGATTGGGAGATAAGAAAAGGCTCTCAGTAGAAGGGAAAGGGACAGTGAAGATTGATCTTACAGATGGCAGCTATAGAGTCTTGGATGATGTCTACTATGCTCCAAGTCTAGAGTATAATCTACTCAGTGTGGGTCAGCTGATGAGGAAGGGTTACTCTCTTTTATTTGATGATGGAAAATGTGTAATCAAGAATAGAAATTCAAATGCTACTCTGATGACTATAATGGTGGCAAAGAACAACATGTTCCTGCTTGATGCATCAAATTCAGAAGCTGTTATCCCTCAACAGACCTCTAATTCAACACATGATGACTCAAGACTCTGGCATATGAGGTATGGCCATTATAATTCTCATGCTATCAAAACCTTACATGATAAAAGAATGGTGTATGGGTTGCCTAAAATAAATCCATTTGATGAATGTGATGGATGCACTTTTGGCAAACATACCCAATCTGCATTTAAGTCAAAATTATGGAGGGCAAGAAAAAGGTTAGAACTTGTTTATGCTGATGTGTGTGGGCCAATGCAAGTGTCAAGTTTGGGGGGCAGTCTGTATTACCTGTTGTTTGTAGATGATCATACCAGGATGTGTTGGGTCTATTTTATCAAAAACAAGTCTGAAGTGTTTGGAAAATTTAAGTTGTTTAAAGCCATGGTTGAGAAGGATGCTGAATGTTCTTTAAAAACTCTTAAAACTGATAGGGGAGGAGAGTTTTGTTCAAGAGAATTCAATTATTTTTGTGAAAGCAATGGTATAAAACATGAATTAACCCCTCCCTACACACCTCAGCATAATGGTGTTGTAGAGAGGAAAAATAGAACTGTGATGGGGATGGCTAGAAGCATGATCAAGCAAAAACAAATGCCAAATCACTATTGGGCAGAAGCTGTGGCTACTGCCATTTACTTGATCAACAGAATAACTACTAAAGCTGTCAAAAACCAGACCCCATATGAAGCATGGTTTAGCTATAAGCCCAAAGTTAATCACTTGAAAGTATTTGGCAGTTTAGCTTATCCAATTACTTCTGCTCAAGGTAGAAGAAAGTTGGATGATAGGTCTGAACCATCTATCTTTATTGGTTACATTAATGAGACAGATGGGTACAGACTCTATAATCCAAAGTCTAAAAAGTTTTTTACCAGGAGAGATGTTCAAGTTAGGGAGCAGGCTAGCTGGGATTGGGGAAAGACATGGATAGAAAGACTTATGAAGCCAATTATATTGATCCATTCCCTGTAATGGATGAACCTGCTGCTGATGAAAATGAGTCAGACCCTCCAAGTCCTAGCAATGATGGTGGTGCAAGCTCTTCAACTGCAAATGACAATAATACAAGTGATCAGGAGTCTTCTGCTCAAACTCAGTCAGCTTCACCTAAGCTTAGAGCACTAAGTGATGTGTATAATGATGCAAAGAAGGTTCATATTAACTATGAGACAAACACAATTGAAGAAGATGAGGATCCAACAGTGTGTCAGTTTGCTTTAAACATTGTTGATCCCATGACTTATACTGAAGCAGTTAGCAAGAAGGAGTGGCAGGAGGCTATGATGACTGAGATTCAGGCCATTGAGAAGAATAACACATGGGAGTTGGTAAAACTTCCTGCTGGAAAGAATGTTGTAGGGTTGAAGTGGTTATTCAAGACAAAAGTTGGGGCAAAAGGTGAAGTCTTAAAGTTTAAAGCAAGACTAGTGGCAAAAGGGTACTCTCAACAGCAAGGTTGGATTATCAGGAGACTTTTGCACCAGTTGCCAGGTTTGAGACCATTAGAATTATTATTGCTGTTGCTGCTCAACTGGGATGGAAGATACACCAGCTTGATGTTAAGTCAGCATTTCTAAATGGTGACTTAAATGAAGAAATATATGTACATCAACCTGAAGGATTTGTAGTGAAAGGAAGTGAAGAAAAGGTGTATAGACTGAGAAAAGCACTATATGGTCTCAAGCAGGCTCCTAGAGCATGGTATTCTAGGATTGATCATCATTTTCTCAGTCATGGTTATCAAAGAAGCAACAATGAGCCTACATTGTATGTGAAACAGGTGGAAGGTAATCATATGATCTATGTTTGTCTTTATGTTGATGATATTATCTGTACAAGTTCCTGTCCCAAGTTAATTGCAGAATTTAAGAGAATCATGAAAGATGAGTTTGATATGTCTGATATGGGTCTCCTCAAGTACTTCCTAGGCCTTGAAGTAAGGCAAACAAAAGATGGGCTATTTTTGTCACAGGGAAAGTATGCTCAAAATTTGTTGAAGAAGTTTGGTATGGTTGATAGTAATGTTGAAGGTACTCCAATGAATGTTAATGAGAAACTGCAGATTCATGATGCAGCTGACAAGACCAATGAAACCACTTACAGAAGCCTGGTAGGTGGTTTGATATATCTTACACACTCAAGGCCAGATTTGGCTTACTCAGTTGGGATGGTATCTAGATTCATGCAGTCTCCATCAAAGTTACATTGGGGAGCTGCTAGAAGGATTCTAAGATATGTGGCAGGGACCATCAACTTTGGTATTTGGTATGAAAAGGGAGTGCAGATTAAGCTTGTGGGGTTCACAGACAGTGATTGGGCTAGTTGTGTGGATGATAGGAAGAGTATTTCAGCAAATGTATTCAATCTTGGTAGTGGATCAATTACTTGGAGTTCGAAGAAGCAGAATACAGTAGCTTTGTCAAGTACTGAGGCTGAGTACATAGCAGCTACAACAGCAACCTGTCAAGCAATATGGGTCAGGAGAATTCTTGAAGAGCTTGGTCATGCTCAGGAGAAGTCAACTGTTCTTTACTGTGATAATAAGTCTACTATTAATCTCAGTAAGAATGCAGTCTTGAATACTAATTCCAAGCACATTGAGCTTAAGTATCACTTTGTGAGAGAGATGGTTCATGAAGATAAAGTTGTGTTAGAGTTTTGTGGGACTAATGATCAATTGGCAGATTTGTTAACCAAGGCTCTAAGTAGAGAAAAGTTTGTGTTTCTCAGACATCAAGTGGGTGTTATGGAGTTTGAATCAAGGGGAGGTGTCAAAAAGTAATTCAAACTCTAGGCTGCATGGTTGCTGGTTCTACGTACAAGTTGTTGCATGGGGAATAAGTCTGCTGATTTATCTCCTGGTCTTTAGTGTTCTATTTTGAATAAGTTTGTTAAACATTAGTTGTTGAGTCCTCCTAGTTTTATGTTTAGCCGTTGAGTTGTTTGGCTATATATAGCCTTTGTTATTTCCATTCTATGTATGCACTTTCAATTCAGTTTAATAATAGAACCAAGCATTGTGTGATTATCAAAGAGTGTGTGAGTTATATTCATAAAATACCAACATATATATATATCATCAACAATTAATAGATATAATTTTTTTTTTATTTCTTTCAGGTGTATATAATCAGCAGAAGATTATAAAGATTTGAAATAAAGAAAATCATTTTAAGATCTATTGTTGTAAAGTATTTTAAAGTTTTCTTGTAAAGAATCTTGGAACATAACAAAGTACATACATACATACATACATACATATTATTATTAATAATAATATAATAATAATAATAATCAAGGAGATATATATGTATATATTGTGAGATAATGATGATGATGATGTTTTGTACCGCAAGGATAGTATCACAAAAGTTGCATTGGACATAGCAGAGTTGCTCGGAAGGAGGAGAGAGGTGGTGGTGGTCCGGTGAAAAAGCAGCTGAAGATGACATATTTTTATTTTATCTCTTTCTCTATCACCAACAGTTTGATTTGATTGATTGAAAAGATTGACTGAACAATGTATTTGGATTGATTGATGGACAGATTAACAACCTTTGGGATCTGACCTCCTTTTGTTTATGTTTATGTGTGTGCCTTCTCAAAGTCATGTGAGAGAAAGAAGATACAAATGAGAATGTGAGAGAAAACACAACCAGAGGGAGACCCACTATATAAGATGGCACTTGGATGAATCAAACCCTACAATCATCCTTTTTTTTCCTTCATATGTTATTATTGTTCTTTTGTTGTTTATGCCCATGAATCATAATTGTGTTATTATTGTTATGTTTCTATCAAAGTTATTTCAACTTTACCCCCTTCTATTTTCATTACATTGCCTACAAAACATATATCCACACACATACGGAGTATTTAAATTTTGTTAAAACCATATTATGAGTAAATATCTAGCATTCAGAAGTACTAGCTAGGCCATGAATTTCTTTAACATAGATGCATTTAAGAATATTTTCTACGTTGTAACGTTATTTTTTTTATAAAAGCTTGACATACTACTTTTATTTGGATTTTGAGTCAATATATATCTTTAGGCTAGGGATGAGCATTCAAGCCCGAATACCGATCCCGTCCCGTCCCGATCCCGATACCGTACCGAACCGATACCGATACCGAACCGAGGGTTTTCGGGATCGGTATCGGTATCCATATTTATGGATTTTCGGTTTCGGTATTATCGGTATCGGTACGGGATCGGTACGGTATCGGTATTTTAAGGCAAAATACCGATACCATACCGGTACCGTACCGATACCGAACCGATACCGTACCGTACCGTATGTGTTCGGTATCGGGATCGGTATTGGGTTTTTGGACTTTTCGGTATCGGTATTGTCGGGATCGGTATCGGTTCGGTACCGATCCCGTCCCGAGCTCATCCCTACTTTAGGCGATGTTTGGTAGCATTTTAATGATTTCATTAAGAGACTAGATTTGAATCAATCAACATTAACTGTGTTCAGTTGACTGACAGAATACACCTGAATCAATAAATGTACTTTTACATATTAAGTTTCAAAATGATGTTAAATGACAATCTTATCCATTAATCCATTTACATGTATTCATAACCCCAAGCCGAGTAGCCGACTACTCACACACCACCTCCTCGACCCACCATCGCCTCATCCACAACCAGCTAATTAGATCAAGCAAAGCCAGACCTTTTATTGGTTTAAAGTTTCTTACCCAATCAGGTCTCTTAATGGTTCAGTAGTTATTGATGCAGAGATTACCAAACAATCCCTTAGTGCGTATGTGTATCACTACAAAAATTTTGTCAATTAACGACGACACCATTAGCGGTGGCCCGCCACATGTCGCCGCTAATGGTCGAAACGCAAGGCAGGTCCTTTGAATGGTTATGGCCATTGATCTGCTCATTGATCAAACGATTGGGGATAAAAGTACCACAGACAATAGCGTCGACAAGTCGCCACAATTATTTCCCTCCATCTTCTCCTTGCAAGCCAAACAAGTGTTCTACATCCAAAAACCTTCTCAAGGAAACCAAAGCAATAACCACAGGTGGGTCATAAAGAATGTTTATCATCAGCGAATTTGGGATCTACTATTAAATGATGTTCCCATCGAGAATGTTCAAAATGTTGAAACTGACTTAGTCGGAGATATTGATGTAGTTCACAACAACTCGATCCCGCTTATGACACGGAGTTGTCCGAGAGAGAAAATGGAGTATCTGACGAAGAGTCTGGTTAAAAGAAGAGTTATTGTAATTCCTATTAATTAGTAATTGAGAAACACTTGTTATAATTTATATTTGTAATTTTACAAGAAATGGTCACTTTATGGCTTGTGATTGTTCGATGTTATCGACATGACCATGACGTAGACGGAGCCAAGGAGCCACCTCCATGTGGTGATGGTTTTTGGTGAGGACACCATCAGCAGGACTGTAAGTCTTATAATGAGTCAATGTTTACTATTTTTACTTCATTTATTTTATATAATGTGGCAAATAATTTTTAATTCTAGTTGTAGTTCCTCCGAAAAAGACAAGAGGCAAGGCAAAAAAAACCTTGGGACTCCGTCGAGAGGTGATGAATCGGGTGAGCTTTTGGATCTTCCATTTGATATCGAGGCAACCTCTATGCCAATTGGTTAGCTTGGTTGTTATTTCAATCGGAGTTAGGTATTTATATTTGGCGCACCATACCATTCGACAAAGAAAGTTGGTGGTTTGTTGACGAGGAAGTTAGTGATGCCCTATATGAGCATCTGAGGGTAAATGATTTATCAATATATTTTATATGTTGTTTGTTGATTTGCTTTTTTTACTTGACTAACATTTTTTATTTAATTCTTAGGCAAGCTTTAATTTGGATGAGGTTGAACATGATCTTAATTCAAGCCTCTAAGAAGAAGGGTGGCATTAATCAAGTGATCCAAAAGCGGTTCAAGGACCATAAACAAGATGCAAAAATCAAGTTTCTAAATCGGGGAGGTTACGCAATTCTTGAGAGGGCAAGGACTTTTGTCCCCGATGTTACGACCAATCTGAACTGGCAGTTGTTAGCCATTTCTCGAAAGAACAACATATCTAACGGTCAAGGGCTAACTTATCAGTCCGACAACAACAGAGATAGACAAATCGAGATGAATCAAGTTCTTATGCTAGTCTCAGGGTAAAGTTTCTGTTTTTATTCAGGAGCATGTCACGAGACCGTATAGTGCTAGAGTACAGCATTTCAAGTTATGATACATAATGCTTCCTTTACGCATGAGTTATTTCATCTCAAATGTAGCCAAGTCCTATAATATTCAGGATCATCGTATAATAAGAAACTTGATTTTTTTTAACGAGTTTGCAAATTTTAATCACCATGTCGAAACAACTAGATAACTCAAATAATTAAAAAAATATAGTTAAATGCCAATTTCGTTCCTGATGTTTGGTCTAGTTTACTACTTCAGTCCATTTCTTGTTATTTTCGTCCATTTCACTAACTGGGTTTATTTTT
Organism: Ambrosia x helenae; assembly: GCA_030844895.1. Classification (NCBI taxonomy): domain Eukaryota; kingdom Viridiplantae; phylum Streptophyta; class Magnoliopsida; order Asterales; family Asteraceae; genus Ambrosia; species Ambrosia x helenae. Next base: position 139,829,203 of record CM061228.1, on the reverse strand, counting down.
TTTGTTAAGTTAGGGGTATTGTAGTCATTTTACCTATTTATTTTTGTTTTCTTTTTTTTCAACATTTTACTTTTTTATATAATAAAACATAATTTATTTATTTATTTAATATAACACACCCACCCCACCCCACCTCCCCCACCCAACTCTCTCTCTCACACACAGAGACACACATAAAACACACACACACACACAGAGGTCAGGTTCAATGAAGGATCAGATAATCACCGACGAGAAATCAGACGGTCTGGATATTGTATCAATCGGAAATGCTGTACGAAGGCCCATTGGAGAAGAAGTATTGGAGTTTGTCTAGGGTTTGTATCAATCGGAAAGTTGTACCTCAACCCTCCACCGTAGTAGGAAAGGAATTTGGAAAACACATATCTTTGAGGTAATCTCCTAATTACAGCTTCATCAAGAGATCAAAAGGCCTAAAGATTGGAAATTGAATGTGGGTTCATCAAGAGATCAAAACGCACATCTCCTCCACCACCGTCTTCGGGTTTATAACCCCATCTCCTCTTGCTATTCAGCATCATCAATCATCTAAACGGTTTGAAGGGTCCATGTCTCGTAGGATTAGGTCTCGTCGCCGGAGTAATTCTGTTTCCGATCCGGTTAAAGTTATTGTTCTTCTTTTTTAGGTGGGTTTTCGATTGATTGTTTAGTAATTCTGTTTCTGGTCCGGTTAAAGGTTGTGAAGGATTCAATGGGACGGTTTTTTTTAGTGTTGTTTTAATTGTTTGATATGGTGAAAAGAATGGTGAATGGTGGTGGTGTTGTTATGTATGTGCAGAGAATGAGAGAGATTAGGGTGGAGATGGGTGGGTTTAATAATTAGGGTTTCATTTAAAAGGGGGGAAATAATCATAATAGATGAAAGGTCAAAATTGCCCCTCATTTAACTAGGCAAATTGACAAGGCTACCCCTGACTTAACGTTAGTTTTTAACTGAGTTGGTGAAAATGACGAAAATAACAAGAAAATCCAAACCTCAGTAGCTCAACTGCAAAAAAAAAAAAAAAAAAAAAAAAAAAAAAAAAAAAACAAAACAAAAAAAAAAACAAAACAAAAAACCTTTTTGTACTGAAGTGTAAAACTGGACCAAACCTCAGAGACAAAATTGACATTTAACTCTAAAATATATATATTCAAGAGAATAATTCAATTTATGTTTGGAACAAAAAGTTGTGATGGGAACTTTAATATATTAGCATATAGCAATGAAGGAGATTCAACCAAATCTTTGGTATGAATTCTTGTCTTGTGTCGCATCGATATTAAGGATAGATGGTGAGATGTACAAGCTGTCCGTGTACCCACCACCATGTATATGAGAGAGAAATGAATGTATGGTTGACATTTCCGATGAATGTTTGTGTTGTGTTGTGTTGGGTTGCAGATCGAGGCGGCAGAGGTGGGGGGAGAGAAGTAAGAAAGGGACGTTTGCATGGTGTGGGTAGCTTTCTCATCTTCACCTGTTGTTTTCAATACTTAAAAACACTTTTTACCTTCTTTTTTTTACATTTTGTTTACCTTCTTTCTTTTACTTTTCTCATCACTAACCCTAATTAAGGTTAAGACCAAACTATACTTGTCAATAGTCAACTCTTTTTTTTTTAAGTTATATGTAAGTTGTATTCGGTGAATGTTCATCCAAACCGATATACAACTTAAAGTTGTAAAGTTTTCATAAGGAAATTCTTATATTTCATTGTTTTCTTTTAAAAATACTTTTAAATATATTGTTTAATAATTATTTTTTTAATTGTAAAGAACGATCATATTAGTATATATATTAAACGATAATTGTTTATTATGTACTTATGAAAATATAATGTAATAAAATCAATTATTATATTATATATTATTTAAATTCGACTAGTGTATTATTATTTTAAAAAAAATGTTTTTAAAAAGTGTTGATACACTTTGTGTATAATTGTGCGTCTAGTCTAGTACTATTTACATAGTGAAAGATTAACCCTCCAACCATATACGTAGTTCGTAAAAACCCACTACATGGTGCATCGAACATCGTTTCTTTGCCTCCAAAGTAATGAGTTTTAATTACGTGGATACCCTTCCCTTTATATACATGGAATAATGGAAATAAATAATCCCAACTATTTATTATTGGTCAATAACAGTCCCAACTACGAAAATCACCAATATTGGTCCCAACTTTCGACATATTGGAAACCAACGGACCTAAACTAACGGAGGCTAACTCCGTTAGTGTGATGCTGACGTGGCATGCCACGTAGGATGCCACGTAGGATCATTTTGCCACGTGGCATGCCACGTAGGATGCCACATAGGATTATTTTGCCACGTGGCATGCCACGTAGGATCATCTTGCCACCTAGGCATGCCACGTCAGCATCACACTAACGGAGTTAGCCTCCGTTAGTTTGGGTCCGTTGGTTTCCAATATGTCGAAAGTTGGGACCAATATTGGTGATTTTCGTAGTTGGGACTGTTATTGGCCAATAGTGAATAATTAGGATTATTTATTTCCATTTTTCCTATATACATTACTAGTTTTTATCCCGGGAGCGTCCCGGGTTGAAATATCTAATATGGCATAATAAAATATATTATTATTATTATTATTTTAAACAAATCTCTGCCATAAGTTATCATATTCAAATATAAAAAAACGAATCTCTGCGACGGGGTATAAATCTAGTGCCATTACAAATGAATTCGGAAATTTGTAATCGATCATTCTAAAAAGAACTGACATGAAATAAGAAAAAAAAGTTAATTATTGAAATATCGAACGCATTAGTCTAAGGGTTATGTGATGCGTTAAAAAATTCATGGGTATATGATCGGGTTTATAGTTCGGGTATTTGGGTATGTTGTTTCGGGTAATCGGGTCGGATATCACCTAATCCCAGACCTGACCCAAACCCACAATTTTTTTAAACTAATCCAAACCCGACACAATACCTGTCGGGTTACAAAAAATAGTCATTTTTTTCTTCGTTTTTTATATAGCACTATGGTACTCGTTGGAAAGATAATAAAACGCTCGTTAATTTGGTGTAATTTTTTTCTTTAAAAAATCTCGTATATTAAAGATATTGACGTTTAAAAGTTATGGGAGGAAACATGAGAGAAAAAAATAATAAAGTTTTAATATTTAGATTTAATAGATTAGGTATTTAATAGATTAGCTTAAAGATTATAAGACTGTATGGTGTGCAATCGGGGAAGGAACTCGGGGACGTGAGCTGGACAAATGCCCGATCGGGAACACCGGCCCCCCGATTCGGGTTCGGTGCATTCGGGGATTTCACCCCCTTCCTACCGAGTTGCTTGATTGGCCCACGTGTACTATCCATTTGATATATAATAAAACAGTGAAGGAAAAGAATAAAAAAAAGGAAGGGGGAATTGGGGGAAACCATTTCCAAAATTTGGGGGAGAAAATGGGGGAAATGATGTGGCGCTGATGTGGCACTTGGGGGAGTTGGGGAAAAAAGGCACCACACCATATAGTCTAATAAATTAGGTTAAATCATATTTATTCCTTTTTTTTAATTGGTTTACACTTGCCACATCATATCCTATGTGGCATCTCTCAAATGAGAGATTGCATAAGAGTATGACATGTAGGATTAATCCTTTTGCAATATATATATATAGATACATTACAAGGAATAAGCGTTTTAGCTGTGAAAACGTCGCCGCTAATGCTCGTCTTTGTTGCTACTAAAGGCAATAGCGGCAATATCTCACCACTAAAACGTTTCCGCTACTGAAACGTCACTAATGTTCAAAAAACCGCTGCTAAAAAAAATCGTATTCGCTGCTAATGCTCTTGTCCGAGTCTGCAGGAGACGATTAATTTTCACATTAAAAATGGTCAAAAATTACAAACTTCAACTAAAAAATGTGTGGTCTAATTGAACTAAAAATGAAACGAAACACAATATTTCCTCATTTGCGAAGCTCAGCGCTATGTAGCTAGTTCTAATCCATTTGCGAGGCTCAGCGCTATATAGCTAGTTCTATACCTGAACAAAGGACTAGTAGAGAAAAACCCCTAACCGGGTCTGGCCCACAAAGGTTAGGGGTCTAATTAAAGGCCCATTGACTACCTATATATATAAGAGGTCTTTACCTCAATCATAGGCATCTCATGAGCACCCAATTTTTTGTTACTGGAATAGGAGGATTCTCTCCTCTAAGTGTCTCTCTAGTCCCCATTTTCTGTCTTATGATCACAATTTTAGGCCTAAGAAGACAAAGTACACTTTCATCCTCACCTTTTCTTAAACGGTTCAAACATGCCTGGTCAGTCGGGTATGTTTTTTCCTCTTCAATTACAAAATTCAACATTAAATTACAAGAGATATACGTTGGTGGCGAAGGTTGACGGTGGTGTTGAAGTTGATGGTAGTAGTGGAACTTGACTGTGGTGGTGGCATCATGGTTGAGTTGGATGGTGGCTTGGAGTTGATGATGGTGTGTAGTTGCAAAGAAGATGGTGAATAGGAGAAGAGGAGTTGAGTTTAGGGCTGCAAACGAACCGAACGAACATAAACAAGGCCTTGTTTGTGTTCGTTTGTTAAAAAAATTATGTGTTCACGAACAGTTCATGAACACTTACCGAACGAGATTTTTTGTCCGTGTTCGTTTGTTAAGAAAACATTCATGCATGTTCGTGTTCGTCTGTGTTCGTTTGTTAATTTTGTTCATGAACGCACACGAAAACAAACGGACAATAATGAACACAAACAAGTGTTCATGAACGGAAACAAACACAAACGAACATATATTTACTTTTGAATAACATCGAATTCACATGCATTAAGACATTAGCTAGATCCACCCAAAATATAACCTAATTGTCCAAACATACTTAGTACTGGAGAAGGGCATTAGAGGTGGAGAGCATCAACGCTGGAACGTGGAAACATATATTGAATACAAAAAGAAGGTTTATTGATCTCATATAGTCATATATTTACTTTATATATATTATTTACTCGGTAAAATAAATAAAAATAAAAGAATATAAATGAAGTATAAAAATTAAAAACCTTAATAAACTATCGAACACAAACGAACATAAACGAACACGTTCACGAACATAAACGAACGAACGTGACCTCTGTTCATGTTCGTTCATTTATTAAACGAGCGAACACAAACGAACTTCCTGCCGAACGGTTCATGAACTGTTCGCTGAAAGTTTAGTTCTTTTGCAACCGTAGTTGAGTTTGTTTTAGAAGGAGAAAAAAAGGAGTGAGAGATGTTAACAACTTAATCGAATTTTCATCGATGACCAGGTAGGAACCAGGTATAATCAGATACGAAATGGGTAGGACCTAATTCTTGAAAATAAATTAATAAGGAACCGGGTAGGAACTATCGAATGCAAATGCTTCAGAACCAAGTACGGTTGGTATCGGTTCCGGGTTTTGTGCATCACTACTTTGGTCTAGCGTTATATAAAATCGCGTGTCATAGAAAAAAGTCAAGAGTTTTAGTTTCACGGTAAACTACAATATAGAATTAGTAGTGAAATCAATTGTCGTTAAAAAAAATGGTCCATACGATAATATCATGTATACAGTGGCGCAGGATAGTTGGGGCGGGGCGGGGAGGGGCGGCCGACCCCCCTGGATTTTCGCGCAGAAGTTCCGATTATATAGTATTCGTATAGAAAATTTTGAAAATATAGGGTTTCGACCCCCCGAAACTAGTGACTTCCGGCCCCCCGGTGACTTCCGACCCCCCAAACATTCGGGTCAAGCTTCGCCACTGCATGTATAGGATTCACGTTTTCGAAATATACAAATCTTATATCTTATATCTTATAGCTAAAGAAACATTTTATTAATATATTATTATGTACTTAAGCCAGTTTTATAGAGTATACACGTGTAATGCTGCTCCGTGGCAATTTCGTCAATCACCAGCCATATCATCTTCTGAGGCCTTGTGGAGGATAAGTAGATAGAAAGATAATGGATAATTAAATTGATAAATTCTATTATAAAATAGAGAAAAAAACTCTTCATTGTATTTTTGAACAATCATCACTTAATTAATAATACAATTTATAGTTATATAAATGATGAAGTTAATTATGAGAAAGATACAGATATAAAAAAAAACACATATGAGCTTCTTATGGATTAATAACCGCTCCCCGTTTAGCAGCCTAGTGTGGAAAGATTAGTGTTCGTTCTCCTTGTAATTTGTTTTTGTGTTTTTAGGCATTGTATGTTTCTTGTCTGGCTTCTTGCTATGTGGTTGGTGTTTAAGAAAATTAGTTGTTCCAAAAATACAGAAAAGAAAAGAAAAGGTACATGTCAATATAATGGTTAGGATGATAAGTTAAGAAAGAAACCCTTATATGGCGGGCACTCTGGCATATTTGTCACCATTTGTATAGTCTGAATTAGCCAACTTATCATTTAGCCTTCGAGTGCTTTTTCTATGGTCCAAAAAAATCTATATATATTTCTGTAAAAGTTTTTAATGATTATAATAATGAAGAAATTAGTTAGATGGACTTTAACTCTATTTTGGTCACTAAATCACAAAAATAATAGTCTTTTAAGTTTTTTTTTTTTTTGTCTATAATAAAATATATATTTTTTTATTAAATAAAAAACATTACAAATTACATCAAGATAGCGGGAAGACGGGCAACAAGCTGCGTCGCCACCCTTTCTGAATGGCAAACCCTAACCGGCTAAAAACGTAACCTTGCCCACCCGGGAGACACTACTGTGAATAACTCGCTAGACCCTGGTCAGGAAACGGGTAGCCTCTCGGTGCCAATGAGCCAAATGTATCAAAGTTAGGGGTGCGAAAACGTGTTAGTTCTCCCCGCAGGACCCTGGTCAGGAAACGGGTAGCCTCCACCCCTTTTAAGTTTATACGAAATTTGGAAACTTGTCCGTGGCGAGTAAGACTGATGGAATTAGTACTTTATATTTACAAGTCTTACACGTTACGTCATTTGACCTTAACCCAGTTAGTTTTTTATCGTTAAATCACGTCATACAGGGGTGGTTTTGTCTTTTTACCCATTTATTTAATATATTTTGAATAAATAAAACAAAAATAACTTTAAAAAGGTTATAACACACACCTATATATATCTCTCTCTCCCTCCCTCCCTCCCTCCCTCCCCCTCCCTCTCTCTCTCTTTCCCCCTTTCTCTCTCTCTCTCCCTCTCCCTCCCTCCCCCCCTCTCCCTGTTCTTAACCACCATCAATACCCCTACCTGCAACCACGAACCACCACTACTAGTATCAGCCGCTACCACCCCTACTTGCTACCAACCTCCACCATTGTCAACATTATCTCATCCACTGTGGCCACCATTGCATAGGAGATTTCCACCATCATCAGCCATCATTGCCCTGACCAGCTACCTCTTTCCAGTAACATCACCTTAACCACCATCAGAACCCTAACCCCTACTTTTAGTAAGTCGTTAGAATCCAAACCCCAGTTTCAGTCCATCATCATAACCCTAACCGGTGATGGTTGAAGAAGATGACAATGATGATGTTGAGTGAGATATTTTCATGATTTCTCACTCTAAAATATCAATTATTCAACATATTTCAATTTCTCTTTCGCCAGTGAAGTGATCGGTTTCCGGTGGAATCTTTGGTATGAATGGTCATATTTCAATATCGTTGTGATTACGATGGTTGTCTCCCAGAATGGTAACGAAACAAGTTTGAAGGAGCGTGATTACATCAAGAGGTATCATAAGCATGAGGTGAAAGAGTGCTAGTTGTAACATTTCCGATTTTTGTGTTTTCAATCTATCATAAAATTACTATCAGTTCATTCTAAAAGTTATTATATATTGTAGCACCCTAGGCATATCCCACATCATCCATGGACAAGATAGATCTTGGTTCATAAGTAATGTACTACCTCTTAAATCATCAACACGTTTTTGGCTTAGTTGGTTGTGGAGCACATGTAAACTCCATAGTTAAGCATGCTCGAGTGATAGCAATTCCATGATGGGTGAGCACCTGGGATTCTGGGAAGTATTCACTCGGGAAACCGAAAACAAACCCGTGAGCTTCTAGTGGGTAAAGCGGAAAATATTGGAAAATATTAGAGGCGGGTGTTACAGAATGGTATTAGAACCACTCCTTTTCCATCCGGGATGGTGGGGATAACCTCATCGAGGATGACGAGTCCCTGACGGGGGATGGGAGATAGAACAACCTATGCATATCCCACATCGTCTGTGGACAGGAGAGATCTTGGTTCATAAGTAATGTTACGCCTCTTAAAGCACCAATGCATTTTGGGCTTAGTTGGCTATGGAGCACATGAAAACTCCATAGTTAAGCGTGCTCGAGTGTTAGCAATTCCATGATGGTGACCATTTGGGAAGTTTTCACTTGAACAACCAAAAACAAATCCGTGAGCTTTTAGTGGGCAAAGCGGACAATATTGGATAATATTAGAGGCTGGGTATTACATATCTATAGCATAGATATTAATAGTATACAATAGTATCGTACAATATATTACCATATTGTACTACATATTCTATTATAGGTCTATGACAGGTCTTGTATAAGCCTACAGGTGTAGTATAGGTCCCATATAGGCCTATAAGGGTAGTATTGGCCCAGTGTAGACCTCATATAGGCATACGAGTGTTGTTTTGGTCACATATAGGTGCAGTATCGTCCCATGTAGGCCAATGGGTGTAGATTAGGTTTTGTATACGCCTACTGTCACACCCTCAAATTTCCACTGCGGGGTTTATACCGCGAGGCGCGTGACATACCAGGATCCCATAGCCATAAGTCACAGGAACGAACTCTAAATGCCCAAACCATTTAGTTCGTTTTCAAAAACCAAGTTTATGTTAAGCTGCGGAAGCGTAAACCAAATTTAAACCTTTTAAAACCATGCGCAAAACAACGCGCCCAAATTAAAACCATATGAAAGAAAATGTAAAAACATAATATGTAATTTAGGTGTATGCCATGACCCAATGCAATGAAACGTGCAGTGCTTCCTAATCGTGACACCGGAAGCTAACTACCTGCAAAAGCATGTAAATGGTGGGTCAACAAACAATGTTGGTGAGTTCACTAAGTAAAGTAGGTGAGTAAGTAAAAGCGTAGGTTTCCCAAACCATGTAACCAAATGAAAACGTCGGTCTCCCAGACCACATAACAGTACGTAAAAACGTCGGCCTCCTTGGCCACAAGTAAATAGCTAATTCATATGCTAGGGGTAGCTAGCCCACTCATGATAACTAAAACCGGCGAATACCGAACTACTAATGAACAAGTTCCCATAACCGGGATAAGGATGCCTTGCATCATTGTCCATCGACAATGATTATGTTTGAAGCTAATAGTTCACATCCGTGCTCCCAGCACGATGTGAGGTTTGTTAGACCTAATAGCGCTATCAACTAATTAACCCGCTTGCCCAACCGGCAATTGATTCGGTATTTTGAAGGACTTAAAAGATGTGTTTGGTTTAGTTCATCAAGGACATATATATGAATTAGTAAAAGTAGATTTACCTCGTAAATCATGCACCCCAAACCCGGGATGTGTAAAAGTAGTCCCAACCCGGACTAGAAACGTTACGTAAGTTGTCTCAACCCGAGACGCATGCTTTTGAGAAAAGAGTAGTGAAACTCACCTTATCGCGTAAGCAAAGAATCCGAACAGCAAGTATTATATGCTACCGACACCCTAATAACAGTGTCACTACGTGAGTATAGGCGTAACATCATTACACCATATAACTCGTTTGTCCAAGGCGTTTTAATATTCAAAAGTGTGTATGCGACGCCTAGTGATTCTACATGCAATAGTAAACCCTACGGACTCGTTGGTGAATGAGTTGGTTATAATTAGTTTCTACAGCCCGTATGTGTCATAAACATGTGTACTTCCGTTATATGTCAATTTTAGATCACCTAAGACCTCAAGTAATCACATAAGCACATAATACACAATCTGTGTTTTCAGGACAGATTGTGCGCCATCAAAACGAATTTATTTAAAATACTTAACGAATGAATTAGAGTCCCAAATTTTTACTGAATTTTATTTGGGATTCACTCGACAATACCTATTTTTGTTTTGTCTTAATTCCAAACACAAAAATTATAAAAATTCGTACAACACAGCAGTGTTCAGAAAATTTCCTCAACAGGTCAGTTTAGTAGGAAAATTCTTAAAAATTTTGTATTCATCCAAACGAGATGAATCCACTTGGAAAAGCTCTATTTTTCCAGTATTGACCTACTGTAAAAATTTCATAACCTAACTCCTTGTAAATCTCAAGTTATGACCATTTAAAGTTAGCCCAATTTACAAATCCGAAAATCTGATATGATCCCTAATCAATTAAAATTCCAAAAACGACTCAAACGATGTCCAAATTCGATGGTTTTGCCCATTATGAAAAGCTAAGACCTTGTACGTTACATTCATGCAAAGAATCGATCAAACCAATTATTTTCAAGCCACGAAACAGACCCTACAAGTCGACATTCAGAATCTGTCCAGATTCTGATCGTGCAATATTATCAATTATATCAAACCCTAGTTGCATATTATCAATCAATAACACCTAATAATCATCATACAACTTTCCTAATACCTATTCCCATCAGATCCTATTATCAAACATGTCAAGATCAAAGCTTTTAGGATCAAAACACCAATAACTTGCGCAACAAGCATCCTATGATGTTACTACGCGTTTATTAATAGGTTTAATCCGTTTAATCTTCAAAAAGACTCATGTTTTAATGTTTATTAAACCCATTCAGACCTGGACAAACTTGTTATATGATTTTTACAATAGAACATAAAGTAAAAAGCGTAAGAAATCATGAGTTATACCCTTAGCTCTTCAAATCAATCAATCGCGCGCCTTGGAGCCTCCCAATTGATGATCTTGAGCCTTAGCAGGAGTTTTTGGAGTGAAATATTCGTGTGGGGCAGTAAGGGGGCGATTAGGGTTGAGTATGAGGGCTGCATGGGGGTTAAGGATGCTTATATACGAGTTTGAGGCGGTTTTAAACCCGTCAGATAGGTTCGAGCGGCCGCTCGGAGCCTGTGAGCGGCCGCTCACATGTCCGGGTGGCGCGCTTTTGCCTCGTTTCGCCTCCCGACGCGTTATCCTTCGACGTTTTCGTTATTTCGGACCGTAACAAGTGTAACCCCATGCATTAAGACCCTAATCAACCTCATGCTCCACTTTTAATGATTTCTATTAACGTGTTCGGTTTAGGTTCACATAATCACGTATGGTTTTCACATAAGTTTGTCAGGTATCACCGAGACACATGAGTTTATTATTCACCAACGTCCGAGGTTCACTAATCATGCAATCACACCTTGACTCATACCCATGCACGTATGTCTTATCTAACTAACCCTAGTTAAGTATAATGCAAGGAATGTAACTAGAGTTTAGTTAAAGTGAGAACCTGAATTTTCGGGGTATCACATCATCCCCAAGTTGAAAAGAATTTCGTCCCGAAATTCAGCAAGTAAACAGTAAAGCCAGCTAAAAAAATGTATGCTTGGTTTCCGGATGTCACATCATCCCCAAGTTGAAAGGAATTTCGCCCCGAAATTCACTTTGAGCGAGCTGCTTTATGTTCGGCATTTGATCTATGCACAGGTTCAGGTTCAGAAAAGAGGTGTGGATATTTGAGCCGCATCTGATCTCTGCGCTCCCACGTGTATTCCGGTCCTAGACGGGAATTCCATTGTACGTTAATAATAGGTATAGTGTTCTGTTTGAGTTTCTTGACGCCCCGCTCAAGAATCTCCACTGGTTCTTCCATGAACCGTAGCCGATCGTCCACCTGGATCTCCTCCAGTGGCACCATCAGTGTTGTATCCAACAGGCATTTCTATAGATTCAGTACGATATGTGGGATACATCGTGTACCCTACCAAGTTTGTTAAGCAGGTTTAACATGTAAGCTACCAGACCAACCCTTTCGACAATCTCGAATGGTTCAATGTATCGTGGGTCAGCCTTCCCGTTTTACAAAGTGTATCACCCCCTTCCAAGGTGACACCTTCAACAGAACCTTGTCCCCAACTTGGAACTCCAAAGGTTTCCTACGCTTATCAGCGCAACTTTTCTGTCGATCACGAGCAGCAGCCATTCGATTTTTGGTTTGCACTATCTTCTCAGAAGTCTCGTGCACGAGTTCGGGACCTGTTAGCTGGCTATCCCCAACTTCAGTCCAGCAGATGGGAGACCTACACTTGCGTCCATAAGTGCCTCAAAAGGCGCACACTGTATCGGAGTGTGGTAGCTGTTGTTATACGAGAATTCAATCAAAGGCAAGTGCTTATCCCAACTGTTGCAAAAATCCACCACGCACGCTCGTAGCAGATCCTCCAATGTTTGGATGGTACGTTCACTCTGTCCATCCGTCTGAGGGTGATAGGCTGTGCTCATATCTAAGAGAGTCCCCAAAGTGTTTTGGAGAGTAGTCCAAAAATGAGAAGTGAATCGCGCATCGCGATCAGATATAGTAGGAGTAGGCACCCCATGCCTAGGGACAATTTTCGTAATACAAAGGCAGCTAGACGTTCCGACTTGTCCGTCTCTTTAATTGCCATGAAATGCGCTGATTTGGTCAAACGGTCAATAATGACCCAAATCATATCGTGCCCGCTGGGCGTTTTAGGAAGTTTGGTGATAAAGTCCATGGAAATACCATCCCATCTCCACATGGGATTTTCCGGTTGCTGAAGTGGGCCCGAAGGTTTCTGATATTCAATCCTAACCTTGGCACACGTTAAGCACTTACTAACATAAGTGACTTTTTCAGCTTTCATGTTTGGTCACCAGTAAAGAGTTTGAGATCTCGGTACATTTTATCCGAACTAGGATGTACCGAATAACGAGGGGTGTGTGCCCCATCGAGCACTAGTTGTCTGAGATCTCCAACACGTGGAATCCAGACTTGATTCATGAAGTGCTGAAGACCCTATGTCCTCCATTCCAGGTGCTTATCAGCACCGTGCAAGGTTTCAAGCCCGATGTTTTCCCTTTCAAAGCCACGCCCTGGGCTTTACGTATCTTAACATGAAGATTAGATTGTAGGGTAAGTTGCAAGGCTCGCACTCGTTTGGGTTTTGTTTCCTTACTACTCAGGGCATCTGCTACTACATTAGCCTTCCCTGAATGTTACTTGATGGCACAGTCATAACCATTCAGGAGTCCGACCCATTGGCGTTGTCGTATGCTTAGCACCCTCTGGTCGAATATATGCTGGAGTCTTTTATGATCTGTGAAAATCGTGCACTCTGTCTCGTAGAGGTAGTGCCTCCAAATTTTGAGAGCGAAGACCTCCGCTCCCAGTTCCAAGCCGTGAGTGGGGAAATTTTTTTCTCATGAACTTTTAGTTGTCGTGAAGCATATGTGATCACCTTTTCACGTTGCATCAAAACACACCCTAGACCTTGGATAGATGCATCATAGTACACCACAAAGTCCTCCGTACCCTCAGGTAGTGATAATATTGGAGCACTGCAAAGTTTAGTCTTTAGTAACAGAAAAGCAGGTTCTTGGGCATCTCCCCACTTGTAGGTAATCCCCTTCTGTGTCAAAGCAGTGAGGGGTTGAGCGATTTTTGAGAATCCCTGAATGAATCTGCGATAATAACCTGCAAGGCCAAGGAATTGTCGGACCTCCGTGGGAGTCTTAGGGGCCTCCCATCTTTTAATCGCATCAATCTTAGCGGGATCGACCTGTATTCATGCCTCGTTCACCACATGACCCCAGAATTGGACCTCACGAATCCAGAAGTCGCACTTGGAGAATTTTGCATATAACTGCTCACTTTTCAGAAGTTCCAAGATCAGTCGTAGGTGTTGCTCGTGCTCTCCCCTACTCTTGGAATAGATCAGAATGTCGTCTATGAACACTATGACAAATTTGTCTAGATAGGGTTTGCACACACGGTTCATGAGGTCCATGAACACAGCTGGTGCATTGGTCAGCCCGAAGGGCATTACCAAAAATTCATAGTGCCCATAACGAGTTCGAAAGGCTGTCTTTGGCACATCCTCCTCTCGGACTCTCAGTTGGTGATACCCCGACCTCAAGTAAATCTTGGAATAGAAACTCGACCCCTGGAGCTGGTTGATTAAATCATCAATACGAAGTAAAGGGTTCAATTCCCGGTAATCGATACACATACGGAAACTCCCATCCTTTTTCTTAACAAATAAGACTGGAGTTCCCTAAGGTGAAGAACGAGGTCTAATGAAACCCCTGTCCAATAGCTCTTGGAGTTGGGTGGATAGTTCTTGAAGTTCGACTGGTGCAAGGCGGTATGGTGCACGCGCAACTGGGGCGGCTCTTGGTGCACGGTCAATTTGAAATTCCACTTGTCGAGCAGGTGGAAGTCCGGGTAATTCCTCTGGGAAGACATCTGGAAAATCTTGAACTACAGGGATGTCCTCAATTTTTGTTTCAACTTCAGCTCGAGTATCAGAAATGTTAGCCAATATGGCTGGGTAGCCCTTCCGAATACACCTCTAGGCTTTCAGGAAAGAGATGATGCCCATCATGGCACCACTAGGATCACCCTGGACAGATAAGAATTCTCCACTAGGGAGAGGGATACGAACAATCTTCTCCTGACAGAGAACTTCAGCGTGTTGCTTGGACAACCAGTCCATGCCAACCCCGAGATCAAAGCTTCCAAGGGTGATAGGTAGAATGTTGATGGCAAACGATTGCCCATCCAACTCGAGCTTACAGTCACGATGAATATGGGTTACCTCAACAGACTTTCCATCAGCTAACTCCATGTTGTACGGGGTATTAAGAAAAGTAGGAACCATCCCTAGTTGTTTGTTAAGTTTTGATGACACAAAACTATAGTCCGTACCAGTATCATAAGAGTGTCGTATCCGTCACGACCTTGTTATCAGTCCTAGCTTCCCTAATGCCAATCACGAATGCTTTCCCACGAACCCCATTATTGTTGTTCCCGTTGTGGTAGTTGTTGTTGCAGGACTTATACTTCACACTATCCCACGTTCTCTTGCTATCACCAACAGTAGAAAATGAAGCACCATGCTTCAGAAAGGTACCATGATCAGCAGTCTCATCTGTGAGTCTGCGAGTCAAGTGAAAGATTTGTAGGTGAGCTGCAGTGGCCAAGCCACGAATCTGAGGGGCCCACCCTTTCGGTATAAAGTTCGATCCATTTGTAAGGTAGGTTAAATAGATTTGAGCCTATAGTGGCTATCTCCTATAGCTTGGCAGTGTAGGCGTCGATCTCAGACCCATCCGTCTTTATATAACAAAGTTTCTAGATTTCACCACAGGGTGTTACGTTCTCCTTCCAGGTATCTGTAACTCATCGAGTGTGCATGTAGTGTACATTACTCCATCCTGCCTGGGACAAATGCACATGGCAAAGACTTATGCTATCGAAGCAACCAGACGGTCTCCTTCAGTTCCGTTGGAGTTATCGAGGTTTACAACCAATAAAAGGCTTGAAAATACGATGTACGTTCAAGGTATAAGAAAGTTCAAATGTGGAAGTCAGGGGAAAAGAATGATTTAGCAAAATAGATCTTTACTAGCTTGGAAAGATGCGAGGGCCTCAACCACCCTATCGTTGATCATAAAAACTCAGTCTTATCTAAGTTAACAAGGGAAATGAAAGAAAAGATAGGTAAGAAAAGGTAAGAGCCAATCGTCGCCATGCTTTGTCTAGATAGTAGAGCCTTCATCCTCACTTTCCGTGTGCTCGTCCTGCTCAGGTTCCCCTTTCATATCTTATCCTTCCTCTTTTGCGATGTCGGTGTTATATGGTTCTCATCACGTACAATCTCCTTCTCTAGTCCTATGTGAACCAGTTTAGTGGTAAGTTGTACCACTCGTTCCTCCAATCGTGGCTATCAGCCATTAGTAGGTTTCATCCTCCCTTGTGATGTTGCATTACATCGCAGGCTTTACGTAACTCCCAAGAGTGTGTGTAACAAGTCCCGATCTAATGTGTTCCCATGAATCTACCATATACTTATGAGTAACAGGGATATGCAGTCATACGTCCGCCCGCTCATACTAGGCGTAAGGTACTAAAGTAAGAAATAAGTTCTATATGCGTAACCCAGTCCCGTCTGAGTTTCGAATGGGAGTAAGAAAGATCAAGTAGCAAGGAACAGAAACTAATTGTCTCCTTGCTAAGTGACAAAAGATAAGTCTCGGCATTCGAATTCCTTCATAGTTGATTTAATGGTACCACGTCATGCGCATCGTGCAGCTTCCTGTGTACGTGCGCCATAACGCTCGCAAGGGCTCCCTCCCTTGTACTATTGTTGTCTCCTCGTCCATGAGGTTAGTTAGGATATTACTCCCAGTAATGCGCCACCTGGTGTAACCCTAGGTTCCCACCATTGACGTGTTAAGAATTAAGTCTAGAACTAGGAGATAACATATCTCCCGAAATCATATGTTGTAGATATATGTAGCTAATAGCTAGTTGTGCACTTAAGTTGTGAGTGTACTTATGCTATGATGATTATAGACTAGACTCAACATGCAGTCCTAGTTCACTATAACCAATGGCTCTGATACCAATCTGTCACACCCTCAAATTTCCACTGCGGGGTTTATACCGCGAGGCGCGTGACATACCAGGATCCCATAGCCATAAGTCACAGGAACGAACTCTAAATGCCCAAACCATTTAGTTCGTTTTCAAAAAACCAAGTTTATGTTAAGCTGCGGAAGCGTAAACCAAATTTAAACCTTTTAAAACCATGCGCAAAACAACGCGCCCAAATTAAAACCATATGAAAGAAAATGTAAAAACATAATATGTAATTTAGGTGTATGCCATGACCCAATGCAATGAAACGTGCAGTGCTTCCTAATCGTGACACCGGAAGCTAACTACCTGCAAAAGCATGTAAATGGTGGGTCAACAAACAATGTTGGTGAGTTCACTAAGTAAAGTAGGTGAGTAAGTAAAAGCGTAGGTTTCCCAAACCATGTAACCAAATGAAAACGTCGGTCTCCCAGACCACATAACAGTACGTAAAAACGTCGGCCTCCTTGGCCACAAGTAAATAGCTAATTCATATGCTAGGGGTAGCTAGCCCACTCATGATAACTAAAACCGGCGAATACCGAACTACTAATGAACAAGTTCCCATAACCGGGATAAGGATGCCTTGCATCATTGTCCATCGACAATGATTATGTTTGAAGCTAATAGTTCACATCCGTGCTCCCAGCACGATGTGAGGTTTGTTAGACCTAATAGCGCTATCAACTAATTAACCCGCTTGCCCAACCGGCAATTGATTCGGTATTTTGAAGGACTTAAAAGATGTGTTTGGTTTAGTTCATCAAGGACATATATATGAATTAGTAAAAGTAGATTTACCTCGTAAATCATGCACCCCAAACCCGGGATGTGTAAAAGTAGTCCCAACCCGGACTAGAAACGTTACGTAAGTTGTCTCAACCCGAGACGCATGCTTTTGAGAAAAGAGTAGTGAAACTCACCTTATCGCGTAAGCAAAGAATCCGAACAGCAAGTATTATATGCTACCGACACCCTAATAACAGTGTCACTACGTGAGTATAGGCGTAACATCATTACACCATATAACTCGTTTGTCCAAGGCGTTTTAATATTCAAAAGTGTGTATGCGACGCCTAGTGATTCTACATGCAATAGTAAACCCTACGGACTCGTTGGTGAATGAGTTGGTTATAATTAGTTTCTACAGCCCGTATGTGTCATAAACATGTGTACTTCCGTTATATGTCAATTTTAGATCACCTAAGACCTCAAGTAATCACATAAGCACATAATACACAATCTGTGTTTTCAGGACAGATTGTGCGCCATCAAAACGAATTTATTTAAAATACTTAACGAATGAATTAGAGTCCCAAAGTTTTACTGAATTTTATTTGGGATTCACTCGACAATACCTATTTTTGTTTTGTCTTAATTCCAAACACAAAAATTATAAAAATTCGTACAACACAGCAGTGTTCAGAAAATTTCCTCAACAGGTCAGTTTAGTAGGAAAATTCTTAAAAATTTTGTATTCATCCAAACGAGATGAATCCACTTGGAAAAGCTCTATTTTTCCAGTATTGACCTACTGTAAAAATTTCATAACCTAACTCCTTGTAAATCTCAAGTTATGACCATTTAAAGTTAGCCCAATTTACAAATCCGAAAATCTGATATGATCCCTAATCAATTAAAATTCCAAAAACGACTCAAACGATGTCCAAATTCGATGGTTTTGCCCATTATGAAAAGCTAAGACCTTGTACGTTACAGTCATGCAAAGAATCGATCAAACCAATTATTTTCAAGCCACGAAACAGACCCTACAAGTCGACATTCAGAATCTGTCCAGATTCTGATCGTGCAATATTATCAATTATATCAAACCCTAGTTGCATATTATCAATCAATAACACCTAATAATCATCATACAACTTTCCTAATACCTATTCCCATCAGATCCTATTATCAAACATGTCAAGATCAAAGCTTTTAGGATCAAAACACCAATAACTTGCGCAACAAGCATCCTATGATGTTACTACGCGTTTATTAATAGGTTTAATCCGTTTAATCTTCAAAAAGACTCATGTTTTAATGTTTATTAAACCCATTCAGACCTGGACAAACTTGTTATATGATTTTTACAATAGAACATAAAGTAAAAAGCGTAAGAAATCATGAGTTATACCCTTAGCTCTTCAAATCAATCAATCGCGCGCCTTGGAGCCTCCCAATTGATGATCTTGAGCCTTAGCAGGAGTTTTTGGAGTGAAATATTCGTGTGGGGCAGTAAGGGGGCGATTAGGGTTGAGTATGAGGGCTGCATGGGGGTTAAGGATGCTTATATACGAGTTTGAGGCGGTTTAAACCCGTCAGATAGGTTCGAGCGGCCGCTCGGAGCCTGTGAGCGGCCGCTCACAGGTCCGGGTGGCGCGCTTTTGCCTCGTTTCGCCTCTCGACGCGTTATCCTTCGACGTTTTCGTTATTTCGGACCGTAACAAGTGTAACCCCATGCATTAAGACCCTAATCAACCTCATGCTCCACTTTTAATGATTTCTATTAACGTGTTCGGTTTAGGTTCACATAATCACGTATGGTTTTCACATAAGTTTGTCAGGTATCACCGAGACACATGAGTTTATTATTCACCAACGTCCGAGGTTCACTAATCATGCAATCACACCTTGACTCATACCCATGCACGTATGTCTTATCTAACTAACCCTAGTTAAGTATAATGCAAGGAATGTAACTAGAGTTTAGTTAAAGTGAGAACCTGAATTTTCGGGGTATCACACCTACAAGAGCAGTACCGGTCCTGTATATACCTTATTTAGGCCAATGCGTGTAGTATCGGTCCAGTACAGGCATATAGGTGCAGTATAGATTTTAATAGTAAACTATCGTATCGTATCGTATATTATCGTATTGTAGCATATAAGCCTACAAGTACAGCATCGATCTCGTATAGGTGTATTATAGATCCCCTATAAGCCTATGGGTGTGATATACATTGTAACACCCCAACCGATGGCGGAAACATCGGGATGTCACGTATTGATGAGTATACAGTAGCACATGGTATTCAAGTTTTAATTGAAATTTATTTAAAGTAAAAATATCCAAAATTGAAAATACATAATAAGTCTTGAATGGAATTCTAATACATCAAATAACCAAATAAAGCATAAACTTCAATTTGTCTTTTCATGCTAACACTCTGGTCTTCACGCATCATTATTTCCTGTTGAGTTGTAAAAATGGGGGGGGGGGGTCAACTAGAAGTTGGTGAGAATACATAAGCCATGTCAAGCAAATAGTTTAAGTATAAAAGTTTAGCAATTCATATGTCTATCATAAGTTTAAGTCTACATGAATAAACATGATATGTTGAATCGACATAATCAAACCTCCGACTAGTTTAGGTCCATCTCGTCATCCACGGTTCACCTTAATAATATGTTGGAACGATAACAATCACCCACGCTACCTATGTAGGAGGTACACGTATCCGGGTGGGATTGTCAATCCAATAGATCTATTATTGAGTATCGCCGGCTTGGCCATAGCTAATGATTATGTAATGTTGAAACTCGTTGAAACTGTTGTTGTTGTCTAAATCATGAGGCATTAAAGTTTACAACTAGACATGCATGTAGAATTGCTTAAGTATAATGTTGCAAGTATGAAGAATTGCATAAACATGGTTACGTAAACTCACCTTAGCAAAGTATTAAGTCTCGAGAAATAGAATATGTGTAGCCCCAAAGTTGCCAATTACAAGAGCTTATAATCAAAGCTTCAATTGTAGAAGTAATAGACTATAGAAGAAAGGTATGAGGGAAAGTTTAATCGGATGGAAACAATCGATTTAGAGGTGCAAAGTATAATGGGTCATAGGTGGGTTTTTATACTAGTTTTGGATTCAATTAGCCATTAAAATTGGTCAACACCATAAAGTAAGGTTTTATGATGAATTGACTATTTGACTAAGACTTTGACTGTTTGACTAAGACTTTGACTATGACTAAGACTTTGACTCCAAGAATTATGTTTGTCAAGACTTTGACTCTTGACTCAAGGCTTTATTTTGAAATGAATTTATATCTTCCTTGTTTGAGATTATAAATGTAATTGGAAAAATGATTAGCTTTAAATAAGAAATAAAAAAAAAATCATTAGTTTGAATTAGAAAATAAAAAAAACACCGTCTTATAAAATGACGATTTTATAAATAGAATTAGGATAGGACATATGTCATGATTGAAGATTTTTTTTTTTTTTAGTACAATGATAAAAGAAACTTAGAAAATAGAGTGCACGGATAAAGATAAGAATACTTAGAAATAAATTAGACTTTATATCATGGATCGGGAAATACTTTAATGCAAAATAAATGGGAAAATTCGTGAGGTTACATACATCCCGTATATGTTTATGGGTTAGGATAGTTCTCGTATAAGCCTTAGATACGCCTATGAGCGTATTTTAGGTCTCGTATAGGCATCATATACGCCTATGTGTGTAGTATAGGACTCATATAGGCATAGGTATATGAGTGTCACATGTGTCTCGTATATGCCTCAATAGACCTATGGATGTATAGGTCCCGTATAGACCTCATATAGACATATAGGTGTAGTATAGGTCTAGCATATGAGTGTAGTATATGTATTGAAGTATACGCTAGTATCGTCTTGTATTGTACAATATTGTTCTTGTATAGAGCTCAAATTGGCCTATGAATGTAGTACAAGTCCTGTATAGGCATCATATAGTCCTATGAGTATAGGTCTTGTGTAGACATACAAAAGTAGTATCGGTCCTGTATAGACCTTATGTAGGAATATGGATGTAGTACAGTTCATGCATAAACCTCATCTAAGCCTATGGGTGTCGTATAGGTCCAGTTAGGCCTAAAAAAGTAGTATATGTCATGTATAAACCTCATATAGGCCTATGAGTATAGTATATGTCCCGTATTGGCATCATATAGGCTTATGACTATATAGGTCCTGTATAAGCCTATGAGTGTAGTATAGATCTCGTATAAACCTATGGTGTAGTATAGTTTTTGATAATATACTATAGTACCATACCGTATCTATTGTATAGTCTAATATTTGTTTTATATAAGTCACGGGAAAATATATGTCTCGTATATGACTATAAGTGTAGTATAGATATTATATATACATCATGTTAAAAATCCAACAAGGTTTAATTTTTAAAGTGTAGTGAAAGGTTATTACTAAATAAAATTGTATTCACATGAAGGTTAAAAACTTGAATTATGCTGATATAGGGCTGTAAAAAAAGCTCGTGGCTTGGAGCTCGCTTGGATTTAGCTTGGTTTGAAACTGAACCGAGCCGGCTCGGATCGGTTAGAAAGTGAGCCTACCTCGGCTTGGTTCGTAACAAGCCGAGCTGGCTCGGTTCGTAACGAGTCGAGCTGGCTCGGTTTGGCTCGAATAATTCTAATTTTTAATATATATTTTTTATATACATATAATATACTATAAAGTGTTAAAAAAGAAGGGGAATATATTACATATTTAATATTTGGTAACAGTAGCATAAGATTATGTGCTTGGGATTGAAGTTATTTAAATAAACTCATTAGTGCTTTTGATCTAACTACTCAAGTTAATCCGTATGTTGATGAACTTATTAATCCGTATTTGTTATTTTTAACTATTGAATAATATTTTAGACTATTGAATTTTAAAAGCCATTTTTCTTTTTTCTTTTTAAATTTGAGTCAAACCAAGCCGGGCTCGAGCTTTGATTTTCAGCTCGGTTTCAAATCCGAGCTGAGCCGACTCGATTTATAACCAAGCCGAGCGCGAGCATGACCTGACTCGACTCGGTTCAGCTCATGAACAACCCTATGCTGATAAGAACATAAAGCTTTACGAACACCGTAAAAAACTTCAAAACCAATAAAAATACAAAAAAAAGAATAGTATCTGATATTTTCTCACATAAATACTCACTTATTGCCTAGTAATAGTAGGAAGACTTGGGTTCTCCGGTGGAGATCCAAGTTCAATCTCCACTTGTGTCATTTTTGGTGGATTATGGCAATGAAGTATTTGAGGTAGGACTGGTAAGGTTGTAAGTTCGATTCCCAAGCCCACCTGGATTGTTGTCCCATCGTGTTACGCTAGCGAGTTCTACTATTGTGGTGGCACGACTGTCAAGTGGCAGCCAACGGTACATTTTCCCAAGAGAATGCCCAAGCCAAACTTTGATGCAAGCATGAACTCGATTAAAAACATAGTCTGACTAAAGTGAAGAAACGAGGCTTTCTAACTAAGAGAGTACGATAACAAAAATTGACATGAAGCTGTCTGTCTAGAGACCCAACACGTTTTTGTGCCGTTTGCTTTTGACACAATTGGAGGGTTAGCCTCCGAGGCAATCCGGTTCTTAAAAGAGTTCAAAAGGTGGTGCAGAGTAACTCTCCAGCAACGAAGGACCTAAGTTTTATTTTTAATAGAGTAGGTTTCTCTATTTAAAAGGGGGTGGCGGCGCAACTTGTGGCCCGTTTATCCGTCTCTCACTTGTAAAAGTTATTGGTTAAAGTTTAATGCAATAAAAGAAAAAAGATATGTTCTCAAACAAAATAGTTGTAGCTCTGAGTGGTGGGCCGGAGCTCTGTATGTTTTCTAGTGATGGGGAAAGGTGAATGGTCAAATCAAGAAAACATTATAAAAGAAGTTATTATTCAATCTTTAACGATCATATGATTTTTTATGGATTTCAAATATTTCAACAGTGCAAAATGTGGTTTTAGCATGTTACGTTTTTTAGTATCGATCTATAGACCTAAAAAATGCGAAAATTACAATTGCCATCTATCTATCTATCTCTCCCTCCCTCCCTCCCTCCCTCTCAAAATAATATGAAAAACTTTGAGTCATTATCAGTGTTTCTAAAACCAACAAGAATGACAAGTGAGGCGCAGCTTGTTGCCCGTCTACCCATGCCTCACTTGTAATTCTTGTTGGTTTTAGTATGAAATGATATCAATTAGTACCGCTTAAAAAAATAGAAGATTAATGTAATTTAACCGTCGTGTCTTCGGGCGGGTGAGTGGTCGGGTTTTCCCAGGAATCGGTGGCAATTGGTGGTCCGGATACTCTCGAGTACCTGATTCGCTAAAAGGGTGCCCGAGAGTGTTCGAAATAGATTCGTTGGCCGTTCAAAAAAAAGAAGATTAATGAAGGTCTGTACGAGAATCGGATTATCTCTTTAGCTCTCCCAAAACATTATTCAAATTCTCTCACACCTGAAGGTCTGTATGGGAATCGGATTCCCGTATTCTACTCGCGTGTGTGTAAGTGTGAAATCCAAACACCACTAGATCAACCGAAAGATAAACGTGAAGAACAATAATCAAAGACGCATTAAACCGGGTTTTTCTATGAATTGATTTGACACTTAGATACAAGAAAAAACCCTAAAAGAGAAACCTAGAGAGATTCAGCCTAGTGGTTTGATACTAATGAGGAAGGCTTGAGGAAAACCTAGAGATTAAGCGTATTTATATGGTGGGCTTAATCTCTAGGGCTAAAGCCCGATCTAGCCCAATAATCTAGATATTATATGAAACATTAAATGTTTAATTAATCGTGCGATAAATCCTGGCTATAGACATTATATATCAACAACCCCTAAAATTCAAAGAGCTCCATGGATAGTTATGATGATTTAGCCATTCGATTGAATGCATAGCGATTAACTTATTCCATGTCGTTGTTTCTCCTAACACCTCCTATTATTACTTCTGAAACTAGAAAACTTTTTGTCACCCTTGTTCACTACTAAAACATTGAACAATTGTGCTGGAAGTTCATAGAAATCTTCGAGATATTGATGAAAAAGATAACGACACTCATTTGTTGTTTTGCGTTGCTTTCATTATTAGCGCTTCATAGTTCATAAAAAAGATTAAACCCTTATTTGGAGCTTCCATCTTTATTTTGTACTCTACGTATAGGAAGGTTATTTTGATAACACCAAATATCCTGACAACCGTTAAAACAAATGAAAAAAATAAATCAACATTAATCAAACCTTAAGTTGTGAAAAACATGAGAACTCACTTTATAACCACGCACTTATTTTATTGTGTAATGAATTTGTGTTTGTAACAAAATTAGATAAATTTAGCATAATTTGGGGATAGAACATCATCATCATCATCATCAGGCGAGCCTTGGCAAACAGTCGGTTCAAAACGGACCGACGGAGTGACAATGGGTCACTCGTATCGACAGTCACCTTCCAAAAAAAAACAACAAAGGATTAATTTGAGAATCTGATCCAAATTCTTTGCTATTTTTCTCACCCCCTTTATTAGGTTTTACACAATTCACCTTTAATGTCAAAGAAGCTACTTTTAAATGAAATTATGTGTATTTAATATTTTAAGAAATAATGTATATTCAATAAGTACTACAAATGGTGCGGACAAATGTGATGATATAATTGAACAAAAAGCAAGAAAATAGAAGTTTGACATCCAAATTCAAATGATGGCAACTAATGTCAAAACAGTTATGGATGAATTCATAAATGTAACTAAGAAACTATAAATTGTTTTTTTTTCTCGTTTATTTTGGCGGCTGAAGGAATACAGAAATGTAAAATTTCCCATTTTTTTTTATTATTGGTTCATTAATACATGGTTTGTTGTTCGGTACAAATAAAATTAGCCTACTAATTATACGATTAATTAGGGTAATTATTATTTATATACAGTTTTTTTAACAGCTAATTTCACAAGCTAATTTCACATCCTTTTTTTTACACCTTTTACATCCTTTAACAACAAAAAATGAAGTCGAATTATTACTCTAGTGTTAACAGGGGCGATGCTTAGTAGGGACGGGAGGGGGCGGCCGACCCCCCCGAATTTCCGCGCAGAAGTTCCGATTATATAGTATTCGTATAAAAATTTTTGGAAATATAGGGTTTCAACCCCGTGAAACTAGTGACTTCCGACCCCCGATGACTTATGACCCCCCAAACCTTCGAGTCAAGCTTCGCCACTAAGTGTTAACATGGTAACTTAAGTCATTTATATAAAATCAATTTGTATTTTATCCGAACATCATTAATATAACTATAACTAATTGTCGGATGTTTACAATTTTATATGGTATTTAGGAATCATACACCCCTATTTAGAATTCATACACCCTGGCTCACATGACACACCAATAGAAGGTTGTCACATACCCCAGAATATGATGTCACACCCCCAAAATGTGATGTCACAGGGTGTATGAAACCCATAACCCTTTATATGTACAATAGAGTTATATACAATAAACAAATTTCTACAACTAGTTTTAACATAGTTGATTATATTATTACATTAAAATTAAACGTACTTCTAAATTCCACACTCTACTTTTCTCTCTCTCTCTCTCTCTATCTATCTCTCTATCTATCTATCTATCTAATCATCAACTTTGTTAAATGCCGACATCTAGTTTTTTCCATTTGTTTTTGATTAAGATATGAATTGAGGTTGATAATGCATCATCAACTTTCTGAAGCCTCGACATCTAGTCTTTTCAATTTGTTTTGACCTAGATATGAATTGAGGTTGATATTGCATTTGGCTAGTACTAGTAACAACCTAAGTATCATATGCCGATTTAATTCACACATCTATGTTACAATAAAATACGATTAGCGGGGAAATAAAATTGGATCTATTAATCAATCTTTTAACACTCCAAGGCTAGATCAATTAATATTCGTTCAACTGCTCAAGTAAACATATGATGATATTTGAATTAAACATTAATTTTACCAATCGTGTTATAATAACTTCTTAATGAAAAGCAATCAGTAAAAAAAAAAAGAAATTAACTCTCACTATAAGAGCATCCCCAATGCACCTCTAACATACGGTCCATAATTTTAGACGGTAGGCAAAATGGACGGAGCCACATTGATGGGTGGTACACTTGGGCTGGGTTTGGAGTACCAGATGTGTGCGGTTGTTTTATAGTGGACCCCAACAAAGTTTAACCGTTAAAAAAGAAAAAAAATCAATTTTAAATCAAATATCCATTGGAAATTAAAAAAAAAAGGAAAAAGGTACAAAATTTAAAAAGTGGCCGCTTGTAAAAAAAATAAACAAATTTTAAAAATAAACCCATTACAACTTTAAATATCAATCCCCTCAAATTTAAACTTTCACCATTTCATTCTTTCACTTCAAAATTCACTCTCTACAATCTTCCATACACAAATCAATCTTCAACGCTCTAATCACAATTACACAACGTAAATACATATGATCAAAGAAGCTTTTAAGAAATGCTAAGTTCATCTAGTGTAAATCCAAAACTAAACCAATCTATCAACACCCAAGCCTACCAAGGCAATGGGTATCCACCACAGTTCCAAAATTAAGGTTCTATGCCTTTGCCTGGTTCCATTCATCCACATTTCAAAAATTATGGTGTTATGTCTCAACCCGATTCCATGTCTCCACCCAACTACTTGTTCTAGGGGTACCCTTCTCAAACCAAGACCGGGTTTCATCCCCCATGTTTCACCCCCTCTATCAATTGTGTTCAATGCCCGAGACACCCAGTTGTGCGGTACCGTCACGGGGATTTTTTTTTTTTTTGTAATGTGCATGGATCGAACCTATGACCTACCCTCAGGATGGGAACCCCCAGCCCCAGGGGAAAACCAAAATTAATAAAAGTATTGTAATCAAAATTATTTCATATTCAATCAAAATCTGTAACATACAGGCTAATATTCCGTGACTACTACGGACACATGATCCATAGTGAAATTTATTTTAGAAGTTGTATTTACATTTCCAAATTAACTTTATTTATCACGATTAGTTAGTTATATATGTCAATCTATTGAAGTCGGCCAGATCTGCGGTTCTTGTGAATGGCACCCCGACGTTTGAGTTCCAATGTGAAAAAGGTTTCAGACAAGGAGACCCTCTATCCCCTTTCTTGTTTCTAATTGTGATGGAGGCGCTTACTTGTCTGATTAATAAGGTGGTCGAAATTGGTGAATATTGAGGCATTCAATTTGGGAATAATGGGCCTTCTTTGTCTCATTTGCTTTATGCGGATGACGCGTTGATTGTAGGCGAGTGGTCTAGTTTGAACTTTCAGAAGGTGTGAGAATCCTTAGAGTTTTCCACCTTTGCTCCGGATTGAAAATTAATCTTCATAAATCGAATATTTATGGGATTGGAATAGATAATGTTGGCTTAGTAAAGGATATAAATTATAATAGAGAACATCATATGAAATGGATTGCTTGGATTCCATTAAAGGTTAAAATCTTTATTTGCAGGGTCGATATGGATCGTCTACCTACTCGTATGGCGCTTATGAGGAGTATTATTGTTGCAGATCCTAATTGTGTTTTTTTGTGAAGTGCTTCCTAAAAGTTCTTTACATTTATTCACGGGATGTGGCTTTACTTGTGGGGTGTGGGCGGCGATTTTCAGTTGGTGCAGATTGGGGCCAATGTTTGTTCTTGAAGTAAAAGACCTTCTTAACATAGCTTCGGACAGGAAAGGGAATGGTTGGTCCAAGAATATTGGTCGGGGTATAGTTATGATTTCGATGTGGATGATTTGGAATGCTCGAAATAACAAGATGTTTTCAAGAAAGGAGACGAAAGTGTTTGAAGTTGTCGCCGGTATTAAGTCGTTGGCTTTTTTGTGGCTTAAGTCTCGATCTAGGTTCAAGAATATTGTTTGGAAAGATTGGACGTTAAATCCTTTGTATATGTTGTAGCCGTTTTGTGGTGATCCTTGCTTTTAGGACCGCTTGCGTTTGTAATGAAGTTCAACTTAAAAAAAAATTAACTAGAGATATATTAGACGATTCGGTACGGGGCACGGCAAGGGGCCGGCATCGCCAAGCCGGGCCGGGCTACACCGCCCCCCTGGCGCGGCAACGGCATGCCCGGCATCCCTTAGCCGTTTATGCCGGGCCTAGTGATTTCTTGGGTCGCGTGCATTTTGAACGTTGGGGGGGGGCGTTGGGTTGTTGACCGTTTAAAAAAAGAAAAAAACGATTTTTTTTTTTAAATCTATTTAAACCAACACATTTTACCATTTTTCATCACAAATCAAACACCACTTTTTATACCAAACACCACCTTTTATATAAAAAATACTTTATACATTTTTCAATGGATCCCAACCAAAACAACCCAAACCCGAATCAACCGCCACAATATAACCAAAACAACCCGAATCCAAACCCGTTCACGATGCCAATGGATCCATCTTGGGCTACTTTTGCGGGTTTCCAACAAACTCCCAACCCTTTCACCCAATATCCCCAAATGCACCAAAGCCCTACTACCTTTAACCAATTCCATAATATGCAAATGCATCATAACCCTCAATCCTTTACCCAACTTTTGCAAACTCCGCCATTCCGTCAATCTCTACAACCACATCGACAACCCAATTTTGAACTCGAAGATGAAGAAGATGATGAGGTGGAGGTTGTCCCCGAAACACAAGTCCAACGTTCGAAGGGGAAGGCGAAGGCGAATGCGAAGGGGAAGGGGAAAAAAAAGCAAAGCGAACGAAGCCCATGGACGAAATTGGAAGAAGAAGCGTTAGCGAAGGCGTATCTGGCTAGTTCGAAAGATCCCATAGTTGGTAAAAAAAATTTAATTTTTTTGTAGTATACAATAAAAAAAAATATTTTTTTTATTCTCTAATATATGTTTTATTTAAAAAAATGTAGGGACTAATCAAACGGGAGATAGTTTATACGCCCAAGTACGAGATACATTTCACCAATTGATGGAGCAAGGAGAGTATCGCAAGCAGGAGGCTTTAAGTTCTAAATGGAGGAAAATGAGTACTACAATCGGGAAGTTCATCGCCTTTTATAATCCGTTGTCTGTGCAACCTCCAAGCGGGTTTAACGAGGAAATGATTTTCAAGGAGGCGATGCGAAAATATGAAGACAAGTATGGCCATGTTTTTCCTCATGTTCGAGCTTGGGCGGTGTTGAAGACATCTCGCAAATGGGCACCGGTTCCAAACGAGGTTGCATACGCCAAACGAAGCAAAACTTCGGAGTCGGGCGATTATAGCGTGGGAGGCGGGTCGACCGGTCATTGTCAAATAAATATAAACGATGACCCAGACCCAGAGTTCGAGGATACTCCCGTTCAAGAGGAGCCACGACCCATAGGGAGGGACAGAGCAAAAAAACAAGCGGCTGCAAAAAAACAAGCCGCGTCAGGGAGTGGAAGCGGGTCAATGTTGGACGGTTTGGTCGCTGAATTGGCATCCTTCAAAAATACCTTTAGTGAAAGTCAAGCAGAGAAGAAGAAATTGAAGGAACGCGAAGTCGAAGAAAAGCTTCGCTTGAAGCAAAAGAGGGTGGAGAAAAACATTCGCCAAAAGAACGAGGATAGGCAAATAGAAGAATGGCGAATAATGACGGCAAACATCAACGACTACCCCGAAGAAGACCGTCCCGTGTTGCTCAAGATGAAGGAGAGCATCGCAAAAAAATATAATCCGTAGTTTATGTTTTTTTTTTATTTAAGTGTTTGTTTTTAATTAAAAATTGTACTTTTTTTATTTAGGTGTATGTTTTTTTTTTAATTTAAGTGTTTGTTTTTAATTTAAATACATCTTCACTTTTTATATTAATATGATAATATTATTTAATTAAAAAAAAAAGGAAATAGCATTAAATGATGTTGGGCCTCCTCCACACCCCTAGGAGCATCATCTCATAGATGCTCCTACCCCATGCTGACGTGGCAGCTGAGGTGGAGGCAAGGCATGGAAGTTGGGTCTCCTTCACACCTAATGGTCTTACAATAGATACATTAGTTTAATAACTTCAAGATTCGTGACTTTTCATAATCACTTATAAATTCGCCGAATATTTGTCGAATTTGAAGTTGTTGGATACAGGAAATAATAATGTTGTTATTACATAAAAATACATATTCACATCACTTTTCCTTCCAATTTTTGGTGAATATTTTTACTTAAGATAGTCACATGCATATATACCTTATTGTTGGGATTGATTTCCCAACATTCTCCTTCTGTTCATCATTCATTTTCCTGTGTTTTCTTGAGATCAACTCAAAGGCTCCATTGTCTTGTTATACACCATTAGGCTTCTTTCTTTATTTGTGTGTTTCCCATCTCGATTTAATTAGGACACGCATTTAAAATTTGCTCATTAATTAGAGTGTAATGGATCATTTTTTTTTTTTTTTTTTCACAACATCACTTCAACATCTATTTAGTCTCAACAATTACATGTATTCAAAAGCACGAATAGGAAACTTGAACCAAAATGAATATCTAGTAATAACTGCAATGAACCCATCTCCTCACCATGGGCGGAGGTATAGATTATTCAGATCTTCGCCCTCCTCAACTTTATTCAAATTTTGATAATTAAAATGATAATTACATTTTTCCTCCTTAACTTAAACTAATTACCCTCTACGATTTTTAAACAACCATAACTTACTACTCTTTTTTTTTTAAAAAAAAATAGCTATATACCGTAAAAATGAGTATTTGAGTATAGTATTGCTATATATATATTTTTAAAATTATAGTTAAAAGAATTGATAAGTTATATGATTAACAGTGTCTATGGTGAACAATAACTGGACCGTTAATCGAAACCAAAGAAAAAAAATAGAGAAAATCGAACCGAAAACCGAATTAACAAAAAACCAAATAGTTAACGGAATTAACCAAAAATCGGTTATCAGTTTTTTGGTACCCTTAGTTAATTGAAATTAACCACTCCGAACATAGGGTACATATTTTCCTATATTTCTAACTTTTATAACTCTATTTCAATATTTATACCTAATTTCATGTATTTCTAAGAAAAGTTTTAGGCCAAGCTATATTTTGGTTAATAAATTTACTGGTTAAGAACATAAGTTAAACGATGACCTCGGTTTCGGTTTCGGTTTCAGTTGAGGCTAATAACCCAACAGAACCGAATAATGCACACATCTAACAATGTTTTTGTTCCCCAACATATGGCACGGATATCCGTCTAGTTATTATTAAATGTATTAGTGTGGTCGACTGGGGCAGCCGGTCAAATTAAAAACCGGCTATAGAATCAGTCTGGATTAATTAGTTTAAACAACCTCCGTTAAACTAGCCATATCCCCAGTGGTCACTTGGTCGGACCGGATTGCATACCCTTTGGAACTCTCTTTAACCGGTAAAATTGCAAAATTACTCAATTCTTTTTTTTTCTCTTGTCGATCGTACAGTTCACATGTTATGTTATTAACATTTAAACTACACACCAAAAGAATGGTTCCATGTTTTGTTAAATAATAATCGCACACACAACATAAGTGTTTTTTTTTTTTTTTACGAAGTCATCCGTTTTCAACAAGTTCAAACCACCCTGATTAGTGGACTTGTAAAACAATCGGTCATGTCATAAAAACATTTGTTTTAAATGTTAAGATAGCTTGGGATTTGCTGGTTTTGTTTTATATATGGAGTATAAAAAGAAGTTTAATAAAGTGACATGTACCACATATATGCAATGAATGTGACAACAAAATTGAATAAATGAGTTTTATACCAGTTTGATGTTTAGTGGTTGATGGAAGTCAGATTAACAGATGTTGGGGCTGCTAGTATGAAAGCTTTTGTCTGCTTATGTTGTTAGAAAATTGACAAGAGATACAACACTTTTAGGATTCAGTTAAGGCAGCCATGGTTACAAGTCTACATGGTGTATAGCTACTTCTGTATAAATGCCTATGCCGCCTCCTAGCTATATATTTATTTTTATATATATATAAAGGAATCAAACCAGCTAGAGCCACAAAACATGTTTTAATTAGAACCTTGAGAACTTCAAAACTTTTTTTTTTTTTGAACGATCAACAAAATATTATATCACCAATGCTAGCAGGTCACTAGCTATACACCGTACAAAGTCGATATATACAAAACACCAAAAAGAAAGCACAAACAACAAACAAACAAATCACCAGCCAATGTTTGAGAGGTTAAACTTGCACCAAGATGTCCAGTCCAAAGATCGTGAACCAGCCATTGCCTTGATCCAGAAGAGGCTAAGGGATTTTATGTCACCAAGTGAGAACTTCAAAAACTAAATATAATTCGCATGGTATATGTGATGGGGATTTAAATAAGAACAAAAGAGAAAAAAAAAAAAAACTATATGTTATTCCCATATTATTCGATATGTTATTCATATTGTTTATTTGTGAACGGGTCAAAGAGATGCATATATTCAAACATAACTTTGTGGTATTTATACTTTATTTTTTTTCGTCTTGTTGCATATAAAAATGTTCATATATATGCATCTAATTCTTATTTAGATCATTTTATGCGTTAGAGAGTTATATATATTCGTAAAACAACGGTATTGAGAGAAATTCACCAATGTCACTGAGCCAAATACCTATTGAGAGACATGTTATATGTAAGGGAATAGTTAATTGAGAATCACATATTGTATGTGTACTTTGAGAACCAATATATGAATCATTCAATAGTTTTATTAATGTCTTAAAAAAATAGTAACATCCGTGTAACCAAAACTTTGAATTATACTCCATATAGATGTTATTATCTAATGTTTTTTTTTTTAGTGACTAAGAAAAACAATTAATAACATCTATATACTAAAAAATGAAATAAAAGATAGTACGAAGATTTTAGCCTATTCATTCATTAGTCATTGTTAAATTAGTGACTAGAAAAACAATAACATTTGGGTTACTAAAAGATAAAATAAAAGATAGTATGGAGATTTTAGCCTAATTCATTCATTAGTCATTGTTAAATTAGTGACTAGAAAAACAATAACATTTGGGTTACTAAAAGATGAAATAAAAGATAGTATGGAGATTTTAGCCTAATTCATTCATTAGTCATTGTTAAATTAGTGACTAGAAAACAATAACATTTGGGTTACTAAAAGATGAAATAAAAGATAGTATGGAGATTTTAGCCTAATTCATTCATTAGTCATTGTTAAATTAGTGACTAGAAAAACAATAACATTTGGGTTACTAAAAGATGAAATAAAAGATAGTACGGAGATTTTAGCCTAATTCATTCACTAGTCATTGTTAAAGTAGTTGATTTAATTGAATCTCAAATAGACTAAATTTAGTAGTTAAATGTTGGTAGCCAAAGGTGGTGATGCGATGTTAATTAAGAACTGAGATGGAGGTCGGCGTGATGTCGACATAGATAGATGATGAAATCGTTAAAGTGTGTAATCGAGTATTTGCTCATGGTTAATAACTATGAAAATTGAAAATATAGTTAAAATATTAAATAAAGGCATGAGAGTTTTTATTCGTAGACCCTCAGCCCAATAAATATCAGGCCCAATAAATATCAGGCCCAATCCACTTACTATGTGATATTTTAACTTTAGCCCTTATTTTTTTCCTAGTTTTTAACTATTTACTAGGGGTGTGAATTTCTGACACGATTCGAAAACATGACCCGAACCTAACATGAAATTAGCGGGTTTGAGTTTAGTCTAAATAGGTTCGGGTCAGGTTCGGGTTGAACCCGCGAACCCGTTTAGCTAAACGGGTCGGGTTTGGGTCAACCCGGGCAGGTTGACCCGTTTAACCTATTTATACTATATATTGTTTTTTACAATATGTTTTATGTTATCAATTAAATTGGTTAGGTATTTTATGTTGCACTTAAACTTAAAATAGAAATTGGTATAAGAATTTATAAATAAAACATAAATGTTTTCTATATGTTTGTGTTTTTTTTGTTGTAAAATTTTAATTTTAATACATTTACTTTGCGGAAAAAAAAAATCAGGTTGAACGGGTCGGGTTCGGGTCAACTCGAGAACATTCAGGCCGTGTTCGGGTTCATATGTATCTCACAATTCTCAGGTTCGGGTTCATGTAAAATTTTCAGGTTCGGGTTGGGTTGGACCCGCCAACCCAACCCGTTAAGCACCCTACTATTCACTGGTAGAGTGGGCCAAGCCAACCCAGTTTAGTACTAGTTTGTTTGTTTTTTTAATCACAACAATCGCTCTCATACTCGCTTACATTCAACAAATTCTCCAATGGCTTCACAAGCCCTCAATCTTCGGTTATTCGCAAACCAACAACAAAAAGAAATCTCGAAATATGATGCTATTTCGATTAATATGTCAGGTGGGCCGAGGAGGGCAAAATATAAATGTTGTACCCAAAAAAGGTTTTGAAACTGGTTTGGCCCGAGCCTAACTGGGCTCGAGCTCGGCTCGGTTCGAGCCTACAATCTTGAGCTCGAGCTCGGCTCGCTATCAAAATCAAAAGCTGCTCGGCTCGGCTTGAGGTGATTTGAGAACAATCTCAAACGAGCTCAAAGCTCGGCTCGAGATCGCAAAAGCTCGGCTCGCGAGTGTTATTTAATGGGCCTATGAAATAAGGACTTGAGCTTTGGAAATGTGAGCTAAAAATTATAAGAGATATATAAATAACTTATAATTATGTTTGGGCTCGTTAAGGCTCGCAAGCCCAATCGAGCTTTGTATATAGGGCTCGAGCTCGGGCTCGATAACTAAACGAGCCATATTTCAGGCTCGAGCTCGGCTCGTTAAGGCTCGGCTTGTTCGAGCTTTTTATCGAGCCGATCCCGAGTAGCTCTCGAGCCGCTACGTGTCATTTACACCCCTAAATATGACCTTGTTTGTTTTTCAAGTCTATCCTATCTAACCAAATAACCTAGTAACATTTTATCTTACTCTTTAATTTATAAACATAGACATATCTTATTTAAACTTTATTTAATATATAAATATCTTTTAAACTAATATGATGATGTTTGGTTTTCAAGTCCAACCTCTCCAACTAGAGAATCACTAGTGTGACGAGTTTGACAACCATTCCAGTTCTCAAAACATTTTTTTTTTCTACATTGTTGTCATAAAACTATTCTTTTTTTTTTTAACAGCTGATTTTTGTTTGTGTGTGTGTCATAAAACTATTCACTGTCCAATAACGAAATATGGATTAAAATGCACATGCTGCTTCTTTTTTTTTTTTTTTTTTTTTTTGTGGGGTTGGTGACCAAAGCTTTTGTACTTAATGTGGACAGAGATGGTCATTGATAAGAAAACTAGTACATATATTATTGCAAAAAGTACATGATAGTGAGACAACATATTACCATGGAAGTAGAGTAACTTTTTTTTATCAAAGGGTTGAAATTTAAATAATTAACGTAGTAAAAAGTTTATAATAATAAACTGCAAATAATCTTACTCTCTAATAACACAATCAATTAAGAATTGGTAATTTGGTCAACCCATTCGACCCGTTTCCACTAGCCAAGTTCTAACAGTTTACTCGTCTGACCCATCAAGGTTAAAATCGGCTCATTCTTTAACTAAATGGGCAAGACCTCGACTAGTTTCTGTACAGAAAACTCTTTCGTAGGTTAAAAAAAACCGTTCAATATGGACAATGTGGTTGAAATACTCTAGAAAGAACTTAAGTTAAGCTTGAACAATAAACTAAAACCATAACCTAAGGATCAAATTCTTTATCATTTGATATTTAGTTCTCCATTACTCAAAATATATAATATCAGACCTATTCACTAGGTTTGTTAATTCAAATTGTTCCATTAAAAATCATACCTACTATAAAATTATCAAGTCCTATCATATATTCACAATTGTGAACCTAGTTTGTCAATATTTACAAAGATGGAATGTATATTTGAGGCATGTGTGTAAACACTTAACATCATTTGCTACAACTATCAAATCTCATCCATGTGGTTTTAACTATCAAGCATTTAAACGAAACACGTGATGTTTGGTAAGTTCATGTTTATAAGATGACAAGAGTTTAGGCTAGATAATTAAATGTATAATTTAATATGAAAAAGACCCGATACGAATTCTAGGACAAACGCCAAAAAGGTTGTTTGGTTTTTGTAATAATCACGGTCTTTTTTTATACGCGTTAATGACCAAAATCGTCCCTGAGGTTTGGTCGGTTTTGCCACATCAGTCCAAACTCGAAACTTTTTACATTTGAGTCCTTCTGTTTTACACTTTGTTGCCAAATTCGTCCCTGACACTAAACCCAATTAACTATTGTCGTTAACTCTAGGGGTGTTTTTGTCTTTTTGGCTACCCCCTTTTTAAAACCCAATTTAAACATAGTTATTCATACCCCAGAAGACAAAAATACCCAAATGTAAAAAGGGGGACAGCTAAAAAGACAAAAATACCTTTAGAGTTAACGACAATAGTTAACTGGGTTTAGTGTCAGGGACGAATTTGGCAACAAAATGTAAAACAGAATGACTCAAATGTAAAAAGTTTCAATTTTAGACTGATGTAATAAAACCGACCAAACCTCAGGACGACTTTGGCCATTAACTCTTTTTTATATTGCTTGGAAGTTATATCTTATTATATGATATAACAAGAAAAGTCAAAAGGATATCTACCATCATTTGTGCATGATGTAATGGAGTGAATAATAATACTAGAAGATGTTGTAATGATTAACATAATGCACGTGGACTTCCAAAACGTATTAATACTCTCTAGAAGTGGCATTTGGCAAGTAAAATTGACAATACATAAAGAGGTTACCATTCATTTCAGATTTTCCATTTGTGGTAATGATTTATTAAATAAAGTTCTGCAAATTA
This sequence comes from Ambrosia x helenae, assembly GCA_030844895.1. Classification (NCBI taxonomy): domain Eukaryota; kingdom Viridiplantae; phylum Streptophyta; class Magnoliopsida; order Asterales; family Asteraceae; genus Ambrosia; species Ambrosia x helenae. The sequence goes on along the minus strand of CM061228.1, from coordinate 139,791,883 downwards.
AAGATCAGCCTACAATAGTTGATCGGTAGGTGGAGACGGGAGAGCGGCTAAAGATGAGACGGAGGATGTTTATGTTAATGGTGAGATAGAAGGAACCAGGAACTTTTGCTGATGTTGGACTAAGTGGAAGGATAACTGACCCATTGTTGTAGGTGTGTCAAGGGTCTCTAAAGAGGTGATCACCATAGAGGTACACCGTGAGATGGATGAAAGTAACGATGAAAGTCCAATTAAAAAAAGTATGTGGCCCAGTAGACGGTAGTTGACTAGTTGTAGAACAAAAGGATGAGCATACTCAAATCATCGATAATGTTGTTAAAAATGTAGTTAAGACAAGACACAAATAGGTGATACATATTGTGGAGGAAAAAAATTGAGAATCAAAGCGGCGGAAGGGAAGGAATAGATGACAAAAAAAGTAGCGCATAAAACAAAGGAATATCAAAGCAGACATATGAGGGATTCAATCAAATTGGTTGATGGGAAGGATTGATGAGTTGTGAACAGAAATCGAGAGACTGGGAAAGATAGTATGGCTAGAGAAGAATGAGAAGTGATGCAAATCAGTAGAGAAATGAGGGTTCCTTTGAATGGAAGCGTGGAAAACGTCAAGCAGAGAATATTGCAAGAAGTGAAACTTCGAGACTCGGGTACAAGAGGCCCTTCAATTATGAAAATTATAAAGAAGTCAATGAAAATATTATCTTTTAGACAAATGAGGTAGGCGACGGAAAAGAGAATGCCATTTGATCGACTGCTGAAATTTGAGGATCCAATTTATTATTCTACAGGAAACCAAGTTACCTAGTTTCAACGCATAATAAAATAGTTTGTGGTAACTGTAACAGGTTGGAAGCAACTTCGATGGATCATACTAGAAGATTTTGGGGGATTTTGTCCATCTGGAAAGCGTAAGGAAGGTGTTATGTATAAAAGAAAAGTGGTGAGAAGCAGGATATGGATTACATAATGGCAATGTCCATACGCTGAGTTGATTTAAGAACGAGGTGTGATTTATGGAATACTGAGAAACTTTGCAAATGAAAATGATGGCATATGGATACAGGAAGGGGATTGGAAAGAAATCCTATCTCTACAAGACCGATTAACACCAACTGTGGTTGATGTTGGGATGAAAAACATTAGAGAATTTGTGAATGGCTAGAAGTTAATTGATTTACCCATAAATGGGGTACATTACACTTGGTTGAATGTTCAAAGGAATATTTAGTGCCTTGCATTTTGCAAATTAAACAAATTTTCTTATTTTTTGTTGATTAAGTAGAAAAATTTCTGAAATCCAAACTGATGCAATGGTTAATGTGTATGCCATTCTCGAATCTTAATGTTATCCCTTTTGGACGGATGATCACAAATACGTTTGGGAATATGTGGATGGCCTCGAAGTTAATAAGATATACGTTTATACTGTTGAAGACAGATGTTGGTGTTTTATATGATAAGTTGCTCAACATGGCACACCAATTTCTTTTATTTAGAAGGAAGTAGAAGTGTAGGCAGGTGAGGAAGAAACAGACAAAGAGTTTGCATCTTTTGTAGTTGTAGACAGAGTCAATATATCGCAATGGTGTGGTTTTGAGAAAGACAGACGGGGTACTTGTGTGTAATATCTCGAACTTTGCATATCTTTTTTTTTTTTTTTTTGAGGATCGACGAATCAAATGATATTTCTGTTCCAATTTTTGCCTCTTCTTTTCCCTCTGAATCAAACTAGACTAATTGGTGCGTGTACAAGTTTAGAGGCCGTCTATGTGGCATTACTAAGCATTTGTAGTAGGAAAGTTTTTGCTGGCAGTTGTATACGGGTCGAAATCCAGGCTACAACATACAGATTTCTTAATTTTCTGTCATAGCTTTCGTTCATTAACTTTAAAAAAAGAAGCTGAATACGGAATTTTGTTCATTTTTTTCTTAACATTCTATAAATTTTGTTGAAAACCAAAATAGAGTATTGTTTGTATCGTAAGCTATAACCACTGTCAGTACTGTGGCGAATCAAACCAATGCCGACTAAAACACGTCAGTACCAATATTATTAGAAATGACACGAGTACTCATTTTTATGGTATCCAATCGAATATAAAACACTATCATTGTCATTTTTAGCATATCACAACTTTATTTTTTTGAATTTTTTTATTCTGGTTGTTTCAACAACTACCAAGCTTACCGTAACTAACCGAACCTATAACAAACGAATTCATGTCGCATCCGCCTAACGTGTTCTTTTTACCATGTGTAGTTCATGAGCACTACAAGAAAACAGGGTTTTAGCTACGACATATATCGTCTGCTTAACTGAATTCCTGTCGCGTCCGCCTAACCTGTTCTTCATTCTATTTTTTATTTTATTAGCTAGTGTAACATCTTCAATCATTTATTTATTTATTTATTTTTTGTGTGGATAGTTTGAAATAGAACTATCATTCGATAAACAAAAAAATATATAACCAAATTATTTTGAACCAATTCACATGTAAAATTTGTGTAGCAACTGGTATTATCACCAAATGTCTCTCTTGCTTTAGTGTAGTTGAACAAAAAATTGAATCAACATCAGAAATATGATCGCCAAATAACACAATAAAAAAAAATTAAACTAAAGACCGGAAGTAAATGGCACATTGGTTGCCGGTAACCAATAACCTCCGCCAATAAACTTCCCTACGGTGAACTTTGCGGCCTCGGTCTTACTAGTGATCACACGATAACCTTTCCAGTTAACCCGTTTCGATGTCGACGAACCCGCCCCAGTGTTCTTATACTCACCATAATACAATGTCTTAAGCGCTTTATCATCGCCCCATGACATCCATCCTTCGGGGTCTATCAACTTATCTAGGTTCGATTTCATAATAACCGTCCGCGAGTATTTCCTCCACGGTCGCCCCAGGTATGTTTTAACCGCGGGTACACCGTGTAGGTCCTTAGGGGCTGCGGTGATACGACAGTTGTGGATTGAAATTCCCGTGTTTTGGTTTTTGTCTGATCGGCTTTGCGCGGTCAATGTGTTGGTTTTGGTTATTCCTTTTCGAGAGTAAATGTTGCAATTTTGAAACACTACCGCGGCGTTACCGAAAATAAAATCTATGGTGCCGTATATGTTGCATTGGCGGTAAAACTGTCGGTTTGAGTGCACGTATAATGTGTCTTGGTACCCCTCGAAGCTGCATTGGTAAAACACCGAAAGATCAGAGCTGTTGCGGACTGCAACAGCCTGGCTTTTTGGGCCCGCGGTGTTTTTTATGGTGATTCCCCGGCAAATAAATCCGTCTCCCATCACAGCTGAAATTCATGAGACAATAATATTATATTTCTTTTCTTTGTACTTCAATAATGACGGAGTTAAAACTTTTTAGTCACATTTATCATAGAGTCATCATAAGGTTCTGGATCGAGTCCAATTCATATTTTTCTTTAGAAAAAAAAAACATATTTCACGGACCCACTTGACACGGGCGTAGCTTTTAAGGGGCGGGGAGGGGCCGCCGCCCCCCCCCCCCCCTCGAATTTCCGCTCAGAAGTTCCGATTATATAGTATTCATATAGAAATGTTTTGGTATATACGGTTTCACCCCCCCCCCCCAAAAAAAACAAGTGATTTCCGACCCCCGAAGTCTCAAGTCAAGCTTCGCCACTACCTCTTGACCTCTGGAATTTAACGCTTAGGAAAATATTGCATGTTGACGATAGATATCATCGACACTCTAGCTATGTAAATTGCAACAATGAATTTATGTTTGGCTTACCAAGAGTGGCTGATTTAAAGGTAGTACTGCCTCCTCTAACACTTCTACTACCGGTTATTATTGTTTTTCCAATACCATCTCCTACAAGCATTACATTCTTTAACTTCGTACCAATCTCAACATATTCCTTATACACACCAGCCTTCACATGAATCACAAATCTCCTGCCTCCGGATCGCTTCCCAGCCGCAGCTAAGGCGGCCCTAATCGTCTTATAATCACCCGAACCATCTCTATCCACCACAACATCCGCCTTATGTTTTTTTTTCGATTGCAACAACTTCCTATCACCCGGCTTCACCCAAGACGGAAACCCTAAATTTTTAGGACTCGGTACACCATTGTTAAAAGACTCACCTCCTTCGTTAATCGCTAATGTATCGCTAATCAAAAACGACACATTTATATTGTCCATCAATGGCCATATGTGGTCCATGACACCTAGCTCTTCGAACCCGGACTTACATGTGTCCAAATTGGTTAGCGCAGTGCTGAGCCACGTTTGCATGTCAACCTTGCTAGATTTATAACTAGGGTCGATAGTTTTGTTGATGTTCATGATGGTGTTTTCATAAAGCTCTAAGCAATCAGCCCATGCAGCTTTTTCTAAATCGTTACGGCATTTTGGGCCGAGTGTTTGAGTTTGTGACCCTGCATGTTGTGCATGGTCTAACGTGGCCTTTAACAAGGCTTTGATAAAGTCTGGTCTTTTGTTGATGGGACCATGGTTCGAGTAAGTGGTCAAGAAGTGTTGGCATGGTTGTGGGTGAGGTGTTTGGTTACACCATGATGTGATTTTGGAGTTGTTGTCACCATACACATGGGAAACAAAAAGGCCCATAAGTGAAGTTGCTAATAATAATAATAATAATAATGGTGGTTGCATTGTAGAAGGTGAAGAATGAAGAGAAGAAGAGGTTAATGTGGCAAGTAATTAGGTTGTGTGAGTAATTTGTAGTATTCCTTGGTTTGCCTTTAATTTATAGGAAGTGAAGGGAAGCACCAACACATCATTGGTTTCTATATTTAAATGAAGTTGTGTATTTCTATTTAGTTTCTCCAACCATTATTCTTTTTCTAATTCTAAATATAACTATTGATTATAAATTGAACATTGTGATTACTATTTCAGTATTCAGTATTTTAATTTTACTTACATGATTTGTTTCTAAGACAAGACCTGTTTTTAAACAAGACAATGTGTTATTGTATACTGGTCGAACTGTTTTAAAAAAATGGATGACTTAGTAGGTAAATATTATGGCAAATGAGAGATTTTGAAAAGAAAAGAAAACGAAAATATAAAATTCGAAACTTTGATGTGACTAACGATGAAATTGATGTTGTGGCTCATGAATCAAGTCAAGCAACCATTGATGCTAGTATGTTGTGGCTCATCAAGTTACTAAAATTGAAATTAGATCAAATATCATTAAAAGAGAAATTTGAAAGTTTTTTTGGTTAATAAGATACATAAAGTATAAGTTTCATGGGTGTTGTCGCTAAAAAAACAGGTGTACTATGGACTTCATATTCGTTTTTCTACTTTCATTGGCATCTCTTTTTCTCTCTTCCCGACTCAATCTCATCTCTTGCATTCAAAGTTCATAGATTCTTCCTCCCGCGTCAGCCACTGACACCCCAAGTATCTTCCGTTTGCAAATGGTCTAGTTTAGTTTCGACCTCAATGGTTAAGAAAAGTTCGCTTTGAAGGTGACTCAAACATTCGATCATATTGTATGATTTTCTTAACCAAAAATTATGCAATATGATTGTTTTTTTGTCTTATCTAATTTAAATGTTTTAACAAATATGCAATATGATCAAATGGATTTTAAATTTTTGGTTGACTTTGTTAAAAAAAAAAATTAAATACGACTAACCACGACCACAACGTGTCTCATATGCGCCAAGTGGACGCATGTGTTTGACTTATCTGCCACCCAACCATAGACATTTTCACTCAACACCCTTCTTCGTTTTCAAATTTAAAACTCTATTTTGTATTTAACGGTCAACGAATCAATTTCCGAGCACTCTCGGGCACCCTTTTGGCGAATCAGGTACTCGAGGGTACCCGGGCCACCAATTCCCGGGAAAACCCGACCACTCACCCGCCCGAAGGCACGACAGTGAAATAATCGGTAAATCCGGTCAGGATCAGGACTCGAACCCATGCCAATGGCCTGGGTCATCCCTCAAGCCTTCCATAGGAAACTTTAGGCTCTCAACCAACTAGGCTACAAGTGTTGGACTTTAAAACTCTATTAAGGGTATGTTTGGCAAAATTAGCTGGAGGCTGATAGCTGGAAGCTTTTTAAATATATTTTGGTGTTTGGCAGAGTAGCTGGAGCTTTTAATAAAATGTATAAAATGACCAAAATAAGCATAATTAAAAACTTGTAAAGAAGGTTTTTATTTTATTTTTTAAAATAGAAAGGGTATTTGTGTCATTTACTAATTAAAAGCTTGTAGCTAGTAGAGCTTTTTCTCTAACTTAAAAGTTACCCCATTAGGCATGGCCCAAATAGTTGCGCCAAAAATAACCCAACACATCATAATATTCACACCCATTTTGACCCAAGATTTTGGTTTGTTTTGACAGGTCTAGATATAATGAGTCAAAACGGGCAATATAAGCATACCAATGAATCGGTCCACAACCCAAAATCAATTCCATCTAACAAGAGCCCTGCTAACCTCAAAACCATGATTTTAACGTGCATAAACAAGATACATATAATGATGAAAAACCAAAAATAATCAAAATCCAGCAGATCCTACTAAGGATGAGTAGGATGCATTTTCATCATCAGGTTTAGGTTTATGTTGTCGTGCTTTTGCAGATGTCTGTGAGTTATGCATAGCAAGTTGCCCCGCCTCTAAATTGGCTAAACCACACAGCTTAAGCTTTTGGCGTTTTGCTTCCTCCACGTCTCCATCCCAACAACATTCAGACACTATTTCAATTGCGGTTTCTAAATTCTCCTCAGCCACAAGATCGCCATTTTGGATAAGCACCAGATAAACTTGTTCAGCACAAGCCTTTCGAATCTGTCAAAGAAAACGGCACGTAAAGTTCGTTAAAAAACTGTTTTACCTACAGTTTGATTAAACAAACAAGCACAAAAATGAAAGCATCATAAAGAAATGGCTATAGCACCACATACCTTGGGATATCGATGGGTAAGGAAAGACAGAAGATAAGAGAAAGCTTGGATATTAACAGGTTCTGAAATTGATGCAATGTATCCAAGTATTGCAATTCCAGCATATAACTTGGCAAAGTCCTTTGTTCCTTTCAGCTCAGTGGCCAAACACTCCACAACACCACCACAAAATATTCTAGTCTGAGCCTGGAAATTGTTATCCAAACAATATTATTTTGATGCTAATATGTTTTTTAATTAAAATAAAATGATCTAGAAGCATTTATACACTAAAAGCTAAGCGAACTGACCTCCATGTGTAATAAGATGCTTTTGCTGAAGAGAATCTCTATAGTCTGAAAAACACCTCATGATTACAAAGTTATAACTCATAAAAAGTCAAAAAGATTTTTTAACAGTCATACCTTCAAGGTGGGAATAATAACTCGGTCACGTCTTTTATACTTCTGAAGAACCCAAAGTATGTCATCAGATATACTCAACTCTCTGGAGTTCTTTTCGCTCTCATCTTTAACTTTAGCAGCTTGAACATAATCTAACAAAGCACCAAGTGCAGCCTTTTTTAAAGAATCTTCTAATCCACCAATGGAAATTACTAAGCCGGACATAACATATTTACTGTAACAACCAAACTGAAACAGGCGAATGAAGCGAGGGAAAGAACAACTGGGTACCTACAGGGAAATACACAACAATGAGCGGGTCATGTGAGGTGAGTAACGACTTAAAAGAGTTCCAAAAGTGACGGTTTGACCCAAAACACTTTTTGTCCAAAACTTAATATATTTTAAAAAATAACTAGTGTGTCAAATATTACCAGTTATGGATAAAACATAACCCGAATCGATCCATTCGCATAACAAGTAACAAATAACAATATCAATAAACCAGAAACAACCTACTAGAACTCACCGCCCACTTCAATTCCTCTTCGTTAGGAATAATTTTTTCTAGTTTTTCCCTGTAAGGTATTTGGGGAACAAAAACGGCTTCACTGTGTAAAATTCTTTGAAGAATTTTTGCAGCCACATCTCTTACTCTGTCCAATTTTTCAACCGCTTGTTTTACAAGGCCTCCAACTAAATTAGTTGCAATATTAGCATCAAAAAGTGATTCATTTCCAACTACTTTATCTCTCTTGGATAAAATGTATGTGCATTTCTCAAGCCCGTTCATGGCAGCTGTACGAACCCATGAGCCCACATCACCTCTATTATCAACAGAGTAATCTTCCAAAGCATTAAACAAACTCTGCATAACTTCGGTTTTTATTGTGATAAATAGAGATGTGTAATCATGTGGTTGTAAACCAGAATAATCTGTAGTTGAAGTTAGAGTTTCACACACTGATACAAGTCCTTTAACAGCGTTTACCCGTGCTTCAGTATCCCTATCTTCTGGGTTATCCTAGTAAAAACAAACACTCCTGTCAATTTGTCAGATGAGATATTCATCTGCTAGAACAGATGCCAAACCTGGCAACACTTTCTTTTGACTAATATGTTCAATTTAAATGAATTATTAGTGCCAAATATGAAGATATAAGTTATACTATCTCAGCAACAATATAAATTTTGACTAACATAATTTGGAGGTTTTGCAAATTAAAAATACATGGTGGGTGATTATAGGCCAGTTTGATCCATTTAGTTTAGCTATGCTTGCGGTGTGCGCAAATAATGTATATGTGTGTGGGACCTCTGGGGGAAAAGTAAAAGTGCACAAATTTTATCGTTATTTTACTAAATTCGTGAAAATAACATTAAAAATGGCGGACAGTTAATCATGCATCATGTGGTGACGTTGATAGCCAAAAGACAGGGGGTACATGCACCAATCGGGCTTGTCCCGATTGCTAAGTGTTATGTGCTTATGTCCAAACTCCAAAGCTTGATGCGAAACCACTATCGAGTCAGGGGTCTCACCGGAAGCAGTCTCTCTATTCCCACATGGCAGAGGTAAGGTTGTCTACATCTTACCCTTCTCAGACCCTACGTTAGCTTTGCTATTGGTGGATTAACTGAGTATGATGATGATCAGTTTCATTTAGTCATGACAATCATAACCCAAATGCGTAAACATGGGCTTTAAATTTAATTCCAAAGGTTGTATAGGGTTAAGTGATATTCTCAGCAGACCATATTGGGCAAATTTAAAAAAACAAAAAAAAAACAAATTAAGAGTCAGACTGGACTGAAAGTCTGCCCGAAAGAAAAAAAAGGAATGGGTGTCCTACCTAGGTATTGCCAAACTGCAAATGTGCAAACATTTCTTTAGGCCACCCAAAAGGCGATGGCGGAAAACCTGGCCCTGAAAGTGACGAAAGACACCACTGGAATTTAGTGTTCTACAAAAATCTCCAAGCTCCAGCTCATCATGACGTCAATCACAGCACACATGGACCATGGTACTCCAGTTTTAGTGGACAGAAACGACTTGATCCCTCACCCATCTGCTTATTCTGTTACTCAAGCGGGTTCCCCCATGGCAGAGCCTCCTTTTCAGATCCTGTTTCCAGCAGTGAAGTGGCAAAGGAAATCACAGCATCATGAATGAAAGGAGTGCTCTGGAAAACGGAAGGGATGGATGAAGAAGGTGAGAAGGGATGATGAGTGTAACATTGTAATTATGAGAGGAGATATTCCGGGAGAACCGCAGTAGATGGGTGGAGATGACCCTTGTCAAAGACTGCTAGTACAAAAATCTCACCAGCAGCCTCCATGGTTGCCGATTCAAGCTTTCTTTTCTTAATCTAGTATTCATTATCCATGATATTTGGTGTGTATTTATAAAGTTAGTGGGTAGACATAAAGGAATTGGGGTGAAGATGACTTACAGAGCAAAATGGGGTGAGAATGGCTTATAAAGGGACTGGTAGAAGAATTACTTTCCCTTAAGGAAGCTATTAGTGTTGGAAAAAAAATGTCCATTGGTATTTTAACTAAAAATCATTTTGTCCAAACATGTTCTGACCCGAACCAAAGCGATCATTTTTTTTTTCTCTAAACGACGTGTTCTGTCCTCAACCCCTCCCGACACATTCCCCCACCCGACCCGGCCTGCCCGTTTTGCCAGGCATGGTTTCATTTTTTGCTGTTTCTTTTAGTTTTGCCTGTTTGGCCTATTAAAGATAAAATAGAGCTTGCCACCTCTAGCAGCAAGTTTCAATTAGCAAACACTTTCATCAAAAGAAAAAAGTTACCTCGATTGCACAAGATTTGCATAGTTTTTGAAGCACCATTTTCCATCTTGAAGCAAGAAACTCAAAGGGCAAAACCCCTAATGCCAATGCAGATCCCCTTCTCACAGCTACATTCGCATCAGTCAACTGCTCCAGGTACTTATGGGTAATATCAAAAGTTCCTTTATCATCCATTTTTGCGAAGTAAGTTGGAACAAAATGTTTGAAAGCTTCATTAGCAGCATTCTGCATGTATTAGTGAAAACAGGAGAGAAATTAAAAGTTAAAAGTTGTAAAAGTTATTCATAAGGAAAATAGTCAGTAGATAGAAGTACCTGTATTTGACAGTTAGGATGCCTCAAATTCTCATTAATAGTATCAAGCAGACTTCTTTTTATTTTTTCTGTTAGTGTTATGTTAACAATAGAAATACACTCAATGAACCGAGAAACTGCAGCACGCATAATCTCTCCACCTTTTCCACGATATAATCTTGCTTTCTCAATAGCAGGTACCACGCCAGCAATGACTTTCTGCTTATCTGGGATCAGAAAAACAGAAATGTAACAATTTACATCGGAAAACATTAAATAAAATATCAATAGTTGAAGATTACGATCTACAGACCATTTGGAAGAGTATAACCACAGTTATTTAGAGCTAATACAAGCTCACCAACTGCCAATGTTGCACCATGACGCATGCATAAATCAGTAGCAAGAGTGCATGGAATTAACTTCTCAAGCACAAAATTTGCAGAATATTCTGGATCATATTTCACAAGATTGGATAAAGCATTTGATGCAAGTTCTCTTAATCCTTTTTCCTGCAATACCAACAGTTAGTTAACTAAATGATCAGAAATAACATATTTACTTCCTGAAATATCATATTGCACAAGAACATACCCAGTGAGAAATCTTGTTGAATAAAAGTTCTTCCATGAATGGATAGAGGTAACCATCATATTGGGCTATACTGACAGCAACATTAAGATAAGAATTTACTCGTGAAGAAAGTGCAAAATAGTCAGCCGTATTCACGATGTCGATTCCATGAGAATAATTTCCTTGTCTACCAACATTTTCCTGAAAAGCAGCTGCAGCTGCTCTTCTACAATTAACCTGTGAATTTTGTTTCATCTGAGATTCAATATATTATTCAGGTAATAAATCATGCAAAAGTGTTACTATATACCTCACGGTCATAACATGCGATTATTAAAAGATGTGGCGCCAACTCATCCAGAATTCCCTTCATGTCAGTATGATTATATGCACGACCGAAAGCCCAACAAACATAAGCAGCAGCATCACGGACATGAGATCCAACACTATGCGGGCCCCTTCTTACATCATAATGCAGCGCCTGCATTTAGGATAAATAACAAGTTTTTATAAAATGAATATATATATATACACACACACACCTGGCAAGTTTGACCTAAACACTTAAAAATGGGTCTATTTGGACTTTCAATATAAGGCCATGGGTTGCTTTCGGCAATATGTTATTTTAAATGAGCCTAGCTGGGCAGGTCTGAAAATAAGAAAAGAGGCGTACGGATCACACCGGGTGGTAACGACAGAGGTTACAGGTCAGACTTGGTTCAGTGTAAAACCTCATCACCAGACCACAAAGAACTCATCAAATTCCTTCTTTGCAAATCAGCTATCAAAGAACGCATCAGCTTACAGGTCAGTATGTGTTCTCTTTCCAACTCCAATCATCTCCTAATTTTCTTTGCAAATCAGAGTTTTTCGCGAATCAGGGTTCAATCAGAATGTAGCCATGTAGGCTCAGAGAACTCAGCTGAACTCGCTGAAACAGTTATCACAATCATTTATACAGCAAAAATATGATCAAAGCTGCAACCCATTGATGAAGCCTGACACTGCAGGTGCTCAACTTGTTTCAGTGAACTAGCGATTGGGAAGACTTGATGACAGGAAAAATGTATGCGGTTAAATTTAACTTGCTATTCTGGATTGTTGATTCTTGAAATTGTTTTACTTTAATATAGTATGAATTTGATGTTAAGAGGATTTCTGATGATGCATTAAGACAATATCTAACAGATGCACTAAGAGTTAACTGATGGAACACCGAACAAGAGTTGGACTTGGACCACTGGAGGATGGTTCGGTAGTATATGCATGACTGGTTACAGATTATTCCTTGTCAAAACTAGCAGTCTATGCATGACTGGTTCGGTAGGCCAGGTAACATACCTGAAGAAGGTGCTGGTACGACAATATGGCTTTCATTGCTTCCACATATGTGCATTAGTGGCAAATTCTTTGCTGAAAGGTGCAAGAACATTTCAATTGTAGAAGCATGGAAGAACAGTTTTGATTTGATTATACTACTGTGATAAACCTTTGGTGTAGAAATTATTGTACCACATAGAAGAGTCTTGTGTTTTGTTATAATAGTAGCAACTTTTAGGTACATCAACTTTACTTTCAACTTATAAATTTGCCCAACTGTAGACAATAGTGATAGCTTTAACTTCGTAAGTGTTTGTCATTTTTTAAAACAACCTGTGTTGACCCTAATTGAGTTTTGTCAAAACCTGTTCTAACGCGATTCCGACCCAAACTCATTCTGACTCGTTACCCACCCAACCCAACCCACCCGTCTTGCCAGGTATATATGAAATCATATTTGTTTCAGATGAGCATGTCATGAAGAACCTTTATAACAACAGGTACAACTTTAGGTAGGCTAACAGGTAAGAGCAGTCCTCTACGTGCTAACTCAGCCAATGCCAAGCATCCACCATGCCATGATCCATCACCCTGCAGAGTACATAAAAAGACAAAAGGTCAACAAATCAATCAGAAACCAACATACAAGAAACAAAAACAGGTGGATGTCTTGCATACCTCACCAGGTGAAAACAATTCTAATACAGACAAGAAGACTTCCTCTGCTAGAGTATATGTGAGACGAGAAGTTATACGCCCAATACCTTTTGCTGCAGACCAACGTACAACAGTATCCTGAAAGTTGATGGTTAGAAGTGTGAATTATAAAAGGATTTGGTTTTTGAAATACCAACAGAATGTATCACTATGAAGTATAAACATACTGTATCTTTTAAGCCGGACAATAGTAACTCGATGAACTCTTCAATAATATCGGGAACATCCATTTCTTCTTCTTGAAGAGAACAATCATGGCCAGTATTGGATGAGCCAGAATTTGATACAAGACTATTTGAATCCGTTTGTGATGAATTTTGTGATATATTTTCTCCAAGTGTACTATGTTTACCCTATATTATGATAACAAAGGACAAATATTAGAATAATTTTATGTCATAAAAGTAAATAACTGAAAACGATATAGAATCTTACCACATAACGCCAGGTTGTTGGACGATGAGGGAGACAAGTGAGCCCCATTCGTTGGGCAAGTTTTATTAAATTTTTGCGAAGTAAAGGACTACGGGCTGCAGGGGTTGACTTTATCAAGACTGATGTGTCATTCCAAACAACAGGAACAATATCAAGTAATGCTTTCCGGCTCCCAGTCTAACATAAAAACATAAGGTAACAAAAAAAAAAACTGTTGAAGACTAATAAAAAAGAACAAACAATTGTTAATGGTAACTTGATGAGAGATTCAATAGCAGACCTTGAAAATTGCAGCAAGAGTTTCTACAGCACCAAGTAATCGGAAATGCTGTAATACATCGTCTGTGGCAGATGATAGAACTTCATGACTCCATTCAATAAAACTGAAAAGAGATAGAATAACATAAACACAAAGCAGAAATCTTATATTTGTATTAATATACACATGAAAAAATAAAACATTTGGTATTCAGTAACTAAAAATCCTACAACTAACCTGGTAAAAGCAGGCGACATATCTGGACGCGTTAAAAGCTTTGAAAGAAGCAATCCAGCTATTGTTTGCATGGGACCCGCACTTGAAAGGTACTCTTTGGATATCTTTAATATCCTAGCCACCAACGGGGGCGGTTCATTTGCATCCACGGATTGATTATTCACAATACTTGTATCCACAGATGATATATCAAAAGGAACCAATACAAGTATAGATAGCCACAATAATATAACACATTTGGTCTCCATTTCTCCAGTACTTTCTTGCCTCAATGATGTTCCTGCAGTTGTGCCATGGCATTTCTCTAACAAAGACACCGCTGGTTCTAAATCAGAAACTTGATGTGGAAAGAACCTGATTACAGCTTTGTAACCACAAACCGTGACCAAAGTATATATTATAATACATAAAGGCTTAATTATTTTAACAAGTTCATTGGAATCTGTGCCTAGTTCAATAGTTTTCGTTCGAACAATATACATCAAGGGAGATATTATGCTCTCCAAGTACGGTTCCAACAATTGTCCTTGTTCCTGGTATTTGTCCATCTGTAGAAATCACATAAATAACACATTAGCACCTTAAAATCACATCTTCTATCTTTGTTCCTCAGACATCTAATTTCTTGTTTAGCAACATACAGATTATTTATAACACTTCATCTAAGAAAGTAATGCATTTACTCTGAACATGATTGGGTAACATATCAGTTTAACCTTACACTAAACAAGCTCCAATTCGAATACCTAACATGCTACGCAGCTCATATTCATCCAGAGTCAAAAATTCTCCAACAGAACATCAAAATACCTCCAATCACATAACCTACTGATAAACTAAGATGATATCTGATTGCAATAAACCCATAGTTCAAAAAAACAGCCAAGGCGTGCGCCTCGAGGCGAGGCGCTGAGAAAACGTGTCTCAGCCTCTCAGGCGGCATCTCATGGGGTTATTTTGTAAGTACGCCTCTAATGGCCGAGGCAGCAAGAAAACGTGCGCCTCCTGGGGTTATGTGTTTGTTTTTATGTTCTAGACTTTCTGTGTCAATTATTTTATTTTTACATGTGTTTTTTATGTTTCAGACTTCCTGTCTCAATTATTTTATTTTTATAACATATACAACTTTATATTTATTTTTTAATTTTTTAATTCCTCCTCGAGACTCGATTCCGTTCTTTTAAACTTTGAATAAAGCTATAAACTAATTGTGATCATGAACTAGTGGCAAAACATTTAAACTTAAACTAAACAAGCTCCTATTTAAATACCTAACATACTACGCAGCTCATATTCATCCATAGTCAAAATACTCCCAATCACATAAACCTACTGATGAATTAACATAATATTAATCACACACTAGTGGAAAATCACTTTAAAATTCGAATTAAACAACGCAATTATTATTATTAAACAAACGTAACAGAAATCTGAAATGCGAGTAAGTAAATATTATCTAACACCATACAATTGATCGGATCTTGCGGACGGATGAGAGATCTACAACACGGCCATTGGAAACGATGTCGTTTAGTATAGACCTGACGAGTTTCCATTCCTGTAGGAAGTATCTCTGAAGCACAACTTCTTTTGAATCGTGTTCGTCGTCTTCTTCTTCTTCAATTAGTTCAGCTGTCATTGAAGGTTTTGCTTTATCTTCTGCTTCTCTTGCCGCCATTAGAGAGAGTGTGTGTGTGTGTGTGTAAAGCGAAGATGATCTTCTTCCCGCGCTGCTATGAATATGTATGCTTTGATTTGTTGGTTTTTGTGGTGAAGATATTATTATGTGGAAAGAGTGTGTTTTGGTTTTGCGTCTTTTGGGTCTCGGTTGTAACTTCTAGAGTGTGTAGGGTTAGTTTGTGTAAACTTAAAACCTTGAGGGTTTATTGGAACTTATTTCCAATTGGGTGTTCGGATTAGAGACGAACATTTTGTCCTGGTACTTATACCGAACTGGTACCGTACAGAGCCATTTTCGGGATTGGTGTTTTTTTTGTTAGGTATAGTATTTTTGGTTGATTTACCTTCAAATATCGGTACCGTACTTGTCACTTACAGTCGCAGGACCTACTTTTTGCATATTTTGAGATCAAGACTTTCAGTTCGGTACCGGTATGATACCGAACTCATCCCTATTTTTGGTTAAAAGTATTCTAGGCCCTTAGTAATTTAAACCTGCTAATGGGGTTTTCTAAAATTGTTTCAAGTCATCAACCAGTTTTAAATTCGAACAAGCAAATTGGCGATGCTAGATGGATTGATGAACTACTTCCAGCTTTAAAAAGGAAAAAATATACAAATACAACAATCACTGTTTCTAAACAAATTTTGGATCGGTTGATATAAGGTAGAGAGGTGCACAAAAAAGTTGGTTTGGGATCCGAAACCGATTTAAAATCAATAGCAAAACCGATCCCGATCTGATCTTATTCATCAAAATTGTTTCAAGAATGCATCCATTGAAACCGGTCCAAACCAAGTCAAACTGGTTTAAAATTGGCTTCAAAGCGAAGCGGTTTAATTTATCTTAATAACCGGTTTCAAATCCGACCGGTTGGGACAATCCTATTTAGGATTCCTTTGACCAAATCTGAAACAGTTTCATCTGTGTTTTTGTATGTAGTTTTCTCAACTCAGTTTGGGCCTCAAGATTCCATTGGTTTGGGGTTTTTGAATCCACCATTCAATTATGAATACATATCAGACAATATTCATGTTTAAATGAATGGAATCAATCTCCACCATTTGATGAAGTGGCCATGGGGAAATGAAGATAAGAGTTTGACTTCATTTGATCTCATGTTCGAATCCGGTCCAGAGAGGTTTTACCGCAGCAGGCTTTCAAGCGGCTGGTTTTTCCTTGAATTAGTGACTTGGTGAACTTGACTGCCCATTAGTCAACCATTTGTCTAGTACTAATGCACCGCTAGTTCATATGGTATTTAGAAAAATGAATAGAATCAATTTGGAGTTTTTGGGCCAACAATATAAATAATGGGTTTGGGTATCATGGGCATATATCGAACAACCTTCATGTTCTAAATCTGGGCCTGAGAGTCCACTTACTAGAACTCTCAATCACATAGAGAGGTAAACTTTTAATAGACATACAAAAACTACGTGTGATATGCAGTGAAACACATCGAAATAACATTCACGTCATCCCAAATAGGTTTTGGACTTTGTCTCGTGCAATTCGAACGTGTTATATGACAACTTCGTCTAGGATTGATAATGTTTTTACGAAGAACTTGATTGTTATTCGAATTAACGACTTTGATCAACACTATGCAATGTTTCGCTTGTAATGGGATAACAATCTGAAACTTAATTATAGTTTGGTACCCGATCATGTGTAGGATAAAAAGATTAAGGGGCTGTTTGGTAGCCTCTTAATAAGGCTCTTAACCATTCAGTGCTGAATGATTCAGCATTCAGCGCGTTTGTTTCAGCCTCTGAATGGAATGGTTAAGACTTAATCATTAAGACTTGAGATGTTGCTGAACTAATAAGCACTGAATCATTAAGCACTGAACTAGGCTGAACCTTAATGAAACTCTCATACCAATATGGGACAAGAAAACTAACCATTAAGAGGTTCAACTTAATGATTCAGCACTTAACCATTCAGACCTCTTAACAATTCAGAACTCTTAATGATTCAGCACTTAATCAACCAAACAGTAAAAGAGAATCACAAATCACAAATAATAATATATAAAATTTGTATAATTCTCATAACTTTATATTTATAGTTACCAATAACACAATAACGTATTACATCATCAAAACTAAATATATATCTCTATAAGTGTATGTAAAACTAAGTTTATGGATTCTTGACGATATGAGAGGCACGATGTCGTGAAGCGAAACGTTTAAACAACGAAAGCGAGTTACTAGCGAGTTGCTTCACGTTCAACAACTTTGCTTTGATTATAGCCTTTTCCTTACCCCCTATCCCGTCTAATAACCCATCAATGCACATATCAACATCAGTTAGACCCGCACTGACCCAGCTTTCCACATTACCTTCGTGCAACACAAAGTTTTCCTCGCCATCTTTTCCTATTTGTTGAAACTCCTTAACCGATAGCGTTAATTGGTTTACCCCATTATTGATTTGGTGCAAACACTCTTCAATGGCTTGGTTACTTTCATTGAAACGTTTGGCCACTATATCAACATACTCCTTTGTTTGCCTCGCTTTTGTTAGGCACACCGCTAGTGAAACTTGAGCTAGTTGTTGTGGGCCGAGTATGGTTTTTGTCACATAAGGTAAAAGAGTTTCGACGCATAACTCACGATATATTGATGTTCGGCACTGTGCCTCGAGATACATCCTTGCACCAGAACGAGACTCGACCGAGCCGGAAAACCCCGAAAGCGTGAGAGATATGAACAATAAAGAGAGAACAATTTGAGCCATTTTTGTGAAAGAAATGTATGTGTTTGAGAAATAGGAAAAGAAGGTGAAGTGTTAGTTATATAGAGGAATGTCGACACATGCAATTGGATGAACATTCCGTTATGAAATTAAATTCAATTCCTTTACGTACATAAGAAAATTTGTTTCACGTTCCACATGCGACTTGCTTGTGAAAATGAGTGCATTAACCTTCTTTTTTGGTTTAAGATACTTTTATATCAAATTTTGCAAATCGAGAAAAAAAGATATATTAATATCATCTTACCTTTTTTGTGTACATACATTTATCCTACAATATATTGAAATACTAGTGAGAAACCCGCGCATTGCTGCGGAGAAAAAATTTGCAACTTTGATCACTGTTATAAAACTTGCTAGTTAAAAATAGGCTGAAACGTCAAACGAGCGAGCATCACGGAAGAGATTACCCGGGCGTGATACCATCATTGCAAAATAAGGATGATAAAGTGGAGGTAAGTGCTCCAAATATAGCATAAAAAGAATTAATGACATGATGAAACTTCCACATAGTTATACATGTCATACAAAATAATCATCAAGATATATTGTATATACATATTTTGATAAAGTGATAAGGTTATGAATATACCTTTGATGGTTTATTGGCCATTAATATGTTAAACATAACCATCAATTTCTTATTTGGTTCATTAAGCATAAGTTATTGACTTGCATTAGTCATTTGTACAAGTGTAATCAAATGTTGCACATAGGGGCATAAAGGAAATGATTTGACAAAAAGGTAGTTGTTTACCTTGTGACCTTTTATATACTATCTTAAAATTGACATGAAGTGACTATTTTAACCATCTCTCCTCCTTTATAATGTAGTATATAGATAGATATAGATAAGGGAAATCAAGTGAATGGTACTCATTTTTATTTATCACCTTTGAACCGTGGAAATATCGTTTTAAAGTCTAAAACCATATAAGTATCATCATATTTGACATTTTGTGATAGGGAGAGAAAAGAAGGATGAGTGCGTCCGTTTGGTCCGTCCACACATGACGCAACTCTAATATGGCTTCATGCCTTCATCACTAAAGCATTCCATTTGAGATGCTCTTTTATGATAATTTTTTTATATGGTTGTAGAGCCGGAGATCTCATTGAACATCTTCTTTATTCTATGGATAGATGTATATATGGTCTGCATATATCTCATCATTCTTAAACCCTACCAATAGCTAGGCTACAGGCGAGACTTACCGGTTATGATTATTGTTGTTTTTTATGATAATTTTTAGTTGTACATCCTTAAATAATAAATATATATTGTAACTAATTTAATTATTATAAAATATATAACATTTTTCAAAACGTCATATACTTACATTCTTGAAAGAAAAAAGATACAATACTATTTTGAAAGAAAAAAAGATACAATACTATTGATTAATTTTGAAAACATGTCAAAAAGACAAGTTATTTTTCCTTAGCACCCTACAATATCTTGAATGTACACTTTTTATATCATACTAGTTTTTGTTTAACAAAAGAGTATCAAACTTTTTATAATATTAATATTACAAATTGTCAAGTGTTTACTACCAATTTATCCAACAAGAACACGCACACCCATGAACAAGCTTCACATTATCTACCATATCTAGTTAGTTCATGATAAAAGGCTATACATATTGACAAGTTACACACTTTATGACAAAATTTCCGGATTCTTGATGCCACGAGATGCACGATATCGCATAGCGAAACGGCTAAACATCGCAAGCGAATTGCTAGCCAATTCCTTCACATTCAACAATCTTGCCTTGATCATAGCCTCCTCCCTCCTGCTGCTGATCCCACTCCCTAATATCCCATCAATGCACGTTGACGCATCCGTCAACGCAGCACTGACCCAAGTTTGAACGTTGGTTTCATGCCACATAAAATTTTCATCACCGTCTTTCCCTATTTTTTGCAACTCTTTAAATGATTGTGTAATCTGGTTCACACCATCGTTGATTTGTTGAATACATTCTTCTATTGCTTGATTGTTTCCATTGTTAACCTCCGTTTCGTTCAATTTCTTTGCTACCATGTTTAAATAGGCTTTGGTAAACCGCGCTTTGGATAGACATGAAGCTAGAGAAATTTGAGCCAACAGTTGAGAGCTTGGTAGTCCGGTTTTGCTTACATATGGCAAAAGGGTTTGAACGCATAGATCAGGATATATTGCTGATCGACATTGTAGCTCGAGATACATTCTTGCTCGAGAACGAGACTCGACGATCGTGGAAAATTCTAAGATTGTGAGAGAGATGATCAACAAAGGGAGAAGAATAAGTTTTGTCATTGTTATGATTTTTTGTATGATTTTCTTATACGGAAAACAGAAAGTGGATGGGTTATATATATATATATATATATAGAGGATCGATCAGTTGTCACCTGCATTTTGAATAAACATTGAACTTAATCTATCTGACTATCATAATTCCTTTACGTAGAAAATCTGTTTCATATCACACATGCAACTTGCTTATGAAATTAAAATGTTGCATTAATTATTTAATTTATTCCGAAACACGTTTTCTAATATAAAGATTGAGTAAATAAAAAACCAAGTAACCTTGTTTAACTTAAACAATTGACTCGTCAGATATATATATCAAGACTTATCAACATACTCGTTGAAATATATAAAAACACCATTAGGGTGCATGCACTACAAGGAAGTCGACCTTTAGCGGCCACGCCTGCTGCCGCTAAAGGTATACCTTTAGCGGCAGCAAGACCTTTAGCGGCGACGGCTGCCGCTAAAAGTCCTGCCAGCTTTAGTCTGTCGCTATTGCTCCTGTTGCCGCTAAAGGTGTAGCCGCTAAAAGTAATTATCTACGTGGCATTATCTTTTAACTTTTTTTTTCCACGTGGCATGCCACGTGGCAGATTTCTGTGCATCCTGGGTAAGACTTTTAGCGGCTACGCGTCGCCGCTAAAGGTTTTTTTTTTTTTTTTTTTTTGCTATTCGTTTACTCCGCACACGCATAACCAAACTAAATAATAACAAAAATAATAAACCAACATCTACATATATATAAAATAAACGTAACAAAGTTAAACGAACATTCGTCAAAACATATCAAACAAAATAAACTAACATACCAACCTAATATTTGAATCAAGTCTACACCATCAAAACTAAACAAACATACCAAAGTTGCCTAAAAGTCTTCGTCTTGCTCTTCGTCTTCGGCTTCATCGTCGTGATCGTGATCGCCACTATTACCACTTCCGCCTAGATTTCCAAGCCTTTGTTGGACCAATTGATTAGCCATTTGGAGCAATTGCGCTTGGAATTGAGGAGTCGCTATTATATCATTAATGTGCTCCTACAAAACATATATATACCAAATAGGTCAACTATCAACATTTAAACTACAAATATATACCAAATGGGTCAACTATCCTATTTACTAAACATATTTATACCAAATGGGTCAACTATCAACATTTAAACTACAAATATATACCAAATGGGTCAAATATCCTATTTACTAAACATATTTATACCAAATGGGTCAACTATCTTATTTACTAAACATATTTATACCAAATGGGTCAACTATCAACATTTAAACTACAAATATATACCAAATGGGTCAAATATCCTATTTACTAAACATATTTATACCAAATGGGTCAACTATCCTATTTACTAAACATATTTATACCAAATGGGTCAACTATCAACATTTAAACTACAAATATATACCAAATGGGTCAAATATCCTATTTACTAAACATATTTATACCAAATGGGTTAACTATCAACATTTAAACTACAAATATATACCAAATGGGTCAAATATTCTATTTACTAAACATATTTATACCAAACGGGTCAAATACTAACATTTAAACTACAAAGAGATACCTGTGTAATATTCGGTTCCGTAGGTGTAACTTGAGGAAGGCTTTCTTTAGGAAAAGGCATATGCCCAATCCCGATAACATGTCTGCGACGACTACCCAACACCTCTTCAAAAATACCAACCTGATCCACCTGTTCGGAGCTGCCTGCTTCTCCTCCTTCTTCTTCGGCGATCCGTTGACGTTCAGACTCAACCCGTGACTTTAACTTGTGCTGTATTTTACAAAAGTGATTTAATAGATTATAAATGTATACAATAGATTATAAATAAATGCTTACATAATTCTCTTCATTCTGAGGGCTATCAAACGTCCCCTGCCTTCCTATATGTCCAATACGGTATGCTTCATACCGTTCCACGCCCTGTTTAACATTAAAAGTTAAATTATAAGTTAAATAAACATTATCGTCTATGTATATGTGTGTGTATATACCTTCTTGTAACAATGACTGGCAAGAGAGCTCGATCCACCTCGGTATGTGTTCGTTTGTTTCTGGCGGGCGGCTTTAGCAAGTGCAGACTTCCTCTTATGCTCTGGTGTGCAGAAGTGATCAACAGCTCGATGCCAGTTTTCCAATTTCATACCCTGGGGAGGATTTTGCTTTGCTAACTCCACATCCCCATCATCTCCCAGCACCCGCAAATAATAACGCTTTGCGTCGGCTTTGCGATCGCTGTATCGCCTTCTGATAACCGCCATAATGCCTCCTTTTTTTAGCGGCATTCATTTCTTCATTAATAGCATCCAAGTCGAAGCAACCCTAATAATTAAATCAAACAAGCTAGTTAGATAGAAAAAAAAATCAACAAATAACATATAGAATATATATTTACAAATCACTAACCTTTAAAATCTCAAATAACTTGTTTTTTGCAGGGCCCCGTGTTCTCCGACGAGGAGCTGCATTTAGAGTTAAAATTAATTAGTATTAGAATTGAAAAAGAAGTAAAAATAGTAAACAGTAAAGAACTGTAAGACTTACCACCGTCTTCCTGGTGGTTGTTCCACCAATCATCACCGCCTGGTGGCGGTGGCGGCGCCCCTGCACCGTCTCCCCCGTGGCCCATAACAGCGGCCATCAAATACACAAACAAAAACAAAAACGAACTCATACTGTCCTGCAAAAAGGAAATAAAAACTATTAGTCACATTATTATATGTTAGTCCTGCAATTAGAAATAAAACTTATTAGTCACATTATTATATGTAATAAATAAAGTATAAATACATGAAATCATCAACAATTACTGTTTTTTAATCAGACTCCATCTCATCATAATCTGGATCGTCCTCGTCATAATATGCCCCAGCATCAGCAACTTCACTGTCGTCATTGCTCGGGGCATCAACTTCCATTGCATTCTCACCTGGAGTAGCATGAGAAGATATGTTTTGAAAGTATTGGTGGAAGTCAATAATTAGGCCAATATTAGATGAAGAGTTATTGTGAACGACGTCAACATCCTCGCCAACATCCTCGCCTAACTCAGTGTCTACGTTTTGAACATTCTCGAGTTGTGGTGGTCTATCCCAAATTTGCCGGTGATTAACATTTTCGACGACCCACCTATGTTTATTATTTTGTTTTCCTCGAGATGGTTCTTGGATGTAGAACACTTGTTTGGCTTGTCGGGCAAATATGTTAGAACTCGTTTTCTTCAAATTTTAATATCAAATGTGGGGTTAGGATTAAATATACACTGAAAGAAAATAGGAACTCGTAGAAAGGGTATCAAACGGACTCCGATTCAACTCATTCAAACGACATTGGAACCGTCTTATCAAACCCTACGATTTTAGTTTTTAGATTTGCGTTTTTTTAGCTTGTAATTTTTAGAATTTACGTTATATCATTGTGTCTTTTATGTAACATTGTGTTTTTTTCTTATTTTCATCAGTGTATCAATCTTTGCGATTCATTGTGTTTTTTTTCTTCAGCATTGTGTTATAGTTTTCGGCGTTGTGGTATCTTTTGTGGCTAAATGTGTCATATTTCGTGATCTATTGTGTCTTTTGTATCCTTCTCAACTTTCTCATTTTTGTTACACTATGTAGGATAATTTGACCCATCAAATGTGTTCATGAATTTAAACTATGTAAAATTTTAGTGTTTTTTTTTTTTTTTTTGCTTCATATAATTCTCTTTTTTTCCAACTTCAGATCATTTAATTAATGTTATCTTACGATCCGTTTGTCAACGTTTAGAATAGGCTAGAGTGCTGGTAGCATCTTGACATCTTGTCGTACAAATGATCAGTATCATTCAAAGATATGATATAAAGCCGACTTTACCGTCATGAATTTAAGTTGCGAAGTTTATGGAAAATTGTCTTGAGAAAGTGAAACATTGAAATTGCTTGAAAAACTAATACAGGACTTGACTTGTTACCGTAATTAACGATTGTATGAGCTAGCTGGAGTGGTAGATGAAGATGAAAGTTAACATAATTATACATATATTGTTTGATAATCTAAACTAGGGTATAACCCGTGCATGTTACGACGCGCTAAACCGAATCGTTTTTGGTGTGATAATATATATGTACATTGGCATAGTAACAGAAGAGGATGACTACGGCACTGTTAGCAACCTAAAGAGAAAACAAAAGTATAAAGTGGTAGTGCAACCAAATCGATAAGAAAATTTATGTTAAATGTAAAACAACTGATAACATACATAAAAATAAGAACGAAAATGTATTATATCTGACCTGACTCATTTTCAAAAAAATATTTACATCAAAACGTAAACAAATTTGAATTTAGACCGAAACATAGATAATAAAAAAAACAAAAAAAAAACCTTGAAACTTTATAAACTCGATGGTGTAATTGAAACGTACATAAAATTAAGAAAAAAAAACGTATAATATCTAACCTAACTCATAACTAATTTAAATTTATAGTGACACGTACGTAAAAAATAAACTTAAAACTTTAGAAACTTAGAAGGGGTGTCAAAGTGTTTAAATTTGTTTAAGTAAATTAGAAGAATTATATGGAACGAAAATAATTAATGAATTACACTATAATAATAAGCTTTCTGATTTGAACAGTGATTTTTTTATTTAAGGCATTTTATCATTGCATTTATGTTATTAAGTCAGAATAAGATAACAAAAGCATTCCTAATCCAATTGGTTAGGGTGGTGTTTTCTTATAAGAGGTGGTTGGGTTCGAGTCCTGGAACTATTTTTATTTTTTTTGTTTCTTACCAGGCTGGTGCCTGGCACTACGTGATTGGACCAACAACATCAGACACGTGTCTACAGCATGAGGCACATCTGTCCAACGCACCTACCCACGTGTCTATCATCTGTTTCTTCTGCCTTTTTTTCTTTTTCAAAAACCTCTACAAAAAAACACAAAACCAGTGACACACCTCTCCACAGTAAAACCACCACCGTTACCACCAGCCATGGTGATGAGCCGGTCGTCATAGTTCATACAAAACCTAAATAACCTAGGTAGATAGGTTAAGTAGGGTATCAATCCAAGGAGCGTGTGGTTAGTGGATATTATTTAGTTGATTAAACGGTGTTACTTATGAAGCTTGCTAGAAAACTTATGAAGATTGTATTTGGTTCATTTAAGACTTTGGCTGAAAGGGGTTTGTTTGTTATACTAAAACTTGAATTGAAATTATAATAATGAAAAGTAATGTGGATTGTAAACAATTCTAAATAAAAGGATCACACCTAGGTTTCAACGACTGAAGTCTAAGGTTTTCACAAATGGGTCAAACAAATGTAGTGCAATTGGTGTTAACGGGGTGATTGTTCAATAGGCTTAGGTGTCAAGTTTCATCAACATCAGAGATGGATTAAACTACACTTCATTACCTAGAACATACAACCCTATGTTTGTATTAGAGCAAGAAAACATGTTCATGACACTAGAAATTGGCACAAGATCAATTAACTAAAATGAATTCAACATAAGATTAATCGCAATCTAATACAATTAATTCAAACACACAATCACACAATTAAAAGTTTAAAGTAATACCCAAATGTTTAAACCCTAAAGCTTCAATTGTTTACTTCCTAGGCATGATACAAAGAGACTAGCCACTCATGGCCATGGAGCTTGAGTCTTCAATGATTTGGTCTTGAATCTTGAAATCTTGAATGATAGAAGGATTTGATGTTCTTGAATGGTATGGAATGATAAGGGTTTGATAGGATGGAAGGGTTGTGAAAAAGATCCCCAATTATATGTCTTCCATGTGTTTTAAAACCAATAATTTCGAAAACCCCGTTTTGGTATGCATTAAAAACATTAAATTGAGAGTTTGACTGAACGTGCTGTAGCCTACGCGAAAATCTGGCGTCGCCTACGCGAGTGCCGTAGCCGACGCCAAAATCTCACATAGCCGACGCGAAGCCATTTTCAGCTACAAGGATCTTCGCTATCCTACGACATCTTGGCACCATTCTCCTACGCGAGTGGAGTAGGCTACGCCAGAAAGTGACGTGGCTGACGCGGACTGGTCCTGGACACCCATTTCAGCTTTTCTTGCTCAGTTTATCACTCCTTGTGCTCCCGAGATGTTCCAAAAGCTCCAGATTTGCACCCTTTTTGTGTTAATACCTGAAAATCATAAGACACATCATAATCGGGGCCAGTTTAAATGCAATTATGAAGAAACATACAAGAGAGAGCTTGACTTGTACAGGAAGAATATTATGTTTGGAAGTGACAACATGGATGACAACAAGGATGAGACTCCATCAGAGTCAAAGACAAAAGAGTCAAAGACTCATGATGTGGAGGTAAAGATTAGATATATCAACATCTAAATTTCAAGATAGGTTGACTTTGTGCTTGACTCGTTTCTTTTAACAAACTGAAATTTTGATATTATGTTCGGCGCATAAAAAACATTTGTCATGGTTCATCAATTAATTTCTCAGGAAAGCGTTGACATGGATGGATAAACAATTTGAAAGATTTCGCATAAAAGGAGTAACAATCTGTTGATTGTTATAATGGATGTTCATCTTTTAGTCCTAACATGTGACACTTTCAATAATTGACTATATTGGGTGTTGATAGGTTGTTTTTTATCTGTACTTTGCAGCAAGAAGATGCGGAAGAATCGATTGTTGCTTATCGTGTTCAAATTTCTTATCAAGACGTTCAAATTTCTAATCGTGATATTGAAAGTGTCGCTCCCGAACCGAAGGATGCTTGACAAATAATATTATGACCTTTTACATTCAGTAAGTGTTTAATTTATTACAAAGGCGTTAGAAGTTTTATTTTTGCATCTGCCAAAAAGAGAGACGTGAAGAGCCCTCGTTCATTGAGAAGCTTCTTCAAGAAAATTTCATCGTGAGTTTTCAGACTCGACTTCCAACTATAAAGGCATCCAACAAGTTTTTAAAAAAATACTTAAATGTTATATTTGCATTCTAAGTTTTTAACAACTTCAACTTTGGTTAAAAAAAAAAAAAAAAAACCCAAAAGTCAGTATAATGCAACTAATTATCAGTTTTCAGGGTTGCACAAATAGATCCTACCATGCCTCTTGCCATGCCTATAAATCATTTTGTAAACTTTTAATTTTGGTTTATGCACTGCTCTAAGAAAGGTTAAACATAAGCCCAGTGGCGAAGGATAAGAAGGGCCAGGGGTGGCCCTGGCCCCCCCTGTTTTTCTGGCGCAGTGGTATAAATTTGCGATTTTCATAGGTAAATTGAGTCCGGGTTGAGTTCGGCCCCCACCGATTTGCCACTACCGATCGAAAAAAATTGAGTCCGCCGCCCCACCGATTCCGAAACCAAGCTTCGCCACTGCATAAGCCGACCAGTTGAGATACATGAATATTTACCAAAGTTAAATTTCAAAAGGTGCAACTTAACAAGTTTGTTAAGAGTTTTTTTTAAATGGTTACTTGCATCATCATGTAGAACATAGATGGTGTATCTAAACAGGAGTAGGAAATGTCAGAACTTCAAGTTGAAACAATGGTGTTAACCAATGTTTGGTTATTGCTGTTTTGTTATTATTACTCACCAATTTTCGCTAAGAGATTTGCCTTTAATTTTTTTTTTTTACTCTAAATTGCTATCGAAGTACCTGTGCAGTGGCGGATCTATAAACATTTTTCAGTAGTAACGTTTTTCATTTTTTTTCATTTTAGTAGCAACGTTTTTCAAATTTCGTAAAAAAAAAAACAAATTTCCACTAATTTTCCACTACGCGCGCGAAGTTGAACCGCAACGTCCGCACCCCCTGCTATTACTATAGATCCGCCCCTGTACCTGTGGTTAATTCAAGATTAATAAACAAGTTCTTTCAAAGAAATTTAACTAGTAATAATTACATTAAACGGTACGTAATGGTTATAAATTGAAATAAATAAATAAATAAATTAGTCGTTTTTTAACTGCCAACAAATCAATCCCGAGTATTCTCGAAGTACCCACTGAACAAAGGAGTACATCGAGAGTAACCCAGGTCCACCAGTAATCTCACACCAGTTCCCGGAGAAAATACACCGCCCGAAGGCCCACTGCGGTAAAACTCGACCCACCAACAACATTTTGGTGCAGGTAGGACTTGAACTCCTCACCTCCCATAAGGAAAACAAGGAGGGTGCCACTCTACCATAAGGGCATTGGCAAATGAGTCGTTACATGTCAAAATAATAAATAGATGATAAAAAGTGTCAATGATCTCTAGCCCAGCTGGTTTGAGGTAGAGTGAGTTTTCCCTTAGGGGTTCCCATCCTGATGGTAGGTCACAAGTTCGATCCATGCACACCACAAAAAAAATTCTCCATGACGATTTGAGCTTAGACAAGGACACCGGTGTATGGATATAGATTCGAACTTGGGACCGCTAGGTTAGGGTTGTACAATGATTTTTACTGAATTAAGCCATTCAAAAAAAATTATAAAATGCGAGAGAAAAAGACCAAATAATTAAAATTGCATACATATGGATAGAAAACTACAAACCAATTTTGATTGGCCGGTTGACTTTTAACTTTAACCAACCTATCTTTTTGACCGAATCCACATGTTTCCATTCAGTAAATCTCTGCAACAACACAGATAGCTACGGAAAATCCCGGATTTTTCGCCCATAACAGCATCTTTCGATTTTATCTGCTTCTTCATTTATATCCCTTTAACCTAAACCTCTGCCTCTTCATTTAATATCGCTTCTACCTAATTTTCTTACACTAAAAGCAAAACAATCAACACCACGTTCAAACTTTCTTTCAACCACCGGAACCATCTCCGGCGACTCACCATCTTCCAGATGAGGTAACCAAAACCAAACCCATCTCCGCCGCCTCCTCCTCTTTCCCTCTCCTCCCTGTCCGGCGCCGCTTCCGTCCCTG
Source organism: Ambrosia x helenae (assembly GCA_030844895.1). Lineage (NCBI taxonomy): Eukaryota > Viridiplantae > Streptophyta > Magnoliopsida > Asterales > Asteraceae > Ambrosia > Ambrosia x helenae. The sequence goes on along the minus strand of CM061228.1, from coordinate 139,762,212 downwards.
TCCTTCCTCCCTTACTTCCGGCCCCCCACCATAGAGGTACGTTTTCTATTTTTATTTTTGGTTATTATTAGGTATTTGACTTGTTATTGGTAGTAGTTGGTACTAGTTAATTGTTTGGAACTTGACAGCAGGTCCCTTTTTCTTTTTCTTTTTTTGGTTATTATTACTTGTTATTATTACTTATTATTTAGATCAGATCAAACATGTTAGGCTGGTTTACCATCTCAGAGACTATACCAATAATGGTTTGACACATTAGCACTCCTATGGTCCATCTATTTTATGCATTGTTACTAGTTATTTTGAACTTGTTATTGATTATTTGAATGGGTAGTTTTTAGAACCTGATTACTAGTTCATGTTTTGTTTTTAGAACTTGTTATTGTTACTAGTTGGTTTATGTTTTTAGAACTTGTTATTGTTCCTAGTTTTTGATTATGTGTAATTTGGATTTTCTATGACGTTTTGTATTTTCCTTTTATAATTTTTCATCAATCTGTGCACTATTCAGAGGTCTTGCCAAACAGATACATTTCATTCAGCACATAATAGTTCAGAGGGGTAAAATAGTCATTCTGCACAGTTATTCAGAGATACAACCAAACAACTCTTAATGGTTCAACACTTACTAGTTCAGAGCCTCTTACCCGTTCAGACCTCTTACTGGTTCAACACTTGCCAAACAACCCCTAAAAGCAAAACAATCAACACCACGTTCAAACTTTCTTTCAACCACGGGGAACCATCTCCGGCGACTCACCATCTTCCAGATGAGGTAACCAAAACCAAACCCATCTCCGGCAACTCACCTAATTTTTTTTATAACTAGTTGGTTTGATTGTACAACATTAACCAAATATAAGATTTTTAGATTGTTAAGTTTAATAAATTTGGTTTCTTTACGCTAGTTCATTCTGATTTGGTCATGTTTAAATAATTCTATTTTGTGACACAATTTTGGTTTTATAGTTGAACAACCCTAAATCAATAACAAAAGATTGGTTGTATTAAGGTTGCTTGAATAATGAAATAGACCAACCCAGTTATTGTAATGTAATTTGGCCTAGATAATTGAAACAATATAAACCCTTTTGTAACCCAAATTTTGTTGTTCTTACTAATTTTAGTACAGATATGCATTCTACAATGGAGACACTCAAACATGTGTGTTACAAGACAAGTGGACTAGATTACTTTCATAAAAAAAAAAAAGGTAAACACAAGTTACTTTTACTTTTAAAGTGGTTATTGTGATTTGGTTTACTTAAAATGACGTACAAGTAGCGTAGTAATTTGTTCCAATTGAGTCATAGTTTTTAGATGCTCCACGTTCATAAAAACGGACATAAAATTTATGGGTCGGTTGAACAGTTTGGGTTAAGTTCCGGGTCCGTTTACCTAATTTTTTTCTAGCTTTTAGATCTAGAAATTTAAGTTTCACCTAATGTCCTAAAAATAATTTTCCATAAAAAACTAACATTTGAGTTTGAATAAATTGCTCAAGTTGTTCAATCAAATTGAAGAACTGGCCCAAGTCCTATAGCTATGGGGAGTTAACGTTCGAAATTGACGGTTTATATGTCAAACCGTAAGCCAAACTGCTATCAACGTTTTTTAGCCATATAAAACCAAGACTGAATAATTGAAATTTAAAGCACATCCAAACCACATTGTTACTAACAATTTGATTTCGATTTAAAGGTTGTTTTCTTTTCTTTTCTTTTTTTTTGTATTTTTTAATGTACGTTAATGGTAGTTGTGGATTTTAAATGTTGACTGCTTGTGTGTTTCCTTTTATGAAACAGAATAAATAAGTTAATAAGTTTATCCAAACATACCCTTAATAATGCCAAACACTTTTTTAACTTATTGACTTTTTGAAAGGAAAAAAAAAACAATAAGTTAATAAGTCATTTTCAAACTCAATCCCAACACCCTCTTGTTATGGATAAAATGAAAAGATGAGGGACTGTTGTTGTAATAATTGAAAGATACGTTAATTAAGGGTTAATATTGTAATAATCAGTAGTAGAAGGTTAAAAGTATAATATTGTGGTTAAGTCGGTTATATACTTGTATACCGTTAATGACAGTTGATGAAGAATGAATTCTCTGTGTTCTCTTCCTCTCTCTCTCCCTCTTCTCTTCCTCCCATGTTCTTCTTCTCCGTTCCATTCACCACCATCAACCACCATTATCAACCACCCGTATCAGCTGCATAAGCCCATTATTTGATACGAGACTCAACTATTGATATGGATGATCAGCAGTAAGTATGGACCGACTTTATATCACCCTTCAATTCGAATTAGCAAAAGCAATGTCTCCTTGCATAATTTTTTTAATGATTTATTGGGAAATTTTTTGTTTTTCTATGTATAATGATTTGTTGGGTAAATGTTCGTTTCCAGATTAACTACGGAGGATAGCGGCTTCTTTCACTCTGTGAAAAGACCTCTATCGCGATGTCTGGCACCAAAGCCAGAACCCGACGTGCGAGGCATGTTCTTGGACTCAAATGATGACAATGGTACATAGAAAAAAAAGAAGACGAAATGAATTTGTATATGTCTCCAAAACCATTTTTAAGAGCGACCACTGTAGAAGGTCTAAGTTTCAAAAATATAGTGAAGATTTGTTGTAATGAAAATCTGGGTATCGAGAAAACCAAGGAACTTATAACCGAATTTGAGATATTATCAGACTTTGAATATTCTCAAGATCGTAGGTACGTGCTAAAAGAAGTTAAAATTCACAAGACCATTGAAGATATGCTAATGACAATGAAAAGAAATTTCGGCCCTAATGGTAAGCGTTTCCTAATGGTTGCCAACTTGCGCCCCGAGAGAGTTCTTAATCCTGAAACAGCAGCCGCCACAAGTAAAACTTCACCATATTGATGGAGCAAACATTATTCATTATGTGATTTCTTTGAGCCAGATGGGTTGAATTGAAACCAGGGTATAATAATCACTCGGTCTTAATTACGTGAATGTACACAGAGTACGATTCTCCCCAGCCCGCGGAAATAAATGTTGAAATCAAAAATTCCCACGGAGAAGAATGGGGGATTCATGGCGGGTGTGTTGGGTTGGTCTTGATCACTTCAAAGCAATCTACGAACCTATCATAGATTAGGACTAATATTAGATTTGATATGGTTAGGTGAATGTTTGTAATTGCCTGTCTTTTCATATGGATAGGGTTGAATTGGTGTAGTAATATGAAATAATAAGTAGCAAAGACTGATATGGTAACGATATAGAAGATACAGGGACTTATTGTGTAATAGTCTTAGTCTTAAGGGTCAATATTGTATGATACTTGTTAGCTTGTTACATGGACAGGAAAGTTAGTTGGTTAATGGGTAACATTTGTAATTGTTTGTAATTGCCTATAAGAAGTGTTATCATCTTATAATAAGATCAGCTAATGAGTTTGACCTAATTCCTCTTCTATTCATGATTCTGATCATATCATGTAGACTGGTGCAGACCATCCAGCTGGCCCAACTACAAATTCGGCCCACAACAGCAACAACATAATGGACAGGCCCAAAAGAGAATCCAGAAAGCCAGCCTGATTCACTGCTTAGTCCGCGTAGTGTGATTGCATTTTTATTTGTTGATTCAGTCTTGCATTTAGTGTTTTCTGCATTATAGAGTAGTTTTGCATGAACTCCATGTTCACCGTGAAATAAGGGACGTGGGTGGTTATCCATTTTCCCCAGCATGTTTAAATTCAACATTTTGTTTAATGAAAAATATCCGAAAATAGCCCCAAAGCTTGTCTCTTGAATCTGAATTCTTGATGGAATGAAAGAATGATCTGCTACAAAATTACTCTAATTATACAATAATTACCCTACACTATAAACAACTGCTAATTACTCTAGAGTATTTATATAGCGTAATTATAACTAGAGTAATTATATAATTACTCTACACTATAAACAACTGCTGATTACTCTATAAAGAAAATGTTTGCTTTTATAGAGAGAGAAAGTGGGGTAAGAGAAAGTGACATAATGTCTGAGAAAGAGAAAGTAGCAGATAAAAGTTGTTATTTACAATAATGTCACCGCCTTTTTTTTTATTCGTACAATTCGTACGAAAAAAAACTTTGTATTTGATCTTTTGTCAGGAAGTAAATATATGACTATATGAGATCAATAAAGCTACTTTTTGTATCCAAGCTCATTAATGTCTTAATATATGTTCGATGTTATTTAAAAGTTAATATATGTTCGTTTGTGTTTGTTTCCGTTCATGAAGGCTTCTTTGTGTTCATTAATATCTGTTTGTGTTCGTGTGCGTTCATGAACAAAATTAACAAACGAACATAAACACGAGTGTTCTCTTAATAAACGAACAAATAGAAAATTTTATTCGGTAACACTGTGTTCCCGAGTTTACTAAATAAAAGAAGAGAAATGGATATTATGAGAGAAATGAAAGGAAAATATATAATTTTATTTCATGTTCCCGAGTTGAAAGGAAAAGAAAAGAAACTAAAGATTTTATGTGTTTCTGAGTTGAAAGGAAGAGAAAAGAAACGTATTTTTTGCAATAATACCCTTATAAGATTTTATTACAGGTTAAATGAGAGGGTATAATGGTAAATCATATAATTTATATTTTTTTATCATTTCCCTTCCTTCCGCTTCCTTCCAATTTGGAAGGAAGGTTATATGGGAAAATTTTCCTTCCTCTTCTCTCCAATTCTATCCGTTAATAAAATTCTGGAACACAAAATTGTTTTCCTTTCCTTCCGCTTCCTTTCCCTTCCTTCTATTATTTAACTCTAAAACATAGTGTAATGGTTAAGCGTTGAATCATTAAGAGGCCTGAGTGGTTAAGAGGTCTGAATGGTTAAGCGCTGAATCATTAAGTTAGACCTCTTAATGGTTAGTTTTCTTGTCCCACGTTGGTAGGGGAGCCTCATTAAGGTTCAGCCTAGTTCAGTGCTTAATGGTTCAGCAACATCCCAAATCTTAATGATTCAGACTTAACCATTCCATTCAGAAGCTGAAACAAACACACTGAATGCTGAATCATTCAACACTGAATGGCTAAGAGCCTTATTAAGAGGCTACCAAACAGCCCCTAAGTGTGTAACAAGCCCTAAAAATAATATCACACCTGCTGCACCCACACCTCTTCTCCAAAACACGAAAACCACAACCACACCCGCCTCCATCCTGCAAAACCCAACCGTACACACCCTCGGTCCCTCTTCTCCGACATCAACCTGGTCAACGTTTGTGAAAGCGTTTCGATATCCGATCGACCCTAAGGAAAAGAATTTTGTTAAGGCGCAAGAGGCGGTAAGGAAGGACGTTGAGCGAGCGTTCGGAGCATTAAAGGGGAAATGAGGAATTACCGCACGACCCTTGAGGCCGATGACCGTTGCTAGGTGTAGCGTCATCATCTATACATGCATGATATTGCACAACATGATCATTAAAGACGAGGGGCGTGCGATATCACCGGTCCACATACGCGATCCCCCTATCCAACCGTTCTTCGTCGAACAAGCCCTTACGGAGTTGACAGACTCCGATACGCATTTCCGACTTTGAAATGATCTCGTGAAACATCTAGACGCACTTGATCTACCGCACCTCGAAGCGAACACCTCCGACTCCGAATAGTTTTTCTTTTATTTAGTGTGTTTGCATTTCTATGTTTTATTTACTTTTAATATTGTAAGTTTAATTTCAATGGAACGGTTTATTTTTCAAGTTTTAAAAACGGTTCTTTTAGTTCAAACCGTCATTTTTTTAAAAAACGGTAATTAAAAAAAAAGGAAAACTAAAAAATAAAGATTTTAGTGAATTGAATCAGTTAAGTGTTGCCTCAAAAAAAGTGATTCAGTGAAGTGATGTGGCACTGCAGAATTGGTTAAAATCAGTCAAAGAAAATATTTTTATACAAGGCCCCTTCCCCTAAGTTGCTAAATTTGGTTCATTGGTTGTACATAAAGTGCTGTGTGGCGTGGCGTATATGATGCACACGCCACAAACCGTGGCTTTTGGGACCTAAACGCCTTGGATCGTCTCACGGTTTTGTAAGCCAAGCTTAGTCACAAGGGTGGATTTAAGGCTATCGGGTGGGTTTCTGAGAACCCACTCGGTTTGAAAATTATAGCGTTAATATGTATAAAAAACTAAAAAGGAACCGATAAGTAAATATTTAAGGAACCATAACTAAAAATACAAAGTGCTTCTTCAATGGTTAAAATCCTCCATCCAATCCTACACAGACCGAGATCGAATCCCAGCAGGCACGTTTCACGCCTTTTTTTCGCTTCTGTATTTTTTTAATTCAAAACCCAACCCACTCTAGGGTTTGATAAGGAAAATAATTAGGATTGCAAACGAACTGAACTTTCAGTGAACGGTTCATGAGGCGTTCGGCGGGAAGTTCGTTTGTGTTCGTGAACGTTCGGTAACGCGTTCGTTTGTGATCGATAGTTTATTAAGATTTTTAATTCTTATACTTGTTTTCTTTTATTGTTATTTATTTTACCCAATAAATAATATATATGAAGTAAATATATCACTATATGGAATCAATAAACCTACTTTTTGTATTTAAGCTCATTAATGTCTTAATGTATGTGAATTCGATGTTATTCAAAAGTTAATATATGTTCGTTTTTGTTTGTTTCCGTTCACGCTTCTTTGTGTTCATTAATGTCCGTTTGTGTTCGTATGCGTTAATGAACAAAATTAACAAACGAACATGAGCATGAGTGTTCTCTTGATAAACGAACACGAATATTTTTCTTTTTTTTCGGTATGTGTGTATGAATGGTTTGTGAACAAGCCCTAAAAATAATCACCCACATGCTGCACCCACACCTCTTCACCAAAACACGAATACCACAACCACAACCACAACCACAACCGCCTCCATCCTGCAAAACCCAACCGTCCCAACCCTCAATCCTCTTCTCCGACCTCAACCTGCAGAAACCCCGACCCACTCGTCTCGGCTCTCGTCCCTACCCTCTGCCATCTCTTTAATTTTCTCCAATCAGGTAAAGTCATGACTTTTAATTCCTAATTTCTAATGTTAGTTTTCTTTGTTGTTTTAAACTTTTAATGTGTTTCTTTAATAATTCACACTTTACTTGTTTCAGATCCTGACATTGAATTAGGGTTTCTTTCTTTAAAAATTGACACTTTAATTTCTTAGTTCATTATTGCAATATGTTAATTTGTTGTTTAGTGGTTTTTAAAATTTTGAATTGTCAATTTACTACTTGTTCATGATTGTTCTGTTTTTGTTAATTTATTTAGTTGATTTTTATTGACAATTTGACACTTGAAGTTGTAATTTGTTATCTCAAAACCGGTTGTACATGACAGTGTTCAGATGTGGTTCTACTTGAAGTTGTAACAACTTGATAATCAAGTGCTTAAGTATTTTTTTATTGTTTGAAAAAAAGAATATTATTTTGGTTCAATCATTATTGTTTATAAATCTTCTTGCAATCTCATGTAAAAATAGTTAATCTTGTTACTTTGGTACAAAGATTATTGTGTATTTTTAACTAATTGAAACTTTAATTTGATATTAGGTAGTATGCAAATGAATATTTCAATTTTTTTTTTCAAAGACAACCACCATCAAACATTGAATCATCATCTTCAATTCGTAGGGAACAACTGTAGGAATGTTTTTTTATCCTTAAAGAAAATATTATTTATACTACGTGCTTTATATTTCTAATGCCTATGTTTTTTCATTATTGTATCGTATTTTTATTATGTGATGAACCTTACCGGATCAGATTCAGAACTGTCAAACCGACCTGAACCCTTGAACCGACACGAATTTTTTATGTTTGGTCATATAAAATTTGAACACTTGAAAAGGGAACCCATTGATAAAAATTCCTGGATCTACCACTGAGCTTAGATTATGGATTCCGTTTCTAGAGCTAGGGCAAACTATGATGAATTTGTTTTCATCTGTGGTGCTAAGAATTTAGTAATTACATTCTTTTTTTTTTTTTGGCAGTCATATGGGCAAGGATCCAGATTAATTTTAGTGACAACTCACAGCGTTAAAAAACTGAGTTAACAAAAAGTTTCACTTTTAGTCTTGGCTCTTACACAGCCATTTTTTATATCTTTATAAACTATTATTTTGTATGATTTTCGGGGCACTTCTTTGTTTTCCTGTGGTTCCTAAACACCGATAAGAAATTTGATATCGGCTTGACTACAAATTCCGGAGTTGAATGTTGAAGTGATTAACTTTCTAACCATTGTGCTTGGTTTTTGTTTGTAAACAATCATTTTTCTGATCATTTGATAAGTTACTCTATAATTGTAAGATTTATATAACTGTAGTAATATAATTGCGAAACAAATGGTTGTGGCACTTGTTTGAACTTCAATTACTTATTATTGTAAAATTATTTTTTTAGAAAATACCATTTGGAGTGTGTACCTTTATATGCTAATATTTTTTTCTATTTTTTTTCATCTGGAGGCCACTTTTCTCTTCCTAACATTTTAGGTTTGGCAGAATGGTTGAAGAAGAACAAGTCAAAGGAGATGATTCTACAAAGGAAATGTCAGATTCAGAATTAGATAAATTAAAGGCAGAACGAAAAAACAGAAGGAAAACGGTTAATGAAAGAAGCTGCTAAGGCTGATAAGCGTGGTGTCTGTTACTTGAGCCGGGTTCCTCCACGCAAATAATTTAGAAAACAAAATATTTTCAATGTCGTTCGATAATGCGTCAAATAATAATGTCGCCGTGGAAAAATTAATTTTAAAATATAACCCGATTTACGAGGGGATTTTTTCCACACACGGTGTGTTGCACACATTATTAACTTAGTTATGCAAAATGGTCTTGGAGTTCCCCATGTTGAAAGTACCATAACACCATTAAAATAAATTAATTTAAAAGTGATTACACAATTCAGAAGTACCATCATAAAAGATACCTACATTACATCACACCTACATAGTCTAGTTTTATGGTTTGGGAATCTCACACAATCAAATTGGATCGAGTAAAAAATAGACATAAGTCATTCATTTGCAATTGAATAAATATCCAATGTTCGATTCCTATAGAAAATATGGCAGCATATCATAAATGAATAGATTGTTTGACAATAAGGTGGAATGGAATAGATCATTCCAATGGAATAAAATTAAACATGTTTGGTTACCATGTAGTAATGGAATGGATAATTCCATAAGAAATGAGATTCCTTCCAATTTAAGAATTTTCATTCCTTGGTAAGGTGGTGTTTGTTTTTCATTCCTTCAAGGAATGGATACAAATATATTATTATTATTATTATTATTATTATTATTATTATTATTATTATTATTATTATTATTATTACAACCCACCATTGTTGTCATCATCCAACCACCACCGCCTATTGCCGCCACTCACAATCATTGCTACCATCGACGTAACCCACCATTGTCACCATCGTCCAACCACCACCACCACCACCTGCGTCACTGCCACCCATTGCCTCCACCACTGTCATCGCCACCACCACTCACCGTCACCGCTGCAACCCACCAGTGCCGTCGTCGCCCACCCACAAATCGTCACCGCCATCGTCCACTGCCACCACCACCGTTGCCGCCGCGGCACCCACCACCACTGTCATTGCCGCCACCCACCACTCACCATCGATTTTATATTTTCGTTTTTTCTTACATACCAAATAACACAAAGTAAGAATTCATTCCATTCCCACATGATAACCAAACAAGACATGGAATGGTAATGATCCATTCCATTACCTCTCCCATTCCATTACCTCTTCCATTTCATTCTCTCTCTCATTCTATTACCCCATACCAAACAGACCCTTATAAAACGTTTTCTAAATCTAATTGCCTGCTCCTACTTTTAGGATCTTTGTGCCAAATGCATCAATAATAACAAAAGATTTACATGTTTGACATTAACAAACATTATATATGTATCCACTCTAGATAATTCATAGGTACTATACTTTAGATTATCTTGTAGCAAAATTACCTTATTACCCATAGAAACAAGTAGAATAAACTGAAATTGCAAGGTTGGTTAACCTCTTTACATGCCTAGTGTTATGCCTCTCGTGCCATTTAATCTCTTGCCCGTATAATCAATACAAACAAAACACATGTAACACGATCGATTCAAAATGGAAATGGAAGATGTTATAACAACAAAGAACAATAATAATAACAAAGAACAAGACCGCTTCCTCCCTAAAGCCAATGTTGGCCAAATAATGAAAAAGGTCATCCCCGGGAATGGAAAACGTCATTGGCATCCATTTTGTCATCTAAACTGTCATATTGTTGGTTAATAATATATTTAAGCATTTTATGTTGTTAGCTATTAGTGTTGAAAAGTCTAATATCTCTCACTCGTTATCCAAATTTATTACTTTTGTTTTCATCATGTTGCATAAGTATTTTGTACAGGTATCGTTCCAGGCTATCACCGAATAAGAATTGGGCCAGATAAAAGGATTGGCAGCCAATGGGCTTATGGATGGAATATTGACGTGCTTGGTAATATGGACTCAGACTGGTAGCTGATGGACTCATTTGTTTGATGGGCTTGCACTGTAGCTGCTGGCCTGTTGCTGGTGGTTTAAAGTCTCATGGGCCTATGCCCTAAATTGGTTATTAAAAGACACATCGTTGTTTTGTGATAGCTGCATCAACACATTCACAAATCAAAATAAACCCTAACACAAGAAACAAAATAATTTTTTTGTACTTCAGCCGTCGTTATCAAAGACACTTTCAACTTCGGTTTGTTAATTCCTCGCTTGATTTGGTTATATCTCTGTTGTCTTAGATCTATTATGTTATAATTGTTCAGCGTTTGTTGTTTTTTTGTAACAGATCGTTTAGTTGGTTTGTTTGTTTGGTTTAGAGTCGTTTTTTGTTGAGGGTTATGTTTTATTCAACTCAATCATTTATGTTTCTCTCGTTTTCGTTGAATAAAGTTGATAAAGGTTTTGATACTAATTTTTTTTTTTTTTTTTTTTTTTGAAAATGAGGGTTTACATGTGTTTTTCTCATTGGAAGTAATATTGACATTAAACTTGTTTAGTATTGTAAATATTATTAAGTGTACTTACCAAAGTGTAAGTTAGTATTATTATTAGAAGAATAAGATAGGGATAGAATTGGTCTAGCCGTCAGCAAATTTTGGGTCTGGTTTGTATTTAATTTTTATCAAGCTTCTTTTTACGTATTTTAATAATTTTTGCTTAGTTTTATAAAATTGTTTGTCATATTGCAGAAGTCGAAGATTGTTTGTCCATGGAGATTGGGTGTATTGATTTTTAGGTGGATCTTGTGGATGAGATGCAGATTGTTTCACTTGTTTTGGGTGAAACTTTTGACCGTGATTTCTCTGTTTAAAGAAAATTGCATGTAACAGTAGCATGTCGGTACGGTCGCATGGCTGAGGTAAATGATTATTTTTAAATGTAAAAATGTGTGCGGAACCATCTCCGGCGACTCACCATCTTCCGGATGAGGTAAATGTTCGTTTCCAGATTAACTACGGAGGATAGCGGCTTCTTTCACTCTGTGAAATACCTCTATCGCGATGTCTAGAACCAAAGCCAGAACCCGACGTGCGAGTCATGTTCTTAGACTCAAATGATGACAATGGTATATAGAAAAAACGAAGACGAAATGAATTTGTATCTGTCTCCAAAACCATTTTTAAGAGCGACCATTGTAGAAGGTCTAAGTTTTGAAAATATAGTGAAGATTTGTTGTAATTAAAACTTGGGTCTCGAGAAAACCAATGAACCTATAACCGAATTTGAGATATTATCAGACTTTGAATATTCTCAAGATCGTAGGTACGTGCTAAAAGAAGTTAAAATTCACAAGACCATTGAAGATATGCTAATGACAATGAAAAGAAATTTCGGCCCTAATGGTAAGCGTTTCCCAATGGTTGCCAACTTGCGCCCCGAGGGAGTTCTTAATCCTGAAACAGCAGCCGCCACAAGTAAAACTTCACCATATCGATGGAGCAAACATTATTCATTATGTGATTTCTTTGAGCCAGATGGGTTGAAATTGAAACCAGGGTATAATAATCACTCAGTCATAATTACGGGAATGTACACAGAGTACGATTCTCCCTAGCCTGCGAAAATAACTGTTGAAATAAAAAATTCCCATGAAGAAGAATGGGGAATTGGTGGCGGGTGTGCTTGGGTTGGTCTTGATCACTTCAAAGCAATCTACGAACCTATCATAGATTAGGACTAATATTAGATTTGATATGGTTAGGTGAATGTTTGTAATTGTCTATCTTTTCATATGGTTAGGGTTGAATTGGTGTAGTGATATGAAATAATAAGTGGCAAGGACTGATATGGTAACGATATAGAAGATACATGGACTTATGTAATTTACCCTTTTTGTCAATGAAAATTTGATAGTTTAAAAAAAAAAAAGCAAAACCATCAACACCACGTTCAAACTTTATTTCAACCACCGGAACCATCTCCAGCGACTTACCATCTTCCGGATGAGCTAACCCAAACCACTAAACCAGCCCCATCTTCTGCGACTCACCTAATTTTTTTTATAACTAGTTGGTTTGATTGTACAATATTAACCAAGTATGAGATTTTTAGATTGTTAAGTTTAATAAATTTGGTTTCTTTATGCTAGTTCATTCTGATTTGGTCATGTTTAAATATTTTTGTTTTGTGACACGATTTTGGTTTTTGGTTTTATAGTTGAAAGACCCTAAATCAATAATAAAAACTTGGTTGTATTAAGGTTGCTTGAATAATGAAATAGACCAACCCACTTATTGTACAATGGAGACACTCCAACATGTGTGTTATAAGACGAGTGGACTAGATTACTTTCATTAAAAAAAAGGTAAATACAAGTTACTTTTACTTTTTAAGTGGTTATTGTGATTTGGTTTACTTAAAATAACGTACTAGTAGCGTAGTAATTTGTTACAATTGAGTCATAGTTTTTAGATGCTCCACATTCATAAAAACAGGCATAAAATTATGGGTCGGTTGAACGGTTTGGTTTAAGTTCTGGCTCCGTTTACCTAATTTTTTTTTCTAACTTTTAGATTTAGAAATTTAAGTTTTACCTAATGTCCCAAAAATAATTATCCATAAAAAACTAACATTTGAGTTTGAATAAATTGCTCCGGTTATTCAATCAAATTGAAGAATTGGCCCATGTCCTATAGCTATAGGGAGTTCATCCGTTCGGTATTGAGAGTTTATGTCAAACCGTAAGCCAAACTGCTATCAACGTTTTTTGGCCATATAAAACCAAGACTGAATAATTGAAATTTAAAGCACATCCAAACCACACTGTTACTAACAATTTTTGTTTTTATCTTATTATAAATCTCCCCAATATTCGGTATTCGGTATTTTTGTTTTCGGTATTACTGCTAAAATCCCGTCCCGATGCCAAGTTATACCGAAACCTTAAAACTAAAATTATGGATACCGATCCCGAACACTCTCGATTCTGTTCGGATCAGTATTCGGGGCAATATATTCATCCTTACGTCTTGTATCCAATATGGTACTATTTATATTAGAGCAAGGAAGCTTCATACTCTTTAGTTTTGGATGGAAAGCGTATCCAAGTGAAAACCTAGGGTAAGCCAATGTTTTAAAATCTAAATATATTAGTAATTATTATTTTTAACTAAACATATTTGCATTGATAGATATGTTTTTAACATATTGCACAAGCACAAAGCTTCATTTAACTCGTTTCTCAAAGGAGGTTATAAAGTGCGACTTAAAAAGTTATTCAAAGTTATAGCCAGGGCCAAGAGAATTTGGCATCGTAATCATAGAATGACAAAGAAAGTAAGTTTGTAGAAAGCCAAATTGAGTTGTTTAAAATTTTCTATGTATTCTTTCAAACCATCACTACTACTAAACGTCGGTTCCGCACAGGCTTACCAGAAGGTGGAGGACAGATTTTATCATCTTAACTACTGCGGAATCCACATGCTTTTTCATGATTTTCACGGGTTTTATTATAACGGGTTTGTATATTTGTATATTATTGTTAATTTTTTAATTTATTTATTTTATTGTCAACTTGGTAATATTATTTTCATGTTGTAGGGAAGCTTACGCCCCACTTACGGTGTGCGCATATAATATATATATGTGTGGTCCTCGGGGGGCAAAAGTAAAGTTGCACTAGTTTTAACATTATTTTACTAATTTCGTGAAAATAACGTTAAAAACGACGGACGGTTAATCATGCATCATGTGGTGGCGTTGATAGCCAAAAGACAAAGGGGTACATGCACCGATCGGGTTTGTCCCGATTGCTAAGTGTTCTGTCCCTTATGTCCAAGGCTTGATACCAAACCACATCGAGCCGGAGGTCTCACTGGAAGCAGCCTCTCTATTCTTAGGGGTAGAGGTAAGGTTGTCTACATCTTACCCTCCTCAGACCCTACCTTAGCTTTGCTATAGGTGGGATTAACTGAGTATGATGATGATGTTGTAGGGAAGCTATTGTGACATTTAGGATGGCAAAAATCGTGATGAAATTATGAAAATAGCAAATGAACTTTCCTGAGCAACAAAGATTAGTCGTTCGGTTTTTTTATAGCTTTGTGTATTTTCTTCGTTTCCGGAAATAGTAAACATGTTGGCTACTGTCTAGTAATCAATATTTATAAAACGAAGATATTATAAAGTTGATTTTATGTTAACGTTTTTTATGTGACTAGTTTGAATATGGTTAATACTTGATACTTTTTTTTTTCAACTTTTGAGTGTTCTACTTGATATATTCTTAAGCCAAGTTTTACTTAGTGTGGCTATTTTAGTAATCACACTTTTTAAAACATGGTTTGTTTTATATGATAAGTTATTAATACAATTACACTTTTGTGAAAGATAACGTGTAATATCATAACTCTTGAGCATTAACTGTCCATTAACCGTCGTTAGACACTAGACAGCTAGACTAGCTTATGTACTTTGTTAAGGCAG
Organism: Ambrosia x helenae; assembly: GCA_030844895.1. Taxonomy (NCBI): domain Eukaryota; kingdom Viridiplantae; phylum Streptophyta; class Magnoliopsida; order Asterales; family Asteraceae; genus Ambrosia; species Ambrosia x helenae. Next base: position 139,747,173 of record CM061228.1, on the reverse strand, counting down.
TTAAGTGTAAAGTGTAAACTTTAAGTGACTTATAAACGTAAGAAGTTTCAATTTTAAATATTATATTTGCTTTGATACATGTACTTTTCCAAAAGACTTTTTTTTTTTTTTTTTTTTTTTTTTTTTATACAGTTAGGAAATATTACATCCAAGTCGAGAGATGTTGATCAACAATTTATTGGGCCTTAACTAATTGATAAGTTAATTAGTGGCATATATACAATTGCACATAAAAATATCGCCCCAAATCGTGTTTGATTGTGTACCTGTATGGCTGCATTGCTATTAAATCTTTATACATTTATTTATGAAAAGAATTTATCTGCTTATAATAACTGCTTGAATAAATTACTATATTTAATGGTAAACATATTTATCTATTTGTTCTAGAATTAGATCATGTTTTTTTTTTTTTGAAAGGTAGAATTAGATCATGTTGTGTTTCAGAAAGTTACATACGAAAAGTTTAATATTTGTATCGAGTCATACTTCGTATTAGTCACTAGTGATCAGTCAAAATGCATGTGTTGATTGCTGAATCACATGACAAACATTTAATGAATATGTTAAAACAAGTTTTTTTTTTTTTTTTGGCCGGCTAAGAACTCACCCGTGACATCCCACCTCATGCATTGTCTTAACCGGGCCTGCTTCAGTGGGAGTCGAACCCATATGTTAAAACAAGTTACCTAAGCTTTTTTACAAACTAATGTTAGGTTTTTACCTAACATTAGTTTATCTTAACAAATATTACAAACATTAAAAACCCAATCCAGCTAACAATAAGATATTTCTTGTATTTCTTTAATTTTGCTGATTCTTCTACGCTTGCTCGATCTCACTTGTTCTTGAAGATAATTCCTTCCTCTTATTAGATCTGGAATGATCTCCCTAGATCGAGGACACATTTAAGGATCAAATCCTTGGAAAAATACACAATTCTCTTCATGCATAGGTTCACCAAAACAATTATACACAAAGATTGGACATTAATTATTACGATTATAACACTCCACATATCTGATATGGGCATGCATAGAACGATGACCAGGGTTATGATATGCCTATGACGTTCGGGTGATGGCTTGTTCTCCACACCAACATAAAACCATCTCGAATTTGACTTAAAATGTTCTAATGATATACCCTCACGTGCATAGCATGTGAGCCAACTTAACAAGATTTTTTAATCAGGTTAATTGTAAAGGGCACCACTTGTATGAATATACTATACAAACTTAAAGGACATACACGAATATATCTTAATTCCTCTGCCCATAATGAGATTGCCTTTTGTTATAATGTCTCTACGTAACATGTATGTAATGTATTAATGAATGTGTTATAGTTAATTGTCTTTTATTTCTTCCCATGCTAAATTTGCATCTTAATAGTTTTGCACATACTGAAATTGTCTTTCTATGTGAGATTATTAGATTAATGACTAAATGGTAGACCCCAATGGAGTGTAGGCGTTCATCATTAATTTTGAGTCCAACATTATTTTACCCGCTTATCTTAGATCACCCTTCGTATCTATATAATATTAGTTTTTTAGTTGACATTTTATATATTTTTTAGAACAAAAATATAACTATATTATAAAAACCAAGTTACATGGGTCTCTTATTTATTTCAGTTTATATACGTTTTCTCTCACTTTTATTATTTCATTTAAGTACCAATTAAATGATAGTTAAAAGCTTTGAGATAGTCAGGACCACCATACCCATTAGAATGAAATTCGACGATACCAAATAGAGATGGGGCGGTATTCCCCGACACAATATCTTTCCCATTCCATGCCTAAGCTCCATTTCGTCATCTCGTGTACTTTTAGGCTGTAAATGACACCTTTCTTCTACGCCAACGGATGTTCTTGTGTTCGGGTTGGCGCAGGGCAAGTATGTGACACCTGGCAAATTCTGGTTAACAACGTTGTCTAGATGAAAGTCTACCTTAGCGAGTCACGCGTATATTGTACTTAACTGGGTTAGTTAAGTCGGGTTATGGTCTGGGAACTATTGGTTAGTCTAGAAGATCATTGGATGTTGGTCTAGAGGATCGTTAGATGTCAGTCCTTAACCAAGTGTACAAACGATGACGATTTGTAGGATCGTCAGGACATACGGAACGTACGAGTCTCGAGTCCCGGGAATTGGTGAACGAGTGTAAATATGTGTATTTACTTGTGTTATGTGTTTACAATCATTATGTGACTTGTCGGTACATGAAAATGCATTAACATATGTTAAAACGGGGTTTAACGCGCAAAACACACAAAATGAACCCCTACAGGCGATTAGGAAGTCTAATCGCCCATAGGGGAGGCGAGTAGGGAATCTTGAAGGCGATTAGGGTCCTAATCGTGCATAAGTTTAGGCGATTAGGCCTAATCACATGCACAATCACGCGATTAGCAGCCCTAATCGCGTATATCTGCTGCACAATCGCATGGAACGGGCTGGACGACTAGAAACGCCTATAAATACCATACTTAACCTCCTTAACTCCATTAGACAAACCCTAGTCGTCCCATAACCGCCCCAAACACATAAACAACCTCTGGAAGGCGATTTTGATCAAAAACACAAGGTTTCAAGGTCTAACCATCATTCTTTTACAATTCCAAGGTTTGATTCTCATCCATAACACTTTGTAAACGTTTTTAATCAATCCCTAATGGTCCAGACCTGTTCATAAACGAAAAAGCTTTCTGAAAATCGTCAATAAGGGTTGTTAATCGGATTATAACTAATAAACATGCGTTGTGGGTATGTATGATTAGAAAGATAGGATTTTTATGAACCTTGATGATGTTATGATGTGTTATCATGCTAGGTCAGAATTAATATTGTTAGGATGATGATAGAAATCTCAGTAATTGGATAATAGGGTTATGATTACATGCGTTAATTGAATGTTGCATGCTATGTGAATGGTGTTTGGATTGCTTTGGTTGCATGCAGGACTGATTTTACGAGGTTGAACGAAGGGTTTTGGGTTAAACATGTTTAGGATAGTGTTTGGGATGATATTGGGTAGTTACACACGCTCTGGATCTGATTTGGAGCGTTAAACGCGCGAAAAACCGGAACAGCAAGGTTACAGGCGAGTAGCCTTGCTAATCGCCTGTATTATGGGCGAGTAGACCCCACTCGCATGCCATTAAGGGCGATTAGGCCCCAATCGCGTGACACAGGGGCGAGTAGCCCCAATCGCGTGACACTAGGGGCGATTAGCCCTGATCGTGTGATCTTTCATGCGATTAGCCCCCCTAATCGCGTGTACTGCTGCTGTAAGTGTAAATTAGCATTTCGAGACCCGATTTAACATGTAGTAACATGCTAGGAACCCCGTAACATGTCTAATAACTTGGTAACATATATTTGGATGTATTTCGGTGATACGTGAACTATGTGCTATAACTGGTGTGCGTTAACGTATGTTAAGTGTACTTGCGTTATTGTATGTTTTAGAGCGTAAACATAACACGGGGAGTCTCGGGTCACCAATGGGATGTCGAGTCTTGTACTTTGGGTCGGTTAAACAGTCACGGTATTTTCAAACGAACTTGGTTATGGTCTGGACATCTAGGGACTAATTAACCTGCGGGTTATTAGTCTAAGTACTTGTAACTGTCGTATGTTAGGTCGCCGCTTTACGGGACTAGCATAGCAGCTGAGTTTACTCGGGTTAAGGAGTAAAGGAACTTAAGGTGAGTTTACGGCCCCTCTTTTAAACTGGTTTTATACTTTCGGGGGAGAAAACATGTGTTAAAACGATTATTTGGTAACTACTGTCATACTATGGGTTTCTATTGTGTACTACACGATCTTTGGAAGTCCCGGGGGGAACCATGAATGTGCGGGTTTGCACAACAGGGAAATGTGAATAGCGCTATTGGGAGTGACCAACCCCGCTCGTCGACTTGGAGGGTCGGCGGGTGCATATTGTCTCAAACAGGAACAACAGGAACAACAGGAACATACATCGGGCATACTTTTGGTATTCGCGTTAGTAATGGTTTCCAATCGTGGTAGTAACAAAACGTACGCCTAGCTAGCGTATACTGGTTTTCTATTTGTTATAGTATGGACAGGTGGACTTGGTACTTGAACTGCAAACCTGTAAACTCACCAGCATTTTTGTGCTGACGTAAACTTTTACATGTTTTCTCAGGTCGCTAAGGTAGCACAATGGAACTAGGGCGCACGCGTCTGCACGGCGTCTAGATAGAGTTGCATGATTTCACAAACATTGAACTTGATTTATTTATGTTGGATTTTATTTGAATAAGCTTCCGCTGTAAACGGGGATTTTAAACTATGTTTTATATTCATTTAGTATTGTTTATTGTGATCGTTGGTTTGGATCCTGGTTTGTCATGCGCCTCGCGGTAAAACTCCGCAAGTGGATTTTGAGGGTGTGACAGATTGGTATCAGAGCCAATGGTTATAGTGAACTAGGACTGCATGTAGAGTCTAGTCTATAGCCGAGTCGCACACACTAGACGATCACATGGTACTAAACGTTATAGTGGTTTACGTATGGTCTTGTCGGGGTGTCTCTAAATCGTTGGTCTTTCTACGTTACATCATCCGTTCTATCTTAGGTTGGGTTACTTGTTATCTAGGCAGTGTAGTGTAACATCCAGTGATTTTTACTTTTCATGTATTTTAAATTCTATAGTTAACGAATTCCAAGTTCGCCTTTATTGGTTTCTTTTATGTTACTCCTACCAATTCGTGACGAGTCATCATTATAATTTACCCTATTCAATTTAGGCACCATTACAAGAAACTCATTTAGTTAAAATTTTAATATATATTTATTTCTAAAATAAAAGCATATATATTTAGTTAACATCATAATACTTTAAGATTAAAAAAAAAAAGAAAAAAAAAGAAACGTGATGTAAGTTTGAGTTTTGACAAAACAACTACAACAATAACATGCAATATCCGTTCGTTTTTTTTATTTTTATTGTTATTATTATTTTTTTTTTTTTCTTTTAAAAGATATATATCCCACCTAACTCACTCCTAACCACCTTATTAACTTCATTTAATACCCAACCCTTCACCCCAACTATAAATACACCACTACTACCCATTCTAACACTTGCTCATTCCTAAATCCTCTCTAAACCTCCCAATTCTTCAAAGATATCTCAAGTGTGGAAGTCCACTTCTAAGTGAGTTTTCTCATAAACTCCAACTTTATTATTCTTTCTTCACTTCTTTTCTTCTTCTAACCCCTTGGGGAAACCTCTAGGACCTTGCTCTTGTTTGCTATGGCAAATGAATACGAGTAGGACACCAAAATGAGGCCTCAAAGGTGGTTCATCTTCTATTGTTTTTATGCACTAGAAGGTTAGTTGAAGTGAAACCAACCAAGTTCACCAATAACTTAATATGGACTTGTGCTATGGTTAATGGTTGACAAAGGAAAGCCAAGGCTCTTCCAAACTAAGTCACCATACACTACTTTAACCCTATAGTTATATTATGTAAATACTAAAATATATACTTTCAAAACTCTACTAATCTAATAACTTGGAAGGTTTGTGGATACATCCCTACCTTACCAATACTTGACTCTCTTGACCATCCGAATCACCTTTATGGTGGTTTGTGTTTTGGTTAGCCTTAAAGGCACTACTTGACTCTCATGACCATCCAAATCACCTTTAGGGTGGTTTGTGTTTTGGTTCGCCTAAAAGGCTTGCTTGACTCTCTTGAATCTAATAATCCAACTCTTGAATCTAAAACGCTTTCCTTTCTAATTCTAGTTATTCGGAGCTAAAATCTTCAATTCTCAAGACCCGTTTTTGGGAACTAAATAACACACCCTAAGGTGAGTTCATACTTGTCCCCCTTTTATCCTTTATTCTTTGGGGCTCAACATGTATCACTATCAAAACTCAAACGATTTTAAACTCTACAATCTATTATGCTTAGTCTAAAGTCTATCATATTCTAAATTCTATCATGCGCAATCTAAAGTCTATTATATGCTTGTACGCTATGCTATGTAGAATTATTTACTCTAACATACAAATGTTCATATAGTTGACAACCCACCTTGCATGTATAGCGCTATAGGATTGGCTATCCGCCCCCCTACATGGGTCATGTTAAGCAAAATTCTTCGTGGCTAGTCGCCGTTTGTATGGTTCTCTTGCATATGCCTATAAGCAAAACTTTATTATACTATGTATGTATGTCAAAACTAGTATGCTCACCAATGCTTTATGTGTTGACGGATATTTTATACATGTTGCAGGAAATATTTATTGCAAGACATTCAAGAAAACTACTTAGGATTGGACATAGAAACTCACTCTAGTTCAAGTTATCATATTCTTGTTGTTGTATTTTTCGTTATTTGAACTACTTGTATTTCTATTTTTAGACAATAAATGAAATTCTATCTTTAAACTATATTGTCACAAAATCTAGTGTCATGAAGTCTTTGAACAATCTACCACTAAGTCTCACCTCGATGATTCCGCCATCGGTTGGGGTGTGACAGATTGGTATCAGAGCCATGACTATAGGGATCTAGGAAAAATTGTCATGTTTGACCTAGACTATAGTTAAGAACCCTTTTGACCATTCCTTTTATCATGCATAATATACTTGTTCTCCCTATCTTGCTTTTACTCAATTCTTTTGGTCCTTAAAATTTACCTTCCTATTTGTGGATTACTCTACACTCGAAGACGTTCGTATAACACAAACGAAAGGAAATCACCGAAATAGGCGTGAAACCCTCACTTTGGTGATAACTTTCAATCCGCGTAAAATCTTTGTGTTTTTGAAACTACACCAAGATAGGAGTGATATCCTCACCTTGGTGGAAATTTCACAATTCTCGTTCTAGTGGACACTTACCAATTGAAGGTTAGAATTAATTTTCTTACCACATTGGACTAAGTGTACAAACCACACTCAAAGAAACGACCTCGCTAAGATAGGAGTGAAATCCGCAACTTAGCGACTAGTTTCAATCCTTGATATATTTTTTTTTTTAAAATCTCGCCAAAGTCTCAAATTTACTAATGAAAAGAAACATGTAGTAACTGGAAGGGTGAATACCGTTAACCGACAGTTTCGGCGAGAGTATTTCCACCTATTAGGCCAAAGCATGTTTTCAAACTTAAAGGTAAATTCGAATCACTTTGGTTAGTCTTAGTTCCGTTCCGGAACACTCCAATTGCTTGCTTAAAACAAGCCTCTCATTTTATGTTAATATTACTTTAAATGTTGTTTTCATGCTATGTTTTCATTATATATTCGATTTATTTCACTCGCATATGATCTCAAGACTCGCATTTACAATCTACTCTCGCGATCTCCAAACAATACTAATAATCGCAACCAACATAAATCAAAACTCCTTTTATGCTAATTAAGCGCACCATACTTGCTTATACATACGTGTTACGTTATTTGAACAATGTGAAACTTGCATACTATACGTGTAACTTGAACTTACATACTAAGTCTATGAGAACAACTTGAGCTTATGTAAAAGAAATTTTTTTTTATATATTCGAATTTGCACCAAGTTTACCGATCTAGTGAAATTTTACTCACAAACTTTCATTGTTAATCAATATTCTAATAACTCCTTGCCTAAATTCAAAAGTCACCTTGCTTAAAAACGATTATGCAAATTTTCTTATCTATAATTCGCGTAGATGTCTTCCCGTCTCGATAGCATCGATCTCAACCAACTGGCGAGTCTTATTACCCAAAAATTGATCAAGATTCTCCCTAACCTAAAGACACCAACAAACCCAATTCCAAACCCCGATGATACCATCCAGAACAACATAAACCATGTAGATACTAACCTTCTACCCATACCCCTACCAAACAAACGAAAAAAAAGGGGTAACCGAAAACGCAAAACCCTCAATCGAAACCACACTTCGACAACTCCTGAGACTCCGAATTCCAACAAAAAGCAGTACCGTGGAACCTTTCCGCTATGCGACAGTTGTAAATATCACCATCCCACTCACACACAATGTCGCGTATGCACCAACTGTGATGCATATAGTCATTTAGCCAAAACCTGTCGCCACACCACTAAACCACGACCCGAAAAACCTACTAGTACTACCTCATTCACTAAAGCCAATGGATGGATATGCTCCGAGTGCAACGATCCGACCCATGGACGCAACCAGTGCCCAAGACTTGCCATGGTGATCTACGATGCTGGAATGCCCACTCACCACACTAAAGAATATTGACTTTTCTTTTCTTAAAATAAATGAGAATTTCCTTATGTAATGTTTTCAAGAAATTGTTCGGATGTGAAATTTTCTTTTTTATGAAATACTATCGTTATCCTAGTTTACAATCATAATTTATCAGCAAAACTCAAACATCGCAAAACTCTTTTCTCCTCGCGCACAATCATTTTCAAAATTTTTGAACAAAGTTCTTCCTACTATTTCTATGAGAATGCCTATTCTTCTATAAAATCCTCACTTTCAAACCACTAACAAATGTGTCCGTCGAGTCTGTATGACAAACAAGATTCTAAATGGTAAAAGTGTTTAAAAAAAAAAAAAAATTTCTTTTGTAAACAGGACTTGTGAGCAAAGACACGCTAAATCAAATAACCTACTTCTTTATAAGCCCAAGACCTTTTCTCTTGAAATCGTATCACGAGTCAAAATATTCATCAACGCCAAACTAAATTTGTCAATAAACTATTTTTCTCGCTTAATAAAATGGATTTTTCATAAATCAAATGACAATCTTCGAGAAAACTTTTACACCAAATCTTCCCCACTTCAATTAAATATGTTTTTCTTTAACATCCAATGGACTAAATTCTTCTACCATCAAACTTGACCCTTAGTCTTGAAAAGCTAGATTTCTCGCATACCCATAAAACTCAATTTGTAATAAACCCGAATTCTATGTTGCCCACAGTCAAAACATTTTACGCGTTTTCATTAGGAATCCAATTGTCCATTCTTTTGTTTGATTTTATACATCTGAACGTAACCACATATGCGCAAGTCTACACCATTATGTCATGAAACCATACATCTACGCCAAAAACTCATACGGTTAACAAAAAAAAAAAAAAAAAAACTTAATGCCTTTTCATATTATGTGTTTGCATGTCACGTTGCTTACTATGTTTACAACATCAAAACTGTCTAATGCATTAGTTTAATGTTTTTTTTTCCTTTGTGTATAAGTATTTTGTGTCTACTAGCTACCCGCACATAACTAAGACGAATTATGTGGACCATGCGACAATTAGACTAATTACGGGTGCACACGTAATTACAAAAATTGGCGTATGGAAAACATAACAAGTCCCAGTGTGTGTAACCTATCATGACTTGAATAACAACACGGATGAGGTATGATAATGGCATGGTGGATACGCCGCCGGTACATCCTATACATAAATGTCCTATCATACTACCAAAAGTAGAGTTATTCGTGCCATGAGAAGTTTTGGGTGTCGAGTTAAAATTTTGACCAACACTTACGCTATTTACCTTTTGTGATACCCTCATGTCATAGTTGCTAGTCTAAATATGCTTGCATTATTTATCTATTATGCACATTATAACCTTGTTTTGAACCACACTTTCCACTATGCAACATCATCCTTGCCGTGAATAATCTATACTTGCAATCTCCATCAAACATCATTTCTTCCCTCATGCCTTTCCTTTCTTAATCATCAATCCTCCCATTATCAAGAATCTATTTCTAAATCCCGTAAGCTCTGGCCTTAATCTCTAAAAGCATTTATACATGTAAAACAAGATTCGTCTCACTTTAATATATTTCCTAGACTAATTATATACTAGATTTCAAAACTAAATAACTATTATTTACTTCGCCAAAAATTTGTTACACCTAGTCCAATTTCTTGTTTATTTTAGTCGCCTAAAAAAAATCTAATAAAATTTTCGACCTCGTGCAAACAAAAATATTTTACTAAAAACTACTCATCCCCACAACTAATCACTCATTATGCTCACATATTTACTATTCAACCAACTGTCCAAGGATATAATTTTTTTTTCTACAAGCCAAGATTTCTACTACTTATTATATACAAATACTTATGTTCCAAAACTTTTATTTCATATATGTTAAGCCGTATAAATACTTATTTCCCTAAAATTTGTACTATCTCTCATACACAGTGCACTTATCTATCTTCACAAAATTTTATTATTTCATATCGTATATTCACTATTCTTCTCAACATTTGTTACATTAACCTCATACACAAACCTACTTATATGTACCATTTTTTTTCACTAATCACAAAAAATGCTTTAGTTGGTTAAACTTGTGAATTTTATCTACCATCCACTCACCTTACAAAAATGCGTTCAGATTTCTACATACGACCTTGGGTTAAAATTTTTAAAACTATTTCTCTTACGAGTAGCATAGCGACTAGATATAGTATTTGAGTTAAGCATAATAAACTAACTAGTTTTGTTTTATTTAAACACGTATCAAACCACTTACCTATTTTTCAAAAGGTTGACTCTTAATTAAATTTCGAGACGAAATTTCATAAAGTAGGGGAGACTGTAACATCCAGTGATTTTTACTTTTCATGTATTTTAAATTCTATAGTTAACGAATTCCAAGTTCGCCTTTATTGGTTTCTTTTATGTTACTCCTACCAATTCGTGACGAGTCATCATTATAATTTACCCTATTCAATTTAGGCACCATTACAAGAAACTCATTTAGTTAAAATTTTAATATATATTTATTTCTAAAATAAAAGCATATATATTTAGTTAACATCATAATACTTTAAGATTAAAAAAAAAAAAGAAAAAAAAAGAAACGTGATGTAAGTTTGAGTTTTGACAAAACAACTACAACAATAACATGCAATATCCGTTCGTTTTTTTTATTTTTATTGTTATTATTATTTTTTTTTTTTTCTTTTAAAAGATATATATCCCACCTAACTCACTCCTAACCACCTTATTAACTTCATTTAATACCCAACCCTTCACCCCAACTATAAATACACCACTACTACCCATTCTAACACTTGCTCATTCCTAAATCCTCTCTAAACCTCCCAATTCTTCAAAGATATCTCAAGTGTGGAAGTCCACTTCTAAGTGAGTTTTCTCATAAACTCCAACTTTATTATTCTTTCTTCACTTCTTTTCTTCTTCTAACCCCTTGGGGAAACCTCTAGGACCTTGCTCTTGTTTGCTATGGCAAATGAATACGAGTAGGACACCAAAATGAGGCCTCAAAGGTGGTTCATCTTCTATTGTTTTTATGCACTAGAAGGTTAGTTGAAGTGAAACCAACCAAGTTCACCAATAACTTAATATGGACTTGTGCTATGGTTAATGGTTGACAAAGGAAAGCCAAGGCTCTTCCAAACTAAGTCACCATACACTACTTTAACCCTATAGTTATATTATGTAAATACTAAAATATATACTTTCAAAACTCTACTAATCTAATAACTTGGAAGGTTTGTGGATACATCCCTACCTTACCAATACTTGACTCTCTTGACCATCCGAATCACCTTTATGGTGGTTTGTGTTTTGGTTAGCCTTAAAGGCACTACTTGACTCTCATGACCATCCAAATCACCTTTAGGGTGGTTTGTGTTTTGGTTCGCCTAAAAGGCTTGCTTGACTCTCTTGAATCTAATAATCCAACTCTTGAATCTAAAACGCTTTCCTTTCTAATTCTAGTTATTCGGAGCTAAAATCTTCAATTCTCAAGACCCGTTTTTGGGACCTAAATAACACACCCTAAGGTGAGTTCATACTTGTCCCCCTTTTATCCTTTATTCTTTGGGGCTCAACATGTATCACTATCAAAACTCAAACGATTTTAAACTCTACAATCTATTATGCTTAGTCTAAAGTCTATCATATTCTAAATTCTATCATGCGCAATCTAAAGTCTATTATATGCTTGTACGCTATGCTATGTAGAATTATTTACTCTAACATACAAATGTTCATATAGTTGACAACCCACCTTGCATGTATAGCGCTATAGGATTGGCTATCCGCCCCCTACATGGGTCATGTTAAGCAAAATTCTTCGTGGCTAGTCGCCGTTTGTATGGTTCTCTTGCATATGCCTATAAGCAAAACTTTATTATACTATGTATGTATGTCAAAACTAGTATGCTCACCAATGCTTTATGTGTTGACGGATATTTTATACATGTTGCAGGAAATATTTATTGCAAGACATTCAAGAAAACTACTTAGGATTGGACATAGAAACTCACTCTAGTTCAAGTTATCATATTCTTGTTGTTGTATTTTTCGTTATTTGAACTACTTGTATTTCTATTTTTAGACAATAAATGAAATTCTATCTTTAAACTATATTGTCACAAAATCTAGTGTCATGAAGTCTTTGAACAATCTACCACTAAGTCTCACCTCGATGATTCCGCCATCGGTTGGGGTGTGACATGTAGTCTATTGGAGTAACTCGTGTGCTCTTGAGAATTGTCCAAGGCTCGGACATCTCCCTTTCGCACTCCAATAGAAACACTTGTCATGAACTACCGTAGTATTACGGTGTGTAGCTAAGAGTCTATGTTCGGTGATTTGAACTTTGAACTAGGAGAACACTTGGAGGACCATGTAGAGCGTTTTATCATTTTGGGTGCACACAAAATCATAAAACGAAATGCATGGAAGCCCTAGTGAGCTCTGGGTTTGGAGGGATAGTCCTGGATTGGATCTAGCTTTGATCTTGTGAACATTAGTGGTTATCTTTAACTGCGAAACTAAATTTTCTCGTTCTTTCTGCCAGAATCATGTCTGGAGTGCGTGGAGGACGAGGAGGTGGTCGCAATGGTGGACGCGGTGGTGGTCGCGGTGGTGCTGGTGGTCGTGGTGGAGGTATTAACCTATCACAGGCTGATCTGAATAACTTGCTCCAGGCTGCCTTTCAGTTAGGGCACAACGGTGGTGGTAAGTTGTTTTATCTGTTTTCTTTGCCTCATTGGTGAACCTTGTGTACGTTATTCGTGGTTTCTCATACGTTTCATTTCAGGTGGTCCAGTTGACCCACCCCCACCCATGTGCACCTACAAGATGTTCCGGGACTGCAAACCCCAGGAATTTTCTGGCACCGAGGGTGCGGTCAGTTTGCTTAGGTGGTTGGAGAAAGTGGAGTCGGTATTTCTAATGTGTAACTGTCTCCCAGAAGATCGGGTGAAGTATTCGGCTGCGTTATTTCAGGACGTGGCATTGACTTGGTGGAATGGAATCACCCAGAACATGGGTATTGGGGAGGCATATGCTATGCCATGGGAGAACTTTGTGCAGTTGATGAAGCGGGAGTATTGCCCGAGAGAAAAGGTACAGAAGCTGGAGCATGAGGTATGGAACCTCAAGATGACTGGATCGGAAATCGAGAAGTATACTGTGAGGAGAAATGAGTTGGCGGTGCTGTGTCCCGATTTGCACGTGCCAGAGTATCGTAAGATTGAACATTATGTCTCAGGGTTAGTGCCGGAAATTGCAGGGTTGGTAGCTGCCGGAAATCATCCTACTTATGCGGAGGTAGTTCGATCGGCACATAGGATGACTAACTTAAAGGTGAATGAGGGGATTTTGCCGGCGAAAGGTTCGACTGCTAAGGCCCCAGAGAACAATAAGCGCAAGTGGGAAAATGACGGGAAAGGGTCTGGGTCTGCACAGCAGGGTAAAAGGTTTGATAATGGGGGTTCATCGTCTTCGGGTAATAAGCAGGGTGGTTATGCGGGAAAACTGCCCAAATGCAACAAGTGTGGACGCCATCACCAAGGGAACTGCGACAGTAACCGTTGTCACCGCTGCCAGCGAACAGGGCATTATGCTAAAGATTGTCGGGCTACACTTCCATCGACTCAGGCTCCGACTAACAGCTCAGCTCCGACTACTCAGGGGACTACAGGGAAACACGGATGCTACAACTGTGGTGACACTGGGCATTACAAGAAGGATTGCCCAAAACTGAAACAGGGTGGGAACAACGGGAATGGTAACAACGGGGGCGGCGGCAGAAATGCACGTGCCTTCGTCATTGGAGCTGCTGAGGCTAGGCAGGACCCTGATACAGTCACCGGTACGTTTCTTCTCAATAATCATTCTGTTAGCGTGTTATTTGATTCTGGTGCCGACAAGAGTTTTGTATCCAAGGATGTTAGTCGACTGCTAGATGTAGCACCCGTACCATTAGAAACCAAGTATATTATTGAATTGGCTGACGGTAAAACGATTGAAGCTACTAGTGTTCTTCGGGAGTGTCAATTAGAATTGTCGGGTATAACGTTTCCCATCGACCTTATGCCGGTACCATTGGGTAGTTTTGACGTTGTGGTAGGAATGGATTGGTTATCTTTGTATCGCGCGGAGATTGTCTGTTACGATAAGGTTATTCGGATTCCTCTCCCTGATGGAGAATTTCTTTCTGTGTACGGTATCAAGGGTGGTGTTTCGTTAAACATCATCTCTAGCATGAAAGCCCTTAAGTGTCTTCGAAAGGGTTATCCAGCCGTATTGGCGCTTTTATCTGTTTCCTCTAGTGATGAGAAGAAGATTGACGACATTCCGGTGGTACGCGAGTTTCTTGATGTTTTTCCCGATGATTTATCTGGTCTTCCTCCTCATCGTCAAGTCGAGTTCGGTATTGATCTCGTACCAGGGGCTGCTCCTATTGCTCGGGCCCCCTACCGTCTTGCACCTCCCGAGATGCAGGAATTGTCTAGCCAGTTACAGGAAATCTTGGACAAGGGTTTCATCCGACCAAGTTCTTCCCCTTGGGGAGCCCCGATTTTATTTGTCAAGAAGAAGGATGGGAGTTTCCGATTGTGTGTAGACTACAGAGAGCTGAACAAATTGACCGTCAAGAACCGTTATCCTCTTCCACGTATCGATGATCTATTCGACCAGCTTCAGGGTTCTAGTTATTATTCCAAGATCGATTTGAGGTCCGGTTATCACCAGCTGCGCGTCAGGGAGGCTGACGTTGCAAAGACTGCTTTTCGAACACGTTATGGCCATTTCGAATTCTTGGTCATGCCTTTCGGTCTCACGAACGCACCGGCGGTTTTCATGGACTTGATGAACCGCGTCTGTAAACCGTATCTGGACAAGTTTGTCATTGTGTTTATTGATGACATTCTGATCTACTCCAAGAACGAGACCGAACACGGGGAACATCTGCGGTTAGTTTTGGAGCTCTTGCGACGAGAACAACTTTACGCCAAGTTCTCAAAGTGTGACTTTTGGTTACGCGAAGTTTAATTCCTAGGACATGTGGTTAATGAACTAGGAATTCATGTCGATCCAGCAAAAATCGAAGCGATCAAGGACTGGGGAGCACCAAAGACGCCAACTGAGGTGCGACAATTCCTAGGCCTTGCGGGCTACTATCGTCGTTTCATTCAGGGGTTCTCGAAGATTGCTCAACCCCTCACCACTCTCACTCAGAAGGATAGGAAGTTCGACTGGGGTGAATCACAAGAGTCCGCGTTTGAAGAACTGAAGTCTAAACTGTGTTCTGCTCCTATTTTGTCTTTACCTGAGGGTCCTGATGATTTTGTCGTTTACTGTGATGCTTCCATTCATGGACTCGTTGCGTGTTGATGCAACGCGAGAAAGTGATTGCGTATGCTTCTCGTCAACTCAAAGTGCACGAGAAGAACTACACAACTCATGACTTGGAGTTGGGTGCCGTGGTATTCGCGTTGAAAATTTGGAGACATTACTTGTACGGTACCAAATGCACCATCTACACCGATCACAAGAGTCCTCCAACACATTTTCGACCAACAACACTTGAACATACGGCAGCGCCGTTGGATCGAACTTTTGAACGACTATGATTGTGCTATTAAGTACCATCCTGGCAAGGCGAATGTTGTAGCAGACGCCTTGAGCAGGAAGGAATCTTCTAAACCTCGTCGCGTTCGGGCGTTGCAGCTCACTATCCATTCGTCGTTACCTGATCAACTCCGTTCTGCCCAATTGGAAGCTTTGAAGGAGGAAAACCTTAAAGCTGAAACCATGCACGGTGCCGACAAGCACCTAGAGCGAAGGCCTGATGGCCTGCACTATTTCGCAGAACGTATATGGGTTCCTTTGTTCGGGGGACTACGGGGGCTTGTCCTTGATGAGGCTCATAAGTCTCGGTATTCTATTCACCCTGGTTCGGATAAAATGTACCAAGATCTGAAGGTGCTTTACTGGTGGCCAAACATGAGGTCGGACATAGCCTCATACGTGAGCAAATGCTTGACCTGTGCTAAGGTCAAGGTGGAATACCAGAAACCGTCGGGTCTCCTGCAACAACCTGAAATTCCGGAATGGAAATGGGAACGGATTACTATGGATTTTGTCACACAACTTCCTAAGTCACCAAGCGGGAACGACAAGATATGGGTGATTGTCGATCGGTTGACGAAATCAGCCCATTTTCTTGCTATTAAGGAGACCGACACCATGGATCGTTTGGCTCGTCTTTACTTGAAAGAAGTTGTTTCTAAGCACGGGGTACCAGTTTCTATTATCTCGGATCGTGACTCCCATTTTACTTCTCACTTCTGGAAGTCTTTGCACAAGGCTTTGGGTACCCAACTAGACATGAGTACGGCTTACCATCCACAGACTGACGGTCAGAGTGAGCGTACGATTCAAACTTTAGAAGACATGCTGCGGGCGTGTGTGATCGATTTTGGCAAGGGTTGGGAAGCTCATCTGCCATTGGTAGAATTCTCGTACAACAACAGTTATCACACGAGCATCAAGGCTGCTCCGTTCGAAGCACTGTACGGACGGAAATGCCGTTCTCCTCTTTGTTGGGCTGAAGTGGGTGAGAGCCAACTCACTGGGCCTGAACTAGTGTACGAAACTTCGGAAAAGATCGTACAGATTCGAAATCGGTTGGCGGCGGCACGGGACCGGCAAAAGAGTTATGCTGATCAGCGTCGCAAACCACTGGAATTCCAAGTCAATGACAAGGTACTTCTAAAAGTCTCACCGTGGAAGGGCGTCATACGCTTTGGGAAGCGTGGCAAACTCAATCCGCGATATGTCGGCCCATTTACGATCCTGGAACGGATTGGGCCGGTGGCATATCGACTTGATCTACCGACGGAGCTCGGTAATGTACATAACGTCTTTCACGTGTCAAACTTGAAGAAGTGTCTGGCTGACGAGTCTCTCATCGTTCCACTAGAAGAGATCAAGGTTGATGATCGTCTTCGGATTGTGGAAGAACCTGTGGAGATCCTTGATTACAAGATTCGTAGCCTACGTCACAGCAAGATTCGTATCGTTAAGGTTCGGTGGAACTCGAACCGGGGACCGGAATATACGTGGGAACGGGAGGATCAGATGAAGTCTAAGTATCCTCATCTCTTTCCTAAGGAAGCGTTCGAGTCGAGACATGTCTCATCGGCAGCTGAATGAATCTCGGGTCGAGATTCCTTTTAACGTGGGGATGATGTGACAACTCAGGTAAATCTCTCTTTTGGTTTCTATCTTTTTGTTTGTTCCTTCGTTACTTCTTTTGTTTTTTCTGTACTTGTACAAATTTTCGGGACGAAAATTCTTTTAACGTGGGGATGATGTGACACCTGGCAAATTCTGGTTAACAACGTTGTCTAGATGAAAGTCTACCTTAGCGAGTCACGCGTATATTGTACTTAACTGGGTTAGTTAAGTCGGGTTATGGTCTGGGAACTATTGGTTAGTCTAGAAGATCATTGGATGTTGGTCTAGAGGTTCGTTAGATGTCAGTCCTTAACCAAGTGTACAAACGATGACGATTTGTAGGATCGTCAGGACATACGGAAGGTACGAGTCTCGAGTCCCGGGAATTGGTGAACGAGTGTAAATATGTGTATTTACTTGTGTTATGTGTTTACAATCATTATGTGACTTGTCGGTACATGAAAATGCATTAACATATGTTAAAACGGGGTTTAACGCGCAAAACACACAAAATGAACCCCTACAGGCGATTAGGAAGTCTAATCGCCCATAGGGGAGGCGAGTAGGGAATCTTGAAGGCGATTAGGGTCCTAATCGTGCATAAGTTTAGGCGATTAGGCCCAATCACATGCACAATCACGCGATTAGCAGCCCTAATCGCGTATATCTGCTGCACAATCGCATGGAACGGGCTGGACGACTAGAAACGCCTATAAATACCATACTTAACCTCCTTAACTCCATTAGACAAACCCTAGTCGTCCCATAACCGCCCCAAACACATAAACAACCTCTGGAAGGCGATTTTGATCAAAAACACAAGGTTTCAAGGTCTAACCATCATTCTTTTACAATTCCAAGGTTTGATTCTCATCCATAACACTTTGTAAACGTTTTTAATCAATCCCTAATGGTCCAGACCTGTTCATAAACGAAAAAGCTTTCTGAAAATCGTCAATAAGGGTTGTTAATCGGATTATAACTAATAAACATGCGTTGTGGGTATGTATGATTAGAAAGATAGGATTTTTATGAACCTTGATGATGTTATGATGTGTTATCATGCTAGGTCAGAATTAATATTGTTAGGATGATGATAGAAATCTCAGTAATTGGATAATAGGGTTATGATTACATGCGTTAATTGAATGTTGCATGCTATGTGAATGGTGTTTGGATTGCTTTGGTTGCATGCAGGACTGATTTTACGAGGTTGAACGAAGGGTTTTGGGTTAAACATGTTTAGGATAGTGTTTGGGATGATATTGGGTAGTTACACACGCTCTGGATCTGATTTGGAGCGTTAAACGCGCGAAAAACCGGAACAGCAAGGTTACAGGCGAGTAGCCTTGCTAATCGCCTGTATTATGGGCGAGTAGACCCCACTCGCATGCCATTAAGGGCGATTAGGCCCCAATCGCGTGACACAAGGGCGAGTAGCCCCAATCGCGTGACACTAGGGGCGATTAGCCCTGATCGTGTGATCTTTCATGCGATTAGCCCCCCTAATCGCGTGTACTGCTGCTGTAAGTGTAAATTAGCATTTCGAGACCCGATTTAACATGTAGTAACATGCTAGGAACCCCGTAACATGTCTAATAACTGGTAACATATATTTGGATGTATTTCGGTGATACGTGAACTATGTGCTATAACTGGTGTGCGTTAACGTATGTTAAGTGTACTTGCGTTATTGTATGTTTTAGAGCGTAAACATAACACGGGGAGTCTCGGGTCACCAATGGGATGTCGAGTCTTGTACTTTGGGTCGGTTAAACAGTCACGGTATTTTCAAACGAACTTGGTTATGGTCTGGACATCTAGGGACTAATTAACCTGCGGGTTATTAGTCTAAGTACTTGTAACTGTCGTATGTTAGGTCGCCGCTTTACGGGACTAGCATAGCAGCTGAGTTTACTCGGGTTAAGGAGTAAAGGAACTTAAGGTGAGTTTACGGCCCCTCTTTTAAACTGGTTTTATACTTTCGGGGGAGAAAACATGTGTTAAAACGATTATTTGGTAACTACTGTCATACTATGGGTTTCTATTGTGTACTACACGATCTTTGGAAGTCCCGGGGGGAACCATGAATGTGCGGGTTTGCACAACAGGGAAATGTGAATAGCGCTATTGGGAGTGACCAACCCCGCTCGTCGACTTGGAGGGTCGGCGGGTGCATATTGTCTCAAACAGGAACAACAGGAACAACAGGAACATACATCGGGCATACTTTTGGTATTCGCGTTAGTAATGGTTTCCAATCGTGGTAGTAACAAAACGTACGCCTAGCTAGCGTATACTGGTTTTCTATTTGTTATAGTATGGACAGGTGGACTTGGTACTTGAACTGCAAACCTGTAAACTCACCAGCATTTTTGTGTTGACGTAAACTTTTACATGTTTTCTCAGGTCGCTAAGGTAGCACAATGGAACTAGGGCGCACGCGTCTGCACGGCGTCTAGATAGAGTTGCATGATTTCACAAACATTGAACTTGATTTATTTATGTTGGATTTTATTTGAATAAGCTTCCGCTGTAAACGGGGATTTTAAACTATGTTTTATATTCATTTAGTATTGTTTATTGTGATCGTTGGTTTGGATCCTGGTTTGTCATGCGCCTCGCGGTAAAACTCCGCAAGTGGATTTTGAGGGTGTGACAAAGTACGCGTGCGTTGATCTCATAGGGGTGTCTCCTTTAGTTGGACTTCGGGATTCCGGGTTTGTGGTAGGGCAAACAGTCTTAAAAGCTGAATCCAAGAAAGTTGACAAACATGAAGCTGCTTGTATGGAAAACCAACACGTCTTTGTGCCCTTCGCTTTTGACACATTTGGGGGGCTTTGCTCCCGAAGCAATCCGGTTTTTAGATCGAGTAGAAAGGGTGGTGCAGAGTAACTCTCCTGCGGCCAAAGACACAAGCTTTATTTTTAATAGAATAAGTTTTACTATTCAATAAGGGGTAGCGGCGTAACTTGTTGCCCGTTTACCCGCCGCTCACTTATAATTGTTGTTGATTTTTAATTAAAAGTTTATGTTAAAAAAAATTTATTCTCCAAACAATATATTAAAGCACAAACCAAAGACAAAAACGTTTGTATAATTATTGTATTTGGTGAAATAGTGAAAATTGTGGATTATTGGGACATGAGTATAAGAAAATAAACTTAAAGGACTAAAATGGAAGATTTATTTAATGAATCGAATGGTATTCGTTTTATTTTGCTTTTTGACACAGCGCTTAGCCCTAATTCCGTTGTTCAGCTCAGCTTCGCACCCATCGTTTCCGTAACAGATTCAAGGTATCGGTTCTTAATTACAGTACATAATATTGATCATTTGATGACCACAGTTGTTTATTTAGTTTTAAGATAGCCAGGTTGACTCGTTTCAAGTACCTCTGAGTCATAACTGATCAAAGTTTGTTAAAATTAGGGTTTTTACGAGACTGATAAGTGGAAAGAAAAAGAGATGAACAAATTTTGGTAGGTTTGCTTGATACAAGGGTTGATCTGTAAAACTAGGGCTGTACACGAGTCGAGCCGAGCCAGGCCGAGCTCGAGCTCGAACTTAAACCAAGCCAGCTCGGCTCGGCTCGTTTTTCTGTTCGAGCTGAAAAGTCGAGCTCGAGCTCGGCTCGTAAATGTTCGAGCCGAGCTCGAGCTGGCTCGAGCCAGCTCGTTATATTTTTTTATTATTTTTTTAATTTTTTTTACAAAAATTTATTAAATAAAAAATAATAAAATTACACATAATCATGTATATTTTTTTTCTTTTTCTAAGTTATGGTTTATTTATTATGAAAAGATGAGATAGATAGGTAGTATGAGCGGGATTTTCAAATTTTGAATTTTAGAATTAGGTTTGGAGCCAAAATATATTAGTTTCATCTATATATTAATTACACATACACAAGCCTGAGTCGAGCCATATGTCGAGCCATCGAGTCGAGCCACGAGTCGAGCCATCGAGCCGAGCCACGAGCCGAGCCACGAGCTGAACACCCCTGGCTCGAGCTCGGCTCGATTACAAAACGAGCCAGCTCGGCTCGGCTCGAAAACAAAACGAGCCAGCTCGGCTCGGCTCGAAAACAAAACGAGCCGAGCTTTTTTCGAGCGAGTTTCGAGCGAGCCTCGAGCCGCGAGCTTTTTGTACACCCCTATGTAAAACAGATGAGAGATACGCAGCTTTTGGTTGTAAGTAAAAGCTTATTTGGTTCATTGGTTGTACATAGAGCGGTGCGTGGTGTGGCGTATATGATGCGCGCACCACAAACCTTGGCTTTTGGGACCTAAATGCCTCGGAGCTTCTCATGGTTTTGTAAGCCAAGCTTAGACAGGGGCGGATTTAAGGCTATTGGGTGAGTTCCTCGGTTTGAAAATTATAGTGTTAATATGTATAAAAAACTGAAAAGCAACCGATAAGTAAATATTTAAGGAACTCATAACTAATAATACAAAGTGCTTCAATGGTTGAAATCCTCCATCTTTTTTTAACAACCAACTAAACCTAGGAGGTACCCTTATGCAGCACCCATTGGCAAAAGGTAGCCCAAGGCCGGCCCAACCCGGACCTATGGGGCCCCTAAGCCCACGCAAGCACGTCCCGGGGAAAACCCGACCCGCCCGAGGGCACGACGATGACGAACCGGTAAAACCCGGTGGGATCAGGAATCGAACTCATGACCCCAAAGGTCAAGAGTCTTCCATCACCTCCTCGATGACCACTGTTTTACAAGTCCTCCATCTAATCCTACGCAGACCGAGATCGAATCCCAGCAGGCGCGCTTCATGTCTTTTTGTTTTCGCTTTTGTATTTTTTTAATTCAAAACCCAACCCACTCTAGGGTTTGATAAGGAAAATAATATAATACCTGCTGCACTCACACCTCCTCCAAAACATGAAAACCACAACCACAACCACCCTCTCCCGCCTCCACCCTGCAAAACCCAACCCACTCTAGGGTTTGATAAGGAAAATAATGTTAGTTTTCTTTGTTAATTTGTTGTTTAGTGGTATGTAAAATTTTGAATTGTCAATATACTACTTGTTCATGATTGTTCTGTTTTTGTTAATTTATTTAGTTGATTTTTATTGACACTTTGATTTCGACATTCTATAAAGAATGTATAGCCAGCCATAGGTAATGAAGGATTGAAATTTGAATGGAAACTTTGTCTACTTGTTGGGTTTGGTTCAAAATTTGATTGTCCGTTTTGACAAAATTTATCGTAGACCAGGCAGCAAAGAGAGTAATTTGTTATCTCAAAACCAGCTGTACATGATAGTGTTCAGATGTGGTTCTACTTGAAGTTGTAACAACTAGATAATAAAATGCTTGAGTATTTTTTATTGTTTGAAAAATAGAATATTATTTTGGTTCAAACATTATTGTTTATAAATCTTCTTGCAATCTCGTGTAAAAATAGTTAATCTTGTTACTTTGGTACAATGATTATTGTGTATTTTTAACTAATTGAAACCTTAATTTGATATTAGGTAGTATGCAAATGAATATTTTAAATTTGTTTTAAAGACAACCACCATCAAACATTGAATCATCATCTTCAATTCGTAGGGAACAATTGTAGGAATGTTTTTTTATCCTTAAAGAAAATATTATTTATACTACGTGCTTTATATTTCTAATGCCGATGTTTTTTCATTATTGTGTCGTATTTTTATTATGTGATGAACCTTACCCGACCAGAACTGTCAAACTGGCCTGAACCCTTGAACCGACCCAAAATTTTTATGTTTGGTCATATGAAATTGGAACACTTGAAAAGGGAACCCAGTGATAAAAATTTCTGGATCCGCCACTTAGCTTAGACTATGGATTCCGTTGCTAGAGCTAGTGCAAACTATGATGAATCTGTTTTCATCTATGGTGCTAGGAATTTAGTAATCAAGTTCTTTTTTTCTTTTTTTTTTTTTTTGTGGCAATCATATGGGCAAGGATCCAGATTAATTTTAGTGACAACTCACGGCGTTAAGAAACTGAGTTAACAAAGAGTTTCATCTTTTAGTCTTGGCTCTTACACGGCCATTTTTTATATCTTTATAAACTATTATTTTGTATGATTTTCGGGGCACTTCTTTGTTTTCCTGTGGTTCCTAAACACCGATAAGAAATTTGATATCGGCTTGACTACAAATTCAGGAGTTGAATGTTGAAGTGATCAACTTTCTAACCATTGTGCTCGGTTTTTGTTTGTAAACAATCATTGTTCTGATCATTTGATAAGTTACTCTATATTTGTAAGATTTATATAACTGTAGCAGTATAATTGCGAAACAAATGGTTGTGGCACTTGTTTGAACTTCAATTGCTTATTATTGTAAAATTATCTTCTAATATTTTTTTTTCTATTTTTTTTTTCATCTGGAGGCCACTTTTCTCTTCCTAACATTTTAGGTTTGGCAGAATGGTTGAAGAAGAACAAGTCAAAGGAGAGGATTCTACGAAGGAAATGTCAGATTCAGAATTAGAAAAATTAAAGGCAGAACGAAAAAACAGAAGGAAAAAACGGTTAATGAAAGAAGCTGCTAAGGCTGATAAGCGTGGTGTCTGCTACTTGAGCCGGTTCCTCCACGAATGGATCCTTTAAAGCTTCGTCAAATTTTATCTCAGTATGGAGACATTGAAAGAATTTGGCTCACACCTGAAGGTTTTACTTTTATTTCTACTCTTAATCATGTCTTTTTTTGTAGTCCCAGCCAGCTGTAGTATCACTTGCTGTTTGAAAATCTGCAGGTCCAGCAGCTCATGTGCATCGTAAAAAAGCTGGCGGTTTTCGTGGACAAGGGTTCACAGAAGGGTAAGTTTTTATTTGAAGAAACTGAAGGGAAAAATATTGTAAGCAATATATTAATAGTTGTTGTATGCATGCAGATGGGTTGAGTTTACAAACAAGAATGTTGCTAAACGGGTCGCTTCAATGTTGAATGGTGAACCAATAGGTATAATGGGCAAGTAGGCAACCAGTTGTATGTTACTCTTTGTTTTCAACTATTGATGAGTAATTGCCAACTGCGTCTTTGCATGTTTAGGTGGGAAGAAGAAGTCGTCATTCTATTATGATCTATGGAACATTAAATACTTGAGTAAATTCAAATGGGATCATCTCACAGAAGAGATTGGTATTGACTTTTTCATTAAATATTTGAAGCAAGCAAATTTCACCTTTTTTTTTATCAGTTTGAAATATTGTAATGTGTAACAATGTGTCTATATGTTAGTATATTAACTAATAACTACTTGTAATACAGCTTATAAGAATGCCACAAGGGAGCAAAAACTAGCACTGGAACTGTCAGCAGCTAAGAAAGAGCGGGATTTCTATCTTGCAAAAGTTGATCAGTCTCGTGCTTTAAGTTCTATAGATGAACGGCTAAAGAAGGTATACTACTATACTTGAACTTATTATAGGTTATTGAGTAATAATTTCATTCTAGCATGTATTATCATGAAAATAATCAACTTATTCGGCTTGTGCAGAAACGCAAGATCCAACAAGCGAATGGAACTTCAGAAGAAGTTCAAGGCGATCATCAACAGGCGGCAAAAGTGATTCGCCGGTTTCCTCAGACAAAACCTGTCAGAGATGGCGGTGAAAAGCAAAAACCGGGGCTTTCCAAGGACCTTCTGGCTGGGGTGAGTTTTTTTAAATCTATAATTTTTTTTTTTTTTTTTTAATTTTTTTTTTTTTTTTTTTTTTTTTGCGTGGATGGTTCCAGAAGTTTCACCTGAGCCAAATTTGTTGACATGGACATAATTTAGTTATATATCTGCGCCTTGTAGGTTTTTGGTGGTTTGTCATGAAGTAACTCGCCAATCGGTTGAAACATGATACGCTACAGGGCAGGGCTTCGGCGCAAAACAATTTTGTACTGGTGTGAACATCTTTATATTACTTGTTTTATATATTTTGTGCTGCTTGGTTTCTTTTAGGATGTTGGAAACAATATATGTTATAAATTAATCCACCCCTTTTTAGTTTTAATCACATTTAAAGGTGTTGAACATATATGTGAAATCGTCTCGAGTGGTTCTTTTTAGGATGTAACAAATTAATGTTAGGCAATTCATATACACTATTGTCATTCATATGAACTAAGTCAAGATCACTTTTCTCAATCACCTTAAGCCGGTATGTTTTGCTTTCATTTCTTTTATTGTTGGGTTTTATTTGAATCCCGCAGCAACGCGCGGGTAAACCCACTAGTTTTAATAAAGTAGAATGGGTAAATTTTAGCTAAAATAGATTTGGTTCCAATGTCACACAAAATGCATAAAACCTCTTACTCAATTAGTCCATTTTATCAAAGAAATTTTGGGCCTGTTACAAAATTTGGGCCTAATTGATAGGATTGGGCCATTACAGAAGGGCGTAGCTTTTGGGCCTGTTACAAACGGCATTTATTTTGGGCTCTTATAAATGGTTAACGCCACAGTACCACACGGTCCACACCATGAGCCGATGACGACTTTTAACGGTTCTTCACTATCAATGATGAACTGATGATACCAAATGCATAAAACTGATTAAAGGTTTAATGTAGGAGGGGGTTTTGGACCTTCAATTAAAGTCAATCCTATATATAAATCTGTCGTCCAACTCTCTGCTCATACCAGTATTCCTTGCATCGATATACAACAACCACAATCACACACAACAACGCAACTCCTATTCCGTCATTTGCCTATATCCACCCTCTCCAAACCTGACATGTAGTTTTGCTATTTGTGGGATTTACGGGTTATGATTATTGTTGTTGTATTGATGTATATAGTGTCATTCAATATAGAAGTGATTTTTAGAGAACTATATATAAGCACATGTCCCTAAGATGGTTATGTGCATAACTGCCTCTCTTTCTTTGATGTATCTTGCTTGGATCTCGTTATTCTCTACACAAGACTAATTACGTATTCTACGCGCCCCTTATTTTATAAATGCCATCTTTGTCGATTGTCAGTTGTCACCATGTTCTTTACCCTTTCTTTATGGTTGGTTCCATTTGTGTTATTGATGTTTTCTGGTGGTGGCTTGGAAGTGGACTCTTTCATATTTAAGTTACATATATTAAATCGTTTTATGACGTGACTTGCCTTTCTTTTGTTGTTCATTTTGAATAATTCACATATGTAATGATGTGAAGATTAAAGAAAGATTTGCATTCTCATTTGGGTTTGACTTTTTTATTCAACAATTAAGATGTGATACATGTGCATGCATATTTACATCCTTAGACCCTCTGGAGTGGGGCGGGGAAAGGGGCGAGAAGGGGGGGGGGGGGGACACCGCCCCCTAGTGGCGTGGAAGAGGGGCAGGAAGGGGGAGGCGGGGAGAAGAGCACTGGCGTGGGGCACTTGTTTTTTGTTTTGATTGGCTGAATTTTTTTTTAACTTTTACACACATAATAATAATATTCTTTTCCCCCTCTCCCCCCTCCCACTCCCCACAATTTTCATCCCCTCCACGTGAGACCCAAAAGTGCCACATGACGCTTCATCCCCCCCCCCCCCCCCACACACACACTCCTGAGACCAAGCGGAGTGGGCGTGTAAAAGGGGCGGGAAGGGGGGAAGGGGGAGGGGGGAACACCGCCCTGGGTGGGCTTGGAAGAGGGCCGGGTTTTAACTTTAAAACATTAATAATAATAATATAATAATATTCCCTCCCATTCCACTCCCCACAATTTTCATCCCCTCCACGTGGGATCCAAAAGTGCCACATGCGCTTCATATAGGTCTTCTTGAGTTTTGCATATTTATTGACTTGAATAACTTGTATGTTTGTTAAGTTCATTGTTTACATTAACAAGTGAATAATGTAGGTATTTGAGCACCTAATAGGCTAATACATTAGGATAATGTTGTGGTAGTCATCGGGATGAACAGATTTGTTGGTTATACATGACATGTCCATAATAATTTGTGGTTGACTTCGTCAACGGCAAATGGCTTGTGTTGTCCGTTCAGTGTTCTCAAAGAGTATGCATCCCATCATGCATGCTAAATGGTATGACAAAAAACTACTACATTTTACAAAGAATGAAGTGAAAGTTTCACGACTTCAGTTTGTCCAAAGTTTTTTTTTGTTCTTTCTTTCTTTCCTTTTTGTTTTTGTATATTGTTAGTGATAACGTATGCCCTAAGTTGCCAATAAACAGGGGCGTCTTTTGGGTGGTCCGAGAAGGCCAACCGGACAGGGTCCATAAATTTTGAGGGCATAATTTAAAAAAAAAATCCTATATATATGTATATATTTTTTTTACATGAATTTTTAGAGATTTTCAGGGACGGTCCTGCCAATAAAATATAGTATTGGCTCGTTGGCCCAAACCAACCCTTATCAAACAAGCCCATCGGGCCTCTTGAGCTCGGTTTTGGCATCGGAATCACCAATCTCGAAAATCACCAAATACGGATACCGGCACCAAAAATGTCCCGTTCATTACCTTTACGGTATTTGAAGGTAAATTAACCCAAAATACCAGTACTGAACCGAAAATAACTATCTCGAAAAACACAAAAAGTCGGTACTGAATTGGTATCGAAAATTGTTCGGTACGTGACATTTGGTAACGATTTGGTTTCGATACCTAATACCATTTGTTCATCCCTAGTTTACTCGCATCTAAAATGTGTGATAATATTATTGAAGAAATATGTAGATTTTGTCACATTAACATTTTGATGAAAAGATTGTAATTAACGAATAAATAAAAAAATATATGTATTTCAAACCTTAAAGAAACTATAAGCTAAAATTTAATATTATTATAACTTCGACTTTTATTTCCGATTCCTTTATGTTCGTGTGTAGCGGTTTCATGTGGTTGGGGTAGGCTAATTATTTATTATTTCTTTTATAAAAGAGTCAATATAGGCATGTCTCAAAGCAAGAGTGAAAGGCCACCTCAGTCAAACAAAGCCAACAATTTTGTTAATGATAATTAACAATTTTAAGGCTAGACGGAGTGGGGGCGGGTAGGGCTGGCGTGGGGCTTTCAAGGGCGGAACACCGCCGCCGGTCCTGGCGTGGGGGGGGGGGGGGGGGGGGGAACTCACCAGCGTGGGGCTTGGAGTGGGGGTGAGGTGTCATCTCTTGATTGACCAGTTTTTTTTTTTAACTTTAACACAATATAATATTATTTTCTCCCCCTCTCTTCCCCCATTCCACTCCCCACAATTTTTTTCCCCCACATGGGTCCCACAAATGCCACATGGCGCTTCATCCCCTCTTTCCCCCCCCCCCACTCCACAAATGCGTCATGCCCTCAATTAAAAAATTTGATCGTAACTTATATGTACTTTATATATACAGGTAAAATGTAAAAAGCTTTTCCTTACCAAGAATAGAGATCGATTAACAAAAAAAAAATGGTCAATGTATAATATAACTTGAGCAAAATAAATAATTTTAGCATATTCAATGGGCAAAAACACATTTTACTTGACGTAGCCATCCATTTTTACTTGTATACACTCAATTTTATTCGTACACTATTACATTAAGAGTTTCATCTTTATATTTCACAATTTGAGTTTGATATATAGTTAAAACTAAGATTAGGATACCGGGATTAATATGATACTTCATATTTCAAATAAAATCATGTTTTTAGGGTCCCTCTTTTACATAGGACAACATAATCAATCATGTTAACTTTAAAATGATTCTAGCTTAATAAGGGTATATTTGGCAAGAAGCTTTTAAGAGCTTTTAGAAGATTCAAGCTT
This sequence comes from Ambrosia x helenae, assembly GCA_030844895.1. Classification (NCBI taxonomy): domain Eukaryota; kingdom Viridiplantae; phylum Streptophyta; class Magnoliopsida; order Asterales; family Asteraceae; genus Ambrosia; species Ambrosia x helenae. The sequence goes on along the minus strand of CM061228.1, from coordinate 139,717,915 downwards.
TTAAAAAAAAGCTCCTATTTAATGAAAAGCTTTGTTTGGTTGAAGGGGCTGGAAGTTTTTAGGTTAAAGAAAAAGTTCTACAGTAAAAATGACACAAATACTCATTCTATTTTAAAAATAAAATAAAAACTTCCTTTACAAGCTTTTAATTATGCTTATTTTGGTCATTTTATACATTTATTAAAAGCTTCAACTACTCTGCCAAACACCAAAATATATTTAAAAAGCTTCCAGCTACCAGCTAACAGCCTCCAGCTAGTTTTACCAAACATACCCTAAGACCTTTAAACTTAGTGGTGTATGGATAAAAATGGCCGTGACAATCATGAAATTTTAAATCTTGTAATTTTCTATCAAACAGAAAATACAAGGTAAATATAAAAAATAATGTTCTATTTCCACAAACTTAAGTAATATTAGCACTATATATCTTCACTAAGTTTATCTCCAACGTGTGCCTTTACCTTACCTGGTAACGCCCCAAGCGTTGGATGAAACACCCTAGTGCCTTTCTCCAAGAGCTATATAAGTAGGATTTTGTAATAGGTCAGGAGGGAGAATGTACTATGTCATACATATCTATCCATAGAGGAGAAATAAATATAACTCAATCAAGGTGATGTTGAAGCGAATAGAGAAGGTTGGGAAGAACACCTTAGCGTTAAAGATAGTATCAATGGTAATTAATCACTTAAAAGCATTTAGTCATATTAAAGGCTTGAAGCGAATAAAGAAGGCTGAGAAGAACATCCTAGCGTTAATGATAGTATAAATAGTAATTTATCACTTAAAAGCATTTAATCATATTCCTTACGCTAAAATGGTATATACCATTATTATACCAACCCGACAACCCCTAAACCATGCTCAAAATCATCCATAAACTTAGAATTTAAGCCAAGGTATTCATTTCATTTCATTTCCTATCCTCCAATAAACGGCTGTGATTAGGGGTGTACAAAAAGCTCGTGACTCGAGGCTCGCTCGAAACTCGCTCAAAAAAAGCTCGAAAAAAGCTCGGCTCGAAGAGGCTCGTTTTGTTTTCGAGCCGAGCCGAGCTGGCTCGTTTTGTAATCGAGCCGAGCTCGAGCCAGGGGTGTTCAGCTCGTGGCTCGGCTCGATGGCTCGACTCAGGCTTGTGTATGAATAATTAATATATAGATGAAACTAATATATTTTGGCTTCAAACCTAATTCTAAAATTTAAAATTTGAAAATCCCGCTCATACTACCTATATACCCCATCTTTTCATAATAAATAAACCATAACTTAGAAAAAGAAAAAAAATATATATATGATTATGTGTAATTTTATTGTTTTTTTATTTAATAAATATTTGTAAAAAATAAAAAAATAATAAAAAAAATATAACGAGTTGGCTCGAGCTCGGCTCGAACATTTACGAGCCGAGCTCGAGCTCGACTTTTCAGCTCGACCAGAAAAACGAGCCGAGCCGAGCTGGCTCGGTTTAAGTTCGAGCTCGAGCTTGAGCTGGGCCTGGCTCGGCTCGACTCGGCTCGTGTACAGCCCTAGCTGTGATCACTCCTCCAAACCCATCCAACGGTCACCCTCTCTCCGATTCACCTCAACCGGGTAACCTCTAGGGAGCCGGGTTTGATTCTCGCGGGAAACAATTGGTGGATATGCCAAGTGATGGTCGAAACTAGCCTACATGTAGGTGTCAGGTTCGATTCTGATGCCCCCCGGTTTTCTAGTATCGTGCATTTACTCCAAAGAGGCTTGCCTCTTGTGGAGAGTGCAACATCTGTTAAGTGGCATGTTGCAAAAATTTTCCGGATGGTAGCCCTAACGCCCGTTGCACAGAGACGTTTTGCCTCTCAAGGGCCGGTCACTCCCGCAACATCAGGCTGTGGCCTGCTGATGCCGTTGAGTGTGTGGCTAGAGACCCTGATTTCTAAGGGATGTGATGGACTATGTAACAGTCATGGAAAGTCACCTACTAAAAAAATATACACCAAGATAATAATAGTAGTAATAATAATAAAGCCACCCATAATCTAATCTAACTGTATATTAACAACACCATTACCTCTCTCTCTCTCTCTCTCTCTCTAAACCACAACAACCATGGCCTCTCTCACTCTCTCTCAAGCCACCCTCTCTCCCTCCTCCCTCCCCCGCCATGGTCCCACCACCCAACAACCCACTTCCCTCTCCACCCTCTCTCTACCCACTTTCTCCGCCCTCAAATCCTCCACCACCTCCTCCTCACGCGCATCCACGCGCCGCCACACTCCCACCACTCGCCGCCGTGTCATCTCCAACGCCGCCGTGGAGACCCTCGACAAAACAACAGACACTGCTTTGGTGGATAAGTCCGTCAACACAATTAGATTCTTGGCCATTGATGCTGTTGAGAAGCCAATTCGGGTCACCCGGTTTGCCCATGGGTTGTGCGCCCATGGGTCATATATTGTACGATGAGGTCATGAGGTATAATCCCAAGAACCATATTGGTTTAATAGAGATCGCTTTGTTTTATCCGCTGGTCATGGCTGTATGCTACAGTATGCTCTGCTTCACCTTGCTGGTTACGATGCTGTCAAAGTAGATCATCTTATTATTATTATTATTATTATTATTATTATTATTATTATTATTATTATTATTATTATTATTATTATTATTATTATTATTATTATTATTATTCAAAAAGGGGTGGCGGCGCAGCTTGTTGCCCGCCTACCTACCATCCTTATGTAATTTACCCTTTTTTATCAATGGAAAACCTATGAGAGTTTTTTAAAAAAAAAAAAAATTATTATTATTATTATTATTATTATTATTATTATTATTATTATTATTATTTAAGTAGAAATTTGTTATTATTTTTCGTGTTATTATGGAAAAGTTGGCATCTTTATGAGTTATTTAGTGGCATGCAACTTGTATGGGATCAGGGCATTGGTTTTAAAGGTTGAAAAGATTCATTTTTTTTTTTTTTTTTAGCTTGAGAAAAGATGGTTATTTTGCTATTAGTGTTTAACGGTACAATATTTGCTTCTTTTGTGCTTGATACATAGAATTGGCTAGGGGTGTAGCCGAGCCGAGCCCGATTAGGCTCGAGCTCGAGCTCGGCTCGAAAGTAAAATCTAAGAGCTCGAGCTCGGCTCGACTCGAGGTAATTTAAAAAAAAATTTAAACGACCTAAAAGCTTGGCTCGAGATCGCTTCAATAGCTTAAACGAGCAAAAGCTCGGCTCGAGCTCGCTCACCAATATTATTAATTAAAATTGAACATTTTCAAATGACAAAATTGCATATATATATATATATATATATAAATAATAAAACATTTGTTTGGGCTCGTTTAGGCTCGCGAGCCTAAACGAGCTATGTATATAAGGCTCGTGCTCGGGCTAGATAAGGCTCGGCTCGTTCGAGCTTTTTACCGAGCCGATCCCGAGTAGCTCTCGAGCCGCTACGTGTCATTTACACCCCTAGAATTGGCAATGTAGCCATAATTTAGAAAATTTGGCTGGAAACAAGCCTAAATCATCACATGGAGAATTAAAGCGCAATTGTCTCGCCTCCCCTGAAAAATGGGCCTAGGCGCAAGAGGCGATGGCTTAACAACTATGGATTAAATTGTTACAAAGTTCTTGATTTTGTTGGATCCTTGCTACTTGATGCTTCTGTTTTAAGTAACTAATTAGCTGATATGATTGCCTCATTGCTTGATTAATAATCTATTAAAAAAAATTTGTCAGGAAGAGGACTTGAAGCAATTCCGTCAATGGGGAAGCAAAACTCCTGGCCATCCCGAGAACTTTGAAACTCCTGGTGTTGAAGTCACCACCGGTTAGTACTCGACTACTCATATATGTGTCGTATTGTCATTATCATCATTATACCCACTAAATCCCACCAATAGCAAAGCTAAGAATTAAGATAGGGTCTGAGGGGGGTAAGATGTGGACATAACACTCAGCTCTATAGAGAGGTTGCTTCCGGTGCGACCCCGGCTCTATAGTAGTTTTGCATCAAGCCTTGGACATAAGACACATAACACTCAGCACTCGGGACAAAGGCCGATTGGTGCATCTACCCCTTGTCTTTCCGTTGTTAACGCCACCACATTATGCATGATTAACCGTCCACCGCTTTTAACGTTAAATTTAGTGCAATTTCACTCCCCCCCCTAGGGCCCACGCGTGTATATATATATGTGTGTACACCGCAAGCGGGGCGGTTGACTAAAATATATGTGTATAGTTACTAAAATATTGATAAAAAATCTTTTCTTTTCTAAGCAATTCATCATTTTCTTTGTTATTATTTATCAGGTCCTCTTGGTCAAGGTATTGCCAATGCTGTTGGTCTTGCACTTGCTGAGAAGCATTTGGCTGCGCGTTACAACAAACCCGACGCTGAGATTGTTGACCACTACACGTAAGATTTCAAATTTCTTCTTAGGGTGTTTTTACTAATTCGATGATGTCTAAAAAAATGTTTGCGGGTTTTGGTTCAGATACTGTATTCTTGGAGATGGTTGTCAAATGGAAGGGATTGCAAATGAAGCGTGTTCGCTTGCCAGCCATTGGGGACTTGGAAAGTTAATTGCATTTTATGATGACAACCACATTTCCATTGATGGTGACACAGAGATCGCCTTCACTGAGAACGTTGACCAACGTTTTGAAGCTCTTGGGTGGCACATAATTTGGGTGAAGAACGGAAACGCTGGTTATGATGAAATCGTGCTGCCGTTAAAGAAGCTAAAGCTGTTACTGATAAACCTACCTTGATCAAGGTAAGTAACTGTTTTATGAATTCAATAAGTTTTGGTGTCTTTTGGTGTTTGTTTTCCTGAGGCTGCCGCTAACTTGCAGGTGACAACGACAATCGGTTTTGGGTCACCAAACAAGGCGAATTCATACAGTGTTCATGGAGCAGCTTTGGGTGCAAAAGAAGTAGATGCAACCAGACAAAACCTTGGATGGCCTTATGAGCCATTCCATGTACCAGATGAAGTGAAGAAGTATGCAAAGAATCTTAAAGCTTCAACCTTTTAACTAGCGTTAGCTGACGACTTGATTGATTGTTGATAGAGATTATTTCTTGGTTTGTTGATTTTGATTTTTGGTTATCCCCCGTGTCAGGCACTGGAGTCGCCATACCCCAGAAGGTGCCGCTCTCGAAGCTGAATGGAATGCTAAATTCGCCGACTATGAGAAGAAATACGCTGACGAGGCTGCTGAATTGAAGTCTATTGCGACTGGTGTATTGCCTGTCGGATGGGAAAAGGCTCTTCCGGTTAGTATATTGTTTTATTTCATCTAACTTTATGATTCTAATTATTTAATATCACACAATGACTTTCGAATCGCACACCCCCTTGATATCGTATTTGAATAATAACCTTGTTTATGTAGACATACACACCCGAAACACCCGTGACGCCACAAGAAACCTCTCACAATCAATGCTTAACGCGTTAGCGCCGGTTCTTCCTGGTCTTATTGGTGGAAGTGCAGATCTTGCATCTTCAAACATGACTTTGATGAAAATGTTTGGTGATTTCCAAAAACACACACCCGAAGAGCGCAACGTTCGATTCGGTGTTCGGGAACACGGTATGGGAGCCATTTGTAACGGGATCGCCCTCCACAGCCCCGGGTTCATCCCTTACTGTGCTACATTCTTTGTTTTCACTGATTACATGAGAGGCGCCATGAGAATTTCGGCTTTATCGGAAGCTGGATTATTTACGTCATGACGCATGACTCATCGGGCTTGGAGAAGACGGGCCGACTCATCAAACCCATTGAACATTTAGCCAGTTTCCGTGCCATGCCCAACATCTTAATGTTCCGCCCGGCTGATGGAAATGAAA